>OX578277.1:11221833-12521710 GCA_951217055.1 Gerris lacustris
GAAAAATAAAATTACCATGTAAATTGGTTGGCAAAGGTTCAAACATCTCTGTGTACATTTACTAACACTGCAACATATTTCTAGGTAAATTTACACACCTTTATTTACAAATTTTTTTATAAATAAAAATAAAAATGTGTATGCAGAAATTTAACAAAATTTACTCAGTAAAGAATTGAATAAAATTGACATTATATTTTTATGTTACTTAAAATATCTGTTTAAAAAAGAGATTTTGTACATTTCATTTTTTTCATTTTGTACATTTCTATCTTTATTATATCAATCTGCATATCTATGCCTAATCTATTTATCTAAACTTACCTTATCTTTCCCTCTCTTATCTTCCTATCCTACTCACTCCACCTTTTGACCAGTGTAATACTCTCAGTGTTTGTGCTCTGTCAACTCAGCCTGACCGTCAACGGTCTGGTTTTTTATCACTTTCAGCAGTCTTATCTTATATCACCACTCACCACCAAGAATTCAATTATGTATTATTACAACCTCATCATCACCATCAATAGTGTTCTTGTTCTAATCTGCTGCTATATCTCATAAATTCAGTGCTTTCACCTGACTACCATTAGTCGCGCTGCAAGCTTGGTGTAACAGCACCTTTCATCACCCAATCACCAGAGCCATCACCATCAATAGTGTTCTTGTTCTAATCTGCTGTTATATCTCATAAATGCAGTGCTTTCACCTGACTACCATTAGTCGCGCTGCAAGCTTGGTGTAACAGCACCTTTCATCACCCAATCACCAGAGCCATCACCATCAATAGTGTTCTTGTTCTGATCTGCTGCTATATCTCATACATGCAGTGCTTTCACCTGACTACCATTAGTCGCGCTGCAAGCTTGGTGTAACAGCACCTTTCATCACCCAATCACCAGAGCCATCACCATCAATAGTGTTCTTGTTCAAATCTGCTGCTATATCTCATAAATGCAGTGCTTTCACCTGACTACCATTAGTCGCGCTGCAAGCTTGGTGTAACAGCACCTTTCATCACCCAATCACCAGAGCCATCACCATCAATAGTGTTCTTGTTCTAATCTGCTGCTATATCTCATAAATTCAGTGCTTTCACCTGACTACCATTAGTCGCGCTGCAAGCTTGGTGTAACAGCACCTTTCATCACCCAATCACCAGAGCCATCACCATCAATAATGTTCTTGTTCTAATCTGCTGCTATATCTCATACATGCAGTGCTTTCACCTGACTACCATTAGTCGCGCTGCAAGCTTGGTGTAACAGCACCTTTCATCACCCAATCACCAGAGCCATCACCATCAATAGTGTTCTTGTTCAAATCTGCTGCTATATCTCATAAATGCAGTGCTTTCACCTGACTACCATTAGTCGCGCTGCAAGCTTGGTGTAACAGCACCTTTCATCACCCAATCACCAGAGCCATCACCATCAATAGTGTTCTTGTTCTAATCTGCTGCTATATCTCATAAATTCAGTGCTTTCACCTGACTACCATTAGCTGCGCTGCAAGCTTGGTGTAACAGCACCTTTCATCACCCAATCACCAGAGCAATCACCATCAATAGTGTTCTTGTTCTAATCTGCTGCTATATCTCATAAATTCAGTGCTTTCACCTGACTACCATTAGCTGCGCTGCAAGCTTGGTGTAACAGCACCCTTCATCACCCAATCACCAGAGCAATCACCATCAATAATGTTCTTGTTCTAATCTGCTGCTATATCTCATAAATTCAGTGCTTTCACCTGACTACTATTAGCTGCGCTGCAAGCTTGGTGTAACAGCACCTTTCATCACCCAATCACCAGAGCCATCACCATCAATAGTGTTCTTGTTCTAATCTGCTGCTATATCTCATAAATGCAGTGCTTTCACCTGACTACTATTAGCTGCGCTGCAAGCTTGGTGTAACAGCACCTTTCATCACCCAATCACCAGAGCCATCACCATCAATAGTGTTCTTGTTCTAATCTGCTGCTATATCTCATAAATGCAGTGCTTTCACCTGACTACCATTAGTCGCGCTGCAAGCTTGGTGTAACAGCACCTTTCATCACCCAATCACCAGAGCCATCACCATCAATAGTGTTCTTGTTCTGATCTGCTGCTATATCTCATAAATTCAGTGCTTTCACCTGACTACCATTAGCTGCGCTGCAAGCTTGGTGTAACAGCACCTTTCATCACCCAATCACCAGAGCCATCACCATCCGTATCATCATCCTCATCATTATCATCTCTACCAGACATCTATCTGCTATCACCGTATTTATACTTATCTATTATATCCATCAACAATCTATATACTTTTATTTTTCTCTATTTTTAAATCAGATTACTTTTATTTTGCTTCTTTTTTATAGTATTTAACCCTTACAGTCCAGTTAAACCTTTATTTCTTTTCACCTTTACATCTACCCCGTAGGAGAAAGATCGGGTTATAATTTCGTAGCCCCCTTGCTCCTACAATTATCATCTGTTATATTATCATCTGTTATATTATCATCTGTTATATTATCATCTGTTATATTATCATCTGTTATATTATCATCTGTTATATTATCATCTGTTATATTATCATCTGTTATATTATCATCTGTTATATTATCATCTGTTATACTATCATCTGTTATATTATCATCTTTTATATTATCATCTGTTATAGTTTCATCTGTTATATTATCATCTGTTTATATTATCATCTGTTATATTATCATGTTATATTATCATCTTTTATATTATCATCTGTTATATTTTCATCTGTTATATTATCATCTGATTATATTATCATCTGCTATATTATCATGTTATATTATCATCTGTTTATATTATCATCTGCTATAATATTATCATGGTATATTATCATCTGTTTATATTATCATCTGTTATATTATCATCTGTTATATTATCGTCTGTTATATTATCATAAGTGTGGACATGTCCAACTTAATATGTTCTCTCTGAAACCAAGGAAGGTCTATGTTTGGATGTGGTGAAACCCATAATTAACAAGTAATGGACATGGACATGGTAATGGAAATTTTCCAAAACAACGAAACCAAAAATTTTGTTTTATCTTTTATAATTTTGGAGCAATAAGTGTTTTTATGAGCAAAGGTATGTGATTTATTAAAAAAAAAAAAAAAAAAAAAAAAATGTCTTGCCTCAAATTACATGACAAAAAATATATACAAATTTGATTTTTTTTTAAAATATATTTTTTTTGTGGTTCCATAACTTGGTAGGGAACAGAGCTTAACCTTGTCGGACTTCAGGAAAAACTTCCTTATTTACTAACGTTTCGATCAATATTAATATTATTACCCATTCATAAAGCGGAATTTTTAATATACTTCGCTGAAATTAAAAAAAGAAACGTGTTTATTGTTGACATGTAGGTGAGTATACTAAACCAATCTTGCTTCTTTTAATATGCTTTTATAGTTATTTATGTAACTAGGCAGCAAAATGGAATTTTTCTGACGAATGATTAAGTTAGCCTCCGAGCCGGAGGCGAGGTCAGGCTATGGAAATTAACTGCCGAGGCGAAGCCGAGGCAGGCAATATATCAATATGAGGCAGAAATGTTTCCTTTGCTGCCTTGTTGCATACAATATTTTTCCTACTGGCGGCAGAAAAATGTTTCCTATAAATAATATATTCATTTCATAATACTTACTTACTTATCAAATACTATTATTGAATAATTCAAATTAAAAAAAAAAAACAAGCAACAATATCAAATGTAAGAATTATAAAAAATTAATTGACAGAAATACAGTAAAAACAAAACAAAATGATGATAATAGACGAGCTGCAGAGTTGCCACTAATATAATTATTTATGATTATTTTAAGACCTACTATTTTTTTGTAATATTTTTATTTCTTTTTTTTATCTTTTTACTCCATTCTATTTTATAAATATAATCTATAATAAGTATTTATAAACCTTTTTTTATAAATTCGTAATAATTTTAAGGTAAATTGTTCAAATAATTTAGGTTAAAGATAATATAAAAGAAAAGGTGGTTTGTTTATTATTTACTTGTAGCGGGGAATGTGGGCGTGGCTTAGCCTGGAAAAATCCTCAGCAAAATACGATTTTGCCGCCTAGGCAGAAAAATTGTATTTTGCTATTGTAAAGTTTTCTTGAAACCTCAGAGAAATTAAACTTTCATGCCTAAAAACAGTTCAATGATGCGTAATTTTGCTGCCGCTAGTAGGAAAATTTATTTACTCACCTGCAACTCAACAGTAGCAACAATAAACACGTTTCTTTTTTACTTTCAGCGAAGTTTACTAAAACCTTCGCCTTATGAATGGGTAATAATATTAATAAGGATGGAAACGTTAGTAAGTAAGGAAGTTTTTCCAGAAGTACGACAAGTTTAAGCTCGTCTACCACGTTATGGAACCACAACAAAATATATTTTTAATTTAAAAAAAAAAAAAAAAAAAAAAATGTGTATACATTTTTTGTCATGTAATTTGAGGGTATGAAAATGAATATTTTACTTTCTTTGTAAGAAATTTTGTCAGCTTTACAATGAAACCAACAATTTTGTTTTAGCTTTAATACTTTTGGAACAATTAGTGTTTTTATGAGCAAAGGTATCTTAAAAAAAAATCATAAAATTAGAGCTTGTGTTAAGTGAAAGCGGTTGAGAATAGACCCATGGTTTATATGACGCTTTTTGTAGTCAATGAGATTTAGAATCAACCTATCTATTTTTAGGGTTTTGTAGATACTTCTCAAAACCCTTATACCGAGGGTGATGTGTCCGTCCGTTCGTCGCTTTTTTGTTCATAGGGCCCGAACCGTTTAAGCGAAAGTACTGAAATTTGAAACACTGGTGCAAGGTGCAACTTTTTGACCCAACCACAGGAAAAATATACAGAAGTTCATAATTAGATTTGCGCATGCGCAAATCGAAAAAATGTGGTAAACTCAAAAATTTATATTATTTTAAATTTTTGAGTAGGGTATCAAATGAAAGCTGCTGAAGAGTAGGACACAAATATATATATATGATTTTTTAAATGTTGCATTCCTTATTGGTTAAATAAATCAAAATATACCCAAAAAAAAATTTTCCCCCCCCAACCACTATAGAGCGGCTGGCGCTAAAATTTTGAAATAATTCATGCTAATATCTTATTGTGGGGCGATGAAAATTCCGGGAGTTTATCCCAAATTTTCAAAAATTGTTAATTTTGGGCGCAAAAAAGTGAAGTGCGCCCAAAATTTTATTTTTTTAAAATTTTGAGTTGGGTATTAAATGAAAGCTGCTAAAGAGTAGGACACAAATATATATATGCTTTTTTAAAATTTGCATTCCTTGTAGGGGATAAAAATCAAAATATACCCCAAAAAAAATCCCCCCCCCAACCACTATAGATCGGCTGGTGCTAAAATTTCGAAAAAATTCATACTAATACCCTATAGTGGGGCGATGACATTTCCGGGAGTTCATTCCCAGGTTTTAAAAATTACCAATTTTGTGCGTGAAAATTCGGAGTGCGCCCAAAATTTTATTTTTTTAAAATTTTGAGTTGGGTATCAAATGAAAGCTGCTGAAGAGTAGGATACAAATATATATTTGCTTTTTTAATTTTTTAATTCTTTATTGGATTTATAAGTCAAAATATACCCCCAAAAAAATCCCCCCCCCAAATTTTATATAATGGCTGGTCTTAAAATTTTGAAATGATTCATAGTTACACCGTATGGTTGGGCGATGAAAATTTCCTAAAAAATGTAATTTATCTTGTCGTTATTACCTATAAAAAACATTGTGACCTCCCGGGGGATCGAACCCGGGACCCTTAGGATCGAAAAAAAAAAAATCAAAATTACATAACGGGTATGCTTAATCATCTACAAAACCCTAAAAAGTACTTGGACGCAAGTACTTCTCTGTGATTTTTTTACATATACCGCCAATCGCACTGTATATAGATGTAAGTTTTTGCTTAGCACGAAATTTCTTGTTAGTTCTCAGGCATTGACAGTGTCCTTTTTGAAGGCTGAAAGCTGCTTTGATATTAACGTCATTTCAATTAATATGGAGAGTCAGCAGTGGCGTAGCTAAGGCATTAGACAAAACTTTTTGGGGGCCTCTCGCCAAACAAAAATTGACGTGCAAAAAAAAAAAAAAAAATACCAACTTCTTGCGTCTAGAACTGGGGGCCCTCCTCGTCGTTGATTTGGTGGCCCCTGACGGTCGGGGCCCTCCCACAATGCGGGCCCATACTTACGCCACTGAGAGTCAGTTAATGTTATTTCTTTAAGATGAACCTTTAATGACGATCCCATATCTAACATCTGTTATCTATGATCTTAAATTGTGCAGTTTATCCTAGGATCTTATATTATCATTTTTCACCTATAGACATGTCCTAGTTCAAACTTTTCCTTCCATTCTCTAAAATTAATCATGGTTATGAGTGTGGTATAATATATTTCACACAAATGGTCACATATAGATAGATGTGTAAAGTGACTGAATACCTCTATCTGGTAATGACCTAATATTGTTCCACCTGGAACAAAAAGTCTAAATTTTAACTGCAATCTGGGTTGGATACACAGATAGGTGAGACTTGTTCCACACTAATGATCACATAGATATATGTGTAAAGTGACTGATACCTCCATCCTGTAATGATCTAATACTGTTCTACCTGGAACCAAAGTACAAACACTAACTGCAATCTGGGTTGGATTCTCAGAGAGGAGAGAAATGTTCCACACTAATGATCACATAGATAGATGTGTAAAGTGACTGATACCTCCATCCTGTTATGATCTAATACTGTTCTACCTGGAACCAAAGTACAAACACTAACAATAATCTAGGTTGGATTCACAGATAGGTGAGACTTGTTCCACACTAATGATCACATAGATTGATGTGTAAAGTGACTGATACCTCCATCCTGTAATGATCTAATACTGTTCTACCTGGAACCAAAGTACAAACACTAACAATAATCTGGGTTGGATTCCCAGAGAGGTGAGACATGTTCCACACTAATGATCACATAGATAGATGTGTAAAGTGACTGATACCTCCATCCTGTAATGATCTAACACTGTTCTACCTGGAACCAAAGTACAAACACTAACAATAATCTGGGTTGGATTCCCAGAGAGGTGAGACATGTTCCACACTAATGATCACATAGATAGATGTGTAAAGTGACTGATACCTCCATCCTGTAATGATCTAATACTGTTCTACCTGGAACCAAAGTACAAACACTAACAATAATCTGGGTTGGATTCCCAGAGAGGTGAGACATGTTCCACACTAATGATCACATAGATAGATGTGTAAAGTGACTGATACCTCCATCCTGTAATGATCTAATACTGTTCTACCTGGAACCAAAGTACAAACACTAACAATAATCTGGGTTGGATTCCTAGAGAGGTGAGACTTGTTCCACACTAATGAACTTATAAATATATGTGTAAAGTGACTGATACATCCTTTCTCTAATAAGCTTTATGTTAACCATGGAACCAAAGTCACCCGGAGAAGTTTATAAAATTATAAATTTTTAATACTTCGTTTAAGTTCACAAAGTGTAACTTCATCTGGCAATTTAATTTGGTTGTATTAATAATGCATTTTACAAACTAACTTTGGAATTTGAGATAGTCAAAACACTTTTCAATAAGTTTTTGCAAAATTAAAGTTCTTAAAACTCAGTAAACTTTGCTCAAAACTTCAAGGAATCAATTTTCTTTAATATAAACTTAAAAATAAAATCTGTAACTACGGATTTTTTTTTTTTAACGTTAAAAAATTGTTGAATATTATAAAAAAGAAAACACTTTTTGAACTACCTGTTTATTTATTTATAAGTATAATTTCCTCATAATTTTTTTCCTGGCTTTTTATTTATTTAAAATTTAATATTTCATTTGTTCGTTGACTTTAAAAGATATATTGAAATACATTTTTTAAATTTTCTATTTCTCTACCTTTTTTTTTTATAATTAAATAACAATCTCATAGTATACTAAAGAGAATTATTTATACAAGCTAAAAATGTTAAGTTAAAATAACAGTAAAATGATGAAGGACCAGAGTTAACTATAGCCTGTTGCTGGTACCTTGTGTATGCACTTTTTTTTATAATAATAGGAACAGAAAATATTAATTAGTCGAGGACAGGCTATGCATATTTACTGCCGAGGCGGGTAATTTACCTAATTGACTGCCGAGGTAGCCAATGAACACACGAGGTAGAAATTTTTCCTTTGCTGCCTTGTTGCATACTGTATTTTATCTACGGGCGGCAGAAAAATGAAACTGCTAAACTACAATCTTTAATAATATAACATATTTAATAACTATGTTATATGAATAAAATAATAACATGTTAACTAAGATTAATTATTTATTAAAAAATAAAAAATAAAATAAGAAGCTTTGGTATAATAGCAAACTGAATCTATAACATCAAAAATGAATCAAAATCAAAATGAAAAAATAACGATTTACGAATTTATAACGAACATAACTTGTGAATGAATCTTGCATAAAACAATATAAACTATACTTTTTTTCTTTTTACAAACAAATTTCTAAAACTATTGAATCTTCTTATTTCCTTGTCCCTAATTTATATTTTTTTGGAGTGGTTTGGTAATTTAGGGTTAATAATTGAAACAGTTACATTTCAAATACGATGCCAAAATTACTTCATGCCTTAGATTGAAAATATAAAATTTATTATCATTATGTATCACTTTGATAGGTTCACCACTTTTGGTCTCATAAACTAACGCCACATAAATTTAACAGTTACAATTAAATACAAATAAAATTAAATCAATAAAATAAATCACCATCTTAGTAACAATAATCTGGTGGTAACCTAATGATAGAAAACATATTATGACTTCCATCTCTAACTACCTCCAACCACCTCTAACCCCCTTAACTACCTCCGACCACCTCTAACCCCCTTAACAACCTCCAACCACCTCTAACCACCTCCAACCACCTCTAACCACCTCCAACCACTTCTAACCACCTCCAACCACCTCTAACCACCTCTAACCATCTTCAACCACCTATAACCACCTCCAACCACCTCTAACTACCTTCAACCACCTCTAACCCCTTAACCACCTCCAACCACCTCTAACCACCTCTAACCATCTTCAACTACCTCCAACCACCTCTATCCTCTTCCAACCACCTCCAACCACCTCTAACCACCTCTAACCACTTCTAACTACCTCTAATCATATTACTTCTATATCCTCATCAGTCAGTAATAATCATAAGGTGATAGACCTATCGATAAAATATCAACTAATTCTGAATTAGGATTAGAATAGATGATAAAGCTAGTGGTAAAAAGATGTTCTGGTGATAAGCTATGAAATGTGGCCTTCCAAGTGATAAAGCTAGTGATAGATGAAATACTGCTCCCGAATTCTCATTAGTTAGTCCTGTTACTGAATAATAAAACTTCGCCTTTCATCTCAAAATTAAAGTTTGAAAGAAATTTAATTAGTAAGAAACATAATACTCAATATATATATATATATATATATATATATATATATATATATATATATATATATATATATATATATATATATATATGTTACAGACAATGAATTAGAATTAATTAAGGTGAACAGGTTTAGTTACTTAACTTCCTTTTGGTCTATGTTAGTAAAATACAGAATAGCTTCAGGGTTTAGACATCCTTTATTTTATCTCAACTGTATTTGTTTTAAAAAAAGCTATGATAAGGGAACAAGAAAATCTTACAAGAAATTTGTTACTTTATAAATAAAAATTATTATTATCTTTTAGATAATTGTAAGACTTGTTATATAAGATACGAACAAAGAATTCTATTTTTCATTTCGGAGGATCAAGAAATCCTGCTCAAAGGACCAATTACTCAATCCTACCTCATTTAAAATATTCAATATCAACCTTATTGTTAAAACTTAACATTACAAGGTAATACAAAGAATCTTTCATTAAATCCAAGCTTTTCAAGGCAACCATTTATTTGTCTACAAACAATAATTAGTATTGTTTACATTCTAGAAACTTGGATAAAGTTTTGGTTTAGTTGTCTTCTCTTTATATACAAACTTCAGCAAGAAATTTGAGGAGGTAATTCGACCCCTAATTTGAAACAAAAAAATATTAACTTTATTTAAACCAAAATTATTTTGGTTAAACCAAAATTACATTTGTATCTTGTACACTTTACATTTGTATCTAATACAGATTTACTAACCAAAGATCTTTAGAATGCGGTAGAGAACTCAAAGTGCAAAAATTTCTTTTTAAAAAGTGGCCCAAACTTTGGGGGCAGCAAATGATACTTAAAAGCGACCAAACATTCCAAAATCTTTGTTTATTGCCATTAACATTATCAATGCATTTTGTTGAGTAACTGTATTGCTTCCGAGCTTACCGAAGGTAACGGAAGCATTGTGTTCACTTTTGAGAACGAAAAACTTTTATGCCTCCGATTTTAAAAATTCCAAGACAGAAATCCGTTTCAGACATCAGGGAACATTTTTGGTTCCGTGTCTGTCTGTCTGTCTGTCTGTCTGTCTGTCTGTCTGTCGGTCTGTGTGTCCGCGAATTATGAAACGTGCGACGATAACTTGAGTAAATGTCGACCGATTTTGATGAAATTTGGTAGACATGTTCATTTTACCAATGCCGAGGACGAGTTCGTTGGACAACGTTATCCGTCTAAGCGTTCACGAGCAAGGCTCGTGTAAACGTGAACTTCAAATTTAAAATTGGAATTTTAGGTCGGGAAGAAAATCTAACTTAATCTATTCAATGAGACAAACATTTTTTTTCAAATACAATTTTTCAGTAAAACCAACAGCGACACCGCTATGAAGTGTTAAAGATCGCTAACACTATTAATAGTTTTTACACAATTTACAATATAACAATAAAGTAATATAACAATAATTTTAATGTTAATATAACAATAATGTACATGATAGGATGCGAGGAAGCTATGTGCCACACTAATTGGCAGTCTATTTTTTTTTCTTTTTATGATTATTAAACATCATAAGTTTTGTAATCATTAATATTTTAAATAATTTTATCTTATAAATTTGTCTTTAGTAAGTATATACTGCGTTCTTAGTACCGTGACTAATGTGAGTGAACTCGTATGCTATATTATTCACCATGCTACCTTTACCCCTTCATATTATACTTCTTTGTTTTCATTGAAGAAACTGTTAGATTAGATACATTTTCTTTCACTACCCATTTCTAGCACCATCTGTTGTCTCCGATGTTTGAGGCACTATTATATTCTTTATAATCTATCAACCTCTTCTCCAAAAAAGCTCTTTTTACACACTCAACCATCTTCATCGAAGCTCTTAGCTTGAGCCTCCATGCTGGATTTTCTTAATTTGGTCCTTTGGGCCGGATTATTTTAATTTTATCATTCGGGCTGGATCATCCTAACCAAATAATTTTTAAACCAGAAATAATTTCTTGACACGTTTAAATAATAAATAAATAGATAAATTGCATTACCTGTTGCTGATTTTGTCTTTGGGTTGTAAGACGTGCCTCTACGCACTGGCGTGTCTCAAGAAAGGCTTGTCTTTTAGCCAGCTCTCCAGGACAGTGGGTAAGAACTCCAGCGGCGTTCGCACACAGTACTAGGACAACGTTGCCCAGTGTCTTAAAAATAAAAAAGGACGAATATATTAACAATTTTAAAAAATAATATATAATATAATCAGAAATTACTTCACTTTTTATAAAGAATTCTCCGCGAAAATACAGTGTTTTACAAAAGATATGTTGTTCAGATGCAATGCTACCATATAATGTAATTAATGTATTGTAATGGACTGCATACTAATGTATAGTACAACTATAATAGTAATTGTTATTTTGTAATGCAGTGTTTAGATGCTATGTTACTTGATATTGTTATGTATTGAAATGTTCATTGCAAACTTATTCATTATCTCAATTATTCTATTTATCATTTAATGCATCTTTAGCTTAATTTAGATTGACAAATAATTGAGATTCATTTGAGGTTATTTTATAAAATGATTTGAGACTAATACTGAAATTGATTTATGTTAAATGATTTTCACTATAAGGGGGGGGGGGGGGGGGGGGGGGGTAATTTTCCAAATGGAAATTAACTGAAATAAAATCAATATTTACATGAAGGAAACAACTCAGAGGATGAAATATTGTGCAAATATTCCGTTCATTCGAATGTTACGCTTTATTAAACTCAGTATTGGAATAATTACCAATTTTGAATTCTATTTACATTGGAACAGTATTCCCCCCCCCCCCCTCTAATGTTTGATCTGAATTTGATTTTCAATGTCCACACCAATATTTCGCTCTGCTTGTGGATTTGTGTACAATTCATTTCTTGTTGTGATTGACTCTATTCTTTTGCATTTATATGCAGATGTCCGTGGTTCAGTATATATATATACACACATATATATATATATATATATATATATATATATATATATATATATATATATATATATATATATATATATATATAGGTTGAGAGAGAGAGAGAGAGAGAGAGGGATTTCGCTTCTAATACTAAATAAATACAAAATGTATTCACTACGATGTATATTCTGAGATAAAAATATAATGTAATATAGAATTCTTAAAGAGGTACATTTACATTACTTGCGATATAAATCATATTGTGTAATGCTTTCTAACGTACATATATATGATATGTAATATGACATAATATATCATGTTATTCAAGAAGCACCATGATGGATACCGTCTTGGTGTACTCAGGAATAAATATGTATGCAAAGTGCTTAAGGCTGGTCTCAAATTATATATAATATTATGTCTAGCCAGAAGTACAATGCAAAACTCTACAAAGTATATAATATATTATAGACAGATTTGAAAAGTGACTGATAACTCAATCTTGAAATAACCTAATGCAGTTTTAATAACCTGGAACCAAAGTTCAAACACTATCAATATTAGTTCCCAAAGCACAAGATAATATTGCTTCCTAGCTTACCGAAGGTAACGGAAGCTATGTGATCGTTCTGAAGAACGAAAATAATTTATGTCTCCGATTTCAAAAATTCCAAGACAGAAATCCGTTTCAGACATCAGGGAATTTTTTTGGTTCCGTGTCTGTCTGACGGTCTGTCGCTCAATTTTTGCAAACCAACATATCTAAAAGACTACTCTTCCGCTTTTAATGGAATTTGTATGGTAGGTCACAATTAGCCCATTGTTGGTACCATGTAAGTTTCAACTTTCCGTGTCCATTTGTTTCTTTTCCACATGCGCACAAACATACATTTATTTACACCTATATCTTTAAAAGTACTCATCTGATTTTTATGAAATTTGGATGGTTTGTCGAAAGTAGACGGCAGATAGCATCAGATTAATTTAAACCGTCTGCGCTCTTTAATTTTTGCTTAATTAACACTTTAATTCATGTAAAACGGGGAAAACAATTAAATAAATTTGACAATAATGGCTTGGTGCATTAAATCAATAAAGTACGAAATAGGATGCGAGGAAGCTATGTGCCAACCTAATTGGCTGATTATTTTAACCCATTTTACCCAATTGATTTCATGCCCCAGGAAATGATCACATATGAAACTTAAAACCTTTGTCTCCTATTGGTTAAAACCGTTATCCAATAGTCAGGTTTGGAACAATCCCCCAACCCATTAGCAAATCCCATTATCACGTAACAAAATACAAATACATAATATATATATAATTTAAAATACATTAATGTAGAAACTAATTAGTTAGTACTATATTATCTATAGATTAGAACATCTAATTCTGTTATACAACAGCCGTTATTGTGCAAAGAAAGGTAAAAGAAAATAACTAAGTAATACAAAGATTTTCTAACAAAATAATTGATATATTACATACTTCATACTAATTCACCAAATGTTCTCGATATTTTATTTAGGTTATTTATATTTTGTTTTTCAATCAAATTATACAGTGTCTCCCAAGAGTATCCGAGAGGAAACATTTTCTTATTTTTGGATTTTCAAAAAAAATCATTCTATGTAAAAACTCCTGCTTGTTCTTAAACCTCTAAAAATGATAAAATTTTCTTAATTTTTTGTACAGGGTGTTCTGTTTTTTGAAAACTGTAAAATAAGACCAAGAATAAACTACCCTTATTTTTGATGGTACCGAAAAAAAGTAGATACTCTATCTTGGGACACTGTATATTTGTCTTCTACCTATCGTTCTTGATATTTTGCATGTCAATCAAATTATATATTTGTCTTCTACCTATCGTTCTTGATATTTTGCATGTCAATAAAATTATATATTTGTCTTCTACCTATCGTTCTTGATATTTTGCATGTCAATAAAATTATATATTTGTCTTCTACCTATCGTTCTTGATATTTTGCTTGTTAATCAAATTATATATTTGTCTTCTACCTATCGTTCTTGATATTTTGCATGTCAATAAAATTATATATTTGTCTTCTACCTATCGTTCTTGATATTTTGCATGTCAATAAAATTATATATTTGTCTTCTACCTATCGTTCTTGATATTTTGCAAGTCAATAAAATTATATATTTGTCTTCTACCTATCGTTCTTGATATTTTGCTTGTCAATCAAATTATATATTTGTCTTCTACCTATCGTTCTTGATATTTTGCTTGTCAATCAAATTATATATTTGTCTTCTACCTATCGTTCTTGATATTTTGCATGTCAATCAAATTATATATTTGTCTTCTACCTATCGTTCTTGATATTTAGCAAGTCAATAAAATTATATATTTGTCTTCTACCTATCGTTCTTGATATTTTGCATGTCAATCAAATTATATATTTGTCTTCTACCTATCGTTCTTGATATTTTGCATATCAATCAAATTATATATTTGTCTTCTACCTATCGTTCTTGATATTTTGCTTGTCAATCAAATTATATATTTGTCTTCTACCTATCGTTCTTGATATTTTGCATGTCAATCAAATTATATATTTGTCTTCTACCTATCGTTCTTGATATTTTGCAAGTCAATAAAATTATATATTTGTCTTCTACCTATCGTTCTTGATATTTTGCATGTCAATAAAATTATATATTTGTCTTCTACCTATTGTTCTTGATATTTTGCATATCAATCAAATTATATATTTGTCTTCTACCTATCGTTCTTGATATTTTGCAAGTCAATCAAATTATATATTTGTCTTCTACCTATCGTTCTTGATATTTTGCATGTCAATCAAATTATATATTTGTCTTCTACCTATCGTTCTTGATATTTTGCATGTCAATAAAATTATATATTTGTCTTCTACCTATCGTTCTTGATATTTTGCTTGTCAATCAAATTATATATTTGTCTTCTACCTATCGTTCTTGATATTTTGCATGTCAATCAAATTATATATTTGTCTTCTACCTATCGTTCTTGATATTTCGCATGTCAATCAAATTATATATTTGTCTTCTACCTATCGTTCTTGATATTTTGCATGTCAATAAAATTATATATTTGTCTTCTACCTATCGTTCTTGATATTTTGCTTGTCAATCAAATTATATATTTGTCTTCTACCTATCGTTCTTGATATTTTGCTTGTCAATCAAATTATATATTTGTCTTCTACCTATCGTTCTTGATATTTTGCTTGTCAATCAAATTATATATTTGTCTTCTACCTATCGTTCTTGATATTTTGCATGTCAATAAAATTATATATTTGTCTTCTACCTATCGTTCTTGATATTTTGCATGTCAATAAAATTATATATTTGTCTTCTACCTATCGTTCTTGATATTTTGCATGTCAATAAAATTATATATTTGTCTTCCACCTATCGTTCTTGATATTTTGTTGGTCAATCAAATTATATTTTTGTATCCCACCTATCGTTCTTGATATTTTGTCTGTCAATCAAATTGTATATTTGTCTTCCACCTATCCATCTTGATATTTTGCTTGACAATCGAACTATTTATGTTAGCCTACTTTTTTAACTTTTTTTTTTCTTTTATTCGTAGTATATAAACAGAGAAAGTAATGACATGAGTTAAAAAAAAATCAATTATGATGTTCTAATGGATTAACATGTTTAGGCCGACACACATATATTGGCGGTTAAAATGGACTTTGCTGCCCTGCCCTGCATGCTCAGCATCGATAAATCTGTATAATTAGAAATCTGTAATGTAGAGACGCGTGGAGTCGAAACTAATGCTGCCATTTCAATCAAATTTGATATACATGTTCCGATAATTATAGCCCGAGGTGAAATCGAGAATTGAATTATAGCTCTCAATTTAGGTGTGATGGCCTCCAAAACATGTGATAAGTAGTATCCTATAAACATCTATTTTCCGAGATATTGATTAAAATAAATCTGGATTTAGCTAAAAATTGAAAACGAGGTGAAAACAATCGCCTGTTGAAATAGTTTTATAGTATATTAAGCGTCTAGTGCGTAAAGTGGCATTTTGCAAGCGAGTGTGGAGTTTGCACCCGAGCGACAGCGAGGGTAGTAAAACGACACGAGCAAAGCAAAATGAAGTTTTTGCACGAGTTGCGTACCGTACTTTATCTACGATTGCTGGATTTTAAATATAAATACAGAACAAAATATTTAATAAACTTCCTGTATAACACAGTGTGAAGGTTTAAGCTAAAGTTTCTCTAAATGTATTAGCACCATCAGAGCAAAAAAAGAAAGAAAGTGAAAAATAAAAATAAATACAAAAAAATATTATAAAAACATTGAAGATGTCGAAGAATTTGTTTATCTAGGGCAACTTGTCGAGACTTTACAATCTCAAAAGATTATTGAATTATCATCGCACGTTAATACACAATCTGTGCAAGCATCAGCTTTCACGTCTGACATAAACGTATTTGTAAAAATAAGGACTGATTATTGCCTTGTCATTGGACGTTAATACACAATCTGTGCAAGCTTCAGCTTTCACGGCTGACATAAACGTATTTGTAAAAATAAGGAATGATTATTGTATTGTCATCGGACGTTAATACACAATCTGTGCAGGCATCAGCTTTCACTGCTGACATAAATGTATTTGTTAAATTAAGGAATGATTATTGCATTGTCATCGGACGTTAATACACAATCTGTGCAGGCATCAGCTTTCACGGCTGACAAACGTATTTGTAAAAATAAGGACTGATTATTGCCTTGTCATCGGATGTTAATACACAATCCATGCAAGCATCAGCTTTCACGGCTGACATAAACGTATTTGTAAAAATATGGACTGATTATTGCCTTGTCATCGGATGTTAATACACAATCTGTGCAAGCTTCAGCTTTCACGGCTGACATAAACGTATTTGTAAAAATAAGGACTGATTATTGCATTGTCATCGAACGTTAAAGCATATAATCTTTGTAAGTTTCAGGTTTCTAGGTCACGAAGTGGGTTAAAGTTAGGTAACAAGATTTGGCCCAGACAACATACGAACATGTCAAGCTAATTAAAAGAATTTAAAAAAAGTTTTCTGCGTATTTGTTACTGCTTTTTAGGGTTAGAGGTCATCCTAGAAACCCTTGTGCTTTATTTCGTCCGTCCGTTTAATTAATTTTGCATATACTTTTGCATGTAATAAAATAATATTAGGTAAATGATTATGTTTCATATAAGCAAAAATTTCGCTATGTATAAAAGTTTTGTTCATCTATATTTAACAAGCAAACACTAAAGGTAAAAACACACTGGATAGAAATCTAGCGTATAGTTTTTACTATAGGTATAGTAAACTAGCATACATGTTCAATGTTCACATGAGCTCTAGTTTTAGTCAGCTATACGTATAATGTACTATCCTATAGTCGAACTATACTCTATACAGAACTATTACTATACAGAGGGTCCACACAAGAAGGAATCAAAACTATACTTGCTGTTGTATTTTAAAATTTAGTAGAATTCAATAGTTGATTGAAATGTTAGTGAAAAAGAAGGTTCCAGCTTGTCTTGTTGTTATTATAAACCACAAAAGAATGGAGGCAAGAAGAAAGAAAAGGTCTGTTTGGACAAAACAATGGATTACGCGTCGTGATAATGAATGTATACAACTTATTACAAAAGAACATGTCAAAAAATGAAGGAAAAGTCGTTTGGTCGCGGGATGTAATTTGTATAATACTTGTAATTAGAGGCTCAACTTTTTCCAATAAATAGTCAAAGGGTTAAGGAGTAGGACCTGGGGCCCCGCTGTAGAAAAGCGTAACTGAGCTAAAAAGCAGAACACTCATGTGTTACGGGCTAAGCAAATCGTCCAAAATGAAGTATTTTTCAAATCTTGCTCCGTACCCCTTAAAAACCCAGGATTAATGGATGCTAGAATATATTTATTATTGTAATGTGCGGGTAAAGTAGAAGTGAAAAAATTATATTTAGCGATACCCAGTGGCGTAGCTATGGGCCCGCGCGGGCCCACATTGCGGGGGGGCCCCCAAATCCAGAAATAACTAGAATTACTATCCCTGTACCAACGTCGAGGGGGGCCCCCAATCCTGAACGCAAGAGGTTTTTTTTTTTTTGCTCATCGATTTTCTTTGGCGAGGGGCCTTCAACAATTTCTTGCGGGGGGGCCCCCAATGGTCTAGCTACGCCACTGGCGATACCCATAAAATAGTAACCTGTTGTTGTTGTTGTTGTTTAACCTTCTTCTTGTTTAATGTTGTTTTTGTTTAATCTTCTAAATAAATAAATAAATAATTTATTCCTCACAATATATAGGATAATTAAGTTAATAAATACAATTAAATTGATACATGCAGTGGTGAGCGCTCCCAAAAAGCAAAAGCTTGAGCTAGGGAGCGGCCGTTACATTATTTTTATTATTTTTTAACAAAATACTTTTCTAACAAGATATTTATATGCATACATACATACACACATACATACATATATACACATACACATATACATATATATACATACATACATACACATATATACATATACACACAAAAAAAAACTTAATAAATTATATATTAACATAGACCTATTTATTCTATTTTTATTATTGAGTTTAACAACGTTATAACTAATAAAATGAAACTTATTCCATTTTATTTTATAATAAATATAAAAAAATAAAATTTGAAGAGATAAAGCGTAAAATCAAAATTAATTGCCTTTTTTCAAACAGTCAATCACTAGAGCTTAAAAAAAGAAAAATAAAATAAAATAATAATGATAATTAAAAAATAAATAAATAAAATAAAAAATTATGCAAATCTGTGCCTATTCAATTCAGTAAGCTTTTAAATTTATTTCAAATTGTAATAATACTTATTACTACAATAATATATTATTATTATTGTTGATAAGAATGGAGAGAGAGAAAAAAGGAAAATGTAGTACAACAAATTCTTTAGAAAGAGAGATTAAACGTTTTTGAATTTAATTTAAATGTATATTATTGATAGTGTAATGATTTCTAATCTGTTCTGTCACCTTGTTTTGTTTTGTTTTAGTTTTCAAACATAACAATAATTTATTCTACATGAAATATGTTATTATATTTAAATATAGTATACATTTAAAATGATTGCTTCTATATGAATACAATATAGTTTATAAATTATTTGCCCAGTGATAAAGAAACAAATGTGTCAATTTGGTTTAGAGATAAATGATTTTCGTGAAACTTTCACCTTATTATTTGTTTGATTTAACAGTGGCAGGATAAAATAATTTGTTTTCCAAGAACTAAACAGCAATATAAAAAATCCTACTTTATATATCGATGATCCTACTTTTCTTTTAACTGTGTGCCTTGATACAAGATATAATTGGCGTGGAAAAAAGCAATAACACTATGAAAGACGGCTTACCTATTGTAGCTTTCTTTAATGTGAACTCTAAGACAATTTTTATCTTAAAGTGAATTTTTCATGTGTCTTTTAAATAAGACTTTTAATTTAAATCAAATTATAATTATTATTAACTACGGGAAACAGACAGAGAAAAATACACTCCGGCGCTGGGATTTGAACCACAGGCCTCTATATTTCCAGTATAGCGCTCTACCAACTAAGCTACGCAGGAGAATGATTTTCTCTGACGTTATTGAAACCTTGTCCCGAATTTAAGCTTTCAATTTTCCACAAATCTGAAAAGTCAACAACAATTTCATAGAACTAGACCGAGAAATAACGCTTATAATTATAAAGTACCCAATTAGTACCTGTACCTAGTACAATCAATTAGAAATTAATATTTTACGATTTTGGTAGTATTCATACTACGGAAAGATTAAATTTTAATTTAAATCAAATTATAATTATTATTAACTACGGGAAACAGACAGAGAAAAATACACTCCAGCGCTGGGATTTGAACCACAGGCCTCTATATTTCCAGTATAGCGCTCTACCAACTAAGCTACGCAGGAGAATGAATTTCTCTGACGTTATTGAAACCTTGTCCCGAATTAAGCTTTCAATTTTCCAACAAATCTGAGAAGTCATCATTAATGACAGAACTAGATCGAGAAATAACGCTTATAATTATAAAGTACCCAATTAGTACCTGTACCTAGTACAATCAATTAGAAATTAATATAGAGGCCTGTGGTTTAAATCCCAGCGCTGGAGTGTATTTTTCTCTGTCTGTTTCCCGTAGTTAATAATAATTATAATTTGATTTAAATTAAAATTTAATCTTTCCGTAGTATGAATACTACCAAAATCGTAAAATATTAATAAGACTTTTAATGAATTTTAAATTCATAATAACTTTTGAATTCAATTTTTAAGTTTTTGGTAGTTTTCATACTACGGAAAGTTTAAATTTTAATTTAAATCAAATTATAATTATTATTAACTACAGGAAACAGACAGGGAAACAGACAGTGAAAAATACACTCCAGCGCCGGGATTTGAACCACGAGTCTCCTGTATTTCCAGTACAGATGCTCTTGCCAACTAAGCTACGCAGGAGAATGATTTTTCACTGCCGTAATCGATAACTAGTCCCGAATCCAAGCTTTCAATATTCATGCACATTTAGACAGTCAATTTATGACATTAGAACTAAACCGAGAATTAACGCTTATAATTATAAAGTACTCAATTAGTACCTGTACCTTGTACAATCAATTCGAAATTCAATTTTTAAGTTTTTGGTAGTTTTCATACTACGGAAAGTTTAAATTTTAATTTAAATTATATTATAATTATTATTAACTACGGGAAACAATGCAGGAGACCCGTGGTTCAAATCCCGGCACTGGAGTGTATTTTTCACTGTCTGTTTCCCGTAGTTAATAATAATTATAATTTGATTTAAAATAACTTTTAATTAAGATTTCCTTTTAAATCTATCAGATGCGTATTTGTTTAAAGTTTAATACTGTTGGTAAACATTAATTGAATTATATTTAAAGAGCTTTATGTGTTGAAAATTTCTGGTAATTATAATTTTTAGTTGTGAAAGGAGAAAGTAATACTGCAAGTACTACAGTTATGTATAGTTATATGGTACTGTATTTACATAATAATCACAACATTAAATATTGGACATTCATTAAATCTCTTCTCTTCTCTACAGTGACACTTTACCTATCAGCTATCAGCATATAATTTTAGTTTTTGTTATTTGCCATCTGCAAATTATTGATTGATAGTAGTGATTATTTATCTAGGGTAAATCCTATAATGATTGTTCAGAGACATCCATATTGTACAGGTTCATTTAAGTAGTAAGAAGAAAACACATAGCTAGACTTGGAATTGTATTTAATATGATTTAAAACACAACACATCAGTCCACAGGTATTAACATATTTTGATAATTACATTAAAATTTTATACGTATACTAGCTGGATACCCGTGCTTCGCTACGGGGTGTGTTATATTCAATTTGATGGGTTTATAAACTACCATCAAGAAACATTTAAATTATTTTACTAAGCGAGAATATCTAGATTCTATCCTTTCCCCTTATTTCTATACCCCCTCCCCTTTGATAAGATAATTTGCTAATATCCCAAGTTAGTAATTTAATTGATTCCGACTACTGAAGAAACATTCTTAAAAGATAACTTTCCGGGAAAAGCAGCGGTATATTCCTTCTGACCCCCCCCCCCCCCCCCATGTCTTTACACATTTTTATTAATATACGTGCTTATATCTAAAATAAGAGCTATTTCTCAAGTATTAACTTCCTAACTTTAGAAGATCGGTCTGGGCTCAATTCCCCTTTTTTTTACTTTGTCCTTATGTTCCCCTTAGGGATAAAATTTTATGATATGTTTAATACACCTTTTTTAATGTTTTACTGGATACTATATTGATGGATTTTTTTAACAATCTTCATAAAGAAGAAAAACTTTTCAATTTTAGAAATAAAAGACTGAAGATGGCTCTAAGAAGAGTTGAAACGTTTCTTTAAAAAATGGATTAAGTTCGTTTTTATTTTTCACCTTTAAAAAATCCATCAATATAGTATCCGATAAAATTTTAGAAAATACCTATCGGCAGTTATCAATATAACTTAGAAATTATTATACTACGTGTACACGTACACTCGTAGATTTTATTTAAGTATTTTAAAGAAGTAGTTATGATTATGTTAGTAAAGTTTTAGGCACGGTAATGTGTGATTTGTAAACTATTTTCTTAATATCTAAAAATAAATCTAAATATTTTTTGACAGTGATTGAAAACTAATTTCTTTAACAATTCTTCTTTCAGAAATTTACACAAACATAAAATATTGTTAGTAATTTCTTTTGCAATTTTGGTTAGATAAATATTTTATAATAAAAAAAAATTAGAATTTGGAAATCTATTTAAAAGCCCCGTTCTACACCCCATATGAAGCCACCAAATCATTTTATAGCCTATATTACCCGCAGAATTGAGCTAACATTTTACCCAAGAAACACCAAAATCTATTCAGCCGTTTGGACGTGATTGACGCACAGACAATTCGTTGTCAGGACTACTCATTTAGTGGAAATACAAAATTTGAGCCCAATCGGATAAATGTACAGACACAACACTTATTAGTTTGTTTACATATTTTTGTATATACATATATTTTTCCATTTTAACCCCCCCCCCCCCTAATGTACATTAGAACAATTTCTGTACGGAACCGTAAGTGCCAGATGTATTGATGTATTATATTTAGTTTAATTTTTGTTTAATTTGTTTTTGTTTTTTTTTGTGAAAAAAACTCTGGCACCACGCCGGCATTCGAATTATTTTATGATGACAACCGAAAAAAAGTAAAACGAGAGTCGCTTTCGAGAAGCCGAGAAGAACCGAGCGATTGTCAGATATTTGTAAATAAAATAAATAAATTTCTTTAAAAGAGTCGTCATTGTTGTAGCGACAATTACTGTACTCTGAAAGAACTTTTCAACAGTATGCATTTGTACCCCGTACCCCTGTGTACCAAAGTTTTGATTTCGTAATCTCACGTAGGCAGTGACCTTCACCTTGTTTTGAAGGAAAAATGTGTAAATTCATCAAATTGGGATAAACTGTAGATTTGTATAAAAGACACTCATAGACACTCTTCATTTATATATAAGATGTAGTTATACATATTTTTCCATTTTACCCCCTCCTAAATGAAAATATGACAAAACTGTACATAACAACAATTACTGTACTTTTAAAGAGCTTTTCAACGATATGCATCATTAAAAGTATTCATTACTTTGACATTTGTACCCCGTACCCCTGGGTACAAAAATAAAAATTTCGCAAAATCCTTTCTTAGTGGATGCCTATGATATGAACCGAGTATATCCTCAAAATTTCAAGTCTCTCGGTTAAGCAGATTTTGCTGTGCGTTGATTCTATGTCAGTCAGTCAGTCAATCAGGACATTGCCACTTATATTATAGATATATTTGTTCAAAATCAAAAAGTTTGAAATGACAGATTGAAATACCGGCTTTAACATGAAAAATTATAATTTCACTTATAGCAAAGAGATGAGGAAAAACACTACTTAAATACGTCACTAGATTACAAATCAAGACCTTGCAATTCATCAAATTCGGTTTGAATTATTTTTCAAGTTTTTGATTACATTTGTTAATCAGATAAGAGATTAATATGTCTTCACTGGTGACAGAACAATTCTTCTTAATTTATATTTACATGGAGTTCTCTGAGGTCTGATAGCAGAAGGTGTCAAATGCTGTCATAGGATAAATTATTGACTATAGTCCAGGCAAATTAGTAAATAAAACCGAAAATGGAGGAAATAATTTATAAAGTTTTGAAACTTTGAGAAAACACTTTTAAGGGGTGTAGAAGTAAGAAACAGTAAAGTTCCCCCCTTCTGAGGGGGCGCGTCCCCCTCTCCCCCCTCCTTAAAGTCCAAAATTTACTTATTTTTCACTTTTTACCCAAAACGGTTTATTTTTTGAAGAGAAGTGTTATTACCAAAATTATTCCTCACATAATTTTGCACAAAAAAGGTTCTATGCATGTTTGAAGTGAGACATACCATTTTCGAGATATTGTTGTTGGAAAGAGATAAAACGAATTTTTGCGAACCAAGATATCTAGAAAACAACACTTCCGATTTTAATGAAATTGGGATGGTAGGTTATACTTAGCCCATTGTTGATCCCATATAAGTTTTAACCTTCTGCGCCCATTATTTTATCCTCCACATGCGCACAAACATACATTTATTTAGACCTATACCTTCAAAATTACTCAACTGATTATTATGAAATTTGGATGGTTTGTCGAAAGTAGTCCGCAGATATCCCCAAATTAATTTCAACCGTCTGCGCTCTTTACTTTTTCTAAATTGGTTCCCTTTCTGTCTGTCTGTTGATCAATTTTTTGTCTGTCTGTTATGAATTAAAGTATCAATTTATCAAAATGTAAAGAGCGCAGACGGTTGAAATTAATTTGGGGATATCTGCGCCCCCTCAGGAGGGGGGAACTTTACTGTTTAAAAGTGTTTTCACAAAGTTTCAAAACTTTATAAATTATTTCCCGTATTATTCCTTATTTGCCTGGACTACTAGGAGTCTGACAATAATTAGAGCAGATCACTTATTAATATTTCACTAACAGTGTTAAACATTGTTCCTTGATAGTGTCTAGTGTCGAAGCTTTATTCTATGTCAACTTCATTTTGTTATAACCACAAACACAGTAAAAAGAAAATTAGTATAGTTGTTTAGTAGATCTTTGACATAAAATTATTTTATCCTGCCTCTGTTAATAAAAAACTTGCTGGACTAGACCACATATCTCTCATCTCACACGATGTTTTTTATCACTTAGGTTTATCACTTAAAAACTACCTATGTAATTTAATGTAGATACAATACAGAAATAATTCTAAATGCACTCTACATTTAAATAATAGAAAAACGTAGTTCATGTTGAATAAAATATTTTGTCTATAAAAAAAGTTGACAGAAGAAGGTTACAAAAAAGGTTACTCCGGGTTCTCGTTAAATAATTTTTCACTTCTACATTACCCGCACATTAGAATAATACATATATTCTAGCATAACACAGTTAAAAGAAAAGTAGTACAGTTGCTTAGATCTGTGACATCAAATTATTTTATCCTGCCACTGTTAATCAAAAACTTGCTGGACTGAAATTTCAACTAAAACCACGTATCTCTTATCACTCACGATGTTTTTGATCTCTAGGTTTATCACTTAAAAAACTACCTATGTTATTTATAGTAACAGCAATCATTCTAAATGAACTCTACATTTAACTAATAGAAAAACATAGTTCATGTTGAATAATATATATTTTGTCTATAAAAATGTTGATAGAAAAAGGTTACTCCTGGATCTCGTTAAATAAATTTTTCACTTCTACATTACCCGCACATTACAATAATAAATATATTCTAGCATCCATTAACTCTGGGTTTTTAAGGGGTGCGGAGCCAGATTTGAAAAATACTTCATTTTGGACGATTTGCTTAGCCCGCAACACATGAGTGTTCTGCTTTTTAGCTCGGTTACGCTTTTCTACAGCGGGGCCCCAGGTCCTACTCCATAACCTTGAAGTGGCTGCAACTCTTTACCACGGGGATAGTAAAAGGGCCTAAGTGATGGCCTAATTGCAAGGATTGAACAAGTGGTTCGTCCTACCCAGCTAGTACTAATACTAGGACCTTACTACAACTTCAACTATTACCTGTTTCATTCGTTTTAGTCGTTTTTTGGTCTACTGATTTGTTTTTTTTTTTTTTTGAAAATAGCAACCTGTTGAAAGGTTACAAGGAATCACAGTGTGAAATGTTGGGATAACCTGTTGCTTCAGACAGAAGTTAAAAACAGTTTTAAACACAACATGATCTTAACTAAAATAGCTTAAACAACACTTTGAGTATGTTACAGTTTGCTAAGAGACTGCTACGACATTGCACTAGTTGAGACGCCAAATCCACAAGTATCGATAAATTGCGCTAATTGAGCTGCCAGATCCACAAGTATCGATACATTGCGCT
Source organism: Gerris lacustris (assembly GCA_951217055.1). Classification (NCBI taxonomy): domain Eukaryota; kingdom Metazoa; phylum Arthropoda; class Insecta; order Hemiptera; family Gerridae; genus Gerris; species Gerris lacustris. Next base: position 11,248,396 of record OX578277.1, read on the forward strand.
ACCCGCGTTTTTCTTCAAAATTACATTTAAAAGATACACTGCCAATTAGATATATAGCTTCCTCGCGTCCTATCGCGTATACTTTAATGATTTGAAACTTACTTCAAGCTTTGAACTTTTAAAATCCATTAATGCATAATTTATTTAATTTCCCCCCGAATGATGCCTTGTCGCCTGGTCTCGAGGTCCCTAGGCTCGCTGTGCTATTGAAGAGATAGATCAAATAGAGAGGTGGGGGAACCAAATCCCCTCCTATTTCCCTCGTCTATCTCCCTCACCGCGTTCTATCCGTAATAAAAACTATTCAGTTTTAGCGGTTGAGGTAGCGTATCTGGGGCATCATCCATAGAAATCAAAATAACTGGCACATAATATAATTAAAGTCTTTTCTGCAGAATGATAAAAAAATGCACCAATTATGGATACTTCTTTATTTCAAAGTTTTCTCTTAATACGTTTTCCATCTTCAGTTCTCTATTTTGAGACACAGCTGTATACAGGTCGATTTTGCGAATCTTGGGCGTATGTATTTGTCGTAGATTAACTGTACCTGGTTTTTCGAGAGAGCATGAAATGAAAAAGTATCCATAAATAATGCAATTTTTATTAATATACAGAACACTTTAATTATATGTGCCTTATATTTGTCAGTTTTTCCATTTCTATACGTGATGCTCCAGATACGCTACCTCAACCGTCTCATTGAAAAGATAAAGTTAGATTTTTCCCGACCTAAAACACCAAATTTAAATTTGAAGTTCACGCTTACGCGAGCGTTGCGCGCGAACGCTTGGGTGGATAACGTTGTCCAACGAACTCGTCCTGGGCATTGGTAATATGAACATATCTACCTAATTTCATCAAAATCGGTCCACTTTTACTCAAGTTATCGTCACACGTTTCACGGTTCGCGGACACACAGACCGACAGACAGACAGACACTAGACCAAAAATATTCCCTGATGTCTGAAACGGATTTCTGTCTTGGAATTTTGAAAATTGGAGACATTACAATTTTTTCGTTCTCAAAAGTGAACACAATTCTTCCGTTACCTTCTGTAAGCTCGGAAGCAATATACAGATAATTGACTTTGAACTTTTCTAATTCTTATTTTTTGTTCATCTTTAATCGTAAAAAAAACTAGCGGGTACAGTTTGTTCAAAAAAAAAGAAATATCCTGTTTAAACAATTATTAAAAAACGAGGAGAGCTTTCGATTTAACTATGGGCCTAAAGTCGTAGGTTCGAATACAAGTGACTTTTATATCTATTTCTTTTATCCAATATAAACGATACTACTTTTGGAATTTTATGCCTATCTGCACGATTTTTGTTTCTATTATACTTGTTTCATTTATAATTCTGAGATTCATGAAATTACAAATGGTTAAGTTGATTTTTATTATTTTACAAGGAGAATGGAGTGGAGAACTTGGTGGCAGTCATGTAATTTCGAATATTGTTTTAGAAGGTCAATCCCCGCATTGACTCTCAGGCTTTTGCAGGGCAGAGCAGTTCTTTTGAACCACAAAAATATAATAATGAGACAAGTTCGTACTGCACCATACGTGGCCTTGCCCGACGCTGACACTTGTGGATCTGGCGTCTCAATTAGCTCTTTGTATCGACACTTGTGGATATGGCGTCTCAATTAGCTCTTTGTATCGACACTTGTGGATATGGCGTCTCAATTAGCTCTTTGTATCGACACTTGTGGATATGGCGTCTCAATTAGCTCTTTGTATCGACACTTGTGGATCTGGCGTCTCAATTAGCTCTATGTATCGACACTTGTGGATCTGGCGTCTCAATTAGCTCTTTGTATCGACACTTGTGGATCTGGCGTCTCAATTAGTTCTTTGTATCGACACTTGTCGATCTGGCGTCTCAATTAGCTCTTTGTATCGACACTTGTGGATATGGCGTCTCAATTAGCTCTTTGTATCGACACTTGTTGATCTGGCGTCTCAATTAGCTCTTTGTATCGACACTTGTTGATCTGGCGTCTCAATTAGCTCTTTGTATCGACACTTGTGGATATGGCACCTCAATTAGCTCTTTGTATCGACACTTGTTGATCTGGCGTCTCAATTAGCTCTTTGTATCAACACTTGTGGATATGGCACCTCAATTAGCTCTTTGTATCGACACTTGTTGATCTGGCGTCTCAATTAGCTCTTTGTATCGACACTTGTGGATATGGCGTCTCAATTAGCTCTTTGTATCGACACTTGTGGATCTGGCGTCTCAATTAGCTCTTTGTATCGACACTTGTGAATTTGGCGACTCAATTAGCTCTTTGTATCGACACTTGTGGATCTGGCGTCTCAATTAGCTCTTTGTATCGACACTCGTGGATCTGGCGTCTCAATTAGAGCAATTTATCGATACTCCTGGATTTGGCGTCTCAATGAACGCAATATACCGCGTATATAATTACTTCATCACAATTTTGTTGTTTTTTGATTATATTTTAAAAAGTTCTATATGTTACAAATCACAATCATCATTATTGTCCTATGTAAACCCGTGGTAACAAGTGGGCTTCACATTTGAGAAGTCATGGGTCCTAATACATTCGGCTGCATTAAAACTTTTTATTCAATTAAAACTCCAATTGATTTCACTGAAACTGTTTTATAATTACATGGTTTCAAATTTCTGCGTATCACTAATTATAACAAGTTACAAGTTATAAAGTCCAATTCCCTCTGGTATGATTTTAGAAAATTGTACTTTTTGGCTGAATTTTTCCTCGATTTTATTTTTCATTACATGTATTACCAACCCAACCTGGGGACACACTGTATACATACATACATACATACATACATACGTATATATATATATATATATATATATATATATATATATATATATATATATATATATATATATATATATATATATATAATTACCATTTGTTTATCCTCAACTATATTATGCAATATTAATCCAACATTAGACTTTTTAGCAGTCTCTTTCCAAACTGTAACATACTCAAAGTGTTGTTTAAGCTATTTCACTTAAGATCATGTTGTGTTTAAAACTGTTTTTAACTTCTGTCTGAAGCAACAGGTTATCCCAACATTTCACACTGTGATTCCTTGTAACCTTTCAACAGGTCTATCTTCGAAAAAAACCAAAAAAAAAAACCAGAAGACCAAAAAACTACTAAAACGAGTAATACAGGTTAAAAAAGCTTTTGTATTCTGTGACAAATATTTGTATAAAAATATACGATACATTTTATTTCACTTTATGCAATACTTAATGTTTATATTTTAGTATTTGCATGTTATGATAGATAAACAAACATTTTATACAAAGTGACATTTTTTCCTTATATAAAACATAATCATTTACCTAATATTATTATATGCATGCAAAATTATATGTTATGAATGCAAAATTACGATATTATGCATGCAAATTATATTTTTATGCATGCAATATTAATTAAATTCCAAAAGTTTAATTCATGGGTGTGTGTAAAACTTAAATAAAAAAAATTATATATTTTTTTTAAAAACAAATATTTAAATATTAATCGAGTTTATATTCGGCTATAGAGTGAATATTTGGTCCTTTGGGCTGGATTTTTAAAATTAAAATAAAAGTAAATTATTCTAGAATTTAATTAGGAATCTTTGATATTTGAATCTTCGATTATAGATGTATATATAGATAATTAATATACAGATAATTATAACTAAGCGAGGGAGCCACGTGGCTTGATAGCAAATGGAAATTTAACAAACATAATGTTTAAACTGTGACAGAATAAATGATCATTTCTATTTAATTTATAATTATTATACTACATTAAATTATAATTAAAGGGGTTAGAATAAATTGAATATTTAGTTGTTTAGGAAAGATTTGTTAAATTTATTTTATTTTTAAATAACAAAAAAAAAATTGAACAGTTGTTCGCTAATCAGAGGAGAAGTATATTTTTTATCTTTGCTTTTTATATATATATTTTTATCCCTTATTGTATCACATTTCTTTTTTTAAAATAAATTACTGTCCAACATTATAACAATAATTGTGAATTTCCCAAGGATCAAAATAAGAAAAAAATAATGTTATCTGTCTCTCTAAATCAGGATGACAACTAAAACATGTTATTCTCTAAATTACAGTTTTAAAACAAAAGAAACCCTGCTAGCCTACTGATACTGGCTAAAATTAAATTTAAACCAGGAATAACATTTGTGATGTTTCTCTCAGACTTTATATTTTTTTTTTATACCCTGACGAACAAAACCAAAATGACACCACCAGTGTAATTCGTCTGGTAAAAAAAAGGGAAACAATGTATATTTTTAGGGATTTTTCTTCCAACCCTATTTTCATCTAACTCTTGACAACACTTGATAAACCTTTTTTTGCAACATATGATCTCTTACAGTGTCTCTCTCACTCTCTTCTCTCTCTCTATTTTATATATATATATATATATATATATATATATATATATATATATATATATATATATATATATATATATATATATATATATATATATATATATATATATATACAATTTGTGAGCAACAACAAGGGATGTGACACGTAAGCGTGACACATAGGAACTGTTCCAACATCACACATTACGTCATTAGGATGTTGGCTCGGCATTATGCCATGTCCTTTCGTTCATAATGCCGAGCCAACATCTTAATGACGCAATGTCTGATGTTGGAACAGTTCCTATGTGTCACGCTTGCGTGGCACATCCCTTGGTGTCTCTCGCAAATTGTGTAGCCAATTGCAGTGTGCAAAATCACGGTATTACATTGCTGATGTATATATATATATATATATATATATATATATATATATATATATATATATATATATATATATATATATATATATATATAATAATATATAATATATATAGTTTAAGTTTATATATTACTTTTTTTGTATCATGTTTTGTTAACAATGGCACAACTTAGCACACAAATTCTTCAAATCAACATAACACTTTCGACAACTTAAATATATAACATAGTCCAGTTACTCGGTTCAAAAATAGTGCCTTACCTCCGAAATTTGAGGAACTGAACCGATTTGCTTGAAATTTGGTGAGTTGATGGGAAAGTGCTCAAATAACAAAAGTTATATAGTGCCGTCCATTTCATGTAATTTAACGTTGAATACACCGATCCAAGTATTCAAAAGAAAAAGATCTCCTTTCATCGACCATATCTCGCTTTGTATTGGACCTACAATAATTTAAAAAAAATGATTTTTTTTTTTTTTTTCATAAACTACAATTTTGTTTCCTTCACTTTTTCGATAAGAATCTCACTTTTTTGAGTTATTCGTAAAAAAGTGTTAAAAAACGTGTTTTTTTCTATGAAAAAGGCAAGTTTTCAATCGTGAATAACTCAAAAAATATTGATTTAACAAAAAAAGCTATACATTTTTTCTTAAAATTTAATCCTTTATCGATTCCCGGGGTTATTTTGACCAAAGGAATTTCCACCCCCGAGAAGAGGTGCCAACCCCCCCTGGGGTGGAAGCACATATCGGCACTATATAACTTTTGTTATTTGAGCAATATTTCCCCAACTAACCATATTTCATTCAAATCGGTTCAGTTCCTCAAATTTCGGAGGTGAAAACCCCGAGTAACTGGCCTATAATGCAATCTACATAGCTTTCTTTTAATTTTAATTTTATTTTATTATCAATTATTTTTAGGATATTTCGCTCTAAATCTGTGTATATTGCATACTTTTCCTCCTTAAAGCCGTGAAGTATTACATTCTTTTTCTATAGGTAGTATCTATTTTTTTTTTCCTAGTATTTTAATTTTGATTCCTAGTTTTTTGTAGCACTTTAATGTCCGATATATCACTTCTTAGCTCGTTCTTGAAACAGTAATATATATCATTCATTAATTCATTTAAAAGTTTCGCAATCGATTCCATGTTAGTTTCATTCATTATTTATAAACCTATAAGTAATTTATTCTAATATTGTGAAAATTATCGATTCAAAGAGTTTGTTTAATATTGATTATTATTTAAAGTCAGTTGATAAGTGCGATTAGATACAGGTTGTTTACCTTTTCTCTCAAGATAACTAGAGCTATAGTATCGTGGTGGGGATCTTCATAGATTCGAGAGTAGATGGGGGATTCTTATGTTAGGGTGGTGAGGGTGAAGCAGCAATGAGGTTAACGTTTCTATGACTCATATAGACATGCTATATGAGCCATATAGACATGCTATATGAGTCATATAACCATGCTATATGAGTCATATAACCATGCTATATGAGTCATATAGCCCGTTTCACGTTTTATGACTGAATATATTCTACTACGCCGATTAAATAGAATTTCTCTAAAAAAAATCACTTGATTAATAAATTAATAAACTCCACTCTCAACGTACGGTTTTTGTCCAAAGTTTATATTATTAATCACTGGTAACTAAGCTCTGCGTATGTTAAAAATCTAATCCTAAATACTTAATTGCACTATTTAAATCTTCTATTTGTACGGGGTCGAACTGACACGTGCCGCGAAATGAAGGCAACTCCAATTTTGGAACTACGAATGACTAATTACCACGAGTAATCTTCCACCGAGGTGACCAGTAGTAACTTGCAAGGTCCTGTGACCTTATACACTGCGACTTCTTTTTGTGGGGATATGATAAGTTGAAAGTGCCTTCAAAATGCGTACGATTGAACAATTCAAGTGCGAAATCGTTCGCTTCATTAATCCAGTTGTCTGTGAGCGGGTTATTGGATATTTTGTCGAGCGCGTTGATGCATGCTGACTCAATGCGGGTGGGTTTTATGCATATGCCGGATATTGTTTTTCATTATTAAATCAGAGATGTTGCTTATGATGGATATATAAATTCATATAAAATTTCTTTACAATTTAAACTGGTTTATTCACTTTTTAAAAGTTGCGTTATCTGTGGGGTACCCTATATAAATTTAAATAATAATGTATTTTACAAACATAATTGCACTGACACGTTATAAAATTGAAGTAGCGTATTTTATGTAGTGAAAAATAAATTGTATTACGCAGACCCGGAGGTTAATTTTTTAGATCAAAGGGACGTTCTTACTAAAAGAGATTATACTGCACAAGGAGATTAAAATGTCAAAAAAGAAACAACCAACAAAATACCGTCAATGTTAAATTCCAGCACAGGAATTTTTAAGACTTGTAGCTAGATTTAGGAAATAAAATTAAAATACGGAAAAAGAGATTAAAGCATAATTAAGATGCTTTGTTTGTTGAAATGCACATTGTGAACTCAAATATAGTACAAACTAAAGTTGTTATTGTTAGTTTGTAATGTACTGTTTAGATGCTATGATACCTGATGATGTAATGTATTGAAATGTACATTGTAAACTCATCAATTGTACAACTAAAGTAGTAATGGTTAGTTTGTAATGTAGTGTTTATTTTTTGAAGAGAAGTGTTATTAACAAAAATATTTCTCACATAATTCTGCACAAAAAAGTCCTATGCATGTTTGAAGTGAGACATACCGTTTTCGAGATATTGTTGATAAAAATTCCAATTTTTCATTTTTTCGAACCAAGATGTGTTAAAAACAACACTTCTGATTCGGGGGGGAAGCAAAGGGGGAGAAATGGGGACTTTTGAGAGAATGTACCTCTTATCATGGTCTATCATCAGGAAAAAATCCAGATTTCCCCTAATCCGTTGCAGGTAAAAACCTTTATTAACTGGGCTATAAATGGTATATTTTTCTACCCCTCACATTAATATAAAAACAAAAGTGCCTTAAATATATCTTCTAAAGATATAAATCAAAAGAATTAATGAACTAAGTGAAAGATTGTGACTTAAACTTAATACTGTTCAAACAAGAGGTTTATAAAAAAGTCTGTCTGTAGTCTGCGCATACGCATGGAGCCTAGACTACAGGGCGGATTCTGACAAAATTTGGCATACATGTTCTGAAAGATTATACCCCGAGATGATCTAGAGAAATAAATTTAACCTCAAATTAGAGGGAGGGGGGGGGGGGGGGCGCTTCCCCCAAAACACTAAAAAAACGTGAAAAAATTATCTATCCTAAACGGTTCCACGATTATGATTTAAAAATTCTAAAATGTAATCCATTTAAATACGAATCTAACTGTATTTGGCGTTTTCCCGGGAAACATTTAGTTCCTAAGAAATTAGCTTTAAACGCGGACGGAGAGAGGCCGGGTTCTATTCCCCGCCGAGAAGTTATTTTTTACAAGCTTTTATTTACCTTGCAATGTTTGTATGTATGTTCGGGTCAAATCTTGCAACTGAATTTTAAAGCAGTCATCCTCGACCGATTGAATTGAAATTTTGCATACACGTTTAGTTTGGATGAAAATGCATGGTTAGCTAAGTGACGTCATTCTAAATCCAATATGGCGGGCCAGTTATTTTTTAAGCACACCCATGATATAGGTATCAAATGAAAGGGTTTGCTGAGAGGAATACGAATAAAAGCGTTTTTTTAAAACTATTTTTTTATAATCAACTTATTTGTTATGATACATTTTTATGAAATGTTTAATAATAATTAACTCGAAAACAAATAAAACAACAAAAACTCGAAAACAAATAAATGGAAAGCACTGACCCAATAATTATGAATTCGGATATGAGAATGATAACTCAAATTATTCCATGATCGGCACTGATAATGGCTTTATAAAAACCATAAAAGCTGCTTTGATGAGTAAGCAAGTATTACTTTACGTGGAGAGACTGTTTCTTTGTATTCATCACTTAACTGATTCATGTTTGGGTTACTTAAGTGATTGTGTTAGTATTTGAAATGAGGAAATCATTTACAGTAATATCCTCACTATCAAGAGAGTTGGTGACGATATCAACTAACTTATTGACGTTTGGTTTAGCTGATGTGTTAGTATTAGAAATGAGGAAATCTTTTACAGTAATATCCTCACTATCAAGAGAGTTGGTGACGATATCAACTAACTTATTGACGTTTGGTTTAGCTGATGAGTTAGTATTAGAAATAAGGAAATCTTTTACAGTAATATCCTCACTATCAAGAGAGTTGGTGACGATATCAACTAACTTATTGACGTTTGGTTTAGCTGATGTGTTAGTATTAGAAATGAGGAAATCTTTTACAGTAATATCCTCACTATCAAGAGAGTTGGTGACGATATCAACTAAATTATTGATGTTTGGTTTAGCTGATGTGTTAGTATTAGAAATGAGGATATCCTTTATGTAAATATCTTCATGTAATGAGAAGTCGTTTCGTATTTCGTGACGTCATTATCTTAAAATATTGTTTCTAGTTAATTTTACTTTGTTAGGATTATAAATGAGGAAATGGTTGATGTGCTTGTTTTAATTAACAAGGCTGAGGCACGGAGATATAAGATTTCCTCACTCATTTTGAGATTTTCATTAAGCCGATTAAACGTTTAAATAATTCAAAAGGAAATTGAAGGGAAGTTTATTTTAAGTTTACCATTTTTGGGAGTTTCAATGAAAAGTAATTTCCTCCAAAAAAAAAGAAAACCCTTTCTTGATAATGTCGATTTCGGTTGTCATTTTGTGCCAAAAGGTGATTTTAGATCTTAACTCCGGTAAAGATGGATTTTCCAGACATTTCCCCCAATTCATAATCCGAATGGAGGAAAGGAAAATTATCCTTGACTTAACCTCAAGGATTTTGGAAACCGTCTAGTTAACATTGAATACTTGGGTTTTGAGGGATTACTTAGTTGGAGTAATGGTAAGGAGAGAAAAGAGACTTTCATCCGGCAAATTTCCCGGTCGAAAACTTTCTCCAGACGAAACTGACTTTGGACAAACTTCACTGAGGAGTTTAACTTTGAATTCTAAGTGTTCTCTTTAAAGTTTACTAGTCATTTCTATATTGGACAGGAATTGCAAAATTTGGAATTTGTCAAACTTCAGGAATGACATCATTGGACGGTTGCTATGGGAATGAAATGATAAGATTTTAAACAGTCATTATTTCATTTCTATTAATTCGATGATCATTTATGAATTAATTAAATTATTAATTGTATTTAAGATGCAGAATAAAATTAATTGTTTCCTATAATGATCTAATATGGTTCTCCTTAGAACCTATGTAAATACAAACAAACACAATAAAAGTTTGAACACAACAACAAAAGTTTAAACTCAACAAACCCTTTTTGTATAGGATATATTATATCCCTTAGTCTAACTACCTAGTAAGACAGAGGGATATTCAATATTCAGTCCAATATGGTTTGGGACAAAGAAATATCACACTTTTATATAAAAAAAGTGTGTATTCGGTTGTCCGAATGTATATTAGATTTTAAAAAAAGTGGGGGGCCCTTTTCAATAAAAAAAGTTCCAGTTTAAACACAACAAATAAAAGTTTAAACATAACAAACAAAAGTTTAAACACAACAAACAAAAGTTTAAACACAACAAACAAAAGTTTAAACACAACAAACAAAAGTTTAAACACAACAAACAAAAGTTTAAACACAACAAACAAAAGTTTAAACACAAAAAAAAAATTTTAACACAACAACAAAAGTTTAAACACAAAAAAAAGTTTAAACACAACAACAAAAGTTTAAACACAACATAATAATCTGAGTTGGATTACCAGAGTGATAAAACATGTTCCACATTAATGCTCATATAGATAAATGTCTAAACAAATTCTTCCTCCGTCACTCATACTTCTAGCATTACATCATGGGATTGCCAAAATTGGGAAGATACTATGTACTGGAATAACATCATAAGATTTGCAACACTCATTGAATATTCTTAACTCATTTGATGATCAGTGATGAATAAATGACAATCTTTTAACTGCAGCACATAAGTAGTTGTTCCAGTAATGACCTAATTCTGTGACCTGTCAAGTTTTAGTAGTTTAGAGTTGTTACTAAATAGCTTTGTGATGGAGACCCAACGTTGGCAAGCATTACCGGGTAAGGTTGTTACTTGACAGCGGTGTGATAAAGACCAACCATTAGCAAACCCTACAAGGTAAGGTTCCCACTTACAGCGTTGTGAAGAAGACCAACTGATGGCAAACATTACCAGGTAAGATTGTCACTTGACAGCGGTGTGATATAGACCCACTGTTGGCAAGCATTACCAGGTAAAATTGTCACTTGACAGCGGTGTGATAAAGACCAACCATTAGCAAACCCTACAAGGTAAGGTTCCCACTTACAGCGTTGTGAAGAAGACCAACTGATGGCAAACATTACCAGGTAAGATTGTCACTTGACAGCGGTGTGATATAGACCCACTGTCGGCAAGCATTACCAGGTAAAATTGTCACTTGACAGCGGTGTGATAAAGACCAACCATTAGCAAACCCTACAAGGTAAGGTTCCCACTTACAGCGTTGTGAAGAAGACCAACTGATGGCAAACATTACCAGGTAAGATTGTCACTTGACAGCGGTGTGATATAGACCAACTGATGGCAAACATTACCAGGTAAGATTGTCACTTGACAGCGGTGTGATATAGACCCACTGTTGGCAAACATTACCAGGTAAGATTGTCACTTGACAGCGGTGTGATAAAGACCAACCATTAGCAAACCCTACAAGGTAAGGTTCCCACTTACAGCGTTGTGAAGAAGACCAACTGATGGCAAACATTACCAGGTAAGATTGTCACTTGACAGCGGTGTGATATAGACCCACTGTTGGCAAACATTACCAGGTAAGATTGTCACTTGACAGCGGTGAGATAAAGGCCAATTGTTGGCTAGCATTACCAGGTAAGATTGTCACTTGACAGCGGTGTGGTAAAGACCAATTGTTGGCAAGCATTACCAGGTAAGATTGTCACTTGACAGCGGTGTGATAAAGACCAATTGTTGGCAAGCATTACCAGGTAAGATTGTCACTTGACAGCGGTGTGATAAAGACCAATTGTTGGCAAACATTACCAGGTAAGATTGTCACTTGATAGCGGTGTGATAAAGACCAATTGTTGGCAAGCATTACCAGGTAAGATTGTCACTTGACAGCGGTGTGATAAAGACCAATTGTTGGCAAGCATTACCAGGTAAGATTGTCACTTGACAGCGGTGTGATAAAGACCAATTGTTGGCAAGCATTACCAGGTAAGATTGTCACTTGACAGCGGTGTGATAAAGACCAATTGTTGGCAAGCATTACCAGGTAAGATTGTCACTTGACAGCGGTGTGATAAAGACCAATTGTTGGCAAGCATTACCAGGTAAGATTGTCACTTGATAGCGGTGTGATAAAGACCAATTGTTGGCAAGCATTACCAGGTAAGATTGTCACTTGACAGCGGTGTGATAAAGACCAATTGTTGGCAAGCATTTCCAGGTAAGATTGTCACTTGACAGCGGTGTGATAAAGACCAATTGTTGGCAAGCATTACCAGGTAAGATTGTCACTTGACAGCGGTGTGATAAAGACCAATTGTTGGCAAACATTACCAGGTAAGATTGTCACTTGATAGCGGTGTGATAAAGACCAATTGTTGGCAAGCATTACCAGGTAAGATTGTCACTTGACAGCGGTGTGATAAAGACCAATTGTTGGCAAGCATTACCAGGTAAGATTGTCACTTGACAGCGGTGTGATAAAGACCAATTGTTGGCAAGCATTACCAGGTAAGATTGTCACTTGACAGCGGTGTGATAAAGACCAATTGTTGGCAAGCATTACCAGGTAAGATTGTCACTTGATAGCGGTGTGATAAAGACCAATTGTTGGCAAGCATTACCAGGTAAGATTGTCACTTGATAGCGGTGTGATAAAGACCAATTGTTGGCAAGCATTACCAGGTAAGATTGTCACTTAACAGCGGTGTGATAAAGACCAACCGTTGACAAACATTACCAGGTAAGATTGTCACTTGACAGCGGTGTGATAAAGACCAATTGTTGGCAAACATTACCAGGTAAGATTGTCACTTGACAGCGGAGTGATGTAGATTTACCTTTGGGAGCGTATCTAATAGTGTTCTACCTGGATCAAAGTTTGAACACTGACAATAATCTAGGTTGGTGAGACGTTTTGCATACTAATACCTTTCTGTTTTTTTCTACGTGAAACCTTTACTCTGTTATGAGCAATTTTTTTTCTGCACGGTGGCTTTTACACCCGAAGACTCAGGCCACTTAGGTGGGCCCAGCGAACAAACCCGGGTTAGGGACCAAAATCTTCACACTTTTTTTGTGAAGATGTGGTCGGTAACCATCACTCCCCTCCTGGTTGTATTACAACCAGGAGTGTCATCATCATGGTTTCCAGGCCGAAACCTGGTGGCCCCACTCTTTCGAGGAGCTTCCTTCTTATTTAATCAATGCTGGGTTGACATTGAGCGGGGAGCCCGATCCGGGTATCGAACCCAGAGCTGTGGTCAGAAGCGTTCACCCATCCATCTACTGACCCTGCTCGAGGCTGCTTAACATGCGTTATCACACGGCAAGCGCGCTAGCCTCTGAGCCACCCAGGCCTCCTAATGAACTAATACTATTCACCAGTTTAAAGAATGGATGTTACACACTTCCACAGTATAACATCAAAATGTACCTGAAGTGAGTCAGAAAATATAATGGTGCTCTTTTTAAAACTCAAAAACTAATCTAACTAAAATTTGAATTAAAATTTATAAAAGTCTTGTTATATGAATTAATAAAAAATAAGACTTTTCTCAACCACAAAGAAGAATATAAAAAAATTATCTTTATAATTTAATCCAGATATTTTTATTTTTCAAAAATTAATTTTCCCTTTATTATCTTCAGTACTTCTTTACTTCTTTTGTTCTTTTAAGGAATTTTAAATAATTAAAAGAGAAATATATAATCTCAAGATGTGATTGTCATTTCTTAATTATAGTATTATAATTTATACTGAGTTCATTTTTAATTAAAAAAAACATTCTTGATTTCGCATTTTCTTCATTATTTTTTTAAAATTAATTAATATTCATATAATGAAAAATAATTTGAATATTTTACCGTTATCTTTTTTTTATTTTTAATATTAATATTTTTTTGTGTTTTGTTTTTTAAGTAATTATAAGGTGGAATTAAAATAATTTTAAAAAAATTCAGTGTACCAATTAGTGTGGCACATAGCTTCCTCTCGTCCTGTCATCGGAAGAATAGATGCATAAGTATAATAATAATTAATATATTAATTTATATAAAGATAATACTGAAATTAATAAGGTTATATTAAAACAGAAGTGAAGTGTGGAGAAGGTTAAAATTAATAGGCGACTATCTGTGGGTCAAAAAAAAGTAAAATTAAGTAAATAATAAATTTTGATATCTATTTAGACAAGTTATTATATCTATTTGAAGACCAACAAATCAAAACATTTATTTATTTAATTAAAAACATTTATTTTAATTGGAATAAATGTGGTTGCCTTATATTGGCAATAACAAATAATTTTGAAGTGCGTCGTCGCCGGGACACTACCCGATTATATAAATGATTATATGGCTTCGGGGCTTAATGGAGGTATTGACAGATTTGTAACATTCGGCAAAGACGATTTATTTATACTGAAATCCGTTTTAACCGGGAACACATTTGTGGTTTCGTGTCTGTATGACACTTGTGAACCACTATTTAATATTATTATTATTATTATTATTATTATTATTATTATTATTATTATTTTTATTTTTTTTATTTTTTTTCAAAATCCTATTGCCAAGCTAAGTCCCGCTGACTAACTTAGCCGACCACATTTTCTTAAAAGGCACTAATTTTGTGCTCAGAATCATGAAAATCATATTGTCCAGCAATGTGAAGGGCGGGACATGGCCGATCTCCAGCGGTTTTTTTTTTTTTCAGATGCCTATTGCCAAGCTATGTCCCGCAGACGAACTTAGCCGACCACATATTCTTAAAAGTCACTAAAAGATTAACTTGTATACAAAATTCTAGCTTGATGTTAGTCACACACATATATATATATATCGTTATATATATATATATATATATATATATATATATATATATATATATATATATATATATATATATATATATATATATATATATAATAAAATTCACGAAATCACACTTGTTTATAACCTGCATCTTGTAAACTTCCTGTTCATAAAAAAATGTTTCCACTAGATAGGAAAACATTGAATCGTGGATACGTTTTTGTGGTCACTCCTGGTGGCAAAATATAGTACTAAAGTGAAAACCAAGCTACCTCTTGTTATATCCAAACTTCCTGATACTATATTTAAGAGCGTCTCATTTTTCATGTCGTTTTGCGTGACTTCTGATCCCCATACCCAAAACGTAATCATTACTACGTTTCCATGTGTTTAAAAACGGATTGAATCCTGATTTGGGATTTAACAAGTTAGGTGTTTCCATGAGTGGTATTCAATACAAAATAAATAAAATAAAAATTTCTTGGTTACTTTTGGTAAAGGTTATAAATAATTTTATAACCTTCACCTTTTATAGCCATGTTTTTTATTACGTATTTTGACAGATTTGACTTCAGTTTCTACAGAAATACGCTAGGTGCGCTCTCACCCACGCTCTGCGCATGTCAGGATCGAGTTCAGGTGTTTCCATGCAACTGCGGTATTGTATTTAATCCGTATTGAATCTAGGTTTCATGGAAACTTCATGACACTTTGGATCCAAAAACTGTATTTAACCAGTATTTAAACACCTTGGAAACGTAGCACAAGCTAATTCATTTAAATTGAAGGAATTTGGGTGTTTGATTGAAGTTTTAGAGTGTTTAGGAATTAGCTCACAGATGGTTCTAAATTGATTCCAACCTTTTGCGCACATTAAAAATTGAATAAAAATAAATGACTTCACTGATAATCGAAACATATAAGAAACAACCACACTTTCAAATCTCAGTTGGGTGACATTATTTTTATAAATAATAAAGCTGGGTTTACATGGTCAAAGTATACTTGGACCAAGTCAGCTTTGACTCTCAGCTTGGATCGTGTAAACAGGGTATCAAAATCAACTTGGACATCCAAGTTGACTTGGACGGTCCCCACCTTTTTTCTATTATTGAATTCTTTGAATCTTCTTTATTTAAGGCTTTGATGAAAACTAAAATGGCGCCCACCTGACAAATTATGAGAACGAGCAGTCAAAAGTTACAAAAATGTGAGGCTGTGCTGGGTTTTGTCTACAAGAAGGTTTTTTTTATATCTCCACTGTTTTAAAACATAATAAGTATAGATAGTAAGTAGATAGTATAAGTAGAGGGAAAAACATTTTAAACAATCTATCTTAACCTCTACTTTATAGAATATCAAAGTTCCACTACTTAGACCAAGTACACTTGGATCGTGTAAACCAATCTTCAAAGTTCCACAAATACTTAAACCAAGTGGATTTGATCAAACTTACTTGGACCAAGTACACATGGATCGTGTAAACCAATCTTCAAAGTTCCACAAACACTTGGACCAAGTGGATGTGATCAAAGTTACTTGGACCGTCCACTTGGATCGTGTAAACCAATCTTCAAAGTTCCACAAACACTTGGACCAAGTGGATGTGATCAAAGTTACTTGGACCGTCCACTTGGATCGTGTAAACCAATCTTCAAAGTTCCACAAACACTTGGACCAAGTTGATGTGATCAAAGTTACTTGGACCAAGTAAACTTGGATCGTGTAAACCAATCTTCTAAGTTCCACAAACACTTGGACCAAGTAGGTGTGATCAAAGTTACTTGGACCAAGTATACTTGGATTGTGTAAACCAGGCTTAATAATATGATGTGATATCTCAGTTGGTAGAGAGGTTAGGTCTGCCAAAGAGTTCTACAGATACAGCTATATATGTAAAGGATGATACGGGAATAGCATTTCGCTCTATCAGATGTATACACCGTATAATTGATATTCGCAACCTGATGGACTTCCTCTTAAACCTACCCGATATTGGGTAAACAGTGAGCGTGGGCCGACGAGAATCAAACCCGGATACCCTGCTTGCAAAGCGTGAATGGTAGCAATAAGCTACCAGTGAACCTTCTGACAATGTCTTATACGAGTACATAAAGCAATTTAATGAATAACAAGATTAAAACAAAAACTGATTAATGTACCTGCTGCCAAGAGTTACTCTGGCTAAGGGCAAAGTGGACGAGTGCCAGAAGACATCCTCCGAGGAGTGCTTGCTGTGCAGACATAGCTAGAAGTGCATACTGGAGATAGGTGAAGACAAGGGGAGGATCACCTGGTGCTAGCGATGCCTGAACAAGAGCTTGGCATCCGACCACTACAAGACTGCCTGAACAGAGATACACTTCGTTCACTGAAGCACGTCCAACCACCCAGATCAGAACTGAAACAGCAAATAAACGTAGATTTTTATTAGAAAGTTTTATTCTAATTATTAATTCTAGGTTAAAAAAAGAAAATGGCAACACTTCTTATTGTTCACATTAGTTGAAAAGAAAATGAAAAAAATTAACTCTTATCATTGTTAAGAGAAAGGTAACGCTAAATTAAAAAAAACAACTAAAAACATATCACAACCGTGCGCAAATAAATATAGTTCAAAGCAGCGCTATTTATAGGGTATTTGTTGGTCTTCATTTAGTTTTTAGTCAACCTCTAGATCTCAAACAACCCAGATGCACCACTATATTGCAAAATTAAAAGAAAAGCATTTTTTTTTATCATTGAAGCGAGCGCCTTGCAATAAATATTTATGTATTGAATATTGGGAATAGTTATTCATGATGCATAGATAGTTAAAGAGGATGGTTGTAGAATAGAGCCTGAGGAAACAGAACTATTCCTTAATCCTCAAGCTTACTTTATTTTAAATATTAATAAAATATATCACTTCACTACACAAAAACTTCTGTTTGTAACAGGGTGAAATTTTACATGCATGTTTCAATTGTACTTTAGACAATGTGTATGAAGTTTTATTAAAATAGGTACTATTTTAATAAAAGATATACCTACTAAGGTAGGTTTGGTGAAATGCTGTCAAATAAAAAA
The DNA here is from genome assembly GCA_951217055.1 of Gerris lacustris. Taxonomy (NCBI): domain Eukaryota; kingdom Metazoa; phylum Arthropoda; class Insecta; order Hemiptera; family Gerridae; genus Gerris; species Gerris lacustris. Next base: position 11,266,445 of record OX578277.1, read on the forward strand.
CAGTTTAAGGTTTATGCGAACGTTTCGCTCAATTTATTAGCATCATCAGAGCAAATAGATAAAGTATAACATAAAAAGTATATAGATGTTGACTCTAAGACATGTTATAATAGAATGAATAGAGGTGTAGTTAAAATACAGAGACATAAGAAAAGGGTAAGGTAAGTCAGGTAGGCAGATTAGTGGAAATAACAAGATTTTCTTAAAAACCAAAATAAATAAATAATTTCTAGTCCTATTTATAAGTGTGTTTTGTTCAGTATATTTTTTCATTAAACATTTTTGTCTTTTCTATAGTTTTCATATAAGCTCATTTTTCCACCATTGTATTTCTAGGTAAAATTTTTTGTATTTAAGAAAATCTTGTTGTTTCCACTAATCTGCCTACCTGACTTACCTTACCCTTTTCTTATGTCTCTGTATTTTAACTTAACCTTTATTCATTCTATTATAATATGCCTTAGAGTCAACGTCTATATAATTTTTATTTTATACTTTGTCTATTTGCTCTGATGATGCTAATAAATTTAGCGAAACGTTAGCATAAACCTTAAACTGTTTTTTATTTGACAGCATTTCGCTAACCCTACCCCCCCCCCCCCCCTTATTATTACTCCTGATCTGTCACGAGCTACCTTAATTAAAAATAGGTTCGATAGAACTTATTATATAGGTAAAAACGTTGATTTATCTATTTTAAACGTGTAGGACCACTAATTGAAGTTTTTCTTTTGTGGACTTGAGTGTAGGATATATATATAGTAAATATTAAAGTGTAGGACCACTTTAATATGTTTAGCGATCATTAACACTTCTTACACTTCATAGCGGTGTCGGTGTTGCTTTTACTAAAAAAACAAAAAATGATTAAAAAATTGTTTTTTCTTATTAAATAGATGAAGATAGCATTTTTTCCCGTCCTAAAATTCAAATTTTACATTTGGAGCTTACGTTTACGCGAACGTTGTGCGCTAACGCATAGGCGGATACAGTTTTCCAATGAACTCAGCCTGGGCATTGGTAAAATGAACATGTATACCAAATTTTAACTAAATTGGTCAGCTTTTACTTGAGTTATCTTTCGAATTCGTGCCGGCCGTTTTTTCGGATTCACTCCCAGGCTCCTGACGCTGTAATGTTGCCATAAGGAACTTCGTTAAAAAAAAAAAAAAAAACTAGAATAAGCACATATAACATCGTTTTTCCACCGAGTAGCAGCGCTATTACTAACCTCATTACACTCATTACTTCACCACACTCATGCTCACTTATTACTAACCTTTTTACCTTATAACCTAATAACTCTACCTCACTTGCATAATCGATAACCAACTATAAAAAATCGATTAATCTAAAATCTATCACAACTTAAAAAAAAAATAGTAAATAACTAATTACATATTTCATCGAATAGCAGCGGCATCATTGAGCCACTAACTTAATATTCCTTCAACATAATATGGTCTCTCTACTTCCTCATATATCACTATTGAAACGAATGTATGCATAACAGGGTTAATCACACACTAACACTCAAGTAACACTGACCCTTGTAAGGGTTGAATTTGTTAAGGTCCACCAAGCTTCCAGGAAGGACCTTATAGGTTCTACTCCGATAAATATTACACAAAAGTCAAATAATACAAAAGTTTCAACATGGTATAATTAAATAGCTTGAGCAAACCAGATCCCTACCTTCCCCTTCCACATTTTTTTTTTTCATAAAACCCTTTTTCCAACTTGTTAAACTTTTATTAATTACATTTATGTACTTTTTTCCCACGAGTTTTATTTTTAATTTGCACATGAAAATTTATTAATTGAATAAATGGAAAAGTGTTTTTAGAATTTCGAAGTTCCTTCTCGATAACCTTATGCCGAGGGTGATGTGTCTGTCCGTCCGTCGCTCTTTGGTTCATATCTCTCGAACCGTTTATGTTATAAAGTTGACATAGGAAACATTTAGAGAAAATAAAAATATAATATGCGCATGCGCAATTCGAAAAATACCACATTTTTGCATATTACTCGAATATTTTTATATTTGAGAGTATGGCGAATCAAATGAAAGCTACTGATGATTACGTTACAAATACATATTTTTTATAAATATATATATAAATATATATATATATATATATATATATATATATATATATATATATATATATATATATATATATATATATATATATATATATTTTTTTTTTTTTTTTAATTTTGCATTTTAATGTTGGTTTTATGAGTTAAAATACACCCCAAAAAACTCCCCTCCCAACCACTCTGTAACTGTTAGCCCAAAAATTTTGAAATAACTCATGGAAATACTTTGTTATAGAACAATGAAGATTTCCCGAAAAAAATACCCACCTTTTATAAATTGCAAATTTGGAGGGCGGACGTTCGCAGTGCACCCACATTTTATATATATTTTTTTTTTAATTTTGCATTTCTTATTGGTTTTATGAGCTAATATAAACCCAACAAGATCCCCCCTCCCAAGCACCCTATAACGTCTAGTCCTAAAATTTTTAAATAATTTATCGATTGCTATATGTGGATCATTCACAAACAACGTATAATTGAGTCTATTATTTTGTATAACCCTTTTTACTTTTTCCTCACTACCTATAGTAGCAAAAGTATTGTTTTCACTAAACATTTTTTTTTTGAGATTTCAACGGAATTATCCGTTTTAGGTGATTTTAAAACCTCCTGAGTGGTTTTCAGCATGATGTCTGTATGTGTGTATATGTGTATGTATATGTATATATGTGTGTATGCAGTGCTCGATTTCTAGAAATTGAAGTGCCGGAACTACAAGCTACCCCCTTCTCTTCCCCCCTTCCTATTGAAGGGGGGTCCGGGGGCCCTCCCCCGGGAGGAAAAATTTGAAAAATAAACGTTCAAAAAACAGCATTTTAAGCAGTTTTAGACATAAACCCACACTGCAATCAGGTGGGTTTTGTGTGGAAACTTCATTTTAAGTAGTATTTTTTATTAACAATTTCTTGATTATAGTCCACAGGCCACCATAAGAAGTGAGTCGCTGATTGATAAAGTTTTCTTACCTTATGGAATCGCTTATTTATGCCTTGTCCACCGATGAATTGGGTATATGACAACTGGGCGCTGGGCCATTTCTTTTTTGTTGACATGCCAAACTTGCCCTTGTGCGGGAACATTGAAAAGAGATAGATAAAATTTTGATTTTCACAGGATCGATTAATTAAATTATTTAAAAAACAGTGGTAAAGGTGGCCACCGATAAGAGTGGGCCGTTTGGGGTGTCCACCGCCCCAAACATATCGCTCTGCGGGGACGTTGAAAAGAAAACGGCCCACTCGTAAGGGTGGCCACCTTTACCACTGTTTTTTAAATAATTTAATTAAACGATCCTGTGAAAATCAAAATTTTATCTATCTCTTTTCAATGTTCCCGCACAAGGGCAAGTTTGGCATGTCAACAAAAAAGAAATAGCCCAGCGCCCAGTTGCCATATACCCAATTCATCGGTGGACACGACATAAATAAGCGATTCCATAAGGTAAGAAAACTTTATCAATCAGCGACTCACTTCTTATGGTGGCCTGTGGACTATTAGCATGCCACATGTTGTTATAATATTCCTAATTCTCAATAAATAAATAAGTACTTAGGTTTATATCAACAAAACATTCCCTGTCTCAGGCTTTAAAACCTACTTCTTTTCTAATACAAACTTGTAAAAGTTACAACAGTCCATTTTGAAATTGTATATAGTACTTAAAGAATTGCAGAAAGAGTCTCCACTCTCATTCTGTTTCATTTGTCTGTCCATTGAATGTTCATGAGCGGAAATATTTTCTTTCAGTAATGCCATTATAGGCGGGGATTGCAAACACATATTGGCATATCTTTAAAACAATCTTATAAATTATGCTCAAACAGAAAGGGTTTTTAGTTCATAACATAAATGCGGGAAATTTATGCGTCCCGGGAGACTTTTTCGGGATACCGGGAATGTTGGTGAAAAAACGGGACAATCCCGTTTTTACGGGACGGTTGGTCACCCTATAGCTTAGATGCTTCCTCAGAAGCAGCTTAAGAACGACAGGCACTTTGAGTTAGCATCGAGCTAGATTATTTATATTCTTTATTAATAAATTGCGAGCAAGTCTAGGGTAATACTATGGTGTCAGTTTAATACATGATGTCCTTAATCAAATTTATTTGTAGTCACTCACTGACGAACAAAATTTTAACTAAGGATTAAAAAAAAAATCTTAGTGGCAATAATTTTATTTCTTATTTATCAGAGAGAGAGGCCCCGGAACGCCGTTCCGCCTCAAATCGAGCCCTGTGTGTATGTATGTGTGTTATCATCATAGCGCCCAAGGTATTTAACCTAGACAGTTGAAACTTAGCAGAAAAATCAGTCCTTACCTGCAGTGATGCCGCCCGGAAAATCAAATTTTCCCGCCATCTTAAACCCAGTTTGCTGAGTCAGCAAAAAATTTAAAAAATCGTAATACATCGAAAATGGTCTTGATCGAGTTGAAATTTGGCACGAATGTACCTCTCTGTATGACAAACAAGCCCACCAAATTTCATTTTGATATTGGACGCCATTTTGAAGTTAAATTTGTTTGAAAGTATAAATAAGTTTTTGACATATAGCATATCTTTGGAACCGGAAAAAATTAAGGAACAAATATAAAAAAAACGATAAAGTTTCATTAATTAGTTTAAATGTTATAAGCGAATATAATTATTTATTAGTGCGATAATTTTGATGATGTCAAAGTTTGTTTAAATCTGTCAAAATACCGCCAAACTTCAAATAATTAAATAAAATATAGGTATTAGAAATAAGGTTATTTTTTTTAAGAATGATAATAAATCTGTTAGTTCAGAACGGTCACCCATCCAAGTACTGAGTGGCTTCTGAAGTGAGGAAAAGTTCCGAGGTACCCCGTACCCGATTTTTTTATATACATAATAAAAAATTCTCTAGAGAGAGCTTACCGTTGCACAAATTGTGATATTTTATATAAATTTTATTGTGTCTAGATCTTGTGCTATGAATGTCGGTCCTCTAACATATTTCGCTATTCTACTATTTTAATTAGTAGATATGGTATACCCATTTTCTTACAATGATTGATTGAGCGTTTTATATTAAGAACAATTATTATATTTAGCTATTAATTGATAATAGAGTATAGGTTCAATTAGAGAGAAATCATTCCCCGGTGAACTGAAATTAGTAGAGCATTGAACTGTAAAATCAAAGATCCGGCTCAAAGGAACATCAATTTGTGATTTGATGATGGGCTAAATGTAGTGATGGTCCTTTGAGCCGGATCGTTGGATGGTGTGTATATTTATATATATATATATATATATATATATATATATATATATATATATATATATATATATATATATATATATATATATATATTTAGGAGAGAAATGAGTTAATTACATTATTTTTCTTGCCGAAACATTTAATAATAACCTTTAAAAGAGCGATAAAGAGTATTAAATAATTTAAATTTCATAAAAGAAGAAACGAGTCGAAACAAACGAGTAAATGGAGGGAAAGAAGAGTAATTTCATATTTATTCACATTCAAATATGAATTTCAACGTATAGAGAAACACGGTTCAAAGATCAAACAACTTATTTTATATATTCTATATTAAAAATGTACTAATAACAAAAGAGAGATTGTGCTTAAAAAAAAAAAAATACAATTCTCCGAGCAAAAGAATTCTATAAAGTTGAATTCGTATATTGAGAAATAATAAGTTGAGGCATTATAAACTCCCGAGAATTTCAATTTATAATATATTCATCAAATTATGCTTTTAATTTAATAAAATGAAGTATTGCACGGTATCACATGACATCTTATAGATGCATCATAGAAGTCGATTAATAATTATAATATGTGGATGTGGAGAGTGAATATACTGTAAATAATATTATAATTAAAAATAAAAATAAAAATAAAAACACCATTTTGTAAAACATTTCACTAAAAAGGAGAAAATATTTATGTGCCAGAGGTTGCTGTACCCCAGCGTTTCCCAATCCTATGGTCCAATAAAATAGGGTTACTAAAAATCTTTGAAATTATACAAACATAAATTAAACAATACTTTTCTTTTAATGGTAAAGAAAAGTAAAAATACTTAAATAAGTTCAATGGATTAAAATAGGTATATAAATTTGTTTAATAAAGTAAAAATAATAAAATTATATCGATAAGCATTAATCTCTATTTTTAAACTTCCGAATAAGGGTCATCAGCCCGCCAACATAAGTTCAGGAGTTATTGTGCTTTCTATGATACAAAACTGAAATAATTCAAAACAAACAATAAAAAAATGAAGCAATGTCACCAACCATATTAGGACGATCAGTGTGCTCAGTTTAATTTAAATAAATCAGCTACAGTCCCTCCTCCCTAATCCAGTAATGATTTTAGTAGAATTCAGCTCTTGGGAGCCATATATATCCCTGCAATTCTTAGGGTATCCAATATGCAATACACTGTATTCAAGGCAGGGTCGCGAAAATGTTAAGGGGACATTTGGGTCGCGCCATCAAAGAGGTTGGGAGACGCTGCTCTACCCTACAGTGAAGTCTTATGCGTGTAGGAGTTGCTCCTAGAAGTAGTCCCAGCTCCAAGATGACAGGAAGAGGAACAGGGTTCCAACCAAGCTTTCTCTACCCTACAAAATATTTTCCGTTTACAATTATAAAATTGAAATGGAAATAACCCACCTTACCTGTCACTGGTTGTCGTTGTTAACAACTTTGCTCGAATTTTACCGCTAAAATTTATTAGAAATTTAGTGATTAATCGCCAAATTCAAATGATTTTGTACAACTAATGACAGATAATTGTATGGCCACCGGAAATACAAGATCTGTGCAATTTTCAGCTTTCTACTTAGTCAAATCCAAGTTACAAGATTTTCCCGGACAAACAAGTGAAGTTATTAAAAAATGTGTAAAATAGAACTAGAGAAAGTTGATAATGAATAATATAAATATAGTGCAGTAAAAAATAATATATATTATATATATCCGGCTCAAAGAACCAAAATATTAGTGACATTTTGATGTTATAACTCATTGTAGAGAGAGATAAGTTTAATATTTCGTTATCAGTTTATAATTTAATATAAACGTATTTTCTATATATTATATATATCCGGCTCAAAGGACCAACAAATTAGTGATATTTTGATGTAATAATTTATTCTGGAGAAAGATAAGTTTGATATTTCGTCATCAGTTTATTATTTGATATAATCATGTTTTCTTTATTTTTTTTTTTTTCTTCTTTTCTTTTATTGTGGGCCAATTAAATTAATATTTAAATCAAACGGGTATAGGCTCAGTCACTTTACACATCTATGTGAGCATTAGTGTGGAACATATCTCACGTCTCTGGGAATCCTAAGCAGGTTGTCGTCGTCGATGAAGTTATTAATCACTTTACCCATCAATCAGGGGATCATTAAAGTGGAAAATCCGAACATGTGTCACCTCTCAGGGAATTCAACCTAGATTATTGTTAGTGTTTGGACTTGTTGAGACGTTGTCAAGTAGGAGGATTATTTGTTATATTAAACTGCATAAACTCAAAATTAACGAACAAATTAATGTCCTCTATTCAAAAGTGCCTGTTAAAAGGATTAAGTTATCAAATGTTTTTTTTTATGAGCTATTAAAGCTTAGTGGTTTTTTTTTGTTTTTGTAAAAATAAGTCTTGTAAATTTGTTATTTATTTGGCTAGTAATTTTCAATTTAGGGTTACAAAAGAGAAGTTATCCCCTAGTCTAGAGTCTAGAGAATTGGTTGTATTTCATTAAGCTGGGAGAGGATTCCAGGTTAGAACTTATGTAGAGTAAAAAGATTCGAGGTAAGAACCTTTGTAGACTAAAAAGGTTTTATAATAAGATCCTTCTAGTTGCTTTCAAGCCCAAACCGACCTTAGATTACATTATTTAAAGCACTTTTGGTGGAATTTATATTAGGTACCTCAAAAACTTTAGAGTGTAAAATTAAAAAAAAAGATAATTAAATCTATATTAGACAAGACAGAGGAATTATAATTAAGGTTAGTATTACAGTCAATCTACAGGATGGAGGAATCAGTCACCTTACACATCTATCTCATTCTTAGTGTTTCCACTATGGTTCCAGATAGGACAGTATTACACATCTATCTATGTGATCATTAGTGTGGAACATGTCTAAACTCTCGGAGAATCCAACTAGATTATTGTTAGTATTTACACTATGGTTCAGAGTAGGCCAAGGCATACCTGGAGGAGGAGCGTTGAAGCAGAAGGCATCGAGAGAGCAGGAAAAACCTGGTCCGAGATAAGAGTGTTAGCTAAGAATAGGATCCGCTGGCGGAAGTTCGTCGAAGCCCTATGCTCCACGTAGGAGTTAAAGGAAATAAGTCAAGTAAGTCAGAGTATAACGTTATTAGGTCTCTAGAGGATAGAGATAGAAGTATCAGTCACTTTACACATCAATCTATGTGATCATTAGTGTTCAACATATCAAACATCATTATTAGGTATCAAATATCATTATTATAATTCATCATCGGTTAAGTAAATTTATTCTTCATCTAAGTAGTTTTAAGTCTATACTATTTATAAAATGTTATAACAGACATTATACATGTATTTAATGATTCTATAAAGGATATAAACTCTTACATTAAATTTCATAACATATTCGGGAATAAGAAGTGAAAATCAATGGGTCAAAATCAGGTGAAAAGATCGCGATTTGTTAAAGGAGTAAAATAACCTTCTTTTGTTGACCAACAAATGATGCTCTCTCACCCCTCCAACAGGCCTAGTGCCTTTATTTTTTCCCCTCACGTTGGTTGGTCAACTTGAGTGTCAAAAATCAATAGTAATTGTAAAAAGAGTATAGTGTTCAACATTTTAAAACCTCTCTCGGAATCCATCATAGACTATAGTTAATGTTTAAGTCGTGTCCAGACTGCCGAACCGAACAGAGTAAACGAGCCGAACATTGATCTCTGCGCATGCCTAGAGTGAAATGCGCACGCGCACTTTAGACTGGGTCTGCGCAGAGTGAGATGCGCAGGCGTACTTTAGACTGGGGCATGCGCAGACACCAATGCTCGGCTCGTTTACTCTGTTCAGTTCGCTAGCCTGGACAAGTCTTTAAACTTTGATTCTAAGGAAAACAGTGTTAGATCATTACAGGAAGGAGGTATCAGTCACTTTACACATAATATTTGTAAAGTGACTGATACCTCCTTCTAGATTTATTAGATACATTATATCTAATTGGTCATGAAACTTTGATTGAATGAAATGGATTATCATGAAAGGTTAGGACATTAAGTTCTCCTCTCTCGTGCATTACCTTAATTCAGTAATAAATTATACTGAGTAAGAATTTCCGAAATTCCATATAATATAATACAGTACGTTAAAGAAACCATTTTCCACTTATTTCCTTTATAAACTCTGAACATTTCACTAGCTGAATAAGAAAATAATTTTTCTTACCTCTATTTCCTCTAACTTCTACCTTATTTTCTCAAACATTTATTCGTCCCTTTTAAGGACTTACAACGAATATAAAATATGAAATAAATAAAACATGATACATAAAAAGTATGTTAAATGGTATTCAATTATTCCCTTTTTTGTATTTTACGACATTGACGGAATTGCATTAATGTGCTTAGTTCATATTTTATAATTCTTACTATATAATCGCATGTAGCGTAGTTTAATGATGTTTTGCTTATACGACTTACTAGAGGTCGACCAAGAAGTCATGAACACGGGAGAGAAACGGAAAGCTTAACTTCGTTTAAAATCGGAACTTCCGAGTTCCGAGTAGTGCCGAAGTCAGTACAGTCGGGTGCTAAGACAATACCCATTTCTAGTTTGTATGACATGCGCAGTTACGTCAAATCTCACGAATAAAAACAACAAGAAGGTTTCCAATCTGTTAGGTTTCCTGTTTTGTTTGTTTTTATATAATACGAATTATAGTCACAGCTGTCCTAAATCCAAAAACTCAGAAATAAAGAGGAAGAAATAATAGATTATGAAAGAAGAAAATCGATTTAAATTGAAAGAATATTATTATGAATAATAATATAAAGATATTATCGTACATTATTAGTGATTTCTTATCAGGTACAGTGTTGCCTGTTGCATAAAATATTTAAAAAATATAGAAGTTATCAAAAATAAAATGTTTAATAACAAAAGAATAACACTGTGTTTTTTGACCGTGGTCTATTATATCAAAAACTGACTGTACATGACGACACTAGCGCACTCCTCACATTTCCATGACTTCTTGGTCGACCTCTAGTGGATAATTTATTTAATTTTTTCCACTTTTGCTTCAGAGGTTACCGATGGTAAGCTCGTAAGCAAAAGCGCTGTTCGGGATTAGAATTATATATTCTGTAGACTAATAATTTATTCGTTTTCCTCTATTCCAAGAAGGCTGGGAGTCGAGTAATTCTTATTTTATTTCCGATCGAAGTTCCATAATTTAATATTATTTACGTGCTGATAACCTTTCCTCCTACTATTACCTTCTGTACCATCGAGTCGGTTGCCTTCAGTCAGCTGCTATACTGTAAAAAGCATATCTTGTACAATTATATATAATTACGTGAGTGTTTTTGTAAATTCCCGACCGGTTCGCCATCCCGAGTTCTGCGGATCAATTATCTTCTACATTAATTGGATCTCAGCATCACGAGTTCTGCGGATCAATTATCTTCTACATTAATTGGATCTCAGCATCCTAAGTTCTGCGGATCAATTATCTTCTATACATGAATTGGATCTCATTATCCTAAGTTCTGCGGATCAATTATCTTCTATATTAATTAGATCTCAGATCCCGAGTTCTGCAGATCAATTATCTTCTACATTAATTGGCTCTCAGCCATCCCGAGTTCTGCGGATTAATTATCTTCTACATTAATTGGATCTCAGCATCACGAGTTCTGCGAATCAATTATCTTCTACATTAATTGGATCTCAGCATCACGAGTTCTGCGAATCAATTATCTTCTACATTAATTGGCTCTCAGCCATCCCGAGTTCTGCGGATTAATTATCTTCTACATTAATTGGATCTCAGCATCACGAGTTCTGCGAATCAATTATCTTCTACATTAATTGGATCTCAGCATCACGAGTTCTGCGAATCAATTATCTTCTACATTAATTGGATCTCAGCATCACGAGTTCTGCGAATCAATTATCTTCTACATTAATTAGATCTCAGCATCCCGAGTTCTGCAGATCAATTATCTTCTACATTAATTGGATCTCAGCCATCCCGAGTTCTGCAGATCAATTATCTTCTACATTAATTAGATCTCAGCATCCCGAGTTCTGCAGATCAATTATCTTCTACATTAATTGGATCTCAGCCATCCCGAGTTCTGCAGATCAATTATCTTCTACATTAATTAGATCTCAGCATCCCGAGTTCTGCAGATCAATTATCTTCTACATTAATTGGATCTCAGCCATCCCGAGTTCTGCAGATCAATCATCTTCTACATTAATTAGATCTCAGCATTCCGAGTTCTGCGGATTAATTATCTTCTACATTAATTGGATCTCAGCCATCCCGAGTTCTGCGGATCAATTATCTTCTACATTAATTGGATCTCAGCATCCCGAGTTCTGCGGATCAATTATCTTCTACATTAATTGGATCTCAGCATCACGAGTTCTGCGAATCAATTATCTTCTACATTAATTGGATATCAGCATCCTATTTTATCACGTTTGAATCTACGAATGTTATTTAACTTTAATCAATTATAGTGTAGCACCTATACTCGATGTTTTTGAAGGAAGTTTGAGTGACATATTGGCCAACCTTCCAGAGATTCTCTAAAAAATAAGATCGTCTGCGTTCTATAACCCAGGACAATTCCAAAGCAGCCTTCAGCGTCTGCTGCAATGTTTGGTGGAGAGTGTATATGCCCAATATCTGCCTTGTAGCTAAATAATCTTTTTGGATCACTGAATTGATTCCCAACGAATGGCCTATCCCATACAAGGTTGAAGCTTCTAAGGGAACAACTTTAGGCAAATTATGACCTACCTTCTAAATTTCATTAAAATCGGACGAGTAGTTTTTAAGATATAGTGGTTCACATAAATTGTTAAAGTACATAAAAAACCGACAGAGACGAGACCACAAATGTTTATGATGTCTAAAACAGATTTGTATCTTGAAATTTTTTGAATTAGGAGACAAAATTAATTTTTGTTCTTCAGAACGATCACAAAACTTCCGTTACCTCCAGCAAACTCGGCAGCAAAAATTTGTATCCTTTAAAAGTTTTCTCTTTTGACTTTTAATGTAATATAATTTGAATTTAAATTAATTCGAATGAAAACTAAGTTAAAACATACAAAAACAAAGTTTAAATAACATCACATTTTACATTTTAAAGCTGTGTTTTACCGGGGAATATTACCTTGGGGTTGAAATGTTGTGAAGGGTTTAGTTTGCTAGAGGCAAAGCTTTCCCCATGGCTGAGTTCTGGTTCTGTTTTTACAAACTAAAAAAGTAATATTTCCGAGACTTTAGAGAAAAACGAGTTTTTGTGATAAAATCTAAACGAGCACCTCGGTTCATTTGAAACAAAGGTTTGTTGAGTTCTCTAAAGAGTTTAGGAAGTTTGCAGACTTGAATTTAAAATTTAATTTAATAAAAAAATGCAATTTCTAGTGTCTACAGTTTTAAATAAGAACTTATAACCACCTCTAACCATCTTTACCAACTCTCTTAAGACTTCTCCAACCTTTTACTACCAATATTAGACCATTACAGGATGGAGGTATCAGTCACTTTACATATCTATCTATGTGATAATGGTTTATGGCGAACAGAATGGTTTTTAATGTGTTTAAATCCAATGTAATTTCCTTATTCCGTTCCACTACTGTTATTTTATTCCCTTGCAAACTGTGTAATTCTTATTCTATTATTATACTCTCATTATTATTATTATTATTATTATTATTATTATTATTATTATACTATATAGTGACAGTGTATAATAAAATGTTCACTTGATTTAATCATGACCAATTGCGATAAAGAAGGTTTGTTTTTTTTTCATCCTCATTAATTTGATATTCCAGTCGTAGTGTGTTAGATCTATACGTAGAGAGTAGTCGGTATATTGTCTAAAGTTAGAGTAGTCGCTATATTTGTCAATTTAAAATAAATTCATCTTTGCACAGTTACATATTACATATTTAACAATTATGGCGGCCCAGTGTCAAGGGACTATTATTTTATGTAGAGGGTCTAAAAGTATCGTTATAGAGGATGCATTTAGACCGAAAATAGTTATCCTACAACCCTCCCCCTGGCAAAAATTGAATTTCTACGTTACTGTATGTTGTGATGGGGTTGAGAATCAGGTAGTTATTTTATCTCCAGGCTAAATATCGCGAATATTTGATTGCCCAAAGGTTATAGTTGAATAACAATAACACGAGAGCAGGTTATAATAATCGTTTTTATTTACCGTATTAGGTTGGCCGCACACTGGGCAACTTTTAACCCTTTAAGGATCAGGCAAAAAAAAAAAAAAAAAATGTTACAGTGGATTGGTGGTTTCCGCGGTTTACCATCTGACCATCTCTATACGTGTGTTTTAGATGACATGTCTCCAGTTTTTATTTTATTGTGGCTCATAGAAGCAATTTCTTTTTTTCAAAAAGAAAAATTGTTGTCAAAATACTTATTATATTACCAGTTTTGATTTAATATTTGAGTAAGAATAAGAATAAGAATAAGAATGCCATTTATTGTTTTATCGTACATAGTTTTTACAAAAAGAAAACATCTAAAAAAAGCTAATTTAAAAAACAAATCGGCCAAATAGCCGTGGCGCACAAAGGCTTTTGAGGTTACATATTATTGCAGGAAAATATTAAGTTAATTAAATTATTATACTCATAATAAATAAATTATTTAGGAACAAAACATGCATTTATATAAATTAAATAAATCTTTAGTAAAAGAAAACATTACAATTTTATATCAAAACTTTTTTTAGGAACAAAACATACATTTATATAAATTAAATAAATATTTAATAAAAGAAAACAACATTACAATTTTATAACAAAACTTTAAAATTCTACACTTAATTGATTGATTGTTTATTTTAATCATATAACAGATTTTTTTAAATTTATATATATGTAAATATTTTATTAATTATTTATGTTTATGGTATATATATTTTGTACTATTAAATTATTTTATTAATTAAATTATAAATAAAATTAGTTAGATTAGTTTTTATCGATTATCAAAATGTAAATATATAAATGGTAAGTGTATGTTTGTATTAAAATAACGAAGTTTTTTTTTTTTTTTTTTTTTTTTTTTTTTTTTTTTTTTTTTAAACTAACCTAATGATCTATTGTTATATGGTAAGTTATTTATTTATTTTCGTTTATTATTATTATATTATTACATGTGGATTAGTTGCAGTGTATATTTATGAGTTCTGAAGCCAAACTTGTGAGTTGACTGTTTTCATTCGATGCCATTCTTTTCGATCTCTAGCTATTCTTTGCCACGTTTCCTCGCCACAGCACTTTCTCATTTCTTCGTCCCATCGTCTTTCTGGTCTTCCTCTTTTTCTTTTTCTATCTCTCGGGTACCATTGAATTAGTGCTGTTGACCATCTTCCATCATCCCTTCTAGCTAAGTGTCCCGCCCATTCCCATTTTCTTTCCACCATAACTTTACCTATGTCTACCAAGCCAGTCTTTTCCCGCACCCACTCATTTGTTTTTCTATCCTTAATGGATATCCTTAACATGCTGCGTTCCATGCGTCGCTGCGTCACTCTCATCTTCTGGATCACTTTGGCCGACATTACCCAAGTCTCGACTCCATAAATAAGTACTGGTAAGACGCACTTCATCCAGAGGTTCGCCTTGCTTAGAATTGGTACTTCGGACCTAAAAAGATGCCTGAATCTGTTGTAGCTGGCCCATCCTAATGCTACGCGTCTTCTTACTTCTTTTTCATCATCACCTTTGTCTGTAATGATCTGTCCTAAGTATGTGTATTCTTTTACCTGTTCTATGCATCCTTCGTCCAGTTCTATCCTTTCAATATTTTCACAACTCACTTCCATTATTTTGGTTTTCTGAACATTCATCTTCAATCCGATTTTCATTACTTCATTTGTTAATTCCTTTATCATGCATTTTAATTCTTGTACGTTTTTTCCTATTACTACTAAGTCGTCCGCAAATTTCATGATTGAGAAGTTTACACCGTTAATATTTATTCCGTAGTTTTTCCAATCAAGATTTTTACAGGCTGCTTCAAGCACTGCTATAAAAATATTTGCAGAAATTACATCGCCTTGTCTAGTACCTCTCTTCACCAAAATTTCGCATTTACAGTTTCTGTGTTCAATTGATAGCGACGCTCCGGTATATATATAATTAATAATTTTAATATAGGCCTCTTGCAAACCAACTGCTCTGAGAGTTTTAATTATTTCGGCTGTATTGAGTGAGTCGAAAGCCTTTTCGAAGTCAATGAAGCAGATTACTATAGGCAGGTTATATTGTTTTGATATTTTTATAAGCTGTTTAAGTGCGAAGATATTGTCCAGAGTTGAGAATCCACTCCTAAAGCCTGTCTGGTCTATCCCGATGAATTCGTTTATTTTTTTATCTATTCTCCTGTTTATAATGGACATAAAAGTTTTGTAAATCACCGGTAGAAGGCATATAGGTCTGTAGTTAGTTATTTTCATTCTGTCACCTTTTTTGAAGATCAACAGAAGCTTGGATTTCAACCACGTATTTGGCACTGTACCTGAACTCAAGCACTTATTAAAGAACTCCGTTAGAAAGGAAATCAGTGTATCTCCACCTGTTTTTACGTGTTCATTCGTAATTCCATCAAGTCCTCCTGTTTTCCCTAATTTAAGCTTATTTATAGCATTTCTAACCTCACTTGATAATATTTCAGGAATCTCTTCATCATTATATCGGTATGCTCCTGCTACCTCTCCATCGCTACACCTATTTTCTCTGGCTTCATCGTATAGTTCACTGTAAAATGATTTTATAATATTTAATATGCCTTCTTTATTTGTTACAATTACTTCTTTACCTCCTTCTACGTTCTGTTTTTTATTTTCTTTCATAGCCATAATTACACCTCTTCCAGTTTTATGTGAGTTCCATACTTTCTTCACACTTTCATTATTTTCCAAGGCTTCATTTAATTCTACCGTCCTCTTTTGTACACTCCAGTCCTTGATTTTTTCCCTAATTGTTTTTGACATGTCTGCAAATTCTGCCCTGTCCTTTCCACAACTTTTCATTTTTCTTCGCTTATAAAGAAGCTTTCTAATTTCTTTTGGCAGTTTTCTTTTAGGTGGTATATTTTTATTTATTAATATGAGGTCTTCAGCCTCTTTCAAACATGTAACGACTTCGCTGTTAAACTCTTCGACTTCTAGTTCTCCATACATTTTATTTGTTAACTTAGCCTCTACGTGTGCTTGAAAAGTTTTTATTTCATTTTCATTTAATTTTAGATTTTTTATACTTTTCTTATCTTTCCACTTTTTCCTGATAAGATTTAATTTTAGCTTTGCTCTTAGTGCAATATGATCACTGCCTAAATTGATGCTGCTATCTGTTTCAATATCTTGGAATAGATTTTTCTTATTACAGAGAATGAAATCTATTTGGTTTTTTGTTTTCCCGTCCGGGCTTATCCACGACCATTTTTTACTATCATCTTTCAAGAAAAAAGTATTCATCACATACAGTGAGTTGCTTTCTGCAAATTCGACGAGACGATCTCCTCTTTGGTTTCTTTCACCTAGCCCGTGATTTCCTACAACATCTCTTTCTCTTCCTTTCCCTATTTTACTATTAAAGTCCCCCATGACTATGGTAATAGAGCATCTGTCTTCGTCTAAGGCAATCTGAATATTATTATAAAACTCTTCTACTTCTAGGTCGTCGGCGTCGGTTGTCGGTGCATATACCTGCAAAATTTTTATTCTTCCACCTCCTTCTATATTTTCTAATTTCCAAACGAGTTTTGACACACGATGTGAATAAGATTTTAGACTTACAATATTCTTTACACTTTTGGTATTGATCAAAAAGCCGGTACCTCCTTGGCAACCATTTCCGTTCACATATAGCTCAATTCCCTCTGACAAGTCTAGCAAAAGTTCCGAGTTTCTTCTTACTTCACACAGACCTAGAACATCCCACTCCCTTCCGTTCACTTCTTCTAGAAGTTCTATTAGTCTGTATTCATCCCGTAGTGTCCTGCAGTTGTAAGTAAATATGTTTGCTTCTTTAAACTTGTTGCTATTTCCTGGTGTAATGTCTCTATTTTTAATTGATTGCTATGAAATTGGTTTTCTCTGCGTGTTTTTTTGTTGGTGGATGTTATTATCAAAAAATGTTGTTAGCTGCTTTTGTATTGCATTTTCAGGGTTAAACTTTCTTTTTGTCTGCTGCTCTATTGTTTGGCGTTGATTAGTCCTATCTGTGGGGGGTGATTCTAGTTGTCTTTTACTTCCTTTTTGTTCTTGCATATATTTATTACTATTTTCTTTGATGATAAGTTTGTCATACTTAAGTATGGCATATTTCCCTTCTCTCCTGGCTTGATCTAAGTCTGGTTTTAGATTCCTTCTTATTTCTCTTACACAGTGAGGGAAATCATCATTAATAAATACATCGCTATTTTTAAGAAGTTTTTTATTTAACATGATTTCCATCTTTTTCTTAAAGCGAACCATTTTTATACAGACAGGCCTATTTTCGTTTTCAGGATTACCTTGTCTTCTAACATAATCGAAGTCAGCTTCACTAAGACTTATATTAAGATATTCCTTTATTACGCTAATAACGGTGTTCTCTAAATGTTCATATTTTTCAGGCTTAATTTCTGGGATGCCAAACATGATGATATTATTTTTGCGGGCTTCTCTTTCTAAGAATGATATTTTCTTTTGTTGCTCCTCTATAATTTTATTATTCATTAGTTGCTGTTGGTTAATTACTGTGATTTGATTAGTCATTTCTTCCGTAGACTTTCTGATTTCACATGTTAGTTCTTCTTTCACATTTTTTAAGTCGTCTTTCATGCTAGTGATAAGTTGAATAAGTGTAGAATCAGCCATCTTATGCATTAAATAAAATTACCTAGTCAAACTAAAAATATGCTGGTTAAGGAATTATTATTATTATTTTTATTAAATTATGTATTTATTTATATTTATTATTATTCTATCAACTATATGGTTTTTACTTTAATCGTTTGTTACAAACAAGTGTTTGTATTATTTTATTATTATAGAAATTACTATTATCAGATTATTATATACATTTTTAATATTTACTAACATTATTATTATTTGATAAATCGACGTTATTTACCAATTATTTATAAATAATATGGAAATTATTTCATCCGATATATATGTAACTAACTAGATCATTAATCAGTACAAGGTATTGTTTACACGTACATAATTTTCTCCAATTTAATTATATTATTTCTAACTACTTAAATGATTGTGTGATAGTAAATATTATTTTATTTGTTAGATATATACATAGAAATATACTGAAATATTAGCTAATCTTGATGTAAAAAAGCTTTAGGCTTTGGCTGGAATCGAACTCCTGATGTCCCGGAGAATCTAGTTCCAACGAGTTTCCGACAGATGGTCAAGCACGTTGACCACTGCGCTACCAAGAAGATGTTGTACGTCCGGTCGAACTCCTACATCAGTTTCACAGAACTATTTTTTATATTTATTAGTGTTCAAATTTATGGGTTAAAATAACCTGACACTTATTCATAACTGCAAATTAATTAATAGGTACAATTTCCACTTAATTGATTTTGCTACTCACAGTTTCCTGGGCCCTGATTCATTTGTTACTAACAGATTTTTATATTAATTCCTGTAGGTAACAAATTTTTAAACTGTAAGATTTGAGCACGTTCTTAGCTTCAGTGTCAATTTTCTCAGTATACAACGATGATTTTTTCACTGTAACACTTTCACTAGTAGAAACAATCTATTATGATAAAACAAGCACATAATATTTGCTAAAACTTAAACAAAACTTTTGATTTTTTAAAGAAAAGGAGCAGTACGATCTGCACTGTACGCACCTTAGTGTAACCTCCCAATATTTGAGTATCTATAAGAAATAATTAGCGCTCTCGAGTTATTTGCAGATTTTTAGCTTGAGTTGTGAAAATTTAATAAATTACGTTGTCTTAGAGGTTTGGTGGTTCATTCCGTTAACCACCTACTTTAAGGTGGTTAAGGATGTAAACCACCAAACCTTACAGGCAATATAATTTTTGTCAAGGTCATCAAAAGTACAAATCCCAAATTGATTGGAGGCATCTCCTAGAAACCACCTAAAAACATTGATTTTTTCTTATGGGAGGGGGGGCTAGAATTTTTTTCAAAAATAATTTTCTGGGGCCATTCTTGATCCCACAGATGAGATTTGCAACTCTAAGTTTAGAAATTAGAAAAAAACAGTAGTGCGCCATTCGGAGCAAATGAGGGTGGTCTTCCAGGCAAACCACCAATCCTTAAAGGGTTAATCTCGGTGACTAAAAAATTTTGGAGTAGCGGGCAGTTGCCCGCTACTCCACCAAACCAAGCGCTCACGAGCAACTAAATAGTTGATCATTTTCAAAATGGATTTTATTGAAACAGCATGGTGTTTGTTCCCTGGTTTTAAGAAGGAGGAAATTGATATGTATTGACATCATCTGTCAATATTATTAATATTTATTATAAGTTCACTTTCATTTTATCTAGAATTCATATATATATAAATATACTTATTATGTTACACGGAAAGGATTCTTTAATGGCGACGAGTGACGGACCAGAAAAGAACTCAGAGACACTTTTGGAACTACAGAAGCAAAAGAAATTAAGAGGAACTGTAAAAGCACAACTTACCAGACTGACTACACTGATCAACACTAAAAATAACTGGACTCAAACGGAACTGGAAATAAGGATAGGGAGCTTAAGTAGCTACATGGAGAAATTTGAAAAACTACAAGAGGCAGTTGAACTCTTAACATCTACAGATGAAGAACTTGAACAAGAGCGAAACTATAGGTTTTCATTTGAAGATGAATATTTTGATTTAAAAATACGGCTAGAGTCATTAAACGCAGGAGAAAAAGAGACAAGCACTAAAAATAAAGTACAAACTAAAGAAGCGGGCACGTCATCACTAACTGCCAATATAAATTTCACTCCTTACCAGATTGATGAAAGTTTTACAAACTTTCTGAAGAGGTTTGAAATATACGTAAGTTTAAAAGGAGATCTCGATAAAAAGACTAAAGTAGCTTTACTACTTCATGCGTTAACTCCACAAATACATGAAAAACTCGTAGATTTATGTTCTACTATTTCTTCATCATTGTAGACGGGTACTCAAAATGGGTAGAAGTCATCCCTACAAAGAGTACGACTACGGAGTGGTGCATAAAAAACCTTAGACAAATATTTATTTCTTTTGGCTTACCTATGTTTCTGGTATCCGACAATGGACCACAATTCAAATCGTATAAATTTGAAGAATTCCTACAGAATAACGGAATAATCCATCGAACAACAGCGCCTTACCATCCGGCTACAAATGGTCAAGCCGAAAGGTTTGTCCAAACAGTAAAGAAAGGTTTGCGAGCTATGACAGAGGAAGGAGGGGATATTCAACTCAAACTATGTCGGTTGCTTATGCAATTAAGAAAAGCACCAAACTCAACAGGAGACAATGCGTATCACTTAATGTTTGGTAGAAACATACGCACTCGCATTGACTTGATGATAGGAGATAGGCCGGAAACAACAACAAAAAAGAGTAAAGAAATAATAATAGATAAAACTCGATAATTTGAGTTGGGGGAGAGAGTGCAAGTGCGCAGTTATGGGTCCTCTCAAAAATGGGCATTTGGAAAGGTGAAGAGAAGAGAGGGAAAACTACACTACACCGTAACGTTGGACAGTGGAGACGAGGTTAGGCGACATGTAAATCAGATCCGCTCCTCTAGATTGGCGGAGGAGGATTGATATGTATTGACATCATCTGTCAATGTTATTAATATTTATTATAAGTTCACTTTCATTTTATCTAGAATTCATATATATATAAATATACTTATTATGTTACACGGAAAGGATTCTTTAGAAATAGTACAGAAAATGTTGGATCCATCCACTAATTAGCAGAAGAACTGATAAAAGGACAATTTCATCAATTGTTTGACAGTAAAAAAATTTAATAATAATTTTCGCGTGTGTGAGGAAAGTTTTTAGAATCTTTTGATGCTAGTAGGACCTCGTATTTCATTCGAACTGTGGCTGGGTGCATTGTCATACATACGCACTACGCACTCCTATCATTATATTCATTATCTCTGTCAGTGCAATGCATTTTTGGTCCTTATTACATTTTTTTGAACGAAGGGAGGAGAGATAGAAGGAAATATTTGTCCTCGTCAATCTCCGTTTTTCCCGCAAAATCTGTATTAAAGACTCTTCAAATGATCTCTTCGGTGCCTTCCTCCTGTGATTTGATTTTTTTAGTACGCTTAGCATTCACTCATAACATCTTGGTCTTCATTAGTTCACCTATCGAGGCTATTCGAAGTTATCCTACTTTCAATCGTGAAGAAAGAGCAATTGCTCAAAATAAATTTACTTACGTAATGTTTTTTGCTCCAACCAAAAGCACAATTCCTTTGAGCATCGTACTTTCTTTTAAAACAAGTTCGCAAGTTATATTTTGAAAAAAAAGAAGTAATACTTTAATCTCATTTAGGAAAAAGCAGGAGATTTTATGAAGAGTGACTTACCTTCGAAAATTGATTATTTTTTATTTTTTTATTTTTCACGTATAGGCAACGCCTATTAATTTTATTCTATCTCTTTATAAGTCTTCTTGAAATATTATTAGTATAAAAAAATGTCCTCCCTCTTAGCCTAACAAAATGATTATCATAATACTTAGTACTATATTTAATTATTATTACAATTAGCTTAATTATATTACGTAACTTAGCTTACCATGCATTGTCATCCAAACTAAACGTGTATGCAAAATTACAATTCAATCGGTTGAGGATAACTGCTTTAAAAATCAGTTACAAGATTTGACCCGAACATACATACATACAGACATTGCAAGTTAAATAAAAGCTTATAAACAGCTTGGTTTTCCGGTGAAATCCGCGTTATGAAGGGGTTAAGGTCCTACGTTTCGATTCCACTACTGGAAGGGGGTCTTTAGGGGTGTGGTGCATCGTCAACTCGGCTTCAAACGTTACCCGCTTCACGAAGGAACACCGACAAAGGCAGCATTGCGTCATCCCCAAAAAGGATTAACCCGACTCAAGGAACCCCCGGGGAATCCAGTTATAATCTACATCCCTGAAAGCAAGTATAAATACGCCATCCTTGACTCTAGTCGTCAGTATGTCTTGTTGATGCTTCAAGTAAACATCACAATGCACCACACCCCTCAAGATGCTTCCAGTAGTGGAAGCGAAACATCGGACTTCATCCCCTTCGTGACGCGGATATCACCGGCAAACAAAGCTGTTTATTACGAGTCTACCCTCGAAAGTCTACGCACCAAGATTTCTAAACTTGTTTCCTATTGGTTTGCTTATTGGAACCAATCAAATGACTACAGTTTTTCTATTTGTTCATTTCTATTTCCTTGAAAAGGAAGAAAACTACCTGTTGCTATTTGTCTACTATAAATCACTTAGTTTCTTAGTTCTAATTCACATTACAATCTAATAGAACTTAAATTAAGTTCCTATAGGTTTATCTATTTCAAATACAACAAATTAAGTTCCTATTGATTTATCCATTGCAAGCAAACAAATTGCTACTTTCTTTATTTCTGTTCTTCAACCATTCCTCTGTATATTGGATATACGTTTCATTGAATTAGATCTAACACACACACACACACACACATATATATATATATATATATATATATATATATATATATATATATATATATATATATATATATATATATATATATAGAATTTGGGAGGAAAAAACGAAAAAAAACTACAACGTAGGAAAAATTCAATTTCTAAAAATCCAATATATACGAGTGTATCTGCAGAAAGCTTACACACACACAAATATTTATATATATATATATATATATATATATATATATATATATATATATATATATATATATATATATATATATATATATATATATATATATAATATGTGTGTGTGTAATATGTCACAGGTATGTCTCTCCAGCATTTCACAAATTTTATTCCCTATTGTTTTCATTAAACTGATATTTTCTTGATAAAATAAGGAAAGTTGTACACCTTTTTTTACAACACTATGAATTTAAAGATAAATAGTACATTATGCGTCGAGTGCGGAAAGTAGCATTTTGCATGCGAGTGTGGAGTTTGCACCCGAGCGAGAGCGAGGGTAGTAAAACCACAAGAGCAATGCAAAATGCCGTTTTCGCACGAGTTGCGTACCGTACGTTATCTACGATTGTTAGATTTGAATAATAAATACAGAAAAAAATAAACTTGCTGCATGTAAGTTCGTATCACTCTCTTGATAAAGATGGCATTATAATTCTTGAGTTGTATTTTTTGCAGAATTAATTATTTCTGGAGGAGTATTATTCTCCACATTTTTGTCAGTCACTTGATTCACTCATTGTTTTTCACTAAAAACTCGATATAAACCGTTACTTTAATAAAAGAACAGCAAATTAGTTTTGTTAAATGTAAACAAACTCGCTAATCGTGCGTAAAGCTGAAGAATTCCTCTTCTTTACCGCGCTAGCGTGGTAAAGAAAAGGAATTATTCAGAACTATGAGACGCTCATGCGCAATGAATACAAGTACGTAAATAGTCACTTTCTACGCATCTAAACAAAGATATAATGTTTATATTTCGTATCAATCGTAGATAAATAAAATTACATACTGGCTATATAATACGTTCAAGCATGTAATTAATATATTAATATGCCGTGCTTAGTACGGGTGTGGGTAGCTTCCCAGAACTTGTTAGAGGAGACGTAGATTACAACACAAAAGAATAAAAAAGAATAATCTTAAATTGTTATAAAATTTTACTAAAAATAAAATTAATTCCTACAACTGTAAAAATGAGAAATTCCTACCATTAACAATTAGAAATAAAATTAACAGACCCTATTGTTTGACAAAGGAGTAGTTTGTGTAACAAAAAAAGCATTATGTATAAGTTGGATTGTTCTGAAATCAAATAAAAATATATACCTTGCGATGATTATATATTGATGGCTATTATATATAAAATAAGATTAAGAACTATAAGACAGAATAATACATTAATTGATCAAATAAAAAGAGATAGAATAATAGAAGTACTGATAAAATAAAAATAGATAAAATGATAAAATGAAATGAAATACAGATAAAATGAAATACAGTAGTCTCGCTTATCCAGACCCCGCTAGTCCGGACATCCGTTTAATCCGGACGGGCCAAAAACAAGAGATAATTTTTTTAGATAATTGGAGTTTCTACTTTTATTGTCTATTAAAAATTTATAAAATTGTTCCTAGTATAGTTTACAGGTGTATATTCCAACGTTCTAACACGAGAAATACCCGGTATTTTTGTTAAAAATAAACAGATTTAGAATAATTAGGAATAAGTAAGAACATCGATAAATCTGTTTCGGTTCCATAGAAATGCAAGGGGCGGAAGATATAAAGGTAGTGTAGTCCAATAAATACAATTTTATGTGACTGAGATGGGGAGAGGGTTTTGAAACATAAAGCGGCGGCTCAACGCAGTTCCAAGGAATTTCGCCAAGGTCTAATGTCTCAACATTTTGTGAAATGATTATCGTTCCTCGAATTTCATATCGGAACACAGGAAGTTCGTCTCAGGAAGTCCCTTCTATACCTGCCACCTGCGTAATAGATTGTCGTTTTATTTTAATTCATTTGATATTTGGACTGGTGACAGAACAGCTCTTAACTTAAATAGTGGACCTACGTTGTACAAGCATGTTTTGGAGACTAATAAAAGTAATTTTTACGATAAAAACATCGATTTTAATAGTTTTACCCTACTAAAACTTGTTTTACAGACATTTTAAAACTGATTCCGTTTCATCCGGACTTTCGGTAATCCGGACTGGGTCCGGTCCCGTCAAACCCGGATTAGCGATACTCTACTGTAAATAAAATAAAACAGTTATCTATAATAATATACCTACTTGTACTGTAGTAAGAAATTATGTCATAATAGAGATATATTAATTATATTACTGTTTTAATTATTTCTCACACACAGAGCCAACTTGTAGACGGATAAGGCGCGCGATCTAGTTTAATATAAAAAGAAATCTAATAAAACAGTTGAAACAGAATAAAACGATGGATCACATCAAGCAAACGATGGTAATCTTTGATTTGAAGGCCCAGAAGAGGATGGTTCGTGACCATTTAAGTGGGCTTGATGATGAAGATGGGCTCTTTTTCTCTTAGAGTGAACCACAAGATTCAGGGATAGGGTACCTGTTGTGTGTGTGTGCAGGTCAGGAAATGGTGATAATCGGAAAATATCCCAGAAGTTTTGACTACAGCCAGCATCCTATTCAAAATAAAATTCCAATTTATTTTAGAGACAGAACGGAGACTCTCCGACTAAGAATAATCTGGGTTATATTCCCAGAGATGTGAGACATGTTCAACATCTGCGCTAATGGTAGAACCAAGAAGACAAACCACTTGTTTGAACCTAGTGTGGAGTTCAGGTACTGAACATACCTGCGCATTGAATAAGGTATGATCAATAGTAAGCGAAATAAATTATAGTGCCTTGGCGTGGGACCGAACCAGTGAACTTGAACTTGGTTTATAGATTATAGATGGCTTAGAAGAAGACTCTTTTCTTAAGGATCATGGTAACTCTGAACCTCCCATGTACACTTATATAATTACATCGATATAGATGTATGATAAATCAGATACCGCATTTACACATTCGCGCTCGTGACTCGCCTCGTGGTTCGCCGGAACTCGTAGTCCACTTTTTCCACTCGTCCCCACAACGCGAATAGCCGTTTACACATTCGCGTTCGCAACTCGCCTCGTAGTTCGCCGGCACTCGCTAGTAATTCAACTACTAACGCAATCAAAGGCAATTAGTACACACAATAAAAACACACTGGTGGATTAAGTTAAAAGAAAATAAAAATTGAAGTTTATACATCTTCTATTAGTTATATATAAACTTTATATAAAGTTTTATATATGTTTTATATACTTTTACATTAGTTATATATAAACATTATATAAAGTTTAATATACGTTTTATTTATAAACTATATATAAAGTTGTATACTCGTTTTATATTAGTTGTATACAAACTATATAAAGTTGTATATGCGGTTTATATTAGTTATATATAAACTTTATATATAGTTGTATATACGTTTTATATTAGTTATATATAAACTTTATATAAAGTTTTATATTAGTCATATATAAACTTTATATAGTTTTGTATACGTTTTATATATTAGTTAATATTATATAAACTTTATATAAATAAAGTTTTGTGTTAGTTATATATAAACTTTATATAAAGTTTTATATTAGTTATATATAAAATTTATATAAAGTTGTATATACGTTTCATATTAGTTGTATATAAACTTCATATTAAGTTTATACATAATTTTGATATAACATTATTTATTTCTGAACAGTGTGTTTTTATTTATGTGTACTAAATATCACTTTATTATATTTGATTACCACAATATATCGGTTAATACAAACAATTAATTACAGAAGTATTAACCTATATTTTATTTTTGTACTTTCATAATTATACTTATATAATTAAAAAATTAAGCTTTGGTGGGGAAAATATTAATGAAAACATAAATACTGGAGAATTCTTTTTTTTTTTTACTAACTCTTTAATCGTTATATTAAAAAATAAAAGCTGGACGATATTCAAACCCATGAATCGGTGACATTCTTCTCGTTTTTATATTATAGTAGATGTTTTGGGTCCCAAATAGCTGGTTAACCATGGTATATTTCCAAAAATTCAAAAACTTGTCCATTCCATTCTCCAATTAAAGAGAAAAAAGTTAAAAAAAAGAAGAAAACACGTGATAAAGAGAAGGACTGGTTGTGAAATGAAGAGCGAGTGTGTAAACACTGAGTTCGCCTCGCCTTCCGACTCGTTGCAACCCTTGACTTCCAGGAACTCCCTTTGACTCGCGCTACGGAAACCGCTCCTGACACGAGCGCCACGAGTCGCGAGGCGATTGACGAGGCGAATAACGAGTGAGTCGTTTACACAATCGCCTCGCGGCTCGCCTCGCGTGCGAATGTGTAGATGCGGCTAGAGAAAGTCACCGAATCTTCAATCCTATAATGTTGTATTATAAACAATAGTGGATTGTCAGTAAATAGATTCAAGTTTTATTTATTCTTAAAAGTTAAAATGCATGACAAAGAGACAAGTTTATTAATAAAACATTACAAAAATAATGTAAATTTAACGGGCTGTCACAAGATGTCTGTTCAATTCTATGCATTTGAACGTATTCTCTTTACCATATATTCTGTTTTAAATCCACAATCCTTTTACAAAGGTAGAATAAAACCACAAAGAGGAAAAACAGAAATAAGACCATCTTTGTGCATTTCCCAAGAAGAAAATACCCACATCAACAAGGGCGAGAAAAGGAAAACACCTAAGGAATAGCTAGAAACAAAATAACAACAAGCAGTACCTGAAAAGAGAAACATTTTCATTTGGAATTTACCAGGGTTTTCTTTTTATAAAAAGAAATCATTCATAAAAAAGACAATGAAGGTGTACATTTCAAGGAAGGCGGTATGGTCGCTTTCACAATTTTCACATTATTTATGTATCAAAAGATAAAACTCCTTTTTGATTCGCATATCAAAAGAAGATTCATTTTTATAATTCACTTTTATGTCGTCTTATTGAATAACAAATTTATATTCCTACCTTTTTGACATTAAAACTATATTATGTATTATGTATAATAATGTAAACATTGTTAATATTCTAATATAAATAACAAATGTAATACGTGCATATATCAAATAAATAGGTATCAATTTTATTTCCTACCTGCCCCAAGACTACACTGAAAAAAATGTTCGTACAAAACAAGTGTAAAATCATATGAATCATAGTTCATTGGTTAAAATTGGTCACTCGGGGTAAGCTACTATGTTTCACAGAATGCAGTTTCTATGATTCTTGCATTATGAATTTGCACATGAAACATTGAGTCGTTATCTATATTGAGGAAAGAAGATATCTGGTTATGAAACATAGATGGGGCTGTCTATGTATCACAGGGAACGTATTAGCAGTGATCTTTGAAACAAAGATCACTGGTTAATAAGTGATCTGGGAAACATAGATATCCTCCTATGTTTCGGTGTACAGCAGTTTATAGTATACTAAAACATAAAAAAATATGTGATTCCGAGTATTATCTTAATTATTTTAATTAAAAGGAGTAAGATAAGCTCTTTGCTTTATTAATTTAATTAATTTATTACAATTAAATAATCAATATATCATTTTATTCTTTGAAATTAATTCTTAGTTCTTAATTAGGACTAATTGCCCTTATTTATTTATTTTTACTATTTTTTATAAAAAGTCGTGCATAAACAAACAGTACGCAAGTTATAGTATACTAGGGGTTTGCTAAATCGTTCGTTGTACGTAAAAAATGAATGAGACCTTTCCTTCACCTTAATTTGTCTCCGAGCCATAGAAAGCGAGATATTCGTAAGGCAGTCAACCGATTGAGCGCGAAAGTAACAAACTGAGAGTCGATTGAGCGCAGACCTTACAAACTGTTGAGTGTCAACTGAGCGTAAGTACTTAAGACTTATTTTTAGGGTTTCGTTGGTAAAACCAAAAAAAAGAAACCCTTATAGTTTCGTTCCTGTGTCCGTCTGTCACTCTGTACGGTTCCAATAACTTTTGAACCAAAAGAGATAAAAACGTGAAACTTTCCAATGTAAAAGATCGTTTTGACGCGCACACAGGAAAAATATAGCGAACTCAATATTATCAGCTGTTCAAATTCAAAATGGCGGATAATTCACGTCAAATTTTTTTTTTTTAAATTTTGAGTGGGGTATCAAATGAAAGGTATTGGAGAGTAGAATAGAAATATATATACCACTTAAAGATAGTGTTTAATTTTCAGCGCCATTTTGTCAAAAAACATCGAAATTTTGCGTGTCCCCCCCCCCCCCCCCTAAAATCGTATTTCCGCTATTACTAAAAATATAGAAAAATATGCAAAATGTGTGGTCTGCTGGGCCATAGAAAAAATAAGATTAGCAATTTGATCTGATTTACTGGATATCCAAGATGGCGGATAATTCATGTCACTCGAAAAAAAATATTTTTTTTTAAATTTTGAGTGGAGTATCAAATGAAAGGTATTGATGAGTAGAATAGAAATATGTATACCACTTAGGGATAGTGCTTAATTTTCAGCGCCATTTTGTCAAAAAACATCGAAATTTTGCGTGTCCCCCCCCCCCCCCTAAAATCGTATTTCCGCTATTACTAAAAATATAGAAAAATATGCAAAATGTGTGGTCTGCTGGGCCATAGAAAAAATAAGATTAGCAATTTGATCTGATTTACTGGAAATCCAAGATGGCGGATAATTCATGTTCTCCGATTTTTTTTTTTTTTTTAATTTTGAGTGGGGTATCAAATGAAAGGTACTGAAGAGTAGATTTCAAAAATGTATAACACTTGATGTTAACATTTAATTTTGCGCGCCATTTTATAAAAAAAAAATCAATACTTTTCTCCCCTCCCCCCCTTACTAATTTTGTGTTCACAATACCAACGAAACCCTTTTTACGTGAGATTCACGCCTTACCAATTTATTTTTTATTAATTTTACTTAGGTCTTTTTATAGTTACTTATGCATCGTGATTAATTATAATAAACATTTTGCACAATATTCAATGGTCCCATCCATCAAGACGGACGCGCATCGTGTTTGCAAACTGGGTTGCGCGGCCGGTGTGGACGGCACCGCGCGCACGAACGAATTCTTGTTTGTGTTCGCGGGTGCTCCGGGTAGAGTCGCTACATCAAAGCATGTTTGCTGTTTGTGCGCCTTTGGTGTGGACGCTTTTTGAGCAAACTCCTTGAGCATTCGCAAACAGCCTATGTTTGGACATGGAAAGCCAAAAAAGATATTTTTTTTTTCTTTCGTATTATTTGTGACTAGCATCAAATAACTATATAATAACTAATAATATATACTAATTAATAAATAGTAATTGAAACTAGAGATGAGTTTATGTAAATCCAAGATTAAAAATAACCGGATTAAATAGATAAATATATAGATAAGATGACATATAAGTTCAAAAATGCATCATACTATTTGTTTAAATAATTTTACATTGCTTCCAAGCTTGTTACTATAGGCACAGGCCTACGGACATGAGAGAACAGATTTCTATTTGTATAAAATTTGGGAAATGTATATTTTTTTCATTCGTATTATTTATGACTATAGCATCAAATAACTATATTATAATTAATAATATATACTAATTAATAAATAGTGATAGAAACTAGAGATGAGTTTATGTAAATCGTTGCTTCCAAGCTTATTACTTAAGGTACAGGCCTATGGGTCCCAGCCTCCTATGGGCCCTCATAAGACGAAATATTACATTGATATTTATCTTTTTTCCATCAAAAGAACAGATTTCTATTTGTATAAAATGTTTATATGTTTTGGCATTTTATTTTTGTAGAAATAATAATCTAAAATCAGGGATGATCGAGGAGAAATATTTTTTGGCATCCAGACTCTTCGTCATCTTTTACTATTGCCATGTTTTACTAACTCACCAATGATAATAAATAAGCCGGCGCTTATACCGCGTTTTGATAGAACCATAATACAAAGTTAATGCAAGTGCAATATAGTTTTATTTAGTACTTGATGATGTAGTGTACAAGAAAATAATGAAAAATAACTGGGAACAAGGACAAACGTTTTCAAACACCTGTTTGTCAAGAATGCGCGTCCGGTGTGGACGCGGCTTAAGGCGATGTGAGTTTCACTAACGTCTTTAGGTATAAATAACTACAAACTAAATAATATAGATAGATATAAATAAGTAGAAAATATAATCATAACATTTATGATAAGAATGATCATATTCCAGTTAATAATTATAAATTCAATTTTTTTTAGTTTTTGGTAGTATTCATACTGCGGAAAGATTAAATCAAATTACTTAAAAAACAAAAAAAAACAAAAAAAACACTACTACTTACAAAATAACTAAATACTTATCAAATTACTTTAAATCAAATTATAATTATCATTAACTAGGGGAGACATACAGAGAAAAATAGACCCCCGCACCGGGACTCGAACCACGGGTCCTCCAATTAATCCGTTACAGGTGCTCTTACCAACTGAGCTATACGGGAGAATGATTTTTCTCTGTCGTTACCGATACAGACTCCCACAAATCACTTTGTGTTAGATTGTACTAGGTACAGGTACTAATTGAGTACTTTATAATTATAAGCGTTAATTCTCGGTCTAGTTCTATTGCCGTGAATATTTGGCTCACTAGATTTGTAGAATAAGATTGAAAGCTTAGATTCGGGGAATTTGTATCGGTAACGACAGAGAAAAATCATTCTCCCGTATAGCTCAGTTGGGAAGAGCCCCTGTAACGAATTAATAGGAGGACCCGTGGTTCGAGTCCTGGTACGGGGGTCTATTTTTGTCTGTATGTCTCCCGAAGTTATTGATAATTATAATTTGATTTAAAGTAAAAATTAATAATTATAATAATAAACAATATTCCAGCTAAGTGTCTTTATCTGTTTATTTACATATTATTATAATTGCGCTCAATCGACTCTACTCAATTTGGACACTTCGCGCCGAATCAACACTGTGCCCACAGAAGTTCTTGCGCTCAGTCGACTCTCACGATTAAATCCTTTTTTCTCTCTCGCGCTCAATCGGTACTTACCCATTCGTAAAAATACAAAAGTCGTGTGGCGACGGATCCAAGATATTCATAGATTTTCATCGCCCTATATTCCGTAAACCGTCTATTTTACGTAAAAAATGAATATGTCTTTTTTTCTAGGAAATTTTATGATCTTTAATTTTCATATTTTACCATTTTGGTAGTATTCATACTACAGAAAGATTAAATTTTAATTTAAATCAAATTATAATTATTATTATTAATAATAATTATAATTTGATTTAAATTAAAATTTATTAACTACAGGAAACAGACAGAGAAAAATACACTCCAGCGCCGGGATTTGAACCACGGGCCTCTATATTTCCAGTATAGCGCTCTACCAACTAAGCTACGCAGGAGAATGAGTTTCTCTGACGTTAATGATACCTTGTCCCGAATTTAAGCTTTCAATTTTCAACATAAGTCTTAGAAGTCAACATTAATGACATAGAACTAGACCGAGAAATAACGCTTATAATTATAAAGTACCCAATTAGTACCTGTACCTAGTACAATCAATCAGAAATTCATATTTTACCATTTTGGTAGTATTCATACTACAGAAAGATTAAATTTTAATTTAAATCAAATTATAATTATTATTAACTACAGGAAACAGACAGAGAATAATACACTCCAGCGCCGGGATTTGAACTACGGGCCTCTATATAGTGTATTTTTCTCTGTCTGTTTCCTGTAGTTAATAATAATTATAATTTGATTTAAATTAAAATTTAATCTTTCTGTAGTATGAATACTACCAAAATGGTAAAATATGAATTTCTGATTGATTGTACTAGGTACAGGTACTAATTGGGTACTTTATAATTATAAGCGTTATTTCTCGGTCTAGTTCTATGTCATTAATGTTGACTTCTAAGACTTATGTGGAAAATTGAAAGCTTAAATTCGGGACAAGGTATCATTAACGTCAGAGAAACTCATTCTCCTGCGTAGCTTAGTTGGTAGAGCGCTATACTGGAAATATAGAGGCCCGTGGTTCAAATCCCGGCGCTGGAGTGTATTTTTCTCTGTCTGTTTCCTGTAGTTAATGATAATTATAATTTGATTTAAATTAAAATTTGATCTTTAATTTTGATAACTACCTAGATGTGTCCGAGGTATAGGAAGCAAGCTATTTGCAAATAACCGAATTTGTTGACCTTTGCCCTTAAATATCTATCAACGTGACCACGATCATCTTGCTGACTTTGAATATGTTTTTTAGAACGTCCAAAGGAAGCGATTAAAAAAAAATTGTTACTCCAATTTTTTGAGGAACAGAAGCCATATTTTTGACTAAAATAACTGGACTATATGGTATAATAAAAAAATAGGGTACATCATTTATATAGAAAGAAGAGAAGCCTTAGCATCCAGGTCACTCTTGATGCTATAAAACTTTATCACCTGGATTTAGAAGTTTTGGACGGTATCAACGAGACAAACCGGTTACGTGGAGAGGAGGAGTTTTAGTTGTGTATCGATATTTTAAACTTAGGGTGCGTTCGAAAACACTAACCAGGTCGACCGACAAGTAACCGGTGTGTCCGGAAACACCAACCTAAACAACCGACCGCGTTAGTAAAGCTCCGGTCGTTTTAGCGGTCGACCGCTTCGGTCGCGACCGCTTCGACCGAAATCGAAATACGGTGAGTCCGGTTAGTAACCATCATGTTACCTTTTTGGCAAAAAATGGAAATGACATTGTTATTTTGTATACATTTGAATACGTTTTTATTAAACATTGAATACATTGTCGTCTTTTTTTGCTAATTTTTAAAATTCTTTATTAATATTTAGTTTTTGTGAAACATGGACCTTTTTCGGCACTCTTTTACTTTGTTATTCACTTTTTTTATTTTAAAATTGAAATGAATTTGGTGGGTAATTTTTTTGACTAATAATAACAATATATCAAAACTGAAAGATGAAAAGTGTGATATTCCTTTGTACCACAGTTCATTATAGACCTACCTTTGTCCTATAATAGTTATTTACTTTGTTACCAATCCTAGTTTTCAACATTTTATGGATACCGATATAGTTGTTATTTTAGACAATCTAAAATAGAACCCCTGCCTGAGTTAAAAGAAGACTGTGCCGTCGAGGATCGCTTGGTGGCTTGATTCATTTATGAGAGATTATATACATTTGTTAAACTCTCCGTTTGCATATTTTATACATTTAAGAGATTATAAATGTATCATTTGTACTCAGAAGAGTTGATATTATCGATGTAAACAGTGAAGTTCAAGGTTTCAGGAGGAAGAATCTACTTAACGTCGTGTAATCTGAGTTTTTAGTAGAAGGAAAAAGGAAAGGGATGATAGCTATATACAGATTTAACCTAAAGGGGTGCCACTGCAATAGTTTATTTACTTGAGGAATCGTCACAGCTTCACTTCTATCTCACACCAAACAAAAACGAATTTATATTTGTAACCTCTCTTTGTTTATATCCTTTTCGGTCGACCGCTGCCCGTTCGGAAACAAAAATGATTTCATGCCGCCATGACACTAACCACAACAAACCGCCGGTCGACCGAGAGGTTGACCGGTTAGTGTTTCCGAACGCACCCTTATATGAACAAGCGAAAACACTAAATAAATGTTATAAATTAACTGCGGGAAACGATGCTATACCGTTATATATGGATGCCATATGGGCTGGCCAATCTAGCGCTTCCTTTACAGGGTAACGGTGGTGTTGTAACCTGGACGACGTCTCGATGAAGAAGAAGTAATAAACGCCACGCGGATACGCAACGCGTTAGCGCTAGTGTCGCAGTTAAGTGATTAGTTTTTTGACCGTTCAAAGGGTGGGACAGTCAACACAATTTTAATATAGACATAAATATATAAGGCAAATCATATTTTTGAATCCACTCTAACAATAACAGTTCATAAGTCGAGTAGTTCTAGAATTATCGTGATGCTTCAATCAGCTGTTTTTTTTGGATTTTATACATTATAGTAAATACGAGTATAGATTGAAACCATTTATTCACGGGCTCGAGGTAGAGTAGTTCACGAGACAAGGTGGCTCCCAACTGGTTATCATGCATAGCAGTGTGTATCACTGAACAGCGCGTTATATTTAAAATGCTAAAAAGCCTACTTTGAACTATCTGATAAAATATTTTTTGCCAGAGAACCGGGCTGTAATAGTTATTTATGCACCTAGGGAATAATGTATGACATTATTTCCCGCGTGACTGTGTTGATTCCTGAGGCAAAGCCGAAGGAATCAAGGCAACTAAATCAGTGGCGGATCCAGGACCTAATTTCGGGGGGGGCAATCCATCCAACACCGAGGGGTTTTCGGGGTATGAAATACCCCTCAAGAAAAAGAGGGGTCCAGGGGAAAAATGTATAAATTTTGAATAGAAATTTGTGTTTTACTCTTAACAAACTTAAGAAAACATTTAAAGTAAATACGGCTCAAAATCTTTCGAATAACTAAATTTAATTACAACTTGAATGAAATAATTGAGTTTTAATCACAATGGTAGGGTAAGGTTTCATGATTTATGGAAACAAACTAGAAACTGCTACAAGACCGCTGAGAGGATTTCCGGGCCCCTGGGCAAGTTAGCATTAGGGCCCCTTCGAACAAATAACGGTGGGGGTCCGGGGGTCCTCCCCCGGAGAATTTTTTAAAATTTAAGTGCAAAAAGATGAGTTTTAAGGGTTTCTGGGGGCAAGTTTGTCCTTACAGGAAAAGATGTTTGGTGGGGACGAATTTCGGAGTTTAACTAAGATGGATTAAAAAAAAAAAATAATAATTAAGTTGTTTTGTAGGTGATAAGTTTCATTAAAAAATCTTTTTTTACACTTAGTATAATATAAAATAAAACATAATATAAATTGTTTGCTAAAATAATGAGATTAAGAGTAAGTAAATAAAAATAGTTAAATAACACATTTTATTTTTAAAAAATGCATTACAAGTAAAAATGTAAAAGTTATTAATATCAGATTGTTAATATGATTTATCTGTCAGTTTCTCTCCTGTAAATTAACATTGACCATATTGAATAAGATGAAAACATCACAAAAATCTTAGTAACTAAATGAAACACAAGAATTCAAAATTCTATACTCATGACACATTAGGAATAATTTTAAGTTTATTACATTCAGTGGCGTAGCTAAGGCATAGGCAGGGGGCTTCTCGCCAAAACAAAAATGAAAAATAATTGCGTTTAGAACTGAATGGGCCCCTGACAGTGGCGTAGAAGTAATATTCCATGTTAGATTTTATCATATGCTCTAAAGGGGTCCCCATCGACATTAGTACAAAAATATAAGTTTCATGTTTTTTTAAGGCCCGAATAGTCACGCCACTGATAACAATATCCTCCTTGCCTTTTTGGTTGTAATAAAACCAGGGCCGCCCGCCCCCCAGAGGCACGGGCCCCCGAGGGGCCTGGGCCTCTGGGAATTGCCCCCTCTGCCCCCCCCCCCCCCCCCGTTGGTGGCCCTGAACTGCAACATATGCATTTTCTCAAGCGTGGATCTTGTTGTTACCTGTTTTATAGTGTACGTGTACATATTATCAGGACATGCAAAATAATTTTGTATATTATTGTCTCTCGGGTACCCTCTCTCGGGGGGGGCACTTGCCCCCTTTGCCCCCCCCTTGGATCCGCCACTGAACTAAATCCCGAGGCGAAGCCGAGGGTATTAGGTATCTTAATTCCCGAGGCGAAGCCGAGGGATTAATGTCAATTAGCTCCCGAGGCGTAGCCGAGGGAGATAACTATAACAAGGGAATAATAATGAATTATTCTCGAGGTACATACAAAATTTTATCTCCAGAAAAAGCGCTGTATAAGATTTAATAAATAAAGAAAACATTTGTATTTCTTAATTCAACGAATTAAATACAAAAATAAAACAATATAAATTATTTAAAACAACTAATAATCACTTTTAAAGTAATACAAAAAATTTCAACTAAAGCTAAACAAAAGTAAACAAAGCATCGTAGAATGACTCGCAATACAGCTGGGAGTTTTAAAACAGTGTTGCCAACCTGATTTCAATCAATTCACTATATTTGCCATTCATTCTCTACTATTTACAAAATAATTAGGTTGGCGAACGTGGATTATAATCCCGTTTTTACATTATTTCCCTGTTTTCACATTATTTCCCCGTTTTTAAGGACGGGGATGAAAAGACCAACATTATTACCTATAAACTAGCCCTGAAAAGTTACTTTTCGTCCCTATTGGAGATAAACATATAAATACATTGAAAAGAGCATAATTATAAAAAAAATCCAAAAAGTGGTATCTTTACTTTTCGTCGAAGAATCTTTTTTTCCCCAAAGGAATTGTTTCAGATTTTTTTCATTCTACATAAGAGATAAAGAGGGGGGGGGGGGGGGGGACACCGTTCACACTTCAAACTCGCCTACGCTCGCCTAATCAAAGCCTTATAACGAAAAATAATATCGCAAAAGTGAGCTTCTAATTTTTTCCTTTTAGACCCTACTTACCAATAAGAAAAAATTATATATTTTTGTAATCAGCTCGACGTATCCTTTCATATGATACCCCACACGGTCTCAATCCAATACCGGGCCCTACCCAGGCTTGATCAAAGGACCCACTTCCGTGGGCAATGTCTTTGGGGCGTAAATAGAAACCCCCGGATTTTAGGAAAAATAAAAACAAAAACATTTGTTTGATCCTACCAATAAGGGCATTAATTTGGAGCAAATTTACTGACCCTGTATAGAATTCAGTGGCGGATTAAGGGTGTCATCTAGGGGGTGGCGATCTGACCCTCCAAGGGGTTTCGGGAGAATGGAAAGCCCTAAGGAAAGGGGGGGGGGGAGTTCTCAGGATTCCTCCCCCCTGACTGCAGTACAATATTTTAACCGTAAGTCATAGGTGTCGTTAGCAGTTAATTATTGTATAGTGCATATAGCGGGGGGTCCGGGGGGGTCCTCCCAGGAAAAATTTGAAAATATGACCTCTCAAAACAGCGTTTAAATACATTTCTGAGGTAAAATTTGATTTTAATACTTAGTCACAAAAGGATAATTTTTGGCTCGATTAAGTATATGGTGTAGTTTGTTGGAAAACAAGTATGAACATGAACACAAGTACATTTTTTTAAAAAAAAATATAATACAAACTTAAAAGTACAGTTATTTTAACACAATAAAAGTTGTGCACCTAATCATTCCCTTTGTCTAAAATACCTAAAAAAAAATTCGTTCTGGCGAACGAAAATTTATCACAGTTTGTTACCTTCGGTAAGCTCGGAAGCTAATGGGGGATTTTTAATATTTTCGTTTTATATATCTACGAGCCGTTAACCCCATGACAACGGACCTAATTATATATTTAGAAAAATATAGTTAAATTAAGTAAATTTATTTAGATAAGTTATTATATATATATCTATTTGAAGACCATCGAATCAAAGCAAATACTCGTACTTATTTTTATTGGAATAAATGCAGTTGATTCAGATTGGCAATAACAAACACTTTGCTAAAACTACGCGTCTATAAATTATTTTATAAAATAAATTATCAGAATATGTGGATTTGTTTAAACGAATTAATCTATTATCGGCGTCTATATTGAAAACTAGGACATTTTGGCGTCCCGAAAAGTGTTTTCGGGAGACAAGTTCGGGATTTAAAGTCCAAAACCGGGACAACTCCGGGACGCCTGGCGTCGTCAGAAGTTTATTATTGGGGGAGGGGGAGGATATATTGCGGGGCCGGGGGTCCTCCCTCGGAAAATTTTGAAAATATTACCTCTCAAAACAGCGCTTTTATGCATTTCTGATATGAAATTTGGTAGTCGTTGGAAAAAAGTATAATCAAGGGGGGGGGGGGGTCACCACCCCCTTTAATCCGCCACTGATAGAATTCAGCCACTACACACACCAATGTACCACCGACGCTTGTATACGGTATGAGTATTAGTTGTGTAATAGCCATGTAAGTCATAGTTCCTAAGTATGGAACAGTACCATGTATTGTTTATCACGGCTAGTATTAACACCGTAGCCACGCCACAGAAGGCAATCTGGAAAGCTAACATTCAAATCCACATGCTGGGGGAGAGCGAATCAGCTGACATAAAACACTACAGTTTTAATCTCCTCTCGACACCAGATAGTAAATAAATTGGTAAGGCGTGAATCTCACGTAAAAAGGGTTTCGTTGGTATTGTTAACACAAAATTAGTAAGGGGGGAGGGGAGAAAAGTTTTAATTTTTTTTTTGACAAAATGGCGCGCAAAATTAAATGTTAACATCAAGTGTTATTCATTTTTGAAATCTACTCTTCAATACCTTTCATTTGATACCCAACTCAAAATTAAAAAAAAAAAAAATCGGATAACATGAATTATCCGCCATCTTGGATTTCCAGTAAATCAGATCAAATTGATAATCTTATTTTTTCTATGGCCCAGCAGACCAAACATTTTGCATATTTTTCTATATTTTTAGTAATAGCGGAAATACGATTTTAGGGGGGGGATACGCAAAATTTCGATGTTTTTTAACAAAATGGCGCCGAAAATTAAGCACTATCCCTAAGTGGTATATATATTTCTATTCTACTCTTCAATACCTTTTATTTGATACCCCACTCAAAATTTAAAAAAAAAAAAAAAAATTTCGAGTGACATGAATTATCCGCCATTTTGAATTTAAACCGCTGAAAATATTGATTTCGTCATATTTTTCCTGTGTACGCGTCAAAACGATCTTTTATACTGGACAGTTTCACGTTTTTATCTCTTTTGGTTCAAAAGATATTGGAACCGTACAGAGTGACAAACAAACACAGGAACGAAACTATAAGGGTTTCTTTTTTTTTGGTTTTACCAACGAAACCCTAAAAAGGACCCGAATTAAGTAAAAGTAGGTATCTATAGAAAATAAAGATTAGTTCTTATAAGGAATCAGGAATTTTGGACAAAATACGGAAAGTTAAAGTATAATTTTATAGATAAACTTACTACTAGTAGTTATACTTGCAAAACCACAGTATCATACACACGAATTAAACTAAAATGAAAATCACTGGTGAATAGTGAATGGTACCTTGAGGTCTGGTAGCAATTGAATATCACTGAACCATAATCCTATTATGGAGGAATTCATGTTGAAATTTTATGGTTACGATTATGGTTCTCTTTTGAATAAATCCCTTTAGATTCTATGACACAATGAAAAGCTTAACTCTTTATCCCAACTCCTAGAAATTTCTTTACAATACAGGGGTCATGTAGAATAACGATTTTATAATACCCAGTTAAAATGTAAATGTAATAGCAGAACTATATGTATACGAAATGTTCTGTACACTAACTCAGTTGGACAATGCAAGTTGTAAAGTGTACATAAGGGTATAATATGACGAATATACTACAGGAACGAATTTCATGAACAATAAGTGAAAAGCAATATAACATTTATTCAAGAATAATACATAGAACAGTACAGGAGGTGGATGGTGGATGTAGTTAAGGTAATCATAGAACAAATATAGAATTGTTTTTCTCTATATATTAAATTACCACATCTCAGAATAATGTTATTGTTTTGAGTTACGGCAGTCAAACAATGATAAAACAGACGAGCATTTAACGTTACAATATCAATTAATGCTACCAGATAAATACGAATATACTCAAGCTTATCCCAAAGAATTATCAACATATAAGATGTTGTCACAATAATTTTGTTTTTAGTCTTGTATCTTGTAACTTGCAGTGTTATTCTTTTAGTTGTTATCTTCATGAGGAGAAGGTTATGTTAGTTTTCTCACTCTAGTCATTTAACTTTGTTCCTAGTCTTGTTTCTTGTTATATACAGTGTTATTCTTTTAGTTGTTATCTTCATGAGAAGGAGGTTATGTTAGTTGCCTCACTCTAGTCAGTTAACTTTGTTCCTAGTCTTGTTTCTTGTTATATACAGTGTTATTCTTTTAGTTGTTATCTTCATGAGAAGGAGGTTATGTTAGTTGCCTCACTCTAGTCAGTTAACTTTGTTCCTAGTCTTGTTTCTTGTAATATACAGTGTTATTCTTTTAGTTGTTAACTTCATGAGAAGGAGGTTATGTTAGTTTTCTCACTCTAGTCAGTTAACTTTGTTCCTAGTCTTGTTTCTTGTTATATACAGTGTTATTCTTTTAGTTGTTATCTTCATGAGAAGGAGGTTATGTTAGTTGCCTCACTCTAGTCAGTTAACTTTGTTCCTAGTCTTGTTTCTTGTAATATACAGTGTTATTCTTTTAGTTGTTAACTTCATGAGAAGGAGGTTATGTTAGTTTTCTCACTCTAGTCAGTTAACTTTGTTCCTAGTCTTGTTTCTTGTTATATACAGTGTTATTCTTTTAGTTGTTATCTTCATGAGAAGGAGGTTATGTTAGTTGCCTCACTCTAGTCAGTTAACTTTGTTCCTAGTCTTGTTTCTTGTTATATACAGTGTTATTCTTTTAGTTGTTATCTTCATGAGAAGGAGGTTATGTTAGTTGCCTCACTCTAGTCAGTTAACTTTGTTCCTAGTCTTGTTTCTTGTAATATACAGTGTTATTCTTTTAGTTGTTAACTTCATGAGAAGGAGGTTATGTTAGTTTTCTCACTCTAGTCAGTTAACTTTGTTCCTAGTCTTGTTTCTTGTTATATACAGTGTTATTCTTTTAGTTGTTATCTTCATGAGAAGGAGGTTATGTTAGTTGCCTCACTCTAGTCAGTTAACTTTGTTCCTAGTCTTGTTTCTTGTAATATACAGTGTTATTCTTTTAGTTGTTAACTTCATGAGAAGGAGGTTATGTTAGTTTTCTCACTCTAGTCAGTTAACTTTGTTCCTAGTCTTGTTTCTTGTTATATACAGTGTTATTCTTTTAGTTGTTATCTTCATGAGAAGGAGGTTATGTTAGTTGCCTCACTCTAGTCAGTTAACTTTATTCCTAGTCTTGTTTCTTGTTATATACAGTGTTATTCTTTTAGTTGTTATCTTCATGAGAAGGAGGTTATGTTAGTTGCCTCACTCTAGTCAGTTAACTTTGTTCCTAGTCTTGTTTCTTGTAATATACAGTGTTATTCTTTTAGTTGTTAACTTCATGAGAAGGAGGTTATGTTAGTTGCCTCACTCTAGTCATTTAACTTTGTTCCTAGTCTTGTTTCTTGTAATATACAGTGTTATTCTTTTAGTTGTTAACTTCATGAGAAGGAGGTTATGTTAGTTGCCTCACTCTAGTCATTTAACTTTGTTCCTAGTCTTGTTTCTTGTAATATACAGTGT
This sequence comes from Gerris lacustris, assembly GCA_951217055.1. NCBI lineage: Eukaryota > Metazoa > Arthropoda > Insecta > Hemiptera > Gerridae > Gerris > Gerris lacustris. Next base: position 11,309,008 of record OX578277.1, read on the forward strand.
TATTTTTTTAGTTGTTAACTTCATGAGAAGGAGGTTATGTTAGTTGCCTCACTCTAGTCATTTAACTTTGTTCCTAGTCTTGTTTCTTGTTATATACAGTATTATTCATTTAGGGTTATGTTAGTTGTCTCACTCTAGTCATTTAACTTTGTTCCTAGTCTTGTTTCTTGTAATTTACAGTGTTATTTTTTTAGTAGTTAACTTCATGAGAAGGAGGTTATGTTAGTTGCCTCACTCTAGTCATTTAACTTTGTTCCTAGTCTTGTTTCTTGTTATATACAGTGTTATTCTTTTAGAGTTGTTATCTTCATGAGAAGGAGGTTATGTTAGTTGCCTCACTCTAGTCAGTTAACTTTGTTCCTAATCTTGTTTCTTGTTATATACAGTATTATTCTTTTAGTTGTTATCTTCATGAGAAGGAGGTTATGTTAGTTGTCTCACTCTAGTCAGTTAACTTTGTTCCTAATCTTGTTTCTTGTTATATACAGTGTTATTCTTTTAGTTGTTACCTTCATGAGAAGGAGGTTATGTTAGTTGTCTCACTCTAGTCAGTTAACTTTGTTCCTAATCTTGTTTCTTGTTATATACTGTATTATTCTTTTAGTTGTTATCTTCATGAGAAGGAGGTTATGTTAGTTGTCTCACTCTAGTCAGTTAACTTTGTTCCTAATCTTGTTTCTTGTTATATACAGTATTATTCTTTTAGTTGTTATCTTCATGAGGAGAAGGTTATGTTAGTTGTCTCAATCTAGTCATTTAACTTTGTTCCTAGTCTTGTTTCTTGTTACATACAGTGTTATTCTTTTAGTTGTTATCTTCATGAGGAGAAGGTTATGTTAGTTTTCTCAATCTAGTCAGTTAACTTTGTTCCTAGTCTTGTTTCTTGTTACATACAGTGTTATTCTTTTAGTTGTTATCTTCATGAGGAGAAGGTTATGTGAGTTTTCTCAATCTAGTCAGTTAACTTTGTTCCTAATCTTGTTTCTTGTTATATACAGTATCATTCTTTTAGTTGTTATCTTCATGAGGAGAAGGTTATGTTAGTTGTCTCAATCTAGTCATTTAACTTTGTTCCTAGTCTTGTTTCTTGTTATATACAGTGTTATTCTTTTAGTTGTTATCTTCATGAGGAGAAGGTTATGTTAGTTGTCTCACTCTAGTCATTTAACTTTGTTCCTAGTCTTGTTTCTTGTTACATACAGTGTTATTCTTTTAGTTGTTATCTTCATGAGGAGAAGGTTATGTTAGTTGTCTCACTCTAGTCATTTAACTTTGTTCCTAGTCTTGTTTCTTGTTACATACAGTGTTATTCTTTTAGTTGTTATCTTCATGAGGAGAAGGTTATGTTAGTTTTCTCAATCTAGTCAGTTAACTTTGTTCCTAGTCTTGTTTCTTGTTACATACAGTGTTATTCTTTTAGTTGTTATCTTCATGAGGAGAAGGTTATGTTAGTTTTCTCAATCTAGTCAGTTAACTTTGTTCCTAGTCTTGTTTCTTGTTATATACAGTGTTATTCTTTTAGTTGTTATCTTCATGAGGAGAAGGTTATGTTAGTTGTCTCACTCTAGTCATTTAATTTGTTCCTAGTCTTGTTTCTTGTAATATACAGTGTTATTTTTTTAGTTGTTATCTTCATGAGAAGGAGGTTATGTTAGTTGTCTCACTCTAGTCAGTTAACTTTGTTCCTAATCTTGTTTCTTGTTATATACAGTATTATTCTTTTAGTTGTTATCTTCATGAGGAGAAGGTTATGTTAGTTGTCTCAATCTAGTCATTTAACTTTGTTCCTAGTCTTGTTTCTTGTTACATACAGTGTTATTCTTTTAGTTGTTATCTTCATGAGGAGAAGGTTATGTTAGTTGTCTCACTCTAGTCATTTAACTTTGTTCCTAGTCTTGTTTCTTGTTACATACAGTGTTATTCTTTTAGTTGTTATATTCATGAGGAGAAGGTTATGTTAGTTTTCTCAATCTAGTCAGTTAACTTTGTTCCTAGTCTTGTTTCTTGTTACATACAGTGTTATTCTTTTAGTTGTTATCTTCATGAGGAGAAGGTTATGTTAGTTTTCTCAATCTAGTCAGTTAACTTTGTTCCTAGTCTTGTTTCTTGTTATATACAGTGTTATTCTTTTAGTTGTTATCTTCATGAGGAGAAGGTTATGTTAGTTTTCTCAATCTAGTCAGTTAACTTTGTTCCTAGTCTTGTTTCTTGTTACATACAGTGTTATTCTTTTAGTTGTTATCTTCAGTAGGAGAAGGTTATGTTAGTTGTCTCACTCTAGTCAGTTAACTTTGTTCCTAGTCTTGTTTCTTGTTACATACAGTGTTATTCTTTTAGTTGTTATCTTCATGGGGAGAAGGTTATGTTAGTTGTCTCACTCTAGTCAGTTAACTTTGTTCCTAGTCTTGTTTCTTGTTATATACAGTGTTATTCTTTTAGTTGTTATCTTCATGAGGAGAAGGTTATGTTAGTTTTCTCAATCTAGTCAGTTAACTTTGTTCCTAGTCTTGTTTCTTGTTATATACAGTGTTATTCTTTTAGTTGTTATCTTCATGAGGAGAAGGTTATGTTAGTTGTCTCACTCTAGTCAGTTAACTTTGTTCCTAGTCTTGTTTCTTGTTATATACAGTGTTATTCTTTTAGTTGTTATCTTCATGGGGAGAAGGTTATGTTAGTTGTCTCACTCTAGTCAGTTAACTTTGTTCCTAGTCTTGTTTCTTGTTATATACAGTGTTATTCTTTTAGTTGTTATCTTCATGAGGAGAAGGTTATGTTAGTTTTCTCAATCTAGTCAGTTAACTTTGTTCCTAGTCTTGTTTCTTGTTATATACAGTGTTATTCTTTTAGTTGTTATCTTCATGAGGAGAAGGTTATGTTAGTTGTCTCACTCTAGTCAGTTAACTTTGTTACTAGTCTTGTTTCTTGTTATATACAGTGTTATTCTTTTAGTTGTTATCTTCATGAGGAGAAGGTTATGTTAGTTTTCTCAATCTAGTCAGTTAACTTTGTTCCTAGTCTTGTTTCTTGTTATATACAGTGTTATTCTTTTAGTTGTTATCTTCATGAGGAGAAGGTTATGTTAGTTTTCTCAATCTAGTCAGTTAACTTTGTTCCTAGTCTTGTTTCTTGTTATATACAGTGTTATTCTTTGAGTTTTGACAATTTTATTCGTTTTCTCATTAGTTGTTTTATCCATAATTTTGTACGATATCAGCGCTATTTAAAAATCTATTCTGTAAAGATTCGACTCACGTGGGAATGATTATTGTGAGACCCAGTTAGAATTTGAAGATCGTCTAGAAAACCGAGAAAGTCTAAGAAAACTTGCTGAGAACACTTTATTTTATATGAAGTGAGCCTAGCGAGCTTCTTACGCATTAAACAAAATATGTATACCCTATATATTTGTCTATCTCTTACATTTACGCCACAATAAATTAAGTAAACAATTTGTTATTTAGTTAAGTTGCACTTAGATATATTCTTTTGCTTAGGCTAAGTTTATTGGAAGCGTCATCTCTCCATGCGTTCACTTGTACACGTGATCAATTTTTTTTATTTTTTTAAATACATTTGTTCCATTAAATCAGCATGAAAGAGGTGTAGTTAAAAAACCAAACGTCTTCTCACAAAATTAGTTGTATCACTCAATTTTTAAGTATTGTTTACAATTATTACTTTTTCTTACCACTGGTAGGAAAAAGTATTGTTTTTACCCTTTTTTTTCGAGAAATTTAACTGAATTATCCGTTTTGGGTGTTTTTAAGACCTCCTGAGTGGTTTTCAGCATGACGTCTGTATGTGTGTTATCATCGTAGCGCCCAGGGTATTTAACCTAGAGAGTTGAAGCTGGGCAGAAAAATCAGTCCTTACTTCTAGTTGTGCCACCCGGAAAAATCAACATTTTCCGCCATCTGTTGTTGCCAAAAGTTGTCTGATCGAGTTGAAATTTGACAACCTCTCTTTATGACAAACAAATCTACCAAATTTAATTTTGTTATTGGCCGCCATTTTGAAGTTATCGATTTTTGAATTTTGAAACTGACGGCCAATAATACCAAAAGTATAAATACGTTTTAGACATTTAGTTTATCGTTGCAACCGGTAAAAAATAAGGAAAAAATATAAAAACCGATTAAAATCCATTAATTAGTTTAAATGTTATAAGCGAACATATTTATTAATTATTGCGATACTTAAGTTTGTCAAAATACCGCCAAAATTAAAATAATTAAATAAATGAAATAAAATAAATAAAAATAATGTATAATTATTTTTTGAAAAATGATAATGAGCAGGAGAGTCCACTCTAGTGGCCTCCGTAGTGAGGAAAAGTTCCGTAGTGAGGAAAAGTTCCGTAGTGAGGAAAAGTTCCGTAGTGAGGAAAAGTTCCGTAGTGAGGAAAAGTTCCGTAGTGAGGAAAAGTTCCGTAGTGAGGAAAAGTTCCGTAGTGAGGAAAAGTTCCGTAGTGAGGAAAAGTTCCGTAGTGAGGAAAAGTTCCGTAGTGAGGAAAAGTTCCGTAGTGAGGAAAAGTTCCGTAGTGAGGAAAAGTTCCGTAGTGAGGAAAAGTTCCGTAGTGAGGAAAAGTTCCGTAGTGAGGAAAAGTTCCGAGGTACCCCGTACCCGATTTGTTATTCTTGTTATTCAATGTAATGTTACCTTACTACCTTTGGTTGTACTCATACTAGATTTTGTTTGTAGATGATCTGAAGAAGGCTGCATTAGAACATCTGAAACCTGTAAAATTGTTTATCTACGATTGATACGTAATATTAACATTATATCTCTGTTTAGATGCGTAGAAAGTGATTATTTACGTACTTGTATTCATTGCGCATGCGCGTCTCATAGTTCTGAATAATTCCTCTTCTTTACAACGCTAGCGCGGTAAAGAAGAGGAATTCTTCAGCTTTACGCATGATTAGCGAGTTTGTTTACATTTAACAAAACTAATTTGCTGTTCTTTTATAAAAGTAACTGTTTACAACGAATTTTTAGTTAAAAACAATGAGCGAATCAAGTGACTTTGACGAAAATGTGAAGAATAATACTCCTCCAGAAATAAAACTTACATACAGCAAGTTCATTTTTTTCTGTATTTATTATTTAAATCTAACAATCGTAGATAAAGTACGGTACGCAACTCGTGCGATAACTGCATTTTGCATTGCTCGTGTGGTTTTACCACCCTCGCTATCGCTCGGGTGCAAACTCCACACTCGCATGCAAAATGCTACTTTCCGCACTCGACGCGTAATATACTATTAAAATACAATTAATTTTGTGTGAAGACGTTGCTTGGTTTTTGAACTACACTTCTTTCAAGATGAGTTAATATCATACATTGGAAAAGAACACAGTCGAGGACTTCAAACAAAATCAAACTTTTAATGTTGAAACAATGTTTTTACCATATCATACGTTCTAACAGATAGATTATAATAAAACTTCATATAAATAATCTAAAGTATTGTTGAAATAGCCGTGCAAAATTTCAACTTGATACAAGCAGAAGTGTTTGCATAGTGAAGTCATACATTTTATAATAATTGAAAAGGTGATGTGTGGTTAGAAGATTAGTGTAGTGAAGTGATAAATTAGTAATGATATGTGGTTAAATAGGAGTTGGGTGTGAGTCAAGGCTCTACCGCCCTTTGAGGTTAGAAAAAACAGTAAAATTAAAATGTTATTGGTTCTAAGCAAGATATCAAAAATTTAAGTACAGGCTTCATTCCTAATTTTAATTCTGCGCAATTTGAGCCCTATTTCAACTTCCTATGATAAATAGTACAGACACCATTTCAACACAACGATAAAACTCGTTGTATTGAAATAGTTGTAGTATTAAATTATAAATTAAATAAAATGGGGGGGGGGGTTGAATTTAAATGTTTTAATTAAAATTTGGGACCCATCTAAAAACCACTGCCTATTAAATGGTTTGAGTGTGTATTTAATTTGCAATTAACCTGGCAATCAATTTTACATCTCTCTCTTTCACAATTATTGTTATGTTTGTTCGAATGTTACACCCCCCCCCCCCCCTTACCACCCGGCCGTTGAGAGGTGTTGAAAAATATAACGGGCATATTAAAAGCATAATAATTTATACTGTCTAAACGACCCAAAGAAAATATATAATTATATATAGTTTTCTATACTCAAATCAAATTTAAAAAAAGGGTTCACCACAAAGAAAAATTATAATATACTGTCTATTTATTTTAGTTTGAAGTGAAAAAAAGAATTCTTCTTTTGTTTGCACTTTTAAATTGGATTTATATACATACTCACACACACACATTTATATAATATATACATATATATATATATATATATATATATATACATATATATATATATATATATATATATATATTTTTTTTTTTTTTTTTTACAGTGAAACCCCGGGAGCGACGAGGACTGCCCCTACAGCGGCCTTAGAGGCTTTTATAGGACTTCCCCTACTCCATTCATGGATTAAACGAGAGGCCATCGATCTATTGTTAGACAATGGTCAATGACAAGGAGGAGAATTCACAATGGGACACTTGGATATACTTGGCCGAATCCAAGATCCCACTTACAGAGATTCGAATGAAAGGAATAGAATACCAGCTAAAGCTGAAGAGAAAATACAAGGTAGTAATTCCATCATGTACCAGATGGGAATTAGAGGAAATTAAATTTGACCAGGAGGCTCTAGTGGCATACGCAGATGGCTCTAAGAATGATAAAGGCATGTCAGGGGCGGGACTGAACCTAGATAGGTCCGGCACCCAAGAGAGCTTCCCCCTAGGCTCACTCACCACAGTGTTTCAAGCAGAAATCTACGCCATCCTCGAGTTGGCAAGAAAGAGGTTATGGATGCAACATCCAAAAAGGTAGGAATATGCTCAGACAGTCAGGCAGCACTTCAAGCACTTAGCACCCCAAGTGTTGAGTCAGGGCTAGTTAAGGAGTCCAAAAGGCATTTGAACTGCTTGCAGAAAGAAAAGAGGCCATACTGCTTCGGGTCCCAGGGCACACAGGGATTCCTGGGAATGAGAAGGCAGATGAAGTAGCGAAGATAGGACCTTCAATGTCATTCTGTGGACCGGAATCCACCATCGATTGGTCAAGAGGACAGGCGAGGTCAGCCATCAGGGCGTGGATCTGGGAAGAAGCAAGGAGGGCATGAATAAGAACGGAGGGCTGCAGGCAGTCAAAAATGCTACCGCCAGACCTAGACAAAAGGAAAACCAGATGGCTTATAGGACTGAGTTGATCTAACCTTAGAAATATGGTTGGAGTCTTAACTGGACAGTGCCAACTCACAAGACATCTGACATTATTAAAAATCGAAGACGACCCCACATATGCAGTGTGTGGCGATGAAGAGGAGACGTCCTACCACGTAGTTGGAGCATGTGAAGGATGAGGTAGACAGCGCCTACCCATTCTATGTATTAGGAGCAGGGGGAATCAAGGAAGGGGAGCTTGTTACACTTAAGTGTCAAGACATTCATTCCTTTGTAACCCAAACAAGGAAATCCGAGGGTATGACTGAGGTATTTCGATGGGTGTGAGCTCAGGGGTTCGCAAAAAGAACCCAAATGCTAGGGTTACCATAATTTATCAAGGCCAGAACTCCGGGGGAGGGGGGGGGGGGGTCTGCAGTGGAAATTACAAAAAAAATATATATATATATCCCTATATATTTTTTAGTGAAATTTGGAAAATAAAGAAGTTGCAAATATATAATTACGTTACATATATATTTTTTTTTCTTTTGGGTTTTAGTCCCGATCAACTGCCAAGGGTTATTACAGGTATATTTGTTAATTTTTATTTATTAATATCATATTCAACTTTTGCTAGTCTCAGGTGGGTCCAGGGATGGGTTCTTCATTAGTTCTTGCTTCAAACTTTTCAGATGAACTAATTTTCCTTAGAAAAGGCTTGTAGTAATTTTTTATTTTGTCGTGGAATTCTGAGCATGTCATAAAAGAATTCGCTTTTATATTAAGAAGCTCTTTTACACTGACATATGTACAGTGGCGTATCCAGAGGCTAGGTCTGGAGGGGGCACATTCTAAGTCAGTTTAGATTAGGGGGGAAGGGGAATTCGTAGTGGTAGCAAGAAAAGAGAACAACTTATTCAACAAAGCAACTGCTCCCCCTCCCAAAAAAAAACGTGGCTAAGTAAAAACCGCGCCCAAGTAATAACAACTGTTTTAGAACGTATTCGTTAGAAAATGTTATGCTCATGCTTACTGCAGTACAATTTCTTACTGTAAGTCATAGACATCGTCAGCAGTCAATTATTGGGGGGAGGATTTATGGGGGGGAAGGGGGGGTCTGGGGCCCTCCCCTGGAAAATTTTGAAAATATGGCCTCTCAAAAAAAAAAAATAAATATGGCCTATGCTTTTATGCATATCTGAGGTAAAATTGAATATGAAGTGAATGTAAAAATATGTATTAAATAAAAAAATACGGCGTATTTTTTTTTATTTTTTTTACTCTATTGGGTCTGGGCCAGTCTGGAGGGGGCATGTGCCCCCTGTGTCCCCTCCCCTGGATACGCCACTGCAGAGGTAATCTTCCTCTTTCAGGCGTCCAAATAGACCCCATCATCGCTTTTGCTGCGTTTTCCGTTCATCTTAGTAAAAACCGGACAGATGTTTCAAATCCGGACTGTCCGGACGAAATCCGGACGTATGGTAACCCTACCAAATGCGGTCTAGTTGGTAGGCCTGGCCTCCCCGTCCCCTTACTACTATTACTACTGCAACTACTACTACTAGAAAAGAGAACTACTTATTCAACAAAGCAACTGCAAGTAAGCAACTACAGTGAATCCCCTTTATAGTGGACTCCAACGGTGCCGCAATTTTTGTCCGTTATACAGGGAAGTCCGTTAGTGAAGGGTTCGTTTCAAAAATACGTATGCTAATAAAAAAGTGAACCAACTTATATGCTAAAAACTTATTTATAAATGTTATTATGAGTTAATTAGAGAATTAAATAAAAAATAATTTTTAGGTAAGTCGTCGCCGTCGGTACACTACTCGGTTATATCAATGATTATTATAAAAAAAAGCTTTTTGTTTAAGAAACATTGTTTCTTTGATCAATATCAACAAGCAATAAAACAAGCTGATCCCCATGAGATAAGGCCATAGAGGTGGTTAGAGGTGGTTAGAGGTGGTTAGAGGTCTGCACTCCACCTCTAACCACCTCTACTCTAGAGTCAACAACTTTATAATTTAAGAGTCTCAGCTGGGAAATGTTTAGATACATTTTTAATTTTTTTAAAACAAAAATTAGTGTGCGTAATTGTTTATTTAACTTAATAATATGAATGCGAGGTTAAGATGGTTAAAGAGGTGTAGGTATTAAATGACTTCAATATTTCAATTTCAGAAACGTTTCGACCATTATGATAAGGTCATCTTCAGTCTTTTTTATTCTATAAATAAACATATATATAAACATTAATTATAATTTTTCATTATAACTTTAACAATACCTTGTGATCACACTAAAATCAATTTTTACTTCAGCTTTTGCAGTTAATATAAAATAAAATATACTTACATATGTCATTAATTAAAATACTTTCTCCATAAGAGAGGGTCAAGAAATTGTTGAAAATTAATTTTTTTTTTTTAAAAACATAACTACCAATTCTAACAATATCACTTCTTAAAATATTACATGACTACATCACTTCGAATTTACTAACTAATATTAAAATCAATTTTAAATAATATAAAATGTAACAAATTATTGACTTCCATTCAATATAGCAAGTATATTAATAATAATTACGATACAAAGTCGTATTTTTCAAAAAGCTGTATATATGTGATCTTCATACCAACTAATCATCGAAGAGATTCAACTCATTTTATGGTGGTTATTATAATTGATAATTCATCTTTTTAAAAAAATGATTGGTTTTAATTAACAATTGATTGGCAAGTTGATTGTTTTTATGATATAAATTTGTGATGGGATTTATGTTTGAATCTTTAAACTAAGAAATAAACTATGACTAAGTGAGCAAACCTTGATGTTGACTACTAGCTCTATTATTTTATATTAACTGCAAAAGCTGAAGTAAAAATTGATTTCAGTGTGATCACAAGGTATTGTTAAAGTTATAATGAAAAATTATAATTAATTCGAATTAATGTTTATATATATGTTTGTTTATAGAATAAATAATTAATATAAAAATGCCATTTTTCAAAACTGGTCTTATTTTCAACCTTTTGTTTTGGTTTTTGTATTCTTCACCTTAGTTGTATCTATGTGCAAAATTTAGGGAAGATTGAATGACGGTAAGAGGTTCAAAATTGGGGTAGTAGGTGTGCGATGAAACTTAAAAAAGCAAATAAATTTGCCGCCATTTTTTTTTTTTTTTTTTGTTTTTTTTTTGGTTTCTGTATTCTTCACCTCAGATGTATCTATGTGCAAAATTTGGGGAAGATTGAATGACGGTAAATGGTTCAAAATTGGGGAAATAGGTGTGCGATGAAACTTAAAAAGCAAATAAATTTGCCGCCATTTTGTTTTTATATTTTGTTTTTTTGGTTTCTGCATTCTTCACCTTAGTTGTATCTATGTGCAAAATTTGGGGAAGATTGAATGACGGTAAATGGTTCAAAATTGGGGTAATAGGTGTGCGATGAAACTTAAAAAGCAAATAAATTTGACGCCATTTTGTTTTTATTTTTTTGTTTTTTTGGTTTCTGTATTCTTCACCATAGTTGTATCTATGTGCAAAATTTGGGGAAGATTAAATGACGTTAAGTGGTTCAAAATTTGGGAAACGGAAATGTGCGATGTAACTTACAAAGCAAAGTAAAATAAGACCAGTAAAAAGACTGATGATGACCTTATCATAATGGTCGAAACGTTTCTGAAAATGAAATATTGAAGTCATTTAATACCTAACACCTCTTTAACCATCTTAACCTCGCATTCATTGAACTACAAGGGTGTATCAACAATTAATAGAAATATTATTAATTTAATTTTTTATACTTAATAATATGTATTCGTAGCTTTTGAACATTAAATTTGAATAGTTATCGACAGTGACTCCCAAATACTTGACTGTGGGAACCCACTCAATATATTATGGGCACTTGGCAATACGAAATTATAAAATATTTTATGATTTTATTTTTACGTTTATAGTCAATTTGTTGAGCTCTTCAAACCAATGTATTATACTTCGCACATTTTAAATAAGTGTTGTAGTTTGTTCATAGTGCAAACAAGACAAGATTATCTGCAAAATCTACCAGTAATGAGTTTGTAACAATTTTGAGAATGGAATTTATAAAGATAATAAATAACAAAGGACCCAGGACAATGCCTTGGGGGAATTGAATAAGTTGATGTAAAGCTGTTTCCTACCGTATTGTTAAGCTTAACTCCTGTATAGTCTGTTGTATAAATAACTGTACGGAATCATATTAACACATACTACCAGGTATTCCTATATCCCTCAATGTTTTAATTAATTTATTATGTGAAACACTATCGAACGCTTTAGTAGGGTTTATATATATATATATATATATATATATATATATATATATATATATATATATATATATATATATATACAGGGTGGTCCAAAAGTCCCCCCCCCTTAACTTTTGAACGGTTTGAGATAAATTAATGAAACTTGGGGGATCTCTACCATGCAAAGGGAAGTTTGTTTTCATGCAATCGGGTGATTGCATGAAAACAAACTTGGTGGTTGCGCCTAGTGGGTACTAGGCGCAACCACCCACTTTGCCCCCAGGCCACCCAACTTCAAAATTTCAAATTGGGGCGTATATTTTTGATAGCATATTTGGATTCTACAGTGAAAAATAATAAACTTTTACTTTGAAACTTTTTCTTCTATTCCCAATATTTGCCCCCTATAGGTGGGCAAAGATAGCAAAATTACCCTACCGATAATATGTTGTAAAATCTAAACGGTTAGAGATAAATTAATGAAACTTAGGGGATCCGTACCAAGTAAAGGGAAGTTTGTTTTCAGGCAACCGCGCTGTAGGGGCAACCTCCCATTTTGCCCCCAGACCACCTAACTTCAAAATTTTGTCCTAGAATGTATATTTTTGATAGCAGATTTAGATTCTACGGCAAAAAATAAAAATATTTTACTTCAAAATATTGGAGATAGAAAAAATAGTTTCAAGTAAAAGTTTATTATTTTTCACCGTAGAATCCAAATATGCTATCAAAAATGTACGCTCCAATTTGAAATTTAGAAGTTGGGTGGCCTGGGGGCAAAGTGGTTGGTTGCCCCTAGTGGGTGATTGCATGAAAACAAACTTCCCTTTGCATGATAGAGATCCCCCAAGTTTCATTAATTTATCTCAAACCGTTCAAAAGTTAAGAGGGGGGGGGGAGACTTTTGGACCACCCTGTATATATATATATATATATATATATATATATATATATATATATATATATATATATATATATATATATATATATATATATATATATATATATATATATATATATATATATATATATATATATATATATATATATATATATATGTATAGCCAAAGGTTTTTGACTGCTAAACTTTCAGTTATAAATGCCTTTTTTTTTATAGGCCTTTAATTTGAAGGGTCATTGGAGGGTCCAAATTTGTGGATAGGGTAAATTACGGCAATTTTTAAGATGCCTAAGGAAAATCCTTGCTCAAAGCTCAATTTAGGGATATGTAATAAAGGTTTTGATAATGAATTTATATTTTGTTTGATTATGGGAACCGTAATTCCGTTATTAAAAGGTGAAGCCAACTCCCAGCTGATTGTCAGCCTGATTCCTAGTTAATTTGATCAAATTGATTTTCCTATTTTTTATTAGGGCACATTGTGCAGAAAACAGCAGAAAATTAAAATATTTCCAATTGTTACTAAAGGAAGCGGTACCTGGTTCGATCCCCCGGGGGGACACAATGTTTTTTTTATCGGTAACAACGAAAAGATACAGTATGGGGATAAGTTATGTCACGCGTTTTTATTTATTTATTTATTTTTTTTTAAATTTCGAGTGGGGTATTAAATGAAAGGTATTAAAGAGTTGATTACACAATATATCACTAAATTTTTTAACTTTCTATGCCATTTTTTCATAAAGCATTAACATTTTGCGTGCCCCCCCCCCCCTTTTTTCTGACTAATTTCGTGTTTCAATACCAACGAAGCCCTCATTTCATTTGTGCATGTCACTTATGCTTACATTTGTAACATTGTACTCAAAACCGTTTTATACATGACATCATATTATAGTTGTATAAGCCATTTGAAAGGCCTAAGGAATCCAACATCTACAGACTGATCACCCGGAATTATTATCATACCTGACGAAGCAGATTTGGGCTCTCTGGGAATCGAACCCGGAACTCCAACGTTACAAGCAGATGTGCAATCAATGAGCTACCGAGGGACGATAAAGTTTGATCGCAAAATAATGAATATAAATAAACAATGATGGATTCTTACCTGAGTATATGATTGCAGATGCTGCTAAAGACGAAGCAGCGAAGGGTAAGGAAGGAGTTTCAGGTCCATAACACAGAACTACGACTACTCCTAGGGCAGCGCTTAGGACAAGTAGAAGAACTAGGAGATGAGTCATGTTGGACTGATTAGATCTCAAGAAGTACCTCTGATACAGCATCTCCACCTGATAAACAAATAAAACAAAATTTGTAATCATTAAAAAAGAGGTAAAAAGAACATAATATATTAACTGTGACTGGTGATATATTATGTGAAAAAAAAATGAAGTAGGTTGTTTTGCGCCTCAGGGGCTACAAAAACGCTAATTATACCATGGGTCTGTTCTCCCACAAAGTCGAATTTTATGATTTTTTTTTAGGGTTTTGTAGATTCTTCTCAAAGCCCTTATGCCGAGGGTGATGTGTCCGTCTGTCCGTCGCTCTTTGGTTCATAGGGCCCAAACCGTTTAAGCTAAAGAGCTGAAATTTGAAATACTGGTGTAACTTTTTGACCCAACCACAGGAAAAATATACAGAAGTTCAAAATTAAATATGCGCATGCGCAATTAGCAAAAATGTTGTAAACTCAAAAATTTATATTTTTTTTAATTTTCGAGTGGGGTATCAAATGAAAGCTGCTGAAGAGTAGGACTCAATGATATATATACATTTTCAAATTTTGCATTCCTTATTGGGTAAAAAAATCAAAATATACCAAAAAAAAATTCCCCCCCCCCCCAACCACTATAATTCGGCTGGTCCTAAAATTTCGAAATAATTCATGATAATGCCTTATTGTGGGGCGATGAAAATTCCGGGAGTTTATCCCAAATTTTAAAAAATTGTCAATTTTGGGCGCGAAAAATTGAAGTGCGCCAAAAATTTTATTTTTTTAAAATTTTGAGTTGGGTGTCAAATGAAAGCTGCTGAAGAGTAGGACGCAAAGATATATATACATTTTCAAATGTTGCATTCCTTATTGGGTAAAAAAATCAAAATATACCCAAAAAAAATCCCCCCCCCCCCAACCAATATACTTCGGCTGGTCCTAAAATTTGTAAATAATTCATGCTAATTCCTTATTGTGGGGCGATGAAAATTCCGGGAGTTCATCCACAATTTTTAAAAAATTGCCAATTTTGGGCGCGAAAATTTGAAGTGCGCCAAACATTTTTTTTTTTTTTAAATTTTGAGTTGGGTATCATATGAAAGCTGGTGAAGAGTAAGATTCTAATATATATTTGCTTTTTTACATTTTTCATTTTTATTAATTTTATAAGTCAAAATATACCCCCAAAAATGTCCCCCCTCCCCAACCACTACATAACGGGTGGTCCTAAAATTTCGAAATAATTCAAGGTTAAACCTTATGGTGAAGCGATGGAAATGGTCTGAAAAAATGAATTTTTCTTGTCGTTATTACCGATGAAAAACATTGTGACCCCCCGGGGGATCGAACCCGGATCCTTGAGATCGAAGAATAAAATCATAATTACATAATGGGCATGCTTAATCTTCTACAAAACCCTAAAAAGTACTTGGACGCAAGTACTTCCCTGTGATTTTTTTTAAGATCCCATACCTTTGCTCATAAAAATACTTATTGCTCCCAGAGTACAAAAGCTAGAACAAATTTTTGGAATCGTTGAAAAGCTGACAAAATGTCCTACAAGATAAGTGTAATTTTAATTTTCATGCCCTCAAATTACATGACAAAAAAAATGAATACTAAGTTTATTTTTATATAAAAAAAAAAATAAATAAAAAAAATATTTTGTGGTTTTATAACTTATTAAAGTAAAGAACCGAGCTTAAACTTTTCGGACTTCATTCATACGAACTTAATTCATAAGGCGGATTTTTTTATAAACTTCGCTGAAAAAAGAACCACTGGACCCATGAGCATGAAATTTTGTAGGTAAGTTCCTCTTAGCCTCTAAGTACTCTCTTTAAAAATCGTTTTACAATAAATCTTAATTAAAGATGGCGGCCATGCAAAATTTGTCATGAAGATATCTCCGGAACCAATTGCAATATCTATAAATTTGAAAATTTAACTCTCTTTAAAAATTAATTTCAAATTCATTTCATTCCTCAATCTAGCACTGTCCGTTAGCTTGGCCTTCACCTTGATCGACGACTCACCTGGCAACATCATACTAAGACTAAACGTACTGACATCTCAAGACGCTACAAGTTGCTGCTTCGTCTTCCAGATCATAGATCCAAAATTACTCTGAGTAATAAACTAAATAAATAAAATAAATAAATAAATGTTTATTTCCACCATATATCAACCTACATATTTAGAAATATAATTTACATTATTGCCTGGTGAGGGCCTTCAGTAGATAATGTGATCTAGAGCGAAGGCCCCGTCTCTAGTATGTACATTTTTTTTTTTTTCTATTTACTAAAATAATAAACTAGTAAGTAGTAAGTTAAATATACAAAGTAACAAGCATTAATATAGTGTTTATATATACATACTAATATTTTTCTTCTCCACAAATATCACTATATGTTTTTATTTCATTTAGTCTTTTTTCCTTTTATGACATCTTCGCTTTATATGTAAGCATTTTCCTTATCAAATTTATTAATTTAACTAAATAACTATAATGTGAGTAATGGACATTAATACAATCCTAATACTATTACATAGTATTAGGATTTTATTCATCCTTAAACTTTAGTTAGTGTATAACATAATTTGATTTAAAAAAATAAATAAACAATAATAATAAATAAATAAAATTTAAAATACAATATCTAAGTAGAAATGATTTTTTATGTTTATTTGATTTGATTTAAAAGATGTTGTTTGAGTTTGTTATTAAAGTTGGAATACGTATTTATTTGTTTTAGTGTGTCTGGAAGTTGATTATAGTAAACGGGAGATAAATAGGAAGCATGTCTTTGTTTTTTCGAGGTGTTGCATAGAGGAGTTTGAACTGTATGTTTACTTTGTAGTCTAGTTTTGTAGCTATGATTTGTCATTGTTTTTACCTGGTTAAAATATTTCAGCAATATAGATTTTTTGTACAGTAAATCAAGCGGGAGTACATTGAACTCCGAAAAACAAAGTTTACTTGGAAACCTTTTGTTCTTTTTTAACGATATTTTTATAATAGCTTTTTGGGCAATACTTATGGGTTCTAATATATTGGTTGTGGCCATACCCCAAGCTACTATGCAATAATTTAGGACTGATTCTACCAAAGCATGATAGAGTAATTTTAATAAATGTTTATCTGCAAATTCCCTTATTTTTATAAAGCTATGAATGGTTTTCCTAGTTCTATTTACTACCCAATTTGCATGTTCATTCCACTTGATGTTACTGTCAATTATTACGCCTAAGTATTTAATTGAGTCAACTCTATTGATTTGGGAATTACAGGTACAAGTTAAAGTAGTTGTATTACAGTGTTTATCGTGTATGCTGATTGTCAAGTTTTTATTCGGCTGGCTTTTTGAATTATGAGAAAAGCACATATATTTGGTTTTAGTTAGGTTTAGAGTGAGTAGGTGTTTGTCAAACCAAGCTTTAGCGGCAGTTATGCCAGCAGAAGCTTTGGAGAAGACCTCCCCCCAGGTATCCCCTCTAAAATAAAGTAACGTGTCGTCTACAAACGATATGATTTCTGAGTATACGTGTCTTAATTTTAATATATCATTTACATATAATAAGAAAAGCCAGGGCGCTGTGACCGTTCCCTGAGGTGTTCCAAAAGAAACCATTTGGGGTTCACTCAGTTGACCATTTATTTTAACTTGTTGGCGTCTATTTAATAAATAACTTTTAAAAAGCTTTTGTGAGGTTCCTCGGATACCTACTGCATTTATTTTTTTTAATAAAATTGAGTGCGACACAGTGTCGAAAGCTTTCCTTAGATCTAAGAATATTGCTAGGGATTTCTTACCTTTATCTAAGTCGTCAGTGACGTATTCTGAAAGTTTATAGACTGCATCTGCAGTGCTTCTGTTTTTCATATATCCAAACTGGTTACCCGATATAATATTATTTTTTTCGAGGTGTTGTACTAATCTATTTTTTATACATTTCTCTAGTAATTTTGCCACATTTGATATAAGAGATATCGGCCTGTAATTAGAGGGGTCGATAAACTTATCATTTATAACACAGTTTTAAAAATGGCTTTGACCTATGGTTTGGAGGTTTGGAGTAGCACCAAGCCTTCTAACTCCCGTCGACTACAAACTCTCCAATCAAAAATCATTGGTAAAATCACCGATGCTCCTTACAATGTATCTAACCTCACCCTCCACAATGATCTCAATGTCCCTTTTGTCCGCGACCTATCTATATCCAGATACCAGCAATTCCACGAGTCCTTATTAAATCACCCCAATCCTTTAGTAGAACTCCTTTCTTCTCAATCCATCCCTGATAACCCACCTCGCCGCCTGAGGAGACAGTGGCCCAGAGATCTACTAAATATGAGATTACTTATTAATAATTAAACACAACCCATCTTACACCTTATCTTTCCTTGCATTGTTATAACTTTTGTCTAATTACAGTAGAGTCTCGTTTATCCGGACCCCGCTAGTCCGGACATCCGTTTAACCCGGAACGCCAAAAACTATGTACAAATTGGAACCAGGGCCTGTTAAGATTTATTAATTGTTAATATAATTGGAGTTTCTGCTTTTATTGTCTATTAAAATGTATAAAATTGTTCCTAGTATAGTTTATAGGTGTATATTCAAACATGATGAATACCCGATATTTTGTTAAAAATTAACATATTTAAGAATAAGTAAGAACATCGATAAATCTGTTTCGGTTCCATAGAAATGTAGGGCGGAAGATATAAAGGAAGTGTATTCCAGGAAGTACAATTATATGTGACTGAGATGGGGAAGGGTTTTAAGAAACATGTAGCGGCGGCTCAACCCAGTTCCATGAAATTTTGCCAAGCCAACAATGTCTAATGTCTCAACTTTTTGTGAAGTGATTATAGCTCCTCGAATTTCATATCGGACCTCAGCCTGTTTCTCAGGAAGTCCCTTCTATACCTGCCACCTGCGTAATAGATTGTCGTTTTATTTTAATTAATTTGATATTTGACATGACTGGTGACAGAACAGCTCTTAACTTAAATAGTGGACCTAAGTTGTACAAGCATGTTTTGGAGACTAATAGAAGTACTTTTTACGATAAAAACCTCGATTTTAACAGTTTTACTTTACTAAAGCTTGTTCTACAGACACATTAAAACTGATTCCGTTTAATCCGGACTTTCGGTAATCCGGACTGGGTTCGGTCCCGTTAAACCTGGATTAGTGAGACTGTACTGTATATCTTCTTATCTTTGCTCATTCACTTGTTATTTTATTATTTTGCTTGTTCAAATTCTGAATTAAATAATGCACGCCAAAGGAATAATCAATGGAATATTACCTCTATCATGTATGTTACCGTCCAAATAACAATGTCTCAGTCTCACTAATAACATTGATAATTTATGTAGTTGTGACATTCAATAAAAAGAAGAAAAATAGACTGCCAATTAGTGTGGCACATAGCTTCCTCGCATCCTATCACGTACTTTATTGTTATATTAACATTAAAATTATAGTTATATTACTTTATTGTTATATTGTTTATTGTTTAAAAACTATTAATAGTTTTAGCGATCTTTAACACTTCATAGCGGTGTCTCTGTTAGTTTTACTAAAAAATTGTAATTGTAAAGAATGTTTGTCTCATTGCATAGATGAAGTTAGATTTTTTTTCCGACCTAAAATTCCAATTTTAAATTTGAAGTTCACGTTTACGCGAGCGTTGTTCATGAACGCTTGGACGGATAACGTTGTCCAACGAACTCGTCCTGGGCATTGGTAAAATGAACATGTCTACCAAATTTCATCAAAATCGGTCGACATTTACTCAAGTTATCGTCGCACGTTTCATTATTTGCGGACACACAGACCGACAGAGAGACAGACAGACAGACAGACAGACAGTCAGACAGACAGACACGAGACCAAAAATGTTCCCTGATGTCCGAAACGGATTTCTGTCTTGGAATTTTTAAAATCGGAGGCATAAAAGTTTTTCGTTCCCAATAGTGAACACAATGCTTCCGTTACCTTCGGTAAGCTCGGAAGCAAAATAAATAAAATATACTACTTCCTCTCTAACGCTGAAATAAAATAATTGTACTTGGTTGCATGATAATATTTATTTAAAAGGGGATATTGTGTAAGAGGGGTTTATAAAATTTAATCCCAAAGGAGGAGAATAGGAATAAAGTAAAGAAAAGAAGGGGAACTAAACCCAAATAGATCTTCTGAAGTTAAAAAGTACTTGGGGGGCTTAAAATGGGCTTCTCTATACAATGTAAGCACCTATTAATATAATACAAATATATAATTCAACCCAGGGATGTGACAAGATACCAGGAAGGGGGATAATACAAAAGTACTACACTTTGGCTGATCCTGGAAAGAGACTTAGTTACTAATAAGGGAGTTATGACTATTATATTTTATCTATAGAGGGGAGGAGGGGGGGAGAGGGGAAATCTGAATATTCTCTCTTAGCGAAAAATAATTTTATCTACGATTGATACGAAATATAAACATTGTTATCTCTGTTTTTAGATGCGTAGAAAGTGATTCTTTTCGTAGTTATATTCATTGAGCATGCGTGTTCATAATTCTTCTCTTTTTCCGCCCTAGTGCGGAACAAAAGAAGTATTCTTTACCTTAACGCACGATTAGCGTGTTTGTTTACATTTAACAAAACTAATTTGCTGTTTGTTTAATTAAAGTAACTGTTTATATCATAGAAGAGGTGTAGTTCAATAACCAAACAACGTCTTCACACGAAATAATTGTATTTGTAAGAATTGACCGGTTCTGTTCTAAAGCAGCCTACTTCAGAGAATCTACAAACCAATTGACAAACTTAATATAAAGGTATACAAAGAGGTTACAGATAATTATAAAGTGAAACAGAATGAAGACTGACATTAACAATAATTAAAAATAATAATGAAAATAAAGAAAAAATTCAAATGAATATAATGCAAATTACCTGTGTAGGTTATAACCTCTGTAGGTTATAGCAAACTTCTATGATAAGTCGCTATCACACACTGGAGCAAAACACAGTCGAGGATCTGTTTATATCGATTGTTTATATTATTTTTTTTTTTACTCCTCCAGAAATAATTAATTCGGCAAAAAATACAACTAATGAATTAATGCCATCTTTATCAAGAGAGAGATACGAACTTGCATACAGCAAGTTTATTTTTTCTGTATTTATTATTAAAATCTAACAATCGTAGATAATGTACGGTGCGCAACTCGTGCGAAAACTGCATTTTGCTGTGCTCGTGTGGTTTTACTACCCTCGCTGTCGCTCGGGTGCAAACTTCACACTTGCATGCAAAATACTAATTTCTGCACTAGACGCGTAATGTACTATTATCGCCCTCCACTTGTAAACATTCCTATCCTGAGCGGCCGGTAAAGTTCCATTTTACAGCCCTGGTGCCTGTAAAAATGCATGCTTTATCTTTACAGGGCCACTAGTAGTTCGAGAAGTGGCCGCTTCCTGGCCGGGCCGCGGCGTGCAGGAAGAGCTAGTAGTTCTTAGCGTCAGCTGTTCAATTAGTAACAATCAATATTTTTATAACTGCGGTTTGTTTTGGTACTGATATAACCTTGATGTAACCTTAATATGCATTTATTGTTTTGAAGATTACGGCAAAATAGTTTGCATGTTTAGAAATTAGTTCACATGTGGTGGGTGATAAAATAGTGTACGCACCACGAGCAGTAAGCGACATCGGGTGTTAAACGCACTCGTGCTTTCAAACTTCGCACTGGTCTGTAATAACACCCTTACTGCTCTAGGTACGTAAATAGCTATTAATGCTTCTTGACGATGGTTTATAAACCTGTTAAATTAAATTTAAAAAAAACAACTTATTTTCTCCATTTATTGTAAAAACATTGAATAATGGATGTTTTTTGGGGAGTGAATCTACATTTCGAAATTGAATGTGATTTCCATAAAGTCTAGAAAATCAGTATACATTTGTCTAATTGATATAGTAGATGGATCTTAAGGCTCTACCGCTCTTTGAGGTTAGGAAAAACAGTAAAATTAAAATTACACTGGTTCTAAGCAAGATATCAAAAATCTAATCACAGGCTTCATTCCTAATTTTAATTCTGCACAATTTGAGCCCTATTTCAACTTCTATGATAAATAGTACAGGCGCCATTTCAATACAACGATGAAACTCGTTGTATTGAAATAGTTGTAGTATTTATTGTAGTAGGGAGTTGAAATAGGGCTCAAATTGTGCAGAATTAAAATTTGGAATGAAGCCTGTGATTAGATTTTTGATATCTTGCTTAGAATCAGTATAATTGTAATTTTACTGTTTTTCCTAACCTCAAAGAGCGGCAGAATCTTAAGGTGTGGAATTATGAAATATTAATCCATTTTGATTACCATTTGGTCCACAATTTATATAAAATTTAGTGCGTACTGTGAGTAAACTTCAGTACTTCTATCGGCAAAATCTAGTACTATAAACAATAAATACAAGTGTAAATCAATCTACCTCCTTTTATATTCTAACTTCCTGGTTAATTCATGAATGTTTTGAAGTACGTAATATTGATTCATAAGTGATCATTATAAATCATTGATTTATAAGTATAAAATTTTAAGTTTTGTCAGAAACAGGCACGATGACTTTTCCTAGGGTAAGACATAGGTTTCAGACTAAAGATAAGATTTACCTTAAATTGGTTGAACCATTCAGTAGGACTGAAGCAGGGCTAAGACACGCGTCTTCATCTGGTCCAAGGTTCTATAATAAACTACCGCATTACATTACAAGTGCTCCGAACTTATTTGTTTTTCAAAAAAAGATACAAACGTTTTCTTCTCTATATCCTCCATAATAAAAAAAAATCGGTCCGAGACAACTCAGACAAACTTTCTCATATACGAGTTCATAATTACTTTGCCCAGTGTTTTCCATTTGCTTGTTTTCATATGCAAATTTAATTATTATTGAACATTTCATCAAAATTTATCATAAAAATAAGTTCTCCTGGGCGGGGAAGCGAACCCGGGCTCTCTCTGTCTGCGTTTAAGGCTTTTTTCTCAGGAACTAGATTTATCCCGCGAAAACGTATTTAAATTCGTATTTAAATTGACTACATTTTATAATTTTTTTAATCAAAATCGTCGGAACTGTTCTTAAAAAATAGTTTTTTTCACGTTTTTTCATAGTTTTTGGGGGAGCACCCCCAAATTTGGAGCTATTATTCGTTTATCGATTTCGCCTCAGGGTATGATTTTTCTGAACATGTGTGCCAAATTTCGTCAAAATCGGCCAGCAGTTTAGGCTCCAGGCGTCTGCACAGACAGACTACAGACAGACAGACGACAGACAATTTTTAAAAACCACTTTTTTTGTGTATTTCAAAATCGAATTTTCGTTTTAGTAAAAAGAAGAAAAAAGCATTAGATATAAATATAATCTAATTTTTCTTGGAAAACCTCCATTCCCTAGGTGTTTTTTTGTAACAACTCTTAATTTTTTCTTTCTCATATAACGAGAAAGTATAGTGATGGCGCGAAAATTCGATTTTGATGGATTTACACTTTTTTAAGGTCCCCTGAGTCCAAAGAAGTTGTTTTTACAAAATGTCTGTCTGTCTGTCTGTCTAACAATATAAGCCGTTTTCCCGGGAAAAATCTAGTTCCTGAGAAATTAGCTTAAAACGCGGACGGAGGGAGCCCGGGTTCGATTCCCCGCCCAGGAGAAGTTATTTTTATGATACATTTTGACGAAATGTTCAATAATAATTAAATGTACATTGTGAAATTTTGCTGAAATGTACAGCAAGTTAAATTCAACCATTGCGGAGGTGGACTCTAGGTGCGGTTGCGGTTAACTATAATTAAATGGATTTGCGGTACCTTAGTGATGTAGTAGTTAGCGGTAGCGGAGCGGTGAGTCCTCAGCACAACACACAGACACAGACTAGTCGTGTATTCTTCCGTAAGTTATCTTCGATCTTTTGTTTATTTGCTGTAGTCTTCTAATGATTAATAATTCTCTCTATTTTGAACTATCAACTCTCGCAATTGTTTATATCTTAATATTTTACTCCAGTAAATATACAAGAACTAATAAATAGAAAGAATTTGGCTAAGTAATTATGAACTCTTATATGAGAAAGTTTGTCTGAGTAGTCTCGGACCGATTTTTTACTACGTTTTTATTAGCTTGCTTTCTTGTTTGTTAGTTTGTTTGTCCGGTACAAATCTGGCAATCGATTACTAACTAACTTCCCAAATAGCTAGACATTTGAAACTTTTAGCATAGCTCAGAACACGATGACAATGCATTATTTTAATACTTTTAGCAGAATTTAATTGGATTTCAGAACATTTTGCTGTATAAAAAGTTAGTTCGGAAAAAATCCGCAAGTTATTTCATTTGTTTTGCCATGTCCCATATTTGCGCAATCTTTTTTTTGACGGGTTTCAAATTTGGGATTTTTATAAATAGAGATAAACATTGAATGGCAGCAAAACAGGAAATATATCGATTATATTATTTATCGATTATATTATATATATTATTTCAAATAATTCGATGGCACGGTTTAGATTTGGTGTTGGGGGTACAGATTTGTCCTTTTATAGGTTTAAGATCAGCTCTCTAGATGGTTGTCATTTATATATTAACATTATATATTATATAACAATTATATTATCAACATTTCATACGATTCAACAGAACATTTAAAAACGTAGTATATAAAAAGTTATTTTTATCTTGAAATTATAACTGATACTGTTAAAAGATGTCTTGTTATCATTATTATTGTTATTATCATTTTTCTTTTTTTCTAATATTACATTTAAGTATTTATTTTACATGCTCTTTTATTACTTTACATTACTTTTTTTTATATTCATTTATTTATTTTGATATATATGTGTGTGTATGTGTATGTATGTATGTGAGTGTGTTTATGTGTGTATGTATGTATATACATACATACATATTAAATTGTGTAGCCTACTGCAGTGTGCAAAAAACACGGTATTACATTGCTGATATATACATATATATATATATATATATATATATATATATATATATATATATATATATATATATATATATATATATATATATATATATTAAGAGTGTCACATTTTGCATGTCTACCTATCGTCAAAATATTGTACTATAAATGAAAAATTATCAACCTCCTGTTAAATCCTAACTTCCTGGCACGATATTTAGAAGCGTTACATTTTTCATTTGGTTTTTTGAGTGTCGGAAATTTCTTCGGTACTCCACAGCTAAAATATATCTGTGTGTGTTATAAATACATAATAATAAATAACATACACGAAGACAAATAAATAGGACACAGCGAAGCACGTAAATCCAGCTAGTATTTTTGTATAATAGAGGATTATATTAAGTGTATAGCTTTCTTTTCTCGTAGTATAAATATGCAAGATCTAAACCAGAAGAGATGAAGTAGGTTAGAATGTAAGAAGCTTATGATACGGACACTGGCATCCTATCTTTCAACCTTAGTGGAAACCTTTTATGCATGGTTAAACCTTAATTTTAGACATTTTTTTTCAACCTTTTTTGTTTTTATAAAAGATAAGAAAAGAGATTTATCTTTTAGACATTTTTAGTTTATTAGAAAAATGTATAAATACATTAGCTTGCTTCCAAGCTTATAGAAGACAAGGGAATCATTGTAATCATTTTGAAGAACGAAATTTTCTTCCGAGCTTAACGAAGGTAACGGAAGCTATGTGATCGTTCTAAAAAACGAATATTTTTTGTTTCCGATGTCAGGGAACATTTTCGGTTCCGTGTCTGTCTGTCGCCCAATTTTTGGCAAGCAATAATATATCTTAAAAACTGCTCGTCCAAATATAATGAAATTTAGATTTTAGGTCATAATTAGCCCATTGTTGGTCCCATATAAGTTTCAACCTTCTGCGCTTATTTGTTCTTCTTCCACATGCGCATAGACATAGATTTATTTACATCTAAATCTTCAAAAGTACTTATCTGATTTTTATGAAATTTGGATGGTTAGTCAAAAGTAGCCTGTAGATAACCCCAGATTAATTTCAACCGTCTGCAATCTTAAAATATTGTTAAATTAATATTTTAATTCATGGAATTAATTAAAATTATTTTGACAGTTTTAAAAAATACGTAGGAAAATTAAATAAATTTGGCAATTATGGGCTGTAAAAGCATTAAATCATTAATGTATACGAAATAGGATTCGAGGAAGCTATGTGCCACACTAATTGACAGCGTATTTTTTTTTTTTTTTTTGTCTCCGAAATAATAAATTCCTAAACGTAAATCCGTTTCAGATGTCAGAGAATATTTTTGGTCTCAAAACTCTTTCCTCGACCAAATAAAAAGAAAATAATTTATTTATTTTTTATTTTTATTTGTTTGAAATTTTAAATATTACTATATTATCTTTTGTTTTGTTATCATTCTGCCTTTATTAATGTATCAAAGAGATAACATTCCCTCATTAAAAGCATTTTATATTTAAAATTATAAAATAAACTCTAGTATTATGCAGTGTTATTTTAAATATAAAATAATAACCAATTGCTTTTTCCTTTTCATTTAACCTTTTTTTTTGGATCTTTTAATTCATTATAAAAGCATTTACTTCGTTCTTCTATACACATTTTCACTATATATAAATATATATATATATATATATATATATATATATATATATATATATATATATATATATATATATATATATATATATATATAGTGATTAGTTTAAATAAATGTATTCAGCCAATTCTACGTCCCAGTAAAAAAAACTGACTTAGTTTACTCAGTGAGTGTTTATTCACTATGAGTAAGTTCTACAAAATCTTAGTAGAATCAACTAACTTAGCTTATTCTTTGAGTGTTTATTCACTATGAGTAAGTTCTACATAGAAACAACTAACTTAGTTTACTCTTTGAGTGTTTATTCACTATGAGTAAGTTCTACAAAATCTTAGTAGAACCAAGATTGTAGTAAGTTCTACAAAATCTCAGTAGAAACAACTAATTTAGTTTACTCGTTGAGTGTTTATTCCCTATGAGTAAGTTCTACAAAATCTCAGTAGAAACAACTAACTTAGTTTACTCTTTGAGTGTTGATTCACTATGAGTAAGTTCTATATCAATCTCAGTAGAAACAACTAACTTAGTTTACTCTTTGAGTGCTTATTCACTATGAGTAAGTTCTACAAAATCTCAGTAGAAGCAACTAACTTAGTTTACTCTTTGAGTGTTTATTCACTATGAGTAAGTTCTACAAAATCTCAGTAGAAGCAACTAACTTAGTTTACTCTTTGAGTGCTTATTCACTATGAGTAAGTTCTACAAAATCTCAGTAGAAGCAACTAACTTAGTTTACTCTTTGAG
Source organism: Gerris lacustris (assembly GCA_951217055.1). Lineage (NCBI taxonomy): Eukaryota > Metazoa > Arthropoda > Insecta > Hemiptera > Gerridae > Gerris > Gerris lacustris. Next base: position 11,336,064 of record OX578277.1, read on the forward strand.
TGTTTATTCACTATGAGTAAGTTCTACAAAATCTCAGTAGAAGCAACTAACTTAGTTTACTCTTTGAGTGCTTATTCACTATGAGAATGTTTTACAAAATCTCGATACTACCGAGTCGGTAGGAACAGCTAACTTAGTTGTTATGAGTAATTAACCCTGCTCAGTCTGGTCGCTAGGGCTGGAAGGCTAGAAGGAAAATATTTAATTGAAAAGTCAGAGCCACCTAATCTTAACATTAGAACGAGCATGAATAGGAAAAAGGGATTGTTTATGAAAAAAAGTTGTTTGTTTAGCTAATGAAATGAAATACAGTCTCGTACTGTCGAATTGTTTCGTTTGAAATCAATTGAAAATAGTTTCTCTCAGGGGAAATTATTTTCCTAGCTTTCCTCAAGTCAATATCAAGCTAAAGGAATTATTAAACATGTATATATATATTAGTGTACAACATGTCTCGCTACTCTGCGAATTTAACCAAGATTACTAATAGTGTTTTAACCAAATATCAATTTTAAACAATAGTATTAAGAAATATATTCGGCCACTGCAGGAAAAATATATGATACACACACAAATATATATATATATATATATATATATACATATATATATATATATATATATATATATATATATATATATATATATATATATATATATATATATATGTATGTACATATATAATAGGTGTGACAAGCTAATATGGAACGAAGCGTGTGACAAGCGAAATATCTCCGGAACCTGATGATATATTTTGAATCAATAACCGACAGTGTTATGAAAATGTTTTTTATTTCTTATAAAATTGATAATAACTCTGGTTCTACTCTATATTTTACGATGAAACCAAGCCTACAACATGAAAAACATGTTTGCTTACACCTTTGAAAAAAATAATAATCGATTTTATTTTGGCACTTTAGCGCCTATAAAGTCGGATTGGTGGCGACAGAAACACAAACATTTATACATACATCCAAAATATTTGCAATACTGATCATTGTTCATATAAAATTTTAAATTTATATACCAATTTTATTTTTGTAAAATCCAGCCCAAAGGAGCAAACTTTAAAAAAATCCGTCCCAAAGGACCAGGTTATTATAGTGATTTATGGGGATGTGTGCGGACTTACTTGTAAAATAAAAAAAATAGAATGTAAAGAAGGTAAGTTTTATTAAATGTAAACAAACCCAGCATTAGCTAACACAACCATGTTGTCATGTCTGCAGGGTATTCTGTTAGCGTGCACTTAGAAACAAAAATCCCTCTCTCTCTATCGTATTCCTTTTTCCCTTCTAAAAACTCATCTAAAAGTCAACAACAAGAAAAGTTTTGCCCTCTTCCACCAGGATGAGAAGGGGTTTTAGGGGCTTAAAATAAACCATTCGAGTGGAATTGCCTTAAACATCGATAGAATGGTTTTTATAACGCTCAGTTATAAGAAAAAGAAACGAAGCTTCTGTATTTTTTTTTTTTTCAATTAAAGCTAAACGAAAATTGAAAAAAAAAATATGGTATGAATTGAAATTGAATCCGAATCTTATTTGTTTATGATTAAAAATACTTGGAAAAAAATAAAAAAATATTAATGCTATCTTATTGGATCATTACAGGATGGAGGGATTTATTACTTGACAGATCTATTTATGTGATCATTAGTTAAAAAATCTCTCTGGGAATTAAACCCGGATTAATATAATTGTTTGGAATTGGTTAACACAAGAGTTTAATCATAGATAATATGATTAATATACATAAACATTTATAAAAAAAAAACCATGACATGTTTATTTGTTTATCTGTTTATTTGTTTATTTGTTTAATATATCTCTGACTTGGATCACTAATAAAAGAATTAAAAGAGAGAGAACGACCGAAGTGAACGACTTTGCCCATCTTAAATTGGATTCCGAAATAGATAAGACATGTTCCACAGTGGTAATCGCATTGATAGAGATATAAAGTTACCGATCCATTCTTCTAGTAACTAACTATTAATGAACTTCGTCGAACGAAAGTCTAAACACTAGGAATACTCTGGGTTGGATACAGAAAAGGGTCGTCCTTTAATGAGCGGGTGAGGTAAAATTATATATATATATATATATATATATATATATATATATATATATATATATATATATATATATATATATATATATATATATTCCATATCAAACCTTTATAATTCTGAGTACCTGTGATTAAACTTTTTGAGTTTCCCTAAAATGTTACTATTTTATTTCTTTGTATGATAAATAAATAATACATTAAGCGTCGAGTGAGGAAAGTAGCATTTTGTATCCGAGTGTGGAGTTTGCACCCGTGCGACAGCGAGGGTAGTAAAACCACACGAGCAAAGCAAAATGCAGTTTTCACACAAGTTGCTTACCGTACTTTATCTACGATTATTAGATTCAAATAATAAATACAGAAAAAAATAAACTTCCTGTATGCAAGTTCGTATTTCTCTTTTGATAAAGATGACATTCATTCATTAGTTGTATTTTGTGCCGAATTAATTATTTCGGGAAGTGTATTCTTCTTGTCATATTCGTCATAATCATTTAAATCACTCATTGATTTTCACAAAAAACTCGATATGAACAGTTACTTTTATTAAACAAACAGCAAATTAGGTTTGTGAAATGTAAACCAACTCGGTAATCGTGCGTACCACCCTAGAGCGGTAATAAAGAGGAATTCTTCAGAATTTTGAGACGCACATGCGCAATGAATACAAGTACGTAAAGAATCACTTTCTACGCATCTAAACAGAGATACAATGTTTATATTTCGTAACAATCGTAGATAAACTACATTTATGTACGCTTGAAATCATGAAAATCATTTGTAATAATCCTGTATAATAAGAATTTATAAATAATAGACAAACTAGATATTTCCAAACATTTAATTCCAAAATATTAAATATTAGAATAATTTTATTTTTCACCTCTATTATTTGGTTTTCTTACCTAAATAAACAGGTCAAGTGTGTGCTAGTCAGCACACAGCGAGTGTCCGTAGGCCACACTGTATAGTTCAAGTAGAACCCTATTGATGGTGTTTTTTAAGATGCTAAAAAGTTTACTTTGAACTATCCTATGGGTCTGATATTCTCAAAACACATAAACAAACTTCTGATAAAGTATTTTATCTACGATTGATACGAAATATAAACATTATATCTCTGTTTAGATGCGTAGAAAGTGATTCTTTACGTACTTGTATTCATTGCGCATGCGCGTCTCATAGTTCTGAAGAATTCCTCTTCTTTACCACACTAGTGCGGTAAAGAAGAGGAATTCTTCAGCTTTACGCACGATTAGAGAGTTTGTTTACATTTAACAAGACTAATTTGCTGTTTGTTTAATAAAAGTAACTTTTATATCGAGTTTTTAGTGAAAACCAATGAGTGAATCAAGTGACTTTGACGAAAATGTGGAGAATAATAATCCTCCAGAAATAATTAATTCGGCAAAAAATACAACTAAAGAATTAATGCCATCTTTATCAAGAGTGAGATACGAACTTACATACAGCAATTTTATTTGTTTCTGTATTTATTATTTAAATCTAACAATCGTAGATAAAGTACGGTACGCAACTCGTGCAAAAACGGCATTTTGCATTGCTCGTGTGGTTTTACCACCCTCGGTATCGCTCGGGTGCAAACTCCACACTCGCATGCAAAATGCTACTTTCCGCACTCGACGCGTAATGTACTATTATCTACGATTGATACGAAATATAAACATTGTATCTCTGTTTAGATGCGTAGAAAGCGATTATTTACGTACTTGTATTCATTGCGCATGCGCGTCTCATGGTTCTGAAGAATTCCTCAGCTTTACGCACGATTAGCGAGTATGTTTACATTTAAGAAGACTAATTTGCTGTTTGTTTAATAAAAGTAACTTTTACATCGAGTTTTTTGTGATAATCAATGAGTGGTTTCATTGATTATGACGAATATGAGGAGAATAATACGCCTCCCGAAATAATTCGGCACAAAATACAACTAATGAATTAATGTAATCTTTATCAAAAGAGAAATACGAACTTGTATACTGGAAGTTTATTTTTTTCTGTATTTATTATTTAAATCTAACAATCGTAGATAAAGTAAGGTACGCAACGAAAACGGCCTTTTGCATTACTCCACACTTCCACACTCGCATGCAAAATGCTACTTTCCGCACTCGACGCGTAATGTACTATTTTTTTCTTTTCTTTTGGGTTTTAGTGCCGATCAACTGCCAGGGTTATTACAGGACGGGGGTTATCCAGCCACTTTACTCATCTACTCGATGAGATCATCAGTGTGAAACATGTCTTACCCCGCTGGGATTATATTGTTAATTATATCCAACAAAGTTGTGTAAATTTTTGAATTTAAAGGAAACTTCTCTAGACTAGGCATGATTATGTCCCGTAGTTGGACGAAATATAGCCATATCAAAGTCAATAATTTGCTTAAAATTATTTTAACTTACCCCAAATTAACCCACATTTAATTTATTTTTTCCGTGGTAGGCTGTGAAATAGTAACTTTAGAGCCTAAAAAACATAGCTAAAATCCATTTTTTCATTACGTGGACTTAAAAAATCTTTTCATTACTCCTAGCTGTAAAGAAAAAATCTTTTACGTCCTAGGCACTAAAAGATTTTTTCTTTACGGCGGGTAGTTGTCAAAACTTCCGTTAGTACCGCTGCAGTCTTTGTAGAAATGCTTCTAGTACGATAAAAATCCGCTAGATGTCAATGCGTTTTATTTATCTTTTCTTATAGTGTAACCTCATTTTAAGTCTTAAGTATGTACTAATATTTGTTATTATTATATATTGATTAGTGATTAATATTTAATGCTTTTTCATTGTCTGCTACCTCGGAAAAAATAGCATATGCTACGTGACTTTGAAGTGTTTTTTCTTTACCTTGGCAATATTTACTGTCTCGCTTCGCTCGACAGTAAATGTAATTGCCGCGGTAAAGAAAAAACTCACTTCACAGCCTTGTAACATAATATACTATTTACTACCTCTCATTTCAAAACATTAATTTAATTTACAAAGAACACAATACAATTAACAATTACCTAAAAACAAATAACGGTTAAAGATAACAGTAGTGACATTGAGGTAACAAAAATATTAGTTAATTGTTAATTATATCCAACAAAGTTGTGTAAATTCTCGAATTTAAAAAAAAACTTCTCTAGACTAGGCATGATTATATCCCGGAGTGGGACGAAATATAGCTATATCAAAGTGAGTTATTTGCTTTAAATTATTTTAACTTACCCCAAATCAACCCACATTTAATTTAGATGTTTTATTATATTGGTGATTGAAAGAATATATATGTATATGAAATTTGAAAGTTAAAAAAAAGAGGGATGAATTAAATTGTTCCACTTTATTTCTGTGTTAAAAAAGAAAGTAATATAAACAGCACAACATATTAATTATCTCGTTTTCAACGAGGTCCTTACATTTTTCAAATAGCTCTCTAGAGAGGGTCGGTGTGAAGGGTGGGGGTAAGGGGGTAAAGGGGGGGGGGGGGGGAGGTACAATTTTTAAACAAACCATTAACAATTGGGAAAGGAGAGAGATGTAAAATTGATTAGAAGGTTAATTGCAAAAGAAACACACACTCACACTATTTAGTAAGTATTGGTTTATAGATGAGTCACAAAATTTGATTAAAACATTTAAAAACTTTTTTCTCTCTCATTCTCCCCCTTTTTAATTTAGTTTTTTTTTTTAAATGTATTCACTGATTTGATTAGATTTATATTATCAATGTTCTATTTTATTTAGATTTTACCAACAAAAAAAAAAAAAAAAATTACAACAGAAGTAGAGTGATCCCCTTCTCTTATACACAGTGTTAAAAATGCTTTTAATTAAAACTAATTGTTTTAAAAGAGTTTTCCCGCCACTTTATCTCACTATTCTAACTGGGTTTTACAGAAAAATAAATGTGTGAGACTCTCACGTATTAGAAATATTCTAGGAATAGTTGATTTTATGTTCCCTCCTACTCCTACATATTAATATAATATAATAATTATATAAATATGTCTGATATATAATTTAGAGCTTAAATCGTTCCTAAAAGAAGCACGTAACTCAATTTAACTCGTATATGAAATCAAATTGATCTACTTATATAATATGTTCATTGAAATGAGGATTTGTTGGTTCCAAGACAATGGAAACACTAGAATTGTTATTACTTCGATGTAATTAATAATGAAATACTATAAAGATACGTAAACTATCGATATAATTGAGAGTAAAACTATCTATATAATTGTGAACGAAAACTACTTTTAATTCGCAATCGAAACTAAACTCAATACCAAAAACAACAACTGATAAAAATTCATCAAAACATTGACAACGAGTTGTCACTACAGACACCCCCCTCGAGCGAAGCGGTTCAAGTTCATCGGCGCACACCATCATGGCTGGCTTCAATCTGTTCATGCACACAGTGGTTGTTTTCCCCTTTAAGTCTATTCTGAAGTTGTGTTCTCCTCGGCCTATTACTTTATAAGGGCCGTCGTAGGGAGCTTGTAAAGGTGCACGGACAGAATCCCTTCTCACAATCACATGGCTGCATCTGTTCAGCAAAAAGCTGTTGCTGGCCGTGTCTTGTAGCTTGTGGTGGTAATAGTCTTTTCATATCTCGTACCAGCTGGTTGGCATAGGTTGTTCTTCTCCCTTAGGAGCCGAGTAGAACCCTCCTGGGATGCCTTGCTCTGTACCATATGCCATTTCTGCTGAGGTGGCCTCAAAATCTTCATGTAGCGCCGTTATAAGCCCAAGTAGGACTGTTGGTAGAATACCTACCCAATCTTTAGAACTATGGCATTTTAAGTTTAAGGCATCTGTACCATCTCTCCACTAGTCCGTTTGCCTCAGGGTGGTAAGCAGGGGTTCGTGTTCTTTCTGGTAATTTTCAAGGGCACACCAAAAGGGGCAATCCAACACTAGTAAAAAGTTCTAGCCACAGTCTTTGCCTCGATTTTTTCTAAGTGTATGGCTTCTGGCCACCCAGTAAACCGATCTATACATGTCAATAGATAGTGATAGCCTCCGGATACCGGTAGAGGGCCAACAAGATCGACGTGTACATGTGCAAACCTCTCGTCTGGCTCTCGAAATGTACAAAAGTTTTTCTTAGTGTGTCGCTGGATTTTATTACGCTGGCAGCTTAGGCATTCACGGGCCCATTTGCTGACGTTCTTTGATATGCTCTGCCACACATAATACCGCTTTATTAGTTTACCGCTAGCCCGTACACCTGGATGTGACATTCCATGTAAGTGGTCAAATACTGGTTTTCTAAATGAGGCTGTTAAACATGGTCTGAATATGCCAGTCGAGTTGTCACCATATAGATATGGTGACAACTGTCAAATCCTTGACATCTGTCTAATCCACCTTAATTAATGCTAGGTGTAACCCAGTTTTACTTACAAGTAGAAAAAAAACCTAATATAAAAATTAATCAGTCCCAGGAAACGGCGTAATTGTTTCGTTGTTTTTAGTTTCTGGAAATTCTAAAATTGCACTTACTCTGCTGGCTGGCGCTTTTATACCTTCTTTTGATACTATGTGCCCTAGAAACTGTTCTTCTGGTTGGCCAAACACACTCTTTGCCACATTTATAACAACACCATGCTCCTCAAAGCGTTTAAATAACTTTCTCAATTGTTCTTCGTGCTCTTTGACTGAGTTTGAGGCCACTAGAATGTCATCCAAATGGGCAAAGACAAAATCAAGACCTTGCGTTACACGGTTTATGATTCTTTGGAAGGTCTGAGCCGCGTTACGGAGACCAAAGGCAATGCGTGGGAATTAATACAATACAAAGGGTGTAATAACCACAGTTTTCATTATGTCGTTTGCTTCCATTGGGATCTTGATAATAAGCTTTTACTAAATCAATACTACTAATAATTGTTTAACCCTCCAGATGTAGGGTAAAGTCCAGTATGTGTGGGACAGGGTAGCGGTCAGGAACTGTGATGGAATTTAGCCTCCTGTAGTCCCCACGTGGCCTCCATTCTCTGTTTTTCTTTGGGACCATCTGAAAGGGGCTGGCCCAGACTGTTTGAGGGACGGCAAATTCCCTGCTGCACCATGTACTGGAATTTCTCTTTGGCGTTCTTGAGTTTTTCGGGAGTTCACCGACGAGCCTTCACGAAAATTGGTGGTACTTTAATTAAGATATGATGGGTTACATCGTGTTTGATTTCTGCCAAGACCGAAAGGGGTTGAGTAATATTTTTAAAATCTTTAAAAATGTGCGTGTATGGATTATGGTTTGACAGGACTGTTATTATTGGGTCCTCAGTGTAAGTTAGTGAACCTATAGAGGTTTTAAGGCTACTGCTGTCAATTAGTCTGTTTCCTTTGATATCTACCAGCAAGTTGTAATGGTTTAATAAGTCCACACCTACTATTGGTTTGGAAACGTCTGCTATAATAAACTTCTATCTGAGGTTGCGTTGTAGCCCAACGTTTAAGATCATTGTTTTTGAGCCATAGGTTGGTATAACTGACCCGTTTGTGGCATATAGAGAGAGTGAACATTCGTTTGCTTTTTGTGAACGTTCCTTTCAACTGGGAGGTATGACGGAGGCATCTGCCCTTGTATCTATTAGAAAACGACAACCTGACTTTCGGTCTTCTAAAAAAAGACGGCATGAAGTTGATGAGCCCACGCTGTGTGCCTAGTTTAAAGAATTATATTTACATGGTTTGGTACAGTTACGCGATAAGCGTCTGTATTTGCTGTGAAACCAACATATACCGTGTTGTGTAATGTCGCCTTTCTTATAAAATTTATTTTAGTTCTACTTTGGTTTGTGCTCGGACGATTTATTGGAGAGTAATGTTGCTACAGCATTTGTGTTGATGTTGCTACCTGCGTCTGAAGTGTCTCGAAACCCGGTCCGGGGAGAGCTTTAGTATTTGATAAATCACTGACCTCCGGTTCTAGCGTGGAGTTACTTGTACAGCTTGTATCAGCTAGTGTGGCTAGATTATCTAGGGGTTTCTTGCTTACTGCCAAGTTGATCCGAATTCGCCCTGGTAGGGCCGTTAAGAGGAACGAACTTGAAAACGTTTAATTAGCGCGGTTTTGATTGCGTTATACTTACCGCCGGTTGGTGGGGAATGGATTACATCTCTGATCTTCGTAAGGGTCGAGCAATCGATGGAACTAAGGATGATTTTATACCTGGTTTCTTCTGATGACACACCCACATTAACAAATTGTGTCTCTACTGTAGCAAACCACATTCCAATGCAGTTTACAATGCCTCATGAAGATTATTGTGGCATTATACCAAGACAACAAATGGTGACAAATGAAGTTCTTCAAATTCCCATGAGATAGAAATAAAGTAAATATTGCAAAGATAAAGAATACAAACAAAAGTATAATATATATCTTTTCCTTTATAATAAAAAATCTTTGCAACCATTCTATAAAAGAAGTAAGTACACAAGGAAAGTAAAAACATAAAAGCAATGTTAAGAGATTAAAGATAAAGATTGTTGAGCAACAAAAGAACAATGATTGTTTGTAGTACAAGGTTTTCTTTGAAGCTGGCTTATTAAACATTAATAACTGTCAGAATAAAGGTACATTCATAATCCAACCCGAAATTAAGGGTGTATATATATATATATATATATATATATATATATATATATATATATATATATATATATATATATATATATATATATTGAGGATTACTGCCACTGTGAAACACATTTTCAAAGACTGATATACTTTGAACATTTCCTGAATAATCCTTCCTCTAAAATCATATTAAATCTTCTTCGTTATAATTGTGTTCCTTACACTTGAGTTATAATTGTATTGTAATTGCGGTTTCATTGTTACATTTTACGTTTCAAAAATGATAAATTCAAAAAAGCAAATCTTGTAGGAAGTCTTGTTTTTCAACAAGACACAATCCATTGTCCACGTCCATTGTCTTTCGACAATGGATTATTTTAGCAATACGGCAATGATAGATGTTGGTGGAATGGATTAAACGTTAAGCTAAACTTGAGTTACTTGGGTAAAAGAGTGTTTGTTTCCAATTTAAGTTTATATCAACATCAGGTAACATAGCATCTTAACGCTGTATTATAATCTAAGTAAGAAACACGTCTAGAAACAGTGAACTGACATAACTTCCTCCTAATGAAAATTAAAACTAAAAGAATAACACTTTATATAACAAGAAACAAGACTAGGAACAAAGTTAACTGACTAGAGTGAGACATCTACCATAACCTTCTCCTCATGAAGATAAAAACTAAAAGAATAACACTGTATATAACAAGAAACAAGACTAGGAACAAAGTTAACTGACTAGAGTGAGACAACTAACATAACCTTCTCCTCATGAAGATAACAACTAAAAGAATAACACTGTATATAACAAGAAACAAGACTAGGAACAAAGTTAACTGATTAGAGTGAGACAACTAACATAACCTTCTCCTCATGAAGATAACAACTAAAAGAATAACACTGTATATAACAAGAAACAAGACTAGGAACAAAGTTAACTGACTATAGTGAGACAACTAACATAACCTTCTCCTCATGAAGATAACAACTAAAAGAATAACACTGTATATAACAATAAACAAGACTAGGAACAAAGTTAACTGACTAGAGTGAGACAACTAACATAACCTCCTCCTCATGAAGATAACAACTAAAAGAATAACACTGTAAATAACAAGAAACAAGACTAGGAACAAAGTTAACTGACTAGAGTGAGACATCTACCATAACCTTCTCCTCATGAAGATAACAACTAAAAGAATAACACTGTAAATAACAAGAAACAAGACTAGGAACAAAGTTAACTGACTAGAGTGAGACAACTAACATAACCTCCTCCTCATGAAGATAACAACTAAAAGAATAACACTGTAAATAACAAGAGACAAGACTAGGAACAAAGTTAACTTACTAGAGTGAGACAACTAACATAACCTCCTCCTCATGAAAATTACAACTAAAAGAATAACACTGTATATAACAATAAACAAGACTAGAAACAAAGTTAACTGACTAGAGTGAGACAACTAACATAACCTTCTCCTCATGAAAATTACAACTAAAAGAATAACACTGTATATAACAAGAAACAAGACTAGAAACAAAGTTAACTGACTAGAGCAAGATTACTTGCATAACCTTCTCTTTATGATCATAAAGACAAGTGACAAGAATGAGCTCCCGAGTGAGCTTTTTTTATTAGACCCATAGATTAATGTTTATTAATGATAATGTTATCATACCTGGATATTATGGAACCGATGAGGAGTGCAGAGTCTTCTAGCTGCCCGTAGCCATATTGACCTCTTCTTCTTGGCCAGGACGACTTTAGCACCAGCTCTGGTAGCGACTAACAACGAGTCGACACCGGCCTCTTCATCCTCGTCCTCTTCCAGTATGGAATCAGCATTGTGACTCTGATAACAGAAGTAAAAGTCAGAAGTTAGTTAGAACCTTAATTCGGGGTGTTCATATAAAAAAGTCAGTAATAACTAAATTGCATTAAATCTTCTCTTATAGTTTCTTAAGCGAAGCTCACTTCGCATTTGGTTGGGCACATACTCCTCCTGAACGGCTGAACCGATCCACACAAAATTCGGCACGGTCATAATGACCAACCACAGGAAGGTATAAATCTGAAATGGTCCAAATTGGTACTCAGGGGTATGGGGTACGGGGTAAAAAAAGTTAAAATAGTATATACCCTTCGTGATCCATGTCGTTGGAAAGCTCTTTAAGAGTACAGTTATTGTTGTTATGTTCACTTTTGTCATATTTTCATTTAAGAGGGGGGTAAAATAGAAAAAAGTAAAAAAATGCTACTTAATTAAAAATTAGAAATATTATTATTTTTGAACCCATTTCAGCAGGTGGATGAACACCAGGAATTACCAACAGCTTGAGTCGGGAATCGAACCCAGAACTTTTTGTGTGACAAGGATGCATTATAAGCAAGTAGCTATGAGAAACTAAGAGGCCCTAATGATATTTTAGACAATTAATCATATAAGATTGTTCTACTTACAGCGACTAGGCTTGCTGATCTTAGTGTTCTCGGTTCGGCAAAGTGTTCAATCACTTCCCAGTTCGTCTTCCTCGGAGCAGATGAGGAAGATGGTGTAGGTGTTGATCTACCAGACGGAGGAGTCGATCTGCCTTTAAGTGAAGCACATCGTCGACCCCATCCGCTTGATTTCAAACTTCTCGTTTCCTGTTGACAGATCAGAAACAAAATATTCCTTAGAAGTATATACGTTTATCTGTGATAAGTATGTTTTTTACTCATCATACACAGTTGGAATCACCACATAAATAACTGTGTTGCCAACCTAAGGAAATTTTATTATGTTTTTTACAATGTCAGGAAATTTTTAAAAAAACAAATATTAAGGTCATTATATTTTGCCCTTATTGACTCCAAATTACAGTATGGTATAGTTGGTTGGGGAGGCTCTAGTACTTCTACTCCTATTCCTCTAATAAACACCCAAAAGAAAATTATTAAAATAATTCTGAGTAAGAAAATAATGTATTCTTCCAAATTATCATTTATTGAACTTAATGTTTTACCCCTTACTACAATAGCCACCCAAAGAGCTATCATATTTGTCTATAAGAATTTCAATCCAGTTACCAGCTCAGAAAACGTTGTTTACAGTACTAGAGCTGTAAATGTTCTTAAATATGCTATACCAAATTTTTCCACTTCTTTTGCGCAGAAATCAGTATTGTATAGAGGTACAGATGCTATAAATTCTTTCCCTTCTGATATTAGAATTATCATAGAATTATCAAAGAAATATCTAATTTTAAATATAACTTGAAAAGATATTTCTACAATAAGCTATCAGAATAATGATGTGTATATATATGGGTGTATATATGTGTGTATGTGTATGTATGTATGTGTATATGTATGTATGTATGTATATGTATGTGTGTATATATGTATATGTATGTATCTATATATATATATATATATATATATATATATATATATATATATATATATATATATATATATATATGTATATATATGTATGTATGTGTATGTATGTGTGTGTATGTATATTTGTGTATATATGGGTATATATGTATGTGGATGTATATGTATATATATATATATTTCTTTGATAATAATGCTCTTACACTTTGAACTTAAACTGATTTAGGCTTTTTTTTTAAACATTTAGTAATTACATAAATATATAAACATCCTTATCAATGAGTTCAGAATGAATCTTATCTTAAATTATTATTATAATCTTATCCTATAAAGGAATGGATTATTTTTCGTTAATTATTGTCTACACGGATGTTGAATTATTTTGTAAAACTAATTTTATTTTGATTGTAACTTTCTTTTATTCTATTTGAACTCCTTCCCCAAGCTCCAGCTCTGCTTTTTTGGGGAAGTAGACAAGTGTAATTTTTATTTTGTTTTTGTAACTATTTTTTTTTTCATTGTCGATTTAATAAAAAAAAAAAAAAAAAAAAAAAAAAAAAGTTAACATGATTTTATGGAAATGCTTATTAGAAGGTTAATAATATGTACTTGATAGTAATTCAACTCTGACTCCAGGAGCCAAAGATTTGACCACAAGAGCTTCTCTATGTAGGATCCGTCTGTAAAAACTATGTTAGGGGTTTCTTTTTGCTAAAGCTCGAAAACCCGTCAAGTGACCGGCCATGGATGGACACCCATTAATGACCCTTAACCAGGACTACCATGATATTTTGTAAGAATTTATGACCTAAATTAAAAATACATTTCTACCTATTGTGGGCTCAGGAAGGTATTTACTAACAGGAATTGTTCAATAACTGATTTATCATCAATAAATCGTACGAAATTACCACTTGTAGTAATTTATTCTGGATACTGCGGCACACAGTTTGCGAAACCCTGAGATGTTCAGTTAATTTACAGATCTATCTATGTAATCATTAGTATGGAACATATCTCACTTTATTAAGAATCCAACTCAGTTCGTATTGTGTTTGGACTTAGGTTTTTAAAGACTATGGTTTAAAACCTTTCATCGGAAGCTAGTTACGTGAGTAGTAGTACGAGGGTCATCAACCTCTTGTTTGAACCAAGCAATTAAATCACTTTAATGTTAACCTTGTTTATTGAATGGAGTTCAATCACTTCACAAACCAATGTACCGTCGAAGCTAATACGGTGTGATCAATAGTGACAGTTAGCTATGTAAATCAAAGGGCCTCGGCTCGAAATTGAATCAGTGACTTCAACCATGAGTCATAAATGCCAAAACATAAATTACTACTACCTTAATAATCACGACTATTCTGAACTTCTAGCTTCAAGATCGATAATAATACATTTGTATTAAGATACAGCTGTTTATTATATGATAAACAAACTATTCTATACAATTAGAATTGTTTGTAAGTCACGTTAGACGACAAATAGAATTTTACAGTAGATAATTGATCGGAATTAGAAGCCCAACAGTTCAAATACACGTCACAACTAGTGCAGAAGTCAAGCCCGCATTGTAACTCAGGGTCGTGTAAAATGGGATTATAAAACTTATGTTGACATTTCAAAGCATTTACAACTGAGACATGTTATTCAACTAATCTAATTACATATGCTCTTATCACTCTTGTTATCAACCTATGACAACTACAGATAGCTTGTCATAGGTATTATCTATTGGGTTTAAGCACTAACAGAATATATAATAGTGTTATAGCTCTATATTACTCTTCCATCCGGATAAAAGGAGAAAACGTTGCAATTAGATATGACCTTTTTTGTTTGAAACATCTTAAAACAGTGTTATCATACAGCTGTTTGTCACGTCCACACTATACCGATCGACAATGTCGAACAAGTGTACGTACTGTACGTGTCGCCCGGCTTTATTAAACCTTGTCAGGCCGAGAAGTCGGTACGGATCAAAGGAAGTCGAATCAACAACATGTGGGGACGTGTCCAAACACGTTCCAACTTTTTACTAGGTACAAAATATTCTACCTCTTCAGTTTTGTTTTGCTAAGCGCATTTATTGGTTTTATTAATTTCATCATGATGAATTGCTCGCTTTGAAATCTTCAAGAGGTAGCCCAATGAAGTGTAAGAATCTCCAGATGCCAAAAAAACGCAGCGTTAATGCAAGACACTGGCTCACTGGAATAGCTTGTCTGAATGACTTGTCTTTTAAAATTATTTTCGGCTAAATCATACTTAATAAATTTACAAACTCGGAATTATTCATTCTACTAAAGTTTCGAAAGTTTGTGACACACCTGTACTCCAGATTCAACTCATCAACCAATAAATTCTTCATAAATTCCTCCGTACTATACGTTTCTCTACCTCGGACAAGGCTGTCAGAACCTTCTTGGCCCGACAACGATCTAGCTGGCTTCCAACAAATGCAGTGATAATTGCAGCAACCGCCACTGCAGTATCTTCTAAATCACTCATATAAAAGTTAACTTATATTAAAACTAGGTATCTAACTGCCCAAGACAATGGACCCTTCCTATGGTTCTTTTAACTGCCCAAGACAACGGACCCCTCCTCATAGTTTTTTTAACTGCCCAAGACAATGGACCCTTCCTATGGTTCTTTTAACTGCCCAAGACAATGGACCCTTCCTATGGTTCTTTTAACTGCCCAAGACAACGGACCCCTCCTCATAGTTTTTTTAACTGCCCAAGACAATGGACCCTCATGGTTCTTTTAACTGCCTCCTCCTCATGGTTCTTTTAACTGCCCAAGACAACGGACCCTCATGGTTCTTTTAACTGCCTCCTCCTCATGGTTCTTTTAACTGCCCAAGACAACGGACCCTCATGGTTCTTTTAACTGCCTCCTCCTCATGGTTCTTTTAACTGCCCAAGACAACGGACCCTCATGGTTCTTTTAACTGCCTCCTCCTCATGGTTCTTTTAACTGCCCAAGACAACGGACCCTCATGGTTCTTTTAACTGCCTCCTCCTCATGGTTCTTTTAACTGCCCAAGACAACGGACTCCTCCTCATGGTTCTTTTAACTGCCTCCTCCTCATGGTTCTTTTAACTGCCCAAGACAACGGACTCCTCCTCATGGTTCTTTTAACTGCCCAAGACAACGGACCCCTCCTCGTGGTTTTTTAACAGGCCAAGAAAAAGCTATTTGTCACTCGACTAGTCCACACATACTGAGGTAATCTAGACAAGTCAATAAGTCGACCGTGTTGATCGGCATAGTGTGAACACGGCTTCAGGATCATACCGTATTGTAGTAATCTTGTCTTACAGAACAGGCATTACGAGTAAACAGGATATATGTAAAATATATCGCTGTTTTGACAATCAAAATAAAATTATCACTTAACCTTTTTGTTCAGTATATCCACCTACATAGTCAATACTTTTGAATTAAAGTTTTATCGGACAAACTAAAAAAATACGAACGTAGTCAAGGAACAGTTATATAAATGTAATTCGGGAACTAGACTGTATTCTTTATTTAAATCTTTACTGCAGCTAGAGAAGATATTACCTATAGCTAGAATACATAACTGAATACATTATTTTATATTCCCTTTACTTCTTATTCGTTACTTTGATGTCCTAAAGGCTAAAGTAGAATTGATCCACCATGCTTTTGCACAACCAATTTGCCTTTCTGATGTATAAAATGCAAATTTATGTACAAAGGCCAAACTGTAGCTTAGTCCTTACCTTTCTTTATCTAGAAAAGCCAACATGTAAGTCCATAAAAAAAGATTATGTATTCTTTTGAATAAATTTCATACACACACATACACACATATATATATACATATATATATATATATATATATATATATATATATATATATATATATATATATATATATATATATATATATATTTGTGTGTGCTTTGTACAGTTATCCCCTTTTTTAACCCCTAGGGTGGAAGTACCTAGTTAATTTCGTCATTGCCATCTAAATGTTACCTTTTTATATCTAATTATATATATCCTTCTCAGATTCAGGATTTGTTTTTCTTTTCTAAACTAAATCAAATGATTATTTTACTCAAACGATTACTTTATAAAACGAATAATTCTCTATCTAAAGTTAATTAAGTTATTCATGGATTGTCCCATTTTCATAACCAACAACAACTTAGTCCATTTAAATATGAATCTAACGATATAAGCCGTTTTCCCTAGAAAAATCTAGTTTTCAAGATATTAATGAAAATAAATATCATTTTTTTCGAAAATTTTTAACAAAAAAAGAAAACTGCTTGCATTCGAGTCTACAAGACAGTGAGACATTATCATGTAACGGTCATTGGTGTCGTCTTTTGGTAAAGCTTGTGTAACGCCTTTTGGATGGAGTCGTTTTTTGGTAACGCTTTTCGAGTTTACGTGCCAAAGTAAAGACCTGAAAATGTCAAAAGTTTCTGGGATCTGGTACTGAGATTACATAAGTTTTTAGTCACCATGACATGTTATTCATCAATATCTTGAAGTGTAGAGAAAGAATATGCAACTATTAAAATTTTACACTTAATAATTTTAACTTAATCGTACAGAAACCGGTGATTATCGCCTCACGTACTTACGAGAAGCGCGCCTTAACTTTTTTTTCTTTGTCACGGGGTTATTCTTTAAAAATAATAATTAGGTAATTCTGAACCAATTTAATGTTTGTTTTTTTTATTATTTTTCACTCATATATTATGAAAACTCTTAAGGCGTAGATTAGGAATATTTAGGTTTGAAATATTTTTACACACACAATTATAATCATTGTGAGAATAAATTCGTTCGTTATTAAAAAATGGTTATTTATTGTTCCTAACTTGATGTTAAATAATGAATGGAATAATGTATAATATAGTTCTAATTTTTTTCTAAGAAGGCTTTGGAAGTGCTATATAGCAAACTATTTAATGAATTTTATTAAATCGTTTGGACTACATGAGAATAGGCACTGATTCCTAGCATGAGCCCCATTAAACATTAGGCATAAAGGCTTGTGTGTTAATATATCTACATAACGTAAATCGAAGATCCACACTCATAATTGTAATGTATAGATTTATATAAATAAATAAATTATAATTAAATATATCAATAAAACTCTAATTGTATAATTAGTTACCTTAATGAAAAAATTAATTATAAGAATATGGAAGGGGGGGGGGGGGGGGGGTGAAATCAATATTGAATAGATTCACAGTCCAACCGTTGGGCCAAATCTCTTCTCGACACCCCCATATCGCTTTAGTGATTGCATATTAACACGATATGGAAATTGGACATCAAATCTACTTGCATTATATATATATATATATATATATATATATATATATATATATATATATATATATATATATATATATATATATATAATATGAATTATGAATAATCGATTACTCGCCTCCAAATCTGATTGCCTAAGCAATATTACCATGTAATCGTGCAGTAACCTTACTGGATGGTAAATTTAGGTAAGCCCTCCCACGTTCACTCCCCCCCCCCACCCCCCCGCTTATAAACTTGTACAAAGGATTTGAATATTTAAACTCCATCATAAAACACATTTCTTTAGATAAAATCAATAACGGATTACAATGTAATACAATAGGATTTTAGTATTTTATGGATTTACATAAATTTAGATGTATGATAGAGTGACAAATGCAATAGTGTAAATTTGTTATGATTATTAAAAAAATAGACTGCCAAATGATGTGGCGCATAGCTTCCTCACATCCTACCACGTACTTTATTGATTTTATACTTTTACAAGCCATTATTGTCTAATTGTTTCCCCCGTGTTTTTAATCTGTCAAAATTGAATTGTTTACACAAATTAAAGTATCAATTTTAGCAAAAGTTAAAGAGCGCAGACGGTTCAAATTAATCTAGGGCTATCTGTGGACTACCTTCAATAAACTATAAAAGTTTCATACAAATCAGATAAGTACTTCTGAAGCTACAGGAGAAATAAATTAGCGCAGAAGATTGAAACTTATATGGGACCAACAATGACCTAATTATGACCTACCATCCAAATTTCATTAAAATCGGACGTGTAGTTTTTAATATATGTTGGTTCGCAAAAATTGAACGACAGACCGACGAACCGACAGTCACGGAACCAAAATGTTCCCTGATGTCTAAAACGGATTTCTGTCTTGGAATTTTTGAAATCAGGGACCTACATTTTTTTTCGTTCTTCAGAACGATCACATAGCTTCCGTTACTTTCGTTAAGCTAACAATCAATAACTGACTTGAGTGAGATATTTAAAATAACTTCCTCCTCATGAAGATTTTGTTACGTTTACAGACAGACCATGCTGTTGCAATAAGGCATAAATCTTGTGGAGGAGCTCACGATGTTGCTCTTCGGTCTTTGAAGCGACCAAATGCCATCTAAATGCAAAAATGCGAAAACACGAATGGAAGATCTCTCAGAATTTAATGCATAAACCTTTAAAAAGTTTGCCCCACGTTTCGCAATCCAAACGGCATTCTGGAAAATTCAAAGAGACCAAAGGGACTCGACTGCTCGACTGTATATGTATAGTTGTATACTTTTACGATACCTAGTTTTGAGAGTACACGGCTACCACAATAAATGTCGGCGTTGAAGTCCGCAATGATCGGTAGAGGAGAGCAATCGGGAATAATTTGTTTAATGCCCTTTAGCCCCAACAGGGTTGTCATGTTCCATCCTTTTTTCTGACCATATGGTGATTATTCTTTTAGTTTTAATCTTCAAGAGGAGAAGTTTATGTTATTTATCTCGCTATAGTGAGTAATTTTGTTTATGCGTGATGATTCTCTACACCTTCTGAGCCTAATATTAATTATCTCTTTTAAGCTCTTTGTTTATATCCAGTGGCGTAACTATGGGCCCGCGCGGGCCCGCATTGCGGGAGGGCTCCCAGTGCTATGGGGCCCCCAAATCCAGAAATAACTAGAATTACTATCCTTTTACCAACGTCGAGGGGGCCCCCAATCCTGAACGCAAGAGGTTTTTTTTTTTTTTTCATCGATTTTCTTTGGCGAGGGGCCCCCAAAATTTTTTGCAGGGGGCCCCCAATGGTCTAGCTACGCCACTGTTTATATCGATGAAACTGTCAAATTAGTTTACTTTTCTCTCACGTCTAGCGCTGTCTGCTGGTTAAATCTATACCATCAAAATATGATGTTATCATTTAGATAAAATAATATAAATATTATTAAATATATGAATTAAATAACCTGACCTTTAAAGAGTAACAATTTAACTACACCGTATTTTATAAATATAGATAAAAGTCTCTTTTTTACCGAATAAAACGTACTGAAACGTGTTTCTTTTTTGTAAGTTAAATAATTAAATAACTCTAATGGACTTTTACGAGCATTATAGATATATATATATTATAAATGATGCTTTTAGTATGGTTGACCTTTGAATTCCGTCTTTATGAGAAATTCTCATTAATTCCACCACTTTGTATTATTTATTCAAGTTTTTACTCTCTCTATCTTCAAGTCTTAAGACTTAATTTGTTAAGATGACTTCATTTTTATTTCTTTTTCAGCTAAAAGAAAACGTGAACCAAAATAAATTTATGGAATTGGTCCAATATGAATATTTTATTTATTTTGTAAATATTTCTGTGTAAAATTACTTAAGGTTTGTTAAGTTATGTAATATAAATTGGCTTAAAATTTGGTGACAGTAAACGGCGCTTGAAAAGGGTAGTGAGAGATAATTAAACTAATTTGACAGTTTTTCTGATGTAAACAAAGAACTTTGAAGGAGTCGAGGGAGCATAGTGAATAATAAAGTAGCTCAAACATTGGAGACAGAAGGTGGTGCTAGAAGCAGGTTGTGGGGGATAAGTGAACTAATTTGACAGTTTCTCCGCTGTAAACCAAGAACTTAGAACTAGTTGAGGGGACCAAAGTGAATAATAAAGTAGCTCAAACATTGGAGACAGAAGTTGGTGCTAGAAGCAGGTTGTGGAGGATAAGTGAACTAATTTGACAGTTTCTCCGCTGTAAACCAAGAACTTAGAACTAGTTGAGGGAGCATAGTGAATAATAAAGTGGCTCAAACTTTGGAGACAGAAGGTGGTGCTAGAAGCAGGTTGTGGGGGAGAAGTGAACTAATTTGACAGTTTCTCCGCTGTACACCAAGAACTTAGACGGAGTAGTGGGAGCATAATATAGTGAATAATAAAGTAGCTCAAACATTGGAGACAGAAAGTGGTGCTAATAAATATAGTAAAAGTGAAATAAAAGTGAACTATTTTTATTAGTTTTCCATTGACATAAAATTATTAAACAAGCTTAAGCAAAGATGCTATTTTAATAGATGGAACTAAATAACATGCACAAAAATAAATAATAAACACCTAATAGACAAACAAACAAACTAATAACTAATCAATTAACAATCAAAATATAAAAAACACAAGAATCCTTTTACGTAATATTTAAGATAATTTTAAATTTACCCATATAATAACACAGGTAATTTCTTAGACTGATTTATACATATTAGGATTATTTTTTAAAAAAATGTTATTTTTATGTGAGCCATATTTTTTTTTTTATAAAGGTAGATTTTTCTTTTTTTTTTTAAAAAAAAGGTCTAACCTTCTTTTTTTCAAATTTCCTGCTATAAATTAAAACGAAAAAAGCTTTTTTAAAAAGAAGAATCTGTATTTGTTTTTTTTTTTTTTTTTAAAAAGAAAGTTAGTTATGCAAACCTGATGATACAGAAAGAAAAAAAAAAAAATATTGAAAATTACAAAATGTTTGTTGGTGAAAAAAAAAAAGAAAAAAGGTTGTTTATACTAAAATACTTTGGAGATACATGAGTGGAATTTTCATACGAAGGAAAAAAAAAACACCAAACTCATCAAGTTTTGGCAACACTGATCCCTTCGGCTTATCTAAAAGCTTATATCCTGTCCATGTCATACTAAGGAGTAATTTCCTTCACTCTAGAATCCTCTCTTACCAATATTTTTTCTTATCACTAAAAACAACTTGGATATTTTACTGATAACACAAATTGATAACGGCTAAACGATTTTATTTAATACTCCAAACGTAACTTCTATTTATAAAACAGACGTTTCAACCAACATTCATTTATTTATTTATGATAGATAAATAAATAAATAAATAATTCATTTATTTATTTATGATAGATAAATAAATAAATAAATAATTCATTTATTTATTTATGATAGATAAATAAATAAATAAATAAATAATTTATTTATTTATCTATCATAAATAAATAAATGAATGTTGGTTGAAACGTCTGTTTTATAAATAGAAGTTATAGATGAATAAGGTGTGAAATACACTACCAATTAGTGTGGCACATAGCTTCCTCGTTCCTATTTCGAAATATTTAATGATTTTATGCTTTTAAAACCTATTACTAACTAATATATATTTTACCCCCGTTTTTTAAATCTGTCATAATTGTTTTGATTTTTTTTCATGTATTAAAGTATCAATTTAGCAAAATTTAAATAGCTCAGGCGGTTGAAATTAATCTAGAGCTATTTGCTGGCTACTTTCGACGAACCATTAACACTTCATAAAAAAACGGACACGTACTTTTGAAGATTTAGGTTTAAATAAGTGTATGTTAGATATAGGTGTAAATAAATGTATGTTTGTGCGCATGCGGAAGAGAAACTAATGCACACAGAATGTTGAAACTTATATGGGACCATCAATGGGCTAATTATGACCTACCATCCAAGTTTCAATAAAATTGGACTAGTAGTTTTTAGGATATTGTGTTGGTTCGCAAAAATTGAGTGACAGACCGACAGAGCGACAGACAGACACGGAACGAAATATGTTCCCTGATTTGAACAGCTGTGTATTGTGATTTCTTTTGTGTCCCACTTAAAATTAATCAATTAAACAATTTTTCTTTTGAGCTTATACCGAAGGTAACGGGAGGTATGTAATCGTTCTTCAGGAAAATGTTTTATGTCTCCAATCTCAATAATTCCAAGACAGAAATCCGTCATCAGACATCAGGGAACATTTATGGTTCCATGTCTGTCGGTCTGTCACTGAATTTTTGCAAACCAACATATCGAAAAAACTGCACATCTGATTTTATTGAAATTTGGATGGTTTGTTGAAAGTAGCCCGCAGATAGCTCCAGATTCATTTCAACCGTCAAAACTCTTTAAATTATGCTTAGTTAATACTTTAATTAAAAAAAATCAATTAATATAAAAAATCAAAACAATTTGTGACAGATTTAAAAAACGGGACGAAAAACAAATAAATTTACAATTATAGGTTGTAACAGCATAAAATCATTGTAGGTAGGTATACGGAATAGGAAGCAAGAAAGCAACAGGCACACTATTGGCACTATGGCATTCGAAAGTGCATACAATTTAAGATAAAGATATAGGACGTCAAAACATATTTCGGCACAAAAGAATCTATCTCCTGAAGAGAGAAAGTGGACTTTTTTCCGTAGTTTACAGGGAAGAAAGTTACTCATTGCGCCCAGTCAGGTTGAACAGGGAGTAATGGCAAATAAGGGAATCATGAACTCTCATGATTCCCTCCAGTGTTACCCTAGATAAAGCACAAGTAAGTAAGGTTGGTATTAGATACACAATTTCATTTAATAACTGTTGTTTAATATCTAAATCTATCACAATGTAACCTCCTCCCACAATGACAACGGTTTTCATGTTGATTCATCAGTAAAACAAACAGGTTAAAGGTAAAATCATAATTTCTAAATGTAGATAAACTAATGAATATGCATATAAATCAGTTGGCAATAATGTTCTGTGTGTGATTCAGACCAGCTGATTATTCCATCTAATTTTAGAATTGAATTTCAAATAATTAATATCTATAATTCAGTTTTAACGTTATTAAACTTATTTAGTGAATTTCAATATTTTATTTAACCATTCTGTTTCTGAACTTATCAAAGGTAACGGAAGCTATGTTATCGTTCCGAAGAACGAAATTTAAAAAAACTCCAAGACATCTATCCGTTTCAGACATCAGGGAAAATTTTTGGTTCCGTGTCTGTCTGTCGGTCTGTGGCTCAATTTTTTCGAACCAACATATTTTAAATACTACTCATCTGATTTTATTGAAATTTGGATGGTAGGTCGTAATTAGCCTATTGTTGGTTCCATATACATTATAACCTTCTGTGTCATTTTGTTTCTCTTCCACATGCGCACAAACATACATTTATTTACAACTATATCATCAAATGCAATTATCTGATTATTATGAAATTTGGATGGTTTGTCGATAGTAGAGTGTAGATTGTAAATGGCCTCAGATTAATTTCAACCATCTGCGCTCTTTAAATTTTGCTAAATTAATACTTTAACTATTGAAAAAAAAGACTGCCAATTGGTGTGGCACATAGCTTTCTCGCATCCTATCACGTACATTATTGACTTTATACTTTTACAAGCCATTATTGTCTAACTGTTTCCCCCATTTTTTATATCTGTCAAAATTGGTTGGATTTTTTTTACATAAATTAAAGTATAAATTTAGCAAATGTTAAAGAGCGCAGACGATTCAAATTAATCTAGGGCTATCTGCGGACTACATTCAATAAACTATAAAAGTTTCATACAAATCAGATAAGTACTTTTGAAGCTATAGGTGTAAATAAACATTGAACGACAGATCTACAGACAGACACGGATATATATATATATATATATATATATATATATATATATATATATATATATATATATATATATATATATATATATATATATATATATATATATATATATATATATATATATATATATACATATATATATATATATGTAAATATATTGTATACAATGTTTTAATATTATAAATATTTAGGTAAAATAAGAATTATTAAATATGGAATCATCTTATTTTAAATAAATGTTGTAATTATTTTGATAAGTTTAAATGCGGCGAGAGGAAAAGTTCATAATTTCTACTTCAGAGCTTTATCAACTTTCAGAAAACTTTGTTTCAAGAATTTCAATCCCTAGTCAAGTAGGGAGAAGAAAATAATGTAAAGTTACAATCTAACGCAACTCTTCAAATCTATTAATTATAAGTAGTCCCGATAAGTTCATTATTTCATTTAAATGAGAAACAAATTTCCAATATTAATTAAAAGAAAATAATTAATAATTTATTCTGATTTTAACTTCTAAAATAAAACTTTATAACAAAAGTGAAGGGTTATTTAGTTGAAATAAAATATCCCAGTTTTATAGAAAATTGAAATTTATTTGCGGTAAAAATAAGCATTTCGAAAACTTTTCCAGTGCTATAAAAGTGGTCTTAAAAAAATATATAAATTTGCTTCCATGCTTACCGAAGGTAACGGAAGCTATGTGTTCGTTCTGAAGTACGAAAATATTTTATGTCTCCGATTTCAAAAATTCCAAGACAAAAATCCGTTTCAGACATCAGGGAACATTTTTGGTTCCGTGTCTATCTGTTGGTCTGGTGGTCTGTCGGTCAATTTTTGCGAACCAACATATCTTAAAAACTACATGAATGAATTAAATTTGTACGGTAAGTCATAATTAGCCCATCGTTGGTCCCATATAAGTTTCAATATTCAACCTATTTTTTTCTCTACCACATGCGCACAAACATACATTTATTTACACCTATAGCTTCAAAAGTACTTATCTGATTGGTTTGAAACTTTTATAGTTTATCAAAAGTAATTCCAGATAGCCTTAGATTAATTTGAACCGACTGCGCTCTTAAAATTTTGCTAAATTGATACTTTAATTGATACTTATTCATTCAGCTTTAAGAAACGAGGGGAAACAATTAAACAAAATTGACAATAATGACTTGAAAAAGCATAAAATCAATCAAGTACGTTATAGGATGCGAGGAAGCTATGTGCCACACCAATTGACAGACTATTTTTAAATATATTTTCTTTTATTATTTATCTATAATCAAACTAAAATCTATTTAGTTGTGTTTAATAACTAAATTTATTAACTTCTGTTTTTGATAAATTGTTAATTACCAAATGAATTAATCTTCTACTATTACTATTTTACTATTTACTATAACTATTTTTAAGCTAAACTTAATTCGTGCTTGCTAATAGCAATGTAAAGTACAAGAATGATCTAAACTTTCCGGAAAACAATCAACCTAAAAGCTGTAACAGTTTGAAATCGGAGTAAATTTTCTATTAACAATATTATTAAAATATTGTTTGAAAATTTTACAGTTTGATCTTTTATGATTTTATCTGTGGTTTTATTACATTTTTAATTCCTTCTTGTTAATTTTTGACATTTTTATCATCTATGGCTATGGCACATCACCTCGAAAAGCGTTACCAATAACTAACGTTACACGAGTAGGGAAGATATAGGAACAAGGATTTGGGAAGATATAGGAGGTGTTCAATCGAGTCTAAAAACATTAAAGGGGACCAACACGTTTAAAATAGAGAAAACAGCGATTTTACCGATACCTAAAGTTCTAACGTAACGATTTTAATAAAACTTCATACACATCGTCTAAAGTACAATTGAAACAGGCATGTAAAATTTCAACTTGACACAAATAGAAAGTTTTTGTTTAGTAAAGTGGTATATTTTATAATATTTTAAATGGAGTCTGGCCGGGGCGTGAGGATTAGGGGATATTCCTGTTTCCTCACTACTCTGCTCTTTACTACAATCATCCTCTTTAATTATTAACTCATCTGTATGAATAACTATTTTCTCAATATTCAATACATATTTAGTGTAAGACGCTGGCTTCAATAAAAAAGAAAAAATGTTTTTCTTTTAATATTGCCTAAACTCGGCTAAGTACAAATAGTTAGTTACTTTTAATTTTGCCTTAACTCCGCTAAGTACAAATAGTTAGTTACTTTTAATTTTGCCTTAACTCCGCTAAGTACAAATAGTTAGTTACTTTTAATTTTGCCTTAACTCCGCTAAGTACAAATAGTTAGTTACTTTTAATTTTGCCTTAACTCCGCTAAGTACAAATAGTTAGTTACTTTTAATTTTGCCTTAACTCCGCTAAGTACAAATAGTTAGTTACTTTTAATTTTGCCTTAACTCCGCTAAGTACAAATAGTTAGTTACTTTTAATTTTGCCTTAACTCCGCTAAGTACAAATAGTTAGTTACTTTTAATTTTGCCTTAACTCCGCTAAGTACAAATAGTTAGTTACTTTAAATTTTGCCTTAACTCCGCTAAGTACAAATAGTTAGTTACTTTTAATTTTTTCTCTTTTCTAACTCCACCATGTATAAGTAGTTAGCATTGTATACTTAGCAGTGTGATTTTATAATTTTATAATTAATGAAAAGCGTAATGAACTTCACTCCTACCGGGTGTCCCGCGACACTACAAGTTTATTTTGCCATTTTTATAGGATTGGTTATTCTCCCTGCAAAAGAACCTGGCGCTCAGCTAGAATACATGTTTTTTTATTGTAATTAATTTGTTTTTTCTTGGTAAGGGGATCTTGGTAGGGATGCTTTCCTAACTACCTACTGAGTTGGGCATAATTGAAGCGAGCTTCTTACGTTCAACGAAATAAGCATCTTGTCTGTCTGTCTGTATATCTGTGTGTAACGTTTACGTGTTCGACGATAACTTGAGTAAAAGTTGATCGATTTAGTTGAAATTTGATATACATGTTCCTTTTACTAATTCTCAGGATAAATTCGTTGGACAGTGTCATCCGTCCAAGAGTTCGCGCTAAACGCTCGCCTAAACGAGAGGTTTAAATATAAAATTGGAATTTCAGGACGGGAAAAGATTCTATTATTGCCTATTCGATGAGTCGAACATTTTTTTCAAATAACGTTTTTTAGTAAAACCAACAGCGACACCGCTATGAATTAATAAAGATTGTTAAAATTATTAAAGTGGATCTAAACGTTTAAAGTAGAAGTAAGTTTTTACCGAAATCTTACGTTCTATCGAAACGATTTTAATGAAACTTCACATACATCGTTTAAAGTACGATTTAAAGAGACATGTAACATTTCAACTTGGTACAAACAGTAGTTTTTGAGTGGTGAAGTGATACATTTATAATAATAGTTTAAAAGCTACTGCGGGTGGTTAAGATTCTTATAATAGTTGTGTAGTTTATAGGTTTGTTTAGCAAGTAAAGCTTTGTACCGAGTACCCCCACTCTACCCCACACTACCCTCTTCCACTTATCTTCAACTATGACATTATCATGATTAATAAATTTCAATATTCAGTATTTTACTGCAATATACGCTCGCTTCAATGATAGAGCCACGCTATGCCTAGTTATAAAATAAATGTGCTTGTCACAAAGCTTTCTACTTCCATTGTGGACATCCCGTTTAATTTCTATTCTCTTTTCGGAAATCTGAATTGAAATCTGGCTGCACCCTTTAAATTATTTAAACCATTTTGTTAATTTATATTTGGAGATAATAATAATTAGCCGTGAGCTTCCTCTGTTTTTTCTTTATTTTGAGGGGGGGGGATTTTTGATGTGAATCGTTTTTGAAACATCGATGGGAAACAACCAAGTTGGTTTAATCCTAGTGATTGAAAGGGAGGGGGGGGGGGAATGGGAGAAGTTTAATCCTGTTAATCCCACTGAGGTAAGCTTCGAGTTAGGATTCCTCCCCCCCCCCCCCCCCCCCCCCCCCCCCCTTCCTCTCTAAACGGGTTTAATTGAAAGTTGGATAAACAGAATCAGGGTTCGTGGAAACGGAAAATGGCCGGTGGGGGGTAGGGGAGGGGGGGGGGGGGGGGGGTTAGGCAGAAGGAAGAACAGATGTGTAATGTCAAAACACACCAAGTCTACCATTGATTGTGAAAATCGAACACACAAGTGTTTTACATGCACGTGTTCATGTTTAGTGTGAAACACAGAAAATATGACAATCAATCACACACTTGATCATACCTAGTGTGAAACACAGATGTGTGACAGTAGATCACACACATGTGTGGCATTAACTTGTGTGCAATCCAGACGCAAAACTAATACCTATACACTTCTAAGGTTTTTACAATTCCTTAAATCACACACAAGTGGGCTATTGTATATCTGTAAATCACATAGTTAATAAGCCTAATGGGATTCTAGCTGAGTGGAAAATTAACTTCTGTTGTCCAACCTGAAGTAAATTATGTGACCCTAAACACCTATAAAATTTGAACTCCCTCGTCAAATTGTTATTGTTGTCTGTTGTGAGTCTTAAAATGATTAAAGCATGGTTAATTAAGAGCCTTAGGCGGCTTTCACACTGCGGGCGAGACCGAGCGAGGCCGATTCCGCTTGAGAAACAAATACATGTATTAGTATGGGTCTATTCACTTTAAACGCTGAGCGAGACCGGGCCGAGCAAGACCGAGTGAGACCGAGCCGACTCGGGCGTTTTTTTCGAGTTTTTTCGAAGTTTTTTTGTTAGCTAAGCGTTTTCGGCCGCCGTAAAGCATTTTCGGTCGCTGAAAACGTTTAGCTAACAAAAGCGCTAGAAAAAAACGCCTGAGTCGGCTCGGCCTCGCTCGGTCTCACTTGGCCCGGTCTTGCTCGGCGTTTAATGTGAATAGCTTCATGCTAATAAATGCATTTGCTTCTCAAGCGGAATCGGCCTCGCTCGGTCTCGCACGCAGTGTGAAAGCCGCCTTAAGCAAAAATGTTATATTTATTTTTGCTTAAGGCGGCTTTCACACGAGTAGGTACTTAAACAGCCGTTAATCAATTAATTGTGTAAATGCCCAATGTATACATTTTAATATCTATAATTTTCTTCATATCAATGGGTATGTATATAGACAATTGTGTAAAAAATAAAAACTATAAAATATTAAAAAATAAAAATCCGGTTTGAAGGACCAAAAATTTAAATAAGCATGCTCTTCCCTGAGATGTAAATTATACTCTCCTGTGAATTATACCGCGTAGTTATTACTTTCGCATGAATCACAGATAAATGACAGATGAATGGCAGATATATCATACTTTCCTGCAAATTACCATCACGTGCTTTTTATTTCTCTTTTAACTACAAAAATCAATGACCTAAAGAAATATATCACTACTCTTCACTCACGCAATAGCGAAAAACACAAAAAACATCATTACAGAACCGTAAAACTGAAATACCTAGCAATTATAGTCAACAAAATAAAATTTAATTGTGTGAAAACTCTAAACATTATTATTATCAAAAATAAATTCCATAATATAACCTTAAAATTTGGAAAAACATAATCATTAACCAAACTAAGCCCATTAAATAAATATATACATATATATCATGCTTTATATGATACTATTTTGGAATCCGATACTCATTTACCCTTGCATTATATAAATATATATATATATATATATATATATATATATACATATATATATATATATACATAAAAATCCAAATAATGAACCAATTAAGCTATTGGATTGGAAATATCTCACATTTCACTTGATCATACATTAATAGTGACTATATGTATATATACATATATATATATATATATATATATATATATATATATATATATATATATATATATATATATATATATATATATATATATATATATATATACATAAAAATCCAAATAATGAACCAATTAAGCTATTGGATTGGAAATATCTCACATTTCACTTGATCATACATTAATAGTGACTATATGTATATATACATATATGTATATATACATATGTATTTATACATACA
Organism: Gerris lacustris; assembly: GCA_951217055.1. Taxonomy (NCBI): domain Eukaryota; kingdom Metazoa; phylum Arthropoda; class Insecta; order Hemiptera; family Gerridae; genus Gerris; species Gerris lacustris. The sequence goes on from OX578277.1 coordinate 11,366,923, forward strand.
TATATATATATATATATATATATATATATATATATATATATATATATATTCATAATGTTTATTTATAAAGGGTTTCTCTTGTTAATGTTAAAAGGTCGTGTGTTTTACACGAGAGGTTTCCTCTTTTTTACATTTCAGTACCCTTCGGTTTTTCCTGCCAAAAATAATTGGTACGCGTAACATAAAACCCATATTTTGCTCTATATATTATTATAGCGGTACGAACACACACACATTTAAATATATATATATATATATATATATATATATATATATATATATATATATATATATATATATATATATATATATACAATTGTTTTAAAAACCATTAACAATCCGACTCAAAGTACCAAAAATTAGGCTTAAAGGAGCTTTAACTATTATTATTTATTTATTTTATTTTTGATTACTTTTCATTAATTATTAATGAAGTTAATTTTTTCTCTTCTTTTTTCATGTTTATTTTTATGATCTACGCCAGTTGGTTTCATTGTAAAATTAGATAAAAACATTCACTTGTGTAACAAAAAAAACATGAAATATGCTGGAATATATGGTCTGGGTGTAATGTCACTTTCCGTAGGAGCTTTATCTTTATAAGTTTCATGTTGCATCGTTAAATAACTGTCAATTAATTTTCTGTGTTCTACAGGATTAATAATGGATGAAATAGTATCTTTATACGTTGTTATAGTAGCTCTGATATTGTTGATAAGGTATATAGACGAGATATCAACGGTAATATAAGGGGAAAAAAGAAAATATCTGATGTTATTTCGATAATCTAAAAAAGATATTTTTTCAGAAGATATCTGAAAAATATTTCGATAATCTATATCTATCATCTGATTGCGATGAAACTTTGGGGAATGGTTGGACGCATGTCCGGGAAGGTTTTTAAGTTAGTAAAACTATATTTAAATTTTGGTACACAGGAGTACAGGGTAGATATTATGTCAAAGTAATGAAAACCTTTAATGACGCATATCGTTAAAAAGCTCTTTAAGAGTACAGTAATTGTTACTATGTACATTTTTGTCATATTTTCATTTTGGAGGAGGGTAAAATGCAAAATATACGAAAAATATTTCTATAATCTATATCTATATAATTAAAAATGAATGTTTGTTTATCTGTATGTCTCATGCCAATATTGTAAATTGTAATATAGATTTTGCATCTAAGGCAACATTATTTAACTAAATAAACTATCTATGAGGTTTTCAAAGGTAGCAGCTATACATTTCTTATGTTATTTATGTTTATTAGGCGATACTAAGTTCGCCGGGTCAGCTAGTAAGAAATAAACAAAAAACTAAGATATATAATCTTGAAAAGATATATCGCTGGAAATATGGAGGCCCGTTCAAATCCCGGGGCCAGTGCTGTAATTCTTCATCCAGTTTTTACATCTTTAACGAAAATGAAAAAAATATATATTGTGACATAATGTCACTTTTTGAGAATGTTGAGTTTGTCAAAATAAAGTTGGATATAGTTTTTGTTACCTAATAAGTATTTAGTGTTTCTGGGGTAGGAGCACTTAACAATATATATATTTAAGAAGAAAAATGAAAAATCTAACCATAGACCTTCATTTTCCAGCGCTTATTGAATATACATAAGGTTTGGTTTTATTATTAATTTTTTCGGTACTTTTTTACTTTAGCACCCCCCCTATATCCCTTTGTGATAATTGTTATTTAGACAAAGGGACATATACAGAGTACCATATATTCCTTAGTCTAAATTACTATTAAGACGAAGGGATATTTAGTCCAATGTACCTTGGGACAAAGGAATATCACACTTGTGTATATAATTGTGATCACATCCCTTAGTCTAATCAACTATTAAGATAAAGGAATATTAAATAATTAAATGCCCCAAGAGTATAAATGTCCTTGTGAGACAAACACACAAACTTTTGAGACATTAGTAGGGCAGACTATTGTTTAGAACCAAGGGCGGTGCTAAAGTAAAAAAGTACCATTTTGGTAAATATATATTTTTTTTATATATATACAAACGCGCCAAACTGGAAATATGGAGGCCCGTGGTTCAAATCCCGGAGCCTGTGCATATTTTTCTCTGTTTCTATCTCCCGTAGTTTAAAATTGTATTGATTAAATTATTTATATATATATATATATATATATATATATATATATATATATATATATATATATATATATATATATATATATATATATATGCTCATGGCATAATCTCTTCCGTCTATATAAAAAAAAAAATTCAAATTAGGATACCGTTGAAATGAAAGAAAAAAATTATTTAATGTGTTTTACCGCAGCCTATTTTATCCAACTAAAAAACACGAAAATTGGGGTAGTGTCACAAAGAAAGACGGATTCATCGTGATAAAAATAATAATAAGATTTGAACTAAAAGCGAAAAATAGAATTGTGAGGTTTCTTTCTCTCGCCCTTCCACATTTTCTATTTCTAGAAATAGAACTAAAAGGTGTGTCTAAATATAGAAGAAAAACATAAATCCTTTTTTTTTGTATATGTGGGACAGAATCTTTTTTTTCTTCCATAAAATACGTGTTTCCCTGTCTCTTAAGGACAAATTAATTAGAATTTTTTATTTCTTATGTTTTATACGAGTATTAATAAACATTATTTTATATTATATTATAATAAAAAGTCAATATTAAAGATTATTAGGTAGTGGTCCCCTGTAAGTTCTTATGTTGAATTTGTTGGGTCTGTGAGGGGTGAAAAAATAATAAAAGTGAAGAACTACTTCATGAAAATGTGGCTATATTTCGTTCCTTTAGGAACATCTTCAGGCCTGTGAACAAAGGTACTTGTTTTATATATAATATAATAATTTAAGAACAATTTGTCAGTTACAATTATTAAACTATCTTCCAATAATGTGAGTTGGGAGGAATACTAAATTCCCTCCCTAATGTATGAAATTTTTTTTTAAACAATCTCTATGTTATCAAAAATAAAACGTAATTTAGCTGAAAATTTTTTTGTAGTTACCTTTTTAACATCAAGTGTAGTTAATACATAAAATAGGGTTTAAAGCATTTTTAAGAAAAAATTTGTCAACAGTTAATAAAATAAACAACTAAAAACTACTCTTCCACACAGAGGAAGTAAAATATTACTATAAAAGTTTCTATTTAACAATTAAAACACATACAATAACGGAAATACAAAAAGCAACATTAATTAAAAAGAGTGAGATTTGGTAACTGAACTATTAAAACAATTAATTAAATATATGTAGTCCAGATTCATTAAACAGAATTACCTAAATTGTATTGATGGTTTCAATCAGGTGAATCTGAAATGCTTGTTTATTTATAAATAAGTATCCTGCTTATAAAAACTATTTTAAGTTATACATTAATATAAGATTTTCTCTCACCAAACTAAATAACATAAATCCAATCAAGTTAAAAATTTATTTACTAATAAGCTGTAATAATTTAAAAACTAAAAAGTTAAAATGAATTCAATTTAATTAAAAGGTAATGATAAAATTAAGAATCTGCATAGTAAATTTAAAGAAAAAAAAAAAAATAAAAAAAAATAAAAAATAAAAAAAAAATAAATAAATAAAAAAATAAAAAAAAATTTAAAAAAATAAAAAAAATTAAGATAAATAAATAAATAAATAACATTAGTAGCCAAATCTAACGACATTAAAAGTTGTTCAGTATTTAAATCAAGTTTAAAAGATTATAATTGTATATAAAATTTAAAATTAACAATAAAAAATTAAGGTACAGATACTTTAAGATATTGTTGTTAAATCAACTGGTATATTATATATAAACGCATATAAGTGTTTTCTGGGATTAAGTAATAATTTGTTTATTAAAAACTCCAGAATAATACTTGTTTATGTCTTTTTGATCAGTTATGTAATTCATGGTGTTGGGATGGAATGAAATTAAAGTTGCTTCTAAAAGTTTTCTTTTAAAAGTGTTGGTTTCTTTTTCTAAGATCGTGGTATTTGAAAAATTAATTTTGTGTTTAAGTTCCTCCGCGTGACAAGCAAGGGCGGTTTTTTTAGTTTTGTTTTTAACATCACCTTGGTGTTGTTGAAGTCTATTATTTAAAGTTTGCCCCGATTCTCCTATGTAGACTTTATCACAGTCTTCACAAGGGATGCGGTAAACAAACCCCATTTCCTCCTTAAGTTGAAGTTTATCCTTAAGCGGTGTAAAGAATGATTTTTTAATTTTATTAATTGGTTTAAGCCCAAACTGTACCTTGTTGCAATCAAATTTTTTAAAAGTTTTTATCAGTGATTCACTTAAACCTTTTACATAAGTAATGGACTGAAATTTTGTGTAAGACGAAATATCGGAACTAGGGCGGAGAGTGTTAGTGCTATTATTATTATTGATTGCTTTGAACCACAATTTTTTAATAAGTTTAGGTGGATACATATTTTTTGTTAATTTGTTGAAAATGGTATGTTTTATTTCATTAATATGAGGAGGGTCAGTTAATTTTATAGCTTTTTGTATAAGGTTGTACATTGTATTTTTAATTTGGTGAAAAGGGAGGTTTGTGTAAAAATTTAAAAATTGTTGTTTTTTTATATCTTTTTCAAACCATTTAGTTGTTAAAGTCCCATCTGAATTACGTAAGACTGTTATATCAAGGTAATTTAAACTATTATCCGATTCTTCTTCTTTGGTAAAAATAATATTTTGGTTATATGCATTTAGTCTATCAATAAGTTGATTACAATGAGTTCTTTTAATAATTAGGAAAAGATCGTCGATGTACTTAGATATAAATTTAATTTGGAATGGGAGATTATCTAAAACTGTTTTTAGTAGTGTATTGACAAAAATTCCACTCAGATTGACTGACATGCTCCCCCCCATTGGTACTCCTTGCAATACTCTGTAGAGATCGTTATTGGCCGTGAAATAGTTATTATTACAACAAAACTTAATCGTGTCTAAAAACGTATTTTTACATTTAATGTCAGTGAAAGGTTCAATATTTTCCCAGTTTTTTTGGATAATTTTATAAATATCTTGTAGCGGTATACTAGTAAAAAGCGATTGGATGTCTAAGGAGACCAAAATTTCGTCATTCTCAAGTTTAATGTTCTTTATTTTATCTTTAAATTCTATTGAATTTTTGCAATCATAGTCGTTGTTGTTATTAAGGAAGTCGAAAGAAGGGTTAAGGAATTTAATAAGTTTTTCAGTTGGGGAATTTGATGCTATAAATTCCCCAACTGAAAAACTTATTAAATTCCTTAACCCTTCTTTCGACTTCCTTAATAACAACAACGACTATGATTGCAAAAATTCAATAGAATTTAAAGATAAAATAAAGAACATTAAACTTGAGAATGACGAAATTTTGGTCTCCTTAGACATCCAATCGCTTTTTACTAGTATACCGCTACAAGATATTTATAAAATTATCCAAAAAAACTGGGAAAATATTGAACCTTTCACTGACATTAAATGTAAAAATACGTTTTTAGACACGATTAAGTTTTGTTGTAATAATAACTATTTCACGGCCAATAACGATCTCTACAGAGTATTGCAAGGAGTACCAATGGGGGGGAGCATGTCAGTCAATCTGAGTGGAATTTTTGTCAATACACTACTAAAAACAGTTTTAGATAATCTCCCATTCCAAATTAAATTTATATCTAAGTACATCGACGATCTTTTCCTAATTATTAAAAGAACTCATTGTAATCAACTTATTGATAGACTAAATGCATATAACCAAAATATTATTTTTACCAAAGAAGAAGAATCGGATAATAGTTTAAATTACCTTGATATAACAGACTTACGTAATTCAGATGGGACTTTAACAACTAAATGGTTTGAAAAAGATATAAAAAAACAACAATTTTTAAATTTTTACACAAACCTCCCTTTTCACCAAATTAAAAATACAATGTACAACCTTATACAAAAAGCTATAAAATTAACTGACCCTCCTCATATTAATGAAATAAAACATACCATTTTCAACAAATTAACAAAAAATATGTATCCACCTAAACTTATTAAAAAATTGTGGTTCAAAGCAATCAATAATAATAATAGCACTAACACTCTCCGCCCTAGTTCCGATATTTCGTCTTACACAAAATTTCAGTCCATTACTTATGTAAAAGGTTTAAGTGAATCACTGATAAAAACTTTTAAAAAATTTGATTGCAACAAGGTACAGTTTGGGCTTAAACCAATTAATAAAATTAAAAAATCATTCTTTACACCGCTTAAGGATAAACTTCAACTTAAGGAGGAAATGGGGTTTGTTTACCGCATCCCTTGTGAAGACTGTGATAAAGTCTACATAGGAGAATCGGGGCAAACTTTAAATAATAGACTTCAACAACACCAAGGTGATGTTAAAAACAAAACTAAAAAAACCGCCCTTGCTTGTCACGCGGAGGAACTTAAACACAAAATTAATTTTTCAAATACCACGATCTTAGAAAAAGAAACCAACACTTTTAAAAGAAAACTTTTAGAAGCAACTTTAATTTCATTCCATCCCAACACCATGAATTACATAACTGATCAAAAAGACATAAACAAGTATTATTCTGGAGTTTTTAATAAACAAATTATTACTTAATCCCAGAAAACACTTATATGCGTTTATATATAATATACCAGTTGATTTAACAACAATATCTTAAAGTATCTGTACCTTAATTTTTTATTGTTAATTTTAAATTTTATATACAATTATAATCTTTTAAACTTGATTTAAATACTGAACAACTTTTAATGTCGTTAGATTTGGCTACTAATGTTATTTATTTATTTATTTATCTTAATTTTTTTTATTTTTTTAAATTTTTTTTTATTTTTTTATTTATTTATTTTTTTTTTATTTTTTTTATTTTTTATTTTTTATTTTTTTTTTATTTTTTTTTTTTCTTTAAATTTACTATGCAGATTCTTAATTTTATCATTACCTTTTAATTAAATTGAATTCATTTTAACTTTTTAGTTTTTAAATTATTACAGCTTATTAGTAAATAAATTTTTAACTTGATTGGATTTATGTTATTTAGTTTGGTGAGAGAAAATCTTATATTAATGTATAACTTAAAATAGTTTTTATAAGCAGGATACTTATTTATAAATAAACAAGCATTTCAGATTCACCTGATTGAAACCATCAATACAATTTAGGTAATTCTGTTTAATGAATCTGGACTACATATATTTAATTAATTGTTTTAATAGTTCAGTTACCAAATCTCACTCTTTTTAATTAATGTTGCTTTTTGTATTTCCGTTATTGTATGTGTTTTAATTGTTAAATAGAAACTTTTATAGTAATATTTTACTTCCTCTGTGTGGAAGAGTAGTTTTTAGTTGTTTATTTTATTAACTGTTGACAAATTTTTTCTTAAAAATGCTTTAAACCCTATTTTATGTATTAACTACACTTGATGTTAAAAAGGTAACTACAAAAAAATTTTCAGCTAAATTACGTTTTATTTTTGATAACATAGAGATTGTTTAAAAAAAAAATTTCATACATTAGGGAGGGAATTTAGTATTCCTCCCAACTCACATTATTGGAAGATAGTTTAATAATTGTAACTGACAAATTGTTCTTAAATTATTATATTATATATAAAACAAGTACCTTTGTTCACAGGCCTGAAGATGTTCCTAAAGGAACGAAATATAGCCACATTTTCATGAAGTAGTTCTTCACTTTTATTATTTTTTCACCCCTCACAGACCCAACAAATTCAACAAAAAGTCAATTGTGTTAAAGCGAACGAAGAGAATGGTTTATTTATTTTTGTCTCTATGGTGACAACATTATTAATATCTGAATAAAGATTAACAAATCAATATATTAAATTTTACTCGTATATGAGGGACTGAATCTCTATTTCTTTTTTTACTGAATTAAATATCTGTAAAAAACAATTTTATTTTTTGGTTACGTAGAACAAAAAATTAATTATAAAGAATTGTATTATTGATAAAACACTTAAAATTATTAACAATTGAATAACTAATATTTATTTTTAGTTTATTTTGAAAGAAAGATTTTCAATTGTTTATTTAAGATTTCAAACAACTGTTTATTCACAACGATAACTTTGTATTTATTTAGTTACCTATTTAATTTATTTCTGCAAGCGCGGTACCTAGTGGATTAAAATATAACTATGTTGTATTGATCAACTGTTTTGCTTCTAAGTTTACTGAAGTTAACGGAACTGGCACTTCTTTAGAGTGTTACTCCCCTTATAAAAAGAGACTGAGGGAGTAACAATCTAAAGAAGGTGTACGGAATGTTCTTCTTTAGACTGTTACTCCCTTTTAAAAACAGAAGTGTGATATCCTTTGTCCAAAAGTAAATTTTATTAACCCTAGAATGACACCGTTATTTCCACATTCTAATCAGACACCGTGGGGTCTATATGACCCCACTTAGGTTTTCCCTTTATCCTGAACAGCATGAAATATTATTGTAATATAAAAATATTAATTTCAATCTACAGGATCAATACAATGAACAGAAGAAGGAAAAATAAAATTTTAAAAATTTTATTGACTTATAAACTAATGCTAATAATGAAACAATGTATGAAAGAAAGTAACTTTTTTTTGTAACAAAGTTGGTTTTAAAAATTAAAAAAAGGCCAGAAAACAAATTTCCTACTATTTTTATTTATAAAAAGGAACCAATAAAAGACAAAAAATCACATAATTATACAAAATGTCTACAGTGAGGCTTTTAGCATTTTAAGCATTTGAAGGACAGATGCTCATCACAAATAGCACCATGGCAATCACTGCATAGCATTCTTGTCTTTTAATCCTATCCTTCATGGTTTGACTAGGGAGATGCCTAATTCAAAAATAAAATCCTTCCGTGGTAGTTTCTTTTGCCAGTTGGCCATACAATGAAGAATAGCAGCGATGACACCTGCCTGATCGAGCATACCAAAGAAAAACCGCTGAGGCCACCTGCGGGTCAAACGAATCTGTCCCACCTTTTATTTGATTACAGCAAATGATGATTTCAGGCTTGCCTGTATCAGGATCGATAGAATCATCTTGATGGAGGGTTGATTAGAGCAACTATAAATTAATGTTGGCTAAAAAAAGTTGGTGGGTAACTACACCGTGGGGTCAACTAGACCCCAGAAGCACTTGACAAGCTCACTGTACAAAGATTATGCAGAAACAGACACCTTTGATTGGTGAAATAGGGAGGCAGGAAGGCAAAGAGTATTTAGACAAGGAAATAAAACCATCTGTGATTCACAGAAATAAGTTCTGCGCTTAAACTCTTTTACTTGGGGTCATACAGACCCCCGGTGTCATTCTAGGGTTAAACATCCCCTTTTTCTTTGTAGTTATATAGTAAAAGTCGTTTATATTCTAAAACAACATAGGGAAGTAACAATCTAAAGAAGTACTATGGAAGCTATCTATCCTGAAGAACGCATCGTGATTGTAATTCAAATTTCTAGACATAAATCCGTTTCAGGCATCAGGAAACATTGTCATCCCGTGTCAGTTTGTCGTTAAACAATTTTGCGAACCAACATATCTGCAAAACTAGAAGCTTATAATTACAACCCATTTGCACCCATGTGCACAAACATACATTTAGGTATGTTATACCTAAACATACTGTATAGGAACTATATAAAGGAAGATATAGGGGTAAACTATATTCTCAAAAATACTCATCTGATTTGTAATGAAATTAACAGTATTATATCATTACAGGTTGATGAATCAGTGGCTTTACACATATGTCTATAATCTATGTGATCATTTGTGTGGAAAATGTTTAACCTTTTGTAAAATACATTCCAGATCATTGTTAGTGTATGTAATTTGATTCTAGGTACAATAATATTAGAGCATTACAGAATGGGGGTGGCAGTCACTTCTCACGTGTATATATTGTGATCATTAGTGTGGAACATGTCTAATGTCTAAATGTCTGTGTAATGAGAATTCAACCCAGATTATTTTTACTTTCTCATGTAGGGAGAAAGTATTGTGATATAGCGAAAATTCGATTTTTGGATTTTGATGTATTTACACGTTTTGAGGTCCCCTGAGTCCAAAAAAGTGGTTTTAAAATAAATTCTTTCTGTCGTCTGTGCAGACGCCTGGAGCTGATTTTTTTTTTTTTTTTTTTTACGAAAGTTGGCATACATGTTCAGAAAAATCATACCCCGAGGCAAAATAAAAAATTAATTTTAGCTTCAAATTTGGGGGCGCTACCCCCCAAAAACTAAAATAAAAAACGTGAAAAATAATAATTTCTCGAAAACGGTTGTGACGATTTTGATTAAAAAAAATTCTAAAATGTAGTCCATTTAAATAAGAATCCATCGATATGTCATTTTCCCGGGAAAATCTAGTTCCTGAGAATATAGCTTTAAATGCTAGTGATATCATAATACAGTGCTGACTCTGACAATACTTAGAAACAATGACGAACACGACATACACTCACAACTTAATCTTGACGTCAGAGCTACCCCGTCTATATAAGACCGGCCACACCCTAGGCTCGGTGAATTATGATTTTATACTTCGCATTATTATTATTATTTTATTACTAAAGCACTTCATAATTATATTGTTCCTTCTCTTTCATTTATTGTACACTTAAAGTTTATGTAATTTTAAATGTGTATATGTTTATTAAAAATAAACTCTTTTTAAAAAAGCTTACTGGTGAGTGATCCACATAATTCACGGACGGAGAGAGGCCGGGTTCGATTCCCCACCGAAGAGAAGTTATTTTTATGATACATTTTGATAAAATGTTCAATAATAATTAAATGTACCTACGGAAAAACTAAAACACTGGGCTAAGTAATTATAAACTCGTGTATGAGAAAGTTTCTCTGAGTTGTCTCGGACCGATTTTTTTAATTTGTGTTTGGAGCTTAAATTTGTGTTGGTGTCGAGTGTAAGTACGATAACTACATGTTTAAGGCTCTCACTAGTGTGTTTAAACATATTATAATGTATGTAAAAAGGAAGAGAAATGACGAGAAGAAGTAAATTGCGTTGTCACGAAGCTGCTATTTATTATATAAGAAGTATATAAATGAATACATACACGAGTAGCAACAAGATAACTACGTGCCTTGCCAGCATAGATTTAATAACTAAGCGGTAACAATGCAGTTATATATTATGACCTACTTTATAGCTGAATGTTTTATGACTTTAAACTACTTATAGTTCTCCTTAACAGTGCTTTAAAATTATAATCATCGACATTCTATTATTCCTTCTTTTATTCTTTATTTAAGTTAACGTAAGCACTTTATAGATACTTTTCCTTTGGTTATAAACTCGAACCACTAAAGGGACGAAACTACTAAAAACCTTTTTATGAAAAGAAAAGAAACAATAAACGATTTTCAAACATTAAAGTATATAACATTTAACTACAAGGAAATGCACTTAAACACCTTTTACATTATATTGTACGTCTTAGATGATAAGAGAGATTTGAAGTTCTCTCTACAACCAATAATAATAATCATCTTCATGGGCGCCCATAGTCCAAAATGGGGGGGGGGGGGGGGGATAATAACATTCTTTTTTTCGGTCTCTTATTCTTTGTATATTATTGTAACTTTTAAAAACGTTCAAATGAAAGTATTAATTGAAGCGAGCTTCTTACATTCAACGAAATATGCATCTTGTCTGTCTGTCTGTCTGTCTGTGTGTAACGTTTACGTGTCCGACGATAACTTGAGTAAAAGTTGACCGATTTGGTTCAAATTTGGTATACATCTTCCTTTAACTAATACTCAGGCTAAGTTCGTTGGACAGCGTGATCCGTCCAAGAGTTCGCGCGCAATGCTCGCGTAAACGTGAGCTTCAAATTTAAAAATGGAATTTCAGAACGGGAAAAAATTCTATCATCACCTATTCGATGAGACGAACATTGTTTTTAAATAACATTTTTTAGTAAAACCAACAACGACACTGCTATGAATTAATGAAGATCGCTAAAACTATTAAAGCGGACCTGAACGTTTAAAATAGAGAAAACAACGTTTTTACCGATATCTTACGTTGTAACGTAACGATTTCGATAAAACTTCATGTACATCGTCTAAAGTACAATTGAAGCAAGTATGTCAAATTTCAACTTGATACAAGCAGTAGTATTTGAGTAATGAAGTGATACATTTATAATAATTGTTTAAAAGCTATTGTGGGTGGTTAAGATTCTTTAGGTTTGTTTAGGAAGTAAAGCTTTGTACCGAGAACCCCCACTCTACTCCACACTGCCCTCTTCCACTTATCTTCAACTATGACATTCATCATGATTAACAAATTTTAATATTCAGTATTTTATTGCAATACGCTCGCTTCAATGATAGAGCCACGCGATGCCTAGTATAATACTATACGAGTATAATATAGGTATTTTAATTTATTTGATCAAATTCTTAATTTAATTATATATTTTAAACTAACACATTTTTATAATCTATTATCTAAAAAAAAATATGGTTTTGAAAATATCAATAAAAAATGTAATTAAAATAAGTGCATTTGTTTCTCAACAAATACTGCAAGTAAAATGGCTAGAATATGTTGAGCCAGCTTGCATAGAACTTCTAATGCAACCAAAAGGGCTAGAAACAATCATTTAATTTATATTTATATAAAAAAAATAAAAATACTTGCTGTGTCGCGGTACGGGTGTACCGCGACAGTATGGTACGAACGAAGTTTCTTATGCTTTTCATTAAATATATATAATAAAATCACACTTCTAAGTATACGATGCAAGCTACTTATATAAGTAAGAGAGAGAAAAAACTAACTATTTGTACTTAGTGGAGTTAACGCAAAATTAAAAGAAAATTAAATATGTATTGAATATTAAGGAAAAAGTTAATCTTGATGAATTTATAGTTAAGATGGTTGTACTATAGTGAGGGAACAGGACTGTTCCCCAGAGCCCTCACGCACCGGCCTACTACTCCATTAAAAAAATTATCACTTCGCAACACAAAAATGTCTGCTTGTATCAGGTTGAAATTTTACATGCCTGTTTAAATTACTTTAGACGATGTATATAAAGTTTAATTAAAATATTTACGTCAGAAAGTAAGATGTCAATAAAGACGTTGATATCTTTTTTTTTTTTTTAGATGCTAAGTTACCTGATGATTTAAATGTATTGAAATGTACATTGAAAACTCATCTATTGTACAACTAAAGTAGTAATTGTTAGTGTGTAATGTAGTGTTTAGATGCAATGTTACCTGATGATGTAATGTATTGAAATGTACATTGTAAACTCATCTATTGTACAACTAAAGTAGTAATTGTTAGTGTGTAATGTAGTGTTTAGATGCTATGTTACCTGATGATGTAATGTATTGAAATGTACATTGTAAACTCATCTATTGTACAACTAAAGTAGTAATTGTTAGTTTGTAATGTAGTGTTTAGATGCTATGTTACCTGATGATGTAATGTATTGAAATGTACATTGTAAACTCATCTATTGTACAACTAAAGTAGTAATAGTTAGTTTGTAATGTAGTGTTTAGATGCTATGTTACCTGATGATGTAATGTATTGAAATGTACATTGTAAACTCATCTATTGTACAACTAAAGTAGTAATTGTTAGTTTATAATGTAGTGTTTAGATGCTATGTTACCTGATGATGTAATGTATTGAAATGTACATTGTAAACTCATCTATTGTACAACTAAAGTAGTAATTGTTAGTTTGTAATGTAGTGTTTAGATGCTATGTTACCTGATGATGTAATATATTGAAATGTACATTGTAAACTCATCTATTGTACAACTAAAGTAGTAATAGTTAGTTTCTAATGTAGTGTTTAGATGCTATGTTACCTGATGATGTAATGTATTGAAATGTACATTGTAAACTCATCTATTGTACAACTAAAGTAGTAATTGTTAGTTTGTAATGTAGTGTTTAGATGCTATGTTACCTGATGATGTAATGTATTGAAATGTACATTGTAAACTCATCTATTGTACAATTAAAGTAGTAATAGTTAGTTTCTAATGTAGTGTTTAGATGCTATGTTACCTGATGATGTAATGTATTGAAATGTACATTGTAAACTCATCTATTGTACAACTAAAGTAGTAATTGTTAGTTTGTAATGTAGTGTTTAGATGCTATGTTACCTGATGATGTAATGTATTGAAATGTACATTGTAAACTCATCTATTGTACAACTAAAGTAGTAATTGTTAGTTTGTAATGTAGTGTTTAGATGCTATGTTACCTGATGATGTAATGTATTGAAATGTACATTGTAAACTCATCTATTGTACAACTAATGTAGTAATTGTTAGTTTGTAATGTAGTGTTTAGATGCTATGTTACCTGATGATTTAAATGTATTGAAATGTACATTGAAAACTCATCTATTGTACAACTAAAGTAGTAATTGTTAGTGTGTAATGTAGTGTTTAGATGCTATGTTACCTGATGATGTAATGTATTGAAATGTACATTGTAAACTCATCTATTGTACAACTAAAGTAGTAATTGTTAGTGTGTAATGTAGTGTTTAGATGCTATGTTACCTGATGATGTAATATATTGAAATGTACATTGTAAACTCATCTATTGTACAACTAAAGTAGTAATAGTTAGTTTCTAATGTAGTGTTTAGATGCTATGCTACCTGATGATGTAATGTATTGAAATGTACATTGTAAACTCATCTATTGTACAACTAAAGTAGTAATAGTTAGTTTGTAATGTAGTGTTTAGATGCTATGTTACCTGATGATGTAATATATTGAAATGTACATTGTAAACTCATCTATTGTACAACTAAAGTAGTAATAGTTAGTTTCTAATGTAGTGTTTAGATGCTATGCTACCTGATGATGTAATGTATTGAAATGTACATTGTAAACTCATCTATTGTACAACTAAAGTAGTAATAGTTAGTTTGTAATGTAGTGTTTAGATGCTATGTTACCTGATGATGTAATGTATTGAAATGTACATTGTAAACTCATCTATTGTACAACTAAAGTAGTAATAGTTAGTTTCTAATGTAGTGTTTAGATGCTATGTTACCTGATGATGTAATGTATTGAAATGTACATTGTAAACTCATCTATTGTACAACTAAAGTAGTAATTGTTAGTTTGTAATGTAGTGTTTAGATGCTATGTTACCTGATGATGTAATGTATTGAAATGTACATTGTAAACTCATCTATTGTACAACTAAAGTAGTAATTGTTAGTTTGTAATGTAGTGTTTAGATGCTATGTTACCTGATGATGTAATGTATTGAAATGTACATTGTAAACTCCATCTATTACACAACCAATGGTACCAAACTAATTATTTTATATTTTATAGAATGATTTGCACAAAACTTATATAAGCTGTAAATATTAAAGTAAGTAAATAGAAGATTATAAAGCGTTTAATTTGATCAAAGTTGGTATGGAAACAATGCGATGTATAATTCAATTAAATTGGAACGTAGTGAAAACGGTAGGTAAATTTAATTTTAGCCGAGATAAGATTGAAAAGCACTCTGCCTTATATTGCGGAGTGTAATTAGGGTGCGATATCTCAATTACCCAGGGATTAATATCGTCACAGGGTTTATGCTTCATATCAAAGCTGTGTCAACATCAGATCATATTGAAATACCAACAATGTGTTCATATTGGTTTGGAACAATCTATAAAATATTTTTACCTTTTGAAAGGTAACCTATTTTGACTTACTTAAGGTAACAACGTTCTGTGTCAGACATCAGGGAACTCCTTCACTCTCGAGTCTAACCGTCAATATTTTTTCGAACATTGAATTTATATGTGAAGTGAGGGGGAGAGGTCTACAATGCATATCTCAGTCTGTCAAGGACAAGACACCTTAGTTCTTCCGTTATCAGCTTAAAGGACAGGTCCCTTCAATCTACAGATATGTACTGATTTATGTTTTAAACCCCTAATAATAAAAATAAACAGGTCAAGTGTGTGCTAGTCAGCACACAGCGAGGGTCCGTAGGCAACACTGTATAGTTTAAGTAGTACCCTATTGATGGTGATTTTTAAAATGCTAAAAAGCTTACTTTGAATTATCCTATGGGTCTGATATTCTCAAAACACATAAACAAACTTCTGATAAAGTATTTTTTTTTCCACTGAACCGGACTACAACCATATAAATACATCGAAAAGACCATAGTTATAAAAAACGTATTTTGTTAATAAAAAATAAAACATTTTTTTTTTTTCGAAATTTCTAAAAAGTGGTATCTTTACTTTTGGTCGAAGAATGTTCAGGAATTTCTTCAGATTTTTTGCTCTTCACATAAGCGAGATAGAGGGGGGGGGGGGGGGGCACGTTTCACACCCACTTCAAACTTGCCTACGCCCTATCAAAGTTATATCCAAAGAATTATATATTTTTGTAATCAGCTCGACGTACCCTTTCATATGATACCCCTCACGGTGTCGAAAAAAAATAAGAAAAATGTTAACCCTTAAGTTTTTTTTCCCTATATTTTTTGAATTTTTTTTTTTAAGTAGCTATATTTTTAATATATGTGGGTAGGTACAAGACACATACATGCCAAATTTCAAAGTGATCGTACGAAAGGTGTAGCCGTGAGAGCAGTCGACAGGACGGACGGACAGAAACACGCAGGAAAATATAAGGGTCCTTGGTTTTGCCTACGGACCCTAATAATTAGGTGCTATAAAATTTGTTCTGCAGTCTTAATTTGTTTTAATGTAGCTATTATAAATAATAGATTGAAAACAATGTTCATTAAGTTTAATTATCACAGTTTATTAGAAACTTGTGTGGGTAGACGCTTTACTCGATTTATACTAACAAAATTAGTAATTGTTAGTTGTTAATGTAATTTTTAGATGCTATAATGTTACCTAATTATGTAATATGCATTGTAAACATATATATAGGTATTTTAAAAAGTAGTATATAAATATTTAACCTGAAAATAAGTTGGGGGTATTGATTATTAAAATTACTAAAACATTATTGCAAAATGATTTGTAAAATACAATAAAAGGAGAAGTACATTGAAATATAAATTGAATAAATTTGGAAAAAAAAAAAAAAAATAATAATAATTAAGCTCTTTTTAAAGATTTTCACTTTCTAAAAATAAAAGTTGTTGAAAGGTTAATAAAAATCATTTTGGAAAATATTATATAAAAAAAAAGAAAAAGACGGGGGAAAAAAGGGGCTGCAGAATGAATTGGGTCTAATTTTGGGGTTAATTGGTTGGATATTCAGGTGAATTTGGCTTGCTTTTATTAACTAGTGGTCTAAAGAAGGGGGAATTTCCTCGTGGAAATATCTGGTTGGAAAGCTTATTACCAGTTTTTCCTCCTTCTTGCTCCAACAACTCTTTTCCCTCTCCTCTACCAAAAACTAAACAATAATTTCCTAAAGACTTAGTTTGGAATTGATGAAAGGGGATAAAGGGTTTAAGGAAAAGTTTAAGGAATTAACCCTTACAATTTTTAACAATAATTAAGAATTTCTCGTGATAATCAATGATGAAAGTCATCATTACTTTATTCCCCAAATAGTCCAGGAGATAGCGTGTAAAAAAGTGTCTGACTAACAGCATAAGTTAATATTTTGGTTCCTTTTAAGAATATGTGGTCGGCTAAGTTTTTCTGTGGGATATAGCTTGGCAATAGGCATTTGAAAGAAAATCCCGTCAAGTACTTACCAGCAAGTTACTAAAAGGGTTTCTTCGGTCATAAGAATTCATAAGTACATTATTATTATTTATTTTTATTTTTTTTTAAACAAAAATATGTAACATGTCGCTTTTCTTACACCTAAATTATCCTTCATTTTTAGACCAACTCCCGGAAATTTCATTGGACCACAGAGATATATATTTATGTGTTTTTGCCCATTTTTAGGACCTATCCTAATGGGGTAATGCAGGGGGGGGGGGGGGGGGGGGGTACATTTTGGGTTTGTCTTAATTTTTTGGGGGGTAAAATGGCTGCCATTTTGGATACACTCTATATTTTTGCGAACGAAATTTCAATACCTTTAAAATGATACCCAACTTCGAATTTTCAAATGACAAAAATTTTAGGGCTCCCAAGTTACGGCTCCCTAAAATTTAACTTTTTTTAGACCAATTCCCGGAAATTTCATTGGACCACAGTGATATATATTTATGTGTTTTTGCCCTTTTTTTTGGACCTATCCTAATGGGGTAGTGCAGAGGGGGGGGATACATTTTGGGTTAATCTTAATGTTTTGGGGGGTAAAATGGGCACCATTTTTGAAACGCGATATATATTTGTAATCTACATTTCAATACCTTTGAAATGATACCTAACTTAAAAATTACAAAACAATATAAAATATTGCGATCTATTCGCAATTGATCGCAGATCGCAGAAATTTGAAATGTTTAAGTCCGCAATAGGTTTTCTGTTTTTGGGCAAAAAAGTTTAGCTTGTATACCAAATTTCAAGTCTATAGCTTCAGTAGGTCGGGCGATATACTTCAAAATGCGACGGACGGACGAACTACAAAAAGCATAAGGGTTTCTAGGACGACCTCGAAACCCTAAAAAGCAAACCGGTGGAGAGCGGCCATATCCCACCCTTAATAGTGGGCAATGTGATTTCATGATCCTGAGTAAGAAATTAGTTAGTAGACCAAAAATCAAGTTTATGTTAGTTTGTCACTTAATAGGTGACCACTTTGATTTGGAGTAATATTTGACAAACTAACTAATCAAGCAACAAACTAACATCAACTTGAATTTTGATCTACTAACTAATTTTTTGCTCAGGATTATGAAAATCACATTGACCACCACAATTGGTGAGACACAGCCGCTCTCAACTGGTTTTTTTTTTTTTTTCAAATGCCTATTGCCAAGCTATGTCCCGCAGACAAACTTAGCCGACCACATATTCTTAAAAGGCACCAAAAGATTAACTTGTACACAAAATTCTAGCTTGATATTAGTCAGACACTTTTTTGCACGCTACCTCCTAGACTACAATGAATAAAAGTTTAGGTATTTGAAACTTCATTGTGATTATTATGTAAATCCTAACCATTAACAGTCAATTTTTCCCATGAGAAATGTTTTTTGATGATATTGTATGACGAAATCTGAAATCTTATCTTTGTAAGTATACTTTTCCAATGAAGAATGATTTAGATGTTGAAGTTTTGTCATGTTTATAGAGAATGAAACCTTCAAGATATTTTTGAGTTTTCAAATGAATAATTTTTTTTTTTTGACGATTCGTAACTACATCTCCCCATAGTAGGTATAATTTTCCGATGAAGTACTGTTTGGATGATAATGTAACGTGATGATTATTCAGTATGTAATCTTATAAGGAGTTTTCCATTAAATAATGCATTTTAATGATTTCCGTCATCAAAAAGTTTCGAGTGAATGTATATCCGTCCCAAAGGACCAAATATGTTTTGTATCTGGTCCTTTATTTAATATTATAATATATAATATTCTATATATACCACACAATTGTAAAAGAAATTCGCTTCTAAAATAAAATATATGTATGTACCAATATATATTTATTTAAAAATAAGTAAAGAGTTTTGAATATAAGTATATAAGGAAAAGTGTATAATAGGGATTAACTAGGGTTTAATCCCAAAGCGACACCTGTTTTATGGTATTGGGATTAATTCCAATGTATGTTTAGTACAGTGTATTCAACTCAAAAAATAGGGACACGGGGTTTAAACATGTTACTCCTTTTTCATAATGTTTAAACCCTACACAACCCAAAAAGGATTAAACTTTTGAGATAAAAAGATGAAGGTTTAAGTAAAGATCTCAGTTCGTGTTCCAAAAATATCTTTTGGTCTTTAAATAAATTAATATTTCAACCAAGTTTTAGGAGTTCATTGTATTGAAAATTAATAATGCTAAAATTTTACATGATGATAAACTATATGCAATGAACTTACATCATCAGGTAAGATAGCAACTAAACACTACATTAAAAACTAACAATTACTGCTTTAGTTGTACAATAGATGAGTTTACAATGTACATTTCAATACATTACATCATCAGGTAACATAGCATTTAAACACTACATTACAAACTAACAATTACTACTTTAGTTGTACAATAGATAAGTTTACAATGTACATTTCAATACATTACATCATCAGGTAACATAGCATCTAAACACTACATTACAAACTAACAATTACTACTTTAGTTGTACAATAGATGAGTTTACAATGTACATTTCAATACATTACATCATCAGGTAACATAGCATCTAAACACTACATTACAAACTAACAATTACTACTTTAGTTTGTACAATAGATGAGTTTACAATGTACATTTCAATACATTACATCATCAGGTAACATAACATCTAAACACTACATTACAAACTAACAATTACTTCTTTAGTTGTACAATAGATGAGTTTACAATGTACATTTCAATACATTACATCATCAGGTAACATAGCATCTAAACACTACATTACAAACTAACAATTACTACTTTAGTTTGTACAATAGATGAGTTTACACTGTACATTTCAATACATTACATCATCAGGTAACATAACATCTAAACACTACATTACAAACTAACAATTACTTCTTTAGTTGTTCAATAGATGAGTTTACAATGTACATTTCAATACATTACATCATCAGGTAACATAACATCTAAACACTACATTACAAACTAACAATTACTTCTTTAGTTGTACAATAGATGAGTTTACAATGTACATTTCAATACATTACATCATCAGGTAACATAACATCTAAACACTACATTACAAACTAACAATTACTTCTTTAGTTGTACAATAGATGAGTTTACAATGTACATTTCAATACATTACATCATCAGGTAACATAGCATCTAAACACTACATTACAAACTAACAATTACTACTTTAGTTGTACAATAGATGAGTTTACAATGTACATTTCAATACATTACATCATCAGGTAACATAGCATCTAAACACTACATTACAAACTAACAATTACTACTTTAGTTGTACAATAGATGAGTTTACAATGTACATTTCAATACATTACATCATCAGGTAACATAGCATCTAAACACTACATTACAAACTAACAATTACTACTTTAGTTTGTACAATAGATGAGTTTACAATGTATATTTCAATACATTACATCATCAGGTAACATAACATCTAAACACTACATTACAAACTAACAATTACTTCTTTAGTTGTACAATAGATGAGTTTACAATGTACATTTCAATACATTACATCATCAGGTAACATAGCATCTAAACACTACATTACAAACTAACAATTACTACTTTAGTTGTACAATAGATGAGTTTACAATGTACATTTCAATACATTACATCATCAGGTAACATAGCATCTAAACACTACATTACAAACTAACAATTACTACTTTAGTTGTACAATAGATGAGTTTACAATGTACATTTCAATACATTACATCATCAGGTAACATAGCACCTAAACACAACATTAATTATAATATTATAATTTCTACTTATGTTACGCAATAGATGCCTATTACAGCCATTTAGTTTTTAGGTTTTAATTTAATTTCTTAGTATTTAATCATTATTTTACTTTGAACTAAATTTAATTTTTTTTTTTTTTTTTTAGAACTGTATTAGTAAAATCATTTTCTTTTCTTTTCTTAAAATGTTAAATTCAATTATTATTTAATAGCCTGATTTTAAGATTCTTGGATTGATAATCGAATTTAGTCTTCCTTCCGGTGCCCCATTCTGTGCTGAGTCAATAAACTTAGTTTCTTGGCCAGCGCGATCGTTTAGGCGAACTAGGCGACCGTCTAGGGCGCTAGGGCCTGAGGGGCGGTGCAAGATACTTGCCCACCAAGAAGTCAATGTTTTTACAAAGAAAGATAAATGAATAACTTAAATTAGGAGAGATCTCAGGGGCAGATCTATGGGGTTGAAGGGGGAAATTGCCCCAAAATACAACAAAATTACGAAAAAATATTTATTGAATAAGATAAGGTTGAACATTTCTTATGTTTTATTATTTTTCATACCAATTTAAAACTAATAAAACAATTATTTTGCAAATAAATGATTAATGTTTATGGAGCAATAGTCAAGTTGATACTAACATTTAAAACTGGGATTCCCACTTACATGTTTATGTGGGATACAAATATTAACTATGTTTGTTTATTTGCATACCTTAAAGGTTGTTTGTTTATATACTCAGTTGAGTGTGTATCCCCTAGTTCATTTGTTTTGTTCTTATATTTCCTAAAAGTAAGTGGCTGAATCGACTGATCGGTGTTGGCTTAGAATGATTGGGGGGGGGGGGGGGGGGGGGGGGGGAGGAGGGGCCTTATAATAGTTTTGCCTAGGATTCCAAAACCTCTTGCGCCGGCCCTGCTTAGTCTCGTGACCCACAGATGGATTAACATCTCTCTGTGCTATAATTGTGCATTTCCTTGCTGTTCAGTGTCATAGTCTTGAGTTAAGTCCTACTGACTGACCTAGTGTGCCGCTGACTACATAGTGTACACTACTGTACTGTAATATCCTGTCAATACTTCCTACTACCGAGTGCGACGGGTTTTATCATCTCTTCTCATCAACACTCACTGATTGCGGACTTGCGACCCACCACCCAATACTGGGAGTATGTTGCGACGTGGGACAAAGCCACCACCTCTACCCAACCTAATATTATACACCTTACTCGAAAAAAAACATATTTTCTGTAACTATTATTATTTTTATACTAACCCCTTTTCTTCTTTTTATGAAACTTTAAATTTATATATTATTTACTTCTAAAACTATACACAAAGTTCAAAGTATTTTAATACAATTTTACTACGTTTTTATTAACTTGCTTTCTTGTTTGTTTGTTTGTTTGTTTGTCCGGTACAAATCTGGCAATCAATTTCTAACTAACTTCCCGAATAGCTAGACATTTGAAACTTTTAGCATAGCTCAGAGCACGATGACAATGCATTATTTTAATACTTTTAGCCATCTTTCAGCAGAATTTAATTGGTTTTCAGCAAATTTTGCTGTACGCAAAGTTAGTTCGGAAAAAATCCGCAAGTTATTTTATTTGTTTTGCCATATCCCATATTTACGAAATCTTCATTTTGACGGGTCTCAAATTTGTGATAGATAAACATTGAATGACAGCAACACAGGAAATATCGATTATATTATTTATGGATTATATTATTTATATTATTTCAAATATATCGATGGCACGGTTTAGATTTGGTGTTGGGGAGATCCGTTGAACAAAGATTTGTCCGTTTATAGGTTTAAGATCAGCTCTCTAGATGGTTGTCATTTATGTGAAGTAAATAAATTCGGAAACATTTTTTTTTTTTTTTTCACTAACATTATATATAATATAACTCATTATAATATAGTATATATAAAGTTCTTTTTATCTTGAAATTATTTATTTATCCATCTTGTCAGAGCTATTACTTTAACTTTCATTTGCCACTTTTACTTTCCATTTCCTCATACTCATAGTATCGACAATCAGTGTGCCAATTAATTGGCACATCTTGGCGTGCTAACAATAAATTCTATAAAACCTGTTTACCAATTAGTGTGGCACATAGCTTCCTCGCGTACTTTTTCGTATAATTTAATGATTTTATACTTTTACAACCTATTTATTGTCAAATTTATTTAATTGCCCCCCCCCCCCTTTTTTAGATCTATCAAATTGATTTTTACATGAATGAAAGTATGTATAAAACAATTTAAAGAGCGTGTGATGAGTTCAATAATTTATATACTAAAACCCGCAATACTTGTTGATGGTTAACATACCTAAGTTTTTGTAATAATACTTCTAATATAGTTTTTTTTTTTTGTTTTTTTAATACACAAGGTCTTTTATTTTTGTTGTTTTTTTTTTTAGTTTAAAATACATATTTTATTATTATTATATTTTAATTTGTTTTTAAAAACTTTAATAAAACCCTTCAGCGCAGACAGTAGAAATTTATATGGAACTATCTGCGGATACATTCGACAAACCACCAAAATTTCATAAAAAAAAAAAACCATATGACAATTGTTGAAGATATTGGTAAATTAATATGTGTTCGTGCGCATATGGAAGAGAAAAAAAATGGGGCAAAAGGTTGAAACTTATGTAGGACCAAAAATATGGTATTTATGGCCTACTATCAAAATGTCATTAAAATCAGACAAGTAGTTTTTGAAATATATTGGTTCGCAAAAAAAAATGGACGACAGACAGACACGGAACTAATAACGTTCCCTGACTAGAATTTTTTAAATCAGAGATAAAAATAGTACTTGTATATTATGTTACTAGGCTATGAAGTGAGTTTTTTCTTTACCGTGGCAATTATATTTACTGTCAAGCGAAGCGAGACAAAGGTAAAGAAAAAACACTTCACAGTCGCGTAGCATATGCTATTTTTTCCGAGGTAGCAGACAATGAAAAACATTAAATATTAATCACTAATCTAATCAATATATAATAATAACATATATTAGTACATACTTAAGACTTAAAAAAAGAAACCTTAAAATGAGGTTACACTATAAGAAAAGATAAATAAAACACATTGACATCTAGCGGATTTTTATCGTACTAGAAGCATTTCTACAAAGACTGCAGCACTATTAACGGAAGTTTTGACAACTACCCGCCGTAAAGAAAAAATCTTTTAGTGCCTAGGACGTAAAAGATTTTTTCTTTACAGCTAGGAGTAATGAAAAGATTTTTTAAGTCCACGTAATGAAAAAATGGATTTTAGCTATGTTTTTTGGGCTCTAAAGTTACTATTTCACAGCCTACCACGGAAAAAATATATTTCGTTCTTCAAAATGATTATATAGATTCTGTTACCTTCGGTAAATTAGGAAGCAAAATATAAAGCTAAAAATAATTTAAATGATTAAAGTTTGTAAACTAAATGTAAAACGAACAAAAAAATGTGGCAGGAGAAAAACAAGATGAAATTTTTGAGTTATGAAATGTTTTCCGGAGTTGAAAATATTTCAACTTTAGGCAGACTTTCCTTTACAAATATATATATATATATATATATATATATATATATATATATATATATATATATATATATATATATATATATATATATATATATATATATATATATATATACATATATATATATATATATATATATATATATATATATATATATATATATATATATATATATATATATATATATATACATACACATATATGTATATATATATACTAAAAATAAAATGTAAGAAAAAAAATTGCTGAAAATAACCACAATCTTAAATACCAAAAAGAAAAACTTCCAATTTTCTTAAGTAGTTTGGAAATTTTCTTTTTGAAAAGAACACTGTTGGGATTTTATTTTTTCCCCGTATTTTACGAATTGGAAAATAAGCCTTACTGTTACGTTCCCTTTATATTTATACTTAGAAAAATGAAATATATATACTTTAATTTAAAAAGAAAAATCTAAAAGTAGAGAAATAAATACTTATATTGAATAAATACATTTCTGGTGACAAACCTGAAGAGAAAGTGAAAGAAAGTTAGATATTACTTTAGTTAAATAGTTATTTGTGCAACTAGTGCGCCAAGTGGCACTTCGCTGCACTAAAGAGAAATATTTACGCACGAGGCGAGGGTGGAAAGGTTTCTCGAGTGCAGCAAAGATACTTTAAGCTCGAGTTGCACATTATATTAATCCTACAGTTAGTTTTTAATCTGTAAATAAAATATTAAATATGTAAATAACATAAGAGTGTTCATCTGCATGTAATAGTACATTATGCGTCGAGTGCGGAAAGTAGCATTTTGCATGCGAGTGTGGAGTTTGCACCCGAGCGACAGCGAGGTTAGTAAAACCACACGAGTAATGCAAAATGCCGTTTTCGCACGAGTTGCGTACCGTACTTTATTTACGATTGTTAGATTTAAATAATAAATACAGAAAAAAATAAACTTGCTCTATGTAAGTTCGTATCTCTCTCTTGATAAAGATGGCATTAATTCTTGAGTTTTATTTTTTTGCCGAATTAATTATTTCTGGAGGAGTATTATTCTCCACATTTTCGTCAAAGCCACTTGATTCATTCATTGTTTTTCACTAAAAACTCGATATAAACAGTTACTTTAAAAAAAGAATAGAAAATTAGTTTTGTTAAATGCAAACAAACTCGCTAATCGTGCGTAAAGCTGAAAAATTCCTCTTCTTTACCGCGCTAGCGTGGTAAAGAAGAGGAATTTTTCAGAACTATGAGACGCGCATGCGCAATGAATACAAGTACGTAAATAATCACTTTCTACGCATCTAAACAAAGATATAATGTTTATATTTCGTATCAATCGTAGATAAAAAGTTTTACAATATCAACTATACTAGCTTTTCTGTTTATAGCCAGTGTTGCCATTCTTTGACTGATTCAGCAAACCTGACCAAGCGCTGTTATTATTTTTCATCATAACACTTACTCATCACATTTGTTTCTTCTTTTCAGATTGTCTATCTTTATTGTTTTATCTACGATTGATTCGAAATATTAACATTATATCTTTGTTTAGATGCGTAGAAAGTGATTCTTTACGTACTTGTATTCATTGCGCATGCGCGTCTCATAGTTCTGAATAGTTCCTCTTCTTTACCACACTAGTGCGGTAAAGAAAAGGAATTCTTCAGCTTTACGCACGATTAGCAAGTTTGTTTACATTTAACAAAACTAATTTGCTGTTCTTTTATTAAAGTAACTGTTTATATCGAGTTTTTAGTGAAAAACAATGAGTGAATCAAGTGACTTTGACGAAAATGTGGAGAATAATACTCCTCCAGAAATAATTAATTCGGCAAAAAATACAACAAATGAATTTATGCCATCTTTATCAAGAGAGAGATACGAACTTACATACAAAAAGTTTATTTTTTTCTGTATTTATTATTTAAATCTAACAATCGTAGATAAAGTACGGTACGCAACTCGTGCGAAAACGGCATTTTGCATTGCTCGTGTGGTTTTACTACCCTCGCTGTCGCTCGGGTGCAAACTCCACACTCGCATGCAAAATGCTACTTTCCACACTCGACGCGTAATTTACTATTAACCTTTCTCAGAAGAATATTGTTAGTTTAAGCACTTAGATTTTACTTAGAAGAGTATGAAGTCATTACAGAATAGATGTCAGCCACTTTACACATCAATTTATGTGATCATTAGTGTGAAACATGTTTCACATCTCTCTCTTTAATGTTCAGACTAATATCTAAAAATGAATCTACTTCCAAAAATATCCATGATATATATATATATATATATATATATATATATATATATATATATATATATATATATATATATATATATATATATATATATATATATATATATATATATATATATATATATTAATAAATCAGGTGGTAATGTTATTAAGTTTAATCTAATGGCTGCGGCTGTAGTGGCATTTCACCTTTAGAGGTCAGCAACCACAGTGTTCCACCCTAATATATATATTTTTTTTTTATAATGGTATTCATTCAAGCACAGGCTTCTGGCTTTTTAAATATATTTATAAAATATTATTGAATAAATATAATAATAATGTATATATATATATATATATATATATATATATATATATATATATAAAGGTGTTCGAAAATATCAAAGGGATGTACATTCGAAAAAGGGTAATTGTTTAGTTTATTTCATGAATAAAAATGAATATTAACATAGGACTGGAGACGCTTTGTTGCCGATCTAAAGGGCGTTAAAATTTAAAGATTTTTGCTTCCGAGCTTATAGAAGGTTACGGAAGCTTTGAGATCGTTCTGAAGATCGAACAAATTTTAGGCTTCGGATTTCAAAAATTCCAAGACAGAAATCTGTTTCAGACATCAGGGAACATTTCTGTTTCCGTGTCTGTCTGTCGCTCTTGGAATTAATTAATTGAACTTGAGGATCTGTACTATGTAAAGGGAAGTGAGTATTCATCCACTCACGTATTTTCTATTGTTGCTCATTTTTTGCGAACCAATATATATTAAAAAAAACTACACGTTTTACATCTCCGGGTATCTAATTGATAACCAATTTTAATTAAATTTGAACGGAAGATCATAATAATTAGCTTATTGTTGGTCCCATATAAGTAAACTTACATAATATATAAACTATAATATATGTGTTTTATATATATATATATATATATATATATATATATATATATATATATATATATATATATATATATATATATATATATATGCTCATGGCATAATCTCTTCCGTCTATATAAAAAAAAAATCAAATTAGGACACCGTTGAAATGAAAGAAAAAAATTATTTAATGTGTTTTACCGCAGCCTATTTTATCCAACTAAAAAACACGAAAATTGGGGTAGTGTCACAAAGAAAGACGGATTCATCGTGATAAAAATAATATATATACAGGGTGGTCCAAAAGTCTCCCCCCCCCCCTCTTAACTTTTGAACGGTTTGAGATAAATTAATGAAACTTGGGGGATCTCTACCATGCAAAGGGAAGTTTGTTTTCATGCAATCACCCACTAGGGGCAACCCCCCACTTTGCCCTCAGGCCACCCAACTTCAGAATTTCAAATTGGAATGTATATTTTTGATAGCTTATTTGGATTCTAAAGCGAAAAATAATAATCTTTTACTTAAACTATTTTTTCTATCTCCAATATTTTGCCCCCTACAGGGGGGCAAAGATAGCGCAATAACTTCCGGAATAGTAAAAAAATAACACTTAGATCGTTATAAAATCTAAACGGTTTGAAATAAAGTAATGGAACTTGGGGGATCTGTACCATGTAAAGGGAAGTGTGAAATTATCCACTCGTGTACTAGGGGCAACCACCATTTTGCCCCCAGACGCTGAAATCTACCATTTTTATACCTTTGCCCCCCTATAGGGGGCAAAATATTGGATATAGAAAAAAAAGTTTTAAGTAAAATATTATTATTTTTTACCGTAGAAGCTAAATCTGCTACCAAAAATATACATTCCAGGTTAAAATTTTGAAAGTTGTGTGGCCTGGGGGCAAAGTGGGTGGTTGCCCCTAGTGGGTGATTGCATGAAAACAAACTTCCCTTTGCATGGTAGAGATCCCCCAAGTTTCATTAATTTATCTCAAACCGTTTAAAAGTTAAGAGGGGGGGGGGGGGGACTTTTGGACCACCCTGTATATATATATATATATATACATACATATATATGACAAGAAAACATCCCTTGGGACACATGCGTGGCACATCCCTTGGTGTCTCTCACAAATTGTGTAGAAAAATAAAAAGGTCTCTGGTTCGATCCCCCGGGGGTTCATAATGTTTTTTCGGTAGCAAAGATTGGTGATATGTAAATTCATTTTTTCAGGAAATTTTCATCGCCCTATAATAAGTTATTTTCATGAATTATTTAATAATTTTAAGGCAAGCCGATATATAGTGGTTGAGAGGGGGAATAATCTACTCATTAGCAGCTATTATTTTATACCCCACTTGAAAATTTAAAAAAAAAAATATATATAAATATTTTTGTTTACCACATTTTTGCGAATTGCGCATGCGCACATTAAATCGTTATCTTCTCTATATTTTTTCCTATGTGTGGGACAAAATCAGAACAAAAAAAAAATTGTTCCCGTGTTTTATATTTTAACTTTCTACCTTACATTTTTCGAGCGACGGACGGACAGACACTTCACCGTCGATTTAAGGGTTTCGAGAAGAATCTAAAAAACTCTAAAAAGATTTTTATCACTTATTTAATCACATTTGCATTGTTTATTTACATGTTTTCCAGTTTTGTTTACACATTGTTTGACCTTTTACGGCCACCAGAAGGATCTAAACATCCAAATATTGACCATAACAATACGGCCTTCCCCATTATAAATAAACAATAAACATAAAAGACATTAACAAACAAAAACAAGAAAACGTAGTGTATTATTCCCCTCACAGTGTTGCTTCTTTACAGAAAAGAAACAGGAGTAAAAAAAAAGGAAAAAACCTTCAAGGAGGAATAAAAGAATGTATAAGAGAAAAAGAAAAAGAAGAAAAAGCCTAAACATAGATCTCTACTTATTCTTCGTTCCCTGTACACCGTAGAAGCTAGAATACACAAAATCTCTTTCCCGTTGTATTCATAAAAAAGAAATAAGAGGAATCATGTTAGGAAACTGTTGAAAGTAAAAAAGAAGGAATCAAATATTCACTGTATTTTATCACAAACCTATTTGGCCAACCAAACAACACGAAATAGTTTTTTTTGTGGTAACAAAAAGAGAATAAGATTGGACTAAAAGCAGAAGACACAATTGTGTTCTTTTTTGTGTGTTATTTTTTGAAATCGAATTTACTAAGTGATGTCTAAATATAGAGAGAGCAAGAAGAATCTTATTTATTATTTTGCTTATATGTGGGACTCGTTTCTTTTTTTCCTGTAAAGTACAGATTGAAATTTGTAAAACCCAGAGTTTGTTTATTATTGAAAGTTTAGAACAGAACAAACAATGTTTCATTGTGAATTAAAAATTTAGGGTTTCCATCGTTTTTATTTGAAATTTAATTTTGAATTATAAATTAAGTGGTATAAAAAGAATAGGAGTTTTATAATTGAATATGAGGGACTGTTGCTATTTTATACTTAAAAAAATATTTATTTGTTTATGAAACAAGTTAGTAAATTATAGAAATAAATATATTTAAAAAAATAATTTAGAGCCCAAGTTTCAAGTGCACTAAATTCAGAATAAACACTAAATTTATCTGGATTAATAGTTGCTTAGACGTGTTGCTAGATTAATAGACGCTGGGTTAAGTATAACTCAGAAAAGTATTAAAGAATTTTAGTTATAATCAAAAGCATTTATCTGGGGAGAAGTGGACGATGATTCCAGAGTGGCTAGATGATTCCAGAGCGGCTGGATGATTCCAGAGCGGCTAGATGATTCCAGAGTGGCTAGATGATTCCAGAGCGGCTAGATGATTTCAGAGCGGCTAGATGATTCCAGAGGGGCTAGATGATTCCAGAGGGGCTAAATGATTCCAGAGTGGCTAGATGATTCCAGAGCGGCTAGATGATTCCAGGGTGGCTAGATGATTCCAGAGTGGCTAGATGATTCCAGGGTGGCTAGATGATTCCAGAGGGGCTAGATGATTCCAGAGCGCCTAGATGATTCCAGAGCGGCTAGATGATTCCAGAGGGGCTAGATGATTCCAGAGCGGCTAGATGATTCCAGAGGGGCTAGATGATTCCAGAGCGGCTAGATGATTCCAGAGCGCCTAGATGATTCCAGAGCGGCTAGATGATTCCAGAGGGGCTAGATGATTCCAGAGCGGCTAGATGATTCCAGAGGGGCTAGATGATTCCAGAGTGGCTAGATGATTCCAGAGCGGCTAGATGATTCCAGAGCGGCTAGACGATTCCAGCTCCGGGAGGGAATCTTTTGGTTACATGAGTTGTCGTTGCAGTATGGATTCAAGCAAGACTTAATCATGACTGGTCCAGATTATAGCATTCATTTCCCAGGTGCATTGCCATAGCAATATTATATAACACTATTTACACTAAACTATTTTTCACGTGGGCTACCCCTAAGCTAGCCCAATAACAATCTTTTACCCGGGAAAATATTTGAATTCAACCACACAACAACCATCAAATAATAATCATTTTCAGACATAATCAATTAACCACTTACGTTGCAAAAGATTATAATAAAATTAAAAATAATTAAAATGAAAAAAAAATTGTGTGAAAATGAGTGACTCTTACGCATTAGAAGTGAAACTTAAGTTCTAGAAACAGTTGATTTTATGTTCCCTCCTACATATTAATATTATATAATTATATAAATATTATTATAATTAAGCGTTTAAATCGTTCCTAGAAGAAGCACGTAACTCTATTTTCCTCGTATATCAAATTAATTGCTCCACTTATATACTATGTTCATTGAAATGAGCATTTGTTGGTTCTAAGATAAAGAAAACACTAGAATTGTTATTACTTAGATTAAATTAATAATGAAATAGCACAATAAACCTTATTTAAGTAAAGACCCGTATACACTTTCATTAGTGCAATGTTAATTGTGCAATGTTTAGTAAAATGATTAATTGATTTGTCAAAAAAACTGTCACAATGTGTCAAAAATCAACAAAACAATACCCCTCCCACAAAACAATACCCCTCCCACAAAACAATACCCCTCCCACAAAACAATACCCCTCCCACAAAACAATACCCCTCCCACAAAACAATACCCCTCCCACAAAACAATACCCCTCCCACAAAACAATACCCCTCCCACAAAACAATACCCCTCCCACAAAACAATACCCCTCCCACAAAACAATTTCCTCAAAATTAAACTAAATCCAAATCACTTGCACTTAACACTGTTGGACACTACTCAATACTTAAGGCGGAAACACACTACCATCACGTCACGTGACGTCACGTGACGTGATGGGGGTGTGTTTCCGCCTTTACAGTCGCACTTGCATTAATCAAAGTGTTTACGAGCCTTAATGCATATTATATAAATTATTTATTAAATACGCAACATACATACGCACAGATAACTTCTCCGCCGCAGTCAGATAACTTCTCAAAGAAACATAATTTCAATTGATAAAATATTTTCATAATATTTTAGCGAATACCTAATCAAGGTAATATTACTTAGACGAGTCTCGAAACACAAACTTCGTTTCACGATTTCGTTTCATCCAGTAAAGAACTTTCACTTCAAAATAATAATAATAATGTTAAATTCGAATGACCCCTTAATTAAAGGGGAATTCATTAGAAAAGAGAGAGAGAAAGGAAATTTAAATTAATGAGCAAACACAGAGAGAGAATATTCAGTGAAAATCTGGACGGATTAATTATTGGTTCGTATTTAATTAATTCATGCTGGATTAACAAAGAAGCGATTAATATAATATGTACTTGGTCTAGAATTCTATTCTATTTCACGTTATATTTACTTAAACATAAATAAAAAAGTAAATAAAAAGTATTAAATTTAAAAATAAGTTGATTATTAATTATAAATTAGGTACCTACAAGTTTACATCCATTTCCGTGGAACGTTTATTAAAGTAATATTAATTAAAGTATTTATAATATTAACAATTTATAATGTAACATACATAGCTGTATAAGCTCTTTGACAGGTCTAGGCCATCCAAAGGCTTTTGGACCAGTTCTTATTTAGTTAATTAGTTAAATACATGTTAATATCTAGATGTATATCCGGCCCAAAGGACCAAAAGAGAAATTTGGTACTTTGGGACGGATAAAATGTATACATAATAAGTTTTTATGATCTAATAATGTGATATCGATAGATACCACTAAAATCAATCAAGTGGAATAACAAAGTGCCTGACCTCTAATGGTAAATGGTCACTGTGATCGTAAAACAAGATTTCACCAATAATCATTTTCATTCGGTATCAATTAATATTGTAACAATCATAAATTTAATTTAATATATAATACGTCACTATATGTTGTAACAAGTTGATTAATTAATACATTTAAGACCAAGAACTAAAAATAATATGGGTTAGATCTCCAGAGAGGTGAGACAAGTTCCACACTAATGATCACATAATAAATGTGTAAAGTGACTGATACCTCCATACTGAATAATTGAATACCGCTTTATCCCTTATACTTATTTAACTATAAGTAAAAGTCAGGATGACATAAATCATAACTCTATTATATTTTTCTTCTTTTGTTAAAATGTTATATTACTTGTTTTATCGGCATTCTAAGTTTTTCCTCTTATACTTTATAAACTTTGTTATCTGTTGATAACACAACTTTTCAACCCCCCTTCCATTTTCTGATAAGATGTTTGTCTTACATCAAAAAAGAAACTACATAATTTATTTCAACTTCATTACGTTTGATCTTATAAAGAAAGAAGTTACTGTTACTGATTTATTACATCTTTTATTTATTTTCTTTCATTCTAACTTGTCTTGAAAGAAAAAAAGTTTTCCATTATAAATGATGTATTAATATATTCTAAAAAAATTGTTTAATAGTTATTTATGTAAGTAGGCAGCAAAATGGAATTTTGCTGACAAGTTTTTAAGTTTTAGTGCCGAGCCAAAGGCGAGGATAGGGTAAACAAATTTACTGCAGAGGCGAAGCCGAGGCAGGAAAATTACATGTTGACTGACGAGGCGAAGCTGAGGCAAGCAAATATTAATTACCTGCTGAGGTGTAACCGAAGCAGGTAATCTTTAAACCAGTCAGGAATGTTTCCTTTGCTGCATAGGTACATACAATATTTTATCTATTAACGGCAGAAAAATTACACTATTTATTATAATCCCTTTTTAATATATAAAAGATTTAAAGAAATTAAATTTGTAAAAAAAAGAAAAGTTTGAGTTATCGAGAAACCAAAACAAAGGCAAAACAATTCAGGGTTACCACTTTTTTTTATTAACAACTGTTTTTTTATCTCAATTTTTAGTGATTTTTTAAAAATAGTCATTGTAAAATAGTAAAATTTGTTTGTCACTATAATTATTTAAGTTATTTTCAAAAAAGATATTACTATTCAGCAGAATATTACGCTTAAATATATAAAAATAAACAATGTGGGAGTGTTTATAACCTGCGATGAAGTAACCTTTTCTTACAATGTGACAGCCTGTTTGTTATTTTGCTGACACTTTGAACTTTTGTTGACACTTTGAACATTTGCTGACACTTTGAACTTTTGCTGACACTTTGAACATTTGCTGACACTTTGATATTTTTCTGACACTTTATTCAAAAGAATCAAGAAAAATGACATTTTGCAGACTAAAAACAGTACAACAATGCTTAATTTTGCTGCCGTGAGTAGATAAAATTAATTTTTATCTTACCCAAAGGAATAGATAGAACTATATTTTATCATCTGGAAGGGATTACGTTGTATTAAATAAAACAAGACAGTTTGTAAATGTTAAAACTTGTTCAACACTTTTTAGATAAATAAAATGATTACCTACATGAATTAGTAGATTGTTCCTTGTAGTATAATTTCTTGATTAGTTGGGTCTTTTAAGGAAAATTCAAACGCCTCACATTTGCGATATTTCGATCCCTCCTTGGATCATTCTCAAGCTGACTAACTAGCTGACTACATTGTCAACTTTTTATTTTCTATAAAGTGTTTTGAAAAAGTTTAATTAAAATCGGATAGATTCTCGTCAATTCACCTGAAATACAGGTACTGTCAATTACACTATTAATTAATAATATCTCAGACATCGAAATCTATATATATAAAAGTCAACGTATGTGTGTGTGTGTGTTTGTTCTTTATACAAATCTACAGTTTTAGCCCGATTTTGATGAAAATTTGCACACTTGACCTTCAAAGCAAGGAAAAAATCAAGGTCTACATGAATTTTCGAAATTCAAATTTTGGTACAAAGGGGTACGGTGTAAAAATGTCAAAGTAATGGATTCCCTTCATATCATGCATATCGTTGAAAAGCACTTTAAGAGAAAAGTAATTGTTGTTATGTACAATTTTATTTAGGAGGGGGTAAAATGGAAATTTATAGCTATATATATATAAAAATCGACATATGTGTGTGTATGTTCTTTATACAAATCTACAGTTTCAGTTCGATGTCGATAAAAATTTGCCTACTAGTCCTTCAAAGCAAGAGGAAAATGACAGCCTACATGAATTTTCGATATTTAAATTTGGTACACAGGGGTATGGTACAAGTAATGAATACGGGGTCAATGTAATGAATACCCTTCATGATGCAAAAGCTCTTTAAGAGCAGAGTAATAGTTTTTATGGACAGTTTAGTCATATTTTAATTTAGGGGGGGGGGGGGGGGAGGAGAATTTAGGATATTTGAAAATTAGCTTATCAAAGAGGAGGGGTTTAGAAATAGTTGGGAGAGATAGAATCTATGGATATTCTTGCATATAGTAAAATAATTTATATGTTTCATTATGGTTTTTTATAAACTTATCTAATTATAATAACACTCCGTAGCGAAGCACGGGTACCCAGCTAGTATATATATATAAAAAAAAAACACTAAGAACTGTCTGTACAGAAAAAAGTTTTTTATATATATTTCTATGTCTGAGATATTATTAATTAATAGTGTAATTGACAGTACCTGTATTTCAGGTGAATTGACGAGAATCTGTCCGATTTTAATTAAACTTTTCTAAACACTTTATAGAAAACAATAAGTTGACAATGTAGTCAGCTAGTTAGTCAGCTTGAGAATGATCCAAGGAGGGATCGAAATATTGCAAATGTGAGGCGTTTGAATTTTATTTAAAATACCCAACTAATCAAGAAATCATTACCTACTTATTTACAATTATGATTTTATGTATTTATCAAAATAGGTAGTGAAGTTGAAATTGTATTTTTTCTTCAACTAAATAAATAAAATAAACAGGTCAAGTGTGTGCTAGTCAGCACACAGTGAGGGTCCGTAGGCCACACTATATAGTGTTTAACTGTAAATAGTGTATAAACAGTGTTTTTTTTAAATGCTAAAAAGCTTACTTTGAACCATTCTATGGGTCTGATATTCTCAAAACACACTCTGATAAAGTATTTTTTTGCCACTGAACCCAACTACAACCATATAAATACATCGAAAAGACCATAATTATAAAAAAAACCTATTTTGTCAATAAAAAATAAAATTATATTTTTTTCGAAATTTCCAAAAAGTGGTATCTTTACTTTTGGTCGAAGAATGTTCAGGAATTTTTTCAGATTTTTTGCACTTCACATAAGTGAGATAGAAGGGGGGGGGGACACGTTTTACACCCGCTTCAAACTAGCCTAGAATTATATATTTTTGTAATCAGCTCACGTACCCTTTCATATGATACCCCTCAAGGTGTCGAAAAAAAAAAATGTAAAATTTTTAACCCTTAAGTTTTTTTACCCTAATTTTTTTGAAAAATATATTTTTTAGGTCGCTATATTTTTAAAATATTTGGTCAGGTACAAGACACATACATGCCAAATTTCAAAGTGATCGGACGAAAGGTGTAGCCGTGAGAGCACGCGAGAGGACGGACGGACAGACACACGCAGGAAAATATAAGGGTCCTCGGTTTTGCCTACGGACCCTAATAAAAGATTATTCTAGCGTGAGAGACCTATCGTCGTGTGAACTCGGCTTAAAAGCATTATATCATTGAAGTATACGAAATAGAACGTGAGGAAGCTATGCATCACACTAATTGGCAGGCATTATAAAATATACTAAAGTAGAACCTCCTTAAGAAGTGTCTCAAGGGAATTAGAGTAACAGTCTTGTTATCCAGGTGCTCTTTTTGTTGAAAGTCGTGTTATCAAGGTTATTTTGGCTATCAGTCGTGTTATCGAGGTTAATCGGCGAAGTTTTCAAGTCTAGACTTGTTCAAGGTCGACCCATTCCTGTATAGAGACGCGTTATAGAGGTTGACTTCTCAAAACGACTTGTTATAGAGGTTCTGAGTTACGTTGTGAATTGGAAAAAAATCCGTGTTATTGAGGTTGTTTGGATAATAATGGTCGCGTTATAGAGGTTAATTTATTATGTGTTATGGCAATCTCAAGGGGATCTGAAAATTGCACTTGTAATTGAGGTTGTCGTGTTATTGAGGGTCGTGTTAGCGAGGTTCTACTGTAATAGAGTCGGCAGCCCTCTCAGTTTGGCCGGCACAGTTGGCCGCCTGTAATACCTACTGTTCTACGTATAATTCACGAGTTATTATTCCCACTACCTATCTACCTATGTCATCATTAATGTCAAACATGTCTTACCTATATAAGAATTGACACTTGTAATTGAGGCTGTCGTGTTATTGAGGGTCGTGTTAGCGAGGTTCTACTGTAATAGAGTCGGCAGCCCTCTCAGTTGGCCGCCTGCAATACCTACCATTCTACGTACAATTCACGAGTTATTATTCCCATTCCCTATCTACCTACGTCATCATTAATGTCAAACATGTCTTACCTTTATAAGAATTGAACTGTTTACATTACATTATAATCTTTAGGAAAGTATTTTCTCAAAGTGAGTATCTAACTCTCTTGGATTCAATAAGCCCGGAAAAACATGTTATTTTCTTGTTATATATTTTAGATTTTTCTATTTTTTTCTTTTGGTAAAGTAAAGGTAAATAGGATCACTGTATTGAGTTGGCCCTTAAGCGCTTTTAA
Source organism: Gerris lacustris (assembly GCA_951217055.1). Classification (NCBI taxonomy): domain Eukaryota; kingdom Metazoa; phylum Arthropoda; class Insecta; order Hemiptera; family Gerridae; genus Gerris; species Gerris lacustris. Next base: position 11,405,286 of record OX578277.1, read on the forward strand.
TGGTTCAGAGTGTCCTGTAGTAACCTTCTAGTTAGACCTTCTAAGGCCACTGGGGCCATACAGGGTAACTTCCATCTACACACAATTCTACAAGACCCTACAAGAAAATACCCTTATTTAAAAAAAAAAAAAATCTTTAAGGGTCAATCCTGTTTTCTATCCTAAGAGACCTTTTGTATCCTTTATTTTTTCATTTCGAACAAGTATTAAATCTCTTCCATACCTATATATATATTATATATATATATATATATATATATATATATATATATATATATATATATATATATATATATATATATATATATATATATATATATATATAAGTCCTTCACGAAACAAATAAATAAATATATAAAAGTCTATATACATATATCTATATATCCATACATTTATATATTTTCTAATGTTACTATAGTAGTTCTAGGGTTTCCCTTGTTGTTACAATATATTTTCCAATATTGAACATTATTATGCAAATAAATAGGTACATAGGTATAGTATATAAATACGAGGTAATTTATGTTTAAGTTTAAGGAGCATGAATCATACTTATATATAAATATCGATTTATATATAAAACTAGCAAGAGGCATCCTACACAAAATAAAATATGCTGGATTTTCAATTTTTGGGAGCAAGAAAATATAGGACATATTTTTTTTAAGATGCCCAATATATGAGCCCCAAAGAAAATCCTATCTGCCAATGCATTTATTTAGTGAAGAATGGGCAGATAAGACTAATTTGCTTCAATGTTAACTAATAAAGACAGAAACAACAGTAATAGTACATTACCCGTCGAGTGCGGAAAGTAGCATTTTGCATGCGAGTGTGGAGTTTGCACCCGAGCGACAGCGAGGGTAGTAAAACCACACGAGCAATGCAAAATGCCGCTTTCGCACGAGTTGTGGACCGTACTTTATCTACGATTGTTAGATTTAAATAATAAATAATGAAAAAAATAAACTTGCTGTATGTAAGTTCGTATATCTCTCTTGATAAAGATGACATTAATTCATTAGTTGTATTTTTTGCCGAATTAATTATTTCTGGAGGAGTATTATTCTCCAAATTTTCGTCAAAGTCACTTGATTCACTTATTTTCACAAAAAAACTCGATATAAACAGTTACTTTAATAAAAGAACAGCAAATTAGTTTTATTAAATGTAAACAAACTCGCTAATCGTGCGTAAAGCCATATAATTCCTCTTCTTTACCACCCTAGGGTGGTAAAGAAGAGGAATTATTCAGAGCTATGAGACACGCATGCGCAATGAATACAAGTACGTAAAGAATCACTTTCTACGCATCTAAACAGAGATACAATGTTTATATTTCGTATCAATCGTAGATAGAAACATTTTCTTTTATGTATTAAATATTCTTAATAAAGTTAGTTCATTTATCCTGGAGGAGTAATTGTTCATTTAATTAATGTACTTGATTCTCTTTACTATTATTTCATGGTATATTTATATACATAATTCAATGTAATTTTGGCTAAACCCTTTCGTATAAAGCTTATCTGCTTTAAATTCAAATATTTTTCTATCTATCTATCTATCTATCTATAAAATTAGCAAACCCGGTACACGTTGTCCCGCCTGTGTATAATTATTTACCTCTGTATATTTAAATATGGGTGATGTGTATGTAATCTAGAATCTATATTCGTTTCGTTGTAGAATAATGAAAGATGGCTTATACTCATGAGATTCCATCATTTTTATCGGTATAAATAGATAATTATATACATTTTTTTTTATTAATAATTCACGTGAATAAACAATGCTATTCACTATTAAATTCGCTATATAATGCTAATTATTAGCGTATGAGTGTGTATAAATAATATTTTTTGTTTTCTGATTTGATGTATAGATGTACAGAGTTTTAGGAGTTCCTACTCTGGAGCAAGCAACATATAGTTGACCATGCGAAAAACATGGATTCTAATTTTTAATTAAAAAGCATTTTTTCTTGGTTTTTTCTTCCCCCCCCCCCCCCCCTCTCTCTCTTTTATGAAAATATGTCAAAAGTGAACATAACAACAATTACGTTTCTCTTAAAGAACTTTCCAACAATTTTCATCATAAAGGGTATATATACTATTTTGACTTTAATGTACCGTAAGGGGTACATTACCCCTGCGTACGAAATTTAAATTATTTTAATTGAAATTCCGTTTTTAATTTCGAAATCAAAAAAACCTTCGGAGAAAGTGGCCCAGAGATCTACTAAATATAGGATTACTTATTAATAATTAATTATCACCCAACTTACATCTTTTCATTCTTTCATCTTTTAAATTCTAAATCAATTGTAAACAAATACGACCAGTGACAGCTAAGGAAATCCACAAGGAAAATTTAAAAACGTAAGGTTTATTCCAACCGAGCATTGTACCGTCCGTCACCGGCATGCGCAGTAGATAAAAGCCGTTCCAAGCTGACTTGGGACAGTGTTTCGTACCGTACACGAAACTGTTCCAACCCCGGCAGGGATCGTTTGCGAACCGTTCACTGTACGATCCCAACGATCCTCTGACAATACCATGTACTGGTTTGTATGACATGCGCAGTTATGTCAATAATTACAAATATCAACAGGAAGGTTTCCTAACTGTTAGATTTCCTTAATGATTTTAATACAGTGCGAATAATAGTCCTAAACTCGTTCCAACCTGACATGATTTTATTACAGTACAATGTTAGCGCATGCGTATAAAACCGGTCTTAAACGATTCCCGAACGATCCGCGGGAAATTTTGCTGTATGGAAAGTTAGTTCGGAAAAAATCCTCAAGTTATTTTATTTGTATTGACATGACCCATATTTATCTTCATTTTGACGAGTTTCAAATTAATGATTTATTGAATGACAGCGAAACAGGAAGAGTAAACAAAGAAATAAATGAATTGACGTGTGACAACCAGGTTTGTTCAAACTTGTGTCCTATTAGGTATCGGTTTAATTTTTCTGCACCTGAAATTTTCTCTTACCGTCCCCTACACGGGGGCATATAGTGTTGGCGAGATCCGTTGTACAAAGGTTTGTCCTTTTATAGGTTTAAGATCAGCTGTCTAGTTGGTTGTCATTTATATGAAGTAATAATTACAAGATAAAAAGAACTTTTTATATACTACGTTTTTAAATTTTCTGTCATAAATCATAAATTTAAAAACCCGTCAAAATGAAGATTGTAAATATGGGATATGTCAAAACAAATAAAATAACTTGCGGATTTTTTCCGAACTAACTTTCCATACAGCAAAATTTGCTGAAAACGAATTAAATTCTGCTACAAGATGGCTAAAAGTATTAAAATAATGCATTGTCATCGTGTTCTGAGCTATTCAAAAGTCTGGCTTTTTGGGAAGTTAGTTAAAGATTTGTACTGGACAAACAAACAAACAAACAAACAAGCAAGCTAATAAAAACGTAGTAATAAATTCGGAACTATTTTTATTACTTTCTCATATAAAGAGAAAGTATTGTGAGATGTGGAGCCTAAACTACTGTGCTGATTTTAACAAAATTTGGCATACATGTTCAGAAAAATCACACCCCGAGAAAAGGAATTTTAGCCTCAATTTTGGGGGCGCTACCCCCCAAAAACTGTGATAAACGTGAAATAAAAATTCTCAAAAAACATTCCTGACGATTTTGATTAAAAAATTCTAAAATGTAGTCCATTTAAATACGAATCTAACGATATAAGCCGTTTCCCTGGAAAAAAAATCTAGTTTCCGAGATATTGATGAAAATAAATCTGATTTTGTTGAAAATTAAAAACAAAAAGTAAACAACCACCTGTTGAATGCATTTTAAATAATATAATATTAACTAGACATCGCGTAGGTTTGGATAAGCGAGCTTAATGCAATAAAAATGTAATATTTAGCAAATTAATAGTTAATCATGGTCAGTTTATAGTTTAAAAGGATGATTGGAGTAGACGGTTGTGCCGGGAGGGACTCTCACTTCACTTGGAAGGTTCTATAGTAACCCTGCTAAAGGTAAGTATACTGCCACAGCTAGCAGATCGACATGCGTATCCGTCTGTATAGACGTTAATGTTCTTTTTATCTTGTAATTATTTATTATTTTTTGCTTGTTTAAATTCTGAATTAAATAAATTCACACCAAAAGGAGTTATCAGTGGATTATTATCTGTATCATTTTTGTCACAGTCCTAATAAAAAGTGTAAGTATAATTTATATTATTAATAATTTATGTAGTTGTGATACTATTTAATAAAAAGAAAAAAAAAATGTTCATAAAAATCATCGTTATTGATTTGTTATACCAAAAAAATTATTTTTTTAAACTTCTAATTTCTATCTCTTGTTTTGATTACGTATTCAATTAATAATTAAATTTAACGAAAACTCGAAAACTAACACATAAATGGAAAACACTGGGCTTAGTAATTATCAACTTTAAAATGAGAAAGTTCGTCTGAGTTGTCTCGTACCGATTTGTTAAACAAGTATATTGTGTTGAACTCATCGAAATTTAATCGAAAATCGATTATAAAAAGAATACCTCCAATGAGGATTTAGGATCCTAAAACTCCTTTTTGAAAATACCCCAAAACACTTCATCTAAGTTCGGCTTCAAAATAACCTATCGGCTTTTGGCTTCCCCCCTCCCGCTCTCTCCCCTCCCCCCTCCAGTGGAAGTTTCGATCAGGAATTTGCGGTAATTCCTTAGCGGGTAAAGCATCAGCTTTGGGTGGAATTAATGGGGAAGGAAACTCACTGTTCCCCTCTTCTATCTCCCAGATAACTCTTCAAATGCTCCCTATTGTGGTTATCAATTATATATCCACGATAACAGGATTCGTTTAGATAAGTTCAACTTCAAAAAGCCAAATTTGATATAGTAGTTAGGTTTGTCCCTTCTTTTAATCTTCGTTTTTATGTGGGTCGATCAAGGGTAGTAATGAACAATAAGGTGAATACTTCTTAAAATTGGCTATATTTCGCCCCACTCCGGGGCATATTCATGCCTAAAAACATCGAAAAATCTAAGATTACCATAAATGTTCTATTTACATGATTTAAAATACAATAATTGTCAGAAAATAAAAGCAAGGTCTCAAATTCTTACCTTAAGAAGATTACGTTAACAACTCTTTAACAAGAAGTAAGAAAAAAAGTTATATATAGACCACATAGTGGTTTCGTCATACATCACAGTCAACACTTACTAAATGTTATGAAATTAAAAATAACAAAAGACGAGAACAAATTAATAAAAATTAACAAATTAACATGTTTAAACATTTGACTAGAGATAACCAGAAGTAAACCTTCCGTCTTATCAACTTACGGAAAAAAACAAAAAGTAAAGAGATTTAAAATAATTTAAATTTAAAAAAAACGGGGGTCTTTGGTTTAAAATTTATTACTAAAAATTATATAATTATTTATTTTAAATATTATGAGGGACTTACTGTTTTTTTTGTTGTTTTTTTTATATTTTTATTTATATAGGTAACTATGATATGACAATTGTACGAGAGGAATGATAAGGGCATAACAGAATTTGGCGGGATTTTTAATTTCTAAAACTATCTGAAATTTAGAACGGCTGAATAATACTTGTTTAAATCTTTGGCATCGGTTTTGTAATTGACAGAATTTTCTGTCAATTACAAAACCGATGTTTTTAGGCATGAATATGCCCCGGAGTGGGGCGAAATATAGCCAATTTTAAGAAATATTCACCTTATTGCCAAATTTGATCATTTTTAACTCCAAAGTTTATATTTTTTTATTTCTCTTTGTAATTAATAGTAGAGAATTTATTATATTTGTGCCAATTTCAATAGGTGCACTACATTTTATATTTCCCTGACTCCAAAATATAGTGGATTTGGAACAGTAAAGTCTATTTGGAGAATATAGTCTAAAACTATATATGAAATTATTTGAATCAAATCGACAATAAACCCAACTCATTTGTTTGGTCCTTTGGGCCGGATATATATGTTATGTTTCATAAGGTTTATGTTAGGAATCAGTGGCTGTGGTTCCTATACCCTATTTACTGTACATGAAACGCTTCAATAGCCTCCTAAAGCTTCATTTAAAAAAATTAATGACTATATTATACATCATTCATTCAAGAATAATAGAGCCTGCGAATCGCAGTTCTTTAGTCTATTGGTCTATTTTATTACTAGGCACGATAAATAATATTTTAATGAAGATTCAATTTAATATCTCAATGATCTTAAATTGTGCGTACAAATATATTAAAAACCTAAATATTCTTAATCTTAACCGCAAGAATTATCATATAATATAAGTTAAAAATCCCGTCAAATACTTCCTTTTAGTGACAGCAAGTTACTAGAAGGATTTCTTCGAACAGAAAAATTAATGTTTCCTATTATATTTATTTAGGTACTCTTATAGAAAAGGGACACCTTTTTTGTTTTTTATACAGAAGAGTTTACATCCTTTAGTCTAACCTATGAAGACAAAGGGATATTTAGTCCAATATGCTTTGGGACAAAGGAATATCACACTTTTGCATAAAAAAAGTGTGCATTCGGTTGTCAGAAGATATATTAGATTAAAAAAAAGTGGGGGGCCCTTTTTTATAAAAGTGCCTTTATTTATTTATTAAATTATTATTTAAAACAAGTTGTACTTTGGAGGAGTAAGGTTACTTTAACATCTTAGGTATGTAATAAACAGCTTGGTTTTCCGGTGAAATCCGCGTCACGAAGGGGAAGAAGTCCGACGTTTCGCTTCCACTACTGGAAGCATCTCCAGGGGTGTGGTGCATCGTGATGTTTACTTGAAGCAACAACAAGACATACTGACGACTGGAGTGAAGGAAGACGTATTTATAGTTGCTTTCTGGAACGTAGATTATACCTAGATTCCCCGGGGGTTCTTTGAGTCCGGTTTATCCTTTGTCGGGATGACGCAATCGGGCAGGAGTCACCTTTGTGGAGCGGGTGATGTTTGAAGTCGAGAAGTGACCGCGGCACCGCTTCTTGCTTTCTCCTTGGCACAGGTGCTGACCAGCGGCTTCCAGGTCCGGGAAAGAGTGAATCCATCCTCTCTGTTGAAGTTTTCCGGTTGTTTCTCGATCTCGCGATAGCCTCCCGTACTACCCTGTTGTGATACCTGTTGACCGAAGCAAGTACTCGTATGTCCTCAAATTTTATGAAACGGCCGATCTTAGGTAAGAACTTATTTGGTTCTTTTGGGGGTAAAATGGCCGCCATTTTGGAAAAGCTATACATATTTGTGATCTAAATTTCAATAACTAACTCAACGGATAACCAAACTCAAAAATTACGAAGAAATTTTGAGTTGTGAAGTTCGAAACTTTTTTCATTTTTTGTTTTTGGGCAAAAAAGTTTCACTTGTATACTAAATTTCAAATCTATAGCTACAATATAAGGTCTAGAGATGTGATCTAAGATGTGACAGTCGGACGGACGAACTACCAAAATCATAAGGGTTTCTAGAATGACCTCGAAACCCTAATAAACAAAACAAATGTAAATGGAATCAATTTTATTATGTTTAAAGAAGCCCCCTGTTAACAGTATAATACATTATTAACAGTAAAAACGTACAAAACAAAGCAAGTGATAGAAAATATCCTTTTCAACAAACATTTTTGTTATGAACAATCAAAAACCGCAAATGTTGTTAAAATGTTTAATCAATGGACAAGACTTTATTTAATATTGTTTTTTTTTTTTTTTTTTTTTTTTTTTATTTATTTATTTATTTTTTTTTTTTTTAAATAAATAAGTTGTAAAATAAAAAAATATAAAAACATTTCAAGCTCCTAACGAAAATTAAGTCTTTGGCAGTCAAGGAGTAAAATAATGAATCTTTTGCTGAAAGTTATACCAACTTTAGCTATGACAACTTTATTCTCCCAATATCAAAGTTGAAGTATAAAAAAAATGTCAATAGAAGCAACAGATAAGACATTTAATAATTGTAACGGACAACTTAACATCGCTCTATTAAAGAAAATGTTTTTAAAATATCAGCTACTTTATTTTAAGTAAGGAAGTTTGAAAAAAAAAAAAGAAGTTGAGATGTCAATACAAGTTGCTAACAAATCTTAAGTATCAGAATACAACTTTGATATTTCCCTCATTTTTTTTCCTCTAACTAAAAAAAAAAATATTTTTTGGCTTTGAAACTTTGTTTTGTGGTGGCAACAACTTTTATTCTTTAGTGTTTCTCTCTTCAGAATTAATGACAGCAAATTTATATCGTAAAGTTTTTCTTATCTCTCTTTCATTAACACAGACATACAAAATAAAAATAACTTTTTCTTTTTTTCAAAGAGTGGGAAATGTTGGAGAAAAGTTAAGTACGTCAATCTTATTGGATCCTCATTTTTTTTCCAACAACTTGTGATAACTTACTTAAGTACCACTTCAACTTTTAACTGTGCTTTCAGATTTACTCACACGTGCCCAACTTTATACACATGTAGTTATGTATATACAATTTGTATTATTAACTTATCTAATGTCAAAAACATCTATTTCGGAATTCATTTATATCCGGCTCAAAGGAACAAAAAAATACATTTTGGTCCTTTGGGACGGATAAAAAAAAAATCTTACTTCAACCAAAAAATTATACTTTTTTTATTCTCTCTACGTTCTATGAATATATTTAAAGCTGTATAAGGAAGGAAAGCTAGAACGGTCGTAAAGTCTGTTTTGTTATAATTTCACTACAGTTGCATACCTAAGCCTGTTATCTCGTTTACTTAGGACCCAAGCTATCACATTAATGTATTAAACATTCCACCAGGTTAATAATATGTAAACATAGTATAGACAGCACAAACAGAATTTTCGAAAAAAACTAAATATTTAATCGAGAGCAAATTTATAATTAATCTTTAATTTTATATTAAGTAAAAGAATATTAAAATTTTATTTGAGTTATTTGATTGTAAAATTACAATAAGTAGGGTTATTGAATTGTTTTTTTTGTTTTGTTTTTTTCTTTGTTTGTAGGTGACTTACACATGTTATCCCAGTCTGATCACATCATGGATGTGTCAAGTGACTGATATGTACCTCTATCCTGTAATGATATAATACTGTTCTATATGGGACTACACATCAAACACTATAACTACACTGGGAAACACTAACAATAATACGGGTTGGATACCCAGAGAGGTGAGTTATGTGCCAATCTAATGCTCACATAGACAGACAAGTAAATTGATTTGCACCTTTTTCCTACAATATCCTAATACTGTTCTAACTGGGACCGTAGTCTAAACACTAACAGTAATACGGGCTGGATACCCAGAGAGGTGAGTTATGTGCCACTCTAATGCTCACATAGACAGACAAGTAAATTGATTTGCACCTTTTTCCTACAATATCCTAATACTGTTCTAACTGGGACCGTAGTCTAAACACTAACAGTAATACGGGCTGGATACCCAGAGAGGTGAGTTATGTGCCACTCTAATGCTCACATAGACAGACAAGTAAATTGATTTGCACCTTTTTCCTACAATATCCTAATACTGTTCTAACTGGGACCGTAGTCTAAACACTAACAGTAATACGGGCTGGATACCCAGAGAGGTGAGTTATGTGCCACTCTAATGCTCACATAGACAGATGAGAAAAGCGAGTGATATATCCACCCAGTAATGATCTAATACTGTTCTACCTGGAACCAAACACCAACAAAAATCAAGATTAGATTCCTAAAGAGTTGAAACTTAACTGAAACCATTTTTTATATATAACCACTGACTGACTATCCATAAAATTTTGTATGTATACAAAATACAGGCCCCCTAGGTCCTCGCTGATCTTGATTCAAAAAGGTTGTCATTGATATGTAGAATTTTATATGACGATATTTCCGGAATCAATTGCCATTAGAAGCTTGAAATTTACAACTTGGCTTGAACAACTTTTCTGAAAGGGGTTTTCCAATCCGTCTTCATGATTTGAGATAGTAACCAAATATACTTGATTATGTTTGTAATTCTTAAAATAATATTAAATAATAAAATAATATTATTTAAAAAAAATAATATTATTAATGTCAGCCAAGACGAAATGTTTTGAAACTTGATCCCCTATGTAGAATATATAGGGGCAATGTAAAAAATGGGAGATTTCAGCCAGGCTGATTTTCTGAAATTAGAAAATGAAAGATAATTTCAACCCTAGTATGCGATAAGCCACGGTGAAAGGGGGAGGGGGGTGCAGAAGGAAAACTCTCTGATTTTCAAGGAAGGTTTAAACCGCTATCTCCAGTAATCGGAGTCAATTACTAAAACAGGTTTTTTACAAATTATTTTATCCAAAATAAAGGGATGTAGAATTAATGGGGAAGGGATTTATAATATATTCCCGCTTAGTAAAATAACTTAAATGATTTTTGACGGTAGTTTATAAATCAAATAAACAATAAAAACATGTAGTCTGCCAATTAGTGTGGCATATAGCTTCCTCGCGTCATATTTCGTAAAATATAATGGTTTTATTTTTGCTTCTACAACCTATTATTGTCAAATATATTTAATTTTCCCCCGTTTTTTAAATTTGTCAAAATTGTTTTCTTTTTTTACATGAATTAAAGTATCAATTAACCTTAAGTTTAAGAGAGCAGATGGTTGAAATTAATCTAGTGCTATCTATGGGCTACTTTCGTCAAACCATCAAAATTTCATTAAAATCAGATGAGTACTTTTGAATGCAAAGATGTAAATAAATCAATGTTTATGCGCATGGGGAAGAAAAACAAATGGGCACCGAAGGTTCAAACTTATACAGGGTGGTCCAAAAGTCTCCCCCCCCCCCCCTCTTAACTTTTGAACGGTTTGAGATAAATTAATGAAACTTGGGGGATCTCTACCATGCAAAGGGTTTGTTTGCATGCAATCGCCCACTAGGGGCAACCACCCACTTTGCCCCCAGGCCACCCAACTTCAGAATTTCAAACTGGAGTGTATATTTTTGATAGCATATTTGGATTCTACGGTGAAAAATAATAAACTTTTACAAGAAACTTATTTTTCTATTTCCAATATTTTGCCCCCTACAGAGGGGCAAAGATAGCAAAAAACCTCTTCCGATAATACGTTGTAAAATCTAAACGGTTAGAGATAAATTAATGAAACTTAGGGGATCCGTAACATGTAAAGGTAAGTTTGTTTTCATGCAATTGCGCAGAAGGGGCAAACACCCATTTTGCCCCCAGGCCACCTAACTTCAAAATTTTAACCTAGAGTGTATATTTTTGATAGCATATTTAGATTCTACGGCGAAAAATAAAAATATTTTACTTGTAACGTTTTTTTCTATCTCAAATATTTTGCCCCCTATAGGGGGGAAAAGTTATAAAAATGGTAAATTTCAGCGCCTGGAGGCAAAATGGTGGTTGCCCCTAGTACGCCAGTGAATGAATACACACTTCCCTTTACATGGTACAGAGCCCCCAAGTTTCATTACTTTATTTCAAACCGTTTAGATTTTACATCGATCTAAGTGTTATTTATTTAGTATTTCAGAAGGGTTATTTTGCTATCTTTGCCCCTCTGTAGGGGGCAAAATATTGGAAATAGATAGAAAAAGGTTCAAGTAAAAGTATATAATTTTTAACTGTAGAATCCAAATATGCTATCAAAAACATACACTCCAATTTGAAATTCTGAAGTTGGGTGGCCTGGGAGCAAAGTGGGTGGTTGCCCCTAGTGGGCGATTGCATGAAAACAAACTTCCTTTTGCATGGTAGAGATCCCCCAAGTTTCATTAATTTATCTTAAACCGTTCAAAAGTTAAGAGGGGGGGGGGGGGGGAGACTTTTGGACCACCCTGTATGAGACCAACCATGGGTTGGTAATTATAACCTACCATTTTAATTTCATTAAAACCGAAAGAGTAGTTTTTATGATATGTTGGTTCGCAAAAAATAAGCGACAGACCGACACGTAACCAAAATTGTTCCCTGATGTCTAAAACGGATTTCTGTCTTGCAATTTTTCGAAATCGGAGACATAAAATATTTTTGTTCTTCAGAACGATCACACAGCTTCCGTTACCTTCTGTAAGCTCGGAAGCAATACATTATTAAAACTTATACACTCTGTAGCGCAGTATGGGGTTCCATACTACGCTAGTATGATATATAAAATAAGAGTCGAAAGTCATGTGCTGTATTTAATTACATCATCAGTTTTATTTCAAACTTGGAATGTTGTTAATTTTAAAATAATCTTTGAAGTTTATAAAGTTATGTATAGAAGTGATTTTTAATGTCCCAATTAATTCTTTTTAAATTTAATTAGAGCATCTTAGAAACATCAAATATAAGATAAATATATAGAAGTTAAGAGATAAAATTGAAACATAAAGCTGTTTTCCCCCATGTTTATTCGATGAAGGAGGTAGTGAGTAGTTTATTTTTAAATCTCCAGACGGTAACTTAGTAGAGGGCAACTATTTTATTTTTTTAATAACTAGGTCTGATATTGAAGTCTGGTAAATTAATTAAAAAAAAAAAATACTTCTTGCATACGAGTCCGCAAGACAGTGAGACATTTTCATGTTTTCGCTCTGCGTAAACTACCGACATACAATGAAATAAAATCTAATTGATAAAAGTAGATAGAAGATAATTTTTATTCTTATCTCCACACCGGCTTGATTACAAACAACTGAATTCAAAGGCGCCGGCGCGACTTCTACGAATTTTTTATATGCCTTCATACTAGGTAGGGCCGAGAGGGCTGAGAGTTGATGACAACCTCCTGTACTTTCCTAACTCCCTGTCACACGTATAAATCTTTTCGACTTTCTTCGGCCCTATGACGTGCGGTGGAGGAAGGCCCAACAGCTGGAGACTGGATTACACACCTCCTATAGCTTTTTAACTCCCTGTTATACTTTTCTGAGTTTTTAAGCTAAAAGTAACGTAACCTTTTTGACTTACGTTCCATAACTTAAACATGAAAATGTCAAAAATTACTATAAAGCTTTTCGAAGGTAAACTTTTACATTTTTGTGAACGCTCAAAATGTTATAACTAGTAGTCCGATTTTTGTTTTCATATGAAATATGAACAATATTGAAAAGGGACGCAGATTCGTTTTTATGGATCCAAAATCTTCAGCACCCTCTAGTGCCAAAAAAAAGGTGTAACACAATCAAAAAAGTACCCTGTATCGAGTGTAGAGAGAACACTTGGGAGATGGTACCCAGGCCCGGACTTTAAGTGAATGGCGCCCTGGGCTGCTCTCAGCTTTGGCGCCCCCCCCCCCCCCCCTCCCTCCGGTTATTTATGCATACCGGCAACGCATACACACGAAAGTTCCAAGTAATATACATTGCATAGGGTTAAATTGATGAAATAACCCAGATTTAAAGGTGTAAGCTATAAAGGTATAGTCAACAATAACAAAATTAATATACGTTTTTTTAGCTTTTTATATAAGGTTGTTTATTTGAGCATAATGTCATTGTAATACATTATAAAAATTGCTGTACAAATATATTATATTAATTATTATTAAAAATCTCATCAAAGCAAACCTTGAGGATGGGAGCTAAGGCTCTATTATATGAATTAGAAAAAAAAAATAACTAAAATTATGAAATACACACATACCAAATTAAAAAAATAAAAATAAATGAAATAAAAAAATAAATGAAAAATAAATATACAGTAAAACTTTGATTAAACGTTTTTGTTGGTATCACAGAAAAACGAGTCAATAAAGATAAAAAATTTCTAATTTACACTACACCTCTGTTTGAAACTATAAATTGGATAAATGGATTTGTCGAAGGTGTAATAATTTAAAGCAGTCTCTTTTAGTTCATTATGAAACGTTTCGACTCATAAGAGTCACCTTCAAATGTTATAAAAATGTCTAATCAAGTTTTTTTTTAACGTCAAATTTTAAATAATTTATTCCTTTTTAAGATGTTAATTGTCATGTAAGCTTAAACTATTTATGTATAAATATTGTTTTTAATCTAATTTCTATCAAGACGATACATTTTGAAGTGAGAACACTCCCTGACAATGCCTGCACAGCATAACAGTTTGGCAACTTCATTGCAGCCTCCACAATAGCTTCATTTGTAGATTCCTTCGATACAAGAAGTGACAACACTTCAAAACGATCGGCCAACATTGCATAAGCTTTTCTTCTTTTCGACAAGTTTGATATTATTGAATCAATTATTTTAAAAAACTCCAGTTCTAAAAGCTGATCTTCCATCATGTTTCACTTCATTCTTACTGGTCTCATCTGCAAATATTTTGCGATTCCTAACCCGGGAATAAGTAGGAGTTTCACACCCATAAACAGCCGCAGTAGATTCTTCGTACTTTTCAAACTCGTCTCTTTTTTCTTTGACATATCCTTCTAAAGAGTGGAGCAGTTTAATAGCCGCTGCAAGATCTATGGTTTGCATTTGTAAGTAGTTGCTACACTTGTCAAACCTTTCTAAGATGGCATTCCATAAAATACATAAAAAAGCAATTTCAAAATTTCAAAATTGTTTTTCAAGAGCTTGGGCTTCTAATCGAGCTCCAGGTATTCTTCAGGGGATCTTCAGATCCCCTGAAGGGATCTTCAGATAACGTTCTCAGAGAATTTTGAATTTCATTATACCCTTTTACTACAGCTTTCAGGGCATCTGCTCTAGCTGACCACCTGGTATCAGATAGCGACTTTACCACTGGTGTATGGTTTTTATCCAAGTGCTCTTTTTAAAAATTTCCTTTAATAAAATGGGAAAAGGTAGAGAATAATAGTTGTTTTGGGTCAACACGGCATGATATAGTGGTTTAGCAGAAACCAGCTCAATGGTGCGACAACCATTAGTGGATAGAGAGCCAATCACGATATATGCAATTTTTTTTTATAAAATAAATAAGAAAAGCGCAATCTTAGCTGTGCTCGGAATGCGGTATTGGGGAGGATCTTGAGCATATTATTATCAAAAATATTTATTTCTTAATAAAAATAACTTCATTATTTCTAAAGATGGTCCATTGCAATAGACTCATTCAACAACCATTCACGCATATAAATCATCATTGCATAGTAAAAAGGAATCCATATACGAGTTAATCTATAGATTTTTATCAGACACGAATTATAAAATTTACAAAAATGAGAAATAATTAAAAGAAAATAAAATTACTAAATTAATAGAAAAAAAATATATTTTTTTAATGACTTAACCCTATTTATCTTTGCAGTTTATTTAAAAATTGTCTGTTGTTATTGAGATTTATTTTTTAAATTTGTCTTAAGAGTGGAAAAATACTTTTTTTTTTTTTTTAGTAAAAATATGTCTTCGAAAATTTTGCGCCCCCCAAAATCTGGCGCCCTGGGCTATAGCCCAGTCAGCCCATTTACAAGTCTGGGCCTGATGGTACCTTAATCTAAACTTTTTTCTATCGGAACCGGAAATTTTGTTTCCGAGCTTACACAAAGTAAAAGAAGCTATATGATCGTTCTGAAGAACAAAAATATTTTATGTCTTCGATTTATATTAGTCTGCCAATTGGTGTAGCACATAGTTTCCTCGCATTCCGTAATTTAATGATTTTATGCTTTTACAAGTCATTATTGTCTAATTTGTTTAATTGTTTCCCCTCGTTTTTTTAATGTGTCAAAATTGTTTTGATTTTTTCTTGAATTAATGTATCAATTAAGCAAATGTTAAAGAGTGCAAACGGTTCAAAGTAATCTGGGGCTATCTGCGGGTTACTTTCGATAAACTATAAAAGTTTCATACAAATCAGATAAGTACTTTTGAAGCTATAGGTGTAAATTAATGTATGTTTGTGCGCATGTGGAAGAGAAACAAATGAGCGCAGAAGGCTGAAACTTATATGGGACCAACAATGGGCTACTCATGACCAACCACCCAAATTTCATTAAAATTGGACGTGTAGTTTTTAAGATATTATGGTTTCCCAAAAATTGAACGACAGACCGACAGACAGACACGGAACCAAAAATGTTCCTTGATGTCTGAAACGGATTTCTGACTTGGAATTTTGGAAATCGGAGACATAAAAATTTTTCGTTCTTCGAGACGAAGGACGAACTTCTTTGGTAAGCTCGGAAGCAAAAATCTAAGACAGAAATCCATTTCAGACATTTTTGGTTCCGTGTCTGTCTATCGGTCTGTCGCTCAATATTTGCTAACCAACATATTCTAACAACAACACGTCTGATTTTAATGAAATTTAAATGGTAGGTCACAATTCACCCATTGTTGGTCCCATATAAGTTTCAATATGCTGTGTCCATTAGTTTATCTTCCGCATGCGCACAAACATACATTTATTTACACCTATATATCTTGCATACACTTCTTTAAACCTATAAAATTTTTTAAAAGTTTCAACTTTCTGCGCTCATTTTTTTTTTTTAAATGTGAGCACAAATATTCATTTATTTACACCTACCTACATCTTCAGAAGTATATAGGAGTCGAAAGGCATTGCTTAATGTATTTAATTAAATTATTAGAAATTCAAATTTTTAAGTTTTTGGTAGAATTCAATATACAGGGTGTTCCGCATAAGTACCTACAGAGAAAAACCTATGAATCTACATCAAATTTCTGACCAAAAATGTCAAGTAACCTTGGGTCCTACGGACCTTCGTTTTCGAGATATATCGATATATCGATTTTTTTATTTAGGTCATGTTTTTAGCCATAAACTTCGTAATAAATAATAATCTAAATAAGATAGAAAGATGCAGTTTGCAGCATCGTAAAGAGCATTAAATTTTCTTTAAGAAATCACTACTTTTAGTACTTAATACGTTTATAAACTTAGTGATAATGCAAGAAAAACATTAAAATTGGAAATGATATAAAATGTTTATACAACTTGGAGCTTCCATAACTTCTATATTTTTATAAATATTGTAATGTTTAAAATGTTTAAAAAACTGCGCAATTTTATAAGCTTTAATTCGATATAGCATTGTCTATAGTTTACGTGTTGTTTTATAGTTTATTGTTTATAGTTTACAGCATGTACCTGCAGTTAGATGGGTGTCCCATCCAACTGCTGTTTGATCCATTGGATCAAACAGCATGGTGGATTGGGGACCTAGTAAAAAGTATTTTAAACAGAACAATTGTTTATACTAGGGAAGAGCAGATTTCTTTTTCTTTTCAAAATTCTAAAAATCTACATCCCTCGAATTCCCAATACAACTGAAGCCCTTCTAATACTGGTCCTAGGATCAGTAACCAATCAACAGTGCCTGTTGTTCGGCATCTTCTTTCGATAACTTGAAAAATGTAATAGGAAAGATGTCGTCTGTTTGGAACTGCCTGGCATACTCACGAGCCGACGCCCTGCTATTCTTCAGACACTACCGCGCCAGCATATGATAAGAAAACAATCAAATTTTATTTTTAAATTGCAGAAAATTCATAGAGCTGTTACTTATTAAGTTGATTTCCTAATAGTTTTTCTACTATTTCTCTATGAAAACTTACGTAAACTATAGACAATGCTATATCGAATTAAAGCTTATAAAATTGCGCAGTTTTTTAAACATTTTAAACATTACAATAGGTATAAAAATATAGAAGTTATGGAAGCTCCAAGTTGTATAAACATTTTATATCATTTCCAATTTTAATGTTTTTCTTGCATTATCACTAAGTTTATAAACGTATTAAGTACTAAAAGTAGTGATTTCTTAAAGAAAATTTAATGCTCTTTACGATGCTGCAAACTGCATCTTTCTATCTTATTTAGATTATTATTTATTACGAAGTTTATGGCTAAAAACATGACCTAAATAAAAAAATCGATATATCGATATATCTCGAAAACGAAGGTCCGTAGGACCCAAGGTTACTTGACATTTTTGGTCAGAAATTTGATGTAGATTCATAGGTTTTTCTCTGTAGGTACTTATGCGGAACACCCTGTATATGAAGTTCGATATATTGAATACTACCAAAAACTTAAAAATTTGAATTTCTAATAGATTGTACTAGGTACAGAGTACAGGTACTAATTGAGTACTTTATTATAAGTAGTAGTACTTTATTATAGTAGCGTTATAGAAGTATTATAAGCGTTAATTCTCGGTCTAGTTCTATTGCCGTGAATATTTGGCTTACTAGATTTGTAGAAAAGATTAAAAGCTTGGATTCGGGGAATTTGTATCGGTATCGACAGAGAAATATCATTCTCCCGTATAGCTCAGTTGGTAAGAGCACCTGTAACGAATTAATAGGAGGGCTCATGGTTCAAGTCCCGGTGCGGGGTTCTATTTTTACTGGTCTTATATTACTTTGCTTTGTAAGTTTCATCGCACATTTCGATTTCCCCAATTTTGAACCCCTTCCCGTGATTCAATCTTCCCCAAATTTTGCACATAGATAATAGATACAACTAAGGTGAAGAATACAGAAACCAAAAAAATAAAAACATAATGGCGTCAAATTTATTTGCTTTTTAAGTTTCATCGCACACCTATTACCCCAATTTTGAACCACTTCCCGTCATTTAATCTTCCCCAAATTTTGCACATAGATACAACTAAGGTGAAGAATACAGAAACCAAAAAAACAAAAAATAAAAACAAAATGGCGTCAAATTTATTTGCTTTTTAAGTTTCATCGCACACCTATTACCCCAATTTTGAACCACTTCCCGTCATTTAATCTTCCCCAAATTTTGCACATAGATACAACTAAGGTGAATACAGAAACCAAAAAAAAAAAAAAAAAAAAAAAAAAAAATTGAAAATAATGCCAGTTTTGAAAAATGGCATTTTTATATTAATTATTCTCTGTATGTCTCCCGTAGTTATTGATAATTATAATTTAAATTATTAGTTTTATTAGTTTATTTTTAAATCGGAGACCTTGTAACAAGTACTTTAATTAGGTTATGCCCAACTCAGTAGGTAGTTAGGGGGTACGGGTTGTAGTGAAAAGAAAATAATAAAAATAAAAATTACAAACAAAATATATATCTATTGGAATTTAGGCGCCAGGTTCTTTTATATATGGGACAAGAACCAACCCCTTACATAAAAATAAAATTATATTGGCTGAATGACTTACATCTTAAGTTTAATCTTAAATTAAAATACATTTTAATAGAGTTAGATGGTTGATATTGAGAATCTGGTTGATAGTAAGACCACTTCGGCCCCAGACTAACCACCCTTCACATGAAGGGTTTTGAGAAGTTCTGAATTTGAGAAAAAAACATTTGAGGAGAACTGCTAGCATAACTTAACGTATAACACTACTGAACTTAATTAAAAAACCCATGTCTGAACATTAAACATTTTCTTTAAGAGGTTCGGCCTCACGGCCAAAGCCGCCGGCCACAACGCCGTTCCAAAAACCTCTGCCTTGGTCAGAACCAGCATGGCGTACCTTAGCAAAACCACACAAAACAAAAAAACGGATTGGTCATATTATTATAAGTTTCAGACAAAAGACCTACACGGAAATTTAAAACTAAAATAATAAAAAAATAAAAAGTAAGTAGGATTTCTCCAGGTCCCCGAAATTAAAATTATAATGGAAAAAAAAAATATGGCCCACCTGATAAATTTTCCACCAAATTTAAATAAATAATTTAACAGAAAATTTACCCTAATTACAAACCGTTACAACCTAACAATCACATAGCTTCCGTCACCTTCGCTAAGTTCGGAAGCAAAAACTTTGTCGAGTTATAAAAAGACGCTGTAGACAAGTCTACATTTTAATGATAAGGGTTGTACAGCTTGACTTTTAACGATGACTAATTTTCGTTAATGAAGACTTTTTTAAAGTGTAAAATTAAAATGCTTCAAGAGGCAAGAATTTAATGGGTGATAATTTGTTTCTTATAATTACCTAACGAACCGAGGGTCGGAAGAAAATTCCTCAATTTCTCATTATATGTTTCCATTAAAATTGCTTATTGAAATTCCGAAATTATTTTTAATAATTTTCTTAAGACGACGTTCTTAAAGAGGAGTCTTTTAAAATAAATGACAATTAAATCTCTTGATTGTAATACTAATTAAAATCAATAATTCAATTTAATACTTATTAAAATGAATGTGAGTGAAAAAATTAAATAATTTGAAACAAAACTGCACAAGTTAAACAACTTCAAACCTATTTACAATTATTGTTTTCAAAGTCTAAAGCCTGGGTCACACTAGGCTGGTTGCCAGCCGCTGCCAACCAGCGGCTGATAGTATCACCAGCAAGTAGCGGCTGGCAACCCGGTCACATTATAGATTGTATTGGCTGCTACTCGCCAGCGTTTTGTAACGGTTTACCTTCTGGGTGCCGCTGCTCTAGTCGGAGGAGGGGTGGATTCCCTTAGTAAGGAAGAATTTACTGTCGAAAATTAAATTTGAGCGCCACCTCGCCTACGGGAAATTTTGGGGAAAGAGGTAATACGGGACGACGAGGGATCCCGGGAAAGAGAAAAGGAATGAGGGAGAGGAGAGAGGGAAAAATTAGGATGGATAAAGAGAGGAAGGGAACACTAAAATTATTAGGACAAAAAGGAAAAGGAATAATATAGATGGCCAAGACACAAAGAAGAAATAGAATAAAATGTGGGATATCTGTAATAATAAAACTGATAGAAAAAATCATACAATAATAAAATCTCCTTATAATAAAAGTAAATCCTACTTACAAGTAAAAGAAAAGAAAAAGCCCTAGGTCCCCCGGGAAAATAATAAAGGTAAGTATAAGAAAAACATAATTATAATTTATCAGTCGTAGATCGGAGATAGGTGGATCGACGTTCGGTTCCCGAACTCCAGCGGTGAACTCCACTTCCTTAGGGGGAGGGGTGATAGTGAAAATAATCTGATCTATTAGTATACCTGGGGTTACGCAGGGGTACTAAAACCATTCCTGTGAGTTAGGAGGTTTAAGTCCAGGATCTATAAGTTCCTTCGGCTGACCCTCATAGGTGAACAGGGCGGTCCAGTGATCCCTGAAGTTCTCATGAAGGTTCACGGCTCCGAAACTAGAGTCTGTAAGGATTTCGGAGCAGTTCAGCTGGAACCACACAGTTACTAACCCCACACTCTAAAATCCCGCACTTCGATATAAGACGGCCGATCCGTAAAACAAACTTATTTAACGGACAACGGTGTGGGTTACGAATGTTCCGGCGGCAGGCCGATAGAGTCAAACCGAACGTTCAGTACCTGAGCCTAGCCCTGACTGACTCATTTAGGCTCCCCTCTCGTACCTACGGAACTCTGCACTTAGGCCCAAAACAAACCCGATAAGACGTCTTGCAAATAAACAGCAACTCTTCCCAATCAGGAAAAAAAATAAAAGAATATACATAAACAAAACAGTTCTTTACCATAATTATAAACAATCTTGGATCT
Organism: Gerris lacustris; assembly: GCA_951217055.1. Classification (NCBI taxonomy): domain Eukaryota; kingdom Metazoa; phylum Arthropoda; class Insecta; order Hemiptera; family Gerridae; genus Gerris; species Gerris lacustris. Next base: position 11,426,716 of record OX578277.1, read on the forward strand.
AGACCGTATTGCCCTTTACTACGCAATCTACTCGGAATAGATCTAAATAAAAAAATATATAAATAAACTCAACCAACTAATCTTGGTTGTTACAGTTTTCAATAAAAAAATATAAAGGTCACGTGATTATACTCGTCGCTGATGCGCTGCTAGAGTGGTCAGATTGCGCTGATCGCAGGTGGTAGCGAGTGCGAGTGAAGGTGGGGGGTGGTGGGTGGGGCTAGATTGAGTCACGTGACATGCTAGTCGCCACTGCCTGGCTACCAATAGTTGAACATGTCCAACTTCACCAGCCGCTTCCAATTACTCGCCGGCAGGCGGCGCCAGCTGCGAATTTTGTGGTCACACCAAGCTTGATAGCAGCGGCTTCCTCAATTCGCGGCTGGCAACCAGCCTAGTGTGACCCAGGCTTAAGTTAAGGCCGTAGATATGAATTGATTCCTAGACAGGGTGTCACCACTCTCTACCCTGACATTTACTATAAGTTTCTGACATTTATAATAACGTATTTCTTAGTTTTAGACAATGTGAGTTTTATAACGCCTTAAAATTGAAGTTTTAAACATGGTGTCGCTTCTTTTATCCTACAACTATACTACTAGTTAGTATTAAACATCACAATTAGACTGTACTGAAGATTGCGTACAAAAAAAAACTAGACGCTATCCTTCAAAACAACTACTTACAGAACTTAATATTTTACCACTAGACTCCTTATTTAAAAAAGCTGTTCTAATAAATTATTTTAGAAAGAAACTATTAGTAGATCACCCTTACTGTACAAGAACGCAACAAGCTGGCGTTGCCCTTATCACACTATGCCACACGGACAAGAAACAAAGACATGCCACTTATCTCGGACCGACTTACTATAACCAACTGAAGAAATTACTTCAACTAACTAACACTATTAAATGTTTTAAACACAGACTAAAACAACATCTACTGACAGAAATAAAAACCATGCCATAACAATTAACAAGCACAAGACTGACAAAACATAACAAAACAATTAAACTCACAGAAGGTAAAGCACATCATTGGAATTACTCGTAATGTAGATTGATTAAGATTAAATGAAGTAGCTATTAAATTATCGGAAATTTTTATTGATTACAATAATTACTTAAGCACGATATTTATTCGAAATGATTTAAGAGACGGGACTCTCGCTCTAGGTGATTTGACACCTATTGAGAGCCCTCACCATTAATTGATGTATTATTATTTTTCTCTATTACTGTTATAATATTATAATATATTTTTTTAATTTAGTTACTGAATTTTATTTTTATGGTGGAAATATAGTTATTTATGCACCTAGGGAGTAAAGTAAGCCATTATTCCCTGAGCGAATAAGTTGGTTCTTGAGGCGAAGCCGAAGGAACCATGGTCCCTAGGTCCCTAAATCCCGAGGTGAAGCCGAGGGAATTATTATACTCTTTAATTCCCGAGGCGCAGCCGAGGTAATAACTCTAATTAGCTCCCGAGGTGCAGCCGAGAAAGATAATTATCGCGAGGGGAATAATAGCACTTTACACACGAGGTACATACAATATTTTATCTCCAGTTGGAAGAAAATACACATTTTCGTCCATTGCAAAGTTTTTATTTATTATTATAATAAATAACAATAATTATTAGCACTTTTAATAGCAGATATAAGAGATTCAATATAAAAACAATTAAGAATTGTAATTAAACTCAAATAGAAGGTTATTTAGAAGAAGGTTATAAACAAATATAAACATGGTCGAAAAACTCAGTGCCGCCTACTTGATTTCAACAACTTCTTTACATTAGCCATTCATTTTCTACTATTTATAAAATAATTAAGTTGCAATCTTTACTTTTTTGCCCTACTTTACTTTTTCTCCCTACTTTTTGAGTTCAGGGATGAAAAGACTTACTTTAGTCCCTCTAAACTAATTTAAAATCATAACTTTTTCTCCCTACTGGAGATAAAATATATTTATTATTATTACTATTATTAATTACATATGAATGAACATGGTACCTCGTCCAACGTGGGTTTTCTTGTGACCTTTAAGCTGAGTCTTTTATTCCAGTCTCGTCGTGGTGGCGAGTCTGCTGACGTCATCGCCCCTTACCGGAGAGGTTAGGGGGATTCTCTGTGAGGAGGTCAGAGGTTTGGGTGACGTCAGACTAACCCAGCTCTGATCCGTCCCTCCAATCTCGTACCTCCTCCATGTCAACCTAAAAAAAACAAAACACAAAATAAAATGTTACTGTGAAAGAATAACATATAAAAGAATTACAAATAGAAGAATAACATATAAAAGAATAACATATAAAAGAATAACATATAAAAGAATAACATATAAAAGAATAAAGTATAAAAGAATAACATATAAAAGAATAACGTAAATTGTCTCTCCACGTAAATCAAAACTGGCGAGTAAGATACGAGTGAAGAAACACCTTCAACGATTTAATAGTACTTTAAATCAGCACCTTACCGATTACAATCACATGCACGCGAGGCAAAAGATCGGCTTCCTCAATTATGAACAGAAAGAGCGTAAGCTAGATTCTTTGAGGAAATTGGAAATAATAAATATTCAAGGCAGAGCCAGCGAGAGGAACCTTAACGAGAGAGGGGATGGTTCGCTTCTGATTAGGACTGGTTTCGGTTTCTTCTTGAATCAGTCTTATGTCAGAGATTGACACCACCAAGTACACGCACTACCAAGTAACGCCACAAGTTCTGGAGCTAAAAATATTGATTTCGCCTCGGGGTATGAATTTTCTGAACATGTATGCCAAATTTCGTCTAAATCGGCCCAGTAGTTTAGGCTCCACGCGTCTGCACAGACGACAGACAGACATTTTTTTTAAAATCCACTTTTTTGACTCAGTGGACCTCCATTTACACCTATAGCTTCAAAAGTACATATCTGATTTGCATGAAACTTTTATAATATATCGAAAGTAACCCGCAGATAGCCACAGATTAATTTGATCCGTCTGCGCTCTTTAACTTTTGCTAAATTGATACTTTAAGGGTACGGCCACACCGGAGCTACCTCGCTTGGAGCCTAGTGGCTTGGAGAGTCACCATGTAGAACAGAATGGACTGTTCGTCTAGCGACTCGCTAGGTGACTCGCCTAGTAACCAAGCGCGCGATGTGGCCGGTCTAGTATGTTCTAGAAGGTTGGTTCACATGGATTACACGCCTGGCGACTCACCAAGCCACTAGGCTCCAAGCGAGGTAGCTCCGGTGTGGCCGTAGCCTAAGTCCTTAAGTAAGGGGGCCTGGGTGGCTCGGAGATTAGAGAGCTCGCCTTGTGATGAGGCAAGTTAAGCAGCCTCGAGCAAGGTCAGAAGATGGATGGGTGATCACTTCTGACCCGCTCAATGTCCACCCAGCATTGTTTAAACAAATGGGAAGCTCCTCGAAAGAGTGGAGCCACCAGGTTTCGGCCTGGAAATCATGATGACACTATTGGTTGTAATACATTTAGGAGGGGAGTCATGGTTAACGACCATATTTTCACACGGGTGTGTGAAGATTTCGGTCTCTAACCCGGGTTTGTTCTATGGGTCCACCTAAGTGGTCTGCGTCTACGGGTATAAAAGCCCCCCGGAATTAAAAAAAAATTGATTCTTTAAGTCATGTAAAAAATCAAAAAAAATATTGACATTTTAAAAAACGGGGGAAACACTGAAAGAAATTAGACAGCAATGACCTGTAAAAGCATAAAATCAATAAAGTACGTGATAGGATGCGAGGAAGCTATGTGCCACACCAATTGGCAGTCTATGTTTTGTTTTTTTCTAACCATTCTCATTCTAAACTTAACTCTTAACCTTAACATCATAATTTTCATTCAAAACTGAATTTCTAACTTAATAATCAATCTCACTCTAAAATGAACTTTTTTAGTTTATCATAGTCATTCTCATTCTAAACTTAACTTTTAACCATATCATTATCATTCTCATTCTAAACTTAACTTTTAACCATATCATTATCATTCTCATTCTAAACTTAACTTTTAACCATATCATTATCATTCTCATTCTAAACTTAACTTTTAACCACATCATTATCATTCTCATTCTAAACTTAACTTTTAACCATATCATTATCATTCTCATTCTAAACTTAACTTTTAACCATATCATTATCATTCTCATTCTAAACTTAACTTTTAACCATATCATTATCATTCTCATTCTAAACTTAACTTTTAACCATATCATTATCATTCTCATTCTAAACTTAACTTTTAACCATATCATTATCATTCTCATTCTAAACTTAACTTTTAACCACATCATTATCATTCTCATTCTAAACTTAACTTTTAACCATATCATTATCATTCTCATTCTAAACTTAACTTTTAACCACATCATTATCATTCTCATTCTAAACTTAACTTTTAACCACATCATTATCATTCTCATTCTAAACTTAACTTTTAACCATATCATTATCATTCTCATTCTAAACTTAACTTTTAACCATATCATTATCATTCTCATTCTAAACTTAACTTTTAACCACATCATTATCATTCTCACTCTAAACTGCATTTCTAAAGCAGCCCCCCCTACACTATCAACACACTTGATCAAAACATCGCCTTAAGTTGATTGACACAAGCTTCAAGCAGACTTGGGGCACATCAAGCATCCCATCAGTCTTTTTACCAACACTCATTTGTAGCGGAGTTTTGGACTAGTGAACTGCTCCTCCTGGACTGTAGTGAATCAGTATTGTGTAGATACCATGGTTTCCAATCAGGATTTGGGGTTTATCATCTTGACAGTTGTTGCTCTCAAGGGGGAAAAAAGATCCAGAGGAAACGACGTTGGTCGAAGGAGTAGAACTTTCCACAACTCCGGACAATCACGATATAAATCAATGAGGAGGCTAATAAATGTTTAAAGAAATTATATAAAACAATCATGTAATTATTGTAATTATTTTTCTCTTATGTAAAACTTATTTAAATAAATTTATTATTATTATTATTATTATTATTATTATTATTATTAAATTCTTGATCGGGATTGTCTACGATGTCCGAACCTTCGGAAGCGAGCGGACGGTCCTTCATCGCTGTTGTCGAGCAGGTGATTGACGGAATGCTTTATCAAAATTGCTCTAGACTATCAAGCGCTCCGTCAAGCCGCTTGAGTCATTCAAACTTTCCATCAATCACCGTCAAGGCTTGACTCAAGCATCAAACGGGTTCCTAGACTATCAATCACGCTTGACACCATTGCTTGACGCACTGTTTTGATCAAGCAGCTTGATAGTGTAGGGCCTGCGTAACTTTATCAGTATTTCTAATTTACAATCACTATCACACTATAAACAGAACAATTAACCACAACTCCATAATTCCCATTATGAACTGATTTCATTACCTTATTATTACTACGTTTTTATTAGCTTGCTTTCTTGTTTGTTTGTTAGTCCAGTACAAATCTTGCAATCGACTTTTAACTAACTTCCCTTGTGGCTAGACATTTAAAACTTTTAGAATAGTTCTAAACACGATGACAATGCATTATTTTAATACTTTTAGCTATATTTCAGCAGAATTCAATTCGTTTTCAGCAAATTTTGCTGTATGGAAAGTTAGTTCGGAAAAAATCCGCCAGTTATTTTATTTAATTTGACATGTCCCATATTTACGATCTTCATTTTGACGGGTTTCGTATTTTACGGGATTTATGACAGAAAATTTAAAAACATAGTTTATAAAATCTTGTTATTATTATCATTCCCACTCTAAACTTATCTTCGATAACTTCATACCTAATTTAAATCTTACTCTAAAACAGAACTTTTAACATTAATAAACTATTATTGAACATTTTACTGTATAGAACTCAAAAATGTAAAGAAATATTTTTTATTTTTCCGTAAAATACAACCCTGCTATAAAAATCCAAATAGGTTTTTTAACAAGGGACGTAATTTAAAAGACTGGCACATTTTAAAACAAACTTTAGATTAAGAGAATAATAATTATCATAGTATTATCGAATTTTCATGTATCAAAATATTCTTTTACTACCAATGCAATATAATATATCTTAAAATCAAACGAAATTAAATATATATATATATACCTATATATACTTACTTAAATGAATGAAATTTTAAAATCCTTAAAGGATAATTAAATATTTTATTAATATACAAATTTCATATGAGTTTTGTTTATCCGGCCCAAAGGACCATATTTATAATTAGGGATAAAAATACATTTACTACATAAAATTTAAATATATTATTAATAATTAAGATCCATTATAACATTAATAGATTGTGCTAAATGCAAATCAAACCAATTGAAGGGGGGGGGAGACTATGGATTAATTTAAATTAAATTAATTGATTTGATTGACAGATTTGATAAAGTAAATTAATGCGGTTTTAATCACTAACTGATTATCATAAGAACCTCATTTATATAAATATATGTATTTAATATAATCGTTTATTAATTATTCAAGAATTAGTTTGTAATATTGTCCATATATGTTTTTTTAATTATAAATGAATATATTAATTATATATGAATCAATAATTAAAATATTATATATATGTATTATGTATTTTGTTTTAATAATTAGTTTATTTAAATAAACTGTAAAATGGGTATATTAAAAGTGAAAAAGAGAAGAATAAATTAAATTTCTCAATACTGGGATATCTGGTTTGATATCTTATTTAATTAATTCTTCTTGCAATGAAGGCAGCTCTAGATAGATGTGTAAAGTGACTGATACCTCCATCCTGCAATGTTCAAATACTTAACCACTTTTAACTTAAGTCCAAACAACTGATGAAATGTATTGAACGCATCACATTATTATCAAATAATGTAATATATGAAAACTGATGTAATAACGTAATGTATTGAAAACTGATGTAATATATTTAAATGTATATTGTAAACTCCATCTATTGTACAACTAAAGTAGTAATTGTTAGTTTGTAATGTAGTGTTTAGATGCTGTGTTACCTGATGATGTAATGTATTGAAATGTACATTGTAAACTCATCTATTGTACAACTAAAGTAGTAATTGTTAGTTTGTAATGTAGTGTTTAGATGCTATGTTACCTGATGATGTAATATATTGAAATGTACATTGTAAACTCATCTATAGTACAACTAAAGTAGTAATTGTTAGTTTGTAATGTAGTGTTTAGATGCTATGTTACCTGATGATGTAATGTATTGAAATGTGCATTGTAAACTCATCTATTGTACAACTAAAGTAGTAATTGTTAGTTTGTAATGTAGTGTTTAGATGCTATGTTACCTGATGATGTAATGTATTGAAATGTACATTGTAAACTCATCTATAGTACAACTAAAGTAATAATTGTTAGTTTGTAATGTAGTGTTTAGATGCTATGTTACCTGATGATGTAATGTATTGAAATGTACATTGTAAACTCATCTATTGTACAACTAAAGTAGTAATTGTTAGTTTGTAATGTAGTGTTTAGATGCTATGTTACCTGATGATGTAATGTATTGAAATGTGCATTGTAAACTCATCTATAGTACAACTAAAGTAATAATTGTTAGTTTGTAATGTAGTGTTTAGATGCTATGTTACCTGATGATGTAATGTATTGAAATGTACATTGTAAACTCATCTATAGTACAACTAAAGTAGTAATTGTTAGTTTGTAATGTAGTGTTTAGATGCTGTGTTACCTGATGATGTAATGTATTGAAATGTACATTGTAAACTCATCTATTGTACAACTAAAGTAGTAATTGTTAGTTTGTAATGTAGTGTTTAGATGCTATGTTACCTGATGATGTAATATATTGAAATGTACATTGTAAACTCATCTATAGTACAACTAAAGTAGTAATTGTTAGTTTGTAATGTAGTGTTTAGATGCTGTCACCTGATGATGTAATGTATTGAAATGTGCATTGTAAACTCATCTATAGTACAACTAAAGTAATAATTGTTAGTTTGTAATGTAGTGTTTAGATGCTATGTTACCTGATGATGTAATGTATTGAAATGTACATTGTAAACTCATCTATTGTACAACTAAAGTAGTAATTGTTAGTTTGTAATGTAGTGTTTAGATGCTGTCACCTGATGATGTAATGTATTGAAATGTGCATTGTAAACTCATCTATAGTACAACTAAAGTAATAATTGTTAGTTTGTAATGTAGAGTTTAGATGCTATGTTACCTGATGATGTAATGTATTGAAATGTACATTGTAAACTCATCTATAGTACAACTAAAGTAGTAATTGTTAGTTTGTAATGTAGTGTTTAGATGCTATGTTACCTGATGATGTAATGTATTGAAATGTGCATTGTAAACTCATCTATTGTACAACTAAAGTAGTAATTGTTAGTTTGTAATGTAGTGTTTAGATGCTATGCTACCTGATGATGTAATGTATTGAAATGTACATTGTAAACTCATCTATTGTTACAATCTAATGTAGTCATTGTTAATATGTAATGTAGTGTTAAATGCTATGTTACCTGATGATGAAATTAATTGAAATCTGCATTGTAAATATGTATATATATGTATATTTCATCCTACTTAATAGCAAGGTAATGACTATTTACATCATCACGAAAATTGACACATTTTTCAAATTATTGTGTGGTCTATAAATTCCACTAATGTGTTAAGGTCTAAGGTATAAAATAGTCCCTAAGAGGGTTATTAGAGGTATTTTATAACGTCGTTATCTCGAAATATATATAAAAATGAATCGTATAACACTGTAGATTTATTTTTTTTTTTTTTATTTATAGTCTCTTATACTTTCCTCTCTTATTTATCCATTTTTTTAAGATTATAAAGGATAATTTAGATGGTATAATACTGTTTCTATAAATAAAAAAATGTTTATTGTATTTATTATTTTACGGTAGATATTCTTGATAGTTTACTGTCATTAGATTGTGCTTGTGTGGGAGGCAACGTTATTTATTTAATTCTTCTTGCAATGAAGGCAATGTTATTTATTTAGTTATTTTTGCAATAGAGGCGATGTTATTAAATTCTGTTTGAGAGGGGGGGGGGGGGGGGGGGGTGAAGTAATTTCCTTTAGCATTATTTTATTTATACCATCTGAAGACCTTAATACTCTTTTAAATTATCTGTAGAATAGATTTAAAATTTTGATAAATGTATATTTTATTGATTAATTCGGCACTTCTTTAAACTTTTACTCCCCTTGTAAGAAAAACAGAAGGGAGTAACAATCTAAAGAAGGTTTACACTATGTTCTTCTATAGACTGTTACTCCCCTATAAAAATACAGAAGGGAGTAACATTCTATAGAAGGTGTATACTATGTTCTTCTATAGACTGTTACTCCCCTTAAAAACAAAAAAAAAAAAAACAGAGGGTAGTAAATATCGTCATCGGCTGATTTTGTGACGGTTGGTTTTATGACGGACGTTTTCTTCACATTCACTCTCGGGCTCCAGCCGCTGTAACGTGCCATAACGAAGGAGAAACAATCTAAAGAAGGCGTCAAAGTACATGCATGGACAAAACATCCCTTTGTCTTAATTGTTATTTAGACAATGGAATGTCTCAAAGTACATACATGGACAAAACATCCCTTTGTCTTAATAGTTATTTAGACAATGGAATGTCTCAAAGTGCATACATGGGCAAAACATCAGTGGAAATTAGCTAAAGTGGACCAAGTGCATCCAGGCGAGGACGGACTCATCTGAGTAGTGACCCTCAGGACTGCCTCTGGTCTACTCAAGCGACCTCTGACATAGATTTGCCCTCTTCCTGAGCAAGAAGATAGCTCTTAATTTCAGATCATCTCCATTTATTTATATTTATTGAAGTACTACATGTTCCGTACTGCTGGCGCCCTCTGTGATTCATCGGTGTTGGCGTATGGAACTAGCACCTTCTCGACGACCCCCCTCTCTCTACCTTCCCTGTACCTTGTACCCTTTTCCTCTTCCCCAGTCTGTGTTCAACCGTCCTTAAAGTAGTTCACATTCTTTCTCGTCTTATCTCATATGTGTATGTTTATTGTTTATTGTATGTAAAGTTACTACAAGTCAAATTGTCAAATTAAACTATAATATAAGCTACAGTCCGCTTTACTTTATTGTTTTTCAATCATCCTTTTCATCTCGCACATTTTGGTGTCACGCACAACATGCATGGACAAACATCCCTTTGTCTTAATAGTTATTTAGACAATGGAATGTCTCAAAGTACATGCATGGAGAAAACATCCATTTGTCTTAATAGTTATTTTAATTTAAATCAAATTATAATTATTATTAACTACGGGAAACAGACAGTGAAAAATACACTCCTGTGCCGGGATTTGAACCACGGGCCTCTATATTTCCAGTATAGCGCTCTTCCATCTAAGCTACGCAGGAGAATGATTTTTCACTACCATAATCGATAACTAGTCCCGAATCCAAGCTTTCAATATTCATATACATTTAGACAGTCAATATTTATGACATTAGAACTAAACCAGAATTAACGCTTATAATTATAAAGTACTCAATTAGTACCTGTACCTTGTACAATCAATTCGAAATTCAATTTTTTAAGTTTTTGGTAGTTTTCATACTACGGAAAGTTAAATTTTGATTTAAATCAAATTATAATTATTATTAACTACGGGAAACAGACAGTGAAAAATACACTCCTGTGCCGGGATTTGAACCACGGGCCTCTATATTTCCAGTATAGCGCTCTTCCATCTAAGCTACGCAGGAGAATGATTTTTCACTACCATAATCGATAACTAGTCCCGAATCCAAGCTTTCAATATTCATATACATTTAGACAGTCAATATTTATGACATTAGAACTAAACCAGAATTAACGCTTATAATTATAAAGTACTCAATTAGTACCTGTACCTTGTACAATCAATTCGAAATTCAATTTTTTAAGTTTTTGGTAGTTTTCATACTACGGAAAGTTAAATTTTAATTTAAATCAAATTATAATTATTATTAACTACGGGAAACAGACAGTGAAAAATACACTCCTGTGCCGGGATTTGAACCACGGGCCTCTATATTTCCAGTATAGCGCTCTTCCATCTAAGCTACGCAGGAGAATGATTTTTCACTACCATAATCGATAACTAGTCCCGAATCCAAGCTTTCAATATTCATATACATTTAGACAGTCAATATTTATGACATTAGAACTAAACCAGAATTAACGCTTATAATTATAAAGTACTCAATTAGTACCTGTACCTTGTACAATCAATTCGAAATTCAATTTTTTAAGTTTTTGGTAGTTTTCATACTACGGGCCTCTATATAGAGGCCCGTGGTTCAAATCCCGGCACAGGAGTGTATTTTTCACTGTCTGTTTCCCGTAGTTAATAATAATTATAATAGTTATTTAGACAATGGAATGTCTCAACGTACATACATGGATAAAACATCCATTTGTCTTAATAGTTATTTAGACAATGGAATGTCTCAACGTACATACATGGACAAAAAAACCCTTTGTCTTAATAGTAATTTAGACAATGGAATGTCTCCAAGTACATACATGGACAAAACATCCCTTTGTCTTAATAGTTATTTAGACAATGGAATGTCTTAATTTTCATTCTTTTATATTATTTATATTATTACTATTTACATTCTCTTATATTATATAAAAAATATAAAAAATTATATTACAAAAAAACACAGGGGAGTAACAATCTATAAAGAAGTACCGATTAATTTATATAATAATATGTTTAACATTAATGACCACAAAGAGGAATGTGTAAAGTGACTGCTACCTCTATCATGTATGACCAAACGCTGTTCTACCTAGAATTAAATTTTAAACACTAACAATAATCTAGTTATGAATCCACGAGAGGTGAGTCACATATTCAAAAAATTAATGATAATTCGTAGTATTAAGAGTGGGTCGTTGAAGGTATAAAAGGGAAAAATGTAATAGATCACCTTATGACCTTATATACCGGGTGGGCAAAAAAACCGAACTTTTTTGAACACTTATAGCTCAGCTTCTGTGATTGATAGATACATGGGGTTTGCGGTGTCTGAAAACTAGTATTTTCTTCTACTTTAAATTTCATATCTATAACTTTAAAAACTATTGGGTGAAAGCTTATTAATGACGGTTTGAAATAGGGTCGTTGTTTGGTACAATAGTTTTGATAGAATAAATTACTATATGGTAGGGGGGGGGGGGGGGGGGTTCTTTGTAGGTAAGTGGGAGGAGTCCCTCAGTGTTCTAACTTTAACAAATTAATTAATTAATTAATTTTTCAATTTAATTAATTAACTTTTTAAAAATAAATGGATTAATTAAATATTGAAAAAATTAAGTAATAGAAATAAAATGGTAATTTAATTTAATTAATTTAATTGAATAATTAATTAATTAATTAATATGTTAAAATGTTTTTGAGGTAGAGAGTCTATGTGCCAAGTTTCAGCTCGATTGGACGACTGGAAGAGGATAAACTAGCCGGACGTCTAAGAGCGGGCCCCAAAAGGGTGTCCATGACCAGAAAAAGTATTGTGATGGCGCAAAAATTCGATTTTGATGGATTTACACGTTTTGAGGTCCCCTGAGTCCAAAAAGTGGTTTTTACAAAATTTCTGTCTGTCGACTGTCGTCTGTCTGTCTGTGCAGACGCCTGGGTTTATACTAAGGGCCGATTTTGACAAAATTTGGTATACACATTCAGAAAAATTATACCCCAAGGCGAAATCGAGAAATGAATTTTAGCCCCAAATTTGGGGGCGCTGACCCCCGAAAACTCTGAAAAAACATGAAAAAAAAAAATTTTTCGAAAACGGCTCCGACGATTTTTATGATAAATTCTAAAATGTAGTCCATTTAAATACGAATCCAACGATATAAGCCGTTTTCCCGGGAAAAATCTAGTTCCTGAGAAAATAGCTTAAAACGCGGACAGAGAGAGCCCGGGTTCGATTCCCCAGCCTAGCCGGGAGAAGTTATTTTTATGATAAGTTTTGATAAAATGTTAATAATATTTAAATGTAGCTATGAAAACTAATAAATGGAAAACACTGGGCTAAGTAATTATACACTTGTATATGAGAAAGTTTGTCTGAGTTGTATCGGACCGATTTTTTAAGTTATAGATATGAAATTTAAAGTAGAAGAATATAGTTTTCAGACCCCGCAAACCCCATATCTCTATTTATTACAGAAGCTGAGCTATAAGTGTTCAAGAAAGTGTGGTTTTTTTGGCCACCCTATCTAAAGGGACTGCATACTATCATTATGTAATCAAATATTATTCTCCATGGAACCAAAGTACGATTCTATCAAATCTATATATTGATAAACATTTACATTTCAGAATCGTAAATAACGCATCATAGTTATTTTATTTCGTAAAATTGTGGTTGACAAATTTATTCTAATCTAAATCATATTCAAATATTGAATATATATTATAATAAAATAACTATATATGTTTATATATATATTTTTTTTTTTAATGTTTACCGTTTTATCGTTTATACGGTTTTTCAACGTATCGTTCATTTCATCGTTCGTTCAACGTCGTTCATTTCGAATTGTATGATTTATAATAGACCTCACACACACGTACAAATCAATGGTTCATTGTTATTCACACGGTCAACACTACTCTCCCCCCTCTCTCGTCACTAACAATGCAGGTAGCTTTCAATAGAGAAAGGGGTGGTTTCCCTACAAACCACGTCAAACCACCCCAAAAATAAAGTTTTTCCACACGAGCACATTTTATAAGTTAATTTCTAAAAAGGGTTCCCCTCAGTTACAAAGTTACAATGTTTTCAAGCGTTTCATTTAACTTGCTTAATTTAATTAAGTCGAAATTTGATTAAGTTTTGTTTAAGTGAAAAACAAAGGGCCCAATAAAAAGTCAATATTAATTTAGCACACACACGCATACATTCATGTTGTATATATATACAGGATGACTGGCGATATATGTGAAAAAATGAAGTAGGTTCTACGCCTCAAGGGCTAAAAAAACACTATATAAGCCATGGGTCAAATCTTAACCGTTCTTCCACAAAATTAAATTTCATGATTTTTTTAAGATTACATACCTTTGCTCATAAAAATGCTTATTGCACCAAAAGTATAAAAGCTATCAAATGTTTAGTATCGTTGTAAAGCTGACAAAATTTCCTATAAGAAAAATGTAATTTTAATTTTCATGCCTTCGAATTTCAAATTTTTTTCATCATATAACATATAACGCCAGTCACCCTGTATATATATACAGGGTGACTGGCGATATATGTGAAAAAATGAAGTAGGTTGTTCTACGTCTTATGGGCTACAAAAAAACGCTGTATATACCATGGGTCAAATCTTAACCGTTTTCCCGCAAGGTCAAATTTTATGATATTTTTAAGATTGCATACCTTTGCTCATAAAAACACTTATTGCTCCAAAAGTATAAAAGCTAGATCAAAATGTTTAGTATCGTTGTAAAGCTGACAAAATATCCAACAAAAAAAAGTGTAATTTAAATGTTCATGCTCTCAAATAACATTGCAAAATATGTATACAAATTTTATTTTTATTTACAAACGTTTCAATAAATATTAATATTATTACCAATTCATAGGACGGAATTTTTAGTAAACTTCGCTGAAAGTAAAAAAGAACCGTGTTTATTGTTGTTATTGTTGACAAGGAGATTAGTATACTAAACCAATCTTACTTGTTTTTACTGGTCTTATATTACTTTGCTTTGTAAGTTTCATCGCACATTTCCGTTTCCTCAATTTTGAACCCCTTCCCGTGATTCAATCTTCCCCAAATTTTGCACATAGATACAACTAAGGTGAAGAATACAGAAACCAAAAAAAAAAAAAAAAAAAAAAAAAATGGCGTCAAATTTATTTGCTTTTTAAGTTTCATCGCACACCTATTACCCCAATTTTGAACCATTTACCATCATTCAATCTTCCCCAAATTTTGCACATTGATACAACTAAGGTGAAGAATACAGAAACCAAAAAAAAAAAAAAAAATGGCGTCAAATTTATTTGCTTTTTAAGTTTCATTGCACACCTTTTACCCCAATTTTGAACCACTTACCGTCATTCAATCTTCCCCAAATTATGCACATATGTATATACAACTAAGGTGAAGAATACAGAAACCAAAAAAAAAAAAAAAAAAAGTTCAAAATATGACCAGTTTTGAAAAATGGCATTTTTATATTAATTATTAATAATTTAATCACCTGTAAAGTCTAAAATAGGAACAATAAACATGCTTTTTTTTTTTTTTTGCTTTCAGCGAAGTTTACTAAAGATTCTGCCTTATGAATGGGTAATAATATTAATATTGATCAAAAGATTAGTATAGAAGGAAGTTTCTCCTGAAGTCCGAAAAGCATAAGCTCGGTTCTTTACTAAGTTATGGAACTACAAAGATATTGTTTTTTAAATGTTTTTCTTAAAAATAAAATTTGTATAAATTTTTTGTGATATAATTTGAGGACATTACATTTTTCTTGCTGAACATTTTGTCAGCTTTACAACGGTGCCAAACATTTTGTTCTAGCTTTTATAGTTTTGGCGCAATAAGTGTTTTAATGAGCAAATGTATGCAATCTTAAAAAAATGATGAAAATTTGATTTTTTGGGAGAACGGTTAAGATTTGGCCAGTTTGGCGCTCTAACCAACTAAGTAAAGCCATATATATATATATATAACCGGATTAAAAGAAAAACCCAATTCTCATACACCCTATGTTTCGGGTTTTAATTTAAACTTTTCTTTATGGGATCTGTAACAAAAGAATTCAAGAATAAGATAGAATAAAGCTCAAACGAATTCAAATAAAAGAAAATCTTAGTTGAAATCCTAAAATTGACTTGAATTGTTTAATATATTACATCTCCATTGTACGTCTCTTCTTCTCATCCGACTCTGAGTTAACACTTTGAGGGAGTCTGCGTGAACTTTTTATAAAAAGAAGTTCCCCGGCAATAAGTTTGAATTGCGTCAAGCTTTAAGTGGGGAGCCAGCATGGCCGAGCGGCGTAAGGCACTCGCCCAGCTATCAATAAGTCGAGGCGACTCGAGATCGTGGGTTCGATCCTGTGCCATGATACTCTGAATTGCATCTATGAATCGCGGACGGAACTGGGCAAGGGACACCCCCTATGTGGCACTATTCCCCCACTCTTTGATGTGGTCCGATTGATGTAGGTCCGATCCGTGTCATGATGATGTGATTTGTATCTATGGTTCGAGGATGGAGCAGGGCGAGGGACACCCCTAAGCTTCAAAAAGACTTGACTTGTTTATTTTTGTTATATGTCAAAATGTCACTTGGTTTTGTAAATATAATCACGGTCTTGTTAAAAGTAAAATTGATCTGTGCTGAAGCTTATTTCAATATATTAGGTATATTATTATTATAATACTGCGTACTTAATCCAAGAAAAGATTCTACCTTCATCTATTTAATGAGACAAAAAACTTTTTAAAATTTTTTTTTAGTAAAACGAACACTGACACTGTTATGAAGTGATAAACATCGCTAAATTTATTAAAGTGGACCCAAACGTTTAAAATAAAGAAAACAACGTTTTTTCCGATATCTTCCGTTCTAACGTATAACGTTTATCCGATAATAAGGTATAACGTTTAACCGATATCTTCCGTTCTAATCTAATAAAACTTAATTTTAATAACACATTGTCTAAAGTACAATTGAAACAGGCATGTAAAATTCAACCGGATTCAAGCAGAAGCTTTGGAATAGGGAAGAGATATATTTTATAATATTTATAATTAATAGGCCGGGTAGGTAGTAAACAGTTCTATTTCAATCCAACATTCTTTAACTATAAACTCATCATGATCAACTTATTTTCTTATATTCAATATAAATGTATAGTAAGGCGCTTGCTTTAATGATACAAATAATGATTTTCTTTTAATTTTGCCTTAACTCTGCTAGGTACAAACAGTTCGTTACTTTTAATTTTGTCTCTTTTCTAACTCCGCCATGTATAAGTAGTTAGCAATGTATACGTACTTAGCAGTGTGATTTTATAATTTATATTTAACGAAAAATGTAAGGAACTTCGTTCCTACCGGGTGTCCCGCGACACCACACGTAATTTTTTTACTTTAGCACCTCCCCTATATCCCTTTGTGTTTATAGTTATTTAGACAAAGAAACATATACAGAGTAACATATACTCCTTTGTCTAAATTACTATTAAGACGAAGGGATATTTATTCCAATGTACCTTGGGACAAAGGGATATTACACTTTTATCCCTTAGTCTAATCAACTATTAAGATAAACTAATATAAAATATAAAACTGCCCCAGGAGTCTCAATGTCTTGGGGAGACAAGCACATAAACCTTTGAGACTTTTGTAATTCAGACTATTGTTTAGGACCAAAGGGGGTGCTAAAGTAAAAAGTGCCCATTTATTTACACCTATGTACTCATCTGATTTTTTATCAAATTTGGATGGTTTGCCGAAAACAGTCAATTGGTCGTTCCATAATAATTTCTACACTCTGCGCACTTAATTTAGCTCTTAAATTTTGCTAAATCAATACTTTAATTCATGCAAAACTCAAAACAATTTTGTACAGATCTATAAATCGCTATAAAATTGAATAAATTTGATATAAATAGGTTGCAAAAGCATAAAATCATTAAAGTATACTAAATAAGACTCGAGGAAACTATGTGCCACAGTAATTGGCAGACTATTTTAAAAACTAATTTTAATCACTTCAATAGTTATTTATGTAACTAGGCAGCAAAATGAAATTTTACTGACGAGTGATTAGATTAGCCTCCGAGCCGGAGGCGAGGAATGGCTGCCAATTTGAAGCCGAGACAGGCAATGAATAAACGAGGCAGAAAATTTTCCTTTGCTGCCTTGTTGCATACAATATTTTATCTACGGGCGGCAGAAAAATGAAACTGCTAAAATGCTACCTTTATTAATATAACATAGTTAATTACTATGTGTATAGTTATAACATAAGTGTATTAACTAAAATTAATGTTGATAACGATATCAAATATGAAGCTTGGGAATAATAACAATTGTGAATAGCAAACTGAAGCTGTAACAACAAAATACAAAACACACGCTTATAACATACATAACTTCTGAATGAATAAGGCACGCAATATAAATTATTTATTTATATTTTTACTAACAAATTACTAAAAGTATTAAAGATATCTTCTATTGCTTAAAAGAAAAGAAGTGACTAGGATAAATCAAGAAAAGTAGCTAGTCTAATCTAGAATGATATCAACAATAATAACAATATTACGGATGTTGGATGTTTACATGAAGCTGCAGTGTGGCCAGTGACTCAGCTATTTTTTTAATTAAAGATCTACTATTCGTTGAACTTATTTAACAGAATTAACAAATATAAACAAATTATTTAAATATTAAAACTTTTAATATTATAAACTGTTATATTGCCAACATTATGACAATAAAAATTTTGCTGTCTAGGCATCAAAATTTTTTCTCATTTTACTGCGCAGGCAGTAAAATTACATTTCTCTGCCCGAAATCAGTTCAATAATGCCTCATTTTGCTGCCGCAAGTAGATAAAAGTATTTTTTTTATTCAATCTCTTCAATATGTAATTTCTTATTCAAATTTTGTCTTTAGTGCTGAGAAAAACATTAATATTTAATTATATTAATTTATTGGCTATATTTAGCCCACTCTTGGGCATTATCAAATTGAACATTTACTCATTTGAAATTTACTCGGCGCGCCAAGGGGATATACATATCCCAACCTAATCAAATGGGATCGAAAGGTCTTACACGTAGCCTTGCCTCAGTCAACCATTGACACAAACAATGCATACAAGCTACAAACCGGATCTGGAAGCCAGCGCAGCCGATCGACTTACGGACGAAATCTCAGACTACCTGGACAGTTTTTTACACCTACAAACCAAGAGACGACTGGACAAGAGTTTGTAAGCCGCCTACGTGACCATCTAGAAAACATTCGACCTGGCCCAGTAAAAAGACACGGACCCAGCAAAGTTTTTATTCATCCAGATCTTAGGACTGCAAGTCACGTTTTTATACGATCAGACGCCGTAAGAAAACCCCTAGAAGCGCCGTACGAAGGTCCGTTCAAAGTCCAATCAAGATCAGAAAAATCGTTCGATATTTCCCTAAATGAAAAAACAAAAAAAATCAGCATCGATCGCTTGAAACCGGCCTACTTGCCAAACGCCAAGGAGGAAAAATCGTGCGTAAAAAAAGTAACATTTAAAGATCCGTGACTTCCCCTGGCGAAGTCACTAGGGGGGAAGTAATGCAGCGTACCCTTTTTAGTAACTTTCATTTTACACAATTTGTGTTAGTGAGAGACGCCAAGGGATGTGCCAAGGAACTGTTCCAACATTAGACTATACGTCACAAAGCTGTTGGCTCGGCATTACGCCATGTCCTGCATCGTTTCGTCGCGTCCGACTCATCAGGGGCCCGACGATGCCCACCCAACTCTGGACCTATACCAAATCAAGAAGATCAGATAGGTCTTTACCAGAGACGAGCGTGCTCTCACACCACCATTCTTGCTTGGCTGGCAAAACAAATCAGCAATATAATACCGTGTTTTTACACACTGCAATAAGGTACACAATTTGTGTTAGTGAGAGACACCAAGGGATGTGCCACGTAAGCGTGACACATAGGAACTGTTCCAACATTAGACTATATGTCACACGTCGCGTCCGACTCATCAGGGGCCCGACGATGCCCACCCAACTCTGGACCTATACCAAATCAACTTTTATTTTATTTTATTTTATTTTATATTATGACAATTATTTTTTTCTTTTTGAAAGTGACATCCACTTTACAAATTTTATTTTCTTGCAAAAAAAAAAAAACGAAATAATAAATTCAGTGTGAGTTCAAGTTTTAATCTAGTTGAGTGACTTTTTTCTTAGTTAGCCCGTAGTATTATTGAATATGTCAATTTAGGCCTGATGATGCCCAGGAATGGTCGAAATATATTCATTAAATATAATTAAATTTCGTTTTTATCATCCCTAATGACCAGATGAAATAAAAGAGAAAGACTTCATATAGATTTTTTTTAGGTTTATTTATTGGTTATTTAAGGTTATTAATATCTCAGTTTAAATCTTTTTTTTTCAAAAAATATTGGGTTTTTTTAATAGGATAAAATAAACTTGTAAAGAGAAAAAACGAGGTTTTAAAGAAAATATAAAAGTATTTTATGTCTCTTGATAATTAAAATTTATAGTTTTCAGAGTAAAAGAAGAAGATACTTTATAAATCGAGTCGACTTAAGTGAATTTAAAGGACGAAGTAAGAAACCTTTAAAACAACCCTTTTGCTGTCCTATACCTGTTTTAAAGTCGTTTGTTTGAATTTCCTTTTTCGTCCTATATTTGTCTTTTCTTTCCTGGAAAAGGTAAAGGGTTTTTATTTAAGAAGAAGAGAAGAAGGTTTCTTTTCCCTAAAACCTAAATTTAATCAAAGGCTAAGGTGACGAGAAATCCCCCGAGGTGAAATGAAACAGTATGTTGAGTTTTACTTTGAAAAAAAGACTGAAAATTTACTTAAAATAAGTTTATCTTTAGAGAAAACTAAAGTTAAACAAGTACATTATACAGTTAGAGTTTGTAGAAACCTTAGATGCATTCATTTAATCAATTTAAATGGAACATTATTTAAACAATTCATTTTCGTTGGAAAAAAACTCATTTATTATATAAAAAATCCAGCCCAAAGGACCAAATTAAAAAATTGTTTGATTGTAAACAATATTTATACACGATAAGAGGGTAGAAAACAAATATTTGGTAATTTTATTAATTCAAAGGTATTCAAATAATTAGTTCCGCTTTAATAAACTGAATAAGTGTAATCTTTTTATCAGTTAGTTTTATTTTAAATCCGGCCCAAAGGACCAAATTAAAGATGTTTGATTTTAAACAAAAGTAATATACATATTAGGAATAAATTTATTGAATAAAATTATAATTAATAGTAATCAATTCGGTTTTCCTTTCCTTTATCTCATTTACAAAATATTGTATACAAATAAAGAAAGTTTAAGCATGATGTAAAATTAACACTGAGTGTGTAACATAGACCTTTGAGACTCCGACATCGACGGAAGACCTACTAATTCATTATGAGAAAAACCACAATTGCATACGCAATAGTAAAAACTTGAAATACCTAGTTTTATTTATAGATGAACTTTATATTTGAACTTGATAAGTTCAGGTAGGCGTGGGTTAAAAAAGAAACACAAAACATATATCTACTCAGCCATCTATGAATCAAGGTCGAGGTTACGTGTTCGATCCCGAGCCTAGGCTCTTTAATTTACATGGTGCAAATAGAATAGTCAAAATAACCTTTATTTTAACCCTAGAACGACCCGACATATATTTTTTACGTAAACTCCACACAGGGGCCAGTGAGACCCCAATTAATTAATGGGTTAAATTAATTAATTAAACATTTTCTTTTTCAATTATTTATATATTTTTTTAAATATAATTTGTCATACTAAAAATACTTTTTAATTTTGACCAAAACAAATATGGATTTTAAAATTAAATAGTATACATATATATTTTCATCAACATTTTTTTTAGAAAAATTTATACTTTAAAAAAAATATATATATAATATTTTGTGTTCTTTAGATTGGGTTAATATTTTTTATTTATATATATTAAGAGTTGTTTTATAGAAAACAGGAACAAAAATTATAGATTTTCTTACATACTCTGTCAAAGTTAAGCATTTTTGGCCTTAAATCCTTACTGTGATCCACTAAACCTTCAACTTAAATGAAGTTATATACATCTACTAATTGTAATAAAAGTTTTTTTGGAACTTTTGACTGTCTCCCCAACATTTCAGCAGCCCAAAAAAAACCATAAAATAAGTTTTTTAATACAATAAAAATATAAGACAGCTAACAGTGGTATATAAAACAATTACGTTAATGGCCCACAGGGGTCTATGGGACCCCAACTCTAATGAATATTGAAAGAAAACTGAAACTAATAACATAGGTATTGTTATCAGTATTTACACACAAAGGTTTAAAGGTAAATTAGAAGGGAGTCTACGTTTAGAGAAATACAAATAAAACAAAAAAACAAAAAAAAAATTATAATTTTTAAGGGGTCTGTGGGACCCCAATAAGTCGTTCTAGGGTTAATTTTGTCAAAATATTCAGAAAAAAACTAAATTTAAATACAATACAAAAGAAGTATGGTGACAATGACTTGTCCCAAATCATAATTAAAACATTATCTACTGCAATGGCTTACTACATTGAAATTTGTCACACTGTATTCGCTTCGGCGGTTCATTAGTGTGTGAAGAGACAACTCCATAAGGGGTTGGTAAATTGGCCGAAATAAGTGGCTTAATTGCTAAGTTCAACAAGTAGTTTGACCTCCCCGTTCTACTGCTTTATATAAAACTTTTACAATTTGACCCAATATTTTTGGTGATAATTCATTTTGAAGTTTATCATTGAAAGTTTCCTAGTTTATGTGTAATTTAGTGTAGCACTCAAAAAACTTCCAAAAAAAAAAAAAAAAAAAAAAAATACGAGGAAACTGTAGGATTACCTGCTTCTTTAAAAACGATCGTCGTATTGTTGGGGATTCAATTCAGTTTTTTTTCTCTTTTGCAATTTGTCAATCATTTCCGATTACAATTTTTTTTTGTATACCGGGTGGTATATCCTGTTCTTATCATACGGAAAAAAGGTGGGGTAAAATCTATCATTCCCCCATTTTTCCAATGGAGAAATGGTTAAAAAAAGAAAGAAAAAGAATAATACGAAAATAGAAGAACGATTGGGAAAGGTTTTTTTCCAGCAGTGAGATATAAAAACGGCATATGAGCCTTTCACACGGAAAAACTCTTTTTCCAAACTCTAATCTACCATAAATCGAACAACAATTCTAGAGTTGGGGTTACCCTACTCTTAACCGTCCGGGTGTACCACTAGACCCAGGCATGGTGTCACCTTTTCTACCCTACTACGATTCTATAAGCTTCCGAAAAAAATCATTCTTCCGTAAACACTTTTTTTTTCTTGAAACCCAGACAAATAGAAATTCTGTTTTTCCTCAGACATTCTCCTGTTACCATTTCTATTTCGTATCTTATATATGTATTTTCTTTTCTCCTTGAGTTTTCTTACATTTATTTCCTTGATTATATATATATATATAATTTTTTTTTCTACATAGGATTGATATTGAAAAATTATAAAAAGAGGAAAGATCTTATTGACATTTATTTTTCTCGGCAAGCAAAGTTCGCTTGAGAAAATTTACTTTGAATAACGCAGGAAAGAATATTCATTCAAAGAACATGCTTAAGATTTTTCCCACATATGCGTATTGCAAGAATATCAATAAGTGAAGGGATGTAATTATTTTATACAATATAATTTACAATTTATTTTTGGTGAAATATATTTTTATAATAATTTCTCCGTATATCTTTTACTATCATAGTGACATTAATCACAGCTTCACTGAACCCACACTGTATGGTTAAATCACGTATATTTAAAGCGGGGGTACTATTTATGTTAATCTAATATAAAAATTAAAGGAAGGAGTACAAAACTTGATGAAATTAATTATTGTAGGCACTTCAAGAGGAGGAGGTTTAGCTTATTACCGTTACGAATTTAGAAAGGGGATAAACCAATTTCCAAAACTTGCCTCGGAGTCAGCTGTCAACCATCCCAAAGGGCTTTTGTGGGTTTAAATGCCATTAAAATTTTAGGAACATAATAAACCCCCGAGGATAGCCTAAGATAACCGATCAGGTATTACAGTTTTAATTTAATTGGAACCATTAAGTGGTAGATTATTTTATTATATATCTCTAATGTTATAATTAAAAACCAATATTCCATTCACCCTTTTCTAAAAATATTATAGAATAATATAATGGGCGTAATTTTGGCCAAACATAAATAAAAAGTACTTATAGGCTGTCAAACATAATAAAAATTTGTACATTTAAATTTTTTTAGTCCATCTAGTTGAGTTTTGAATTTATTTTTACCAATCAGGTTCAATAATATTTACAACTGTAAAAAAAAAACATTTTATAAATATCGTTTCAAAGTTTTAAGTTTTAGGTAGTATTCATACTACGGAAAGATTAAATTTTACTTTAAATCAAATTATAATTATTATTAACAAAGAGAGACAGACAGAGAAAAATAATAAATTCGGGACTAGGTATCGTTATTGACAGAGGAAATTATTCTTCAGTGAAGCTTAGTTGGTCAGAGCACTATACTGGAAATATAGAGGCAGGTGGTTCGAATCTCGGTGCTGGGATCTATTTTTCTCTGTACCTATGTCTCCTATAGTTAATGATAATTTGATTTAAAGTAATAAATATCGTTTTTAAAAAGACTTTTGATATCACTCCTCCATTTATTTATTTTGATGAATTACTTTTTGAAATAAAAATAACCTCAGAAAAATTTAAAGTTATTGCGTCATATAATTGGCGCCCAACGTGGGGCTCAAACCCACGACTCTAAGATTAAGAGTCTTATATTCCATCAACTAAAATAGCCACGCATTTGTAACGTACACAATATATATTCATTTTTTTTCCTGGGGCTATTTTCACGCTAAAATGTCAACTCCAAATTTTGAACAAAATAAATTATTTCAGTTTAATTACAACAAATAATTGAGTTAAAGTAATGGAACTCCTTTGTTACTATAACAAAAATGTATGTAATAACCAAAAAATAAATCTCATGTAAATGCTAAAATGTGACTTAACATAATTTATCCCTGAGCTTTAGATTTATACACGTAATAGGAAACCGCCGGGAATAAATGCATTGTACGTAATATAATACATCAGATAAATTGATTTTCTAATAAATCAAGCATGTTATTTATTACAACCAGTGTAACAGCTGTTCAATCTATGCTTTGGTAAATTCGCATAAATCTGGTCTGTTCATAATATAGAGCCATATAATATTTCACGATTGAGATGGTTTGGATTAAAAGTCAGTTTAAAGAGGTTTAATACATATATATATATATATATATATATATATATATATATATATATATATATATATATATATATATATATATATATATATATACAGGGTGTTTCACGATAAATGTTACAAACTTCGGGAGGTGATTCTACACCCCAAAAGCAACAAAAAATTTCCTCTTGACCCCTGTCCGATTCATCACCGACTTCGTTGGCCAGAGAAATTGGTTTAGTGGAAGTGGTTCAAATTTAAACACCACCATTATAACACCATTAATAACACCGATCCAGAATAAATAAACCCAAACGTGACAAAAAAAAAAAAAAAAAAAAAAAAAATCAATAAAACAAATTTCATTATTATTTAAAATCCACTATTTGTTTCATTTTTTCAACGTTTCAAGTTTAAATTGCTACCAGTTCCACTAAACCAATTTTCCTGGCCAACAAAGTCGGTGGTGTTTTGGGCGTGTTTTAGTGTCAAATTTGGAATCTCTCGTTCAAACCATTCGAAAGTTATCGCGGGAAATGCGTGTGGATTGCTGGTTTGTAACCCTCCTCTAGCTTCCCCGATGTGCCTCTACCGCACGTTTTTTCGCGTTCTTACTTGAATTTTCTCTACCAATTTTTAACGGAATCAAGAAGTGGAGTATATCGTTGGAAAGCTTATTAAAAGGGGAAGTTTTGGTAAAATTTGCCAGGCTAAGGCTGAAGAATTGTTTTTGCTTCAAACACAAATAACATTTTCCGAATTTTAGAAACTTAATTTTTTTCCCAATTTCGATTGTATTGAAATGATTAGAAGTGTATTTAGAAACTTTTAAGGTTTGCATTCTTATTGGAAATTAAATGAGCTTTTCAATGGTTGTTTCAAATTTGCTTTAGAACCAACAGTTTGGGAGATTTGACCATTTTTATGAAGAAAACTCGTGTTTTACAGAAAAACCGAAATAACTCCGTTATACTTGAGAATCGGACATGGATCAAGAGGAAATTTTTTGTTGCTTTTGGGGTGTAGAATCACCTTCCGAAGTTTGTAACATTTATCGTGAAACACCCTGATATTTAGAGTTCAAACACTAACAGATGAGACACGTTCCACACTCTACATGATCGTATAGATAGATGTGTAAAGTGACTGATACCTCAATTTTGTAATGATCTAATTCTGTTATTCCTGGAACCAAAGTTCGAACACAGTAACAATAAACAGTGTTGAATTTCCTGTAAAAAGCTTATCAAATTCAGTAAGTGTCAAACATGAAAATTCTAAATTACATAATCAATACTGTAATATTATTTTTGTATTTTTTTTTTTTTTTTATCTCACCTTGGTTGAAAGCTAGTTCCGACCTTTACCAAGGTAATTATCGGTGGTTAAGCATTGATTCGAAGATTAAACTTTTTTCTTTTTTTAACTCACGTGATTATAGACACGAAATCGACAATGTCGCGTTGCATGTTAAGATTAAAATAGAACTGAACTAGGTTTAAAGTTAGTAAAAAAAAAGTAATAATTGATTAGTTTATCGTCCAACCATATCTGCAATGTTATAACAGAACAGTATTACATCATTGCAGGATGGAGGCATCAGTCACTTTACACATCTATCTGGTGTGATCATTAGTGTGGAAAATATCTTATCTCACTAGGATTCCAACCTCTAGCTATTTTAGTTCCAGGTAGAACAATATTAGGACATTATAGGAAGGTGCTAATCAATTTTCAAATCTTTTCTATGTGATCATTAGTGTGGAACATGTCTCACCTCTCTGGGAATAAAATTCAGTTAATAGTGTTTTAAATTTGATTACAGGATGATGGGATAAATAATTTTTACACATTTAATTATGTTATTATTAATATGGCATATCACATACTCCTGGAAATTATACTCTAATTACTGCTGTTGAATAAACTTTTGTTCTTGATTGAACCATAGATGGTATGTTATAAATATTATTTTGAAACATGTACTAATATACAAGAAGTTCTTATATAATATACCAAATTATGAGTGACAGTGATTGACTGACTGTTCACCAATTCTCCTACTTCCCATTGACCCAAAGATTTGAAATTTGGTACATAGATAGAATGGCCATTTTGATTTTGACTTATTGGAATTTACTTCTCTATATTATCTCTGCTCCCAGTGAACGTAGAGATCTGGAATTGGTACATTAACTTATGGTATCTAAAAAAGACAGTAAAAAAAAACATACACTTCAACATATGGCCACCGTATTGAATTATAGCCACCATCTTGGATTTTACCACACTCAATAGAATGTAGAAGCTGAGATAATAATCTCAGCTTCCAATAAGTAGAGATACCTAACAAATATGTGTGAGACTCTCACGCATTAAAAGTGAAACTTGAGTTATAGAAACAGAATAAACATATGAAATATGTGTATGAAATAGCACAATGGCCCTTACTTAAGTAATGCATATAATATAAATCATTTATTAAATACACAACATACATATTTATAAACAAGAGTTTACAATGCCGCCACAGTCAGATAACTTCTCAAAGAAACATAATTTCAATTAATAAAATATTTTCATAAAATGATAGCGAATAATAAAAAAAACACGATGACAACATTAAGATATATATTTATTGTTTTAATAATACCCTTATATACCAATTCTGTGTACAAAATAAATAATCTACTCTCGTGGTATAGTGGTAGCACGTTAGGCTCTCATTTCAGAGGTCAGAGGTTCGATACCAGTCCAGAGAGAAATTTTCTTACAGGTAAATCAACTGCCGGCCTAAGTCGGCAGTCG
This sequence comes from Gerris lacustris, assembly GCA_951217055.1. NCBI lineage: Eukaryota > Metazoa > Arthropoda > Insecta > Hemiptera > Gerridae > Gerris > Gerris lacustris. Next base: position 11,454,646 of record OX578277.1, read on the forward strand.
ATTAAAATATCTATTACAGGTGAGTCTTAAAACAAAAACTGGCAATTTCGTTAATTTCACATCAAAAATGTTTCACTTGGACGAGTCTCGAAACACAAACTTCGTTTCCCGATGTCAATTTCAGCAAAAAAAAATTTACTCGCGGCTAAAAAAGTTTCACTTCAAAAAGATAATTAAAGATACTTTCACTTCAACACAATATGGTCACAATTGGGTATTTCAAGACCTCCAAGATTCTCGCAGAATATATCTTATGAATATATATATTATTTGTGTGTGTGTATGTATAAAAGAAAATCAGAGGCAAATATTTCGAAGGTTATAGAGATAAGAAATAGGGAAAGGAAAGGCAGAATATAAAAGGGGTTTTTAAATTTTGTATTGGTTCGAAGAAATACCACACTAACCGCTAGGTAGCAGCATTTGTAGAAAATAAAAAGGAGATTCAGAACGTAAAGATAGACACGGGAGGTATAGACAAACCCGCATAACAATTCCTCTCCACACATCCCCTTACTCCTTCTCTGTTTTGTAAAATCTCTAACCACCTAGGAGAACATCCAACAAGTTCCCTCAACGATAATCCCAAACCTTCCCCCCCCCCCCCCTCCCTACCTTACAATTTCATCCAACCCGAAACGACCTATAGATACCTAACCAATATCCCATGGAGTAGAAACATTACAACTAATGTTTCTTCAATTATGGAGTAAAACCTTTCTTATAGATATCCTCCATTTTAGTAGTGGAACTTTCGAAGACTAAATTATACCCGTTCTTAATTTAACTTGAATGTTGTTCTATTTTAAATACGTAGTTAATTTATTTACAATTTTGTTTATTTTTGTCTCCCTGAGATTAATCAACACCCTACAATTCAAAATTACGATTCTACAGCATACATTTACTTTCACTATATAAGATAGTGTGAATCTCTTGGTTTTCAACTCATTTTAGAGATCCTTAGAGATAGTTCCTCATAATGTGAGTCATTAGTAACTAAGGATCTTACTAAGGAATCCACTGTATGAGATTGTGTGAATTCCTTGGTTTCCAACTCATTACAGAGATCATTCTCAAGGGAGTTGCTCATGATGTGAGTTATTAGCAACTAGACATGGATTAATCTTGATCTTACTAAGGAATCCAGTGTATGAGATTGTGTGAATCCCTTGGTTTCCAACTCATTACAGAGATCATTCTCAAGGGAGTTGCTCATGATGTGAGTTATTAAGTTATTAGCAACTAGACATGGATTAATCTAGATCTTACTAAGGAATCCACTGTATGATATTGTGTGAATCCCTTGGTTTCCAACTCATTACAGAGATCATTCTCAAGGGAGTTGCTCATGATGTGAGTTATTAGCAACTAGACATGGATTAATCTAGATCTTACTAAGGAATCCACTGTATGAGATTGTGTGAATCCCTTGGTTTCCAACTCATTACAGAGATCATTCTCAAGGGAGTTGCTCATGATGTGAGTTATTAGCAACTAGACATGGATTAATCTAGATCTTACTAAGGAATCCAGTGTATGAGATTGTGTGAATTCCTTGGTTTCCAACTCATTACAGAGATCATTCTCAAGGGAGTTGCTCATGATGTGAGTTATTAGCAACTAGACATGGATTAATCTAGATCATACTAAGGAATCCAGTGTATGAGATTGTGTGAATTCCTTGGTTTCCAACTCATTACAGAGATCATTCTCAAGGGTGTTGCTCATGATGTGAGTTATTAGCAACTAGACATGGATTAATCTAGATCTTACTAAGGAATCCAGTGTATGAGATTGTGTGAATCCTTTGCTTTCCAACTCATTACAGAGATCATTCTCAAGGGAGTTGCTCATGATGTGAGTTATTAGCAACTAGACATGGATTAATCTAGATCTTACTAAGGAATACACTGTATGAGATTGTGTGAATTCCTTGGTTTCCAACTCATTACAGAGATCATTCTCAAGGGTGTTGCTCATGATGTGAGTTATTAGCAACTAGACATGGATTAATCTAGATCTTACTAAGGAATCCAGTGTATGAGATTGTGTGAATTCCTTGGTTTCCAACTCATTACAGAGATCATTCTCAAGGGACTTGCTCATGATGTGAGTTATTAGCATCTAGACATGGATTAATCCAGATCTTACTAAGGAATCCAGTGTATGAGATTGTGTGAATTCCTTGGTTTCCAACTCATTACAGAGATCATTCTCAAGGGAGTTGCTCATGATGTGAGTTATTAGCAACTAGAAACCTTTGTTTTCTAACCCATTACAAATATCAACTAGACACAGGTAATTAAAGCATGTGCAACTGTTTTCAAGCAGTTAGACTTTGTCTGTTTTTAACTACCAAAAGTTTTAATGAAATATATTGTGATTTTAGCTTAATTGTAAAACTTTATTATATGGGAAAAGAGCGCTTATCATTTCCTTTCTATTACCTTTCTATCTTGGGCTTATACAGCTGTATATTATGTAGGGGATGACACGGGATCAGTGTTTTGCACCATCAGCTGTAAAAACTTTATAATTGACATTCACAACCATTTAGTCACCATTTTAATTTTGGATGAATGCCGAGTGGGGGAAGAGGGGGGGGGGGAGATCCGTGGTCACTCATCCATGATGTGACCACGCCCGATACTGCATAACAATATTGATAGAAGAGCCAACTCAAATCCTACACGCGTTATCGACCTCCCAAAGACACAGGCCACTTAGGTGGGCCCATATTTTACGAACTGAGATAGAAACCATACTTATCAGCCTTGTGTGAAGTGTTTGGTCGTTGTGGTTGAGCCATGTCTCCTCATCTTAAACACAGATTCAATCATGGTTGCAGCCAGAAAACCTGGTGGAACTACTCTTTCCAGCAGAAACCCATTTGTTTAAGCAATGCAGGATGGATATTGGAACCCCGAGCTATATGATCTGGCGTGCACTCATCCATCCACTGACCACGCCCGATGCTGCTTAACTGATTGAGAATCAACCACCCTCTCCTACGAGCTACCTGGCCCTTAGACCTAACTAATCGGGAATATACTTATGTGTCTGGCCTTTAAAACCATAATGCTTTTATGGTTGAACGCTGAAGCTACTCTATAAACCTACTGCAAAATACTTAATTGTGACAAACCCACCTCTATTCTATATAGACTGCCCATTTTTTTTATTTATTTTTTTTTTTAATTAAAAAAATTACTTTATTTTACGAGTATAATAACATTATACTTGTTACATTAGGTTTGTTCCAACCGAGCATTGTACCGTCCGCGGGATCGTCACCGGCATGCGCAGTAGATAAAAGCCGTTCCAAGCTGACTTGGGACAGTGTTTCGTACCGTACGCGAAACTGTTCCAACCCCGGCAGGGATCGTTTGCGAACCGTTCACTGTACGGTCCCAACGATCCTCTGACAATACCATGTACTGGTTTGTATGACATGCGCAGTTATGTCAATAATTACAAATATCAACAAGAAGGTTTCCTAACTGTTAGGTTTCCTTAATGTTTTTAAAACAGTGCGAATAATAGTCCTAAACTCGTTCCAACCTGACATGAGTTTATTACAGTACAATGTTAGTGCATGCGTATAAAACCTGTCCTAAACGATTCCCGAACGATCCGCGGGACGATACAAAGGACGGTACAAATAGCGAGGTTGGAACAAACCTATTAAATACATCAAATGTTAATATAGTATTTTTGTTTGTTTATTCAATTGTTTAACAAAGTTTGCCCCCACTTTGGAATAGGTACTATTCTGTGCTGTGGGGAATTCCTGTGGCACATAGCTCCCTCGCATCCTATCACCTAATTTATTGATTTTATGCTTTTACAAGCCAACATTGTCTAATTTGATTAATAATTGTTTTCTCGTTTATTTAATCTGTCAAAATTGTTTTGATATTTTACATGAATTAAAGTATCAATTTAGCATTAGTTGAAGAGCACAGACGATTCAAATTAACCTGAGGCTATCTGCGAGTTACTTTCGATAAAGTTTCAAATCACTAGTAAATTTTACAAATCAGAGAAGTACTTTTGAAGCTATAAGTGTAAATAAATGTATGTTTGTGTGCATGTTGTAGGGAAAGAAATTAGTGCAGGAGGTTAAAACTTATATGGGACCAACAATGAGTCTATAATGACCTACCATACAAATTTCATTAAAATCGGACGTGTAGTTTTTAAGATATGTTGGTTCACAAAAATAGAGCGACAGACAGACCAACAGACTGACACGGAACCAAAAATGTTCCCTTATGTCTGAAACGGATTTCTGTCTTGGAATTTTTGAAATCAGAGACATAAAACATTTTTCTTTCTTTACAACGATCACATAGCTAGTGGAAATAAATAAACTAGTGGAAGAAACCTAGTAAATAAACCTAACAATTAACTAAGAAAAACCTTATCAAAATTTAGTTAATTACTAGCTTTAAAGCCTAAATAATTATATTCTAATTTAAAATAAGGTTAATTAACTATTCAAGGTGGACTAAATAATTTCTATTTGTAATCCGTAATAAGATCGTAAAGGACACCAAAGGACACGTGTGTATATATATATATATATATTGTATGAGGGTATGAAAGAGGAGAGTAGAGTTGGTAAATGATAGCCTAAGGTTTTGAAAAGCCAGGTAAGCTCAAAGGGATTTTGAATATACAAGAAATCTCTGAATTTCAGGGAACCCCAAGTTTAAAGGCCCAGTAAAATTCTGACATGAAGAACCCGACATTCCTTGAGACCTTTTCAGAGACACAAAGGGCCCAGGGATCAAATCTTCCTACTCTCTAAAGCACCCTTGAACATTTTAAGGGACATTCGGACATAATACAAGCACGTCTCTTAAATTATATATATATATATATATATATATATATATATATATATATATATATATATATATATATATATATATATATATATATATATATATATATATATATTTGTATTTATTTATTAGGTATATTCGTCGTACAAAGAGAATCAACTCGACCTATCTCTATTTCTCTTTAAATATATATATCCCAGCCCATGAGACCTAACGAGACATTTGGTCCTTTGGGCCGGATATATATTAATTAACACACACACACTACCACAAGTTATATATATATATATATATATATAAAATATATAAAATATATATATATGAATATATATATTTATATAAAATTTAGGTAGGGCAACCTAATTTTAACAAAAATGTCCTTATGTGCCATCTATTATTTTCTGGTTATTCTATTTAAATTATCTATTTATTTGCATAAAATATTAAACACTTTTGGAATGATGGCAGCCATAGGTATACATTTAATTTTTTTAAAAAAAACATCAAGTCACAATTTTTATTCTCCAATAACTTCTTTATTCATATAATTAATGTAAGCCTTGTTCTCACGGCCTGTGGGTTGGCGAGCCTCATCTGAAGTTTGTCAGACCACACGCCGAGGGAATGCAATGACTCGTTATTACTCGGTGTGGCTCGAGGTGGCTCCCTGTATTGTCTGTACCCCCTTAGAAGTCGAAGGTTTGAAGCTCGATGGATTAAAAGTCTCAGTACGGCTTCCAGAACAAATTCCTATTTGAAAAGCGGCGGCAAATTATTTTATGTTTTGTTCTAGGAATGATTAGCAGTAATCTAATTATTATTATACCCGCATATATCTTATTATTTATTTTTGCAAACCAATTCCCGACTTTTTCCAGAAACCACTGATAGGGAATGAACTACCAATTAATCCTTTAGCTTTATTTCACTATTAATTATATTCAAAAGCTTTATGTTTCGGACTAGACACATCATATACTGTTTCGAACCGAGTTAGCTACCTACATTCTCTTCGTTTGTTAGCAGTACATTATGGTTTGAATTTTCCTCGTATAAAAATCGTTCTTCCTTGTGTAAAAATTATACAAGGAAAAAAAGCACGTAGAAAAAAATTATCCATAGAATGAAATAAATGTTAAAGCAAGCGAATAAATGTTAAACTTCGAGGTTCTAGTGTGTTCCAGCTTAGAGGTTGGGGAGAGATTCAGCCAACCATACTGACCAATCAGCTTAAATTTTAATCAATTAAGGAAAGAAGTAATTAGGATAAATCAAGAAAAGCTGCAGGTCCATTCTAGAATGATTAAAATAATATGATTGTTCAATTGAAGCTGCAGGGTTGCCAGTAACTCGGCACATTTTTTCTTTTAAATTGAAGACCTACTATTCTTTTAACTTATTAAACAGGATTAATAAATATAATCAAAATATTATATAAATAAAAAGGTTATTAATTAAAGTTTACTTATTAAACATTAATATATAATCCATTTTATGAAATGAATTATAAAAATCATTAAGAGTTGTAAAAGAAAAATAAATAGTAATAATAAACTATTTTAAAAGAAAACAGTTAAAGTCTGTAATATACATGTATATAAAATGTGTGTGTGTGAGAAGATATATAAATTTTATTTGAAAGTAAGGACTGTGGAAATTAAACATCATTGTTATTACACTGATCATTCTTATCATAATAGATGAGATTACGAATAGAAGTTAGTCTGTGACTAGTTGCCAACTAGGCAACAACCCTAGACTCTTATATTAAAAATTGTAATAAATGAACGAAAAATAGTTTGTATTAAACTTTTTGATTTTTAACACAAGACCTCGAATAAAGGTAAACACTTACATTTTTATTCTTATTATTAGTTTTATATATTTATTATTAATATTATTCCTTATTTTTCTAAAATTTTTTAATTTTTTTTTTTATTAATTGCTTATTATTTTTCTCCTTATTTAATAATAATGTTCTTTTTCTTATAATTTAAAAAAAATTTCAGTTAGTATATTATTATTATTTTTAATTATTATTATTAAATTTAACTAGTAGTTATAATTTCCACACTAATAAAAGGAATATATGATTGTATAGTTGAAAGCTATATTGTAAAGATTATTGTTATTAATGGTTAAATACATTACAGGTTGGAAGATGTCCCAAGTTAGGGACGAAATATCACCTTAAAAAACTTAATGAAGTAGTTTTTACTTTTTTAATACCCCTGAGGACCTAAATATTTATAATAATTAATATATAATATAATAAGGAATAAATATAATACATAAACTTTAATTGCCAACAGTAAAAACTTCTGCATAGGTGGTAAAACTTTATGAGAATACTGTCTAGGCCCTAGACAGTAAAATTACATGTATCTACCAATAGCAGCAAAATTAAGCATTGTTGTGCTGTTTTCAATCCAATATGGAAAATGTAATTTCTCTTGATTCTTTTTTAACATGTCAAAAAAACACGCTGCAAAAAAATAAAGAGTCAGCAAAATAATAAACAGGCAGCAAACTTTTAAGAAAAGGTTACTAAATCGCAGATTATGAACTCTCACACATTGTTCATTTTTTAAATATATTTATGCGTAATACTCTGCTAAATATTTTACTATATCTGCTAAATATTTTGCTAATATTTTCCTCAGCTTCGCCTCGTCAGTCAAAATGTAAAATAGTAGTTTTTCTGCCTCGGCTTCGCCTCTGCAGTAAATTTGTTTAGCATATCCTCGCCTTCGGCTCGGAACTAAAACTTAAAAACTTGTCAGCAAAATACCATTATGCGGCATAGTAACATAAATAACTATTCCCTACCCCAAATCAGTTCAATAATGCCTCATTTTGCTGTAGATCAAAATCTTTTTAATCTTTATTTTCACATAAAGAGAATAAAATACAAATGAAAAACTGCAAAATGAATGATTAAGTTGGAAAATCAAAATTAAATTTTAATTTTTTTTCCTCATTTACCGGAAATTGTCACATCTGTTTGATGACATTTCCTCTCACATAACATGTGTTAAAGAAATATTTTATAAAGTCAAATTACAAAAATGGAAAAAGAAAAATGTGAAAGGGGGTAAAAATGGAAATGAGTGAATTTTCACTTTGGTATAATTTGATTTCACACTCTCCCTTCCCCCTCCATTGCTCCACACAGCTGTGCATTACTTCACCAATACTGAACATGACATTTTTACATTTTGAAGGGAAGAAAAAAACCTCTAGATTCTAAAAGTTGAAAAAAATTATCTGAAAGTCATTATTAAATTTGCCATTTTAATTACCTGAAAATACGATTAGGTAAAATATATATATATATATTTTTTTTTATCAAATATAATGTATATTTATTTAGTTTCAAAAATTTTATAAACTCTATTAAAATAGATAAATTATATTTTAAACGAATAATAACTTTAGAGCCTAAAGTTCTTCAATCTATGTAGAAATGCTTCTTAGTACGATTAAAATCCGCTAGATGTCAATGCGTTTTATTTATCTTTTCTTATAGTGTAACCTCTTTAAAGGTTATTTTTTTATAAATCTTAAGTATGTCCTATTATTATATTGATTATTGATTAATATTTAATGGTTTTTAATTGTCTGCTACCTCGGAAAAAATAGCATATGCTACACGAATGTAAAGTGTCTTTTCTTTACCTTGGCAGTATTTACTAAATGTAATTGCCGCGGTAAAGAAAAAACTCACTTCACAGCCTAGTAACATAATATACTATTATCTACGATTGACTCGAAATATAAACATTTTATCTCTGATCAGATACGTAGAAAGTAATTCTTTTCGTAGTTGTATTCATTGCGCATGCGCGTTTCATAATTCTTAAACTAAAGAAGAATTATTTACCTTATCGCACGATTAGCGTGTTTGTTTACATTTAACAAAACTAATTTGCTGTTAGTTTAAAGTAACTGTTTTTTCCTGTATTTATTATTAAAATCCAACAATCGTAGATAAAATACGGTACGCAACTCGTGGGAAAACTGCATTTTGCTTTGCTCGTGTGGTTTTATTACGCTCGTGTGCAAACTCCATGCAAACCACCCGCATGCAAAATGCTACTTTCCGCACTAAATGCGTAATGTACTATATCTAATCACATAAATTATAACCACAGTAGAATCTCTGATGTCTGTTATTTAGGGAACTGTATCATGGTTAAACCTTAACTCCAACTTTTCGGGACCATCCGGAAGGCGGAAGTACGGAGTACGGGGTACAAAAGTCAAAAAAATATATACCCTTAATGATGCATGTCGTTGGAAAGCTCTTTAAGAGTAAAGTAATTTTTGTTACATACACTTTTGTTATATTTTCATTTAAGAGGGGGGTAAAATGGAAAAACAGGAAAAAAAATATTATCAATCAACAGTAAATCTATTAAGTTTTGCGGCAAAAATTCGAGACTACATTTTTTTGTGTGAATCACTTGGGGCACATAAGAAAAGCTAAAAGGATGATTCACGCTACACCGAGCCGGGGCCGTGCAGTGCCGGGCCCGAGGCTCGCTAAAAAAATGTTGTATAGATTTTAAATGAAGCAATGCACAGTACACCGGGCACGACACGAGTCATGACCGAGCCTCGTCCGAGGCTCGGTGGCAAAACGTTGGGGTACATTGTTTTCACGCGCCCGGCCCGTCCCCGCCTCGGTCCCGCCTCGTTGAGGGGTAATCCACGCTACAACGAGCCCGGGCCGTGCCGGAGCCGAGCCCTCCCACCGTCGCTCTTCGCTATAATATCTCATCCTTTTCTAGATTAATTATTTGTTATTACTTCGTGGCTGTATAATTTTACTGTGGTCTTCGATTTTACTGTGGCAGTTAATTTTTAATGTAAAGTTTCGCATCAAAAATCAATTTGTGTGTTTTGCTTCCGAGCTTAGGTAACGTAAGCATTGTGTTCCCTTTTGAGAACGAAAAACTTTTATGCCTCCGATTTTAAAAATTCCAAGACAGAAATCCGTTTCAGACATCAGGTAACATTTTTGGTCTCGTGTCTGTCGGTCTGTGTCCGCGAATTATGAAACGTGTGACGATAACTTGAGTAAATGACCGATTTTGATGAAATTTGGTAGACATGTTCATTTTACCAATACCCAGGACGAGTTCGTTGGACAACGTTATCCGTCCAAGCGTTCACGAGCAACGCTCGCGTAAACGTGAACTTCAAATTTAAAATTGGAATTTTAGGTCGGGAAAAAATCTAACTTCATCTATTCAATGAGAAAAACATTTTTTTCAAATACAATTTTTTAGTAAAACCAACAGCGACAAAGCTATGAAGTGTTAAAGATCGCTAAAACTATATTAATAGTTTTTACACAATATAACAATAAAGAAATATAAAAATAATTTTAATGTTAATATAACAATAAAGTACATGATAGGATGCGAGGAAGCTATGTGCCACACTAATTGGCAGTCTATTTTTTTTTTTTTAATGATGGAAGACGAAATTTTAATTGAATGTGTGCGGAAGTATCCTGTCATTTATGACATGACGCATCCTAAATATTTGGACCCGAAGTACAAATCTTGCATCTGGAAAACGATATCAGGAGAAATGAAACTAAATGGTGAGTAAAATGATTTCGCCTAGTAGAGGACAGCACGTCCCAGCCCAGCTCGTCCCCGGCCCGTGCCCGCCTCGTTCAAAACTCGGTGTAGCATGTATGTGAAGGCTCGGACGGGGCACGGTGGGAGGGCTCGTGCCCGGCACGGCACGGCCCCGGCTCGGTGTAGCGTGAATCATCCTTAACTCCAACTTTTCGGGAACATACGGAAGGTGGAAGTACGGGGTATGGGGTACAAAAGTCAAAATAGTGTATATCCTTCATGATTCATGTCGTTGGAAGACTCGTGAAACTGATTGCCTGCGGCTGTAATAAGCCCAAAGGACCAATTTTTTAAAACATATTTGGTTACAAGATGATAAATAAATGAAGTAAAAAAGTCTTATTTAAACATTATAATTATTAATTATATTTTTTTAAACTATGTTTGTGCAAATATACGAAAAACATCGCGTTTTAATGTTGTGGTTATCTCATTTATATAATTGTAGAGTTCGTGTCTGATAATGAGAATCAAAGCACGTACAAAATAGATTTTTGGCAGAGGAACGAATAAAAAAACATGCTGATAATAATTAAATTCATCAATTAGGTAAGCATTAATGAAACTTAAACAAGTTTCATTTATGCTTACATATAATTATGACTAGAGAGGTTAATATAAAAAGTAACACAACAATTTTGTCACCACAATTTTATATAATAAACATACGCTTTTCAACATTTACATCATCTTCAGTGTAAGTGTTAGCATTGTGAGTGAAAGACTACTACATATATTCACTTTACAAGCTTTATGACTTAAAATAACAATACAAAGGGGGGGATAGAAATCCGGCCCAAAGGACCATCGGGAGCTCGTACCACTCGTTTGAATGTCGAAACGTGTATGTTTAATTATATAAAATTGTGATGACAATATTGTGGTGTTATTTTTTATATTAACCTCTCAAGTCTTAATTACGAAGTGATATCACAAAATATCACTCAAAACAACCAATTAATGCTTACTCAATTGATGAATTTAATTATTTTCTATTCAGTAATATACTAATCACCACATTTACAAATCTTCTACATTTTAATAATTCCTAGATGACATCTAAGTTAGCTTCATTACCTTATATGATTCAGTTTGGGTATTTAGTAGTTAGGGCTAGTATTGATTATATTATTTATTATAAATCCGGCCCAAAGGACCAACGGGAGAACGAACCACTTGTTTGAACCTTAAAAATGAAGGCACATATTTGGGCCCTGTTCACTCACCCTTTATATAGAGTTCAGCCACACCACACATTGAAGCGAATACAGTGTGGTCCATGGTGATCCATGTAAATCAAAGTGCCTAGGCTCGGGTTCGAACTCGTGACCTCGACATTATATTGATACATGGTCGCTCAGAAATTACAAATGCCTTTTCAATCACGGCTCCTCTGAACCCTAGATATTTAGTTTTAGTAGCATAATAGTAGTTTATACGGGTAGGACGAACCACTTGTTGGAACATAGCAATTAGGCCTTATTTATGCCCATTTTACTAACCCCATGGTAGAGAGTTCCAAACACTTCTAATCATACCACTGAAGCGAGTATGGTGTAGTCATTAGTCAGCCATGTAAACCAAATCACCAAGGCGTGGGGTAATACCTATGACCTTGCACCGATCTTGACTCACAGTAAATAATCAGAGCACAATGGCTTTTTATCATTTTTATAACGACGGCATTTTATTTTTATAACGACTTTTTATCGCCCTCGATTCAGTTATAGCTGAACAAACAAGACAGGTGCCTTTAGCCCTAAGTGACTGGCTCCAATATAGTAACTTTCAAATAAAAAATAAAACAGTAGTTCAACGCTAAGTCAATCATAATAATTAATATTTTAGTTTAACTTATCTTAATTCAATACAATCAAATTCCATTACTTTTTGTTGTTGTTGTTGTTGTTGTACTATATCCACCAAAGCTTTCAAATTCCCAAATCCTTCTCTTTTGATCTTTTCAATGTTTCTTCCTTAGGGAAACCCTTTTATTTTTTTTCTTTCCACTCTGTTCTTTTCAATCTTTATCTATTTTGAGCTGATTCAGAATTTCTTCAATACAAAATCCTTGATTCCTTCTTCTTTTCCCTTTTTACAAGAATAAAAAAATGGAAAAGACAAATAAAATGTAGAAAAATTCAACCCTAAAAAAGCACTCAATCTTCTGAAAAATTGTATCTACTATTATTCTCTATTTTTACCTTACAACATTTTATCTTTAAACTAAGGTTGTTTTTATCTTATTTTTAAAGATATTTACGTACTTTATGTTTTTTTTATAAATCCTCATGAAATGGATAGTCCAAATAGAGAAAAAGACTGACAGGATTCTTTATATCCGGCTCAATGGACCAAAAAAGATATGTCGTCCTTCAGGCCGGATTAAAAATAAACACACACACACATATATTATATATATATATATATATATATATATATATATATATATATATATATATATATATATATATATATTATATATATAAAAGTCACGTTCAATTGTATTATCTATTATTCTGTGTTTAATAAGAGAGGTTAGGTAATGCTGCAGACTTTTGATTTCGAGTGTACATATAACTCCTATATAACTTCTTCTTTTTCTCTCTAGGTAAAATAAGAAAATAAAGAAATTATTTCTATTTCCTGAGGTTGTGTTCTTTTATATATATATATATATATATATATATATATATATATATATATATATATATATATATATATATATATATATATATATATATATATAGTGAATAGAGACAAGCCAACTATATCCTTTATATCCTTGTGGTACATCTCTCTCTTTCTTCTCAAGTTAACATGTTGTTCTTGAGATATATAACTTTTTTTCAGTTCATTTCTTATTTCTATTTGGTTTTTATCTTCTTAGTTTCTTTTTAACAACAAAGAATCCATTATTTTCTTTGTGGTGATAGCTGCTGGTTTCTGACATAGACAAGTACATTTTACTTAGTTTTCTTTTTTACGTTCCAATGTAGTATATAAGAGTTCTATAAGTTCTTAATAGTATAAGAGAAGATGTTAAAAAGCAGAACAAAGAAAAGACTGACAGGATTCTTACAATGAAATATTCAGTACGGCAGCGATAAATTGATTTTAATGAAGCGACTAAAACATCGTAAAAACGAGAATGAAGAAATGAAATATTAAACGAAAATGATCAAAAACATTAAAAGCACTAAATAAACAAAAACAATAAGTAACAAGAATGAAGAACCGAGCTATTGAAGAATAAACAAACAATTGACGAAAATTATTTTTAAATAATAATTAATATAAAAATGTCATTTTTCAAAACTGGTCTTATTTTCCACTTTTTTTTTTTTTTTTGGTTTCTGTATTCTTCACCTTAGTTGTATCTATGTGCAAAATTTGGGGAAGATTGAATCACGGGAAGTGGTTCAAAATTGGGGAAACGGAAATGTGCGATGAAACTTACAAAGCAAAGTAATATAAGACCAGTAAAAATAATTAATATAAAAATGCCATTTTTCAAAACTGGTCTTATTTTCAACCTTTTTTTTTTTTTGTTTGTTTATTTCTGTATTCTTCTCCTTAGTTGTATCTATGTGCAAAATTTAGGTAAGCTTTAATGACGGTAAGTGGTTCAAAATTGGGGTAATAGGTGTGCGATGAAACTTAAAAAGCAAATAAATTTGACGCCATTTTGTTTTGTTTGTTCTTTTTGGTTTCTGTATTCTTCACCTTAGTTGTATCTATGTGTAAAATTTAGGAAAGATTGAATAACGGTAAGTGGTTCAAAATAGGGGTAATAGGTGTGCGATGAAACTTAAAAAGCAAATAAATTTGACGCCATTCTGTTTTTATTTTTTGTTTTTTTGGTTTCTGTATTCTTCACCTTAGTCGTATCTATGTGCAAAATTTGGGGAAGATTGAATCACGGGAAGTGGTTCAAAATTGGGGAAATCGAAATGTGCGATGAAACTTACAAAGCAAAGTAATATAAGACCAGTAATAAAAAAAATAGAAAATGACAAAAACATAAAAAAAAATAATACGTGTGGTGTCACGGGACACCCGGTAGGAACTAAGCTTCTTACGCTTTTCACGAGTAATTCGTAAGTAAATAATATTTTCTTAAGTCTGCATATTTTATTGTGTTTAATAAATTTGAATTACTGTACTTCAATTAGTCAGCACTAAATTATTACATCTTTACTACCTCGTAATTATGTGAAAATTCAATTTTTTTTTTTTATTATCTCTTTCCGCATTATATTTTATCTAGATAAAATATACATTATATTTTCTATACCGTCATAGATAATACAGTTTACACCAACTTTGACGAGATTTGGCGAGTTATGCAGGAAGACTCAGCCAGTGACTCGGAGAGCGACGAGGACCACGTATAGAACTAGATGAGATCTCAGAGATGATGAAAATGACCATCCTGATATTGATCCCGATTTCCTGTTGAAGAGGATGAGTTACACGAGAATATTGTAGAATGTATCAGAAATGTATACTCGAATGTTGTTTTTAAATTCTTACTTTTCATTGACACTCAAAATATACTAGTTGATTTTGTATTAATAATATTATATGATACTATTTTATAGCATAATGCTATTAATCATTAATAAATACATTATAATAAACAAATAAATTAAAATTAAACCACAAAAAAATTAAAACGTAATAAAAAAAAAAGTTCTAATACAATACTCGTAAAAATTACGAAGGTTAGTGTTAAGCGCCTACAAAGTATGGTTATTATTCTAGGGTTAAATATAAATGATAAAATCACACTGCTTAGTATACGATGCTAACTACTTATACATGGCAAAACAAAAGAGAGAAAATTAATTAAAAGTAACTAATTTTCGACCTCGGTGGAGCGCCGCTGGCGCCGAAGAACAGCAAAATGTTGGACTTTTGTCCAGTTTTCACCATGAAATAGTGGTTTAATCGAAAAAATGATTCTATTATTTAATAAAGTAGGCGAAATTTTATACTATTAAAAAAAATCACCTTTTTAACACTATTACTTTAACATTTACAGCCCTTCAAAAATGGAGTTTTTCTCAATAGGTTTTTATTGCAAATATAATTTCAAATTACGCCTTATTGAAGTTGGGATTATCTTTTGGGACGTTGCAGTATTGACGCACTAAATGTTGAGTAGGAGGTAGGTGGGAGTCAGGCTAGATTGAATGTTGCCTTAGCCGATTTTACGAGAGGATTGTACTGTAGGTCATTGAGGTTATCCTATATATATCCCCATATATTGCCACCAACAACAACTGTGGCATCAGGGTCAGAAATATTGTGGCCGCTGTATGAAGGTGTAGCTCATTCTCAAGAAATGAACATACATTCTTTTTTCCGTGGTAGGCTGTGAAATAGTAACTTCAGAGCCTAAAAAGCATAGCTAAAATCCATTTTTTCATTACGTGGACTTAAAAAATCTTTTCATTACTCCTAGCTGTAAAGAATTTTTTTTTATCTACTCCCGGCAGCAAAATTAAACATTAATTAACTGTTTTTAGGCTGGAAAGTACTATTTCCCTGATTTATCATTAAAATATTAAAAACAGGCAGAAAAGTAGTTAAAACAGTCAGGAAAATACTTTCTCTGCCGAGGCAGAGAAAGTAACAGTATTTACCACTGATTGTCATAACCTCTTATTCTGGCAAGAACAGTTTATACTATTATATCTATCTTATACAATTATATATTATAGTTAAATAAGTAATATTTAATAAATAAACGTTTTAATAATAAAATAATTTGTTTATATTTGTTAATTCTGTTAAATAAGTTCAATGATTAGTAGATCTTTAACCATTATCTGTAAACATTGAACATCCATATTATTTTTATTATTTAAGTCATTCTAGATTAGACTAGCTACTTTTCTTGATGTATCCTAGTTACTTATTTTCTTGTAAGCAATAGAAGATATCTTTAATACTTTTAGTAATCTAATTAAACGAAATAACAAAATAGACTAACGCTTAAACGAAAATGACAAAACAAACTAACTATTAAACGAAAATAACAAAACAGACGAATACTTAAACGAAAATGACAAAACAAACTAACTCTTAAACGAAAATAAACTAAAGCTTTGAAAAAATTGACGATTGATAAAAAATATCCAAAACATCCAAAAAAAAAAAAAAAAAAAAAATCAACGATCAATAAAAAAAAGTGGAAATTTTTACTACAATAATAAAGCAAGTTTTATTCCACTTAAATGAATATTTTTCTTTTAAAGCATTATGTTAATGTTTTACTCAAGAAAAAACTGCAGGAAAAATGTTTAGAGGGAGAGTTAAAAAGGATTTATACTTTTTTTTTAATGTATCTCTTTTAGATGCTTTTTTATAATTATTTTTAACGAGAAATGAAATTTATCATAAAATATTAATTAATGTTAATTAGGAGAGGAAAAAAAAAAAAAAAAAATACTGGAAGGCATATTAAAACGGGTTTTTTGTATTTTATAAAATATTTATTGAAATATTTAATGAACAAAAATTATGGTTTAATTTAATATTTTCTACTTCAATTTATAACAGCTATTAATAATGACATACATTAACTATCATTGTAATATTAATTAAAATGTATAATGTATAGTTTTATTAATAATATTATATATTTTCATTATAATATGTATAATTAATTATTCTTATTCAGGTCTGTATGGAGTGTTATCATAAATATAATATAGACCTGTTTTCTTTATGAGGAAATACATTTTTTCAAATAAAATTATAATGATTAAAGGGAACGGATTTAAATAAATAGCATCTATGTATTAACAGGTGAATTGCCGGGAAGGAAAGTAACAAAGAAAAATAAATAAAGTTATATTTAAGGAGGAATTTTTAAAGGTCATAGATGATGCCTCAAAGGAGGTTAAATATAACTTAATACTCTACAAACCTGAATAAGAATGAGTATAGTATAGAATTAAAGGCTAATTTACTACGAATATGATAAATTTTGTTTCTAAATAAATAGTTATAATGAACTGCCATTTTCAGCTATAAGGGACTATGTACATTATAGACACGATGAAAATAAACATTTTTGGTACTTTGAGTCGGATATTTATATGTATATTTCAGTTTGACTTCCGCATATAACGAAATTGGGTTTTCCAGAAAAAACATTCTCTATATAGAATTAATTTTTTTTTTAAAAATGAGTGGTCCTGGAAAAGAAAGATTTTTGTCCTGCACCATTTTCACCCATTACAAAACTGCTACCTCTAAGTCTTCATACTTAGAATCTCTAGATCTTTTTTAAAATGTCCGCTTGTTCCGTACAGTTTAAATATTGAATCCTGATTTTTCAAAATTGTTGACAATGAACTCGAAGCGATTTCATAAATTTACAGGATACTTCTTTGTTCTTTAATCCTCTATCTACGTCTTTCAATAAATTAATTATACCTGAAAGTGGTTTTCTTTCAGACATTTGTAGGGTGAATATATTATGCTGTAAAAAGTCAAGAGTTTTATAAATAACCTAAATGAATTCTAATCTAAGAATAAGAGAATTCTATATGAGGAGCTTAGTATCAAAGACGGACAAGAGCACATTTCAAAATTTTACAGGAGAGCCGAAAAACTGTAGCTCAAATTCTACCGGTGCTAGAGCAATGATTTTTTTTTCTGTAGATTCTAATAGTCAAAACTAGTTAGAAGTACTGAAACCGTGAATTTCTTTGATATTTTAGCTGCTAAATGGAGTTAAAAAGTGAAGTTATCCACTTTTGAAACAAAAACAAGGTTTTGTCCGTTTTTGAAGCAAAATGACGTTGAAAATAATGGTTAGAATAATAATATTGGAGACATTTTTTTTTCACGCTTTTCAGAATTCTTAGGGGGTAGTGCCCCCAAATTTAGAGCTAAAATTGATTTCTCGATTTCCCCTCAGAGTATCATTTTTCTAAACATGTCATTCAGATGCTAAAGCCCGCAGTGCATCATAGGAACGAGTTAGTAAAATGCAGCCTCCTGATTGGCTGTTTCGGTTATGTCCACTTTTGAAGCAAAACGTGTGTTGACTTGTCCGCATTTGAAACAAAACTACAAATATTATTGCATTTTTACCCCTTTTCTGGTCGTTTTTTATGCAAATGGATAGCCGAATCTGATGCAGCAGCCAAAAATCTATAAGAAACAATCGATAACTGAAACTCGGAAAAAATGTCGAATGTCCGCCTTTGATACTAGGATCCTCATATACTGTGCAAATATTATTACAATTCCACTTAAATTAATGGAGAAAGTATATGTGTAAGAAACTCCTAAAAAATTATTCTAAGAAAATAAAGGAATGCAATGAAACTATGTAATACCATTATTAATTCGTAGAAAGTTTGTCGATCGGTCCTTTATCCTTATTTTAATTAATTTTGTTCCTTGTATGGAAATTATTTTCATTTGTAGAAACACTTTTATAAAGAGGATTCGTGGGAAATAGTAAATATATTGCCAATTATTGTGGCATATAGCTTCCTCGCATCCTATCACGTACTTTATTGATTTTATGCTTTTACAAGGTATTATTGAGAAATGTATTTAATTATTTCTCTCGTATTTTTAATTATGTCAAAATTGTTACTTGATCTCACATGAATTAAACTATCGTAATTTAGCAAAATTTTAAGCGCAGACGGTTGAAATTAATCCGGTGCTATCTCCGGTCTACATTCGAGAAACCATCAAAATTTAATAAAAATCAGAAGAATACTTTTGAAGATATAATGTATATAGGTGTTAATAAATGTATTGCGAAAAAACATGTGTGCATGTTAAAGAGAAAAATAATCCTACCGCGGGGTTCCGCAAGCCGAGCGAATTTCCATTGGAAATTTGTAGTTCAATGTTGTGCAGTTTAAACTTCCTTCATAACTACTACCATTTTGTGTGTTATTTTAAGTTAGGATAATTTAAAAGAATTATTTTAGTTGGATTAGGGTTTTTAGAATATTGTTTAGTTAAATATAATCGTAGTAGTTTAAAAGAAGTTTAAACTGCATAACATTGAACTACAAATTTCCAATGGATATCGCTCAGCTTGTGGAACCCCGCGGTAGGATTATTTTAAAACATTGGTGACTCATCAGAAGGGGTTAATGACGTCATAAAGATCCCATTTTCAATAGGGATCCTCATCTCAACGAGCTTGATTTTTCGGTGCAAGTTTTATTTTGATACGTCAATTCGTTCGAGAGCTATCGTGCTTACAAAAAATCCACAAGAAATTGTTGTAATTACTATTATTATTATTATTAAATTATTATTCGAATCGCTATGGTAACCCATTTTTTGGATTCAGGACCCTAATAAACATAAGAAGCGATACCTCACTTGATTTTTTGTATTTTTTTTAATCTTTGCTGACTCATCAAGAGGGGTTAATGACGTCATAAAGATCACATTTTTTGTGGGAATCCTTATCTCAACGAGCTTGATTTTTCGGTGCAAGTTTTATTTTGATACGTCAATTCGTTCGAGAGCTATCGTGCTTACAAGAAATCCGCTAGAAATACATATACCTATATATATATATATATATATATATATATATATATATATATATATATATATATATATATATATATATATATATATATATATATATATATATATATATATGTATATATATATACATATATATATAAAGTTTTGTAAAACCTATTTTTTCGTGATCAGGGACCCATGAAACGTATTTTGGCCACAATCCCGGTTCAAACTCCCGCCATGCCAGTGGCTCTATTAGCGAATTTTTTTCAAAGGAAATTCGCTAAAATGGACGGAAAAGTTTGAAAACAAAATATGGGACCAACAATGGGCTAATTATATTCTACCTTTTAAATTTCCTTAATATCGGTTTAATGTTCTTTAGATAAGTTTTTAAGAAATGTTGGTTCGAAAAAAATTGAGAAACAGACCGATAGACATACACGGAGTCAAAAATGTTTGCTGATGTCTGAAACGGATTTCTGTCTTGGAATTTTTGAAATCACAGACCAAGAAAATGTTCTTTCATCAGAACGATCACATAGCTCTTATTACCTTCGGTAAGCTCGGGAGCAAACAACTCGAGAGAAAAAATACAATAACAAATAATAGACTTCAAAAGATTTTTTCGCTACACTGAATGCGAGAAGATCTTTATTTAGAATAGTGCTAATCAAAGGTTGAAGATAAAGCTGATAACTTATCAACACTGACTTTCCGCTTCACTCACTCAATGCACATGTGAGTAAAGGGAGGTATAAAATGTGAAAAGTAGCAATCCTGCTTTGTCACATAAATTCTACTTTTATTCTTTACATAGTTTTTTTTTTTTTTTTTACTTTCTTTCACCATTTGAACAACACTGCTATGACCTTTAATAAACCGACTCGAATAAAAGAAAATAAATGGGAAATAACTGTTTTCCTTGAAGAGAGAAAAAAATAATTTTTTTTTTTTCCTCTCCAATTCCAATTTGGCGGGAAATAAATAACTTCTGTAGTTCACCGGTAAATCTCAGATTTATTAAGAAATTGATTTTATTTGATAAAAGAAAAACACAACGTGTAACGAACCTAGCGGCTTAAAGTTTAACGAATATTAAACTAATAATAATTTTGTAGAAAAGAGAAAAATTTCCAATTATTTATAATGTTGTATATGAAAGGTATTTCTTTTGTTCACCTGAAATATCTGATTCGTCTGTAACTGACAGATTTCTTTACGAATATAATTCAAATTGGTTTAGAAACTATTTTTTTTAAAACCTAGTGACAGTGGACTAAGAAGATTATTTTTCATAAAATTGTCTTTAATATATTTAAAATTATTTAATATACATTTTTATATTTTTTAATAGTCTATTAAACCAATTGAGAAAAATATAAAATAGACTGCCAATTAGTGTGGCACATAGCTTCCTCGCATCCTATCATGTACTTTATTGTTATAATGTTTATTGTGAAAAAACTATTAATAGTTTTAGCTATCTTTAACACTTCATAGCGGTGTCGCTGTTGGTTTTACTAAAAAATTGTATTTAAAAAAAAATGTTTCTCTCATTGAATAGATGAAGTTAGATATTTTTCCCGAGCTAAAATTCCAATTTTAAATTTGAAGTTCACGTTTACGCGAGCGTTGCTCGTGAACGATTGGACGGATAACGTTGTCCAACAAACTCGTCCTGGGCATTGGTAAAATGAACATGTCTACCAAATTTCATCAAAATCGGTCGGCATTTACTCAAGTTATCGTCACACGTTTCATAATTCGCGGACACACAGACCGACAGACAGACAGACAGACACGAGACCAAAAATGTTCCCTGAAGTCTGAAACGGATTTCTGTCTGGGAATTTTTAAAATGGAGGCATAAAAGTTTTTCGTTCTCAAAAGTGAACACAATGCTTCTGTTACCTTCGGTAAGCTCGGAAGCAAAATGAAAAAAAAAAAAAAAAAAAAATAGGAATTTTTATTTTGATTTATGATAATATAGTATAGATATAAGATAAACGTTTATTTTATATAAACGCTTAACCTTTACATTTTACAATTTTTGATCCTCAATGACAGATTATAATTCTAAATCTATGTATTAATACAACCACTGACTGACTCACTGACTGACTCACTGACTGGATCATCACGATATATCTGCAAAAAATAGATGTATGACCATGCAATTTTGTAGGTAGGGTTTAGCACCTAGGTTCTCACTAAGAAATATATAATTTTTATTTATTAATTTCCATATAAAAGGGCGGCCATTTATAAGCAGAATTTGTCAAAGCGGTATTTCTGGAAACAGTTTCTCTTGAATATTGCAATTTTTACTTTTTCATTTAAAGTAAATTGTGATGGCTCGAAAATTGGATTTTGAGATTTTGATGGATTTACACGTTTTGAGGTCCCCTGAGTCCAAAAAAGTGGTTTTTAAAAAATGTCTGTCTTTCGTCTGTGCAGGCCTGTGGAGCCTTCAAAACTACTAGGCGGATTTAGACGAAATTTAAGCTCAAAAAAATTATACACCAAGGTGAAATCGAGAAATAATTTTTAGCTCCAAATTTGGGGGCTCTACCCCCCAAAAAGTCTACAAAATAGTGGGGAAAAATATTTTCCGAAAACGGTTAAAAAGGTTTAGGTTAAAAAAAAACCTCTAAAATGTAGTTAATTTAAATACGAATCTAACGATATGAGCCGTTTTCCCTAACAATAAATAAATGTATCTTGTAAACCCAAAACAGCTAGATCAAATGGAAAATACTGGATGAAGAAATTATGTATAATATAATGTTTAATGCCAGTTGCGGCAGATAGATGTAAGTTAATGAAGTTAAATAAAGGGAATTTTATTTAATAATGATCAATTTCTTCTAGATACATAACTCCTACAAAAACTCAAGTTGGTCCTTTGGGCCGGATTATTTCTTCAAAATAATTAAAATTATATAAAGTAAATTTAAATTGTCTCTGGCTGCCTACAAGTATTGTCACAATATCAATTTATTATCAAAACATTGATTAAATTGAAATTTAATTCACATAATGTAAAATTACATTTCGATGTAACTTTCAAAAGTTTGTGTTGATTGCGTCATCTGATCAATTTCGAACTAACATTATCTTGCAACTACACTATTTGGGATAAACCGAGACAAGAACAAGAAGTTAGTCTATTGTTACATAGAACACAATACTTTCCAAAAAAAAAGATAATGCACATCTTAAAAATGTATTCTTTATCATTTCTTTTAGATACTATTCTAAGATATATTTTTCGGATAAAAATGTCCAAAATCGAATTTCAAATATCCCCCTCCCCTCGCCTTTTTTACCTTCAATATCTTTGTTTGTTTGTAGCATATATACCTTTGGTCATTTTGACGAGGAAACAATACAGCAGTCATTTTTTAAATGTTTTTTGGGGGATGCTGAATACGAACTTCAAATTTGCCACCTCGTAAAAGTGATGCGTTCTGAGAAAAATAGGAAAAACTACGAAAAAAAAAGCTATTTTTTTCAGTTTTTCGCTTGTTGTTTGAAATATTCGCACACTTAGAGAAAAGTGTACGTATTCAAAAGTAAACTTCATTAAATGAACTAAAATTTAGGGTGTCTTAAGTTATTTTTGTTAATAACATAAAAGTTATTAATGTTAAATGATTTTTGCCCTGCTTTTGACAAAAGCAGTTTAAACGCTAGAGCGCATTGAAAATTGACAAAAATATTCAAAATTGGCTTTGCACATATTCTTTTTATTGGGGTTTAGCTTAGAAACTGTAAAACTAAAAACTTTTAGAAAAAAGTCACCCGTGACAAAGAAATAAATTGCCTATGATTTATGTCTCTTAAGGTTTTTTACTCAGAGGAACACTTAAGGCGCAAGAGCACTTTGAAATGTTGTGTATGTAAGACGTAGCGGGAAAACCATGTACAACTCATAATTCAATGTTTGCGAAAATCGCTTGAAAATGGAACTAGAAGGTCCGGGCTGCTCCACTTTCTCAAATGGTTCACAATGCTCGACAGAAGAAGGGCGGGGCAGCTCATCTGAATGATCGAAGAGAAAAATAAGCATGATACTTAAGAATGATATTTAAGAATAAATAGTTTCATTTTTAGCATGTCTGTAGAGTAATGAAAATACCTTGTGTCGAAGCTGCTATAGCTTGGGCCCGTGGTTGATCATTAGGATCATTCATGTCATCGACATTATCAGCGTAATGTGATTATAACAAAAGACTTAAAACCTTAGATTGACTGTGAGGAAGTCAAGCAAACAAAATCCATCGATGTAATGTTTAGTGACACAATGGTGCCTGCAGTATATCAGGAGAACTTCCTTGCCAATTCAAGGAACAAAAGTTGACTGATTTCCATGCTGATTTTTAGGGTTTCGTTGGTAAAACCAAAAAAAGAAACCCTTATAGTTTCGTTCATGTGTCTGTCTGTCTGTCACTCTGTACGGTTCCAATAACTTTTGAATAAAAAGAGATAGAAACGTGAAACTTTCCAATATTAAACATCGTTTTGACGCGCACACAGGAAAAATATAGTGAACTCAAAATTATCAGCTGTTCAAATCCAAAATGGTGGATAACTCACGTCATGCGAAAAAAATCTTTTTTTTAAATTTTAATGATGATTTTTATCAAATGAAAGGTATTAAAGAGTAGATTACAAATATATATATATCACTTAGGGAAAGTGTTCAATTTTCGGCGCCATTTTGTCAAAAAACATCGAAATTTTGCGTGTTTCCCCCCCCCCCCCCCCCTAAAATCGTATTTCCGCTCATACTAAAAATATAGAAAAATATGCAAAATGTGTGGTCTGGTGGGCCATAGAAAAAATTAGATTAGCAATTTGATCTGATTTACTGAGAATCCAAAATGGCGGGGATAATTCATGTCACACGAAAATAAATATTTTTTTTAAATTTTGGGTGGGGTATTGAAGAGTAGATTACAAATATATATATATCACTTAGGGAAAGCGTTTAATTTTTCCCGCCATTTTGTCAAAAAACATCGAAATTTAGCTTGTCCCCCTGAAACTATATTTCCGCTCTTACTAAAAATATAGAAAAATATGCAAAATGTGCAGTCTGATGGGCCAAAGAAAAAATAAGAATAGCAACTTGGTCGGATTAACTGGGAATCCAAGATGGCGGCTAATTGCTGTCACGGGGAAAAAAATATTTTTTTCAAAATTTTGAGTGGGGTATCAAGTGAAAGGTATTGAAGAGTAGATTACAAAATTGTCTACGCCATTTTGTCAAAAACATCCAAATCCCCCCCCCCCCCAACTACTAATTTCATGTTTACAACACCAACGAAACCCTTTTTACGTGAGACTTCACGCACTACCAATTTATTAATTTCATCTTAGCCAAGCTGCAAATTAAATGAATCTGAGTTTTTGACATTTTCATGTCTTGTCTATGGCACATAAACCCGAAAAGCGTTACCAAATCGGCCCTCCCGATCGGCTACCTATCACTTCTCACTCTCTTCGCTTCTCGCCACCACTCTAGTAGTCGCTCTCGATTATTCTGCGCTGTCAAAAGTAAATAGTAATTGTATAAAGAGTATAGACGCACAGAGTTCTTACATATCGATTTTTTCCCGCCACAAAATGAATGTCACTATATTTGTGTGATTTATATAGAGAGTGACGAAACGAAATAATTATTTACCCGTTAAAAATCAGATTGTAAAAGAAGGAAGGTGTTTTTTAGTTGAGCCTTTTTTTACAATTTTGAGTGTTAGGTTATAAAAGGTCATGACAGTACTGTTCAAAATAGTTTTATAAAGGTGGAAAGAAATTCTAAGGAATGATCTAGAGTTGAATTCAGGTGTCAGTACAGGGTTGCCACTTCACATGTCGTTTTTTTAGCCTAGAATAGGGAATTCAGTGTTGACACGTTATCAGCTTCCTTGAACCTTTTGTACCACTATTCTATATCGAGACCCTTCCACTTCACCTTGTTGAGTAAAACAATTCGTTTGATGTTTTTCACTCTTTATTTTTCCCCAATCTCTTTTTAGACAATAACCAGGTTTTACCCTCTTTTTTTATTCTTATATAGGTTTAAAATAAAAGATGTTACACTTTTTTGTGGCAACACTGACAAATATTAAAAGGGAAATACAGTATGGAGGAATAAGTTACTTTGCACAAGTCTCACCTCTCTGGGAATCCAACCAAGATTGTTTTTTAGTATTTGGACTTCGGTTTCTAGGACATTATTAGGTTGTCATTACAAGACAGAAGGATAAGTTACTTTACACATCCTATCTATGAGATTATTAGTGTGGAACATGTTTCAACTCTCTGTGAATCGAACCCTCTGGGAATTGAATAAATTGCTTAGATGAAAGGAAATCGTGAAACGAAGTTTATGTTTCGAGACTCGCCAAAGAGAAAGATTTTTTTAAAGTGAAATTAACAAAATTTTCTGCCAGCTGTAAAACAATCTTTCACTTGTACGAGTCTCGAACCTTCGACTCCTGATTCTGCAGGCACACGCGCTTACCACTGCACCACGGAAGTATTATCCAAACTATATTTCACTACACAGAATTGGTATACAAGCGTAATAATATAGCAACTCAACACATAGACGTTTACACATAGTCACGAATGCATAGAAGACATGACAATATTTACAGGGTGGTCCAAAAGTCTCTCTCTCCCCCCCCCCCCTCTTAACTTTTGAACGGTTTGAGATAAATTAATGAAACTGGGGGATCTCTACCATGCACAGGAAAGTTTATTTCCATGCAATCGCGCACTAGGGGCAACCAATCACTTTGCCCCCAGGTCACCCAACTTCAAAATTTCAAATTTGGAGTGTATATTTTTGATAGTATATTTAGATTCTACGGTGAAAAAGAATAAACTTTTACTTGAAACTTTTAATTTTGCCCCCTATAGAAGGGCAAAGATAGCAAAATAACCCGATAATACGTTGTAAAATCTAAACGGTTTGAGATAAATTAATGAAACTTAGGGGTTCCGTACCATGTAAAGGGAAGTTTGTTTTCATGCAATCGCGCAGTAGGGGCAACCACCCATTTTGCCCCCAGGCCACCTAACTTCAAAATTGTAACCTAGAGTGTATATTTTTTAATAGCATATTTAGATTCTACGGTTAAAAATTTAAATCTAAAATTTTAATAGATAAATTATTTTAAATATTTCATACCTTCACATCAATGCAAAGTTAGTTGGTGTCAATTTCCACTTAGTTCGTTCAATCTGAAAATAAAAAAAGTTAAAATTAAAAAATAAAAAATAAATAAAACATCGTCAGCTAGGATTGTGCTACATAACATCTTCACATTAAAAAAAAAATACGAATGTTCACATAAGTATAAGATAATGTCATGCCACTGAGAATTGAACGGGAAATTGTTTTGGCATGTTTCAATTTCCAGGAGGGTCACATTTTTTTTATTCAAGATTAAATGAGTGCAGAAGGTGAAAATTTATATGGTAATATTTTTAAGCTTTTTTCCTCAAACTATTTCTTGTAAAATCGAGTTAACCAAACATACATGCGTACGTGGGAGACAAGGCAATGGCCCATAGTCCAGAATTTAGGGGGGGGGGGGGTCGAAATAATATATTATTTTTTAAGCATCATCTCTTATTCTTTTTATTACTACGTTTTTATTAGCTTGCATTCTTGTTTGTTTGTTTGTTTGTCCGGTACAAATCTGGCAATCGATTTCTAAGTAACTTCCCGAATAGCTAGACATTTGAAACTTTTAGCATAGCTCAGAACACGATGACAATGCATTATTTTAATACTTTTAGCCATCTTTCAGCAGAATTTAATTAGTTTTCAGCAAATTTTGCTGTGCGGAAAGTTAGTTCGGAAAAAATCCGCAAGTTATTTTATTTGTTTTGCCATATCCAATATTTACGCAATCTTCATTTTGACGGGTCTCAAATTTGTGATAGATAAACATTGAATGACAGAAAAACAGGAAATATCGATTATATTATTTATCGATTATATTATTTCAAATATATCGATGGCATGCTTTAGATTTGGTGTTGGGGAGATCCGTTGTACAAAGATTTATCCTTTTATAGGTTTAAGATCAGCTCTCTGGATGGTTGTCATTTATAAAGTAAATAAATTCGGAACTATTTTTTTCACTAACATTATATATCATATAACAATAACAATTATGAGTTGTAGTGAAGATCCTTTTAGGGTAATAATAAAAAACGTCGATTATCTACGGCAACGTTTCGGCAATCCTGCCATTCTCAAGCCTGAAATATAGTTTATTTGCTGTAAAAAGTCGTTTCATTACCAACAATACATCAAGAACTAACTTACAAGTGTAAACTCATCGTATCAAACAACACAAATATGATGTATCCAAAGGCAACTCTAATACCGCCTTATCTTCACATGCATTGGCCACAAACCATCAGTTTAATTTTGATGACACCAAAATTATTGGTATAGAAAACAAGTCTAATCGGAGAAAAATGCTAGAAGCTCTAAATATTGCGATTAGATCCGAATCCACGGTGAACATAAAAACCGATTCAAGATCACTAAATAAATACTATAGTGGCATTTACACATGTTCAAATCATAATTCCCGCCACGGGACTTCATAATCACATTATGATTATACCAGAGTATATTATATTATTTTTTCAAATTGAATTACTTTTGTTGAGTATATAAATTAATTTAGCTTTTGTGTACTGTAATGGTTTTTGGTTTAGATAAAGTGATGTTATCTCTTAGTTAGAAAGAGATCTCATAATCTGTGATATGTAATCAGTGATAAGAGTTGTTGGCTTCTTCTAGTTACCATGATTGTTAATTTATATAGATGTTAGTTTTTTAAAATACGTGTGTTACTAGTCTCTTTTTATGTTATTATTATTTTTTATGTTTAATCTCTAGTCTGTCCCATTACGGACGTAGTGATGTTAAGTCAATTTAGACAGGATGTTGTGGAGGAGATGATAGAATGTTGACGACGGAACATATTATTGTATATGTTTAATCTCTAGTCTGTCCCATTACGGACGTAGTGATGTTAAGTCAATTTAGACAGGATGTTGTGGAGGAGATGATAGAATGTTGACGACGGAACATATTATTGTACCTTAATAAAATTTTTGTATTACCACCTTAACGATCCTTACAACACCGATTTTTAGGTATGAGTTTACACTTGTAAGTTAGTTCTTGATGTATTGTTGGTAATGAAACGACTTTTTACAGCAAATAAACTATATTTCAGGCTTGAGAATGGCAGGATTGCCGAAACGTTGCCGTAGATAATCGACGTTTTTTATTATTACCCTAAAAGGATCTTCACTACAACTCATATTAATAAAGGGTACCAATTTAGACTCAATGTAAATAACAATTATATTATCACCAATACATACGATTCAACAGAAAATTTAAAAACGTAGTATATAAAAAGTTCTTTTTATCTTGTAATTATTTAAATTATTGTAGCTTCTAAAAACATGCAAATGAAAGTTTTAAATTTAATTAAATATTTTAAACTTGAAAGTTTGTTCTTACCATTTGTTCTAACATTTTTATATTCTATTATGTAATGAAATAGTCAGTCAATGAGTGTGGCACATGGCTTCGTCCTATTTCGAATGCTTTAATGATTTTATTCAACCTAATACTGTTAAGTTTATTATTTTAACAACAAAAATGTTATCAATCCCCCCCCCCCCCCTCTCCCCCGATGGAACCGGAACAGAAAGGACTGATCTACTACTAGTACTAGACGGGTAGGACGAACCACCTGTTGGAACCTAGCAATTAGGACATACTTTATGCCCATTTTACTAGCCCCGTGGTAGAGAGTTTCAACCAGATGAGAGTGGTTGAGATTTAAAACTTTAAGTTGCCCCCCCCCCCCCCCCCCCCCCGAAAACCTACCCATTTTAATTCCTTGAAATATAATGTTTTCATATCCCCTAATATTCAATTAGGGGTTGAAATGAATTAGAAAATTTTGGATTTAAGGGGCTTTTCCGGAATAATTTAAATTTTAATAACTTAATAATTATCTTAGTGTTTAATAACAATGTTAATATTTCATTTATAAGTCACACTGTTAAGTTAGTCAACAAAGTAATGCATTAGTTAAGGGACCTAGTTATGGATTAGTTTAATGGAGCTTCGAAAAGAGTGAATAATATTTTTCAAAATAATAATTACTGGTGGTATTACAGTATTAGATCACATAAATACCTCCATTCCCCTAATAATTAATACCTCCATCCTCTAATTATTTAACAATGTTCTCCCGGGAACCTAAGTACCAACATCAACAATATTCTATGTTGAATTTTCAGAGAGGTAGTAGTAGTAGTAGTCTAGTACTTTCTACTAGGACGGGTACGACGAACCACTTGTTCGAACCTTGCAATTAGGCTATCACTTAGGCCCTTTTTACGCCCCGCGGTAGAGAGTTCCAGCCACTTCACACATCATACCTCTGTACATTTTGCCGCCGAAGCGAGTATGATGTGATCATTAGTGAGCCGTATAAATCAGAGCGTCACGGCGAGGGATCGAACCAACGACTTCGTGCCTTGATTCAGTGATGGCCTAACAGACCTCCTTTTCTGAACCTTGATTTAATATTAATATTCCTTATGCATTTTTCTACTTTTTTGTGCTTTATTGTAACTATACATACACATAATTAATTATAATAATAATCCTAATGTTTTAATTTTTATTTGTATAAAATGAACTTGAAAAAGTCTTGCAATTGTTTTGGGAAAACTTAACAAAAACAGTTCAGTATTCAAGGAGGGGGGAAGGGTCAAACGCCCCTCCCTTGACCCCCCCCCCCCCCCCCCCTCCCCTTATGGACGGCCATGCAATGTGCGTAGAAGGTTAGTTCTAAATTAATATTTGACTAATTCCATTAGTCAAATTAAGTAGATACCATCCAAATTTAAAGATATGATGAATCACAAAACTGATGTGACAGACCGACTGACATAATCAATTTTGATCCATGGTGCCTTAAACAGATTTCTTTCTAGAAAATTTTGATTTTGTAAACAAAATAATTTAAATGCTCTGTTGCTTTAATAATCAGTCTGAAAGCAATAGAGGGCAAATTATGATCTGTCATCTAAATTTCACTAAAATCCGACTAGTATTATTTAAAATATGTATGTTCGGAAAAAATATTGACGGGCAGACTCGAGATGGAAAGTGACTGACCTGATGTCTGACATAGAACGTTGTTATCTTAAGGTGGCATCACACCTACGGTTACAGACAGGGCTGATCACGGACAGGGCTGATCACGGACAGTGATCACGGACAGTGATCACGGACAGGGCTGATCACGGACAAGGCATGGCACGGTCTCGGTCCAACCCATTCCCACTGTCCTGACAGGCACCAGTCAGTCAAAGGCAGAATCTAGTTCCCTCAACACTACATCCTATACGTACCACTATAATGTCTTCCAGTAATTAAACCCTGTGTAAACTTTTTGAATTTTTTACTACTATCGCTGTAATAAAGGTCAGAAAAATCATACAGAACCCTTTGTTCTCGAACATATTCAATCAATTTCTCGTCATTCATCGCGAGATAAACAATACGAAACGCAATAAAAAAATAGACAGCCAATTGGTGTGGCACATAGCTTCCTCGCATCCTATCCACGTACTTTATTGGTTTTATGCTTTTACAAGCCATTATTATTAAATTGGTTTAATTGTTTCCCCCGTTTTTTTTATTCTGTCAAAATTGTTTTGATTTATAACACGAATTAAAGTATCAATTAAGCAAAAGTTAAAGAGCGCAGATGTTTCAAATTAATCTGGGGCTATCTGCGGGTTACATTCGATAAACTGTAAAAGTTTCATTCTAATCAGATAAGTACTTTTGAAGCTATAGGTGTAAATAAATGTATGTTTGTGCGCATGTGGATGAGAAAAAAATAGGCGCAGAAGGTTGAAACTTATATGGGACCAACAATGGGCTAATTATAATTATGACCTACCACCTAAAATTCATTATAATTGGACGTGTAGTTTTTAAGATATGTTGGTTCGCAAAAATTGAACGACAGACCGACCGACAGACAGACACGGAACCAAAAATGTTCCCTGATGTCTGAAACGGATTTCCTTCTTGGAATTTTTGAAATCGGAGACATAAATATTTTTCTTTCTTCAGAACGATCACATAGCTTCCGTTACCTTCGGTAAGCTCAAAAGCAAAATAAGAAACAATAAACAAAATAAGAAACAATTAAGACACAATGTAAAGAAAGGTTCTCAAACGAAATAAATTTAGTAAAAACCCTAAAAAATGGCAATAAAAACCAGTAGATTGGAGGTGAACCGAGGGTTGACTGTCTGTAGGCCTCTCACACTGTCGGTCTGATCATGGTACACACAGGACAAGCTCCGGTCTAGATCTAGAGGCAAGCAACCCTGATCGGACCGTGCCCTGTGCGTGACCGGACAGCGCCGCAGGTGAGAATGCTTCTATATAAAAACATAGAAAGGGATCTTGATCTGACCTGACCCAACCCTGATCAGCCCTGCCCGTGACCGGTCTGAATCCACCTTTAGTTAAGTCAAAACCGGTTACCTTTCAAAAGGTAAAAATATTTAATAGAATGTTCTGTTCCAAACCAATATGAACACATTGTTGGTATTTCAATATGATCTGATGTTGACACAGCTTTGATATGAAGCATAAACCCTGCGACGATATTAATTCCTGGGTAATTGAGATATCGCACCCTAATTACACTCCGCAATATAAGGGAGAGTGCTTTTCAATCTTATCTTGGCTAAAATTAAATTTACCTACCGTTTTCACGACGTTCCAATTTAATTGAATTATACATTCCATTGCTTCCATACCAACTTTGATCAATTTAAACGCTTTATAATCTTCTATTAAATATATCTAGCTTATAAAAGTTTTGTGCAAATCCTTCTATAAAATATAAAATAATTAGTTTCGAACCATTAGTTAAAAAATTGATGGAGTTTACAATGTACATTTCAATACATTACATCATGAGGTAACTTAGCATCTAAACACTACATTACAAACTAACAATTACTATTTTAGTTGTACAATAGATGAGTTTACAATGTACATTTCAATATATTACATCATCAGGTAACATAGCATCTAAACACTACATTACAAACTAACAATTACTACTTTAGTTGTACAATAGATGAGTTTACAATGTACATTTCAATACATTACATTATCAGGTAACATAGCACTAAACACTACATTACAAACTAACAATTACTACTTTAGTTGTACAATAGATGAGTTTACAATGTACATTTCAATACATTACATCATCAGGTAACATAGCATCTAAACACTACATTACAAACTAACAATTACTACTTTAGTTGTACAATAGATGAGTTTACAATGTACATTTCAATACTTTACATCATCAGGTAACATAGCATCTAAACACTACATTACAAACTAACAATTACTACTTTAGTTGTACAATAGATGAGTTTACAATGTACATTTCAATACATTACATCATCAGGTAACATAGCATCTAAACACTACATTACAAACTTACAATTACTACTTTAGTTGTACAATAGATGAGTTTACAATGTACATTTCAATACATTACATCATCAGGTAACATAGCATCTAAACACTACATTACAAACTAACAATTACTACTTTAGTTGTACAATAGATGAGTTTACTATGTACATTTCAATACATTACATCATAAGGTAACATAGCATCTAAACACTTCATTACAAACTAACAATTAGGTACTTATGTAGTTGTAATGTACAATTTGATTGGTGATAGTAGTAGTAGTAGTTATCTTGTAATTTCTACTAGACGATTAGGACGAACCAATTTTAACCACTACGAGGTATAACCACAAGTAGGTTCCGTTTCTATTTTTATTCGTGGCAGCGCTGCGATCGTGGTTCTGAGCATGCGTGGTAGTTACTCTAACTCAAGGAGAAGAAATGTACGCCATTTTCAGATCGCTGCTGCCGACGTGTTCTTTGTAGTGCTTCTTTATAATGTCAGCCTTAATTGAAAATGCCACCGCTTTTCAATATGCAAAGAAAGTTAAACCTAGTGATATTTATCGGCAAATCTGCGAGGTTTACGGAGAAAATGCTATGAGTGATTCAATGGATAGAAGATGGGTCAGACTGTTCAATGAAGGACTTGATCAAGTGTACGATGAAGAACGAAGTGGACGCCCATCTTTGGTTACTGATGAACTGATTCACGCAATTGAAGAGATGCTTAAGCAAAACCATGCGCACAAGCGGCGGCATTTTCAATTAAGGCTGACATTATTAAGAAGCACTACAAAGAACACGTCTGCAGCAGCGATCTGAAAATGGCATACATTTCTTCTCCTTGAGTCAGAGTAACTGCCACGCATGCTCAGAACTGCGATCGCAGCGTGCCGCGGATAAAAATAGATCGGAACTTACTTTGTGGATATACCTCGTAGTAAACTCATTTTACCAGCCCCGTGGTGAAGAGTTGCAGCTACTTCACACATCACATCTCTGTACATAGTACCACCGAAGCAAGCATGGTGTAATTATTAGTGAGCTATATAAATCAGAGCTTCGTGAAAGCGTGGGGAAGATCCACTTAAAAGGATGTCCCTGCTCCGTCCGCGATTTAAAAATGCAAATCAAAGTATTATGCCACGGAATCGAACCCACGACGTCGAGTCGCTGGCTTCCTTGATTGATGGTAAGTAATTTTATTATTTAATCCATCCGTCCCCTTTTTAAACATCAATATTTTAAGTAAAGATCTAATGTTGAATAATTAATTATTAGTAATAACCAGAAAATGTGGGTAGATTTTCATTTATCTTTCAAGACAAAAATATATTTTTAAAAAATCAGTACAACATGGAACTGCGATTTTCTAGAGAAAAAAAAATCTGACAGAAAAAGAAACATTTTTGATGTTTCCACTTTTGTAAATAAAATAAACATGAATTCTTGTTTTTAATCCTCCTCCTCCCCCCCCCCCCCTCCCTTTAGAAAGGTGAAAACTTTCTATATTATAAGTTTTCCTTTGGAAAATACAGTTTTCACATGGAAATCTCTGTTTTGGAAAATCCCTCGTCCTTTTTAGTTTTTCCATATGGAAGGGATATAGGAGGGAAAACTTTATTAATATTAAAAACATGTGGTTGAATATCCACTCTGGACAGACTCAGTGTTGACATCTTTATTCAAAAATAAAATCCCTAGAAACGAAAATATATTTGTCAAAAACATGATAATGTATCAACTGGTAGAATATACGAGTATATGTGTGTAATTATGTATATGTGTGTGTATATACATAATTCCTTATGGAATGATTAAACTTTCGTTTATATTTATAATTAAATAAAGTTTGACAACCCTACACAAATGCTCTTTATTTAGGGTTTCGTAGGTCATGTCTCAAAACCCTTATACCGAAGTTGATATGCCTGTCTGATCGTTGAGCCATTCATGCTAGAGACATGAGAGTTCAAACAATGGAGCAACTTTTTGACCCCCACATAGTAAAAATAGAGAAAAATTAATCATGTAATATGCGCATGCGTGTTCGCATGCGCAGTTTGGTAAGCTCGAAGTGTAGTCAGCTTAAATTGTATTTTTGTTTGGAGAGGGGTATCAAATGAAAGCTACTGAAGAGTAGATAACAAATATATTATATACCATTTTACGAATATTACGCTTTTCACCGCCAATATTACTACTGTATAACGGCTACATCTATCATTTGAAATCATTCATACTAACACCTAATAATGGGCTGATGAATATTTCCGGGAAAAATTCCCAATTTTTGTTCGCACACATGTGAAATGCGCCAAAAAAAATTAAATTTTGACTGGGGGTATCAGACAATACCCATTTCTTGTTTGTACGACATGCGCGGTTATGTCCGATCTCACGAATAACAACAGGAAGGTTCCCAATCTGTTAGGTTTCCTGTTTTGTTTGTTTTTATTCAGTACGAATTATAGTCACAACTATTCTAAACGATCTTTGTACGATCCACAAATCCACGGGATAATGCAAATGCAAAGGACGCTACAAATAACGGGGTTGAAACAAACCTAATACGTATTTGTTATTATAAAAATGATTGCTCTCCATGACAAGTAATCAAAATAATAAGCGAATTTCTAGTTTGTTTTCCCCCATTATATTTTTTATAAATCAAATAACCAATAACCGTGAAACTTATCTAAGAATCTCATTATTTATATAATGGAATTTTGAAGTTATAAAATAGATATTAATTTTATTGTAATACAAATCAACTTTTAATATTACAGGACTAGATAAAGTTTACAAACTATTTACGAACAGAAATAAAAAAGTAACAAATCAAACTCAGATATAAAGAGGAAGAAAAAATAAGATTAAGAGTGAAGAAAATCTATTTAGATTTAAATAATATTACTATGAAAAATCAATAAATAAAAATATGAAGATATTATGGTATATTATTAGTGATTTCTTATCAGGTACAGTGTTGCCTGTTGCAAAAAAATTTAAAAAATATTG
This sequence comes from Gerris lacustris, assembly GCA_951217055.1. Lineage (NCBI taxonomy): Eukaryota > Metazoa > Arthropoda > Insecta > Hemiptera > Gerridae > Gerris > Gerris lacustris. The sequence continues at coordinate 11,491,307 of OX578277.1, forward strand.
AAGTTATCAAAAATTAAATTATTAATAACAAAATAACAACACTGTGTTTTTTGACAGTGGTCTATTTTATTAAAACCTGACTATACATGACACCAAAAAACGACACTACCATACTCCTCAGATTTCCATGACTTCTTGGTCGACCTCTAATAGTATTTGCTGAGTAATTAAAATTAAATAAAAACTTTTTGTCTAGACAAGATCAAAATCAAAAATATTAGTTATATACTCACAGCAAAATTAAGTATTATTGTACTGTTTTCAATCTGCAAAATTTAATTTTTCTTGATTCTTTTGTAATAATATGTCAAAAAAAAAAAAAAAAAAAAAAAAAAACCGCAGCAAAATCTCGAAGTGTCAGCAAAATAACAAACAGGAAGAGCACAATTTTAAGAATAGGTTACTACATCGCAGGTTATGAATTCTCCCACATTGTTATATCTTTTATGAAAATAACTTTAGTGTATTTTTTTTTGCCGTTAGTAGATAAAATAAATATTGTATGTAACTATGCAGCAAAGAAAACATTCCTGACTCGGACATTCCTGAAGATTACCTGTTTCGGTTACACCATAGCAGGCAATTAACATTTTCCTGCCTCGGCTTCGCCTCTGCAGTAAATTTGTTTAGCCTATCCTCGCCTTCGGCTCGGAACAAAAACTTAAAAAACTTGTCAGCAAAATTCAATTTTGCTGCCTAGTAGCATAAATAACTATTTAATGCGATATGGTAAACGAACCCGGTTACCTCTCCTATGCTTATTCAAATGTTCATGTTACCAAAATCATAATGTATAAAAAAATATGAAATAAAAAAACACCAGGTAAATTAGAAGCTATACCCCAAGTAAACAAAGGGAGGTAAAAACCGTGAAATTACCATTCTACGGCCTCTTCTAGTTTATTTTTAGCGAATTTCCATTGCAAAAAATTCGCTAACAGAGCCACTGGCATGGCTGGAGTTGGAGCTGGGACTATAGGCAAAATACGTTTCATGGGTCCCTGATCACTAAGAAATAGGTCCTTATTCATAAATATATATAATATAGATATATAATGTATTTCTAGCGGATTTCTTGTAAGAACAACAATTCTCGAACGAATTGACGTGTCAAAATGAAACTTGGACAAAAAATCAAGCTTGTTGAGATAAGGTTCCCCATTGAAAATGTGTTATATATGACGTCAATAACCTCGCCTGATGAGTCAGCAAAGATAAAGAAAAAAAAATGTTGTACAAAAAACCAAGTGAGGTATCGCTTCTTATGTTTTCTTGGGGGTCCTGAAATCCTAAAAATGAGATACCGTATAGCGATTCGAGTAACCCTTAACCTATAAATAGCGGCATTTGAGAGATAGGAGTGGGCAAATCACATATTTTACCTAATTTTCAAGAGGGGCATCGTTCAATATCTTTTCTATATCTCAACATATAAAAAATCCTGCCGCAGGGTTCCGCAAGCCGAGCTAATTTCCATTGGAAATTTGTAGTTCAATATTGTGTAGTTTAAACTTCTTTTATAACTACTACGACTATGTTTAACTAAGCAATATTCTAAAATCCCTAATCCAATTAAAATAATTCTTTTAAATTTTCTTAACTTAAAATAACTCACGCAATGGTAGTAGTTATGAAGGAAGTTTAAACTACACTACATTGAACTTAAAATTTTCAATGGTAATTCGCTCGGCTTGCAGAACCCCGTGGCAGGATTATTTTGCTTATTATATAAATATAATTACTGGTGTACATGACCAAGTTGTCGAACACCCATATAAAACAATAAATAAATAAATATAAAAATAATTATTTTTTATAAACTTAGTTATACCTTTATCTTTAACCTTGCTATTACATAGTTTGGTACCCTTTTCTTTTTATAGTGTAGGGGCATATGTCAATAAACCTAAGCCCGTGGGATTTTGAAGGAAGCAAGTATGAGATTGGTGGCTATGGATAGGTAATGAGCTATAGAATCATGTACACCCGGGTGTTTTGGTCCCAAGTGTGTCCGAGCCTATGACGTCATATTTCCAAGATGGCCAAGACGTTGATTTTATCAAGATTTTTGTGAGAACATTTTTTTATTCAGAACAAGACAAGGAACTAAAAACGTCCTTACAACAAATGTCGTAACTATTACCGTTTTAAAAATAAATGCAGAAAAATAAATAAATAAGTGTAAATAAGTACATAAACATAAATATGTGCTATAAAGGAAAATAATAACATGATTTTGAGTTTGAGCACTATACTATGTGCCCCAGAAATTATTTTACAATTGGTACGCTGCGGCTGTGACAAGGGACGCTGTTCTCTCAATTGCTAATGCCGGGCTCAATCACTCAGGTGTACAATGTAGTAACAATAAAATGACGATCTGAATTAACTGTCTGACTCAGATGATAACTCAAAATCATGTTATTATTTTCCTTTATAGCACTTATGAATGTGTACTGATTTCCACTTATTTATTTATTTTTCTGCATTTAAATGCATTTATTTTTAAAACGGTAATAGTTACGACATTTGTTGTAAGGACGTTTTTTGTTCCTTGTCTTGTTCTGAATAAAAAAATGTTCTCACAAAAATCTTGATAAAATCAACGTCTTGGCCATCATGGAAATATGACGTCATAGGCTCGGACACACTTGGGACCAAAACACCCGGGTGTACATGATTCTATAGCTCATTAACTCATTACCTATCCATAGCCACCAATCTCATACTTGCTTCTTTCAAAATCCCACGAAATTACATATGCCCCTGAACTATTACTCTTATTTTGACAAAACTATTTTTAATAATAAAGAAAGATAATTTGAGTAACAATCATATAATGATAAATACGTATTTTTTATCTATTATCTTAATTTAAGGTTCGCTTATTAATATTGAATTTTTTAATAATAATTCAAAATGTTGATGTGAGTAAAATACTCAAATACTGAGTAATTATGTTAAAAACAGAGAAGTAGCACTGAGTTAAGGAGTATACTTCATCGTAATAATTCTGCAAAGTACGATGTTTGATCGAGAACTGGTAAGGAATGAATGAGGCTCAGACATGGAGACTGTCTTGCTGCCCCGACAGTATGATTTGCTAAAGTGACGCATGCGCTACACCCTCCAGGGAATCACACTCTCAAGTCCCCTTTTTCTCAGGGGATTTGTGCTACATCTCTATCCTTGAGTAGGGAACAGTTTAGTACATAAAAAGAAGTTATTAGTGGTTAGTACAAGTAAAGTTTAGCAGTATATGTTTCTCACTGGGCTACTTTGTTTACAAAACTTTTTTAATAATATTAAAAGATATTGGAAATGAATTTCTCAAAGTTAATAGTTAATAGAATATCTGTTGCTGGATACATTCTTTTCAAGGAATATATAAATAAATAATACGTCGAGGAAGACCGTAGGATGTAGATTTTAATATAAAAGATTTAGTTTGGAGTTCTTAGAGATTTAGTTTTCTTACAAATTCGCGTCACAAAAGGTAAAATTGACAACGATAATCCATTATTAATTTTTTTTTATCCCTTATATAATACATATTTTTATCTGAAATATTATATATATATATATATTATAAACACACTCTAGATAATATTTTATATATTCGTGTTTGTTTTATCCTGCCCGGTGGACCAAAAAAGATAAAATAGTATTTTGTTCTTTTTTTAAAAAAATATGGTAACCACAAAAAAAACCCTTTTTATACAAGTAATAATTGGGCTGCAAAAAGAAATAAAAAAGAATATACATATATATATTTTTAGGGAAAAAGACACCACAGAATAATGGTCTTGAAGGGATCCCTTATCTAAACGGGGCGTCCAATTAGTGCTAACAACAGGGGATGGCCGAATTTTCAGGGGAATAAGGTCTTCAGAGAAAACATGGAGGGGGTAGTGGGTAATTTCTGGTAATTACCCGCTCTGGGTAAAGCCCTGTAATTTTTAGTTTAATTTGAGAGCCGAAAATAACAGGGGGGTGGGGGTGTGGGGGTGGAGGAGCACGGACGGAGTGCTTTATTTATATACAGATAAAATGGGTGAAAATGTCATCTTTGGGCTACTTTTAACTGTTATTAAGTTTATTACCTGTGATTTAATTATAAAGAATGGTTAGTGACTGGTTAAATAGACACAAAACTAACATTAAGTAACTTGATAAAATTGTTGATATTAGTTAGGTTAATATTATATGATGTAAAGGAAACGTGATAATGTTGCAGATGGAATGAAAAGACTTTTTTTTTTTTTAGCACAAATGCAACTTATATTGAACTTTATTTTTATGTGCCTTAACAGAGCACCAATTTTTTCAATTCAAAATACGTTTATTTTAATAAATTACATAAGTAAATAAAAGTTATAAAAGTAATTACGGCAAGGCGAAGTCGTCTGCCGGAGAACTTGCATTACAAAAAAATAAATATGTTACAAAAAAATAAAATTAAAAAATTATTTCTTTAAATTACTTTTTCTAAATTAATTATTCATGATTTAAATTATTCATGATTCAAATTATTAATTATTCAAATTAAGATGACTAATATTTACTATATAATACAAAAATTGCTAATACAACTAAATTTTGTAATGTTCGGCTAGAAAGAGACAGGGCTTCTTTTGTGAATTTAATTATACTCGTTGAAAGTTGCTACTAATTATTAAATCGGTAATTTCATAACCTTGAACTGTAGAAGAGCCAAAGTATTTAAGATGAACGGTGAAGCATAGACTGGGCACTCTGAAAGAAAATGTAAAAGATTTTCCTCAACACCTCTATAACACATTTAACCCTCCATTTTTATCAGGATCCTTATCAAGCCAAGGTACAGACTTTAGATGCATAATTCACCTCTTAACTTAAACAAAAGTTAGGGAGCCAGGGTGGCCGAGGTCGTTAAGACACCGTTCAGCTATCACTGAGTCGAGGCAACTCGAGGTCGTGGGTTCGATCCCGGGCCGTGATACACTGAATGCATCTATGAATCGCGGACGGAGCAGGGCGAGGGACACCCCCTGAGGGGTTCTCTTCCCCCACGATGTCTAGTGGGTTCGATCCGTGTCATGAGATGTGATCTGTATCTATGGTTCGAGGTCGGAGTAGCAAAGTGTGGGGAAAGAGGACCCCTCAGGGGGTCCCCAGCTTACTAATGACCACATCATACTCGCTTCGGCGGTACAATGTACAAATATATGATGTGTGAAGTAGCTGGAACTCTCCACCACGGGGAAGTAAAATGGGTCCACTGTAGGCCTGATTGCGAGGTTCGAACAAGTGGTTCATCCTACCCGTCTAGTAGGAAGTACTAGGTAACTACTACTACAACTAGGCATCGCGTGGCTCTATCATTGAAGCGAGCGTATTGCAATAAAATACTGAATATTGAAATTTGTTAATCATGATGAATGTCATAGTTGAAGATAAGTAGAAGAGGGTAGTAAGGGGTAGAGTGGGGGTACTCGGTACAAAGCTTTACTTCATAACAAACCTACACACAAAACGACTGTAAGAATCTTAACCACCCGGAATAACTTTTAAACTAATATTATAAATGTATCACTTCATTACTGCATGTATCAAGTTGAAATTTTACATACTTGTTTCAATTGTACTTTAGACGATGTACATGAAGTTTTATTAAGATCGTTACGTTAGAACGTAAGATATCGGTAAAAAGGTTGTTTTCTCTATTTTAAACGTTTAGGTCCGCTTTAATAGTTTTAGCGATCTTTATTAAATCATAGCAGTGTCGTTGTTGGTTTTACTAAAAAATGTTATTTGAAAAAAATGTTCGTCTCATCGAGTAGGTGACGATAGAATTTTTTCCCGTCCTGAAATTGCAATTTTAAATTTGAAGCTCACGTTTACGCGAGCATTGCGCGCGAACTCTTGGACGGATCACGCTATCCAACGAACTTAGCCTGAGTATTAGTAAGAAGATCATGTATACCAAATTTCATCTAAATCGGTCAACTTTTACTCAAGTTATCGTCACACGCGTGAACGTTACTGACAGACAGACAGACAGACAGACAGACAGACAGACAGACAGACACGGAGCATATTTCGTTGAATGTAGGAAGCTCGCTACGCTCGCTTCAATTAAAGCTTGAGGTCGGACTAAATAACCTACCATAGTCAGACTTTTCGACTAAAGTTCGAAATAATAAAAACCTGTTAGATTCCTTGTCTTGGTTTACATACGCTTCTATCATACTTGATTTTATTTGGGTAATTAACGTGCTAAACTGGGCTCTCCACAAGGCTTTATTTTCTAGGGTTAGTTGAAAAGCTGTACTGTACTCCTGGCATAGTTCTTTCCACGTTTTGAACCATGACATGTTTTTGTTGTTTGCTATAATCTCCTCAGCAATTATTCTAGGTTGTTGTTCTAGGTTGTTCTAGGATGTGGTGGAAAATAGGGCACCAACGAATAAGTTATGGAGGACCTCGTTCTAATCATGTTTTTTTTTAAAAAAAAATTTTTTTCATTTTCCAAAGCTTGTAACTCCTGGTTAAATAGAGCTACAAGAACAAGTGAGTAGACAAGTTGAAAGGGAATTTTATGCCCTTTTAAATGGTGTTTACATTATTTTTCTAGCTTAAATAGAAAAATATATGTAAACAAATTTCTTTTATAAGTCGTAATGTTTTTGAAAAATTTGAAAGTGGCTATAGCGGCCGAACGAATCAAAGTCGAGGTATGGGAACTTTTTTGTTCCATTTAGGATGCTCTATCTAAATTTTAATATTTTTTTTAAAATTAAAAATTAATCACTCTGTATAAATCTGATAAAATTTACTAAAGTAACTTAAATTGTTGTAGTTTTTAACAGATTAAAAGTTTCCCAGAGGATTTAATGTTAAAAACAAATTTTTGGAAAATGTTGTTGAGATTTAAAACTTTAAGTTGCCCCCCCCCCCCCCCGAAAACCTACCCGTTTAAATTCCTTGAAATATAATGTTTTCATATCCTCTAATATTCAATTAGGGGTTGAAATGAATTAGAAAATTTTGGATTCAAGGGGCTTTTCCGGAATAATTTAAATTTTAATAACTTCATAATTATCTTAGTTTTTAATAACAATGTTAATATTTCATTTATAAGTCACACTGTTAAGTTAGTCAACAAAGTAATGCATTAGTTAAGGGACCTAGTTATGGATTAGTTTAAGGGAGCTTCGATAAGAGTGGATAATATTTTTCCAAAATAATAATTACTGGTGGTATTACAGTATTAGATCACATAAATACCTCCATTCCCTAATAATTAATACCTCCATCCTCTAATTATTTAACACTGTTCTCCCGGGAACCTAAGTACCAACATCAACAATATTCTATGTTGAATTTTCAGAGAGGTAGTAGTAGTAGTAGTAGTCTAGTACTTTCTACTAGGACGGGTACGACGAACCACTTGTTCGAACCTTGCAATTAGGCTATCACTTAGGCCCCTTTTACGCCCCGCGGTAGAGAGTTCCAGCCACTTCACACATCATACCTCTGTACATAGTACCGCCAAAGCGAGTATGATGTGATCAATAGTGAGCCATATAAATCAGAGTGTCACGGCGAGGAATCGAACCCCGTCTCGTTCCACTCGAGATTCAGTGATGGCCGAGCAGACATGGTTTAACCCACACAGGTACGCTGGCTCCCTCTCAGAGAGGTAAGTCATATTGCTAACTAATGATTTCCTAGATAAAGATTCAAGTTTGCTCTTACATTCAGGGCCGCAGCTAGGGGGGGGCAGGGGGGGTCTTTTGCCCCGGGCGGCAAAATGTAGGGGGCGGCAAAATGATTAACAGACTTTAAAATTATTTAACTAATTTAAGACCTGTAATATGACACAGTGATGTAGGTGTAGAGGGCGGCATGCGAGCTAGGCAGATGAGAGTGAGCGATATGAGCGCAATACTGTCAGTGAGTAGATGCCTTCTTAAATTCCCTATTTCAAGGTCGTAATTCCCAATTTCAAGGTCGGGTCACAGTGTAGTTTTCGCGTAGTCCGTCTCGACGATGCGCGCCCTATCCCAACGAACTAGACACAGGGCCGGCGCGACCGAATAGGCGAACTAGGCGACCGCCTAGGGCCTGAGGGGCGCCGCAAGATACGTGCCCACCAAGAAGTCAATGTTTTTACAAAGAAAGATAGATAAATAACTTAAATTAGGAGAGATCTCAGGGGCGGATCCATGGGGGTGGAAGAGGGAAATTCCCCCCCCCCCCCACCCCCAAAACAACAAAATTACGAAAAAATATTAATTGAATAAAATAAGGTTGAACATTTCTTATGTTTTATTATTTTTCATACCCATTTAAAACTAATAATATAATTATTTTGCAAATAAATGATTATTGTTTATGGATCAATAGTCAAGTTAATATTAACATTTAAAACTGGGATTCCCACTTTCCCCCATGTTTATGTGGGACACAAACATTAAACTATTTTGTGTTCGTTTATTTGGATACCTTAATGGTTGTTTGTTGATATTCTGAGTTGAGAGTGTATCCCCTAGTTTAGTTGTTGTATAGGACGTTGTGAAGGTATTTCATAATGAATCAGAAAGAATTAATAGCATAGTATAGCGTTAAAGGTAAAACTTTTTTTTTTAGTCTAAAAACCGATTTAGTTAATAAATGTTTTAAAAATTCTGCAGAAACAATTTTAAACAAACTTTTAGGTGATTTTTTTTTAGCTGAAAAAGCTCTAAAAAAAGGCCCAAAATTCAACATTTTGAACCTAATTTTCTAAAATTTTCCGGGGGAGGCCCCCCGGACCCCCCTTAGGGCTAGGTTCATGTATGACAGAAGAGAGATTAGTAGGACTGGCACCTATTTTAACTGAACTGAACAGGAGTTTATTATTTAAAAATAGATTTTATTTTTTACTAGAATTTAGTTGTTTCTTTTCGACGTCTCTGATGATTTAAGTCTCTTTTCCATTAAACATCAAAGAGCATAAAAAAAAAAAAATCTAAACATTTGCAGCCGAAAAGTCAAATTTTCATAAATACACTTTTAGTTTTTGGAAGAATTGTTTTATGTATAATGTATAATATTTTCTGGTATATTAAAAAGATTTTACTTGAATTGTTTCGTTTCTCATTTTCAAATAAACCTTATAGTTATCAACTTCAATCATGATTGTATCCCAAATATTAATAAATATTTCAAGATTTTTCACAAGCTGACTTAGGAGTAGGAGTAAAAGTTATTGGCGAATTGCTAGGATAAAGTGGTGGAAGGGGGCGGCAAACTTAGGGCTTGCCCCTCCTGGCAAAATATGTAGCTGCGGCCCTGCTTACATTTTCCAATATTTTTTAATAATTATTAATCAACTAAAATATTTTCTTTTATTATTAAATAAAGTTTTGTAAACAAAGCAGTCGAATAGGATATATTATACAGTATTGCATCAAATTTAAGACGTACTTTATTCCATGAACGCTTAAAAATTGGGTGCGTCTTAAATTAATGTATTTGTTATAGCACATAAACTGCTGCGAAGTCATAAAATAAAACTTTAGGTTATCTCTCTCAGAGAATTAAGATGATTAAATAACTTCTGAATAAATTTAGGGGGAAAGACTCTGTCAGAAGTTAGAAAGCCGAAGAAGTCCATCTAGGTGTTGTTTATATTTTATTTAAAAATGCGGCGGTGCTCTCACAGCGTGCGAATGCTAGAGGGTTCATAAAAACGAGTAAGGCGCGCTTCACGTATAAGTACGTGAGGCGATAATCACCGGTTTCTGTACGATTAAGTTCAAATTGTTAAGTGTAAAATTGTAATAGTTTCACATTCTTTTTCTACTTCAAGACCTTTCAATTGATGTATAACATGTCATGGTGACTAAAAACCTTTTTTTAGTTGCCCACCATATTGGCCGCCATATTGGAAATATTAAGTGTGAAAATTCCAAAAAGAATACAGTTATCACTAATGCGCCGAGATGCACCTGTGTGCCGAATTTCATGTTTCTAGCTATAGTAGTTTATGAATTGAAAAATGCCAACGGACAGACAGACAGAGCCGCTATATATAAGGTTTCTTTTCGTACTTCGAACAGAAATCTAAAACGTTAAATTTAGAAAGAAATGACAAATGTTACCTACAGCTAGTTTTAGTATTCGCAGAAAGCTTGTGATTCTTTATTTCACTGTTTCCGATTATTCAATTATAATAATTCCCAAACATGTCATTTCCGTGTCTATTTCGTTTGGAATCTCATTTTAACAGAAATGTGATCTTGTTCGCCAAATATCACGGTAACTGGAATGCGGGGCAACAATTCACTGTAACCAGGCGAACGTCCGCAAATAGCAAAGGAATAAAATTAACATTTTTTTCCAAACCACGAGTAAGAAAATTAATTTCGAGTCAAAAACGAAGACGACATATACACAAGACATATGCCGAAACGATGACGTCATATACACAAGACATATGCCGAAACGAAGACGACATATACACAAGACATATGCCGAAACGAAGACGACATATATACACAAGACATATGCCGAAACGAAGGGCAGGCGGTTTTAAGAGAATTTTTTAAGTTGAAAGCAAGCGAAATCGCTAAACAAGAACAAATACAACATTTTAAAGCCACTTCTGACAGGACTCGTCTGATTCAGACTTTTTGTCAACCAACTCCAATTCCATTTTTTATTTTTATAACCTATGTTTATTTTAATGGTGAAAATCTAACTTATAATTATATTAATATTATTGTAGGGCGTCTTAAATTTGATTTTTTTTTTTTTTTTTTTTTTTTTTTTTTTTTTACCAAAGAGATTCTCAAAATTGGGGTGCGTCTTAGATTCGATGGCGTCTTATATTCGATGCAACTTTACTGTGTGTTAAACAAGGGTAGCACCCCCCCCCCCCCCCCCCCCCCAGGAAAGGGGGCAACCGTGTCCTTGAGTGTGCTTGGTGTCGCTGCCAAGTGAGAGGATAAGGCCAAGATATCGGGCTGAATCGGATTAAGGAATGAGAGCTTGGCTAAGCATGATTGGAGGACAGGTGCTTTGGCAAAGAGTTTTGTTCGTCTATCCTCCATATCCTTAGCCAAAATTTACGTACATAACCCCAAGGATTTTCTTCCCTACAACTCTCCAATTCTTTAAATCAGTGATTTAAATATCCCCGAAAACGAATAGGACACATTTTTACTTCACCTCTTCTAAACTTTCTCAAGCATCGCACCTGTCATTGTTCTGCAACAATCTCTTAGTTTGCAACAATATAACCTTATAAATAAAACAAATTATGTATCTCTTATCTCGCTTTTCCAATTTTCCCGTCCCATGTTACATGCTGCAGCGAACCATTAGTTCGCAAAGATCATCCATCACTCTTACTAAAATGCTGAGGTCTTCTTTTAAATTAACAACAAGTAAGGCGCACTTCACGTAAGTACGTGAGGCGATAATCACCGGTTTCAGTACGATTAAGTTAAAATTATTAAGTGTAAAATTTTAATAGTTGCATATTCTTTTTCTACACCTCAAGACCTTTAAATTTATGTATAACATGTCACGGTGACTAAAAACTTTTTTTAGTCGCCCGCCAATATTGGAAATATTAAGTGTGAAAACTCCAAAAAGAGTACAGTTGTCACTAAAGCCGAGATGAACTTGTGCGTCGAATTTTATGTTCCTAGCTATTATAGTAGTTTATGGATGCCAACGGACAGACACCAATGGACAGACAGACAGACAAAGCTTAGGTAAACATGTTAAAGTAACACAAATTAATATAAAACTAAACACAAACAAATGCAGATATTATGATACGCACTGATAAACACTGTACTTTTCCTGCCTTTGGAGGGAAATATTTCCCTCACTGTTTAAATTACTTTTCTGCCTGTTTTAGGTTTCTGTACGAAGTACGAAAAGAAACCTAAAACAGGCAGAAAAGTAATTGAAACAGTGAGGGAAATATTTCCCTCCAAAGGCAGGAAAAGTACAGTGTTTACCAGTGCGTATCATAATATCTGCATTTGTTTGTGTTTAGTTTTATATTAATTTGTGTTATGTACTTTAACATGTTTACATAAGCTTCAAACAAAAGTTCAAATTTGGTTTTCAAGGCAGGAAATCGATCAATCCCTCAGAAATAATCCAAACATTTTTGTAAAGAAGTAAAGATGATGCAAGGATCTTATCACCTAACTTCCTTCTGTCTCACCACCGCCGATGGAATCACATCCAACCCTCCTGCGTCCAAGGCGTTTGCACAACATTTCGCCTTCGCCTTTCCCCATTCGCCAACTATTTCTTCAGTTCCTTCCAACTCAAATACTGGACCAATATCCCAATCTTCTCTTCACAAATCAAAATCATCCAAATTCCCGTCATTTCTTTCACAGCTGTCCTTGAATCTATATCCACATTAAAATCATCCTATTCTTGTGGTTGTGACAATATTCCAATTTTTTTAATAAAAAGGTTCCCCTCTATAATCACCCTAGTTCTCGCTTTTACTTTTTATAGTTGTCTTGATTCTTCAACTTTTCCTTCCCTCTGGAATCAAGCACTTGTAGTCCGATATTTAAATCAGGCGATGTTAAAATCTACAGACCCGATCTTTTCAAAAGTTTTCAAAAGCTGGAGGGTGATTTCCTATGTATCTACCTTGATCTACCTTATCATAATGATCTACCTTGATCTTCTTAATCATCTAACTTAAGAGTCTACTACTAATATGAGCATTTATCTGAGTGACTATGACTTTCACCTTCGCGCCAAAGGAGGAAAGCCTATGAAAAATTGAATCCCTCTGAGGTCCTTAACGGTGTTTCGCTGTGAGAAAGTTGCCTCTCAAGTGGTTGTTCTACCTGTTGGTCGTCGAGCTAGCAGGTTTGCGTATATCATGGACATATCTTACATGTGTCCCCCTAAATTCCCTATGTCTTACGAACTGTAATGTTCAATTATCAACCTTATTAAAACTTAAATCCATTCTTTCTCACCCTTCTCATGGCCAGTAATTTTACTAATTAATTAAACTTCTTGAGTGCTAATCTCGTGGCTTTAAGGCTGCATAAGGAAATAAATAAAAAATCCAGGAGAAGAATGTAACTTTGTATATATTACCTGATGCTAATTGAGGATTCATCCGTACAGAGAGAATAGCCGTGTCATCAGTGAAGGTGGCAAAAAATGACAAAGGATGCTGTGGAGTGTCGCAGGTATAGAGAGAGTAAAAGAGTGCTTAGGATACTGCCCTGAGGTACACCAGCACTAACAGGGTAGATGGATGAAAAGGAGGATCCTGGTCTTATAAGGAAATGCTTATCAGAGAGGAAGGATTTAAGGATGAGATAATAAGTGAAGGCGAGGATGCCCTTGAGTTTCCAAAGCAATCCACCAAGCCACACCCTGTCAAAAGCTTGAGCTTCATCATGGAAGACAGCTGAACAATGCCTTTTCTTTTAGAGGAAGGAATATTATAAATAATGAGGAAAAATATTGTATTAATATATTTGGCATATAGAGTGGCAATAGTCCTTTACCTTTAACCAATATATTCTAATCTCTAACCAATATATCCTTATCTCTAACCAATCTATCCTTATCTCTAACGCATTACCAAAGCACTATTACCTCTGGTTTTTTGGAGGAAGAACCTTTTATCTTGTTGGCTAATTCTTTTCTAGGAGGGAAAGGGACTAAGCTCCTTTGAATCAAAATAAGCCCCAATAAGCTTATTGTAGCATTTATAAATTTAAGTTTATAAAAAAAATTAATTATTTAAGTATAAAAATTTCAAGATAAAAAGAACTTTTTATATACTACGTTTTTAAATTTTCTGTTGAATCGTATGTAATGTTGATAATATAATTGTTATTGTTATATAATATATAATGTTAGTAAAAAAAATAGTTCCGAATTTATTTACTTCACATAAATGACAACCATCCAGAGAGCTGATCTTAAACCTATACAAAAGTTAAAACACCAAATCTAAAGCATGCCATCGATATATTTGAAATAATATTAATAATATAATCGATATTTCCTGTTTTGCTGTCATTCAATGTTTATCTATCATAAATTTGAGACCCGTCAAAATGAAGATAGCGTAAATATTAGATATGGCAAAACAAATAAAATAACTGGCGGTTTTTTTCCGAACTAACTTTCCGCACAGCAAAATTTGCTGAAAACAAATTAAATTCTGCTGAAAGATGGCTAAAAGTAATAAAATAATGTATTGTCATCGTGTTCTGAGCTATGCTAAAAGTTTCAAATGTCTAGCTATTCGGGAAGTTAGTTAGAAATCGATTGCCAGTGCCAGATTTGTACCAGACAAACAAACAAACAAACAAGAATGCAAGCTAATAAAAACGTAGTAAAATAAGATAAATTTATGAACTTTAAACTAAACGAAAACACGTTAAACGAGAAAACATTAAACTCTGATTAAACATATTCGTGGTTTACTTATCTTTCTATTAATAAAATTGTTTTGTCAAAACACGAGTAAGAAAGAGAAGGGTGAACTACTTTTGTGTAATAAACAAGGATAACATGTTCGTGAAAATAATTTCTATTTCTATAATGCGTTAAACCAGAAAAGAGAAGATGGCGGCGGGCTGTGGAGGGGTTATTTCACTTTTTGTTTACTTTTACTGCCCTTTTGGGGAATATGCTTCCACTTTATACTCTCTACATTAACTATGTTTTGGGAAACAGGATGATTTGACCTAAAAGAAGGGTAACCGTGTTTTTTCTACCAAATCACATTAAAAATAATTTGAAATTGTAATTTATTTTTTCAATTTTTTATTTCGTTAATTGTAAAATCATGTCAGGACATTTAATTTTTTATATCATCTGTTTAAACAATAATAAAAGAAGAGTTGAAAAAACAAATAGTCTGTCAATAAGTGTGGCACATTGCTTCCTCGCGTCCTACCACATATACTTAAATGATGTTATGTTTTTACAACCCATACTTGACAAATTTATTTAATTTTTCCCTCACTTTTTCAAATCTGTCAAAACTGTTATTGATTTTTTTATATGAATAAAATGATCAATTTAACAAAACTTAAAAAGTGCAGAGCTTTAAATTTCACTGTTCTGTAAAAAAAAGTCCTCAGAATAAAAATGTCCTTTTTACTTTCTCATATAAAGAGAAAGTATTGTGATGGCGCGAAAATTCGATTTTGAGATTTTGATGGATTTACACGTTTTGAGGTCCCCTGAGTCCAAAAAAGTGGTTTTTAAAAAATGTCTGTCTGTCGTCTGTGCAGACGCCTGGAGCCTAAACTACTGGGCCGATTTTGACGAAATTTGGCATACATGTTCAGAAAAATCATACCCCGAGGCGAAATCGATAAATGAATTTTAGCTCTAATTTTGGGGGCGCTACCCCCCAAAAACTCTGAAAAAACCTGAAAAAAAATTATTTCTCGAAAACGGTTCGGACGATTTTGATTAAAAAATTCTAAAATGTAGTCCATTTGAATACGAATCCAACGATATAAGCCGTTTTCCCGGGAAAAATCTAGTTCCTGAGAAATTAGCTTAAAACGCGGATGGAGAGAGCCCGGGTTCGATTCCCCGCCGAGGAGAAGTTATTTTTATGATAAATTTTGATGAATTTTTCAATAATATTTAAATGTACATTTGAAAACTAATAAGTGGAAACTGGGCTAAGTAATTATGAACTCGTATATGAGAAAGTTTGTCTGAGTTGTCTCGGACCGATTTTTTGATATATTTTTGTGTGTTGAATCCGAATCTGAAATCAAAATGTCTCCTATACGTACAGCTTTCTCGGAAAATGCGCCTTAAGTTCGGAAAATTTGTGGGTTTTTGACCCAATTTGTCGCCTATTAAAAAATTTAAATTTCATAAAAATCAGATGAGTACTTTTGAAGATATAGGTGTAAATAAATGAATATAGCTCATGTCTACAACATTAGGTCCAACAATGGGCTAATTAAATTTGCCCTACCATCTAAATTTCATTACAATCGGTCGATTAGTTTTTAAGATAATATGTTTTTATTTTATTTTACACATTTTAAGAGTCTTCTGCAGCAAAAGCCACTAGAGAAGCACTCTAAAAGATACAAGATAAGTATAAAAATGGAAAGTAATAACAGAATTAAAAACAAATTTTATAAGTAATAATGAAAATGAAATGAAAATAATAATAAAAGAAGAGTGAAGTCATTACTGATGAGTGGGAGAGAAATAAGGAAGGATAGATTTCAGATTAGATAGGTTTGATACTTTGATATTACTAACATTACGACAAAGAACGTTGAGGTTTCGAACAGAACGGACCAGAGGACACATATCAGACAACTCTTTAATATAAGCGAACCTACTAGCACGGCGTCCAACAGGAAGTACAACCACTTGGTTACTGACTTCGTCACATCGTAGCTCACCGATCAAAGCTTTAGAAAGGTACAGAACCTCATAAGCTCTTCTCCTAACTCTTAAAGATGGTAGGCCTAATCGCTCTGAAAGAATCTCATAAGAGTAAAATATTCGATTGTAATAATAACGAAAATAGCAATTCCTTACAAAAAGCCGCTGAACACGTTCAATTTGGTCAGAGCGTATCAAAGGTAGGTTATTCCAGACCGGTACAGCATACTCAAGTAAAGGCCTGACAAGACCTTTGTTGGTTCGCAAAAATTAAATGACCTACAGGAACAGCACCAAAAATGTTCCCTGATATATTATCTGAAACGGATTTCTATGTAGGAATTTTATAAATCGGAAGTGTAAAAAAAAAAACACTGATTCAGCTGAAATTCGCAGCAATTATACCTTTCTTCTAGGTAAATAAGTTTCTCCGTTTTTGGAACGAAGTTCCTTATGGCACGTTCTGGAGCCCGGGAGTGAATCCTAAAAAAATCACAGGGAAGTACTTGCGTCCAAGTACTTTTTAGGGTTTTGTAGATGATTAAGCATGCCCGTTATGTAATTATGATTTTTTTTCTTCGATCCTAAGGGTCCCGGGTTCGATCCCCCGGGAGGTCACAATATTTTTTATAGGTAATAACGACAAGATAAATTACATTTTTTAGGAAATTTTCATCGCCCAACCATACGGTGTATCCATGAATCATTTTCAAAATTTTAAGACCAGCCATTATATAAAATTTGGGGGGGGGGGGGGGGGGATTTTTTTGGGGGTATATTTTGACTTAAAAATTTAAAAAAGCAAATATATATTTGTATCCTACTCTTCAGCAGCTTTCATTTGATACCCAACTCAAAATTTTTAAAAAATAAAATTTTGGGCACACTCCAAATTTTCGCGCACAAAATTGGTGATTTTTAAAACCTGGGAATGAACTCCCGGAAATATCATCGCCTCACTATAAGGTATTAGTATGAATTATTTCGAAATTTTAGCACCAGCCGATCTATAGTGGTTGGGGGGGGAAATTTTTTTTGGGGTATATTTTTATTTTTTTCCCCTATAAGGAATGCAACATTTAAAAAATCATATATATATTTGTGTCTTACTCTTCAGCAGCTTTCATTTGATACCCTACTCAAAAATTAAAAAAAAAAAATTTTGAGTTTACCACATTTTTTCGAATTGCGCATGCGCAAATCTAATTATGAACTTCTGTATATTTTTCCTGTGGTTGGGTCAAAAAGTTGCACCAGTGTTTCAAATTTCAGTACTTTCGCTTAAACGGTTCGGGCCCTATGAACCAAAGAGCGACGGACGGACGGACGGACACATCACCCTCGGTATAAGGGTTTTGAGAAGTATCTACAAAACCCTAAAAATGACCAAAATCACCGTCACAAAATAACCGTCACAAAATCACCGTCACGCAAAATCCGTTACGAAATCTACAGATGACGATAACTTGAGTAAAAGTTGACCGACTTAGTTGAAATTTGGTACACATGTTCATTTTACCAATGTCCGGGACAAGTTCGTTGGACAACGTTATCCGCCCAAGCGTTCACGCGCAACGCTCGCGTAAACGTAAGCTTCGAATTTAAAATTGGAATTTTTGGACGGGACAAAATTCTAACTTCATCTATTTAATGAGACAAACAACTTTTTTAAATATTTTTTTTTTAGTAAAACGAACACCGACACTACTATGGAGTGATAAAGATCGCTAAATTTATTAAAGCGGACCAAACCGATTAAAATAATGGAAACAACGTTTTTACCGATATCTTACGTTCTAACGTTAAGATTTAAATGAAACTTTGTATACATCACCTACAGTACAATTGAAGCAAGCATGTAACATTTCAACCTGATATACAAGCAGAAGTTTTTGTGAGTTAATGATTTATATTTTTTATTTTAATATTTAATTGGAGTAATATGCCGACGGGGCCTTGGAGGACAGTTCTTTTTCGTTCTACAACCATCTGCTTTAACTATAAATTTATCACTAACTTTTTTCTCAATATACAATACATTATTTATTGAAAGACGCTCGCTTCAAAGATAATAAAAAGATTTTCATTTAATTTTGCCTTAACTCCGCTAGTACAAATAGTTAGTTACTTTTAATTTTGTCTCTTTTCTAACTCCACCATGTATACGTAGTTATTACAGCGATTTTATAATTTATATTTAATGAAAAGCGTAAGGAACTTCGTTCCTAACGGGTGTCCCACGACACCACACGTATTTTTTTTTTTTATCTCAATATCTGCCGCAATTGCCAAAAATATCGACTTTTAATTTTTATATAGGATTTGTTTTTGCATTATAAAATACCTCAGTATAACGGACCTTACTATAATTGACGTGACTATAACGGACCTAACAATAATTGACCTCAATATTATTGATCTCACTATAAAGGACCTCACTATTATTGACTTCACTATAACGGACCACACTATAATAGGCCTCACTAAAACGGACCTCACTATAATTGACTTCACTATAATGGACCTCCCTATGATTGACCTCACTATAACGGAATACACCTTTGTTTATTTCTCTATAACAGACCACACTGTAATTGGCCTCAATATAACGGACCTCACTATAATAGGCCTCACTATAATTGACTTTACTATAATGGACCTCCCTATAATTGATCTCACTATAACGGACCACACCATAATTGGCCTCACTATAACGGACCTCACTATTGTTGACTTGACTATAACGGACCACACTATAATTGGCCTCACTATAACGGACCTCACTATTGTTGACTTGACTATAACGGACCACACCATAATTGGCCTCACTATAACGGACCACACTATTGTTGACTTGACTATAACGGACCACACTATAATTGGCCTCACTATAACGAACCTGACTATAATTGACCACACTATAATTCACCTCACTATAACGGACCTAATTATACCGGACTTACCTTTTAGCGGACCAAACGAAATTATAATTCACACAATGAAAAAACCTATAAATAGGTTTATGTTTGGTAAGGAAAAGTTTTAAGACTCTCTGCGTCCAATTTTCATTATTCTATTTGGAAAAAATACATATTATATAATTATCCAATAATTTCTTTTTTTTTGAGTAAGTAAATACGAGTTTGATCAAAAATTTCTTTAGATACCTTTCATATTATCATCATTATGAATAAATATTAACAAGGATATTCTTCAAAGAAATACCTTCTTATATATATATATATATATATATATATATATATATATATATATATATATATATATATATATATATATATATATATATATATATATATATATATATATATATATATACCAAGAAAACGAAAGGTAAGTAATGTTATTTAATTAAAAGATATTTTTAGGGTGATATTCTTATTTCCTTTAACTCCATTATATTTTTTTTTTATTCTAACTCGTCCCCCATTTTTCCATGGAAAGAGATATGATAAAATGGAAAAAGGAAAAATAGATGAAAATATTTCTCAAAAGAAGAGGAAAATTGGAATGAAACCCTGTAAGTGTTATTGAATATGTCATGAGAAAAATGATAAAAGAAAATTCAAAAAGAAAGACTTTTTCTTTTACCTTGTTAATATTTTAGCGCATCCTAGAATATCTTTAAAAAATAATAAATAATTTTACACTCTTTTTTTTAATTTACCCTTTTTTTCTTACCTAAAAATAAATAAGAAAATCTTATTTTAAAATAATATTTTATAACTATAAGGTAATTTTTTTGTATACTTTATTTATAATGTAACACAAATATAAAATGATAATAGAATATTTAATAAGGGAAAAAATCAGGCGATTAATGTATCTGACCTATATTTTTCCCCCGTGTACCAAAATCTAATTACTAACTACAATCTGGGTTGAATTCTTGGAGAGGTGAAACATGTAAAAAAATTTGGTAAAATTATATTTTACAGAGGTTTTAAAAAACACAGATACTCTCTTGTGATTTTTGACTCGTGATTTTTATTCAATTTTGTTTTTGCCATACTGTCAATTAATTTATTTTATATATCGTTAATTGAGCTGAGCGAAGCGAAGCTCTTATACTACACTTTGCATTTGGTTGGACACATACTCCTCCTGAACGGTTGAACCGATCCGCACAAAATTCGGCACGGTCATAGTGACCAACAACAGGAAGGTATAAATCTGAAATGGTCCAAAATAGGTAGACAGGGATACGGGGTATGGGGTACAAAAGTTAAAATAGTATAAATATAAAATAACAAAAGTAATTTTATTTTAAATTATTTTAAGGGTATAAAAGTTATTTTATTTTTATACTATTTTAACTTTTGTACCCCGTACCCCGTACTCCTGTCTACCAATTTAGACCATTTCAGATTTATACCTTCCTGTGGTTGGTCACTATGACCGTGCCAAATTTCGTGCGGATCGGTTTAGCCGTTCAGGAGGAGTATGTGTCCAACCAAATGCAAAGTGTAGTATAAGAGCTTCGCTTCGCTCAGCTCAAAAATAGTAGGTATATGCCCTTTATGATGCATGTCATTGGAAATATCTTTAACAGTACAGTTATTGTTGGTATGTTCACTTTTGTCATATTTTCATTTAAGAGGGGGTAAATAGAAAAACAGGAAAAAAATAATTTTTAATTAAATATTAGAAATATTTCTATTTTTGATCCGATTTCAGCTGTTTATAAATAAAAATGTTTATTTTTAACTATCAGCTGTTTAATATATCCGATCATCTGTTTATAAATAAAATTGTTTCCTATTAACTATCAGCTGTTTTATATAAGTTTATTCATAACAAATGTATGTGTTTGTTATTCTGTTTAAAAATTCATTGAGTGGTTTGTTTATGCCGTCTCTACACACGACCCGACACGACCACCCGACTGTCGGGGCCAACAGGGTTCGTCCGGTCCCGACAGTTGGAGCGTGTGTAGGCTTGTCGCCGGACTAAAACTGCCGGACCCAAAGGTCGGGTGGTTCGTCGTACGAGACGATCAACCACCCCACCCTCTATTCCTATCGAGTCGGTGTGTAGCACTGTCGGGCGAGTCCTCAACCCGACACGACCAAATTCCCCCCAAAGAGAGGAGCTTGGTCGTGTGTAGACATGGCCCCGACAAGGATTTCCGGGGAGTTTGTGTGTAGGGCCTTTAAATTTATAATAAGTGTTTGTAAAATTTTATTCTTACATTCTTAGTTTGTTATTCTTACATAAATGCCACGTTTACGCAGAGGAGGCGCGAATCTTGATGGGCGACGCACAGTTTACGCAGCATCCCACCGTAATCGATAGGCCCAGCCGACTATCACACATCGACCTGATGAAGAGTATGCTCAGAGATTCAATCAGAATTTGGAAGCACCCGGGTACTGTCATTGCAGAGTTTGCAGACGCTTCAACTTAGTCACCACTCAAGATTATACTTCCTTTATCGATTAGGCTTACAAATTAATGTAATATGAATTTTAACGCATATGAATAAAATTTAAGCTCAATATTGCAAGCAGACAACTGCATTGCACACCTAAAGGTCGACCAAGAAGTCATGGAAATCTGTGGAGTGCGCTAGTGTCGTTGTTTTGGTGTCATGTATAGTCAGTTTTTAATAAAATAGACCACTATCAAAAAACAGTGTTGTTCTTTTGTTATTAATAATTTTATTTTTGATAACTTCTATATTTTTTGCAACAGGCAACACTGTACCTGATAATAAATCACTAATAATATACGATAATATCTTTATATTATTATTCATAATAATATTCTTTTAATCTTAATCTATTTTTTTTTTTTTTTTTTTTTTTTTTTTCCTCTTTATTTCTGAGTTTGATTTGGATTTAGGACAGTTGTGACTGTGACTATAATTCGTACTGTATAAAAACAAACAAAACAGGAAACCTAACAGATTTGAAACCTTCCTGTTGTTATTCGTGAGATTTGACATAACCTCGCATGTCATACAAACTAGAAATGGGTGTTGTCTTAGCACCCGACTATACTGACTTCGGCAATACTCGGAAGGTTCGACTTTAAACGAAGCTAAGCATTCAGTTTCTCCCATGTTCATGACTTCTTGGTCGACCTTTAGTATATATTATTTTATTATCAAAAATAGTCCTTTTTGGAGCTTTGTTAGCTACTTCTATGAACGTGTTCCTTACCAATATCACATAGGACATAGACAATTGTGTAGTAACATATCCCTCCTTATTGTAATACATATTAGATTGGTTCTCTTTAGAACCAATGTATACATAACACATAACAATAATAACACAACATAATACACTAACATAAACACTAACAATAATACTACCTAAATTATAGTTATAACCTAAACTAAATTATTAGACCAAACAATCTCTAGTGAACAAGCCATCAACAACAGGTCATTTTTTGTAAACTAGCATCACTCTACGTGACTATATGTAATGGAACTATATAGGGTCATTCCATGCCAAATCACCTAGGCTTCCTGCTTCAATGTCATGGATTTTTCTGATTTTTTTTCTAGCAAACTGCTCTATGAAAGAAGCCCAAAATATTTTTTTTTTAGATTTTTTAATTGAAAATTGTACCCGCAAGAATTTTTTGAAAATTTTGATTTTCCCCCGAATTTGGTATTCCAGGGTTACGACTTATTTCACTAAAATCTTAATAACTCCCATGTTTTTTATGGTATCATCACTATATTGGTATCAAACTAAAGCTAAATGTTTACTCTTTAAGAAAATATTAAGACAAATTTAATTTTTATTTTTTTATATTTTGTTTTCTTGCCCTAAATGTTGAAATTAAGGTTGTATATATGTCATGCGATATCTCAGAAGGACCAAAAATTCAACAGTCGTTAATTTTTTAACAAAGCCTCCTAACTTACTAGTTAATACAGAAAAAAAATAAAGAGGGTGTTCTTTTTAGTTTTTAAATTATAATTTTTTAAAGTTCTCCCGTTTTTATGCTTTTTTCGTTCTAGCCGGCACTCATAAAAATAAAATATTTTCCTTAATTAAAAATATTTTCAATTATTTGCTATAGAATACATTAGTTTAATCATTAAAATACATCTATATAATATATATATACAGTTTGCATTTTTTTTTTTTAACTTCAAAAGATCTTTTAGAAACACTTTTTGCACTTGGTTCAGGTATAGCTCTTATAAACAATTCATAAGGCACCCAACAAGTGTCATTTTGGTTAGGCCAGTGAAAGGAAGGTGAAGGTCCATTTCGGTGCATAAAAGTAATATTTGCATCTCTTTCTGCACTACAAATTTCTTCTACCTTACCTATCCACCATAACTTGTTAAATATGACGGCATAGTACCGTTCAGGTAAGATATTAATGTATTCCTCCTTTTCCTGTCTTCCCATGAGAGCATTAAAACATTTTTCTGACTAGGAAACTCTTTTAACTAATAAAGTGTTACTGCTGACAGGCTTAAAGAAATGGTTCTGTCTCGTCAAGATATAATTGTTGAATCAATTGTCAAGATTATTATTTGTTGTTATTTTTTTTTAGATTATTATATTATATAGATGTATTTTAATGATTAAACTAATGTATTCCATAGCAAATAATTGAAAATATGTTTAATTAAGGAATTTATTTTTATTTTTATGAGGGCCGGCTAGAACGAAAAAAGCATAAAAACGGGAGAACTTTAAAAAATTATAATTTAAAAACTAAAAAGAACACCCTCTTTATTTTTTTCTGTATTAACTAGTAGGTTAGGAGGCTTTGTTAAAAAATTAACGACTGTTGAATTTTTGGTCCTTCTGAGATATCACATGACATATATACAACCTTAATTTCAACATTTAGGGCAAGAAAACAAAATTTTAAAAAATTAGTTTAAGTCGATTAAATCCTGTATATAATGGATGAAACGGATGAAACGGGGTTAGTGAGTTGCTGCAGCTGTATACTGTATACATCTTACAACTGGCACACAAAACCAATGTTTCAATGCTTGTTCACCAATGTTAAACATTGTTCTGTTTTCACCAAGGTGAACACCGAGTGGTGGTGAGGAGGTCTGTCCGGGGATTGAACCCAGATTTGTGGTCACCCATCCAAATTGTGACCACGTTCTATGATAATTTTAATGATAGGAGAGCCAACTGCTCTACTATCTGAACTACCGAGGCCCCCCAATGATGAAGTTATCATAAGAAAATGGAGTTCTCTTCACTTAAAGCAACTGCAAGTCTGTTGTTGAACTTGATGAACATCAAGTAGATGAAGCAACTCTTGGTTGACCCCTGGCAACTCTTGGTTAATGAAGAGGCACCCTATAAGGTATGAGATGTCGCTGCACTCGAGTCACTTCTAGGCTGTGATTGCATTTCGAATTGTCTCTGACCAGACCCACTTCAAGTTAATTAAATAACATAATCAAGGCGCTAAGATCTTGATCCATTCCTAGTTTTCCTTCACGTTTTCTCCTTAATAGCTCGAGTACCAATCACGCTATTTCGAATCCAAGTTACCTTGTTTTCATATTATACAATCAATGCGGATTCCGTTCTTTAGAACTGTGCTGATAGAACCAAGCTTATAGAACCACGCTTATAGAAACAAGCTTATAGGAACAAGCTTATAGAATCGTGCATATAGAATCGCGTTTATAGAACAGTATTTGAAGGAACGTGCTCAGTAATAAATTAAACATTTCTTATCAATGCTAAATCTTGTCTTCGAGTTATGACTTTAAAGGTTTAACCCTTACCATTTCTCTAAAGATAGTTTATTATACAGAGATAAAATTTCATAACCAAACTAGGTTCTATTGGTCAAATGCAACAGAAAATTCAAGTAAGCATATGCCTATTGCTCATTAGCTCTGGAGATATCAATATATTTCTTTTTTCGGAGTATTTCACAAAAATTTCCAAAAAATAATGCATATTATCTCAAAAACTAAATGAGAATTCCCAAGAAATTGGGCTAAGATGCAATTTAAAGACCATACAATTCTTTTTCACAATCATTCGTTGATTTTCAAATTGCCAGCTGTTAAGAAACTTTTAGTCCGGATACATTTAATAATTTTTAGTTTTATTTTAAATTCGGACACAAAATTTCAGAGCTTTCTACTCTTAATTGATTGTGGCGAATTCAGATAAAACGTCTGCTTTTCATAAGTTTTCGGATGATATAATTAAAGTTTATGACCAACGGACTAGTTTTTGAATGATGGTAGATTGAATGTTATAATAATAATAATAATAATAATAATAATATAGCCTTTATTAGTTCCAAAATACATCAAAATATAACATACTCACATTTATACTTAACGAAATAGATAATCAAAATGCATAAATCATATGACTTTCTAATTTAAAATGAAATAAAAATAAAACTTCTCTCTTACTATTATAAAATAATAAAAAACAAAAATTTAATTGAAATAAAAAAAAACACAAACATATTATTTTCAATCAATACATTTACACCCATACATACATTCCCATACATATCTATGTATTCATACATATAGTATATGTATTTTTATTTTATTTTTATTTATTGATTTATACATGATTTTTAAATTTTTCTTAAATTGGAACTAGGCCCATCTCTGGGCATAGGCCTCCGTCTTGGATTTCCAGTCTTCTCTATCCTGTGCTATTCTCATCCATGTCCATCCCACTTCTTTAACTAAGTCGTCTCTCCATCTTCTAAGCGGCCTTCCTCTGCTCCTTTTCATGTCTCGCGGGTACCACTCGGTAACTTTCTTGGTCCATCGGTCATCGCTTAGCCTTGTCATATGCCCTGCCCATTTCCACTTTAGTGACCTTGCCTCCACAACGACGTCTCTTACTCCTGTTCTTTTTCTTATCTCTTCATTCCTAATTCTATCCCTTTTCTTAACCCCGAGCATACTCCTCTCCATTGCGCGTTGTGCTGTTTTTAGCCTTTCACCTTCTTTTTTCGTTAAAGACCATGTTTGCGCTCCGTAGGTTAAACATGGTATTATACAAGCGTCAAATGCCCGGCATTTTAGCTTCGGTGCCATACTGCTTTTAAATATAAATTTGTGGGTCCAGTATTTCTTCCACGCTAAGGATATTAGATTGAATGTTACCAGGCGTAACAACATTCAGACAGGATCTCAACCAATTTTTCTTCAAAAACTAGTCTGTTGATCTTAAACTTTAACTATAACATTCGAAAGCTTATAAAAAGCAGAAGTATTTCTTGAATTCACCGCACTTCTAATATCTCTCAATTAAGAGTAAAAAGTCCTGGAATTTCGTGGTTGACATTTAAAAAAATCAAAACTGTACTAAATGTAACTGGATTTCAAGATGTTTAGCAGCTGATAGTTTGAAAATTAATGAGGGATTCTGACAGGTTTTTTTTAAGCTCTTTAAAATTGTTTCTTAGCCCGATTTCTCCATCTCGTTTAGTTTTTTTTTTTAGATATTATGCATGTTTTGGAAATTTTCTTGAGGCACTCTCAAAAAAGAAATAAATTGACATCTCGAGAACTATTGAGAAATGGGAATATATTCACACGACATTTTTTGTTGCATTTGATCCATAGAATCCACCAGTTTCATTAGGACATTTTATCGCGAGTCACCCTGTACATAATTATCTATATACATATATGTATATAAAACTATACAGGGTAATCCAAAAGTTCGGCAACGGCTTAATATAATATCTTCGGTTATAATTGCGATATTAAGTTCCCGTTTGCGGGTATCTTAATCATTTGTAAAAAACTACTTTTTTGGTGGGTAATAATTTTTTCCGCCATATTGGTTGCCGCCATAGTGGATTCAACTTTGAAATTTTAAATTGGAACACCCATAAAGTGATACATTTTTGGAAAGCCCTTAAAAAAAGAAAACATTTGCCGCAAACCCGAGCTTTCTATCTACTCCCGTTCCAAAATGGCGGACACTTAAAGTGTAAAAAATTACTCTTTTTTTGTTATTTTCAATAGTTTAGTAAGGTATAAAAAATCGGTCCAAGACAACTCAGACTAAGATTCTCATAGAATCTCGGTCCCAGCTCCCATAAAATATGAATATAAAATTAAATATTTATTGCATTAAGCTCGCTTCGATGATAAACCTATGTGATGCTTAGTAAATTTGTATTATTTAAAATGTGTACAACAGGTGGTTGTTTACCTTTTGTTTTTGATTTTCAACGAAATCAGATTTATTTTCATCAATATCTCGGAAACTATGACTTGATAGCTAACTATGTTCCCTGAGATATGGGACCGAGATTGTATGAGAATGTTAGTCTGAGTTGTCTTGTTATATCTTACTAAACTATTGAAAATAACAAAAAAAGAGTAATTTTTTTATACTTAGAGTGTCCGCCATTTTGGAACGGGAGTAGATAGAAAACTCGGGATTGCGGCAAATGTTTTCTTTTTTTAAGGGATTTCCAAAAATGTATCACTTTATGGGTGTTCCAATTTAAAATTTCAAAGTTGAATCCACTATGGCGGAAAAAAGTAGTTTTTTACAAATGATTAAGATACCCGCAAACGGGAACTTAATGTCACAATTATAACCGAAGATATTAAGCCGTTGCCGAACTTTTGGATCACCCTGTACAATATTTATTCTATACATTTTTTGGATTTGACATTTTATATTTTTCATTTAAACGTTGTTTATGATGATTTAAACTATATACGAATAAAATAAAACCATTTCTGAGTGTTCACGTGACTGACCGGGAGTTAATTGAAAACAACCAATTTCACAATTGAAATTTAGCAGTCAAGTTAAGGTCCAAACACTAACAATAATCTGGGTTGTATTACAAGAGAGGTGAGACATGTTCCACACTAATGATCACAGGATACATAGATACATGTGTATAATAACTAATAATTCCATCCTGTAAAGACCCAATACTGTTTTATTTAGAACCTATATAAGTACAGACACTAACACAAATATGGGTTATATTCTCAGAGAGGTGAGATACATTTCATACAAATAATCACATAGATAAATTTGTAAAGTGACTGATACCTTCATCCAGAAATGATTTATCACTCATGTAATTCCCTAATATTTATCTCTTTAGAAACCAAAATCAAAACACTAACAATTATAAAGGTTTGATTGCCAGAGAGGTGAGACATGTACCACACAAATGATCACATATATATAATTATGTAAAAATCACAGGGAAGTACTTGCGTCCAAGTACTTTTTAGGGTTTCGTAGTTGATTAACCCTTGGGTGCGCGCGGTCTAAATACAGACACGAGGAGGCGCGGACCCCTGATAGGCAGGGCCGTAACTACCACCGGGGCAGTGCCCCGGGGGCTCCCGATCCTACGGCCCTACTTGAATTTCAATAGGCAAAACGAAATAATGTGAATTTTAAAAGCCTTTTTAAAAAAAAAAAATAGTTTCAGGAGAGAATAATTATGGACTATTATTAAACGGTTCTTTTGAAACTAGGGGGCCCCTAGACATTTACAGAAAAAGATTTAATATTTCCACGCACCAGGGGCCCCGTGGCAACGTATGACAAACGTAATTCACCAGTAAGTTTTTTGAGGACTATTACACGGTGAACTGACAAAAAACTCTGACGCTTACTCAAGTGCCCTTCCTTAAACTGTTACGAAGAGATCGTATAATCAGGGGTGCCCCCCCCCCCCCCCCTAAGCTCTCTGACGCAATTTAAAAGCATAATATAAATTGTTTGCTAAAATAGTGAGATTAAGAGGAAACAAATCAAAATAGTTAAGTAACAGTTTATTTACACAAAAACTGCTTGACAAATAAAAAAATAAAAGTTATTAATATCAGTAGGTTGATTTATCTGTCAGTTTCTCTACTGTAAATTAACAATGACCATATTGAATAAGATAAAACTACCACAAAAATCTAAGTAACTAAATGAAACACAAGAATTCACACTTCCAGACTCTGACACATTTGGAATTATTTTAAGTCCACCACAATTAGTGATAGCTAGGGCATTGGAGGCCTCTCGCCAAAAAAAATTGATGATCAAAAAAATAAAAATTTGCGTTCAGAACTGAATGGGGCCCCCTGGTAATGGTATAGAAGTATTTACTATGCTTTAAAAGGGCCCCCATCGACATGGGTACAAAGATAGTAGTTTTATGTTTTTATTGGATTGGGGGCACCCGCAAATCGGGCCCATAGTTACGCCACTGACTTCAATATCCTTCTTGGCTTTTTGGTTGTAAAGAAACCATGGCCGCCCCGAAAGCCCGGGCCCCTGGGCAATTCCCCCCCCCCCCTCCCCCCCCCAATGGGCACAGAATTGAAGTATAATCACGTACGATGTGAAACAGTGACTGATTCTCTTGATTCTTGATAAAAGCAAGAAATGTAGCTAGAAAAATCCCCAGCTTTATATTTCCCAGATTTATATTTCAAATTTAGGCCTCACAGGACCGCGCGTTCCCGAGGGTTAAGCATACCCGTTATAATATAATAATTATGATTTTTTTTTCGATCTCATGGGTCCCTGGTTCGATCCCCCGGGGTGTCACAATGTTTTTTATTGATGATAACGACAACGTAAATTACATATATTCAGGAAATTTTCATCGTAGGTATAAAAGGCATCACATGATGCCTTATACCTACTGTTCTCCTTAAAACCAAAGTCTAAACACAAAAAAATTCTGTAATGGATTTCCAAAGAGGTGAGACATGTTCCTCACTAATAATCATATGGATAGATGTGCAAAGTGGCTGATAGCATCAACCAGTAATGTCTTAATAACGTGCGAGTTTATTGTGTTATGAAAACATTCTATTTTTTAATAAGCTTAAAAATATAATTTCTCTTGATTCAAAAGAGGAAAGGGTAATAAAGAAGATAAAAAAACTTTTTTAGTACTTAAGTATAAAAGAAAAGGCCGGTGGGAAAGCATTAATTAATCACTTATTTGGCTTGACTTAGTCATTAATCAACAGTCATTTTCTCCCGTTACAGGCAATTAATTAACCAGAGCATATAATTAATAGTTCATTGTTGAGCTTCTATAAGAATATGCATATAGGTTCTAACGAATACACAGTATATATTAAGAGCTTCTGTAAATATATATATTATTTATATAGTCATATAATATATAAAATATGTTATATAAAGGGTGTCCCAAAATTAACGAAAGATTTGAATTAAATAGAAAACAAGAACCTGGACAGAGGAAAACTTGAAGTAAAAGAGAAACTGTTTCTTTGGAACGTAAACTAAAATGTTCCAAAAATAACTAGTTCCTGGAAATAGTTATTGGTTTGGAACGAAACTTTGTAACTCGTTCCACTCATGGAACCGTTCTCCCACCCCTATTACACACTTGTTTTAGAACAAAATAATTAACATCAAAAAATGGGAATTATAATGACAAATCGGGTACGGGGTACCTCGGAACTTTTCCTCACTTCCGAGGCCACTAAATTGGCCTCATTAAATAATTTTTATACATTATTTTCATTTGATTTATTCAATTATTTGAATTTTGGCGGTACTTTGACAGGTCTGAAAACAAACTTTGACGTCATCAAAATTATAGCACTAATAAATAATTATATTCGCTAATAACTTTTAAACAAATTAAAGGCATTTCATCGGTTTTTTTTAACTTTTCCTCACTACTAATAGTAGGAAAAGTATTGTTTTTACCAATTTTTTTTTTTCGAAATTTCAACGGAATTATCCGTTTTAGGTGTTTTTAAGACCTCCTGAGTGGTTTCAGCATGACGTATGTATGTGTGTGTGTGTATGTGTGTTATCATCGTAACGCCCACCTTATTTAACCTAGAGAGTTGAAACTTGGCAGAAAAATCAGTCCTAACCTGTAGTTGTGCCGCCCAGAAAATCAACTTCTTCCGCCATCTTGAACCCAGTTTGCTGAGTCAGCAAAAATTTAAAAAAATCGTTATAAATCGAAAATGGTCCTGATCGAGTTGAAATTTGGCTCGAATGTACCTCTCTGTATGACAAACAAGCCCACTAAATTTCATTTTGATTTTGGCCGCCATTTTGAAGTTATAAATTTTTGAATTTTTAAACTTTGATGGTTAATAATACTGAAATTACATATAGGTTTTTGACTTATAGCATATCGTTGGAACCGGAAAAAATTAAGGAACAAATATAAAAAAAACCCAAGGAAATTCTATTAATTAGTTTAAAAGTTATAAGTGAATATAATTATTTATTAGTGCGATAATTTTGATGACGTCAAAGTTTGTTTACCTCTGTCAAAATACCGCCAAACTTCAAATTATTAAATAGGTAAATTACCTCAAATAGGTAAATTAACTGCCGAGGCGAAGCCGAGACTTATTCTTTGTCATTTTGTATAGGTATAAAAAATAAGGTTTTTTTGAAGAATGATAATAAATCAGTTTGTTCAGAACGGTCACCCATCCAAGTACTGACCACGTCCAATGCTGCTTCCTCCTGCTGCGAATCAGCAGGAGAGGCCACTTTAGTGGCCTCTGAAGTGAGGAAAAGTTCCGAGGTACCCTGTACCCGATTTTTTATATTTGTTCCTTAATTTTTTCCGGTTCCAACGATATGCTATATGTCAAAAACCTATTTATACTTTCGGTATTATAAACCGTAAAAATTCAAAAATTGATAACTTCAAAATGGCGGCCAATATCAAAATGAAATTTGGTAGGCTTGTTTGTCGAACAGAGAGGTTCATTCGTGCCAAATTTCAACTCGATCAGGACCATCGTCGATTTATTACAATTTTTTAAATGTTTGCTGACTCAACAAACTGGGTTTAAGATGGCGGAAAAAGTTGATTTTCCGGGCGGCACCACTACTGGTAAGGGCTGATTTTTCTGCCAAGTTTCAACTCTCTATGTTAAATACCTTGGGCGCTACGATGATAACACACACACATACATACATACATACAGACGTCATGCTGAAAACCACTCAGAAGGTCTAAAAAACACCCAAAACGGATAATTCAGTTGAATTCTCGAAAAAAAAATTGTTGGGGAAAAACAATACTTTTCCTACTATAGGTAGGTAGTGAGGAAAAGTAAACAACCGGTGGAAGTCTTAGCTTAGTAATGAAACACCATGATAACAACCTAAAAATGATATTAAAGAGTATTTATAATCCCCTCTCACCTTTCCTGCTACCATTTACCTTATGTCTTGGCTCATTAAGGACAGACATAATTCAATTAACTTTCCATATAGGGTAAATGGGTTAGTCTTAATAATCCTTTGGCATCGTCTAAAATTACTAACTACATTTTCATAATAAACACACTCATAAAAACATATACAAACACAAGTAAATACATACGACACAAAGATGTTTATATTTGGTCCTTTGAGCCGGATTAAAGATTTAAAAAAAAAAACTTTTATCAAAGATATATTCTTAGAAGGAATAATGTAAATCGTATATTATTATAAAGATATTTTACTTACTTGTGCAATAATAAAAAAAGAAAATTATATTGAGGGGGGGGGGATATAAATATTACAGCTTTTTCTCTGTTAAACATTTATCTCTAAAAAACACTGCAATGTATTCTACTTTAATAAGATATAAATAAGAATAAAAGTCAGATTTAAACCAAGACAGTAGAAATGTCGCAGTGCCCAAGCGTATATATTAAACATTAAAACGACAAGTAGGATTAAAAGGTTAAATAATGTACATTTAGCAGTGTTGTCATTTTGATTTGCTTATTGTAAAATCTAAATACTGAATTAAATTAATTGTATAATTAAGTAAATTTTATTTAAACAATGAGTGGGAAGAAAAAAGAGTAGGTAGCCTGTTTCTCCCTAATTAAACTAATAAAATAATAAACTATTTATTTAACTAAGATAATTTATTTAATGACTTGTCCTATATAGCTCAGTTAAAAACGTAATTATTTCATTATTATTATTATTTATTTTTTTTTTTTTTTACTAATAAACATAATAATAATTACTTAATAAAGAGTGTTACTTTATGATATAACTTATTCTTAAAAATAACTTAATTATAAAAAATAATAAGAACTTACTAATAAAAAATCCTGTAAGAACTTCACGTGATCACTGAGAGGTCAAAGTCTAAGACCTATTTCGATTCCCAGTGATGTCAAATTTCTTTTTAATCAACACTAGCTAAAGAATCCGAAGTAGTCCGGGGGAAACATTGAGGAATAAAATAAAATAAAACTAATAAATATTAAAAGTAAATCTATGTAAAAAGTATCAGAACATATAAACAGGATAGAGGATGACTATATGTGAAAACATGAAGTAGGTTGTTCTGCGCCTCAGGGGCTACAAAATAGTACTTACGCGTCGAGTGCGGAAAGTAGCATTTTGCATGCGAGTGTGGAGTTTGCACCCGAGCGACAGCGAGGGTAGTAAAACCACACGAGCAATGCAAAATGCCGTTTTCGCACGATTTGTGTACCGCACTTTATCTACGATTGTTAGATTTAAATAATAAATATAGAAAAAAATAAACTTCCTGTATGCAAGTTTGTATTTCTCTTTTGATAAAGATGACATTAATTCATTAGTTGTATTTTGTGCCGAATTAATTATTTATGAAGGTGTATTATTCCCCTCATATTCGTCGTATGTAATCATTTAAATCACTCATTGATTTTCACTAAAATCTCGATATAAACAGTTACTTTTATTAATCAAACAGCAAATTTGTTTTGTTAAATGTAAACAAACTCGCTAATCGTGCGTAAAGCTGAAGAATTCTTCTTCTTTACCGCCCTAGGGTGTACATACGTAAAGAATTACTTTCTACATATCTAAACAGAGATACAATGTTTATATTTCGTATCAATCTTAGATAAACGCTATTTAAACCATGGGTCAAATCTTAACCGTTCTCCCACAAGGTCAAATTTAAGGATTTTTTAAATATGCATTATTTTATATTAATATTGGTTTGGAACCAACTTTTGTCACGTTATGTTATGACTAGAGTTCGGATCTATATGCACTTAAAAACCTTAATATATGCATTTGAAAATTGCAAAATATGCACATAAAATATGCAACTTATCCCCAAATATATGCACTCAAATATGCGCTTATCCCATCCCAAATATATGCACTCAAATATGTGCTTATCCCAAATATATGCACTCAAATATGCACTTATTCCTAATATATAAAGTTCAATAGGCAGCTCTATATATATATATATATATATATATATATATATATATATATATATATATATATATATATATATATATATATATATATATATATATATATATATATATATATATATATATATATATATATTGAATAGTGCTATGTAAGGTGCATTTCGAGGATTTAAAATACCCAAAAACCTGGTATTTGAAGATTAGGCTGGGAAATACACAATATTTTTGGTGGTTAACCAAAAATAGAGTTATTGACTATATTTTTAAAGCAATTAAAATTTACAATTAATTTTTTATAAATTATTTAAATTTACGAAAAAGAACGAAAATTTGTCTGAACAACTAAGACTTTCTCTAAATTTGTAATCTTAAAATTTCGTCTGCGATCGGAAAGAACCATATTGAAATGTGAAAACGTTCTCTCAACGTCGCACGACACTACTGGGTCATATTTTAGGGCAGCGACGTCAGCTGGGGTCAGATTTTCTATTTCGTCTCTACACTACACCGCCCCTTCTAGGATTCGGGTGACATTCTCCACAGTGGTCCAGCCCGGATTACGGTGCGGATAACAGCGTCAATTTTTTGTCGAAGTCTTTCCCCAATCGGACCCGGCAACCCATACTCCTTTCCTTAAGTTCCTCGAGGAGAGCTACAGCTTTTGTCAGCTCTAAACCGCGAGTCTCCAGTTTTTCAATTACATTTGGAATGACCCCGAAATGAGCTTTAATAAATGGCAATCTCTGAGTGACTTTGCGGTTGTTAAGGGCACTCTATGCTTTCAAATGATGGCCAAATTTGCCGAATCTTCGAAGCCCTCTATGACCTTAATGTAGTACTCTAATGCACGTGTTGTGCATTCATATGGGTATCGAAGCCATTTTAATCCGATAATAAGGGCAGCACTCTATGAATCGTCAGCGGTAGGTAGCTTTGTCCGGGATTAAGTCGAAAAACAAGAAAACAAGTCTGCTTTGGGTACCAACCAGTAGGGACTGGTAAACCCCCTGGCCAAGCAGAAGCTTATATGTAAGACAGGGGGTTTACTTGCACCGTTAAACAGTGAATGTCTTCTAATCCTTAAAAGGTTTTGGTACCTAAATAATATAATATGTTTGAATAGAAAAATCATATAAAATATGCACTTTAGTGGAAATTTCTCTCAAAAAGGTGAATATTTATGCGAAAATATGCAATAATATGCACTTATGCCAGAAATATGCAATTATATGCAATAATGCCCGAAATATGCAAAATATGCATTTTTAAATTTGAATTTAAAGTGGCCTAGTGCCTTTCAAACAACATAATTCGTAAAGAAAAATCACTTGGGGCAATAAAAGAAAGATATGCAAATATGCAAAATCCGAACTCTAGTTATGACAGACTATAGATCATTCTGAAGCGCGAATAAAACACAGGCTATGAAACTACCTTTAATTTGGGGCTATTTGCAGGCTACTTTAGTTACAACATCCAAATTTCATAAAAATTAAATGGGTACTTTTATAGATATAGGTGTAAATAAGTGTATGTTTGTGCGCATGTGGAAAAGAATGTAATGGGCGGAGGTTGGATTTATAATCGAAAATCAATTATAATTGAACGAGTAGTTTTCAAGAAAATTTGCTGGTTTGAAAAAATTGGAGCGACAGACGGACACGGGACCAAAAATTGTCTCTGATGTTCGAAACGTATTCTGCAAAAGTTTGAAAGTTAAAAAAAGGGTACTTCTTTATGTTACTCCCCTTATCTTACTCCCCTATGTTGTTTTAGAATATAAATGACTTTGACTAAATAATTATTAAAAAAAATCGGGTACGGGGTACCTCGGAACTTTCCCTCACTTCAGAGGCCACTAAAGTGGCCTCTCCTGCTGCTTCCCAGGAGGAAGCAGCATTGGACGTGGTCAGTACTTGGATGGGTGACCGTTCTGAACTAACTGATTTATTATCATTCTTAAAAAAAACCTTATTTTTAATACCTATATTTTATTTAATTATTTGAAGTTTGGCGGTATTTTGTCAGATGTAAACAAACTTTGACGTCATCAAAATTATCGCACTAATAAATAATTATATTCGCTTATAACTTTTAAACTAATTAATGGAATTTCATCGGTTTTTTTATATTTGTTCCTTAATTTTTTCGGGCTCCAACGATATGCTATATCTCAAAAACCTATTTATACTTTCAGTATTATTAACCGTCAAAGTTTAAAAATCCAAAAATTTATAACTTCAAAATGGCGGCCAAAATCAAAATGAAATTTAGTGGGCTTGTTTGTCATACAGAGAGGTACATTCGAGCCAAATTTCAACTCGATCAGGACCATTTTCGATTTATTACGATTTTTTAAATTTTTGCTGACTCAGCAAACTGGGTTCAAGATGGCGGAAAAAGTTGATTTTCCGGGCGGCACAACTACAGGTTAGGACTGATTTGTCTGCCAAGTTTCAACTCTCTAGGTTAAATACCTTGGGCGCTACGATGATAAAACACATACACACATACATACGTCATGCTGAAAACCACTCAGGAGGTCTTAAAAACACCTAAAACGGATAATTCCGTTGAAAAAATACAAATAAATACAAAAAAATATAAATACAAATAGTATTTAAAATGTGACGGTTCGTAATATACTGACAGATCGACAGACTGACAGACAGAAACAAGAATACAAAAAATATTCCATGATGTCTGAATAGAAATATACTTCCATCAAGAAAATTTTAAATTTGGTGACTGCAAATATTTGGTTTTTGAAAATGATCATAATACATTCTCATCACATCATTACATCATTACATTTGATCATTACATTTGGTAAGCTCGGCAGCAAAGTATATAAATAAATCGAAATTCATAACCCCAATAAATATTATTTTTTTATTTATTTATTTTTTTAAATGAATTATTTTTTTTTTATATTTTTAAAGTATTCGATAATTCAATAAAAAACATAATCTAATTAATATTTTGTACTCCCATAAAAAATATTTCACTGAATGGATTTATTTCCCTGAAATATATTATTTTATTTCGAATAACCCAAGAAATTCCCAACCAAGCTAGCGAGAGAAAGTAATTCATTACCTGCCTTTTTTATTATCATCATTTGAATGAAACGAGAATTTTCTCTATAGGTATCTCATTTACAAAATTAAAATGAGATATATCTTTATATACACACATATTATATAAATATATATATATATATATATATATATATATATATATATATATATATATATATATATATATATGTATCCAGCTCAAAGGACCAAATATATGTACTGCACACGTGTATATTTATACACCATACGCGTATAGTCTCCGTAAATATCTTATCTCTTTTTTCTGGTATATAAAAAGAAAGAGGCACCTAAATGATATTAAATTAAGGATATATTTTTTTAAAGGTGATGTTTATTTATCGATTTTTGCTGGCTCTTTTTTCAGGGGAAAATATAAGGAAAGAAATATCTTGAGGAAATGGATAACACTGTTAGAGTTATTAAATTTGAAAGTCAATTGATGATATAATACAATATAGATAAGCAATTTATAGCTTTTGTAAAACTGAAATATAGAGAGATGATGATAATGAACGTTAAATAAGAGTCGTGAGATGAGATTTGCGAGCTTATAAACTATTTCATATACGAGGGTTGGTTAAAAATTAAGAGTAACTCGATTTTTCTAATTTTTACAAAAAGCTTTTTTTTAAAAAAAAGAATTTAGAGGTTTCACGTCAACTATTTTGTAACATATTCACCGCTCCGTTAAATGCATTTAACGGAGATGCATTTTACACCTCGAATTAACCATTTCGATGCCCTCGTTGCCACCTCTTTACCCCACTTCAAGACCTCTGTTTTCTCCTCGTCATGTAAGTCTTCAGGTAGGTGAACCAATGGAAATCCAGGTGTTACATATAAACACCTTACTGTATTGATATCATATTAGAGCATGCGCAGTTTTATGTTTCTCCCCTGAGATAACCTGATTCATCGACCTTTGTACCTTCGATGTGTATAACGTTCTTTCACAGCTGTTTTCTAATCACTTTAGAACTGTATCCTAATATTTTCAAATTCCAACTCAATACGGTCATGTAAGCAGACATCATTTGGAAAAAGTAACCGTATATTGAGGTCGTTTTTTATACACCTTATAAACACAGCAGTTACTATCAGTGGCGCACCCAGGATTTATTTTTGGGAGGGGCACAGATTAAAAAAAGTTAAGGGGGGGGGGGATGTAATGTGGGCTTAGCATAATCACAGACAATTAACCAGTCTAGTTTTCTTTGTTCTTAAATTACTTCATATCAATGGGGATAAAGCTAATTTTGAAGGGGGGCTGGGCTCTCTTTTAGGGGGGTCCGGGGGTCCTCCCCCGGGAAAATTTTTATAGTTTACGTTACTTGAAAACGTCTTTTTTGCCTATTCTAAGAGCATCTAAAATGGTATTATATACAAATAAATTTAAGTTTATTATGAACAGGACATGAAGACCGGGAAATTAGCTGACAGTATTGGGTTAAAAATAAACATAGTAGGGTATATAACCGTCCAGTCAATAAGTACAAAAAATAGTCTTCCTTGCCTAGTCCCTTTGGTCGGGTATCTACAATTTTTAAAATCTTATTCTACAATTGAACCAGTTTCCAAATTCATTAATATTAATTATTCGATAATTAAAAACTATTCTAATGACTGCTACTAACTATTTTAATTAAATTTCATTAATATATTAAAGTAAAACTTTAGATTAAAATAAAAATCCTTAATACAAGAAAATATTTAATTAAAAAGTTGATCTAAAAAATTTATATTGTAACCTTTCATTCAAAATAAACAATGGATAATAATAGTCAGGAAGAAATTCGTCCCACTAAAAAGTTCTGACCATGCGCAGTCGTAATTTGTATGTAGATTTTTTTTCCAAGTTCTATAAACGGCACTTTTTTACCCAGGAGGTATATGTACTTAGAGCTCCATCCCTATTTTATAGATCCTTGACCTAAACGGATTGATAACTTTACTTACTTCAATTCTTCTTCTTCATCTTCTTTTTTAACGCCAAAAAAAAGCCCTGGGCCCCCTGCCCCCCCCCCCCCCCCCCCCCCCCCCCCCCTGGGTGCGCAACTGGCTGAGAGAAGGGAAACATAATTATTGTCCTGCTTCTTTTCTACACGTCTTTTTAAACGCCAAAAAATATGTCGGGCTAAACTAGGTATATTATTACATATTTATTTATTATTTTCACTATTACTTTAACATGTGCTGCGAAATTGCATGCTTAAATTTTACGTCTTTGGCTTTGAGGGGGGGGGGGGGGTCTTTTTAAACGCCAAAAAAAAAAAAAAAAAAATGTCGGGCTAAACTAGGTAGGTATATAATTACTTATTTATTTATTTATTTTTTTGACTGTCACAACACTATTACTTTAACACGTGCTGCGGAATTGCATACTTAAATTTTAGGTCTGGCTTTGGGGGGGGCACGTGCCCCCCGTGCCCCCCCCTGGGTGCGCCACTGGTTACTATATTCATTTAATTAACATATTAATTGTGTTTAACAAGCGGTTGTTATATTTCTATTTCTGTTGTAAAATATATACAGGATAATATAAAAGTCTCCCCCCCCCCCCTCTTAACTTTTGAACGGTTTGAGATAAATTAATGAAACTTGGGGTTGGGATCCGTACCATGTAAAGAGAAGTTAATTTTCATGCAATCGCGCACAAGGGGCAACCACCCACTTTCCCCCTAGGCCACCCAACTTCAAAATTTCAAAATGGAGTGTATAATTTTGATAGCGTATTTGGATTCTACTGTGAAAAAGAATAAAATTTTACTTGTAACTTTTATTTCTATTTCCAATATTTTGCCCCCTGCGAGGGGGCAAAATTGCAAAATGTATATCGTTATTAAATCTAAAATGTGCCACGCAAGCGTGACACATAGGAACTGTTCCAAAAAAAAAAACAGCAATGTAATACCGTGTTTGCACACTGCAGTAGACTACACAATTTGCCAGCCAAGCAAGTATGACGGAATGAGAGCCCGCTCGTCTCTGATAAGCCCTATTCTGATATTCTTGATTTGGTATAGGTCCAGAGTTGGGTGGTCATCGTCGGGCCCCTGATGAGTCGGACGCGACGAAACGATGCAGGACATGCCGTAATGCCGAACCTACATCTTAATGACGTAATGTCTAATGATAGAACAGTTCCTATGGTCACGCTTGCGCGGCACATCCTTGGTGTCTCTCACAAATTGTGTATATATATATATATATATATATATGTATATATATGTATATATATGTATATATATGTATATATATATATATATATATATATATATATATATATATATATATATATATATATATATATATATATATATATATATATATATATATGTATATATATATATATATATATATATATATATATATATATATATATATATATATATATATATATATATATGTGTGTGTGTGTGTGTATATATATAAATCAATATTTCACATTTTATCTTAATGTTTTTTTGCTAAAGTAAAACAAAAAAAAATAAAATAAAAAGGTAAAAGAAATTAAGAAAAAAAAACCCTGTAGAAAGGTTGAGTTTTCAAACTCAGATGGATATCTGATGTAGGAATACAATAGAATTTAACTCTATTCAAAAATAAAGAAAAAAAATTAAATCTTTTTTTATACAAAACTCCCCCCCCCCAAAAAAAAAAAATAAACAAAGTAAAAAAAATGTATGAAATAAAAGAGAACATTTTTTTTTCAGTGGAAAAGATTTTCCAGGAGGTATTTTTTAATTTGTATTTGTTGGGGGTCAGATACAGGTGCACCAACAATGAAAAAAAAATCTATCCTGACAACTCATTCTCGAACCATTCAAAACAATTCATTTACTTGATAAAGAAAAATATAAAAAATAATCAAGATTTTCTCTTATAAAAAAAGAATATAATTAAAAATGGGGCCTGTAATGTTCAAGAAAATGTGTAAGAAAAGTTATACTTGACATTAGATGACTTTAATATTTAAAAAAAAAAAATCGATCCGAGACTATTCATACAATTTTTCTCATATACGAGTTTATAATTACTTAGCCCAGTGTTTTCCATTTATTAATTTTCGTAGACACATTTAATTATAATTAAACATTTTATCAAAATGTATTATAAAAATAACATCTCCTCGGCAGAGAATCGAACCCGGCCTCTCTCCGTTCACCTTTAAAGCTATTTTGTCAGGAACTTTGCTGATTTTTCCCGCGGGAAAACTTCTTGTATCGTTAGATTTGTTTTATAAATAAACTCCATTTTAGAATATTTCAATAAAATTGTCGCTACAGTTTTCGAGGAATAATTTTTTTTCACGTTTTTTCAGTGTTTTTTGGGGGGTAGCACCCCCAAATTTGAAGCTAAAATTCATTCTTCGATGGTACCTCGGGGTATGATTTTTCTGAACATGTATGCCAAATTTCGTCAAAATCGGTCCAGTAAGTTAGGGTTAAGGCGTCTGCACAGACGCAGACGACAGTTAGACAGACTTTAAAAAAACAAAAAAGAAAAAAAACACCTTTTTGGACTCAGGGGATCTGAAAATGTGTAAATCCATTAATAATCTCAATATCGAATTTTCACACCACCACAATACTTTCTCTTTATTTGAGAAAGTAAAAATTTATATATGGTTACGCTCTCTATAGTGTTGCTGTTTCTGTTGCATCATCGATTATAATTATTATATGATGTGATAGTTATGTATATTACATAATAGTTATTAACGCACCAAGGAAGTGAACTAAGTCATTGTAGCCTGAGTGATAAAGTTAGTTCGTGAGGCGAAGCCAAGGGAACCCTAATGTAAACTTCCGAGGTGAAGCCGAGGGAGTTAATTATCGCTAGGGTACGATTGATTTCCAGTCCAGAGGTGCTTACAAGATATTATATACAGAATGGAGATAACATAATTAAATCATTTAATTTTAATACCCCGTTTTGATCCAACTCTTATCAGCTTAATTTAAATAGTTATTTATGTACATGTACATAGGCAGCAAAATGGAATTTTACTGACGAGTGATTAGATTATAGCCTCCGAGCCGAAGGCGAGGACAGGCTATGATAATTTACTTTTTTGACTGAGGCAATAAATAAACAAGGCAGAAATGTTTGCTTTGCTGCCTTGTTGCATACAATATTTTATCTACGGGCGGCAGAAAAATGAAACTGCTAACATACCATCTTTATTAATATAACATAGTTAATTAATATGTTATATTAATATGATAATAACATATTATGTAATAACTTAAATTAATGTTCATAAAGAAATCAAATAAGCTTGGGAATAATAACAGTAAGTGAATAGCAAACTGAATCTATAACAACAAAATACAAAACACACGTTTATAACACACAAAACTTCTGAATGAATAATGCACGCAATATAAAATATTTATTTACTAACAAATTACTAAAAATATTAAAGATATTTTCTATTGTTTAGAAGAAAAGATGTAACTAGGATAAATCAAGAAAAGTAGCTAGTCTAATCTAGAATGTTTTCAATAATAATAATATGAATGTTGGATGTTTACATAAAACTGCAGTTTAGCCAGTGACTCCACTATTTTTTTAATTAAAGATCTACTATACATTGAACTTGTTTAACAGAATTAACAAATATAAACAAATTATTTTATTATTAATACGTTTATTTATTAAATATTACTTATTGAACTATAATATAAAATGTTATAAGATAGAGATAATAGTATTAACTGATATTGCCAACATTATAACAATAAAAATGAAAGCAAAATATTTCCTCATTTTACCGCCTAGGCAATAAAATCACATTTCTCTGCCTGAAATCAATTCAATCATGCCTCGCTTTGCTGCCTTAAGTAAATAAATTATTTTTGTTCCGTGGTAGGCTGTGAAATAGTAACTTTAGAGCCTAAAAAACATAGCTAAAATCCATTTTTTCATTACGTGGACTTAAAAAATCTTTTCATTACTCCTAGCTGTAAAGAAACAATCTTTTAGTTCCTAGGAACTAAAAGATTTTTTCTTTACAGCGGGTAGTTGTCAAAACTTCCGTAGTATCGCTGCAGTCTTTGTAGAAATGCTTCTAGTACGATTAAAATCCGCTAGATGTCAATGCGTTTTATTTATCTTTTCTTATAGCGTAACCTCTTTTTAAGGTTTCTTTTTTTAAGTCTTAAGTATGTACTAATATTTGTTATTATTATATATTGATTAGTGATTAATATTTAATGTTTTTTCATTGTCTGCTACCTCGGAAAAAATAGCATATGCTACGCGACTGTGAAGTGTTTTTTCTTTACCTTGGCAATATTTACTGTCTCGCTTCGCTCGACAGTAAATGTAATTGCCGCGGTAAAGAAAAAACTCACTTCACAGCCTAGTAACATAATATACTATTACTGATAAATCACTATGACAACTGTTGTGGAGGTTACATTGTAAAGATGACATTATAGATTTAGATATTAAACAAAAGTTAATAAATGTAATCAGTGCTAGATTTCTAGAAATTGAGGTGCCGGAACTATAACCTACCTCCTTCTCAACCCCCCCCCCCCCCCCCCCCTAAAGAAGGGGAGTCAGGGGGTCCTCCCCCTGAAAAATTTTAAATATAAACGTTCAAAAACAGCATTTTAAGCAGTTTTAGACATAAACCCACACTGCAATCAGGTGGGTTTCGTAAAGAAACTTATAATTTTAAGTAGTATTTTTATTGGTCTTATATTACTTTGCTTTGTAAGTTTCATCGCACATTTCCGTTTCCCCAATTTTGAACCACTTGCCGTTATTCAACCTTCCCCAAATTTTGCACATAGATAAAACTAAGGTGAAGAATAC
This sequence comes from Gerris lacustris, assembly GCA_951217055.1. Lineage (NCBI taxonomy): Eukaryota > Metazoa > Arthropoda > Insecta > Hemiptera > Gerridae > Gerris > Gerris lacustris. The sequence goes on from OX578277.1 coordinate 11,535,842, forward strand.
AGAAACCAAAAAAAAATAAAAACAAAAACAAAATGGCGTCAAATTTATTTGCTTTTTAAGTTTCATCGCACACCTATTACCCCAATTTTGAACCACTTACCGTCATTCAATCTTCCCTAAATTTTGCACATAGATACAACTAAGGTGAAGAATACAGAAACCAAAAAAAAATAAAAACAAAAACAAAATGGCGTCAAATTTATTTGCTTTTTAAGTTTCATCGTACACCTATTACCCCAATTTTGAACCACTTACCGTCATTCAATCTTCCCCAAATTTTGCACATAGATACAACTAAGGTGAAGAATACAGAAACCAAAAAAAAAAAAAAAAAAAAAAGTCAAAAATAAGACCAGTTTTGAAAAATGGCATTTTTATATTAATTATTTATTAACAATTTCTGGATTAGCATGTCACGTGTTGTTATAATACTCTCAATAAATAGATAGGTACTTAGGTTTACACGAATAATTAAATCAACAAAACATTTCCTTTCTCATTCGCCCCGGGGGAGTTTCGGCACAGCGTCTCTGCACAGCACATATTTAATACGATCCCTGCCATTAAAAAATCCTTTGTTGTTTCAGGTTATTATAATTTAGTATTATAATCTCAACTAAAGAAATACTTTTTGTATTTGGAAAAAAAGAAATTGCTCCAGGGTCACGGGCCGGACAAAAGCTTAGATGCTTCCTCAGGCGCAGCTTAAGAACGACAGACACTGAGAGTTAGCATCGAGCTACATTATTTATATTCTTTATTAATAAATTGCGAGCTACTCCAGGGTAATACCATGCTGTCAATTTAATACATGATGTCCTTAATCAAATTTGTAATCACTTACTGACAAACAAAATTTTAACTATGGATTTTGAAAAAAATCTTAGTGCCGATAATTTTATTTTTTATTTATCAGAGAGAGAGAGGTCCCGGAACGCCGTTCCGCCTCAAATCGAGCACTGAATGTAATAGTGCATTTAACTCCAACCTTATTTACTTGTGCTTTATGTAGGCCAACACTGGAGGGAATCATGAGAGTTCATGATTCCCTTATTTTCTATTTTCTATCACCCCTTCTATCCACCTATTCTTAAATTCTAACTTCCTGGAAAAGCGTTCAATTTTTCAAGTACTTTTAGCGAGACGGAAATTCATTCCAAAGCTGAAACTTATCCTCGTAGAATATTCTTAAATAATGAGAGAGTGGTAACCAACCACTGCCAGCGAGTGGTAAAGAGATCAGAATATTCTAAGTGGACTGTAGTTGGCGGGAATATCGGCGGAAGCTATGACAGAGGTATAAAATATAAGAAAGTAGAATGTGGTGCCTGGTGGTGGCAGGCAATTGAAAGCGGTGTGCGGGGACGGTGTCTATAGACCGGGGGCGGCGTAGTGGAATTACAGAAAGGTTCTCGTCATCCACTCGAGACTAGAATTAACTACACTGCAAGCATATACTTGTGTTGTGTTATCACACTGCCTTGTTTGTTTACATCATTATCACTCTGATACTAAATATATACCCCCATAAACACTTAAACATAATCGCCTGCCAACAATTTACTAGTGGGGGAGATTATTCAAAATAAGTAGCAAGGGAAAGAAAAATAAATTTACTGAATTATAAAAGAAAAAAAAAAATTATAAAAAAATAAAATCCGTTTTTTTTAGTGGAGCTTACAAAAAAAAAAAATAACTTTCTCATGAAAAATAAAAACACAATCCAACCCGTGGAGAAAAAAATATCTTAAAACAAGAAACTCGATTTAAAAATGTATAGAAAATACATGTGGTGTCGCGGGACACCCGGTAGGAACAAAGTTCCTTACATTTTTCATTGAATATAAATTATATAATCACTCTGCTAAGTACGTATACGTTGCTAACTACTTATACATGGCGGAGTTAGAAAAGAGACAAAATTAAAAGTAACTAACTGTTTGTACCTAGCGGAGTTAAGGCAAAATTAAAAGAAAAGCATTATTTGTATCATTAAAGTAAGCGTTTTACAATAAATATGTATTGAATATTGAGAAAAAAGTTAATCACAGTGGCGTAACTATGGGCCCGCGCGGGCCCGCATTGCGGGGGGCCCCCAGTTCTAAACGCAAGAGGTTTTTTTTTTTTTGCTCATCAATTTTGTTTGGTGAGGGGCCCCGAAAAAGTTTTTGCGGGGGGGCCCCCAATGCCCTAGCTACGCCACTGGTTAATCATGATGAGTTTATAGTTAAAGAGTATGTTTGTAGTTGGTAGGAAATAGGACTGTTTTCTACTTACCCGGCCTACTAATTTAAAATGTTATAAAATATATCTCTTCCCTACTCAAAAATGTCTGCTTGTATCAGGTTTAAATTTTACATGCCTGTTTCAATTGTACTTTAGACGATGTGTAAGAATTTTTATTAAAATCGTTACGTTAGAACTTAAGATGTCGGTAAAAACGTTAATTTCTTTATTTTAAACGTTAAAATCCGCTTTAATTAAATGTAGCGATCTTTATCACTTCATAGCAAGGTGTTCGTTTTACTAAAAAAAAAATAAATAAATAAATAAATAAAATAATAAAAGTTGTTTGTCTCATTAAATAGAGGAAGTTAGAATTTTTCCCCGTCCTAAACTTACTCAAGTTATTGCGTTGATCAGTTATGCTTTTCTTTTAATTTTGCCTTATCTCCGCTAAGCACAAATAGTTAGTTACTTTAATATTGTCTCTTTTCAAACTCCACCATGTATAAGTAGTTAGCATCGTTTCCTTAAAAGTGTTACTATAAAACTTATAATTAATGAAAAGCGTAAGGAACTTCGATCCTACCACTCGGTTGGAAAAAAACATCCCACTACCCCATAAACTCTTAACTAAAAGTAATTAAAATAATTGCATTTTTTCCCCCAAGAATTTTCATTTTATGAAAGTTTCCAAAAAGCGATTATAATTTAAATATCCGGCTCGAAGGACCAAAAAAAGTTTGTGTGCTACGGGTCCCTGAGTTGAGAGGCGCTCTCACATTGATTTATATATATATATATATATATATATATATATATATATATATATATATATATATATATATATATATATATATATATATATATATACATAAAAGGTCGACAGGTATTCATAGGAAGTATGGGAGATGTATTTTTTTTATATATATTTTGTTCCGTCTGACTGCTAAAGAGACAGCTTTTTAAAATGGTTGAAAAAAAGGTCTTCTTTGCTCAATTAAACATCTTTTTTTGTATAAAAAAGGACAAGGGAGAGGGTAAAGGGATCACTGAATAAAAGTTGATGAAAAGAAACAACTTTTTTTTTATTAAGGACCTAAGGGAGGAGGGGGTAAAGAGAAATTCAAGCGTTGTTCATGGGGGAAAAATGATTCGGTTATTAGTTTAGCTGGTAAATTATTTAAACAACTTTTTTATTCCTATTTTTAGCAGTACTCTTATTTCATCAACTATTCTCTTTCTTCTTTTAAGCATATTATTACCTTTATGTTTTTTAACTTTCTATTTTTATTTTAACAACTATTTTGCTTCCGAGCTTACCGAAGGTAACGGAAGCTATGTGATCGTTCTGAAGAACGAAAATATTTTATGTCTCCGATTTCAAAAATTCCAAGACAGAAATCCGTTTCAGACATCAGGGAACATTTTTGGTCCCGTGTCTGTCTGTCGGTCTGTCGTTCGATTTTTGCGAACCAACATATCTTAAAAACTACACGTCCAATGTTAATGAAATTTGGGTGGTAGGTCTTACTTAGCCCATACGTAGCTACTTAGTTCATACTTAGCCCATTGTTGGTTTCAACCTTCTGCGCTTATCTTCCACATGCTCACAAACATACATTTATTTACAGCTATATCTTTAAAAGTAATCATCTGATTTTTATAGTTTGTTGAAAGTAGCCTGCAGATAGCACCTGCCTAATTTCAACCGTCTGCGCACTTTAAATCCTGCTAAATTTGCTAAATTTAAATTTGCTAAATTAATGTCTATATACTATAAAGCCGCATGGCTAACTGACTCACTGACTGACATTAATGTTTACCCACTTCCAGAAGAGCTAGAGACTTGCGGTTTGCGCCATTCGACGCGCAACGTCCACATTGTGAACCAAAATAATTATACAAAGTTCAATTTCCCCCTCCTTCCCCCCGTTAAAAAAATAAAAATGGCCAACTTGATTTTTAAGCTGTATTGGGGACTTATAGCGGCTAAACGGTAAGTCGTATTGGAAAACGGATAGCACCAGCGGTTACTGATTTTAAAAGATCTACAACTTTGGTCCTATGACGTTTTGTCGTATCATCACCGGTTGTACCTTAGATGTTGATAATTTTTGTTCTTTTTTGGTTTTATTTTTTTTCCTTTTTGTCTTAGAATGGCCATAGTTTCTATAATAGTTGACCGATTTTATTTCTGATTGAGGCGCTTGAATCTCACACTAATTCTCTTTATATTGAGTATATTTTATTTCATTGGTTCATCCTATTTGCTGAGAACATGAGAGTAAACCTTTTCCCGTGTGCCGTGTCACGTGACCACTTTTTTTCTTTTTATTTAATATTGTGTCGTATATCATTTGAAAGGCCTTGATATGTACATTAAAGCTATTTTATTGTTATTTTTTTAAAAAATTTTGTACACTTACTTTTGTACCGATTTATAATTTTGTTATAGGATAAAGGGTTTAAATAATTTTTTGTTATTAGGTTTTTTTATTTTTATTAGTTAAAATAATGTTGAGAATATCAGACGCATAGAATAATTCAAAATAGGCTTTTTAGCATTTTAAAAAACACCATCAATAGGGTACTATGTACTTAAACAATGCTGTGTTGCCTACGGACCCTTGCTATGTGCTGACTAGCACACACTCTTGACCTAATAAAAAAGTATCCAAAAAATTTTCAATTCTGACCAATGTACAGACAAATCTTTAATTTTATATACAGGGTGTATCAATTTCAGATAGCCATAGAAAAAGGAGTATATCTACAGGTCATTTGGAGCAAAAAAGTTTCATATAAGCTATAGGCCAATTCTCAACAGGGTAGGAGCTATAAGCGAAAATGGACTGTGTTAAAAACAACCGACCTTTGCCTTAAAAATTGAAATAACTCAAAATATATTAATCTAACGAACTAAGTGGGCGACCAAACCACCGTTGTAGAAAAAAACATGTCGTGCTTGCAGCTGGAGAAGGGCAAAGAAACGTGACATTATCAGCTGTGGCATCTTTGACAAAAAAATGTCGAATGTGCATTGCTCAAGGTGGCGGCCATTTTGAGCAGCTTCTGCCTTGAGATACCATGGTAAGTATATTTTACAATAATAGATCTTCTAGTTAGAGAACTAAAATTTCAATTTATTGGCCACCACCTTGAACAGTTTTTTGAAAAGTTTTTCAGATTTTTTTAAAAAAAATCTATGTTTTTGTTTTCAAACAGCTCTGGGTCACACTAAAAAGGCAACTAGTCAACTAAAACATACACCATTTTATAGGAAATTTCCTGCTCTTTCCAACGATTGTACATTCATTATTCCAAGGTTAATATATTTTGAGTTATTTCAGTTTTTTAAGGCAAAGGTCGATTGTTTTTAACACAGTCTATTTTCGCTTATAGCTCCTACCGTGTTGAAAATTGGACTATAGCTTATATGAACTTTTTTGCTCCAAATGACCTGTAGATATACCCCTTTTTCTATGGCCATCTGAAATTGATACACCCTGTATATAGATTTTTATTCTTTTTCCCGCTCTTTAAGCTTTAGACGTTAAAATTAAAAAAAATAATAGTAATTATAATTTGCAACATATATAATTAACATAATATAAAACAAGTAAATGATTCAAATTCTTTTATCCACTTGTCACATTTATATGTATGAATCAGTATATAAATTAAATTGTTCAATTACAGATCATAGTTTTTGTTACATTACACATCTCAACTTTTCATACATGTTAATACGTATGCATCAACATAACATTAAATTAAAAATCATTTACCAGAATTTAATAAACCTAGAATATTATAAAAAAAAAAGAAAGCTATAACCCAAAAAGAAAATTACTAGAAGCAGCATGTATCCAAAATCAAATTTCCCTAAGAATCTAAATTATAATACTGATACTAATGAATTAAACAAATTTTATTCAGGGATTTTCAAAACTCTGACATGAATTAAGTTGTTACATTTTAGAACGTAAATTCTGTAAATTACACTTCTCAACTTTATATTGATCCTGCTCTTGAAATAATTACATTTGTCAGGAAACGAGTAAAGGAGAAGCAATGTTAGAATTAATTACATTGGCAGTGCGCCATGTATACTGTACACACCCCAGTCTAACTACATACAGCTGTCATTTCTCCTTTGAACGTAAATCCTTCTAAGACGATTCTTAGTTAGTTTCTCTAACCGTATTATGTAGAAATTACTAATTGTGAATGAAACTCAAAGGGATCTATCATTAATTTCCCCCATATTATTGGTTATCATCAGTGAATCACGGTAATAAAACATTAAATATATAATACATATATAACTATATTTAATAATTATTTATCCGTCCCAAAGGACCTGTAGTGACAGCTCGTTGTCATGTTTTGATGTATTTTTATTTATTTCAGTCAGTTGTTGTTTTTGGCATTGAGTTCTGTTTTTCGATTGGAATTAAAGGAGTTTTCTTTCACAATTATAAATACCGTTTTGTTCTCAAGCATATCGATAGTTTTACTTATCTTTAGTGGTGACCCCGATCAAGAATGGATTCAAAAGAACATCCTCAAATTCACAGAGTCGCACTCAAATTACCACCATTCTGATTCTCAGATCCAGAAATGTGGTTTGCTACAGTCGAAGCACAATTTGTTAATGCGGGAGTGACATCAGAAGAAACCAGGTATAATTACATCGTAAGTTCCATCGATTGCTCGACCCTTACGAAGATCAGAGATGTAATCCATTCCCCACCAACCGGCGGTAAGTATAACGCAATCAAAGCCGCACTAATTAAAACCTTTTGAAGTACCTTCCTCTGAACGGCTTAAGAAATTGTTAAAAGGCCCGAAGTTAGGAGATAAAAAACCCTCCGAACAGTTAGCAGAAATGAAGAGTTTATCTAGTGGCACAAATATGCATACCGATACATTGCAAGCACTATGGTTAGAAGCCCTACCACGACGTATTCGGATCATATTGGCAGTAAGCAAGGAACCCCTAGATAATCTAGCCACACTAGCTGTTACAATTAACTCCACGCTACAACCGGAGGTCAGTGATTTATCCAATACTAAAGCACTCCCCGGACCGAGTTCCTCTATAGATCGTATCGAGACACTTCAGACTCAGGTAGAAAAATAAACACATGCAGTAGAAACATTACTCTCTAATAAATCGTCCGAGCACAAACCAAAGCGGAACTATAATAAATTTGATAAGAAAGACGACGTTCCACAACACGGTATGTGTTGGTTTCACCGTAAATACGGACGCTTATCGCGTAACTGTAACAAACCATGCAAATATAATTCATTAAACTAGGATGCCTGCGCTCTAAGTCGGCACACAGCGTGGGCTCATCAACTTCATGCCGTCTTTTTTTAGAAGACCGGAAGTCAGGTTGTCGTTTCCTAATAGATACAGGGGCAGATGTCTCCGCGATACCACCCAGTAGAAAGGAACGTTCACTAAACACAAACGAATGTTCGCTATCTCTATATGCCGCAAATAGGTCAGTTATTCCAACCTATGGCTCAAAAACAATTATATTAGACCTCGGGCTACAACGCAACCTCAGATGGAAGTTTATTATAGCAGACGTTTCCAAACCAATCGTAGGCGCAGATTTATTAAACCATTACAACTTGCTGGTAGATATTAAAGGAAACCGACTAATTGACAGCAGAAGCCTTAAAACCTCTATAGGTTCACTAGCTTACACCGAGGACCCAATAATAACAGTGCTGTCAAACAATAATCCATACGCGCACATTTTGAAAGATTTTAAAAATATTACTCAACCACTTTCGGTCTCGGCAGAAATCAAACACGATGTAACGCATCATATCATAACTAATATCATAACTAAAGGACCACCAATTTTCGCGAAGGCTCGTCGGTTAACTCCCGAAAAACTCAAGATCGCCAAAGAGGAATTCCAGTACATGGTGCAGCAGGGAATTTGCCGTCCCTCAAACAGTCCCTGGGCCAGCCCACTTCATATGGCCCCAAAGAAAAACGGAGAATGGAGGCCATGTGGGGACTACAGGAGGCTAAATTCCGTCACAGTCCCTGACCGCTATCCTGTCCCACATATCCAGGACTTTACCCAACATCTGGAGGGTAAAACAATTTTCAGTTCTATCGATCTAGTAAAAGCTTATTATCAGATCCCAATGGAAGCTAACGACATTATGAAAACCGCGGTTATAACACCCTTTGGATTGTATGAATTCCCACGTATGGCATTCGGTCTGCGTAACGCGGCTCAGACCTTTCAAAGATTTATACACCGTGTAACGCAAGGTCTAGATTTTGTCTTTGCCTATTTGGACGACATTCTAGTAGCCTCACACTCAGTCAAAAAGCACGAAGAGCATTTGAGAAAGTTATTTAAACGCTTTGAGGAGCACGGTGTTGTTATAAATGTTGCAAAGAGTGTGTTTGGCCAACAAGAAGTTCAGTTCCTAGGTCACATAGTATCGAAAGAAGGTATAAAAGCTCCAGCTAGCAGAGTAAGCGCTATTTTAGAATTTCCAGAACCTAAAAACACGAAACAATTACGCCGTTTCCTGGGACTGATTAATTTTTATAGGAGGTTTCTTCGATCAGCCGCAGAAATTCAAACCCCACTTTTAGAGTACCTTAAAGGCAAGAAAAGCAACCAGTCAATTGTACTGACCACTGAAGCGAGAGAAGCGTTTAAAAAGTTAAAAAACAAGCTTGCAGAAAGAACCTTGCTTGTGCACCCCTCGACAACTAATCGAATTGCCGTTCTTGTAGACGCCTCGGACAAAGCAATTGGAGGTGTTGTTCAGCAGTACATAAAGGATACATGGGAGGTTACCCCTAAGGTTTTTCTCAGTAAAGTTAAACAACAGCCAGCAGAATTACAGCGCCTACGACCGCGAGTTATTGGCAGCTTATGAAACAATCCGCCATTTCAAACATCTGCTCGAAGGGCAAAATTTTACTCTATATACAGACCACAAACCACTCGTGTATGCTTTGCAGAAAAAATACGACAAGTGTTCTTCTAGGCAGCTGCTTCAACTAGACTACATAGGCCAGTTCACTACTGACATTAGGCACGTTTCGGGTTTTAAAAATACTGTGGCTGACACATTGTCAAGAGTAGAGGCGATCCGGTTGCCCAATCCTATAAACATCCGCGATCTAGCACAAGAACAGCAGTCAGACATCCAACTGAAAAACCTACTTTCAGGTAAAACTGGGTTACACCTAGCATTAATTAAGGTGGATAAGATAGATGTATATCTACATGGTGACAACTCGACTGGTATATTCAGACCTTATTTAACAGCCTCATTTAGAAAACAAGTATTTGACCACTTACAAGGAAAGTCACATCCGGGTGTACGGGCTAGCGGTAAACTAATAAAGCGGTATTATGTGTGGCAGGGCATATCAAAGGATGTCAGCAAATGGGCCCGTGAATGCCTAAGCTGCCAGCGTAATAAAATCCAGCGACACAAAGAAAAACCTTGGTACATTTCGAGAGCCAGACGAGAGGTTTGCACATAATATACACGTCGACCTTGTTGGCCCTCTACCGATATCCAGAGGCTATCGCTATCTATTAACATGTATAGATCGGTTTACTAGATGGCCAGATGCCATACCCTTAGAAAACATCGAGGCAAAGACTGTGGCTAGAGCTTTTTACGAGTGTTGATTTTGAGGCCACCTCAGCAGAAATGGCATATGGTACAGACCTACGCATCCCAGGAGGGTTCTACTCGGCTCCGAAAGGAGAATACCAAACAACCTATGCCAACCAGCTCGTGCGGGATATGAAAAGACTTATACCACATCAAGCTACAAGACACGGCCAGCAACAGCTTTTTGTTAGTCCGGAGCTTAACAGATGCAGCCATGTGTTTGTGAGAAGGGATTCTATCCGTGCACCGTTACAAGCCCCCTACGATGGCCCTTATAAAGTGATAGACCGAGGAGAACACAACTTCAGAATAGAAGTAAAGGGAAAGACAATCACTGTGTGCATAAACAGATTGAAGCCAGCCTTCATGGTGTGCGCCGATGAACTTGGACCGCTTCGCTGGAGGGGGAGTCTGTAGTAACAGCTCGTTGTCATGTTTTGATGTATTTTTATTTATTTCAGTCAGTTGTTGTTTTTGGCATTGAGTTCAGTTTTTCGATTGGAATTAAAGGAGTTTTCTTTCACAATTATAAATACCGTTTTATTCTCAAGTATATCGATAGTTTTACGTATCTTTAGACCAAATTATTTGGTCCTTTGGGACGGATGTAGAGGTCAGCTGACACGCATGTAAAAAAAAAAAAATAATAATATTTCTATTATTCAAAGTAAGCTCTTTCTTACTTTTTCATTTACGTAGAAGGTACATATGTATTAATAGAAAGTATTTTAACAGCGCAAAATATAGATTTAATGGATTTTACTTTTTGAGGTTCGCTGAGTCATTGTATTGTCTTAAATTCAGTATCACTATGTATATGAGAGAATTTAGTTTTACATTTGTCGAACTGTTAATTTATTGTCATATTTAAAATAAGAACTTTCGTCCCTCCATCATATGGATGTGTGGGTGTCACAATTTTGTTTTCTTCATAAAAGACGGGCCATTGTTGTCAATTTTCATTATTAACTTGTATATATTTCGATTAAATTCTTATTAAATCGACCATTCCATTCTACAACGGCCAACGGCCTAATACTGTTTTACCAGGAAACAAAGTCTAAACACTAACAGTAATCTGGGATAGTTATCTGGGATAGTGTTTCACCTGGAAACTAAGTCTAAACACTAACAGTAATCTGGGATAGTTATCTGGGATAGTGTTTCACCTGGAAACTAAGTCTAAACACTAACAGTTATCTGGGATAGTGTTTCACCTGGAAACTAAGTCTAAACACTAACAGTAATCTGGGATAGTTATCTGGGATAGTTATCTGGGATAGTGTTTCACCTGGAAACAAAGTCTAAACACTAACAGTAATCTGGGATAGTTATCTGAAATAGTGTTTTACCTGGAAACAAAGTCTAAACACTAACAGTAATCTGGGATAGTGTTTCACCTGGAAACTAAGTCTAAACACTAACAGTAATCTGGGATAGTTATCTGGGATAGTGTTTCACCTGGAAACTAAGTCTAAACACTAACAGTAATCTGGGATAGTTATCTGGGATAGTGTTTCACCTGGAAACAAAGTCTAAACACTAACAGTAATCTGGGATAGTTATCTGGGATAGTGTTTCACCTGGAAACAAAGTCTAATCACTAACAGTAATCTGGGATAGTGTTTTACCTGGAAACTAAGTCTAAATACTAACAGTAATCTGGGATAGTTATCTGGGATAGTGTTTCACCTGGAAACTAAGTCTAAATACTAACAGTAATCTGGGATAGAATCCCAGAGAGGTTAGACATGATCAACACTAATGAATACGAGTACATAGATAGAGTGTGTATGTGACTAATGCCTGATCGTGTAATGATCTTAAACTGTACTTAAATAAACAAATAACCTTTAATGGATAATTTTAAATTGTTAACTAATTGCATAAGTAGTATTAATTATCTCAAAGTTGATTTAATTTTGTAAAATTATGCATTCAATTACAAGTTAATTTTAATTAAACGTATTTATTTGTTTAATATTTAATGTATGAAACGATAAGGAGTGTTTTTAGCATTATAATTTGCGTAATTAAATTGAACGCTTTTTAAATTGAAAAAAGATTAAAGAAGAAAGCAAAATAATATGTATGTTAAATTTATAATAAAATTTGAATAATTTAAAAGGCTTTTAATTTTTTTTGTCTCCGATTTTAATAGTTTTTTTAATTGTTCCTTTTTTACAATCTGAAAACGTTGTAACCTTTAGTTTTCCGTTAAAACAAAATAATCTACTCTCGAGATAAATATAAATATCGGGATATATCACATATTGGAGTACATGGTTTTATGGGTGGAGATAAAAACGCATGGGATAGCTAAAACACAATGGAATAGATGTACAAACACGGCCCCCATACACAATCAAACTTACTTGACAACTTGGTTTCTGTTGACGTAGTCTTTTTTAGGGTCCGTAGGCAAAACCAAGGACCCTTATATTTTCCTGCCTGTGTCTGTCCGTCCGTCCTCTCGCGTGCTTTCACGGCTACACCTTTCGTCCGATCACTTTGAAATTTGGCATGTATGTGTCTTGTACCAACCCACATATTTTAAAAATATAGCGACTTAAAAAAAAAATTTCAAAAAAATTAGGGTAAAAAAACTTAAAGGTTAAATGTCGTTATTTTTTTTTCGACACCTTGAGTGGTATCATATGAAAGGGTACGTCGAGCTGATTACAGAAATATATAATTCTTTGGATATAACTTTGATAGGGCGAGCGCAGGCAAGTTTAAAGTGGGTGTGAAACGTGTCCCGATGTATTTATATGGTTGTAGTCCGGTTCAGTGGCAAAAACAATACTTTATCTGAAGTTTGTTTATGTGTTTTGAGAATTTCAGACCCATAGGATAGTTCAAAGTAAGCTTTTTAGCATTTTAAAAAACACCATCAATTGGGTAGTACTTAAACTATACAGGGTTGCCTACGGACCCTCGCTGTGTGCTGACTAGCACACACTTGACCTGTTTATTTAAAACTTGTATAATAGCTTCACAGGTCTCTGGAATAATTTTTCCTAATGCTTGAGGGAATATATAAAAGGAAAACTTCATCTCCTCATAATTTCCCCCAGTGGCCAAAAATCTCAGATAGCAGTTAATCGTTCATCTGCAGTAATAGCATTTCTCATTACAGTATCTTTTATCTCAATTTTGGGGGGTTACAAGTGATAATAACAAAAGATAACTGTCCTCTGATAAGGTAAGATTCCTGAGATAAGGAAATGAGGCTCACACCTCATTCCCTTTAAAAGATTTACGTGGGAATACTGTGCTCTTTTCACAAACCATTGATTGCACCATTTTGATCCATTCCTTTTTAGGGTTTTGTAGATACTTCTCAAAACCCTTATGCCGAGGGTGATGTGTCCGTCTGTCCGTCGCTCTTTGGTTCGTAGGGCCCGAACCGTTTAAGCTAAATAGTTGAAATTTGAAACACTGGTGCAACTTTTTGACCCAACCACAGGAAAAATATACAGAAGTTCAAAATTAAATATGCGCATGCGCAATTTGCAAAAATGTCAAAAATGTATATTTTTTTTAATTTTTGAGTGGGGTATCAAATGAAAGCTGCTGAAGAGTAGGACGCAAATATATATAAGCTCTTTTAAATTTTGCATTCCTTATTGGGTAAAAAAATCAAAATATACCCAAAAAAATCCCCCCCCCCCCAATCACTATATAACGGCTGGTCCTAAAATTTTGAAATAATTCATGCTAATGCCTTATTGTGGGGCGATGAAAATTCCTGGAGTTCACCTCAAATTTGAAAAAATTGCCAATTTTGGACGCAAAAATTTGAAGTGCACCAAATATTTTATTTCTTTAAAATTTTGAGTTGGGTATCAAACTAAAGCTGCTGAAGAGTAAGATTCAAATATATATTTGCTTTTTTAAATTTGTCATTCTTTATTGGTTTTATAAGTCAAAATATACCCCAAAAAAATTAAGCTAACTCTTCGAAATCAATGATTCTCAGTAGGTACACTAGTCTACAAACAATACTGAAACTTTCCCACACCTGTAAGTTTAACAAACTTTCTGGTATAGTGGGTGGGGCTCGCAGATCCTCAAAGTTGCTTGACAAACTTTTGATCAAATTTGGCTTGTCAAGTAAGTTTGATCGTGTATAGGGCCTTTAAAACTCATATAAACAAACAAGTAATTTCATTATTTTTATTTATTTTTTAAATATTATGTCCAACACGTAGTATTTAAACACCGGTCATATTAGAGCAGAAGGTTTTGAATATCAAGAAGTAAATACGATAACTAATTCGATATATCGATACCTGAGAGAAAACGTTTTCAAGAAATCTACATTAGTGCTTTGGGCGCTAAATGACGTGTCTAGAATTTAATCAAATAAATAAACAGGTCAAGTGTGTGCTGGTCAGCACACAGCGAGGGTCCGTAGGCCACACGATATAGTGTTTAACTGTAAAGTGTATAAATAGTGTTTTTTTAAATGCTAAAAAGCTTACTTTGAACCATTCTATGGGTCTGATATTCTCAAAACACACTCTGATAAAGTATTTTTTTGCCACTGAACCGGACTACAACCATATAAATACATCGAAAAGACCATAATTATAAAAAAAACGTATTTTGTCAATAAAAAATAAAATAATATTTTTTCGAAATTTCCAAAAAGTGGTATCTTTACTTTTGGTCGAAGAATGTTCAGGAATTTTTTCTAATTTTTTGCACTTCACATAAGCGAGATAGAGGGGGGGGGGGCACGTTTCCCACCCACTTAAAACTTGCCTACGCTCGCCCTATCAAAGTTATATCCAAAGAATTATATATTTTTGTAATCAGCTCGTCGTACCCTTTCATATGATACCCCTTAAGGTGTCAAAAAAATATTAAAAAAATTTAACCCATAAGTTTTTTTACCCTTGTGTTAGTTAAAATATTTTTTTTTTAAAAATATTTTTTTTTAAGTCGCTATATTTTTAAAATATGTGGGTCAGTACAAGACACATACATGCCAAATTTCAAAGTGATCGGACGAAAGGTGTAGCCGTGAGAGCACGCGAGAGGACGGACGGACAGACACACGCAGGAAAATATAAGGGTCCTTGGTTTTGCCTACGGACCCTAAAAAGTACGTGCATACATAGAATGTTAAGTAACCCTTTGTCTTAGTACTCGTAGTTAAGTAGACAAAGAGATATTAATATTTCTATAAGCAGTAGAGTTAATATTCCTTCGACTAAATAACTATTAGGACAAAGGTATATTTAAGTACTGTACTCCTCCCCCTCCCCGTGAAAAATTAGTTTCCGAAGTTTTAAATTTTTCATAAAATAAAATAAAAAATCTATAACAGATCAACTTTTTTTACCCTTCAAAAAATATTAACGTTTAATACTAAGTTTTACTCCTGCAATTGAAAATTATAATAGAAATATAATGGTCATGACTGGCTTCATTTTATAAAATTTCTTTTTTTTATATTCCATCTTATAATAGATTGAAATTTATCTTAAATATATTAAAATTTAAAAAAAGAAGAAAATTGAAATATTTTATACTCTTCACAAAAATAACTTTTAGAAGAATATAGAAAGAGGTAAAAAAAAGAGAATTTTCTTGGTATATTTTATACAAATGCCTGAAGTTTCTAATATTTTTTCGAGGTAATTGTGTTACTGATGTATATTTTATATTAATTTATTATTAACATTTTTTAATTAATATATTTTATCTACGATTGATACGAAATATAAACATTATATCTCTGTTTAGATGCGTAAAAAGTGATTATTTACGTACTTGTATTCATTGCGCATGCGCGTCTCATAGTTCTGAAGAATTCCTCTTCTTTACCACGCTAGCGCGGTAAAAAAGGGGAATTCTTCAGCTTTACGCACGAGAACCGAGTTTGTTTACATTTAACAAATCTAATTTGCTGTTCTTTTATTAAAGTAACTGTTTATATCGAGTTTTTAGTGAAAAACAATGAGTGAATCAAGTGAATACTCCTCCAGAAATAATTAATTCGGCAAAAAATACAACTCAAGAATTAATGCCATCTTTATCAAGAGAGAGATACGAACTTACATACAGCAAGTTTATTTTTTCTATATTTATTATTTAAATCTAACAATCGTAGATAAAGTACGGTACTCAACTCGTGCGAAAAGTAGAATTTTGCATTGCTCGTGTGGTTTTACTACCCTCGCTGTCGCTCGGGTGCAAACTCCACACTCGCATGCAAAATGCTACTTTCCGCACTCGACGCGTAATGTACTATTTTGTACATATTTATATATATATATATATATATATATATATATATATATATATATATATATATATATATATATATATATATATATATATATATATACTCTATTACCTTAAAGAAAAATGTTTTTAAAGTAATTAAACTTTTGTTTTGGTTTTCAATTTTGCTTCCGAGCTTACCGAAGGTAACGGAAGCTATGTGATCGTTCCGAAGAAAGAACATTTTTTTTTGTTTCCGATTTCAAAAATTCCAAGACAAAAACCCTTTTCAGACATCAGGGTACATTTTGGGTTCCGTGTCTGTCTGTCGGTCTTTTTGGATGGTTTGTCGAAAATAGATGGCCCCAGATTAATTTCAACCGTCTGCACTCCGTTTTCACCGTTGAAAAAGTTTTTAAAGACGAGTGGGAAATTAAATAAATTTGGCAATAATCATATAAAATCATCAAAGTATACAAAGTAGTATGCGAGGAAGCTATGAGTCACACAAATTGGCAGAGTATTTTAATATTTATTTTAATGTTTTCTGTTGTTTGTGACATTTTCTTGTGTCCATTCAAAATGGACACAATGTGGTTTGAAATGCGTCGGTGGACTTTAGTGTTATTGTATTGACCTAACCAAAGGCAATGGAAGCATTCAGATCATTTTGAATAACACAAATATGTTATGTCTGAATTCAAAATAAAATTTGGTAAATAAAATTTTATAAGGAATATCAGAATCATTATTTATAAATACGTTTCAGACATCAGGGAACATTTGCAGTCTTGTGTCTGTCTGTTGGTCAACTACATTTGTGAACTATCATTTTTACAAAACTAATGGTCTAATTTTAATAAATTTTAGAAGATACATAAAAATAAGCCCATGTATGGACTTTTGTTAAGTAAACATTTTTCCTTTATGCGCCATTATAAAAAAAAAAAAAAAACATTTTTCTATAATGTCTTATGTTTTTTGAATGTATATGAAAATCGAATTGAACTACAAACAAGAAATTATTTTTGGGTCCTCTTGATAAATTCACCCTACTTATTCTAAAATAAAAATATGTAAAATGAATCAAATAAACTTCTTCTTTTTATTTGTTTCATTTTTACTTATTATGGAATTACCTGCTTCTTTTTATCAAGGATAAATGAAAATGTATATTCTATTTCGTTATTATTATTAATTTTTATTTTTTACTTTATTTATTAATATATTCAAGATCACAGAGAATACTTTATTATTAATAAAAATGATCGGATCATTGTGAATATACGATGTATTCTGTTTATTAAATATACATATATAAATAACTCTTTTGAAAAGAGAGACTTAAAATAATTTAAAATTCTGTTTTTAAACAAAAATGTATGTATAACAGAATTAAATTTCTATATCAATTATTCTTTTTGTGTATATGGCTATGTATGATCAGTTCTAGGTTTATCATTTTTTTACGTATCTTGTAAAATATTCTTGTTTATAATGTAAATATTTATTTTTAATTATATTCTTTACACTACTTTAATCCATATTTGATTGAGTTATTTAAAATAATTTTACTATAACAGTATTCAAGCATAACATATTCTGTGCATTTATTATTATTATAGATATTTTTATATTGCTGATAGAATATATTTGTTTTTAAAAACCGAAATATTAATATATTTTAATAATTACAATTCGTGGGTGAATAGCGTGTGTACGGCCTAATATGGACCAGCCATATGTAATCAAAACGCAATATAATTCTGTAATTTGGTGATGGTAGATGTTAAATGTAAATGCAGTGTTTGGTAAAGCTTCTGAAACTATACTATATTAATTGTTTAAATTACCTTTTGCTCTAGTAGTACCAAGAGCATGATTGGAAATGAAACTTGTTCAAAGAGGGTTAGAGATACATGTGATATATATATATATATATATATATATATATATATATATATATATATATATATATATATATATATATATATATATATATATATATTAAGATACATGCTTGTTAGATACTCTTTGATGTGTTCAAGTCTATTTATAAAGGGAGGAAGATTACCATGTTTTCAAACACATTCAACTTCCACACTCCACGTTCATGGAATTTTAAATGGGGGGGGGAGGTTACACTTAAACTTGTCAGCTTACATGTAAACAGTCGATATTCTCAAACATGCACTCGAAAACTTTTAGAAAATTTACATAATTTTAAGCACGCCAAGTTAAGGCGATGAGGTTAATGTAAACAGACATGCTGCGGAAAAGGGAGCAACTAATTACGTATTTGAATGCATATTATGTATTTAACATGTAAAAATATGCATGTAAACATGTCAATTTAATAACATTTAGTCATTATATTAAATTGATTCACAGTAATGTATTTAATATACTTAGTTTTATTTTATTTTCAATAATACCATGAAACTGTATATGTATTTTTGTGAAGGATTTTATGGTGATCCGTTTTTTAATTAATTATTTTTAATTTGTTAAAAAACGTAATTTAAAAAAAGTGAACTCTCCGCAGATTGAACATCCATACTATTTTTATTATTGAAGCCATTCTAGATTAGACTAGCTACTTCTCTTGATTTATCCTAGTTACTTCTTTTCTTTTAAGCAATAGAAGATATCTATAATATTTTAGTAATTTGTTAGTAAAAATATAAATAAATATTTTATATTGCGTGCATTATTCATTCGGAAGTTATGTGTGTTATAAACGTGTGTTTTGTATTTATAGATTGAGTTTGCTTTTCACTTATTGTTATTATTCCCAAGTTTCTTATTTGAACATTAATTTTAGTTAATACATGTGTTATTATCTTTATTAATATGACACTTAGTTATTAACTGTTATATTAATAAAGATAACATTTTAGCAGCTTCATTTTTCTGCCGCAAGTAGAAAAAATATTGTATGCAACAAGGCAGCAAAGGAAACATTTCTGCCTCGTTTATTCATTGCCTGCCGAGGCGAAGCCGAGGCAGTCAAATAGGTAAATTACCTGTCTCGGCTTCGCCTCGGCAGTTAATTATCATAGCCTGTCCTCGCCTTCGGCTCGGAGGCTAATCTAATCACTCGTCAGTAAAATTCCATTTTGCTGCCTAGTTACATAAATAACTATTTCCTTATTTTTTACCGGTTCCAAAGATTTGCTATTATGTCAAAAACGTATTTATACTTAACGGCATTATAACATCCGTCAAAGTTCAAAATCCTAAAATCAATAACTTCAATATGGCAGCCAATATCAAAATGAAATTTGGTGGATTTGTTTGTCATACAGAGAGGTACATTGGTGCTAAATTTCAACTTGATTGGACCACTTTTTTTAATTGTTTTGCTGACTCAGGAAACTGGATTCAAGATGGCGGAAAATGTTGTTTTTTGGGTGGCATAACTAGACGTAAGGACTGATTTCTCTTAGTCGGCAGATAGTTCTGGATTAATTTCAACTGTCTACGCTCTTTAAATTTTGCTAAATTGATACTTTAATTCATGTAAAAATCAAAACAATTTTGACAGATTTAAATAACGAGATGGAAAATTAAATAAAATTGACAATAATGGCTTGTAAAAGCATAAAATTAATATTTACGTGATAGCATTTGAGGAAGCTATGTGCCACACTAATTGGTAGTTAGTTAGTCCTTAGTTTTCTCAATAAAAAATTTCACATTTTATGATTGTCAGTGGTAATGCCCTTTTATTTTTTAAAATATTAATAAAGGTAGATCCTTTATAGGCTATATCATTTTCAACTAAATTTTATTTTAAAAATATAAATAAAGGTAGATCCTTTTTAGGGTATATAATTTTCAACTATTTTACGTAATTGGTGACGTTTTGATCTTTCCGGTCATTATCAAGCTTTTGAAGCTATATATAATCATAGGAATGTCATAATAATTTTACTTTTTTGACGGACCTAATTGTTCCGAATGTCGATTATTGTTTTCCTCGTTATTCTAAAAATTTGGTGCACTCATATTAAGCGTGAGTGTCAGCATGAATGACATTTATTCTGTGTAGTCTAGATTACACCAAATTTTAAGAAGAATTAGGATGGTGTTAGATGACTTATGTATTTGTACAATTTAATGAATGTATGTTATACTTTATAAAATAAATGTGTACCTATTATACTTTTTTGACGGAACAATCAGTTCTATTAAAAAAGTAAAATTATTATGACTTTTCTCTATGAGTATTATCTTTATAGCTTCAAAGACTTAAAAATGACCGGATTGCTCAAAACGTCGTCAGTTACGTAAACTAGGTAAAAATTATTTACTTTACTTTATGAGGATGCATCTATATTTGACTATGTCATAAATTACATATTCTTTCTATCCTCATAAATAAATAAGATAAATAGGTGATGCACAATAGTTCGGAAAATCTTTGTATCAAATTGATAGAAATAATTTATTTATAAATTATATTCATAGTATTTATAAAGCTATGATCTGTAACAAATGGTGGCGAACAAATATATTTGGTCCTTTGGGACGGATAAATATCCATCAAATAACAAGTGATAACAGTATTTGAACCTACATCCCCAAGTTTAACTGCAGTTGACAGAATTGCCTTACACAGACTTATTTCTGTTGGAAGCCTACCTGAGCTGGAGTATTTAGAGGTTGTTATATCGGTGCCATTGATTTTAGTAGCTGTATTTAGCCCTGGCTCGTCGCTCTCCCCTCACTATTCTGTCTCTCCCTTATTGGATGCTTTACAACTTCTGCTCAATGTTTCCTTTACCCCGTAGCTTCTACACCCTTTCAATCTACTTTCATTCAATATTTCCTACCTATCTACTTTCATTTACTCAAACTCCAAACTGATCTTCTTCAGAAACCCTTTTTACTTCCGAGCTTACCAAAGATGACGCGGAAGCTATGTGATCGTTCTGAAGAACCAAAATATTTTATGTCTCCGATTTCAAAACTTCGATTCAAATATCAGGGAAAATTTTTAGTTCCCTGTCGGTCTGTCGCTTAATTTTTGCGAAACAACATGTCTTAAAAGCAACTCGTGAAATTTATTAAATTCTTTCCTGTCTTTCGGGGTAAATAAATTACTCATTTTTATTTGATTAACTGGTGATATTTCATCCCTAATTTTGGGACACTTTCAAACCTGTAATTATACTCATAAGATTTTTTTGAAAATTTGATGTTAGGTCATAATTAGCACATTGTTGGTCCCACGTAAGTTTCAACCTATTTTTTTTCTCTTCAACATGCGTACAAGCATACATTTATTTACGCACCTTTACCTTCAAAGGTGCTTAAATGATTTTTATCAAATTTAGATGGTTTGCCGAAAGTATAGTTAATTAACTATTTTCTCAATATTCAATACATATTTATTACAAGACGCTCGCTTCAATGATAAAAAAAAGTTTTTCTTTTAATTTTGCCTTAACTCCGCTAAGTATAAATAGTTAATTACTTTTAATTTTGTCTCCTTTCTAACTCCACCATGTATAAGTAGTTAGCACCGTATACTTAGCAGTGTGATTTAATAATTTATATTTAATGAAAAGTGTAAGGAACTTCGTTCCTACCGGGTGTCCCGCGACACCACACGGCTAATTTGTTTTATCTTTAATTCTATTATAATAAACAACCAGTTGTAAGAGTTGTTAAGCATGGTTAGGAGTTAGTGATAAGATTGTTATTAAATTTACTTTAATCCTGTAAAATGACGGGAAGGGTTGGTTTGTGTAGAGAAGCGCATGGTGGGTAGAGGGGGAACATAAGAAAGCGTTTCCACGAGGTGAGCAGGCAGTGAGGCAGCACTTGTGAATTACAATTATAGATTCTTAAACTTAGCACAGTACGTTAGATATAATTCACCTCAATTTAAAGTCTACGACATTGTTTTAACTGAACAAAAGTTTAATAGTTGATTGATTAAATAGAAGAATAATTGAAGATAGGGAATTTTTTTTTTTTTTTTTTTTTTGGACTGAGATTGAAGAGTTACTGTGCATTCATCGCCACTGGTATATTTGTAGATAATATATGTGAATTACAAACATCTTAATTTTATTATTTCATGTATTTATCAGTTAATATGACGTCGAATTATAATTTTAATAACATATAATTTTGGTAAATAATAATGAAAAAACTTTTCCGTTCTTTCTTTACAACAAAAAAATATAATATATCAGACAACTCTATTAAAATAAAAATAAAGATTTGATGTAGGAAAATGTGTTAAAACTTAGAAATGTCTCAAAAAGTAATTAAGGTAAGTGAAACTTATACAATGTCTCAAAAAGTAATGAAGATATGTGAAACGTATATAATGTGTTAAAACGTAATGAAGATATGTTTGACAAGAGAAGTAAGAAACTGATAACATATT
Source organism: Gerris lacustris (assembly GCA_951217055.1). NCBI lineage: Eukaryota > Metazoa > Arthropoda > Insecta > Hemiptera > Gerridae > Gerris > Gerris lacustris. The sequence goes on from OX578277.1 coordinate 11,558,397, forward strand.
GTTTTTAGTTTAATTTCAAGACGAGAAAATTTAATTTATGTATACAAACTTTATTTTAAAAAACTTTTATTCAAGAAGCTAAAATTGAAATTTCTTAATGAAGATTAAATCATCTACTTTAGTAGATAATAATATGATGTTATTGATTATATGTTACCTGATGATGTAGTGTATTGAAATGTACATTGTAAACTCATCTATTGTACAACTAAAGTAGTAATTGTTAGTTTGTAATGTAGTGTTTAGATGCTATGTTACCTGATGATGTAATATATTGAAATGTACATTGTAAACTCATCTATTGTACAAACTAAAGTAGTAATTGTTAGTTTGTAATGTAGTGTTTAGATGCTATGTTACCTGATGATGTAATGTATTGAAATGTACATTGTAAACTCATCTATTGTACAACTAAAGTAGTAATTGTTAGTTTGTAATATAGTGTTTAGATGCTATGTTACCTGATGATGTAATGTATTGAAATGTACATTGTAAACTCATCTATTGTACAACTAAAGTAGTAATTGTTAGTTTGTAATATAGTGTTTAGATGCTATGTTACCTGATGATGTAATGTATTGAAATGTACATTGTAAACTCATCTATTGTACAACTAAAGTAGTAATTATTAGTTTGTAATATAGTGTTTAGATGCTATGTTACCTGATGATGTAATGTATTGAAATGTACATTGTAAACTCATCTATTGAACAATTGAAGTAGTAATTGTTAGTTTGTAATGTAGTGTTTAGATGCTATGTTACCTGATGATGTAATGTATTGAAATGTACATTGTAAAATCATCTATTGTACAAACTAAAGTAGTAATTGTTAGTTTGTAATGTAGTGTTTAGATGCTATGTTACCTGATGATGTAATGTATTGAAATGTACATTTTAAACTCATCTATTGTACAACTAAAGTAGTAATTGCTAGTTTGTAATATAGTGTTTAGATGCTATGTTACCTGATGATGTAATGTATTGAAATGTACATTGTAAACTCATCTATTGTACAACTAAAGTCGTAATTGTTAGTTTGTAATATAGTGTTTAGATGCTATGTTACCTGATGATGTAATGTATTGAAATGTACATTGTAAACTCATCTATTGTACAACTAAAGTAGTAATTGTTAGTTTGTAATGTAGTGTTTAGATGCTATGTTACCTGATGATGTAATGTATTGAAATGTACATTGTAAACTCATCTATTGTACAACTAAAGTCGTAATTGTTAGTTTGTAATATAGTGTTTAGATGCTATGTTACCTGATGATGTAATGTATTGAAATGTACATTGTAAACTCATCTATTGTACAACTAAAGTAGTAATTGTTAGTTTGTAATGTAGTGTTTAGATGCTATGTTACCTGATGATGTAATGTATTGAAATGTACAATGTAAACTCATCTATTGCACAACTAAAGTAGTAATTGTTATTTTTTCATACATTTGTTTAGAAGCTATGTTACCTGATGTAATGAACGAAGAAAGTAATTATTCTCAATATATACTAACAATTGGACTACAAAAATAAATGTAACAAGAAAAATGAACTACCCCAACCAGAATGAAGATTTATTTATAGTGGAACATTAACGGTACAATAGAACTATCCCTACTATAATAAACTTAGTAACAAAAGAGGTCATCGATTTCTCTTCTATTTAGTTTGAATGATATAATACCCATCAATAATGTCTGACAAAACAAGAGAATTTGAGCTACATCGAAATTTGAATATACAGGCGTTTCAACTTTTCAATATACTAAACATGAATATGATCGGTATCCATATACTAATCAACTTGTCAATTCCATCGAGTTTAGAATTATATCTAGTATGAAATTCGATACATGTTAATTAAGTAAGAGAAAAGGTCGTGGATTTTAGAATTCAGTTTAATATTTATTTACTTCTAACTGTGTCGCTTTTAGAATAATTTAGATTTTAAATTTATAACAATATGTATAAATTGGAGTGTATAAACTTTACTTTAAAAAAACTAAAAATGTTTTTTTTTTAATGAATTTTAGAAGGGAGGCTGAAAAAAAATCGGCATCCGTGACATAAACCAGGACCTTTAGATTTCGCGTCCAAAGCTCTCGATTAGATTTCACGTCCATGGTAGAGCTTTGGCCGCGAAATCTAAAGGTCCTATTTTATGTCACGGCGGCCAATTAAGCTACACTGGAGAATTGAATGGTTTAAAGGCAGAGTGGTATAAATCCAAACTTATACAGGCAGAGTGGTATAATGTTTAAAACTTGTATATTTAGATATGTATGTATATATGATTATACGTGTGTGTTGTATATATCTGATCATAGTTGTATATATACATCCATATATATAATATATATTTTAACAGAAACAAACAAAACTCAGGTTTCGGTCACAAAAATCGTCACTATGTTACAATCCCGACGTGTCGGTTTTTACTGAAAACCTTCTTCAGGGGCCTAAAAAATAAAAGAAATACAAAAAACCAATGAAACAAACCCTTATGACTATCAAAACAGGAAAAAACTAAGAAGCTACTACACAATGAATATTAACCAAAGACCAAACTCACCGAAAAACATATAAACAACGACTGAAAAATTCTCACGCGTCAACACCTATATATACGGAGAAAAACCACAGCCTTCTTGATAAAAAACATACTTTTTTTTTACAATAATAAAAACAGTCTTCGTAATAAACAAAAAAGAAAATTCTCCTCCCCCCGGTATTCCTAAAATTATAGACAAGAGAAAAGGGCCAAAACTAGATAAGATTTACAGGAGTAAACAAGTATCCTAGGCAGTCTGTGGACTGGCTTTAAAGGGGACCAACCTGGCATTCGCCTAGTAAATTGAGGGAAACCACAGAAAACCTCAATTAGGTTGGGCGGACCCGGGTCCTTCCAATAAAACATTCTAAATACCAAAACATCTATTGGCAGTTATAGAAATTGTTTGTGGGCTTGAGCTAGGGAAAGAAACTGAGTATTGTAAACCTCCTCAACCTGAGTTTTGTTTGTTTCTGTTTTATATTTACGACCGAGAATTTATTCATTTATAATATATATATGTAATTGTAATTATATATATATGATATATAAGGGTAACCGTATATACATATATATATAAATGTATAAGTTTTGGATGTTGACTTATACTACTCTGCCTAAACCATTCAATTATAAATGAATCTGATTCGAGACCCCGTGGCGGAGTGGATATATCTCTGTTACGGACATATCTCTGGTGGAGATATCTCTGTTACGACTCCCTTTAACAATTCATATATTGTTCCAAAATTATGCTAAGTTCTCTTGTTTTTTTATTTTTGTTTATTGTAATTTAATCTGATTAAATTTTGATTTGATTGATTTTTATTTGGCTCTTCTCACTCACTTAAGGCGGAGATGGACTTGAGCGTTTACCCCAAATAAGCACGCGTTCCCGTTCGACAGGAGGGGAGTGGGGGCGAACAACTACGCACTGCATGAGCAATAAGCCACCGCGTTCGGACTTCAAAACAGTCTGGGCGGTAATAATCAGTTAAACAATGACAATGAGAATGTTCCTAAATCATTTAAATAAATATGTCCCAAAGGAGAGGGGAAAGTCGGCTCATATTGTTTGGCCCGATCCAAGTTGTTACCCCATCCATACTGAGCACGAATTTTGGCTATTTCGCTCACTTAAGGCGGAAATAAACTTGTGTATTCGCCCAAAATAAGCATACGTTCTGTTCGGCAGGAGGAGTTGGGGGGGGGGGGGGCAAACTACGTGTTTCATCAGCAATAAACCACCGTGTTCGGACTTCAAAACAGTCTGGAAGGTAATAATCAGTTAAACAATAACAATTAGACATTTTCCTAAATAATATAAATAAATACGTCAACAAAGATAGGGGGGAGTCGACACATGTTGTTCGGCCCGACCCAAGTTGTAACCCCATCCATATTGAGCACGAACCATGCTCACTATGATGTGCCGACAACGCAACGCTCGGATAAGTTTGAGGCATACGGTTCCATTCGGCTCACCCTGTACACATTTGAGCAATGAGGGGCGAACGCATGCTTAAAGGATGATTCACGCTACACCGAGCCGGGGCCGTGCCGTGCCGGGCACGAGCCCTCCCACCGTGCCCCGTCCGAGCCTTCACATACATGCTACAACGAGCCGGGGACGAGGCGGGCACGGGCCGGGCTGTCCTCTACTAGGCGACCCGTGTTTATTTCATATCTAGTGCTTGTGCCTTATGTTTAATAACGAGGGTGGGAGGGCTCGGTCCCGGCACGGCCCGGGCTCGTTGTAGCGTGGATCATCTCAACGAGGCGGGGCCGAGGCGGGGACGGGCCGGGCGCGTGAAAACAATGTATCCCAACGTTTTGCCACCGAGCCTCGGACGAGGCTCGGTCATGACTCGTGTCGTGCCCGGTGTACTGTGCATTGCTTCATTTAAAATCTATACAACATTTTTTCAGCGAGCCTCGGGCCCGGCACGGCACGGCCCCGGCTCGGTGTAGCGTGAATCATCCTTAATCCGGGTAAATGCTACAGTGTATCCCCACTCTTACGTGTCCTATACTTGCTGGTGTACCACAAGGAAGTATTCTAGGTCCTTTGTTGTTCTCTTTTTATACATCTGATATTCCCCAACATCCAAGTTTTCAATTAGCCATCTTCGTCAATGATAAATTTAAATATTCTGCCCCCTGTGATTTTAACATTGAAGCTACCAACTTATCGTCTTTAAACCTAAAAGAAGTAGGACCTTACCGCAGGAAAATATGTAGGATAAAAATACTCATTTTTATCCATTTCATGGAAAAAATCATTGAATCATGGATATGTAAAAAACATATACCCATCCATTTTCCAATGTTTTTCCATGGAATGGAATGTTTTCCATGTTGCTGAGATGGTTCTAAGATCATCATTTTAGACTGTCGCATCCCTGAATCACTACTCCACATTCTATAGGAGATCTAAATTCATGAAAGTCATTATGGAATATTTTCACTCCACAACATAGCACCACAACAACTGGTACTGGTGCAACTGGGGTCGAAATAGAACCCTTTTTGGCTCACTGGACCGCCATCTTATTGCCATGTGGGTATCTTAGACGAAGTTGGGAATCGCACTCGGACCTTCTCCGTGGCAAGCGAGTGCGATAGCAATACTACATGTAGTAATTAAAGTAGAATTGCTATAATTGCATTATCTATTAAATCAACTATTTTTCTAAACTTGTTAAAGAGTTTGTTCAATCGATAAATCCTCAACCACAACTCCTAACAATTTTCTAAAACTCATATGAGAAAATCCCTAAAATAAACTTTAATGAAATTCTCAAAAGCATTTAATCTCATTTCTAAACATCTAAATACTTTATTGAATGAATTATTTTTTCCGGATTTAAAAGCCCAACAGTTTCCCCCTTCTTCAACAAAAAGCGCTTTTAGTTAAGTGTTTAAAGCTTTGAAAACAGTGTTGCCATACCACTACACAATAATTTAAACAGGATTCACCCTAAAGCAATATCTAAACTAAGAGAGAGAGAGTGAAATAATAACTGAGTTCTTGGTTTAGATCTGTGACAAGAAATCCCCTAGAGGCATTTTCCCCCCTGTAATCTAAAAGCCTGTAATACTGTGTTTTACACTAATGCATTCTAACTCATGTTTAACCTTATCTCTGTAAAGTACAATATCATTAATTTATTATTATTAATATAATGATAATAGTTAATGGCTCACCTAGTACCTACATTTAAGTTTTGTAAACTTTATGAGGTATGAGTTTGGTAACATTATTAAATTTTCAACTCGAGCTGCGGGAATTACAGAAGTTTATCTATTAATATGTTAAAGGCCAAATTGGGAATTATTCCATTACAAATAGATGTTGATCGATATTGCTGATTTAGTCCTTGAATATATATATATATATATATATATATATATATATATATATATATATATATATATATATATATATTATATATATATATATATATATATATATATTGTATATATATATATATATATATATATATATATATATATATATATATATATATATATATATATATATATATATATATATATATATATAATATATATATATATATATATATTTACGTTTTTAATCACACAAAGAAAAGAAAACAAAGAATCTTCGTGGTGTCTCACATCAGAATAACTGTCAAAACAATACTAGGCAGGGGGGGGGTGTGAAGACTCATAGCAACGGTTATAAACAAAACAAAAAACGTCCACACTTAACTGCTCCCCCCCCCCCCCCCCCCCCCAGTCTTCACATCCCCTTCAGTCAACTTACAATAAAAGGGAAATACTTAATTACAAAGAACCAAAAAAAAAATAAATAAATAAATAAATGAACATTAAAAATTAAAGATGACACTTCAACAAGAGTAAAAAGTTTTGACGGATAAATAAAATTAATTAAATTATTAATTACTATCAGTAATTATTATATATGGCTATTAGCATAATTACTATTATTTGAATTATTATTAAACATTAACTAATAGTGGCAACGTGGGATTTGTAACTCATTACGATGAGCTATAATCCGGCCTGATGTACCTCTGCGCCATGCTCCGTTAAGATGACTCTATGTCGATCCAAGATCGTCGCTACCGTAAATGGTCCCACATACCTTTTATCTTCCTTCCGCCGTCGAAAGTGATTCTTTCTAAAGACCACTAAGCCTGGGCGTAACACTGAAACTTGCTCGACTTGGGGTTGTCTGTTTAATCTCTCCGTCCGACGTGTCTTCTGAGCAACTTGACGACTCTGGATGTTCTGCCTAGCTTCTCCAGTTCTGCTGAATAGGTGGTCATGTGGTTTTGTTCGTTGCCAAATGTGTAGACGAGTTGTAAGCCAAAACCGCTCGCGTCATTGCCTCTTCTCCTGTTATACCTCGAGCTAAGTTCAGCAGCTGTAAATGTTCACTCAACGTGTTATGTACCCTTTCGATGGCCCCATGAGATCTCGGATGACCTGGTGTGGTGAAGTGGACTCGTACACCCATCTCCTGTAACAACGACTTTACTTTGGTATTATGAAATTCTCGTCCTTGGTCCATGCAAATTCTCGTCATTGTTGGACACCCAACAGTAGCAAAATATACTAATAGTGCTTGTTTCGCCACATTAGCCGTCTTGCGTGGAATTCGCTGGACAAATAAAGCTCTCCTTGCTTCATCTAGCACTGTAATATATATTTTTCCACCATAAGAAAACAAATCAGTTTGAACTCTCTCCAATGATTCGCATGGTATAGATGTTACTTCTTGTGGGGCTTCCTGTGGTTTTCTATCATACTTTGCTCGTAAATATACATCACTCTTTGCTAACTCCTCCTGAATCACTTGTTGCATTCCAATCCAAAAAATATCTTCGACGCATACTGACTAACGTCTTGTTCACCCCACGGTGATTAGATTTACCAATGTGGTACGTCTGTACTAACTCCCATTGTTCCTGTTCATCCATAACTGTCTGCACTAGTTTCGTACATTCCACAATCACTCCTTCCGGTACTATTTTATAGGTTTCATACAACACAACTAATTTCTGTCGCAATCCTTCCATTATCACATGGACGAAATACACACCGGCTGAACTTAGCACTTCTAGCAGTCTTGCTGTCAGTGCTGCCAATTTAGTTTCCGTGCCAACCTTCACTTTCAGGATCCTCTGCCGACCATTCATGTGAACTTCTGTGTTTAATTCCTCACCTTCAACTTCGTCAAATAACACTCGGTAAATCTTTTCGTTAATCACCTCATGTCGGTTTTCCCAATGCCGTCTCCGAGCCACCCCCAGCGAATCTTCCCTACTCCTCTGAGGTTCTGGATCTTCCTGTGGTTGTTCCTCTGTTTCTGTAGCCATTACATTTCGTGAGAGACAGTCAGCAACGACATTCTGTACCCCCTTTGTATTACTAATCTGGAAGGTATACGGTATACTAACTTTTCCTTGAACTTAGTCACCCGAGCTGACGATTAATGCCTCAACCCACAATAACGGTTTGAGATCCGTCCTGATAAGGAACTCAGTTCCCCACAAAAAAAGGGGGGGGGGTCGGAAATGTTCCACAGCCTTCACAATAGCCAGAAGCTCACGCTCAATCGTACAATATCTGGTTTCAGCGGGTGAAAACTTAAAACTCACGAATGCAACAGGGTGATCTCCTTGCGGTGACTTCAGTGACAGCACTGCTCCTTCTGCAATCTGGCTTGCGTCAAAGGGTCTCTTCAGATTAGGAAACTTAAGAAAGGGCGCTTCAGACGTCATTCTTTTTGAATTCTGTAATCTGGAAGCTTTCCTTCTCATGACTTCCAATAACAACACCCTTCTCACACACCCCGTACACCCTTCTTTTTTTGTCGAGTCCAGGGTTCTGCTTTCTCCGCGAAATCTTTAACAAACTTCCTATAATAATTGGCCATACCCTAAAACTTTTTAATTTTCAATCAAATTAGATTTATTATTAATACAATATTTTCCCGGGACAACGACTTTTATGGGCAAATTGATTTTCTTCAACTCAAAGTATAATTTTTCTGAACCTGTATGCCAAATTTCATCAAAATCGGCCCAGCAGTTAATGCTTCATGCATCTTTACAGACTGAAGTCTGCAGATGACTTCTCACCATTTTTAAAAATATTTTTTTGGACTCAAGTGACCTTAAAACGTGAAAAATCCATAATGTTAATGATTTTTCACGGTAAAAATAATACATTTAAAATACACTCCTTAGCTGAGCACGGGAATTTAGATAGATTTATTTAAAATTTATTCAATCCATTAAAATCCAAACATAACTCTTCTACAAACTCATGAATAATTCTACAAAAAAAATAAAATTAGTGTTAAATTAATAAAATAATAACATTCACACGAAACTTTTATATAAAAAAAAATACATTTGAAACTTGGTCCTCTGCGCCGTGTTTTTAATTAACATTTCCTTGTTATTAAGACCTACAAAGACTTTTAATAAACGCTAAAGATATTAAAACGTCTTAAAAAGGTGAAAGGTTACATCTTAAATATCAGACGTAAGTAAAGCAGAAAATTGTTAGCATTCTAAAAGCATTTTCATTTTACCGTCTTTATACAATTATTGTTCTTTCTTTTCTCCAGCGTTCATTTAAATTCTATCTCCGTCTTTATTTTTTTCGTTTTTGTAAAATTAATTTTTATTATTAAAATAAATCTCTGGTGTTTTCATTATTTTTTTTTTTATCATTTAAGAGAATGAATTAAAATTAAGGAAAAATAAAGTAATAATAATACAAAATAATTAATAAAATATATACGTTAATAATAGTCTGACAATAAGTATGGCACATAACTCTCACGTCCTGTTATTTAGGCTTTTTTCAACACATGGAAATTGAAAGTGTGGTTGTTTGGACTATTTCGATTCCCATAAAGGTCCCATTTTTATGGTTTCGTTGGTAAAACCAAAAAAAATAAACCCTTATAGTTTCTTTCCTGTGTCTGGCTGTAACTCTGTACGGTTCCAATAACCTTTGATCAAAAGAGATCCAAACGTGAAACTTTTCAATATTAAAGATCGTTTTGACACGCACACAGGAAAAATATAGCGAACTAAAACTTTTATCAGCTGTTTAAATCCAAAATGGTGGATCATTCATGTCACGCGATTTTTTTTATTTTTTTCAAATTTTAAGTGGGATATCAAATGAAAGGGATTGAAGAGTAGAAAACAAAATATATAACACTCGTGGAAAGTGTTTCATTTTTACTACGTTTTTATTAGCTTGCTTTCTTGTTTGTTTGTTTGTTTGTCCAGTACAAATCTTGAAAGTTATTTTATTTGTTTTGACATATCCCATATTTACGATCTTCATTTTGACGGGTTTCAAATTTATGATTTTGACAGAAAATTTAAAAACGTAGTATATAAAAAAGTTCTTTTTATCTTGTAATTTTCATGACATTTTGTCAAAAAACATCAAATTTTGCGTGTTATTCATTTTATTTATTAATAATTTTTTATTCAATAATAATTGTGCGCAAACAGTTGAAATTAATATGGGCCCATCTATGAGCTACTATTGACTTAATCATCTGAATTTCATTACAATGAGGATGAGGGATTTTCAAGATATATGTAAAAAAAAATATGTGTGAGACTCACGCATTAGAAGTGAAACTTAAGTTCTAGAAGCAGAATAAACATAAGAAATATGTGTATGAAATAGCACAATAAACCTTATTTAAGTAATGCATGTTATATAAATCATTTATTAAGTACGCAACATACATACTTATAAACAAGAGCTTACAATGCCGCCATAGACATATAACTTCAGAAAGAAACATAATTTCAATTAATAAAATATTTTCATAAAATGTTAGCGAATAAAATCATGAAAACAACATTTATATATATATATATATATATATATATATATATATATATATATATATATATATATATATATATATATATATATATATATATATATATATATATATTAATTGTTAAAATGTAGATATATAATAATACCCCTTTATACCAATTCTGTGTACAGAATAAATCAACTACTCCCGTGGTATAATAGTTAGCACGTTAGACTCTTAATCCAGGGATCGGGGGGTCGAGACTCGGCCAGAGGGAAGATTTTTCACAGGTAAATCAACTGCCGGCCTATGTCGGCAGTCGATTAAAATATCTATCACAGGCGAGGCCGACAAAAACTTGCGATTTCGTTAATTTCCCATCAAAAATGTTTCACTTGGACGAGTTTCGAAACGCGAACTTCGTTTCCCGATGTCAATTTCATCCAAGTAAATTTACTCAAGTTAATTTAAACAAGTTTCACTTCAATTAAAAATTATAACCTATATAATTATGACCTATACCACTGTGAAGATTTCATAAAAATCGGAAGAGGTGTTTACTTATGGTAGTTCACAATATAGGTTGAACGTCAGTCCGAATCGAGATCAGAAATGTAAATGTAATGTGTGTTTGTAAAAATGTGTTGTGAAATGTAAATGTGTGTTTGTACCCTGACGTCTGAAATAGTACATTACGCGTCTAGTGTGGAAAGTAATATTTTGCATGCGAGTGTGAAGTTTGCACCCGAGCGACAGCGGGGGTAGTAAAACCACACGAGCAAAGCAAAATGCAGTTTTCCCACGAGTTGCGTACCGTACTTAATCTACGATTGTGGATTTTAATAGTAAATACAGAAAAAAAGAATTTAAATATACTTCCTGCATGTAAGTACGTATTTCTCTTTTGATTAAGATGGCATTAATTCATTAGTTGTATTTTGTGCCTAATTAATAATTTCGGAATTATCTCAACAAATTAATTGCGTTTTGAAAATTGAAAAAAAAAAATCAATCTTATAACAAAAGATGAACAGAGGCGAAACAAATATTTCAATTGGAATTTAAAATAAAATGATGAACTAGTGAATCATATTTTCGCTCTATCGTTTATTCAAGTATCGACTCTAAAAACATTTTGTTGTTTCTGTTATTTCGTAATCGAAGATATGTTAGCAACTCGAACCGAAACAACACTAACCAAAAACAAAAAAAAAATTCAACATACGAATTCACAAAAACAACATTCCCTACTCTTTCCCTTAGCAATTGAAATATATATATATTCCACCACTGTTACCAACCCATTTAATTATTCGTTCAAAGTCACCTTACATAAACACAAGTATAGGGAGAAAATTGTAAACAAACTCCCAGTTAACATTCAGTTCAGATGTTAGCTAAAAACTAAACGTTTCATGTGCTATATGTACATATATCCGGCTCTAAGGACCATCCATGTTGGTCCTTTGGGCCGGATTTTATATACATATATATAGATGTTCTAGGAAGAGAAAAGTTGGTAAAAATTGAATAATTTAGTTAGTTTTTTATTGGTTTGTTTCAAAACCTGTTTTTTTTTTTTTTTTTTTTTTTTTTTTTTTATTTGTTCTTTCTTCTTTTTCAATGTTCTACCCGCAAAAACACTCACGGATATTTTCAATTAAAGTTTTGAGAAATGTACAAAAAAAAACAGGTTTTGTTTCTATTGGTTTAACTCACACTTATATATATATATATATATATATATATATATATATATATATATATATATATATATATATATATATATATATATATATATATATATATATATATATATATATATATATATAACTTTTGTAAACTGTAATCAATTTAAAACCCATAACATTTAATTTAATCTCGTTTTCGATTTATAGCATAATCAGATTTATTTTCATCATTAATATAGGCAGGGACACATTTCCGCACCGTATGTCGGTGACGGTTAAGAAAGACCATATAATATAATGTCTGCACCGCACCCGCATTGTGCCCGCACCAGATGAGGGTCATATGGCCGCGATATTTATTACTTTGCAAATTATTGTAAAATTGTCACAGTACTACAGTACGCATAATATTATGGAGATTAATTAACTAAAATAATTAAGAAAGTCTGATCACTGATGACCGCTTTCAATCTATTGTTTTTGCTGTTACCATAATTTAGATAAATGTAAACATGTATATAAATAAATAAATATATTTCTTTTATGATAAACATTACATTAAAAAAAAGAAAAAAAAAAAAACCGTTATTATTAACATTGGAGCAAAAGGTGATTATTGAAATACTAATAAATTATTACCTATAAATTAAAATATTTATTTTTATTATTAAATTATTAACTTTCGAATTCATTAATCAATCATCAAAGAGCGCAGACGCACAGTGTGGTATTTTCCCAATCTAGCTGGACAAAATTATTTTTTTGTAAAATATTTAATTTTGGTAATCTAATTTGTGTTTTCTAGGTAAATATGAAATAGATAAAACAAACTAAAGGATTTTATTATTTTTAAATACATTTTAAGATATTATGTATCTACAGTTTATATTTTTTTTTTTATAATAGATGCAAATCTCATTGCTTCTCATGATTTACATTGTAATGTTGCACAGTTTTGGTTTACACAGCCTTTGATTTATTAGATTGATTTGCCGTAGTTACCCAAACTTGGAGAAGATATTTTCTTAATAACAATGATTTTGAAAAAAAAAAAAAAAAAAAAAAAAAAAAAAAAAAAAAAAAAAAAAAAAAAAAAAAAAAAAAAAAATGAAATAGCGTTTGGAAAAATTATCCTCAATGATAAAGTTAAGTTATTTAGGTTATTGGGTAAGGTTTGCGCAAATATGCGCAAAACATGTTACTCAATCTGTAAACCACATGGCTTTATGTTTGAAAAAACGTCAATAATATAGTGGGATATTGTGGGATTACCAATTTAAAATTTACCCGAATATTTCATTACTTTTCATTGCATGAAAGACAAATTAAATATGTTTACAAAATAAAAAAAAGTTTTTTTTTTTTTAAAGTGGGTACTTACCTTTCAGGGGCTCCATTTAATGCCATTCTACACAATTAAAGCCAAAGAAAAGTGTACAAATATTTTTAAATTGAAAGTGTTTGAACCAAGGCTAGTTACAAACTGATAAATAAATATTCTAAATTATTTTACTTTCTCATATTTTTTTACTATGATCTACAAACCCGTAATCACTTTGAATTAATTTTCTTGTTGATTTTTTTTACTTTTAGACTTTCCTTGTATCACTAAACTGCTTTTTGATTTGCATTTTTAAATTAAATTTTTATACTTTTGTCCAGCTAGATTTGGAAAATCCCGCACTGTGAGACGATTGAAATTAAGTTTGGGCTATCTGCAGGCTACTTGCGACAAACCATCCAAATTTCATATTAATCAGTTGAGTACTTTTGAAGATAAAGGTCTAAATAAATGTATGTTTGTGCGCATGTGCAAGATAAAATAATGGGCGCGGAAGGTTGAAATTTATATGGGATCAATAATAGGCTAAGTATGACCTACCATCCAAATGTTATTAAAATCAGAAGTGTTGTTTTTAACACATCTTGGTTCGAAAAAATGAAAAATTGGAATTTTTATCAACACTATCTCGAAAACGGTATGTCTCACTTCAAACATGAATAGGACCTTTTTTGTGCAGAATTATGTGAGAAATATTTTTGTTAATAACACTTCTCTTCAAAAAAAATAAACAGTTTTGCGTAAAAAGTGAAAAATAGACAGCAAATTAGTGTGGCACATAGCTTCCTCGCATCCTATCATGTACTTTATTGTTATATTTTATATTAAACATTAACATTATTTTTATATTACTTTATTGTTATATTGTTTATTGTGTAAAAACTATTAATAGTTTTAGCGATCTTTAACACTTCATAGCGGTGGAGATGTTGGTTTTACTAAAAAATTGTATTTGTAAAAAAATGTTTGTCTCATTGAATAGATGAAGATAATTTTTTTCCCGACCAAAAATTCCAATTTTTAATTTTAAGTTCACGTTTACGCGAGAGTTGCTCGTGAATGCTTTGACGGATAACGTTGTCCAACGAACTAGTCCTGGGCATTGGTAAAATGAACATGTCTATTAAATTTCATCAAAATCGGTCGAAATTTTCTCAAGTTATCGTCGCACGTTTCATAATTCGTGGACACACAGACCGACAGACAGACACGAGACCAAAAATGTTCCCTGATGTCTGAAACGGATTTCTGTCTTGGCATTTTTAAAATCGGAGGCATAAAAGTTTTTCGTTCTCAAAAGTGAGCACAATGCTTCCGTTACCTTCGGTAAGCTCGGAAGCAATAAGTAAATTTTGAACTTTAAGAGGGGGAAGGGGGGAAGCACAAGGGGGAGAAGTGGGGACTTTTGAGAGAATGTACCTCTTATCATGGTCTATCATCAGGAAAAAATCCAGATTTCCCCTAATTAGTTGCGGGTACAGCCTGTTTTTGGCCTTTATTGACTGAGCTATAAAGAGCTTTTCAACGATATGCATCATGAAGGATATATACTATTTTGACTTTTGTACCCCTTACCCTTGTGTTCGAAATTTAAATTATTTTAGAAATTTCGTTTTTAATTTCTAAATCAAAGAAACCTTCGGAGAAAGTGGCCCAGACATCTACTAAATATAAGATTACTTATTAATACTTCTGCGTGTACCAAAATTTCATGGTCATAGCATAGGTCCAGTTGTTTGAGAGATATCGTGATGTGTCAGTGAGTGAGTGAGTCAGTCAGTCAGTCAGTCAGTGGTATTTGGATTTTATATAATATAGATTAAGTACAGAATTTGTGCACAATTTGACACCAAGGGATGTGCCATGCAAGCGTGACACATAGGAACTGTTCCAACATCAGACATTACGTCATTAAGATGTTGGCTCGGCATTACGCCATGTCCTGCATCGTTTCGTCGCGTCCGACTCATCAGGAACATTTTTTAAATCTCGCTTTATTTAGTTAAATATTTTCTTGTTTTAAGGGTTTTTTTATTTTAATTTTCTGTGTTACTTTAAATATTTAATTATAACAATAGTTTTTAATAATCGAATAATTAATTTGGAAGCGGGTTATTTCTATTGCAGAATATGATTTTATTCTACAAAATTGTCACAGTTTGCCTTTTCAAAAAATTGATTGTGAATATAAAAAAATGAAATACATACAATTTTAAAAAATTTAACTTAAATATTAATAGTACATTACGCGTCGAGTGCGGAAAGTCCACACTCCACACGAGCAATGCAAAATGCCGTTTTCGCACGAGTTGCGTACCGTACTTTATCTACGATTGTTAGATTTAAATAATAAATACAGAAAAAAATAAACTTGCTCCATGTAAGTTCGTATCTCTCTCTTGATAAAGATGACATCTTGAGTTGTATTTTTTGCCGAATTAAATATTTCTGGAGGAGTATTATTATTCTCCACATTTTCGTCAAAGTCACTTGATTCACTCATTGTTTTTCACTAAAAACTCGATATAAACAGTTACTTTAATAAAAGAACAGCAAATTAGTTTTGTTAAATGTAAACAAACACGCTAATTGTGCAATAAATGAAGAATTATGAACGCGCATGCACAATGAATACAACTAGACAAGACTACTATGAAAAGAATCACTGTCTACGCATCTAAACAGAGATACAGTCAAAGCTGGATTTACATATTTGGTGGCCAGGGGCCCAAGAAAAATTGCCGCCTAACGGTAATGGTCGTATAAAGCTGAAGAATTCCTCCTCTGTACCGTACTAGCGTGGTAAAGAAGAGGAATTCTTCAGAACTATGAGACGCGCATGCGCAATGAATACAAGTACGTAAAGAATCACTTTCTACGTATCTAAACAGAGATATAATGTTTATATTTCGTATCAATCGTAGATAAACATATTTATAAAATTATAAATATGAAGGAAGAAAATTTTGTTTTAAAAATAACATAACCTGATCGAATTTTTCACATTCTTCTTCAGAATTCACATTTTTCTTTCCTATAGTTATAACTTATAACCATACTAGGTAGGTAATCTGTCCTACTAGATTTTCCAGATCTACTAGAAGTTCGTGGCGACACTTTATTGGCTTAGTTCTCCATCCCTATTTTATACGATCCTCGAATGGACTACAATTTAAAGAATAGTAGGTAACCATATTATTCCCAAAAGCCGTTAAATACACAATTTAGATTTTTTATTATTTTATTACATTTTGTCCGAACTATTTTAATTTCTATAACATATTATAAGGTTATCATTTTACTTAATTTTATCAGATAAATTTGATGTTTTAGTCACATTAGTTGAAGCAGAGTTAAAAAAAAAAGGCCGCATTTTTGCACTGAGACAAGCAAAAACTTGCTTTTGATAATTTACATATAGAAAAATTGGCACTTCTTTAATATATATAATATATACATATATATATATATATATATATATATATATATATATATATATATATATATATATATATATATATATATATATATATATATCTATATATATATATATATATATACAGGGTGTCCCGGGTCAGGACCGACAAACTTTGGGATGTGATAGTGCAGTTAATTTGGAGTAATAAAAGTTCAATAAACCATGGTCCTAATCTCATTTGTTTTCTAGCTATCTTATTTTTAACTTTTTTTTGTAAAACGCGACTTTCACTAAATAAATTGGCAATATCATTGGAAGTAATTAAGCTAGAATGATAAATGATATACCACCTAAAAGAGCATGAAAAATTCTTAAAGATAAACATCATTTCAGCTATTAAATTTCATTTTTAGTCACACGTTAATTCGTTAGAACTTGAAAATAATAAAATTTAATTAAAAAAAGAAAATGTTAAGAGCTTGTATAACTACTGTATTGTATTAGATAACTATGGGTGCAAAACTCCTTAAAGTTGGCGCATTTACTAAGCTTCAAAACGATACTATTAATTTTAAAATATTGCAACTTAAAGTATCCGAAATGGTGATGAAATTCCAAAAAAACATGTCCTACTGTAAGGTGAGATAGGGTTGGGGGAATGGCAAGTGCCCTGAAAATGCAAACGTCGGGTGATTTTTTTTCTTTTTCTTTTAAGTTGTAATAAAACTCCAGTATAATAAAACGTTAAAGTCAGAGTTTAGTCAAAGTACCAATGATACTACCGTCATTGTTAAGTCATAGCACCTGATGAATCTTATAATTATTAAGGGTGTAATAATTTATTTCTATTACGATAATTAATTATTTTTATAATAATATTCTTTGTAACATAACCAAAATTGTACTGAATTGAATTATCTTATTACTTTTTTTTTTCAAAGTAATAAGATGAAAAAAAAAAAAAATCATTAAAGATGAAATAGAAAATTGTAATAATAAAATAACCGACCTTTATTATTTAAAATTAACACTTCTGTAATTACTATTATAAATGTTCAAAATGGTGCCCTCCTTCATTCATACACATCCACAAGTTTTAAGTCGAGATTTGCTGCATTTTATGGGAGTCGCATTTTTGTCATTTATTTGATGAGCTGCTGCTTGTATCCTGTTTATTAGCTCTTCTTGACTGTTAACCGTTATTCTAAACACCAAATCTTTCATCCATCCCCTCAAACAGAAATCTAAAGGTGTAATTTCTGGTGACCTGGGTGGCCAAGCAACCGGTTCTCCTCTTCCAATGCACCTATTAGGGTAGTGTTGAATGCAGCAAATCTCTACTTAAAAAATGTAGGATGTGTATTAATGATGAAGGGCACCATTTTGTACATTTATTATAGTAATTACAGAAGTGTTAATTGTAAGTAAAGAAGGTCGGTATATTTTATTATTACACTTTTCTATTTTATTCTTAAATGATTTTTTTTAAGTAATAAGATAATTCAATTAATACAGGACAATTTTGGTTATGTTACAAAGAATATTATTATAAAAATAATTAATTATCGTAATAGAAATAAATTATTACACCCTTAATAATTATAAGATTCATCAGGTGCTATGACTTAACAATGACGGTAGTATCATTGGTACTTTGACTAAACTCTGACTTTAACGTTTTATTATACTGGAGTTTTATTACAACTTAAAAGAAAAAGAAAAAAAATCACCCGACGTTTGCATTTTCAGGGCACTTGCCATTCCCCCAACCCTATCTCACCTTACAGTAGGACATGTTTTTTTGGAATTTCATCACTATTTCGGATACTTTAAGTTGCAATATTTTAAAATTAATAGTATCGTTTTGAAGCTTAGTAAATGCGCCAACTTTAAGGAGTTTTGCACCCATAGTTATCTAATACAATACAGTAGTTATACAAGCTCTTAACATTTTCTTTTTTTAATTAAATTTTATTATTTTCAAGTTCTAACGAATTAACGTGTGACTAAAAATGAAATTTAATAGCTGAAATGATGTTTATCTTTAAGAATTTTTCATGCTCTTTCAGGTGGTATATCATTTATCATTCTAGCTTAATTACTTCCAATGATATTGCCAATTTATTTAGTGAAAGTCGCGTTTTAAAAAAAAAAGTTAATAATAAGATAGCTAGAAAACAAATGAGAATAGGACCATGGTTTATTGAACTTTTATTACTCCAAATTAACTGCACTATCACATCCCAAAGTTTGTCGGTCCTGACCCGGGACACCCTGTATATATATATATATATATATATATATATATATATATATATATATATATACGTAATAAAGAATAAAAATGTATATAAATTAAATAATGAAACTCACAACAATGATTTCCGGTGCTACCTGAAGAAGGAAGTCTCAAGTTATGGTTGGAACTTCGGCGATAACTAAACAAAAACCAAGAAAAAGCGAAACTGTAATTATTATTAAAATATATTTATAAACTTAATTATTAATTACACTATTTACTAATATGTCCACGGATATGGTTGCGAATATGAGTATTGACATAAAACCAATCACCTCTAACCACCTCAAACCACCTCTAACCACCTCAAACCACCTCTAACCACCTCAAACCACCTCTAACAACCTCTACACACCTCAAACCACCTCTAACCACCTCAAACCACCTCTAACCACCTCAAACCACCTCTAACCACCTCTACACACCTTAAACCACCTCTAACCACCTCTACACACCTCAAACCACCTCTAACCACCTGAAACCACCTCTAACCACCTCTACACACCTTAAACCACCTCTAACCACCTCTACACACCTCAAACCACCTCTAACCACCTCAAACCACCTCTAACCACCTCTAACCACCTCTACACACCTTAAACCACCTCTAACCACCTCTACACACCTCAAACCACCTCAAACCACCTCTAACCACCTCTAGTCATGCTTTATAAAATGTTCTCCTGCTTGTTCTTAAATGAAGATTTATTGTACGTTTATTTTTCAAAATGCACCCTGTACCCAAAAAGTACAATTTTCCAAAAGAGGATGCTGGAAGAAATTTTGACAATTAAAGAAAAAAGTATTCTTCGTAATTTTTTTAGGCAGCATTATACATTTTTGTTTCACGTAAATGGGTTGAAAATGAGAAATCCCCCCCCCCCAAACATTTATGAAAAGTTAAATTTTCCTTATTTTTAATAAATGAGTGATTAATTTAAAGGTTATGTTGAGTGAATTCAAAGTTGTGGAATTGCTCTTTTTAAAAAAATAAAAAATAAAATACATAATAATAATAATAATAACTTCTTGTCTTGCCTCGTGAAGCAGTGCAATGTTAATTTAAATCAAATTATAATTACTATTTACAAAGGGAGATAGACAGAGAAAAATAGGCTTCAGCGCCGGGATTCGAACCACGGACCTCTCTAGTAATTATAATTTGATTTAAATTAAAATTTAAACGTTCCGTTGTATGAATACTACCAAAAACTGAATAATTGAATTCGCAGTGTAATGTTGTCATAC
The DNA here is from genome assembly GCA_951217055.1 of Gerris lacustris. NCBI lineage: Eukaryota > Metazoa > Arthropoda > Insecta > Hemiptera > Gerridae > Gerris > Gerris lacustris. The sequence continues at coordinate 11,578,809 of OX578277.1, forward strand.
ATTTCCTTGTCATCTAGCTTCCTTTGATCCGGGCCAACAATCATAGGGTTTGGTTTGCATGGCAAAATAGTACATATAAGCCAAGCATGGCAAAATAGTACATTTATGCCAATCATAGCAAAATGGCACATGTCCAGCTTTCAGGGGAGAAAGGACCCTCTAATTTAGGGATAAAATTAAATAACTATCCCTCTTGAAAATATGACTCAGAGGCTGTCATTTTTTTTTAAATATTTAGTAAATTAAATTGTAGTGTTCAGAAAATGTTGTATCTACATGTTTTTCGAAAATGAGATTATGTCATTTTTAGGGTTTAGTAAAATGAGATTATGTCATTTTTAGGGTTTAGTAAAATGAGATTATGTCATTTTTAGGGTTTAGTAAAATGAGATTATGTCATTTTTAGGGTTTAGTAAAATAAGATTATGTCATTTTTAGGGTTTAGTAAAATGAGATTATGTCATTTTTAGGGTTTAGTAAAATGAGATTATGTCATTTTTAGGGTTTAGTAAAATGAGATTAGGGGGGTGGGGGGTTGATGGTCTCGAAACCGTATGTCCATCCTAAATAAGAGAAACAAGAGGTCTAGTAGATACGTCATTGTGAAAAAGATGCAATTTACTAAACTAAATTTCCAGGGGCGGATGGGGAGGTAGCGTGCGGCACGAGAAAACATATCAACCGGCGTCATATAGGCACCCCCCCCCCCCCCCCCCAAATCTCATATTTTTTATAAATTGCTTTGACACCTATTTTATAGGTACAAACGTAGGCGGCCGAAGGTATGGGCGGGGGGGGGGGGGGTTAAGGAAAAATTAAAAGAAAAGCATTATTTGTATCATTAAATCAAGCGTCTTACAATAAATATATATTGAATATAAGAAAAAAGTTGATCATGATGAGTTTATTATAGTTAAAGAGTATGTTTGTTAAAGGATGTTGGATTGAAATAGAACTGTTTTCTACCTACCCGGCCTATTAATTTAAAAATATACCTCTTCCCTATTCTAAAGCTTCTGCTTGTATCAGGTTGAAATTTTACATGCCTGTTTCAATTGTACTTTAGACAATGTGTAAGAAGTCTTATTAAAATCGTTATACGTTAGAACGGAAGATATCGGTAAAAACTATGTTTTCTTTATTTTAAACGTTTAGGTCCGCTTTAATTGTTTTAACGATCTTTATTAATTCATAGCGGTGTCGCTGTTAGAAACAACTTAGCCTGAACATTAGTAAAAGGAACATGTCTACCAAATTTCAACTAAATCGGTCAATTTTTTCTCAAGTTATCGTCGGACACGTAAACGTTACGGACAGACAGACAGGCATACTGACAGGATGCATAGTTTGTTGAATGTAAGAAGCTCGCTTACGCTCACTTCAATTAACAATAATTTTACTAAAAAGTAATAAATTTGTACAGGAGTTTTTTTTTTTTTTATAAAGAATTTAGTTTATTCGAAAACCCAAAAATAAAAATTAATTTTCCCTCTTGCATAATCTATCTTGGGACACACTGTATATATTAGCAACAATTTTACTGCATAAAAACTCATAAACTTTTAGTTAAAAGTAATACATTTGTATTTTTAAATTATTAATTTGTATTTTTTTCTGTTTTCTTATTATATTAAACTAGCTGGATACCCGTGCTTCGCTACGGATTGTTATATTTATTTGATAAGTTTATAAACTACCATCAAGAAACATTTAAATTATTTTACTCTGCGAAAATATCTATATTCTCTCCCTCCCACTTATTTCTATACCCCCTTCTCTTTGATAAGATAATTTGCAAATATCCTAAATTTACTCCCCTCCTAAATGAAAATATTACAAAACTTTACATAACAACAATTACTGTACTCTTAAAGAGCTTTTCAACAAATTTGCTTCATGAAGGGTATTCATTACTTTGACCCCGTATCATCAAATTAGGATCAAACTGTAAATTTGTATAAAAGATATACTCTCATACGGATACTCTTCTTTTTTTGTAAGATATACCTATATTTATCCATTTTACCCCCCTTCTAAGAGAAAATATGATAAAACTGTACATAACAACAATTATTATACTTTTAATGAGCTTTTCAACGACATGCATCATAAAGGGTATTAATTACTTTGACCCCGTATTCATTACTTGTACCCCGTACCCCTGTGTACCAATATTTAAATTTTAAAAATTCATGTAGAAAGTGTTTTTCCCCTTGCTTTGAAGATTAAGTATGCAAATTTTCATCGAGATCGGACTAAAACTGTAGATTTGTATAAAGAACATATATATATTTATTTATATATATATATGGCCGCCATCTTGAATCAAACGCCCGATTGGTAAACTATTTATCAAAAATTTACTTTCATAAAAAGAAGCTAACTTATAAATTTCAAGGTTCTAGTGCAATTGGTTCCGGAGATATCGTCTTATTTTTTATATAAATGACCGCCATCTTGAATCAAGATGGTGGATTTTAAAAAGTTTCTTAGCGATCACCTAGGAGGTAAGAGGAACACACCTACAAAATTTCATGGTCACATAGGTCCAGTAGTTTCAGAGATATCGTGATGTGTCAGTCAGTGAGTGGTATTTGGATTTTATATACATATATATAGATAAAAGATTTTTCCAATTTTACCCCCTCCTAAATGAAAATATAACAAAATTGTCTATAACAATAATTACTCAATTACTGTACTCTTAAAGAGCTTTTCAACGATATGCATCATTAAAAGTATTCATTACTTTGACATTTGTACCCCGTACCCCTGTGTACCAACATTTTAACTTCATAATCTCATGTAGGCAGTGACCTTCCCCTTGTTTTGAAGGAAAGTGTGTAAATTCATCAAATTGGGGTAAACTGTAGATTTGTATAAATGACACTTATAGACACTCTTCATTTATATAAGATGTAGTTATACATATTTTTACATTTTTCCCCCCTCCTAAATGAAAATATGACAAAACTGTACATAACAACAATTACTGTACTTTTAAAGAGCTTTTCAATGATATGCATCATTAAAAGTATTCATTACTTTGACATTTGTACCCCGTACCCCTGGGTACAAAAATAAAAATTTCGCAAAATCCTTTCTTAGTGGATGCCTATGATATGAACCGAGTATATCCTCAAAATTTCAAGTCTCTCGGTTAAGCAGATTTTGCTGTGCGTTGATTCTATGTCAGTCAGTCAGTCAATCAGGACATTGCCACTTATATTATAGATAAATTAATTATGACTGAAGATTTTTAGAAAAATTCCGAATCATATTGTCAGAATGAATTAGTGTTCTACCGGTTTTTATTTTTACCACACCTCATCCGGCCATCTAAAATAATTTCCATGCAATATTACTTTTCACTAAATTATCTTGTACTATTTTATTGGTACATAGTCAAAACAAATTCCAGAAATAATTATTATTTATTGTAATTGTTTTACCGTCTCTAGAAAACAGTAAAATTATGGATATATTCTTATATCAAAAACGATACTCTTATGTAAAATAATTACAAGATAAAAAGAACTTTTTATATACTAAGTTTTTAAATTTTCTGTTGAATAAATAAAAAATCATAAATTAGAAACCCGTCAAAATGAAGATCGTAAATATGGGTCATGTCAAAACAACTTGCGGATTTTTTCCGAACTAACTTTCCATACAGAAATGTTTGCTGAAAACTAAATAAATTCAGCTGAAAGATGGCTAAAAGTAATAAAATAATGCATTGTCATCGTGTTCTGAGCTATTCAAAAAGTTTCAAAAGTCTAGTCGGGATGTTAGTTAAAAATCGATTACAAGATTTGTACTGGACAAACAAATAAACAAGAAAGCAAGCTAATAAAAACGTAGTAAAAATCACTCAAATCCTAAACTCATTATTGTATTTTATTTATTTTTAAAAAAATGTAGACGACGAGGATATTAGCAATTATACACAGGTATAAGTATAAGAATTCTCAAAACTGTCTGACAGAATTTGTTAGAGGTATAAAGGGTTTTATAGGTATAAAAGGTATGGGGAGTGGGGAGTTTGTAGATGATAAAGAAGGGAAAAGGGAAAAATTCAGCCGAAGAATATACATAACACTAAGAAGAGTCTAAATGAACTCAAGGTAGGACCATAATACATCCCGTTTTGACAGGGGCTGTCCCGTTATTTAAAGCTTTTTAAGGCGTCCCGTCGGTCCCGAAAATGTCCAATTTTTTGAAAAAAAAAAAAAAAAAAATCTCTTCCAGAAGGTCTGGGAAAATTTAAAAACTTGTCCCATACCTATTGAGTTGGAGACGTTTCCAATATTAGTAAATATGTTATTTATCAACGGTGTGCTTATCAACTGTGTTATATTTACTCATCATCAAGTAAATCTCGGTTATTCACTTTGATACTGATACCATGCCGCTGTGATCAACTAATTTAGAATCTGAGGATGGGCTATTAAGTGAAACTGGTTATTTGTTAATGTTATTACTAATACTTTGTGTGAAGACATAGTGTGATTTTCCCTCCTTTTCAAAATGTTAACTATGTTCTTTATTGTGAGGGGTAAATCAGTACTATATGCCCCACCTGTTTCTAAATGTCCGACTTACTTAGTTCTTATTTGTTTAACTGTACCTTTTCACATTACAAAAACGATTTCTTTTGTAGCCTCTCGATAAATTCAATCTATTTTTTTTAAATTCATTTTTTCTTTAAATTTAGTGAAAAATGATGGAAGCTTATAATTATTTTAGGTTAAGGTTAGTACTTTCTTACCTAACCTAACCATAACCTTCCATCATTACATCATTACCCTAAAAGGAGACACTTTATGTAGAATTTAAAAAAAAAAAAAAATCCATTGGGTTTATCGGGATGACACAACCAAAATCGTTTTTATAATGTACAAAACCTGTAAAAAGGTACAGTTTAAAATAAAAGTAAGTAAATCAGACAATACGAAATAGGTGGGCAAAATAGAGCTGATTTACCAATTGATTTCGAAAGAGAAAAGTTTATCTAAATAATGCAAATTTTTCCTTAAAATTCCCAAAATTTTCCTCGGCACAGAAGTTGTTTTTTTTTTAGAGTATTTTTTATTGTTATCTACAATTTCCAACGTTTTTCGTGATCCTAAAATATTTTGATGCGACCCTATTTTGGAAAACGCTGAGTTAGATTATAATAAAGAAAGGAAAAAAATCAGCAGAAGATTATATAGAACTCAGTGGCGTAACTAAGAAATCCGGCGCCCCCCCCCCCCCCCGCAGCTTTTGAAAATGCGCCTCCTATAGCAAAAATTACCCCCCCCCCCCCTACTTCTTTTTGTAAAAATAATTTATTTTGCAATTTATTTAATTTGCAAACAGATTATTTTCTATTTTTTTAAATGCTCGTGTACTCGAGTACAGTACTATTACAGTAATTATTTTATTTTTATTCCTTGATAAAAGTAGTAAAATAATAATATAAATTGATGAAAACAAATCAACAACCTTGTTCCTTGCTTGAAGACTTGAACTGGAATATCTTATACACATATACAGATGCACATAAAGCCACTAAATACCTAATTAAGAAACTAAAAGACAATATACAACTTTGCCCATCTATCTGTCAATTAGTGTGGCACAAAGCTTCCCCGCGTCCTATTTTGTATTCTTTAATGATTTTAGGCTTTTAAAACTTAATATTGTTGAATTTATTTAATTTTCCCCCCTATCGATTTTTAATTAATCAAAATTGTTTTGATTAATTTAACATTAAATAAAGTACCAATTTAGCAAAATTTAATGAGCGCTAACAGTTGAAATTAATCTGGGATTATATGCGGGCTACTTTCGGCAAACTATCCAAAAAACTTTTTCGGTTAAACGGTTTCAACTTAACTGGGACCAACAATAAGTTAAATCATGACCCACCATCCGAATTTCATTCAAATTGGATGAGTATTAGCGACAGACACGAAAACAAAAATGTTTCCTGTTATCTAAAACGGATTTCTGTCTTAGAATTTTTGAAATCTGAGACATAAAATTTGTTCGTTCTTCAGAACGATCACAATAGCTTCAGTTACCTTCGGTAAGCTCGGAAGCAAAAGAAAAAAGTGTTTGCTACTGGAGGAGGAGGAAGATGACGATTAACAAATAGACGTGACGGGGCTCCTCTAGAGTCCTGACGGCTATACTATGATAGTCTGAAAAATGCACTCACCCTTTCCAAATAAATTCTTCACCAAAATAATTTAATTTTACGCACAAAATAACAACGTAGAATAAGAAATAAAAAATAGTAGAGCTTTCTAGCGAAAGGAAAGTTAAAGTTCACAGCAAATGACACAACCACCCCGCACGAGAGCTATAACTGAACAGAACTGAACTTGATAAATGTGATTAATAGATAACAATTCTTAAAAAGGGAAGGGTAGAAAATATAACAACTCTAAAGGGAGGTAAAATTAGCTAGGTAAGAAAAGAGTTAGAAACTAAATAAAAAGAGGTTGTGATAGGGAAGAAGAAGTAAGGGGGGTTAAGAAAGAAAGAGAAATACATATTATATAGAAAAGACAAGCGGTAGAGAAAGAGATGGAAGTATAACTTGTTAAAGTTTGGAACAGATTTCCTTATCTAGTACAGCTAAAACCGGATTAGATAAGAAAAATTGTAGTTAAAATCAACACTTTGATCTCCTGCCATTCGAAAATGAAGAAGGGATTCCGATATACTTATACTTACCCATATTATTATAGGTATAGTGACACAACTAGAAAACCAAACTGAGCAATCAACTCTAAACCATAACATCTCATATCATTCTCACCCTGTTTAAATTCTATTATTTGTTTATCTCTCATTTATTTTCATCTCCCAAAAATAATTTTACTAAAATAATTCCGCCCACATAGAGTTTCTATTAATTTTTATTATTAAATATAAATATTATTGTTTATTCATTTTTCGGCGCCCCCTAGAGCAGGCGCCCCCCCGCGCCGCGGGGTTGGCGGGGGCGCTATTTACGCCACTGATAGAACTCTAAAAAATAAAGAACTTTATGTAGGGGAGTAAAGTTGATAAAGAAACAGATAGAATATTGCTAAATCTTTTCCAGTCTACTCATCATTAAATAAATTTATTTTTTACCAATTGGGTTTTGTGATCGTTCTGAAGAACTAAAATATTTTATGATTCCAATTTCAAAAATTCCAAGACAAAAATCAGTTTCAGACATCAAGGAATATTTTTGGTTTCATGTCTGGCTGTCGGTCTGTCGCTCAGTTTTTTCGAACCAACATATCTGAAATTAACCTATTCTTGGAATTAACCTATTCTTGGAATTAACCTATTCTTGAAATTAACCTATTCTTGGAATTGACCTTTTCTTGGAATTGACCTATTCTTGGAATTAACCTATTCTTGGTCCCATAAACATTTTAACCTTCTGCGCCTACTTGTTTCTCTTCCACATGAGCACAAACATACATTTATGTTCCCCTATATCAAAAAAATCAAAAGTACTTATCTGATTAGTATATAACTTTTATAGTTTATCGAAAGTAACCCGCTGATAGCCCCAGATAAATATAAAACATCTGCGCTCTTTAACTTTTGCACAAATTGATACTTAAATTCAGGTAAAAAATAAAAAATAAAAATTTTACTGATTAAAAAAACGGAGGAAACAATTAAACAATAGAGACAATATTGGCTTGTAAAAGCATAAAATTAATAAAGTACGTGATTGGATCCCTCTGGAAGCTATGTGCCACACCGATTGGCAGTCTATTTTTTTATAGCTATTGTTTAAATTAAAATGTTACAAATGAATCAAGACATTTCTAAACCTGGAACCAGTGGCGTAGGAACGGGGGGGCTATCGGGCTTGAGCCCCCCCCCCCCCCCCCCCCCCCCCGTCAGATTTGAAGGGGCATTAAACTTACAAATAAAATAAAAATTAGCACATGGGTTTATGTCTAAAACTGCTCAAAATGCAGTTTTTGAACGTTTATTTTCCAAAATTTTCCCGGGGGAAGACCCCCGGACCCCCCTTCTATAGGGATGGGGGGGGGCAGAGAGAGGGTAGGTTTTAGTCTTGCACCTTAATTTCTAGAAATCGAGCACAGATAAAGAGTATGTACCCCCCCCCCCCCCCCCCCCCCTCACTGTGCTGAACGAGCACAGTGAGTTCTTCATTTCAGAGACTTGGGATTTGAAAAGTTTGTGTGTTTGTTTGTTTGTCCAACGATAACTGGAGTAAAAATTGATCAATTTCAACGAAATTTGGCACATAGATCCATATCAGCATTTGTGATAACTGTATAGTTTTTGGAATTTCCACACTAAACATTTCCAAGATGGCGGCCAATTTGGTGAACGAATAAAATAAACATTTTTAGTCAGCAGTCTGTCGGAGTATTCTTTGATCCTAATGAGCCACAAACACGGAAAACTGTTCCATGAATTTATTCAAGAACTCACGAGGACTTAGCTTGGAAGCTGTCATGTTCTCAAGGAAGAAAAAACACTACTTTAAAACAAGCTTTCCTATTCACAGCCAACGCATACTATCTCAAATTGTAGCGATAAGTGGCTACAACTGTTTACATGTTCCAACTTGTCGATACGATTTGGAGAAATTGATTCCGACCGGCTTCAACCATCCTGTCCAATTTCAATAAATCGCTACAATGTCCTATTTACACGCAACGATAAATCGTAACAATTCCGTTATTACGATAAATTGCTACCATTTATCGTAGCGTGTAATCCTGCCTTTAGAAAAAAAAATGGAGTTTCTTCATTAATTTAATGAAGAAATTTTAAATATTTTGAAACATTACATATTCATTTATTGAAACCCATGCAAACTATGATGAAGGAGATTTACATCTAGATACACTTCTAGTTTCAATTCAAGAACATCTTTCGGAGCTAATAAATAGTTTTAAAGACTGCTTTCCGGATATCCCTTCAGATAATATGTGGATTAAAGATCCTTTTTCTGTCTAAATTGAAAAGGAAGAAATGTTAAATCTTAGAGAACAAGAAGTTGATAGTATAATTGAAATCTCATGCGCAACCGATCTGTAAAAAGTGTTTGTAACTGTACCACTAATTAATTTTTGTTTGCGCTGTCAAAAGCAAAAGGTGTATCCAAGCGTATGCGAAAAAGCGATACAATTTTGAATGCCTTTGTCACTACTTATACGTGTGAAGCTGTGTTCTCAACCTTGGTGTACTTAAAAAATAAGTATCGAAACATATTGGATGTCGAACCTAATTTGAGAATAAAATTAACATTATTACCTCCTAATTTGAAATTGTTATGTGATGACAAACACAAACAACATCATCCTTCGCACTAAGGACAAAATATGTGGAAAGAAAAGCTTAAATGAAGTAAGCTAAAGTTTTAAATGAATATATAATTGTTAATTTTTTAATTACTTATATTTTTCTTATATAATGATTTTGCAATTTTTGAGTATGAATAAAAAACAAATAACTTGATTTTTACTAAACTTTTTTTTTTTTCTGAAAATAAATACATTTTTTTATTTCAAGGTGGGTCGCGAAAAATTTTGTAAATCTCGTACCGGGCCGCGGTCAAAAAAGTTTGGGAAACGCTGAAATACATTATCTATATTAAATATATTCTAATTCAATATAGTTTTTCAAAAGTAATATATTTCATATTAGGTTATACATTTTTTAAATTAATATCTTTAATATTGCGAAGTCTATATTACAGTCTTTTGCAGTCTTCGAGTATTCATCCTCTAATGGATTTGCACTTTTTAGCAATTGAGTAATTTATTTTTCTTTTTTTATATACCACCTTTTGCCCAAATTGAATTGGTTTAAAATGCCACAAACGGATAAAGCCTTTTCTAGAACGAATCTTATTTTTATTCATTAATTTTTTTTATTTTGTATATTTCTAGACATGTATGATTTCTGGAACTCCATTGTACAATATATAGAGTAAATACATTTTTTTAAGCAATAAAGATTCTATTCTTTATATAATCTATTTTAAATATATTATACTTGAATATATTATTTCAAATTAATATATTTCATATTAACTAATATGATTTCAAATTTGTATATTTCAAATTATAAAAAAAAAGTTATCCAAATAATTTGTGTTTTATACAAATTAAGTTATATGATATTTTATTTAAGTTATATAAATTAAATTAATAGTTTTCATATCAAGTAATATATTTCAAATTAATTATATTCTATATTAAGTAATTATATTAAAATAATTTATATTTCATTTTAAACAAATATATTTCAAATAATATATGAAACAAATATACAAAAATAATTCCTTCTGAAATATTGAGGTTATATAAAAAAAAAAATGAATATAACTTAATAAATACTTTTATTAAATATATTTATTTTTTGGAGTTTTTTTACGTATAGAATATGATGTGTTAAAATTAATGGATAATTAATTAAATATATGAGTATAAATTTAATTATCTATATAATTAAATAAAATAAAATCAATTAATTAAATATATATTAAATAAATTAGATTAATATAATTAAATTAAATAAATAGTTATTATATTTTAATCATATATATCAGTTAGTTACTAAATAAAATTAATTATTAATAAAAAAAATTATCCATGATTTTTTTTTCTGTTGAGGTAATTCTTTTTTTTTTTTTTTTTGTTTGTTTTTAATTGAAAAAATGTTAATCGTAAAAATAAAATTAATGATAAAAAAAAATGAATAAATGTTAGTTTACATTAAAGATAATGGCTGTTTATGTAATTCGTGATGTAGAAAACCGTACGGATGTAAACTCGGCGAAGTTTAGAACGACACTGAAATTTTTAGAGCTGCACAGGTCTTCGAGGGTAGCTTTACCCCCACCACTCTATTCTAAGCTACAGGTGGAAACCTCCCCCTCTCTACTGGTAAACCCCTCCCCTTGTACGACCCTTCTCTGGAAAAGTCAGTTTTCTTTTTTTTACGTTTTCACGGAGGTTAAAATCGTTCTATCCCACCTGTATCTACACCCTATAATTTTTCGAAGACATTCCCTCCCCTCTTTCGTCAAGAATTTGTTTGGGGGGGGGGGTGAAATGTCTAATATATAGCTTTACCAATTTTTATTTTTTTAATCTTAAAAATACAAACTTTGTATTGGGGAAAAAGAGAAGTGTCCAAACAAAGTTTAATATTTAAAAAAAAAGTTTTAAAAAGTTGAAAATAAATAATAATAATAAATAAGGTTGACTTTATAAATTGAAGCAGCCCACTGTTGATTTATTCAGGATCTGATGATCAATAGCCTTATTTAAAATCATCATGTAATCCCGCCTAGAGGACCAAACAATCCGGTCTGAAGGACCAAATAATCCTGTCTGAAGGACTAAACAATCCAGTCTGAAGGACCAAAAATCCTCTATAATGAACTAAAATATTTGTTAGGAGATTGGTCTCCAATAAACTTAGCATAAATGTAGATAGTATTCTAAATAACACTAAGTGATTTCAGAAAACAAACTGTATCTAATAGTATGAAACTAATATACGAAGAGTGACTTACATTTTTAATTGTTTAAATAGCACAAAATTAAATAGTACAGAATTAACCCTTACTAAGTTAACACACACTGAAGATGATGTTATTTGTCGAAACGCGTTTGTGAGTTTATGTGTAATAAAAATTGTGGTGACAATATTGTTGTGTAACTTTCTACCAACCTCTCTACTCTCTAGTCATAATTATGAAGTGGTACCACAAAATCTCAGTCAAAACAACTAATTATTTGTTTAAATAGCTTTAAAAATTCTCCAATCAATGCTCATTAACCATTTAAACAAAAGTTTAAACATAACGATATTTTTCGTTAATGCTCAGAAGGCGAATTCTGCCATTTCAATTATAATGCCTCGTTTACATTCAGCCACTTCCACTGCTCCTCACGTTGGCACTGCTGCTTTTAATCCCCAAAATACTTCTGTGTGGAAGCATCGAGGGCAGTGACTGTTTCGATTCTCCGTTACTTGCTTACCATTTTACCTCGGGCAATAGACGACGGCGAAGAAAATGCAGCTTCAGCGACTTATTGCATTTTGTTCTTTATGTTAAACAATTTCTATCGATAATTTATTTGTAGATACACAGCGTGAGTGGCAGGAGCATGGGCAGCGCGATTGGCAGGAGCATGGGCGAGAAAGCATGGGAGCATGGGGGGCGAGGAAGCAGGACCATGGGCGAGGAAGCCGGAGCATGGGCGAGAAGCATGGGCGAGTGGCAGGAGCATGGGCAGCTCGAGTGGCAGGACCATGAGCAGCTCGAGTGGCAGGAGCATGGGCGAGGAAGCATGGGAGCATGGGGGTGAGGAAGCAGGACCATGGGCGAGGAAGCCGGAGCATGGGCGAGAAGCATGGGCGAGTGGCAGGAGCATGGGCAGCTCGAGTGGCAGGACCATGGGCAGCGCGAGTGGCAGGAGCATGAGCAGCGCAAGTAACCTGTTAACATACTCGCGCAATTTCCTGCTCACGGAAGAGGCTGAATGTAAACAAGGCATTAAGCAATGTTCTGGCTAAAAAAAAAAAAAAAAATGGTCAACTGATAAAACATTGACTACGTTGGACTCGACACCTTTATCATTAATAGATTAATATATAAGATGGACCTTTTAGGTTAGAAGAATTCAAGGTCGTCCTAGAAACCCTAATGCTTTTGGTAGTTCGTCCATCCGGCGCATCTTGGATCATACCTCCCGACCAATTGCAGCTAGAGATTTGAAATGTGGTACACAGGTTCAACTTTTGTGCCCAAAAACAGGAAACATGTTGCGAACTTCACAACTCAAATTGGTTCAATTTTTTACTGCGTTTTTATTAGCTTCCTTTCTTGTTTGTTTGTCCGGTACAAATCTGGCAATCGATTTCTAACTAATTTCCCGAATAGCTAGACATTTGAAACTTTTATCATAGCTCAGAACACGATGACAATGCATTATTTTAATACTTTTAGCCATGTTTCAGCAGAATTTTATTGGTTTTCAGCAAATTTTGCTGTACGGAAAGTTAGTTCGGAAAAAATCTGCTGGTTATTTTATTTGTTTTGCCATGTCCCATATTTAAGCAATCTTCATTTTGACGGGTCTCAAATTTGTGATAGATAAACATTGAATGACAGCAAAACAGAAAATATCGATTATATTATTTATATTATTTCAAATATATCGATGGCACGTTTAGATTTGGTGTTGGGGAGATCCGTTGTACTAAGATTTGTCCTTTTATAGGTTTAAGATCAGCTCTCTAGATGGTTGTCATTTATGTGAAGTAAATAAAATCGGAACTATTTTTTTTTCACTAACATTATATATTATATAACAATAACAATTATATTATCAACATTACATGCGATTCAACAGAAAATTTAAAAACGTAGTATATAAAAAGTTCTTTTTATCTTGAAATCATTATTTTTGTAATTTTTAAGTGGGGTATCATAGTAAAGGTATTGAAATGTGAATAACAAATATAATATATTGCATTTTCAAAATGGCAGCAATTTTACCAAGAAGAACCAAATAAGTGGTGACCTATGAGTGTAAAGGATGCACACCTTGTTCATCCAAAGTGCACTTTTTACGTAAGAAACAAAAATTTAGGAAATTTTATAACCGAAGAAACCCTTTTAGTAGCTTTTCATTGACAAATTTTATATTAAATATTAATGACTTTCTCCTATGGAGATGAGAACTTTTCGCAGTATTGAACTTTCTTAATAAATAAAGATTGACTGAGGAATACCTTTTTTAAGAGAAAGGGTCGAATCGTCTCTCCTTCAAATTTTAATTCATATTCTTCGCACCTAAAGGTTCCATCTTACATATTAATCTATTGATAATATAGTAATTCCCCCCCCCCCCCCCCCAAAAAAATAAATAAAATAACTTACATACAGAGTTACGAATAATTAAGTTTTATCCCCCCCCCCCCCTTGGTACTTGCAAATAATTATTTTTACGATCTGTCATCTTGAACTAACACAGAATCTCATAGCTAGAGAGCTGATATTTTGCATGGAAGTTCTTCTTACCCCCTATTAGCTCGCTAATAATTATTTTTACGATCCGCCATAATGATTTATCCGCCATTTACATGCAGAATTTGACATGAAATATCTTCAGAACCTCAGAGCAAGGAAGGGGTAGAGGGAACAATACTATAGAATCGGGGTCTCAAAAAGTGGTTCATTATGCTACACCCTATACTAAACCTCCCAAGCGGCAGTTTGGTGAAAAAGTATCGATATCTCGATAAAAACTCGAAATTTATCTGATATCAGCTGACAAGAATAAGTGATATTTTCTTACGACATTTAATATTTTTATTTTTAATGCAGTTTTCTTTATAAATATGTATTTTAATGTTTGTTATTAACCATATTAATTATCTAAAGGCAGTAACATCGTTAATAAACGTGTAACAGTTCCTAGATAACCAATAGCAATCTTGTTTGAGTAGGGTATCAAATAAATGCTTTTGTTGACAAGAGTCTGTGGGGACGGAAGTACAAGGAATAGACCAATAAGACAAGGACCAGTGACCACGTGATCACTTGAGTTCGGATTGAGCTCGCTTGGGAGGTTTAGTATAGGGGTGTAGCATAATGAACCACTTTACAAATCGCATTGCTCCCTCTACCCCTTCCTTGCTCTGAGTTCAGAACTAATTGCACTATAGACCCTTGAAAGCAATTATGAAATCGTAAATGAGAAATTTTGTCTGAGTTGTCTCAGACCAATTATTTATATTATATATTTAAGACGCGAGTGTAAGCGAGCTTCTTAAATTCAACAAAATCTGCACCCTGTCTGTTTTTATGTTTCTCAATAACGTTAAAGTGTGCAACGATAACGAGTAAAAATTAACCGAATGGTTGAAATATAGTATACATGTTCTTTTTACTAATGCTCGGGCTAAGTTCGGACAACGTCATCGCACGCAACGCTCGCGTAAACGAGATCTTCAAACTACTAGTTGAAATAAAAATAACTTTATCCAATAGAAGTACCGAAGGTCCTATAAGTAGCATCTTTTACATAGTTTCCAGGCGTAGGAGACGGCTAGATTATGATTAAACCGTTGTGGATATTTATGCTACTAAGTCCTACTTATTTATCAATCAAATTATACGTCACTTTATTATTTACACCTATATGTTCAAAAGCACTCATCTGATTCATATGAAATTTGGATGGTTTGTCGTAAGTAGACCGCAGATAGTACCAGATTAATTTCAACCGTCTGCGCTCTTTAACATTTGCTAAATTGATACTTTAATTCGTGAAAAAGCAAATCAATTTTTACTACGTTTTTATTAGCTTGCTTTCTTGTTTGTTTGTCCGGTACAAATTTGGCAATCGATTTCTAACTAAGTTCCCAAATAGCTAGACATTTGAAACTTTTACCATAGCTCAGAACACGATGACAATGCATTATTTTAATACTTTTAGCCGTCTTTCAGCCGAATTTAATTAGTGTTCAGCAAATTTTGCTGTGCGGATAGTTAGTTCGGAAAAAGTCCGCCAGTTATTTTATTTGTTTTGCCATATCCAATATTTACGCTATCTTCATTTTGACGGGTCTCAAATTTGTGATAGATAAACATTGAATGACAGCAAAACAGGAAATATCGATTATATTATTTATCGATTATATTATTAATATTATTTCAAATATATCGATGGCATGCTTTAGATTTGGTGTTGGGGAGATCCGTTGTACAAAGATTTGTCCTTTTATAGGTTTAAGATCAGCTCTCTGTATGGTTGTCATTTATGTGAAGTAAATAAATTCGGAACTATTTTTATTTTCACTAACATTATATATTATATAACAATAACAATTATATTATCAACATTACATACGATTCAACAGAAAATTTAAAAACGTAGTATATAAAAAATTCTTTTTATCTTGAAATTATTACAGATTAAAAAAGCAGGGGAAACAATTAAATAAATAAACTAGGCAATATTGGTTTGTAAAAGGATAAAATCAATAAATTACGTAATAGGATGCGAAAAAGCTATGTGCAACACTAATTGGCAGAATATTTAAAAGAGGAATATAGTAATGCATGATATTACAATAATTCGTTGAAGGCTGGCGAGCCTTTGAAGACATCAAAATAAAATTAGTTCTTGCTAATCAGGCCGCGGTATTTTAAAAAGATTTTATTGAATTTTCGGAGAAAAATGATAACTTGTTTTAATTCTGTTTAATTTACAATAAAATTATAAGGATTTTATAATTCAACGTAAATAAGATTTTTTTTCTCTCGCAAATTGTGTAGTAAATAAGATTGTTTAATTAAACAGACAATAATTAATTAAGCAGCTTCATTTGATTACTTAAGTGCAAAAAAATAGGAAGACGAAATCAGGTGAGGTCATTTCCATTGATAAAAAAAAACATTAACTTTTAATTTAAATCAAATTATAATTATTATTAACTACGGGAAACAGACAGAGAAAAATACACTCCAGCGCTGGGATATGAACCACAGGCCTCTATATTTCCAGTATAGCGCTCTACCAACTAAGCTACGCAGGAGAATGATTTTCTCTGACGTTTATGATACCTTGTCCCGAATTTAAGCTTTCAATTTTCCACAAATCTGAGAAGTCAACATTAATGACATAGAACTAGACCGAGAAATAACGCTTATAATTATAAAGTACCCAATTAGTCCTGTACCTAGTACAATCAATCAGAAATTCATATTTTACGATTTTGGTAGTATTCATACTACGGAAAGATTAACTTTTAATTTAAATCAAATTATAATTATTATTAACTACGGGAAACAGACAGAGAAAAATACACTCCAGCGCTGGGATTTGAACCACAGGCCTCTATATTTTCATAGTATTACATGTAGACATAAAGTATAGCAAGTATTATTAGGGTTATTTTTAATTGATTTACCTAAAATGCTAAAAACGCAAGTTATCTTTCGCGTATAATATGTATTTTGTTTACCTTTAAGAGGTAAAAATAGTACTATTAAGGTAGGGCCACACATATCCGGTAACGGTGGAGGGAGGCCACCCATGTCCGCACCGCGCTCGCAGCGTATGACAGTATGACCATTGACAATCGTTCTTTGTATCTCAACTTAGTAAGTATATTTTTTATGCTCAAACAGCTGTTTCATGGTCACAAAATATTAAAAAGTATTTAACAAATAGTGAATCAGGGATTGTAGGACTCGCGTTCGAGTATAGAAAATTCAATCAATATTTCTACCGCCTAATTTCAACGAAGACTTGAACATAATTTTTTTTTTAACAAAATAAATATAAAATAAACAGTTTTCCGGTGAAATCCACGTCACGTAGGGGTTGAAGTCCGAAATACAAGAAGCATCTTAGGGTGAGGTACCTTGATTCCCCGGGGGTTCCTTGAGTCGGGTTAATCCTTTGTCGGGATGACGCAATTGGACTGGACAGGTACTGCCTTTGTCAGTGTCGGTGTTCCTTTGTCGAGTGGGTAACGTTTGAAGTCGGGAAGTAACAGCGGTGCCGCTTCTTGCTTTCTGCTTGGCACAGGTGCTAACCAGAGGTTTTCAGGTCCGAGAAAGAGTGATTCAACCGACGACCCCCCGAGGATTAACCCGACTCAAGGAACCCCCGGGGAATCCCAGTGTTTTCCATTTATTAGTTTTCGTAGGTACATTTAATTATTATTATTTTATCAAAATGTGGGGAATCGGGGTGTGTGTGTATGTGTGTTTGTGAATGTATGTATTTATGTACGGATATACAATGAGTCCCCAGATCGATGCATCAATAGGGGAAAAAGAATGATAATTTTTTAATTGAAATTTCATCTTCTGGGGTTCAACCCTGCTTGAATGGAAATTAATTTATGTCATAATTTTAGTAAGTCGAAATTTGGACAAATAAGAGGAAAGACTTCTTTTTTAACTATTGACTTCGCCTCCTTCTCGAGGCATATTCATGTCTAACAAATTATAACAATTGAAAAAGTTACCAAAACTAACGTACTAAAATAACCATAACATAAGCAATATAACCAATGGTAAATAAGCAATACAACCAATAAATAAGCAATACATCTACAAGACAATGTTAATTTCATAATTATTTTTATGATAGTATAAGTACTTTTTTTGGATTCAGCATGAGGTAATTTTACAAATAACTTTTTTAATTTTCATACATTTTGATCATTGGATTAATATATTATATAAATATCTTAAGATCAATTTCAAGAAGTGGTTCAATCTTTTTCTTCTGTAGTCTAATTCATTGATCCATTTTTTTTTTTGGTTTTTTGTGCCGTACCAATTCATTGTTGTTCATGGTATATGTGTTCCTCATGTTCCTTAATAGTAAGAGGAATGACAAATGGGCAAATAAGAGGAATGACTTCTTTTTTAACTGTTGACTATAATAACATACATAACAAGCAATACATATAATGTAACATATAACATTGTCTTGTATATGTACTGCTGATATTTTTAGTAATTGCCGAAATATAGTTTTAAGCGGGGGGGCACACAAAATGTTGATGTTTTTTAACAAAATGGAATAAAAAATTAAACGCTATACACAAGTAGTATATATTTTTGTAATCTATTCTTCAATACCTTTCATTTGATACTCCACTTAAAATTTTAAAAAGTAATTTTTTTCTCTTAACATGTATTATCCGCCATTTTGAATTTAAACTGCTGATAATTTGGGATTCACTATATTCTTCCTGTGTGCTCGTCAAAACGATCTTTGATACTACAAAGTTTTATGTATTTATCTCTTTTGGTTCAAAAGTTATTGGAATCGTACAGAGTGACAGACAGACGCTGGAACGAAATTATAAGGGTCTCTTTTTTTGGTTTTACCAAAGAAACCCTAAAAATAAAACGTACGTGAGGGACGGAGGAGAACGACTGATAAGAAATTATTAGCAATTAACAATGGAACAGTGGCGGCGCGTCATTAAGGGCAGGTGGGGCTATAACCGGCTAAGCCCCACCAACTTATTTAAAAAAAAAAAAAAAACTATTTAGTTGTCAATACAAATAATGAGATATATAGTTTTCGTGTTCATAAAGTACAATCGTTTCTAGATCCAGATCGTTTAAAAGCGGCTGGGCCGGGCTGAGAGCGATAGCCCCGACCGGGGTAGGGCGAGGGCTCCCTCGCTCATCCCCCACTCCCAGCGAGATATAAGCGTCGCAGGGGCAGAGCCCTAGTCACTCGACGTGCGAGAGAATAAAAGTAGGCAAGCCCTCCCCCCTCCACAAGTTTCGCTATCAGTGGTGTAATACTACTCACTCAGACCTCAGTCTAGCTTCAGGTGCATCTATCGCTCGCTGCAGAGATCTTCCTCGAATTATTTACTTGATTGATTGACTACGATTTTATTGCTAATTATTTTAGGATTATTTAGTCTTATTACTTTCCTTCTCCCTTACGAAGGGAAAGTGTATCGTTATTTTTGTTTTCAAGTTATTTTCTCATTGTTTTCTGTATTTCCATTTCGTAGTATTTTTTACTTTCCTTTTCACATAAAAGGGAAAAGCAAGGATGTTAAATAAAGGGGATGGAGGGTTGTGGAAAAAAAGTGACCCCATGAAGATATGTAAAATATTAGCTCCAATGGGACAAATAACCTTCCTCTTGGTTATAGGTTACCAAAAATTTGTTTATAGTTTCCGGTTATAACCTCATAAAAAAGGTAGTTGTGTGCTTAGGATTCACAAACTGAAAAAAACCTAAACACTTTCCTCTCATGGGTAAGAAGGAAAATCAAAAGACTACTAAAATATAATTTAAAAAAAACAACGAGAAAATAACTTCAAAACAATGATAACCTACTCACTTTTCCCCAAGGATGATATATAAAGGGGATGGAATGTTAAGAAGGGGTTTAGGGCAAAAAAGTGACCCCATGGAGGTAAGAGAAATTGGAGAGAAAAAGCATACTGCGCATGCTCCACAACCTTTGAACTGGGACAAATTACCTTCTTTAGCAGGTTATAAACTAAAATTATAAACAAATTCTTAGTAACCTATAAACAAGAGGAAGGTAATTTGTCCCATTGGATCCAAGGATCTTATATAAAGCGGATGTAATGTTAAGAAGGGGTTTAAGGCAAAAAAGTGACCCCATGAAGGTAAGAGAAATTGGAGAAAAAATCATACTGCGCATGCTCCACGACCTTTGAACTGGGACAAATTACCTTTTTTAACAGGTTATAACCTGACACTTATAAACAAATTCTTGGTAACCTATAACCAAGAGGAAGGTAATTTGTCCCATTGGAGCTAATATTTTACATATCTTCATGGGGTCACTTTTTTGCCACAACCCTCCATCCCCTTTATATAAGATCCTTGACCAGGACCCTCGAAAAAACAAATACGTTAAGCGCTTTCAATTATTGATCACTAATACTTTTTAATATGAGATGTAAATACAAGTAATTAATTACACTTTTCGTCCTTAAAACATGATTCTACGCATTTGTCTTTCGTCGAATGCCCGAAAGTTTTTATGGAAGTGGTTTATAGGTTCATTTCTTAAAACATAGAACTTTCCGTTGTTTTTTTTTTTTTTTTTTATTATTGCAAGAGAACTATTTTGTCTACAGGCTTAATTTTGTGCTTGTCTAAAAGCCAAATAAATTTACTACAACTTCGTTTCCTATGACTTTTCTTGCAGGTGAGAGGTTTTATGCCGATATTCGACCCGAAAAGAGAGCAATACTTATAATTTGCATTTTTTGGGAAAAACAACTGTCAATTTTTGAATTTCTCGGTAACTATTAGACGTAGGTACAGAGTTGCCTTTGGACATAAAAAGAAGCCAATTAAATTTAATTCACCGTTAGTCATAGTCCTTATGACTTTTCTCGAAGGTGAGCGGTTTTATGCCGATGTTCAGCCCGAAACGAGAGCAATACTTCAAATTTTGATTTTTTTTTTTTTTTTTTTTAATTTCAATTTTTGAACTGTCATATCTCGGAAAATATTAGTTGTGTAGACCTGAAATTGGGCTTATGCTGGTGCAAATTTACTTAACTTTAAATATAGTAATAACGACAACTTCCGAAAAACTCATAGTTTAAGGGTTGTATAGCAAACACTAAAAAAAGTCCGACTTTTTTCAGTTTTTCAAGTATTACGCATACGCAGGTATACAGGTAATTCGAAGCTGCAAACTTAGGCTCACACTACCCTAACTAGTCCCAACTACAATAAAAAATTATTTCCAAAAAGTTTCAAGCAAACTGGAAAATAGTGATATGCTTATCCCTTCATAACTCCGTAATCGTTAACTTCAGCACAAAAATGCATAAGCCCATTTTTGTTCAACATTTTATGAAGATTAATTTTGTATATTAAAAAGTTAGCGCTAGACCTCATAGTTTTCGAGATATTTGCGAAAAACTATTAAAAAATACTCCTTTTAGCCCCCCTTTTCACCCCCAGAGGTAGAACTTTTTTTTGGATGTTTGAGTTGGAGCATAATTTTACTGTTTTTGGCAAAACAGCGTTTGCCGGGTCAGCTAGTTATTAAATAAATTTTATAATTATAATAGTTATTATTTATTATATATAGAAATTATTATTATAGTTAATATATAAATTTTATTTTAAAATACATTTTATAATTATTATTGAATATTTTATATAAAAATTTTATGTTAAATAAATTTTATAAATAATAACAATAAAACTATCGATAGATATAAAGTGATAAAGTATCGACTTTCAGTGATGTATAGTCGATATTTGAACGAGCGAAGTGAGTTCTTCATTTCAGAGACTTGGGATTTTAAAAGTTTGTTTGTTTGTTTGTATGTCTAACGATAACTGGAGTAAAAATTGAATTGGTTTCAACGAAATTTGGCACATAGATGCATCTCAGCATCAGGGCAGTTTCTACTAATAGGCAAGACTAGGCGGCCGCCTAGGGCGGCAAAACACCTAGAAACGGCCCTGCTCAGCATTATTGAGAACTGATTAGTTCTTGGAAATTCCACACTTAATATCTTCAAGATGTGGCATATTGTGCTATACATCGTTTTAAAGCCCTTTAAGAGAAGGAAAAGATTATGTAACTAATAAAATTTCACCGTTCATATTTTCAAGATGGAGGTCAATATGGCGGAGACAAAACAAAAAGTTTTTAGTCAGTATGACATGTTATACATCAACTTAAAGCTTTTGAAGTCTAGGAAAGGAATATCTAACTTTTAAAATTTCACACAAGAGATTTTAAAAATGGCGGCCAATATAACGAAAATTAAAAAAAAAAGTTAGTCTGCACGACGTGTGACATGTTATAAATTGGTTACAGGTATTTTAAATTATAAACAAAGACGAGCACAGCGAGCATGTATTAATCTTATTAAATAATAATTATTCATAAATACTTTATAAATATTATATATACATTATAATTCATTTTATTAAATAAAGATATTGTAAAAATGCTATATAAACAGGCGAGCGCAGCGAGCCCACAATAATTTTATTAAATAAAGATTATGTAGAGACGTTGTATAAACAGGTGAGCGCAGCGAGCCCACAATAATTTTATTAAATAAAGATTATGTAGAGACGTTGTATAAACAGGTGAGCGCAGCGAGCCCACAATAATTTTATTAAATAAAGATTATGTAGAGACGTTGTATAAACAGGTGAGCGCAGCGAGCCCACAATAATTTTATTAAATAAAGATTATGTAGAGACGTTGTATAAACAGGTGAGCGCAGCGAGCCCACAATAATTTTATTAAATAAAGATTATGTAGAGACGTTGTATAAACAGGTGAGCGCAGCGAGCCCACAATAATTTTATTAAATAAAGATTATGTAGAGACGTTGTATAAACAGGTGAGCGCAGCGAGCCCATAATAATTTTATTAAATAAAGATTATGTAGAGACGTTGTATAAACAGGTGAGCGCAGCGAGCCCACAATAATTTTATTAAATAAAGATTATGTAGAGACGTTGTATAAACAGGTGAGCGCAGCGAGCCCACAATAATTTTATTAAATAAAGATTATGTAGAGACGTTGTATAAACAGGTGAGCGCAGCGAGCCCACAATAATTTTATTAAATAAAGATTATGTAGAGACGTTGTATAAACAGGTGAGCGCAGCGAGCCCACAATAATTTTATTAAATAAAGATTATTTAGAGACGTTGTATAAACAGGTGAGCGCAGCGAGCCCACAATAATTTTATTAAATAAAGATTATGTAGAGACGTTGTATTAACAGGCGAGCGTAGCAGTGGCGGATTAAGGGTGTCATCTAGGGGGTGGCGATCTGACATTAAAGGGGTTTCAGGAGTATGAAAAGCCCTAAGGAAAGGGGCCCTAAGGAAAGCCCCGACTGCAGTACAGTAGAGACGTTGTATAAACAGGTGAGCGCAGCGAGCCCACAATAATTTTATTAAATAAAGATTATGTAGAGACGTTGTATTAACAGGCGAGCGTAGCAGTGGCGGATTAAGGGTGTCATCTAGGGGGTGGCGATCTGACATTAAAGGGGTTTCAGGAGTATGAAAAGCCCTAAGGAAAGGGGCCCTAAGGAAAGCCCCGACTGCAGTACAATATCTTAACCGTAATTCATAGGTGTCGTTAGCAGTTATAGTACAGTAGAAATAGCGTTAGAGGTGGAACTAATTGCAACAAAAATGATTCTTGTTGTAAATGGTAGGTTACAAGCCCCTAATCAACATACTAAAAGTATACATCCGTACCGTCGCGCAAAATGCGGTTTTTTGGCCGCCATCTTGAAAAAACATGAAAATTTTCAAAAAAATCAAGTGTGGTATCAAATCACAGGAAATATAATGCTGAAACAGAATATGAGGTTGGTTTTTAAATGTAAAATGTTTACGAAGATGAAGTAGAGGGGGAAATATGAAAAATTATACCACAATAATCAAGTATTTACACCTTAAAAGCTTAAATTATGATAGATTAATCGAGACTTTAGCAAAACTGATCAGAACCGAGATAAATTTACTCTACAAAAATAATTACTTTTATCAGTTATTGATTTAAGTTCATCAGATATTGCATCAGTTGAAGAAAGCAAGTAAAAAAATTGAAGAAAACACCACTTTAGGGGAAATTGACGAGTCAAAAAAATTCATATATGATGAAGTGTGATCTTCTAGTCAGTCAAGTTAGTAAGTCATTTATGTTTAAATTGAAATAAGTTGTTATAAATTGTTAATGTATTAATCAATGTTAATGTCAGTAAAATTTGTAATGCCTGCATTATAGTTATTATTAGATTTAATATGGAACAAACTACATATTTCCCCCTTGTTTACTCACTTTTTTGGATACCTATCCTAATTAGTTTCAAACACAATGACCTGAAGCAGGTTTCGATTGGTGTGGCTGAAATGCAAGATGCAGGGCCCTCGTTCTCTGATATGCCCAATTCCTCTTGCTGTAGACATACAGATTCACAGACATTTTGATTCTCGTTTCCTATTTGATGAACTTTGCAGCCTTGGATTCATTGTGTCTTATGCTGAAGTGTAGAAATACGTACATTCTGCTGTAATGGGTGAAAGTAACGCAAGCAAAGTGCAAAGCACGCAAGCAAAGTGTTGAAGTGTACCATCTGGCCACTTTTCACAATGTGTCACCGAAAATGTCGACCATAATATAGCAAAAATAGAACAAAAAACACAATGGCCACAAAACTTGATGGTGGTGCATCAATTCACCAGTTACCATGGTCCGCTTCTGCAACATTGGGCGATGTCATAAAGCAACACCAATCGTGTGTTAACAGAAGGTATGGAAAAGTGAAAATAGTTTTTTACGGGTATAAAAACCAAATATAATAGATGTGGAGTACAGATTGTGTTGTAGCAGTGTTTTTTTTGTTTTTTTCTTTTTTATATTAAGAATTTTTATTATTATATTATCATACAAAAAATACATAAATACACTGTTTATTCATCCCTTTTGATCAAAATTCGCCTGTGGTAATCAAGAAAAACATATTTCTTTCTAACTCTTAAAAAAAACGCTTTATCGTCATTCATGTAGAAAGTGATGCAAACACACTAATTGTCAAAGGAGCTTTAAACATTTATTATTAATTTTCCTTTAATAGTGAATAATAAAAAAAAGGTTTTTCAACACTACAAATGCTTTGTTTTTCTATCCAAAAAAGTTAGTAAAGAGGGGAGAAATATGTCTTGCTTTTATAGTAAACTAGCTTTAACCCCGCGCTCCGCGCGGGGCTCATGCTAGGTATTAGTGGCTATGTTTCCTATTGACATGTAGGCCTAGCAATTAAATAAAATGCCTAAATAGTTTTTTCCAATCCTTCTAGGAAAAAATCAGGACTATATTATACACCATTCATTCCGTTTCTAAGAATATAATATTCTCCAAATCGTAGTTTGGAGTCTATATATTATATGTTTAAAACATAGCCAATAGAAACTAATTAATATGTATAGTAATTAATAAAAAAAAAAAAACTAAAAAAAGGTATAATAAATAAGAAAATAAACGTTGTAAAAACCAATTACACTGGGAAGTCATTGAACAATCATCAACCATAACCATAATGGTGCATTAATTTAATTACCAGTCTCTTCTCTGAATAAGGCAGTTGCACCAGTAAATATTTAATAACTCTGGTTTTAGAAAAAAATAATTAAATAATTAATACTCGAATTAAGCTCCCCAATCAGAAATTAAATCGGTCAACAATTGCGGACGCCATATAAGCTCAAAATATATTTTTGGTTTTTTACAAAAAATCAAATTTAGCTCCATTTAAGGTAGATCCGGTAGAGTTACGACAAACAGGACCAAAGTTGTAGATCTTTTGAAATTAGTTACCGCTGACGCAATCAGCTTATCGATACGACTTACCGTTTAGCCACAATAAGCCTCCAAAAACTTTTAAGTGCGTCCACCATCTTTAATTGTTTAAGGGGGTAAACATTTTTTTTTAAATTTTCGGATTTTCCAGTCGTTTTGGGCCAATTTCCGACCAAATGCAAAAAACCGCGAGTCTCTAGGTGGTCTAGAAGTACCCAAACATTTTGATTCACGAGTCTGTGGGGTTTCTTTACGGTGGGTCAACCTAATTTTTTTAAGTTATGTTTTATATACTTTTTTTATAAAATTGTCAATAACTTTTGTTCTACTCAATATTTTTATATGAAACCAAGCCTACAAATTGCGCAACATGTTTGCACACGCCCTTGAAATAAAATTTACGATTTCATTTAGCCAGTTTTGCACCTATAAAGTCTAACTGGGACGACAGACATACACACATACACAAAAAAAGTTAAGGCCGGATTCGGTTTTCGGAATGTGTAAAATGAAAATAAATCAATTTTGACCAATGTACAGACATAACTTTAATTTTATATATATAGATAGAGTAGTTGGTTCCTTGTATGGTTTAATTTAAATGCTGCTATGTCTTAAGAAAAAATAATTTCAAGATAAAAAGAACTTTTTATATACCTACTACGTTTTTAAATTTTCTGTTGAATCGTATGTAATGTTGATAATATAATTGTTATTGTTATATAATATACAATGTTAGGGGGAAATAAATAGTCCCGAATTTATTTACTTCACATAAATGACAACCATCCAGAGAGCTGATCTTAAACCTATAAAAGGATAAATCTTAGTACAACGGATCTCCCCAAAACCAAATCTAAGCGTGCCATCGATGTATTTGAAATAATATAATCGATATTTTGTGTTTTGCTGTCATTCAATGTTTATCTATCACAAATTTGAGACCCGTCAAAATGAAGACTGCGTAAATATTGGATATGGCAAAACAAATAAAATAACTTGCGGATTTTTTCCGAACAAACTTTCCGCACAGCAAAATTTGCTGAAAACTAATTAAATTCTGCTGAAAGATGAATAAAAGTATTAAAATAATGCATTGTCATCGTGTTCTGAGCTATGCTAAAAGTTTCAAATGTCTAGCTATTCGGGAAGTTAGTTAGAAATCGATTGCCAGATTTGTACCGGACAAACAAACAAACAAACAAACAATAATGCAAGCGCTAATAAAAAAGTAGTAATAATAGCCTCCCTTTAGCGATATTTTAACCCCTCCTTTCTGTCATTCTCAAGCTAGAAACAAATTTTATTAAATCCAATAATTACTATTATACAGGCATCAACAATTTTACTGACATTAACCAATTATAACAACTTATTTTCAATTTAAAAATAAATTTCTTACTAACTTGACTGACTAGAAGATCACACTTCGTTGCAATTATGTGAATTATTTAAAAAAAAAAGTTTTTTAACTCCTCAATTTCCCCTAAAATATGTTGTTTTCTTCCACTTTTTTTACTTGTTTTCTTCAACAGTTGCAATACCTGGTGAACTAGGATAAAAGTCCTTATTTATGTACAGTAAATATATTTCGGTTCTGATCAGCTTTGCTAAAGACTCGATTAATCTAGCATCATTTAAACATTTAAGGTGTAAATACTAGGTTATTAAGGTATAATTTTTCATGTTTCTCCCTCTACTTCATCTTCGTTAACATTTTACATTTAAAAACCAACCTCATATTCTTTTTCAGCATAAAATTTCCTGTGATTTGATACCACACATGATTTTTTTTGAAAATTTTCATGTTTTTTCAAGATGGCGGCCAAAAAAAACGCATTTTGCGCGACGGTACGGATGTATACTTTTAGTATGTTGATTAGGGGCGTGTTACCTACCATTTACAACAAGAATCATTTTTGTTGCAATTAGTCCCACCTTAAGGTGTTTTTTCACTTATTTCTACTGTACTATTAATTATTGTAGGGTGCATATAGCGGGGGTCCGCTAAAATTTGAAAATATGACCTCTCAAAACAGCGCTTAAATGCATTTCTGAGGTAATATTTGATTTTAATACTTAGTCACAAAAGGCACAAGGGTCATTTTTGGCTCGATTATATGGTGTAGTTAGTTGGGAAACAAGTATGAGTATGAACATGAGCACAAGTACGTTTAAAAAAAATATATATAATACAAACTTAAAAGTATAGTTATTGTAACACAATAAAAGTTGTGCACCTAATCATTCCCTTTGTCTAAAATACCTAAAAAAAAAAATTTCGTTCTTGAGAACGAAAATTTATCACAGTTTGTTAACTTCGGTAAGCTCGGAAGCTAAAGGGGGATTTTTAATATATTCGTTTTATATATCTACGAGCCGTTAAGCCCATAACAACGGACCTAAATTTATATTTAGAAAAAAATAGTTAAATTAAGTAAATTAATTTAGATGAGTTATTATATCTATTTGAAGACTATCGAATCAATGCAAATACCTACTCGTACTTATTTTTATTGGAATAAATGCGGTTGATTCAGATTGGCAATAACAAACATTTTGCTAAAACTACGCATCTATAAATTATTTTATAAAATAAATTATCAGATTATGTGGATTTGTTTAAAGGAATTAATCTATTATCGGCGTCTCTATTGAAAACTAGGACATTTTGGCGTCGGAAAGGCAAGATCGGGATTTAAAGTCCAAAACCGGGACAACTCCGGGACGCCTGGCGTCGTCAGAAGTTTATTATTGGGGGGGGGGGGGGGGGAGGAGGATATATTACGGGGCCGGGGTTCCTCCCTCGGAAAATTTTGAAAATATTATCTCTCATAACAGCGCTTTTATTCATTTCTGATATGAAATTTGGTAGTCGTTGGAAAAAAGTATAATCAAGGGGGGGGGGGGGGGGGGGCGCAACCCCCCCCTTTAATCCGCCATTGGACCGTAGCCAGCCTTCATTAATATTAATATTATTAAATAAATATTATGCACTAATGCTGTATTACCAGGCGAGCGTAGCGAGCCAGCAATCATTTAATTAAATAAAGATTATGTAGGTTTAAACATGTGAGCGTGGTGAGCTTGCAATAACTTTTTTAAATAAGGATTATGTACGGATAAATGTAAAACGGTTTTAGCTACCGAGAACTTGCGAATTTATACGAAATTAAATTCGGCTCACAGCATCTCGGCTTTGTTTGACATTTTTAAATTTAAGAATGGGGCCAATAATAAAGACGATTAAAGAGGAAGATTGTATTCAGCATGACAATACATTGTTTTAAGGTTTTATGAGTATGAGCAGCAAATGAATGTAACTATTGCTGCAAAAGTTTTGCAACAAATGTGACAGAGATGAGGGTGTTAAAAAGTAAGCTTATTCTTATAATATGCTGTGTTACATAATAGTAAATTACGCGTCAAGTGCGGAAAGTAGCATTTTGTATGCCACAATGCCGTTTTCGCACGAGTTGCGTACCGTACTTTATCCACCATTGTTAGATTTAAACAATAAATAAAGAAAAAAATAAACTTGCAGTATGTAATTTCGTATCTCTCTCTTGATAAAGATGGCATTAATTCTTGAGTTGTACTTTTTGCCGAATTAATTATTTCTGGAGGAGTATTATTCTCCACATTTTCTTCAAAGTCACTTGATTCACTCATTGTTTTTCACTAAAAACTCGATATATACAGTTACTCTAATTAAACAAACAACAAATTAATTTTGTTAAATGTAAACAAACACGCTAATTGTGCAATTATTAATAATGAAATGAGGAATTATGAACGCGCATGCACAATGAATACAACTAGACAACCAGACAACTATGAAAATAATCACTTTCTACGCATCTAAACAGAGATACAATGTTTATATTTCGTATCAATTGTAGATCAAATAAATTTAAGCTCTTTTCAGGTTGAATAAGAATATGTTAGGTTTTCACCGAAAAAATATCCTGGTAGCAATATTGAGAACATAGTACGGGTGATATAAGACCATAATCTACGCGAGTTCTTAATGCACCGCATCACTATATTATATATATATATATTATGTCCGTAAATACTACATATTATTTAACTTAACTTCTGTTATCACTTATCGAAAACTACTAATTTCTACTTGTATTATTAAAAATGTATTTTATTTTATTTGCTACTTTATTTTATAATAAACTAAATAAATAAATGTTTTGAATTAATTTAAATGTTGTCCCATTTAAATACGCCCCCCCCCCCTCTATTATTGTACATGTGTATTCACAATACTTTCTCTTTATAATATTTTATTATACAGAAATATAAAGAAAATTTCCTTCTTTAGTTATAAAATTAAATTATGATTCAATTAATAAAAGTATAATAAAGATATATATCATATTTTTTAATGCATTTTATTTTCCCCGAATCTAATATGAAAAGAAGACAATTGTGGCAACACTGAGAAGCAAAAAAAGAAGTATTATTGCAGGCTTTGCCTATTTCACCCAGTAGTAGGCGCTAGAGGGCATATACCGATTTCTTTCATGCAAATGCCGTAATTTTTATCTTATAATTCTTTCCTTTATTTTGTATTTATTTACCGAATTTTTCAAAATACTTCCGAACTTAAATGCTGTTTTAAAGATGTTTAATGTTTAACCCTTTTTGTTTTTCTAGTTGAGAAATGGTCCGGTTTTTATATAATATTAATTAAATCATGTATCGTTCCTAAAATAATAAGACAAAATACCCTTCGAAGTTGGAATAAATAGTTAATTTCACGTACGCCGCGATGTTTTCGTCGAAGAAGAAACACTTGCTCCATAAATTGTACAATCGTGAGGTATGTCAATAACTTATTTATTATTTGTTAATAAAATATTTATAATTATTTTTGTTCTATAAATATTTATGTGATCGATTTTTTGTTTTCAATTTTTACACTGGTTTCATTGTTTGTTGTTGTTTTTTATCTCTTTTATTTTGTGTTTAATTAATTTATTACTGGTGTTTATATATTTATCTTGGATTTTTCATTTGTTTTTTAGCTATGGGGACAATTCGAAAGAGGTATTCCGTCGAATTATGAACCTGCGAAGCAATTGTTTTCAGCCGTTCCCCCGAGATTAATATATCCTCTAAGCAAAACAATCCCGAACATACGAAAGTAAGTTAATTTTCAAGTGTATCGATTACATTTTGAATTAGTTTTTTTGATTTATTATAGTTTCAGTACGAAATAGAATGCAACTAAACAACCGAAGTAACTCGTTTTTAAGTTGGGATCTAATGCATTTTGTCATTTGTTTGGTACATACTTGGCTTAATTTATAGATTATGACGTATTCTATTGTTATTTTAGTTTCCAGGGTGTAAATAAACAAAGCTTTTTACATTTCTTACTATTGTGTAAAGGCTGAACAAACATTTCCCTATTTCTTGACAGTGTTCAAGCCAGTTTAAGACCTATTCTTTACTTGGTATAGTCTGTTTAACTTAACTAATAGAGTAAATCAGCAGAACAGAAGACATTTTAAGTAATAATATCCCTTAGTCTACTAAATTGTAAAGACGAAGGGATATTTACACTTTTATTATACAGTAGGGATGGTGTCTCTTTGTCTAATAGTTCTCTAGACTGAATAATATAATCTCTCCTGTGTATAGAATTGATCATATTTTTTATATAAGTCCTCTGTTAGTATAAGAATAGCTCTAAAACCAGCTTGGACACAATCGAGAATTAGAGATCCTTTTGGTTATTCTCATTACCAATTGGAAATGAAGAATATCTTGAGTTTAACCAACTACCAACTATATCAAGAGATGAATATCTTGAGTTTCGCCAACTATATCAAGAGAAGAATATCTTGAGTTTAACCAACTACCAACTATATCAAGAGATGAATATCTTGAGTTTCGCCAACTATATCAAGAGAAGAATATCTTAAGTTTAACCAACTATATCAAGAGAAGAATATCTTGAGTTTAGCCAACTATATCAAGAGAAGAATATATTAAGTTTAACCAACTATTATATCAAGAGAAGATTATATTTTAAATGGCTTGGACGGTCAGGAAATAGAGATCCTTCTGGTTATTGAAAAATACTTAATTCTAATTTGTTGACAATTCGCAAGTCAAATTATTTACCAATCTTAAAGATGCAGTCATCCTCTATACCAGGGGTGGCCACTAACCTTAACTTTGGGAGCCGCAAATTTATAAAACTGTTTCAAAGCCCGCCACATTGTTTGGAGATTAATGGTTATTAAAAAAAGACTTTTTTAGACACAACATGAAATAACATTTTACTTTTGATAATTGCTTTTACGAGTGTTTATGTTGGCAGTTAGTTGTTTGAAATCTGGCTGATAATTGGTAAGCGCAGTTCGCACGAGCTCACATAAATGTTCATCAGTTAGTTCGGGTCGATATTTAGATTTAATGAACTTAAGCGTTGAGTACAGTGATTCCCACACATAAGTAGTTCCAAATACTGAGATTAGTCTCATAGCACACTCTTTTGTTTTTGCAGTTTCTTATTTTGAGGTTCTAAAATAGAATCAACTTTATAAAAATTAATTTTGTATTTAATTATAATACTTTTTAAAATCAGTATTATTTTAAATTACTGGAGCTTGCGTTCATGAGCCGCTCGAGATTGACTGAAGAGCCACATGTGGCTCGCGAGCCACGTTGTGGCCACCCCTGCTCTGTACCAAATAGTTAAAGAGAAATGGCCTAAGTAGGTTAATTGGCAGAACAGAGGATGTTTACCAAATATGATCAGTTCTATTCACGGGAGATATTATATTCCACTGTTAAGCAAAGAGACATCAGTATATCAACAATATCTCTTTGTCTTAACAGTATATTAGACTATGGAAGGTCAATTTGCAGAACAGAGGACATTTATCACATATGATTACTTCTATACACAGGAGGTATTCCTTTGTCTACACAACTGTAGACAAAGGAATATAATATCTCCTGCGTATAGAAGTGATCATATTTGATAAATGTCATTCCTACTTTATATATATGTTAATATCTCCTTGTCTTAGCAGTATATTAAAATAAAGGTTATTGTCACCTAAAGTATTGTAAAGAAAAGAAAGGCTTTGATGATATTGCGGGAGATTCTAAAAATTGGGAGGGGAGGCAATGAGAGATTGAGATTTTGACAGCTCAAAGGTTATTCCAACCAAGCAAACAAAACTGTCACTGGTTGCCCTCAGGAAAACTGTCTAGTGGTTTTATTTTTTCCCTAAATAAGTTAGCCAGCTTGAGTGTCATAAATATATTTATTTAAATTTTAATTGAGTCTTCTGACAGGAGAGGTACTCTTAAATAAACATGTTCATAAAACAAGATGAATTAAAAGAAAATAAACATAAACATACAATTAAATGACAAGAAAAAGGTAAAAAAAAGCTACTTAATAATATGACATCAGAAAAACAAAAATGAATACAAATTCAATAATTAATATTGACAGAGAATAAATAAATAGTAAAATTCATGGAAAATATTTAAATTTGCAATTAAATGATAAATATATATTAAGCCGGAGTTTACACCAGAGTTTGTAACGAATGTTACCAACAATTTTTTTAGTAACCAATTGTTAATAACAAAATGTTGGTAACAAAATAAACCCGGGTTTACACTAGAGTTTTTGACATGTTTTGATAACAATTGTTAGTAACATTTTGGCAAATTCTTCTGAATTTGTTACCAAAAATTTTTGTTATCAACAAGAGTTTTGTTACCCATTACAAGTGGAAAACAAATGTTGGTAACAAATCCACTAGGCTAAACGGCCCCGCGCCACTCCAAAACTCATCATGTGTGGGGAAACTCAGATAGACCGGCGAGCCAGGCTGGATTTCCGGCAAGTCCAAAATCCACTGCGCACGCCTCGGAGCTGTGGCCACGGCCTGGTCTGACCTTAACGTGGCTTTGAGGCAATTCCAAAATGGCTAGCTTGGATTTGGCTCTGTCGAGTGTGGGGGCCTTTAGCAACACTTTTTACTACTTTTCTCATATGATTACAACATGCCCCTTCCACCATGCCGCTTTTCCACAATACTCGACATTTCCCAGCCAATTGACCAAGCGAGCATGGGGATGTGGCAAAATGTTAATAACAAATATAAACTCAAAATAGTATTTTGTTAGCAACATTTTGTTAGTATCATTTGTTACCAACAAAATGTTAATAACAAATAAAAACAAACTAGTATTTTGATAGAAACATTTTGTTAGTAACATTTGTTACTAACATTCATTCCTCTTTACTGACATATTGTTGATGTCAAAATTCTTATCATTTTTTTTGTTGCCAACACAATACTGCAAAAAAATGTTCTCTGTTCTGCAGATATATCAAGCTATTCTTCTTTTGGTATACATAGTTAGCTAGACTTACTAAGGCTCTCTTTTTACTATTTGGTTAAGAGGAAAACCAATAGGATCTCCATTACTTGACAGTGTTTAAGCCAGTTTAAGAGATATTCTTCTTTTGGTATAGTTTGTTAGACTTTCTAAGACTCTCTGTTACCATTTGGCATAGAGGAAAACCAATAGGATCTCCATTACGTGACTGTGTTCAAGCCTGATTAAGAGATATTCTTCTTTTGTTATAGTTAATTCGACTTACTATAGTAAACACATTATACTTTTTAACTCTGACAGCTTAGGAAAATCGAGAAAAAAAATGGGCGGAGAGTGTATGAGAGCTTGAGATTTTGGCGGGTAATAGGTCGGGCAATGACCTATTACCCGCCAAAATCTCAAGCTCTCATACACTCTCCTCCCATTTTTTTTCTCGATTTTCCCAAGCTGTCAGAGTTAAAAAGTATAATAGGTTTGTTCCAACAGAGCCTCGGACGGTTCTAGAACTGCCAGGAGCATGCGCAGTATCGAAAGACCGTTCCTACACGCTTCTCGGACGGTTCTGGAACTTTTAGTCCCGTGTTCCAACAGAAAGACGAACGGTTCTGGGACAGTCCTAGAACCGTGAAAACAGTTCCCGGACTGAAGCAGGAACTCGACCAGAACTACTAATACTAATATACGGAGGCGTGTAGGTTACACTACTACTACTGTTCAACTATAACCTAACTTATGTTTTCGTTTCTTTTCATGATATATCTTCTGTTTCCTAGCGTGTTTTGTTTCTCTCTCCTCAGTTAATATTTATACTACTTCTTTCTTTCTTCTTTACGTATTATTTTTTATCATGATAGTATATTGGAATAATAAAATATAATTTATATTTTATATATTATTTATTACTCATGATAATTAATTTCTCATAGCGACTTTGAGTCCTTTATAAGAATTACCTACGATCTTTTTGTCTGTACATCCGCCGATGATTTACAGACAAGAAAAAAAACAACAGATAATTGTTCTTTTAATTTTCTTGTTTGTAGTTTTGAACCCTTTATTTGTAAATATTTCTTAATGTGTGGTTGACCTTTTCTTATATAAGGGTTTATTTTTAATAAGCCAAGATAAAATTCATATTTTATCAACCGAAACTTGATTCCGAGATCTCTGTGAAGGAGGGGTCTTACGAACCCGGGGATATCATTAAAATCTGTTTCATATACGTCTGTATGTACGTATTCGTATGTAACTAAACCTTTAATAACATATCGCTTCAAGATATCGTATTGAGATGCGGTTTGCGACATTTTTTACAACTTTTGTCGGAAAAACTGATGGCGACAAACCCGAACATCGTAGCTCACGACGTTTCGGAGCTGTAGTCACTTTAGCACGAAATCGGTCTGTCGACGATAACTTCAGTAGACATTATTTGATTTCTATTTTATTTGGGGTATATATTATTATGTGTCCTATTTGGTAGATTGTACCTATACTTTTTGGGCACAAGTGGTTTTGGAGATATTGGCATTTTAATGTTTTTACTTCCATGAAAATGGGTGTAAATACTGAGTTCTCTCTTGATCGCGTATTGACTCCACAACATTTCATGGAAGTCATGTGTAGGATTTCCACACCGGTACTTTTATATGATTTAACAGTTAATGTTTAAAAAAATTACAATTTATACAAACAAATTTTTAATAGGCAACTGAAACTAAGAGACAGGATGTTACGAGCCTGACGAATCCCAAATGTGAGAGCGAAATATAATCATTCAGAAATGACAGTGTGATAAATTTGTAACTTTTAAAAACTATTTGCCCTAATGTGCATTCTTATAAACTTTGTTGAGTTTAACAATAGAATATGTTCACGTAAGTAATCCATTTCTGAGTGAACATAAATAAAACAAGTGGAGAGATACGAAGAGGAAAATAAAAACAAGATAAAGAGAGGTAACATGAAGGTTGCAGTTCTGAAAGAGTTCTAAAATCGTTCCAACAGGCTCCTCTTTTTGAATCAGTTCTGAACCAGTCCTCATAGACGCATGCGCATTAAAAAATCCTGAACTGGTTCTAGAACCGTCCTCGAATTGGCTGTTGGAACAAACCTAATGTGTTTACTATAAGGCTTTCTTTTACCATTTGGTTTTGAGGAGAACCAATAGGATCTCTATTACTTGACAGTGTTCAAGCCAGATTAAGAGATATTCTTCTTTTGTTATAGTTAATTTGACTTACTAAGGCTCTCTTTTACCATTTGGTTTTGAGGAGAACCAATAGGATCTCCATTATTTGACAGTGTTCAATCCATATTAAGAGATGTTTTTCTTTTTGTATAGTTTGTTAAACTTAGGTCATTTGTCTACCATTTGTTCTTCAGGATAACCAAAAGGATTTCAATGTCATGACAGTGTCTAAGAGGTATCTTCTCTCGGCTTATTTGTTTATCTTACTTGAGCAATTACCCTTTTTACCATTTAAATGGTAAGGGATAAACTATTTGTTTGAATTAACCGAGTTCGTTTAAGAAATATTCAATTCATCGCATAGCCAGTGTGTAAATAATTGTTTTAACAATTTTGCGATTGTTCTTTCTTCTGGTTCCTTCTCTTTTACCTTGCTTTGTGAACTTTCTGAGGTAATTTTTGGTTATCCATTCTGTAGCCAGATATAAAAATCAGCTACCATCAAAGTTAGCTACCACAGTAATACTGTCATTTTATCTGATAGATCTCAAGGTGTTAGATGTTGAGATTATTTTTTTAGTTTTAGTTATTAGGTATCATAACTGTTGGGATTATATCAAAGGAAGGAAGATATCGTAAGTTTTCTTGAATATGATTTCGACTCTGAAGCCTTATATGATAGTTATCACAGTTTTTTACAATATTTTAATGTCTCTGTACCTCTAGTTGGTTGGTATTTAATTGTGTTGATAGATATTAGGTGTTTTTAGATTTCTTTGTGATTTTGAACATTCATTAGTTGTTTTGACGGAGATTTTGTGGTACTTAGAAAAAATCATATTGTAAATGAAACACAATAGTTTTTAAAAAATCAGTTTATTGTCAACCACAAGAATTTAAAAATACAAATATATAGACCGGTTTCGACTGGTTTTGATAATATAAAAATTAAAACAAAAAGTTATACATTCTAAAACACTGTCATCTTCAGTTGACTGATTTATAAAGACTGCGTTGATTTTCTAATTTAAACTAGGAACTTAAGGTAATGTGTGGGTGGAGATATAACATTATAGGGTTTAAACGGTATAAGGAAGAGTGTAAGTTCGGGTTGGATTCTCAGGTATAGGAGGGTTAGCTTAAACTATGGTTTAACATAAAATAATAAAGTAGAGATATAAAAATTATGAAACTTAAAATATAGCTATCTAAAACTGTTGTACATTAATATTTTTAATTGGTTTAACTAAAACTGAATTATTAATCAATATTAACTGAAAATAATCAAGATTTTTGTAAAATTTCATGTTACTTTTAAACCATGAATTGGTTTCTCTTGTAATATTTTTAATTTTTTTAATATATTCTGCAGGTTTATTATAATATCGAATTTAATTGAGAATTAAAGGATCAGTTTTATCTTTTGAATCTGTTTTTTTAAGTTTTGTTGTAATTTTTTACTTTTCTTTTAACTTTAGTTGATGATATCAAGATTTTGTTAAATATCGTGATGATTATTGATGAAAAAAATGTTAACTTATAACAAAAAAGGGTAGATTGATATTAAAATGTTGTTACCTGTCAAAGGTCTAATTATTGTCCTATTTTTAAAGTTTAATTTATAAAAATATCAGTAGCTTTAGATGATAAATAACAAGACTGTGGAGCTGAATCAATATCAATATCAAAGAGTAATTAGATATTGCAGTCAATGATTGTATACAGAGATTAACTTGTAGTCTGTATTCATATCAATGTGCTGTTGGATATCACAGATATTTTGTAACTTTTGTTGTTAGATACCAAGACTTTTGACATGTATCAACATCTAGATGGATTAGCGTGTCATTAAGTTTTATATAGTGAGTCCGTAAAGAGATGCTAGCACATTTTTATCTTACTGAAAAGTCAATAATTTTTATGTGTATAGTTAACTACATAAATATCTAAGTGCTAGGTTGAATCAATTTTGATGTTCAATACCATCAAGGTCAAGCAGTGTTTTATGTTTTAAAGATTTTTAAACAAACTTAATATTTTCATGACCTTACACATACATAATATTATAATTCAGTTTTTCTATTTTATCACCTAATAGAGTAATTAAAAATGAATAGTAATTAAATAAGTTTAACCATTTTTTTTAAGGTTTAAAAATTAGTATTAGAGTATCTTTTGAGTATGAAAATTGTAATTTTTGTTTTCTGAAAAAGTAAATTACGCGTCGAGTGCGGAAAGTTGCATTTTGCTTGCGAGTGTGGAGTTTGCACCCAAGCGACAGCGAGGGTAGTAAAACCACACGAGCAATGCAAAATGCCGTTTTTGGACGAGTTGCGTATGGTACTTTATCTACGATTGTTAGATTTAAATAATAAATACAGAAAAAAATAAACTTCCTGTATGCAAGTTCGTATTTCTCTTTTGATAAAGATGACATTAATTCATTAGTTGTATTTTGTGCCGAATTGATTATTTCTGGAGGCGTATTATTCTCCTCATATTCATCATAATCATTTAAATCACTCATTGATTTTTACTAAAATCTCGATATAAACAGTTACCTTTATTAAGCAAACAGCAAATTAGTTTTGATAAATGTAAACAAACTCGCTAATCGTGCGTAAAGGTGAAGAATTCTTCTTTTTTACCACCCTAGGGCGGTAAATAAGAGGAATTATTCAGAATTATGAGACACGCATGTGTAATGAATACAAGTATGTAAAGAATCACTTTATACGCATCTAAACAGAGATACAATATTTATATTTCGTAACAATCGTAGATAAAATAAGTTTTATGTGACTATCATCGTTATTAGGCCCAGCTCTACAATTGTAATTTACTTGGCCAAATGATGCTAGTGTAAACCATTTTCAAATTGAACGATTTGTTGCAAGAAATGTTCCTTCATTATTATACACAATAAAAGTAAATATTTATATATTTGCTCTATTTCAGTTGAAACTAGTATTGACTAGGTATTGAAAGGGCAATTCTAGATCTGCCAAGTCAATATCTGTTTTGACTAAAGTACTTGACTAATCTAGTCCTGACTAAAATCATTTTAGTTTTAGCTGATTTCAGGTTTTGCTGGTAATACATTTACCCTAAAATCTGCTTATAGTGTCCAGCTGTATCAGCTTCATCACCGGGTTCCAACTGACTCTTGTGTTCCACTTATTCCTTCCTTCTTACTGTATTTCAAGCGGAGCATCGCCGCTCTGAGTTCAGCCATAACCAGCTGCACCACCAGGTTCTAACAGACTCTTGTGTTCCACTTATTCCTTCCTTCTTACTGTATTTCAAGCGGAGCATCGCCGCTCTGAGTCCAGCCATAACCAGCTGCACCACCAGGTTCTAACAGACTCTTGTGTTCCACTTATTCCTTCCTTCTTACTGTATTTCAAGCGGAGCATCGCCCGCTCTGAGTTCAGCCATAACCAGCTGTACCACCAGGTTCCAACAGACTCTTGTGGTTCAATTATTCCTTCCTACTTACTGCATTACAAGCTGAGCATTGCCCGCTCGGTGTCCATTCATGTAAAGAGGCCACCTGGTAAATCGACCTTTTTCCTTTAGTCCTTGTTCATCCATTAACTACTAACTACTCCACGGTGCTAGAGTCCATCCATCTCCTGCATGGTCAGCCTCGAAGTCTTCTGCCTTCAGGCTTGAGTGGATAGATCTTGCTGACAGCTCTCTCCACCAGCATTCTCTCCACGTGCCCTAGCTATCTTAATTGCCCTCGCTACATTTCTGTGACCAGATTTGACTCTTGATAGAGACTATAAATCTCCTGGTTAGTTCGGATCCTCCATTTGTTATTAATGCAGACTGGTCCTTATATCCTTCAAAGGCTCTTTCTCTCTCATGTGTCAAGTAAGGCTTCATCCCTGCTGGTCATCACCTACGTTTCCGATGCATACATTACTGCCGGCCTGAGAATTGTTCTGTTTATTTGCTTTTTTGTGTTTCAGCTTGGTAGCTTTGACTTAAGAAGATGCTGCAGAGAGAAGTTTGCTTTGTTTCCTGCCCTCTATCTATCCTTAATCTCAAGACTATTTTCGTTGTCCTCAGTCAATAGAGAGCCTAAATACTTGAAGCTTGAAACTTTCTCAGACTTGTACTCATCAATCTCTAGTGCATCTCCCGTTATTCTTTGGTTGAGGGTATTTCCATGTTTCCCTCGTTGATGCTTAGCCCAGCTCTCTTCAATTCGGTTTGCAGAAGGCGGAAGGATGACAGATAATTAATAATTTTCAAATTTGGGTAAGGTGACCACTTTAGGTTGGTCCTTTCATTGATAACTTACTGTATATAGATATCAAATGATGCTTGTTGAAATAGTGTTTGACTCTGTAACTTCAGTCATTGATGATATCAAGACCATTTTACTTGTTTCAATGTCTTAACAGATATCAAAGTTCTGTTAGATATTGTATTGACTACTTCTTGACCAGAATTTAGGTGTATGTCATGTTACTTAATAACTGATTAGGTTATTTTTTATAATATCTTGTGAGTTTATTATATTATCGACTATAATTCAGATGCAAAGAAATTAAAAGAAGCAGCAGTGTTTCATAAAAATTGTATTGAAGAATATGAGATGTTAATATTTTTTCCTGTTCTCTTAATTATTGTAGTGCTTATGCAACTATTTTTGGTACCAGGGTTAGTCAATAAGTAAGGTCTTAAACACTCAGCTTAAGCTAACAACGTCAATTCACGATGAAGAGCTAAGTAGGAGACTAACAACATCCGTCACGTGGCAAGATCGACGTCTGACTACTATTTGTTGTTGTTGTTTATTGCACTATTGTTGTTTATTGCTTCCTAACATTTCCAAAGGTTCCATATAGACCATTTTGAATGACAAATTGATGATTCATAAGGTTTCTGCGAGGTGGGTTCCAAGGATGTTGACGTATGAACACAAATGATGACAAATGGAGGCTTCTCTTGAATTTCTTGCTCGTTATGCTGAAGGAGGGGGAACAATTTTTGGATTCTTGGACTCATCCACCTTTCAGTCCAGACTTGGCCCTAGTGATTACCATCTTTTCACCTCCCTTAAACACTTGGGTGGCCAACTCTTTGATAATGATGAAGAAGTCAAGGATGAGGTGCAAAGCTGGCTAAATAACCTGGCCGGAGATTTCTTTGACTCTGGTATTAAAAAGTTTCCTGAAAGACTCCAAAAGTGTTTGGATCGGGAGGGTGATAATGTTGAGAAATAGTTGATAGTTGTCCTACAAAATAAAATGATTTTTATTTTTAATATATGTTTTTGATTTCTTTATAAATGTGGAGACTTTATTTATTGACCAACCCTCGAAGATAGCAGGGTGTTAGATATAGTAGTGCTCCTGTAATGAGATGCTAGCATTTTTGGTGCACTAATTCCAAACTAAGTACAAAAGGATCAAGGACATTGAAAGGATCAGTTGTATCTTCTGTAAAATATCAATGTTAATAATATCAAGATGTGGGGTTTTAGAACTCATGATTTAATGCTCCACAACTCTAGATTGTTTATAGCTCTCTCTTACTTAAGCAGCAATATCTTAGATAACTTATACCTTCAATTCAAACCGAGAACAACCTTGATTAGTGATTAGAGAGCCTTTTTTTGTTTACATTATTGTGTACTTATTAATACATTTCATTATCAGGCAACAAAGTATCACACAATACGACTACATTACATACTAACAATTACTACTTTAGTTGTACAATAGATGAGTTTACAATGTACATTTCAATACATTACATCATCAGGTAACATAGCATCTAAACACTACATTACATACTAACAATTACTACTTTAGTTGTACTATAGATGAGTTTGCAATGTACATTTCAATACATTACATCATCAGGTAACATAGCATCTAAACACTACATTACAAACTAACTATTACTACTTTAGTTGTACTACAGATAAATTATAATTAACAATTCAATATATTACATCATCAGGTAACATAGCATCCTAAAACGACAGTACAAATTAACAATTACTACTTTAGTTGTACTATAGATGAGTAAAAATGTACATTTCAATAAATTGCATACAAACTAGTAGTAATAGTAGTAAGGGAGCAGGGAAGCCAAGCCTAGCAACTACATCCTTTTTGCCAACCCCTGAAACTTGCACCCATCGAACTACCTCAGTCTTACCCTCGAATTCCTAGTTTGGGTTACAAAGGAGAGGATGTCCTGCAACTTTAGTGTAACAAGCTCCTCTTCCCTGATTTTTTCCGCTCCTAATGCGTGGAAGCGTAGTTTTTCATATCCATATAACAAACTAACAATTACTGCTTTAGTTGTACAATAGATGAGTTTACAATGTACATTTCAATACATTACATCATCAGTTAATATTGCATCTATATATAGGTTATGTTAGCTGTCTCACTCTAGTCAGTTAACTTTGTTCCTAGTCTTGTTTCTTGTTATATACAGTGTTATTCTTTTAGTTGTTATCTTCATGAGGAAGGTTATGTTAGTTGTCTCACTCTAGTCAGTTAACTTTGTTCCTAGTCTTGTTTCTTGTTATATACAGTGTTATTCTTTTAGTTGTTATCTTCATGAGAAGGAGGTTATGTTAGCTGTCTCACTCTAGTCAGTTAACTTTGTTCCTAGTCTTGTTTCTTGTTATATACAGTGATATTCTTTTAGTTGTTATCTTCATGAGGAGAAGGTTATGTTAGTTGTCTCACTCTAGACAGTTAACTTTGTTCCTAGTCTTGTTTCTTGTTATATACAGTGTTATTCTTTTAGCTGTTATCTTCATGAGGAGAAGGTTATGTTAGTTGTCTCACTCTAGTCAGTTAACTTTGTTCCTTGTCTTGTTTCTTGTTATATACAGTGTTATTCTTTTAGTTGTTATCTTCATGAGGAGAAGGTTATGTTAGTTGTCTCACTCTAGTCAGGCCCGGACTTTAAGTGAATGGCGCCCTGGGCTGCTCTCAGCTTGGCGCCCCCCCCCCCCCCCCCCCCCCCTCCGATTATTTATGCATACCGGCAACGCATACACACGAAAGTTCCAAGTAGTATACATTGATGAAATAACCCAGATTTAAAGGTGTAAGCTATAAAGGTATATTCAACAATAACAAAATTAATATACTTTTTTTTAGCTTTTTATATAAGGTTGTTTATTTGAGCATAATGTCATTGTAATACATTATAAAAATTGCAGTACAAATATATTATATTAATTATTATAAAAAATCACAACAAAGCAAACCTTGAGGATGGGAGCTAAGGCTCTAATATGAATTAGAAAAAAAAATAACTAAAATTATGAAATACACAAATACCAAATTAAAAAAATAAAAATAAATGAAATAAAAAAATAAATGAAAAATAAAAATTCAGTAAAACTTTGATTAAACGTTTCTGTTGATATCACAGAAAAACGAGTCAATAAAGATAAACATTTTCTAATTTACACTACACCTCTGTTTGAAACTATAAATTGGATAAATGGATTTGTCGAAGGTGTAATAATTTAAAGCAGACTCTTTTAGTTCATTATTAAACGTTTCGACTCATAAGAGTCACCTTCAAATGTTATAAAAATGTCTAATCAAGTCTTATTTTAACGTCAAATTTTAAATAATTTATTCCTTTTTAAGATGTTAATTGTCATGTAAGCTTAAACTATTTATGTATAAATATTGTTTTTAATATAATTTTTATCAAGACGATCTCCACTGTCCACTAATTCTAATGGAGGCAAAGTAACAAACCTACACTAACTATTGGTCATTTATAAAAATACTTTTTGACTGAAGATGAATCTTATGAG
Organism: Gerris lacustris; assembly: GCA_951217055.1. NCBI lineage: Eukaryota > Metazoa > Arthropoda > Insecta > Hemiptera > Gerridae > Gerris > Gerris lacustris. Next base: position 11,623,121 of record OX578277.1, read on the forward strand.
TCAAAACGTTTTATAGTTAATTATAAGAATCTTAATCTAAATATTAAACCTTTAACAAAACCATTAGCGACCGAATTTATAGAAAAAAAATTACTGGAAATTTTAAAAAACCATACCTAAAAGGGACTTAAAAAAAAAAACAACTGTTGAATGCGGAAAAGCGATAAAACAGGGTTTCACTGGTTATTGGGTATATAAAAAGTACATTACAATTATTGAACTAAAGGAACATTAAGTTGGCTAGGCATTTTTAATTATTTATAAGATATTTTTCTTAATTTTAATTTAGCAAAATTTGCTATAACTTCAGAAAAGTTTGTTTTAAGAGTTATATCATGCTCAGAACACATTAACACCAGAGCATTTAGTTTTTTCTCTCTAATAGTGGACCTCTTGGCATTCTTAACTCTAGCTAACACTGAAAATCCTCTTTCCGCTGTAAAATTAGTCACTGGTAGTGTAAGAAATATTCTCAATGCAACTTCGAGGTTGGAAAAAGTGGTAGTTAAGTGGTTACTTCTTATGTACGTGTACAGCTCAGGTATCATCTTTATGTCTTCCAGTCCAACGTACATTTTGAAGTGAGAACACTCCCTGACAATGTCTGCACTGATGTCCTCTGGAAAACAGTTTGGCAACTTCTTTGCAGCCTCCACAATAGCTTCATTTGTAGATTCCTTCGATACAACAAGTGACAACACTTCAAAACGATCGGCCAACATTGCATAAGCTTTTCTTCTTTTCGACAAGTTTGATATTATTGAATCAATTATTTTTAGAAAAACTCCAGTTCTAAAAGCTGATCTTCCATCATGTTTCACTTCATTCTTACTGGTCTCATCTGCAAATATTTTGCGTTTCCTAAACCTGGAATAAGTAGGAGTTTCACACCCATAAACAGCCGCAGTAGATTCTTCGTACTTTTCAAACTCGTCTCTTTTTTCTTTGACATATCCTTCTATAGAGTGGAGCAGTTTAGTAGCCGCTGCCAGATGTATGGTTTGCATTTGTAAGTTGTTGCTACACTTGTCAAACCTTTCTAAGATGTCATTCCATAAAATACATAAAAAAGCAATTTCAAAATTTCAAAATTGTTTTTCAAGAGCTTGGGCTTCTAATCGAGCTCCAGATTTTACTAAGGGATCTTCAGATAACGCCCTCAGAGAATTTTGAATTTCCTTATACCCTTTTACTACAGCTTTCAGGGCATCTGCTCTAGCTGACCACCTGGTATCAGATAGCGACTTTACCACTGGTGTATGGTTTCAAGTGCTCTTTTTAAAAAATGGGAAAAGGTAGAGAATAATAGTTGTTTTGGGTCAACTCGGCATGATATAGTGGTTTAGCAGAAACCAGATCAATGGTGCGACAACCATTAGTGGATTGAGAGCCAATCACGGTATATGCAATTTTTATTTATAAAAAATAAGAAAAGCGCAATCTTAGCTGTGCTCGGAATGCGGTATTGGGGAGGATCTGGAGCATATTATTATTCATTGTTCAAAAATATTTATTTCTTAAAGCATTATTGATGGTCCATTGCAATAGACTCATTCAACAACCATTCACGCATATAAATCATCATTGCATAGAAAAAAGGAATCCATATACGAGTTAATCTATAGACATTTATCAGACACGAATTATAAAATTTACAAAAATGAGAAATAATTAAAAGAAAATAAAATTACTAAATTAATAGAAAATATATATATTTTTTTAATGACTTAACCCTATTTATCTTTGCAGTTTATTTAAAATTGTCTGTTATTGAGATTTATTTTTTTAAATTTGTCTTAAGAGTGGAAAAATACTTTCTTTTTTTTTTCTTTTGGTAAAAAGATGTCTTCGAAAATTTTGCGCCCCCCAAAATCTGGCGCCCTGGGCTATAGCCCAGTCAGCCCATTTACAAGTCTGGGCCTGACTCTAGTCAGTTAACTTGTTTCCTAGTCCTGTTCTATGTGAATCTCAACCTCTTAAGATATACCTTCTAAAAAAGCGTAGGTAAAGAGGACCTAATCGTATGCTATAGTTTGTCCTATGCCATTGATGTCTTGTTTGATACCTTTCCACTTCTTCTGTACTAAGTTTCTCTAATTTCAGATTCTGACCTTTATTCCTATATTCCACTATACCATTATCTGGCTTTATTTATTGACATTTTTGTTTATATATTTTTTAGTCATATATTAATGGGAGCCACTAAATGCGGAAAGTTCCTTTTGACATACACGTTCTTCTTGGATTCTGTCAATGAGTTATCACCTTGTTACAGGTAAATCCTTTTTTTATTTAATTAAAATATATACCTTGATTTATAATTTAATAGGCTGCACATTGCTCATAGGAGGGTAAATTTATTTAGAAACCCATAAGAGCTAAAGTTTTAAGTGCTAGTTGATAATTGATAATAGATCACTCAAATTGTTTTCACAAGTACAGATAGTCATCTTTATTGCCCTTGAGAAGAAATTAAGTGTGAAAGAGAGACAGTCAGTGCAGGGGTTGAGACAGAGGTTTAAATCTCCTGTCTTTAGTAAGTTTATTGTACAAAGCTAACTTTCAACTACAAATAGTCATCTTCAGTACTGGTGAGGAGAGATCAAGTGTGAAAGAGAAACAGTCAGTGTAGGAGTTGAGACAGAGGTTGAAATCTCCTGTCTTTAGTAAGTTTATTGTACAAAGCTAACTTTCAACTACAAATAGTCATCTACAGTACCGGTGAGAAGAGATCAAGTGTGAAAGAGAAACAGTCAGTGTAGGAGTTGAGACAGAGGTTTAAATCTCCTGTCTTTAGTAAGTTTATTGTACAAAGCTAACTTTCAACTACAAATAGTCATCTTCAGTACCGGTGAGAAGAGATCAAGTGTGAAAGAGAAACAGTCAGTGTAGGAGTTGAGACAGAGGTTGAAATCTCCTGTCTTTAGTAAGTTTATTGTACAAAGCTAACTTTCAACTACAAATAGTCATCTTCAGTACCGGTGAGAAGAGATCAAGTGTGAAAGAGAAACAGTCAGTGTAGGAGTTGAGACAGAGGTTGAAATCTCCTGTCTTTAGTAAGTTTATTGTACAAAGCTAACTTTCAACTACAAATAGTCATCTTCAGTACCGGTGAGAAGAGATCAAGTGTGAAAGAGAAACAGTCAGTGTAGGAGTTGAGACAGAGGTTGAAATCTGATCTTGTTTGTACTTCTTGAGTGTTCTTTCACCTCAACATGTATTGATGAAGAGCACTTCTATTATTATTTAACTTTTCTAACTTTCATGTTTTTAGCGTTGGCTAAAATTGTTGCCCATACATAGAGTTTAGATGTATAAATAAAGGCAGACCTTTTTATTGTTTACTAATATATAGATGTTTTTTTAGATATCGGCTGCATTTTTGGAGTTTTATACCTGGGAAGCAAGCTACTAAGGTTGCTGAAGTCCAGCTTTTTGATAACAGTGAAGTCCCGGAAATACTCACTATAGTCATCGTTCAGTGGCCGAGTGTTCCAAACAAACTCGTGATATTTGGCCATAAGTAAGTTTAATTTTAATTTGTTCATATAATTTGAAGGCGTAGCCACCACTTTGTCAGAGTAGAGCTGAGTTGAGGTATAAGGGGATGGCACAAATTGTAATCTAATTATAACTGGATCATTACATGATTGAAAGATCAATAATTTTACTGATCTAGTAGTAGTAGTAGTCTAGTACTTTCTACTAGAACGGGTAGGACGAACCACTTGTTCGAACCTTGCAATTAGGCCATCACTTTTGCCCTTTTTACGCCCCGCGGTAGAGAGTTCCAGCCACTTCACACATCATACCTCTGTACATAGTACTGCCGAAGCAAGTATGATGTGATCAATAGTGAGCCATATAAATCAGAGCGTCACGGCGAGGAAAATCAAACCCCGCCTCGTTCCACTCATGATTCAGTGATGGCCGAGCAGACGTGGTTTACCCTACGTACTGATCTAACTATGTGTCTTATCTCTTTGGGGCTCCAACCCAGATCTCCGTTAGTGTTGGGACTTTGGTTTTAGGTAAAACATTATTAATTCATTACAGAATGGAGATATAGGTTATTTTATAAATATATCTAATGTACAGTAGGATTACAATTAGAGTTAATTTTAACAGCTCAGGTTGTTCAACCTATGAGAAAAATAAAACCACTAGGCAGTTATCCTGTGACATTTTTGTTTACCTAGTTGGCCTGACTTGTATGTCAAAATCTCAAGCTCTCATGGGATCCCTTCCCCCAATTTTTAAATTTATTTGTCTATGCTGTCAGAATTAACTCTAATTGTAATCCTACCCTACTGTAGTCATTAGTGTGGGACATGTCTCACTTCTATTGGAATTCAACCCAGATTATGTTAGTGTTGATATTTTAGTTCCTGGGAGAAAATTATTTTAAACATCTATATGTGTGGTCTTTTGTGTGTTCCATGTCTTATCTCTTGGAATCCAACTTCGATTATTGTTAGTGTTGTGACTTTGGTTCCAGGAAGACTATAAGGGTGGCCGCACACTGGCGATTTTTCCCAAGCAACTTTTAATCACCGAAAATAGAACACGTGATATCTTATGGTGGCCCGCACACGAGCGACTAAATAGTTGCGGTGATTTAAAAATTCCAACCTGTCCTATTCGTTGGGTGAGTCAACTGTTGCCCGCGGAATGAAACATACAGGTTTAGACGTGTCCCCGCACACGAGCGATTAAAAGTTGCTCTCTCAAAGCTCAGTTGACGATTTATTCGTGTAGTTACTGCTAATCTTTCCTCTGGTCATACTGTCATTCGTAAATTTGTATCCTTATATGAAATACGAGGCACTTCCAGCATTAAAAGATACTTAAAACTTTCCTAGCAAATGCTAAAATATAATTATTACATTTATTTATAGATATTTTTAGGGTTTCGAGGACATCCTAGAAACCCTTATGCTTTTGGTAGTTCGTCTGTCCGTTGCATCTTGGAGTATATCGCCCGACCTACTAAAGCTAGAGATATGAAATTTGGTATACAAATATGCATCGCGTTTCCAAAAAGGCGGCCATTTTACCTCTAAAAGTACCAAATAAGTGCATACCGAAGATACTAAACTAAAGGATAATATATATGCACAATGCACACCTTGTTTCTTAAAATTGCATTTTTTTATTTTTATTTTAATTTAAATAATGTTCTATTTATGAAGTTTTATGGCCGAAGAAACCCTTTTAGTAACTTGCTGGCAAGTACTTGACGGGATTTTTTTATACTGGCAAACAAATTATGAAATTGTCCTTCTATCAGTCTTCTGCTAATTAGAGGATGGGTCCAAAATTTTCGGTATTTTTTTCCTTCTTCTTTAAACAAGGGAAAAAACACATGCTGTTTCGATAAAATCCATTTTAAAACTGATCAACTATTTAGTCGCCCGTGTGCGCTTGGAGGAGTAGGAGGCAACTGCCAGGCGACTAAATTATTTAGTCACCTAGATTAAAAGTTGCCCAGTGTGCGGCTAGCCTAATTAGATCTTTCGTATATTAGTAGTAGTGGTTAGACGGGTAGGACGAACCACTTATTGGAACCTTGCAATCAGGCCACATTCGGCCCATTTTACTAGCCAGCCACTTTCTACATCATACCTGTAATGGTACTGCCGAAGTGGGTATGGTGTGGTCATTAGTGAGTTATTTAAATTGAACCCACGACCTTGATTCGCATCGAATCATTGATAGCGGGGTGAGTGCCTAGAGCCCCTCAGCCACTCTGGCTCCTTTCTTTCGTTTACATCCTGTATCTGTTTATTTACTATGTTGTTTTTGTTTGTAGTTCTAGTGAAGTAGAAGAATGTGAAGATGCAGGAGGAGAAGAAAGCTATAAGGTTTACGTGACTGTCACTACCACACCTAGTTCTGGATGTAAAGATTGTAGAACTGTTGCTGCTTCTTTCGATGAGGAAGGTAACAAGAATTCAATCGTTAACTTTCATATACCATCACTACATACATTTCAAAATTATACTTTATTGCCAAAAAAAGGAGCTTGAATCATTAAGATGTAAAGATCACTCCTTTGTGATCCTCTTCCTTTTAAATCTCTTTTTGAGACATTAAACCGCCTCCTGGTGTGAAACTGTACTCATGCCATTATACTTTGTTATTTGGACAGCACCGAATAATCAAAAATAAAAGGGAGGGGAGCTAATGAGAGCTTGAGATTTTGGCGGGTAGTAAATCGGGCCAACTAGGCAAAGAAAAATATCACAAGATAACCGCCTAGTGATTTGTTTGCCAATCTGAGCTGTCAGATTTACAAAGTATAATGCCATGAGTTTAAACCACTTTTTTGTGATCCACCAAACTACATCTTTGTTTGACATCAAACTACCTCTTTGTGACACACACTAAATCACCTCTTTGTGAGAAACCAAACTACCTCTTTGTGACACACTAAATCACCTCTTTGTGAGAAACCAAACCACCTCTTTGTGACACACTAAATCACCTCTTTGTAAGAAACCAAACTACCTCTTTGTGACACACTAAATCACCTCTTTGTAAGAAACCAAACTACCTCTTTGTGACACACTAAATCACCTCTTTGTGAGAAACCAAACCACCTCTTTGTGACACACTAAATCACCTCTTTGTAAGAAACCTAACTACCTCTTTGTGACACACTAAATCACATCTTTGTGAGACTCTAAAACACCTCTTTGTATGACTAACCACCCCTCCCTTTAGGTGAGTTTAGTTATTAAAAGTCACGAGTCTCTCCATTAAGATTACACAGTTTAAATTATTTCACATAGATATGAAAGTTTTTTATGTTAATTGATCAATTATGACTAAAGAGGTTAAAAAAAGAAACAACAATATTGTCAGTAAAACATTGTGGTGACAATATTGTTGTGTTTCTTTTTTTTTATCCTCTCTAGTCATAATTATGAAGTTGCACCACAAAATCTCAGTCAAAACAACCAACTATTTGATAATTGATAAATGCTAATTAATAGTTATTTATGCACCTAGGGAGTAAACTATTATTCCCTGAGCGAAAAAGTTGGAACCATGGTCCCTAAATCCCGAGGCGAAGCCGAGGGAATTAGACTCTTTAATTCCCGAGGCGCAGCCGAGGGAATAACTCTAATTTGCTAGAACTCTAGTGGCAGGTTATAAACAAAGATAATCATGGTCAGAGATAATTATCGCGAGGGGAATAATGGCACTTTACTCACGAAGTACATACAATATTTTATCTCCAGTAGGAAGAAAATACACATTTTCATCCATTGCACAGTTTTTATTTATTATTTTAATAAATAACAATAATCATTAGCACTTTTAATAGCAGTTATAAGAGATTCAATATTAAAAACAAATAAGAATTGGAATTAAACTCAAATAGAAGGTTATTTAGATGCAGGTTATAAACAAAGATAAACATGGTCAAAAAAGCGCAGTGCAGCCAACCTGATTTCAACAACTTCATAACATTAGCCATTCATTTTCTACTACTTATAAAATAATTAAGTTGCAATCTTTACTTTTTTGCTCTACTTTACTTTTTCGCCCTACTTTTACTTTTGCTCCCTACTTTTTGAGTTCAAGGATTAAAAAACCTGTTTTAGTCCCTCTAAACTAATTCAAAATCATAACTTTTTCTCCCTACTGGAGATAAAATTTATTTCTCCTCACTCCCACCTTGCTCTTGGTACTTTTTACTGGTCTTATATTACTTTGCTTTGTAAGTTTCATCGCACAATTCCGTTTCCCCAATTTTGAACCACTTCCCGTGATTCAATCTTCCCCAAATTTTGCACATAGATAAAACTAAGTTGAAGAATACAGAAACCAAAAAAAAAAAAAAATTGCGTTAAATTTATTTGCTTTTTAAGTTTCATCGCACACCTATTACCCCAATTTTGAACCACTTCCCGCCATTTAATCTTCCCTAAATTTTGCTCATAGATACCACTAAGGTGAAGAGTACGGAAACAAAAAAAAAAAAAAAAAAAAGGTTGAAAATAAGACCAGCACCCCCCAATGGTATTTCCCAGTGGTATTTCCGGCTAAAATTTCCTACTCCCACAGCTACTACTTCATACCGTTAACTTATCACATTTTGATTGAATTGTTTTTATTTTTATTGTTTTCAGAGATGGCTTCAAACTGGAACAGCTGTGTTGGTTTGACCTGTGGACGTCATGGTTTAACATTTCACACTTGGTTCCCTATCGACGCTCAATCACATTTTGACCCTAAGATTTCATGCGCTTCTGATTCAAGGGTAATCCAATCTATTACAACATTATCTCTATAACATGCCATAGTTATAATATAGTTTCTAAGTTTGGAAATAATTACAACCTATTTATTAAAAGAAATAAAGTAACTAAGTAACTAACAGTTGTAACATAGTAAGGAACTGTTCTCACTCTACCTAATAAGCCCTGTTTACACAGTGATAGTTACAGTCACGATAGCAACTATTGCATCAACTATCACCTTGTAGACTACATGATAGATTCTGTTGCGATAGAACTATTAACCATCACACTATCTTGTCTGACGTGATAGTTGAGTGTTCTATCACAGCAGTCAGAGTACTGAGGCGGCAGATTTAAGAACTACCTCGCTAGATACTAGATGCTAATTGGCTTATTGTTTGTTTATACTTTTATATCCCGTGATAACAGGTCTAAAAGGCAATAAATATGATAGCTTGCTTCATATTTGATATCAGATTTTGTTGTTTTTGACAAAATAAATATTCCGTTTGCTGTATATGTATTATAATATTATATTTAATGCTCTATTTCTGTATCCAAGTCAGAAATGTAGGATATGGATATAACCTTGAGTACGTAAGATAATAAGTTTTTAACTCTCGCCGTGTCGACTTTACACCTCTGTAATAGTTTTATGATGTAGACTAACATGATAGTTCTGTCTGTGACTGTAGTGATACTACTCTCACCCTGTTACAGCTGTTAGTTACTTTATTTCTTCTACTACATAGGTTGGTAATGATATTATTTCTACTAGTATCAAAACAATACTCTTCTCATATAGACTGTAGTGATACTACTCTCACCCTGTTACAGCTGTTAGTTACTTTATTTCTTCTACTACATAGGTTGGTAATGATATTATTTCTACTAGTATCAAAACAATACTCTTCTCATATAGACTGTAGTGATACTACTCTCACCCTGTTACAGCTGTTAGTTACTTTATTTCTTCTACTACATAGGTTGGTAATGATATTATTTCTACTAGTATCAAAACAATACTCTTCTCATATAGACTGTAGTGATACTACTCTCACCCTGTTACAGCTGTTAGTTACTTTATTTCTTCTACTACATAGGTTGGTAATGATATTATTTCTACTAGTATCAAAACAATACTCTTCTCATATAGACTGTAGTGATACTACTCTCACCCTGCTACAGCTGTTAGTTACTTTATTTCTTCTACTACATAGGTTGGTAATGATATTATTTCTACTAGTGTCAAAACAATACTCTTCTCATATAGACTGTAGTGATACTACTCTCACCCTGTTACAGCTGTTAGTTACTTTATTTCTACTACTGCATAGGTTGGTAATGATATTATTTCTACTAGTATCAAAACCATACTCTTCTCATATAGACTGTAGTGATACTACTCTCACCCTGTTACAGCTGTTAGTTACTTTATTTCTTCTACTACATAGGTTGGTAATGATATTATTTCTACTAGTATCAAAACAATACTCTTCTCATATAGACTGTGGTGATACTACTCTCACCCTGTTACAGCTGTTAGTTACTTTATTTCTACTACTGCATAGGTTGGTAATGATATTATTTCTACTAGTATCAAAACAATACTCTTCTCATATAGACTGTAGTGATACTACTCTCACCCTGTTACAGCTGTTAGTTACTTTATTTCTACTACTGCATAGGTTGGTAATAATATTATTTCTACTAGTATCAAAACAATACTCTTCTCATATAGACTGTAGTGATACTACTCTCACCCTGTTACAGCTGTTAGTTACTTTATTTCTACTACTGCATAGGTTGGTAATGATATTATTTCTACTAGTATCAAAACAATACTCTTCTCATATAGATTGTTGTGATACTACTCTCACCCTGTTACAGATGTTAGTTACTTTATTTCTTCTACTACATAGGTTGGTAATGATATTATTTCTACTAGTATCAAAACAATACTCTTCTCTTATAGACTGTAGTGATACTACTCTCACCCTGTTACAGCTGTTAGTTACTTTATTTCTTCTACTACATAGGTTGGTAATGGTATTATTTATACTAGTATCAAAACAATACTCTTCTCATATAGACTGTAGTGATACTACTCTCACCCTGTTACAGCTGTTAGTTACTTTATTTCTACTACTGCATAGGTTGGTAATGATATTATTTCTACTAGTATCAAAACAATACTCTTCTCATATAGACTGTAGTGATACTACTCTCACCCTGTTACAGCTGTTAGTTACTTTATTTCTTCTACTACATAGGTTGGTAATGATATTATTTCTACTAGTATCAAAACAATACTCTTCTCTTATAGACTGTAGTGATACTACTCTCACCCTGTTACAGCTGTTAGTTACTTTATTTCTTCTACTACATAGGTTGGTAATGATATTATTTCTACTAGTATCAAAACAATACTCTTCTCATATAGACTGTAGTGATACTACTCTCACCCTGTTACAGCTGTTAGTTACTTTATTTCTTCTACTACATAGGTTGGTAATGATATTATTTCTACTAGTATCAAAACAATACTCTTCTCATATAGACTGTGGTGATACTACTCTCACCCTGTTACAGCTGTTAGTTACTTTATTTCTTCTACTACATAGGTTGGTAATGATATTATTTCTACTAGTATCAAAACAATACTCTTCTCTTATAGACTGTGATACTACTCTCACCCTGTTACAGCTGTTAATCCTATTGCATCATGTGATTGACTTGTTATGTTTTCAGATTGTGGTTAGCACAGGTTCATTCATACACGTGGTTGAGTTTAACACATGTGAACCGTGTTCGGAAGCCTCGACTGTACCTTACCCTCCACATGGAGATACCCCGCTGCCTGCCCCAGAAATGACTGATACCACCCAACCTCACCCTATAAGAATAGTCAACTCTCCTATCGTTAATAGGTAACTTATCAACGCTATATCAATTTAGTTTTTTGACATTTTCATGTCTTGACTTAGGCACATAAACTCGAAAAGCGTTATACTTGTAACAGGAAGGTAGAAGTATGTAAAGGATGTTGAGGTTTGCACTGTTTAAGAGTGTTATATAACATGTAACAGCTACTTCAGATGTTATTGATTCAGTTCTGTTATAAAATAAATTATCTGCTCTGTTATCTTAGCTGTTATAATATGAACTGTTAATTTTCTTATTTTGAACTGTTATTTGATAACGGGGGTTTTGTTATTTTGAACTGTTAAGTTATTTTCGATGCACCTCTTATAAAATGTTTAAACCTAATTGAAGTGTTCTTAAATGATTATTTATTAACAGTTCCTGTCTTTATTATTTACTTGATTTTATTTGTTTGCTTTCTGATTGTGTTTCAGATTAAGTTATAAGTTTTTAAAGGATAGCTCATACATGATATTCGTTACTGATTCATGGGTTAATAAAATCATTACGCTTCTTATTAGGTGGCTTAATTTAGTAAGTATATCCTGTTTTATTAATATTAATTATTTATAAATAGTCAATTGATTAGAGAAAGCATATCCGGCTCAGAGGCTAACAAGGGCAAACAAGATATAAATGTATGTGGGCCACAAAAAAGCAGGAAAATCCATTTTTTTTTTTTTTTTATTTTTTTTTGTAAACAGTGGCTTATACCAACCATGAAAGAGGATAACTCATGATCAATCTTACAACTATGCAAGATCAGAAAACAAATTTCTTCATTTTTTGTAGTATATTGTGATAGCGCAAAATATCCATGTTGATTGATTCACATGTTTTAAGGCCTGTTGATAGTTGATGCAATAGTTGCAGTCACGATAGCAACTATCGCATCAACTATTACCATGTAGACTATGTGATAGATTCTGTCGTGATAGAACTATCAACCATCACACTATCTCTTTTAAAGAGATAGTTAAGTGTTCTATCACAGCAGTCAGAGTACTCATGTGGCAGATTTAAGAACTACCCTCGCTAGATACTAGATGCTGATTGGCTTAATTTATTTGTTTATATTTTTATATCAAGAGATAACAGATCTAAAAGGCAGCAAATATGATAGCTTACTTCACATTTGATTTCAGATTTTGTTGTTTTCAACAATATGAATATTCCGTTTGCTCTATGTGTATTAAAATTTAACATTATAATATATTCAATGCTCTATTTCTGTATCCAAGTCAGAAATGTAGGATATGGATATAACTTTGAGTACAAGACAACAAGTTTTTACGTATGTTAACTCTCACTGTGTAGACGATACACCTCAACGATAGTTCTATGACGTAGACTGACACTGATAGTTCTATTGTGGGAGAACTATTACCATGTTTAGTGATAGTGATAGAGTTAGATGGTCGGAATCTAGCAATTAGGCCTTTATTGGTCTCATTTTTACTATCCCCATGGTTAGAGTTCCAGCCACTTTACACATCACTGTATATTATTTAAAGAAAAAGATGTTTAACACTTATAGCTTATTATCAGAGACCTTCAAAATGTAGCATTTATTTTAACGAAATGTGGCACTAAAAAGTGTGGCAATAAGGCACTTATTTTGGCCAAATGTGGCATTTATTTTATCTTATGTGGCATTTATTTTTTAACTTTCCAACCCCCCCCCCCCCCCCCCTTTCATTGTAAAAGGGATATTAAATCGTGCAACTTGAGTCATATTAACTACTTTATTACAATTTACAGGACTTTTAAATACACTACAATGACCCACATTGACCAGTGATGAGCTAGAGCTAATGGCTCCTTAGGGTAGTGACACACTTCGCCACCTGGGTGGTGCCACTTGCTTCCGACACCTGCCTTGCGCCACCCGAGTTTTTATTTTTTTCGGGCAGTCGAGAAAAGGAGCTGTGCATGCATATCATTATGTTCGTTAAAGAAGAAGGAAAAAAGGCGTTTTTGGGTTCATCGAATAATTTTAGACAAAAAGAATACTTGTTTGTTTCATACAGTGTACCCAGAATCAAAGAAGACAGTAACAATTTTTGCCGAATGTCACGTGGAACTTTCAACGAATATCGCTTAGAATATTGACGAACAGTTTGACCAATAAAGACACTTATATGAGGGATGCAGTTAGCCCCTGATTTTATTTCCCCTAGATTTGATTGAATGAGTGGGGGCTGAGTAGCAGTGGCTTGGGTGGCAACGTCTGATGGGTTCAATTGAAAACAATGGGCTGACCGGGTGGCGCCACCTGCAGGTGGTGGCTAGACAGTGGGACAGTGGACCGGGTGGCGCCACCTCGTGTGGTAGGTTGCCTTTTATTTTCATTGTAAGCTTGGATGACGAAGTGTGTCACTACCCTTAGATAGGAATCCCTCACGTCACTTGGGGAATCCTCAGCACCTTGGATTCCTGCCCTTCAAGGGTTGTAGCAGAACTCATAATACATTAAAATATTAGAATATTTCTATTTTTTTTCAGAACTTGGCCCAAATAAGGCAAAGTGTGGCATTTTATCGAAAATCAGCAAAATGTGGCTTTTTAGCAAAAAATAGGCAAAATGTGGCATTTTAGTATGGCGCCATGGCAAAAAGGCATTTGAAGGTCTCTGCTTATTATTGATTAACGTATTTGTTTCAGGGTAATCAAATAGAAATAAAAGAATTGCCGTCTTACCTCAAAATTGCCATTCAGAGGCACTATGAACTGACTTTGGTAATATATTTGGCTTATATATTTAATAAAAATATTTATGTATATATTAGCTTACATGTGAACAAAAAAGGCACTTGTTCATCCATCAACTTTAGTGATACACTGTATACATTAAATTTAGGATAGATAAAGTGTTTTTAGATATCATAGTGATTCTGTATCTTTAGTTGATACATATCAAGACTATGACATGTATCAAAGTTAAGATGATAACTAGTTAGGAGAATTGTTGCTTTGTAAACAAGTACATTAACTCAAGGGGAATGTAATTTTTGTCTGTTTTATAGAAATTTCTTCTATTTAGAAGATTTCTTGCTTTGCAAACAGTACATAAATTCAAGGGGAATGAGAACTAAATGTCTCTTTTAGAGATATGCATGTCTGCTATTTTAAGAAATGTTTATTAATAGAAATTTTACAATACGTATTTTTATGCATCTTATGTTTTTTTCTATTTCAGGCAAGTAAGAAATCTTCAGTGTTGAACGCAGGTAATGTTTTAGAAAGCCTCTATTCAAGATACCTGACACAGAAGCCTAAATGGTTTAATTCTGATAAAACTAACAGGTTGACAAGTAGCTTCGCTATCAGGAAACGACCTAAAGAAGAACCTGACAAGGTAATTATGTCAAAGTGTCCTAAACATGTTGAGAGGGTTCTAATTGTTGAGTTGTAAGTGCCACTTTGACGTAGGTCCAAGTTGGAAAAAATAGCATCTAATTTGGAGCCATGTCGTGTTGGCAGCATAGGAGATTTCAATGTAGTCGTCCGTCATCTTGAAAATATTAAGTGTCAAATTTGAACAGTTCCTACACTTCAAGACCTTTAAATTGGTGTATAACATATCATGTTTTAGTCACCCGTCATGTTTACCGCTAGCTTGGAAATATTAAGTGTGAAAACTCTAAAAAGTGTAAGTATACAGTTGTCACAATTGCCGAGATGCACCTGGGTGTTGAATTTCATGTTACTAGCTATAGTAGTTTATGAATTGACACATGCCAGTTATAGAAGGTTTCTTTTCAAACTTTGTACAGAAACCTAAAAGGGTGGATACTTAAGTAAATGGGCATATATCCAGTTGCGCTTAAAATTATTTTGTTTAAAGGAGACCAAGAGGATCATTCACTGAGAAGGTGCAGTGCTGAGTGCATATTTTTAGTTGAAGAATCTATGGTTTAAAGCTCTGTTCATAGCTTGTCTTTTTGTTGATTGGTCTTAAAGATAGATAATATGAGGGTTTGTTGTATGGTTATACTGTGTTTAGGCAGGGGGAATTTGAAGTACACTTTCTAACAACCTCTGAAAATAACTTTAAGAATAATTTTCATTTATCTTCATGGTATCTAATTGATGTTTTATTTTATTGTTTTTTTGTTTTTTTTCTAGGTTTATGATTTTGAAGAGGAACGAGTTGAAAGCTGTACCAAGTTCAAAGCATTCCGACGTCATTGTTTGGCTAATAAACTGTATGAATTCCGATCTGACGAAGATGGTAATGTGGAGAATATCAGGCCTGGAGCTCGACTTAAACATAGAATCACTAGGAGACAAAGTAAGGGTAAGATCATAATGAAGAGGAAAGGGAGAGATGTGGTGCAGATATACATAAACCTCTATGTGAACAAACATATGTTGAGCCAATGAAAGTCAGTATTGAGAAAAGAAAGGATATGAGGAAAAAGATGGGGTGTTGATATAGGTACACCTATGTGAACAAATATGTGTTGAGCCAACGAAAGTATAGTGGAGAGCATGGATTAGAGGAAAGAGGTGTGGTGTAGATAGACGTGGACCTCTATGTGAACAAACATATGTAGAGCCAATGAAAGTATAGTGGAGAGCATGGATTAGAGGAAAGAGGTGTGGTGTAGATAGAGGTGGACCTCTATGGGAACAAACATATGTTGAGCTAATGAAAGTATAGTGGAGAGCATGGATTAGAGGAAAGAGGTGGACCTCTATGGGAATAAACATATGTTGAGCTAATGAAAGTATAGTGGAGAGCATGGATTAGAGGAAAGAGGTGTGGTGTAGATAGAGGTGGACCTCTATATGAACAAACATATGATGAGCTAATGAAAGTATAGTGGAGAGCATGGATTAGAGGAAAGAGGTGTGGTGTAGATACAGGTGGACCTCTATGGGAACAAACATAATATGTAGAGCTAATGAAAGTATAGTTGAGAGCATGGATTAGAGGAAAGAGGTGTGGTGTAGATAGAGCTAGACCTCTATGGCAACAAACATATGTTGAGCTTATGAAAGTATAGTGGAGAGCATGGATTAGAGGAAAGAGGTGTGGTGTAGATAGAGGTTGACCTCTATGGGAATAAACATATGTTGAGCTAATGAAAGTATAGTGGAGAGCATGGATTAGAGGAAAGAGGTCTGGTGTAGATAGAGGTGGACCTCTATATGAACAAACATATGATGAGCTAATGAAAGTATAGTGGAGAGCATGGATTAGAGGAAAGAGGTGTGGTGTAGATAGAGGTGGACCTCTATATGAACAAACATATGATGAGCTAATGAAAGTATAGTGGAGAGCATGGTTTAGAGGAAAGAGGTGTGGTGTAGATAGAGGTGGACCTCTATGGGAACAAACATATGTTGAGCTAATGAAAGTATAGTGGAGAGCATGGATTAGAGGAAAGAGGTGTGGTGTAGATAGAGCTAGACCTCTATGGCAACAAACATATGTTGAGCTTATGAAAGTATAGTGGAGAGCATGGATTAGAGGAAAGAGGTGTGGTGTAGATAGACGTGGACCTCTATGTGAACAAACATATGTTGAGCTAATGAAAGTATAGTGGAGAGCATGGATTAGAGGAAAGAGGTGTGGTGTAGATAGAGGTGGACCTCTATGTGAACAAACATAATATGTAGAGCTAATGAAAGTATAGTGGAGAGCATGGATTAGAGGAAAGAGGTGTGGTGTAGATAGAGCTAGACCTCTATGGCAACAAACATATGTTGAGCTTATGAAAGTATAGTGGAGAGCATGGATTAGAGGAAAGAGGTGTGGTGTAGATAGAGGTGGACCTCTATGGGAACAAACATATGTTGAGCTAATGAAAGTATAGTGGAGAGCATGGATTAGAGGAAAGAGGTGTGGTGTAGATAGAGCTAGACCTCTATGGCAACAAACATATGTTGAGCCAATGAAAGTATAGTGGACAGCATGGATTAGAGGAAAGAGGTGTGGTGTAGATAGAGGTGGACCTCTATGGGAACAAACATATGTTGAGCTAATGAAAGTATAGTGGAGAGCATGGATTAGAGGAAAGAGGTGTGGTGTAGATAGAGCTAGACCTCTATGGCAACAAACATATGTTGAGCTTATGAAAGTATAGTGGAGAGCATGGATTAGAGGAAAGAGGTGTGGTGTAGATAGAGGTGGACCTCTATGTGAACAAACATATGTTGAGCCAATGAAAGTATAGTGGAGAGCATGGATTAGAGGAAAGAGGTGTGGTGTAGATAGAGGTGGCCATATGATAAACAGTAATGTCTTAATATTGTGACGATCTAGGCTTAATATATTTTATAAATTTTGATGTATTACAGTGAATATGATGAATGATGAAGCTTGCTCAGAGGAAGGAGACGTTGCAAGGTTTATCGGAGGCCTAAGTCGAGAATCCAAATATCGACGTAGGAAAATGAAACCGATTACACGATCTCAGAATTCTAATTCATCTGTTGACACTTCATCCTTTGAATTCTCAGGTAAACCATTAATATTTTATTTATTAATCTAAATAATGAATTGACTTAATAAAAATGTACTACAGTAAATTATGTGAGTCTATTAGTCTGCTTGGGGAATAGAAGGATCTGGGAGTGACTCCTTCACTTTACCTGGGTTTGTTCAATAGATCCACCTACATAGTCTATGCCTTTGAGTTAAGGCTTTAGCATAGTCTTAGATGACAAACTTTGTAACTTTCTGTGAGTCTATTAGTCTGCTTAGGGAATAGAAGGATCTGGGAGGGACTCCTTCACTTTACCTGGGTTTGTTCAATAGATCCACCTACATAGTCTATGTCTTTGAGTTAAGGCTTTAGCATAGTCTTAGATGACAAACTTTGTAACTTTCTGTGAGTCTATTAGTCTGCTTAGGGAATAGAAGGATCTGGGAGGGACTCCTTCACTTTACCTGGGTTTGTTCAATAGATCCACCTACATAGTCTATGTCTTTGAGTTAAGGCTTTAGCATAGTCTTAGATGACAAACTTTGTAACTTTCTGTGAGTCAATTAGTCTGCTTAGGGAACAGATGGATCTAAGAAGGGATTCCCCCACTTTATCTAGGTATTTTTTATGTTTTAAATGTATTTAGTTAAATATCCATGTTGTAACTTGTTTCAGATGAAGTGCATAAGGTAATGTCTCAGGGTTTCGGCCACCAGTCTGTCACTAGAAGTTCCATGAGACATAAGCGAACTTACATCGAATCTGACAGGGAAATTTTGTCAACAGTCACAGAAATTGATGGTAAATATATTTTATAGTACTCTATGCATTAAGTAGACTGACAGACCCACAGAAAATGAGAACCTTGCTTAGAGGAAACAATCTCAGTTGTTCAGTTGGCGGAATGGCCGAGCCAAAGATATCCCTCCTCAGGTGCTAAAGTGGGAAGGGGGTTTATCCTCTTCCTCCCACAGGACATTCAACTGGACTGCCCAGGTGTTAATATTAATTTAATTGACAGTGTTCATTAAGAATGCCTGGACACTAACCACGAGTTATCCTTAAGCCAGCCCCACACAGGAGTGTTTTTGCCCTCAGGCAGGTTGTCATTACCTCAAGGGCTTATACAGTGCATGGGAGTGCTCACACTGGAGACAAAAACAGGTGCAAGACAAAAGAGTTTAGCTCAACAGCCTGCAACGGCTGTTGACTACAGCTACAGCTACAGAGTTAGTAAAAATGCCTGTCAAAAGATGGCCTGATGATAATTTGAGTGAAATCTGTGATCTGGTAAGATGCTGAGATGGTTTCTGCATCGTCGTTTTAGATTGTCAAATACTCAAAGCACTGTTTCACATTCTATGGGGATTGAAATTCATGGAAATCCTTATGGAATTTTTCATTCCGTAGTTGGCATGCAAACAACAGGTTCTGATGTAGTTGGTTTTTGTTTTTTTATAGCAATCACATTGCTCTTAGTGCCACAATGGCCTGAACCCACATTAGATATACCTTGTTAAGTTGCTTTAAAGAGTTAAAATATATTTTATCTACTCGCGGCAGCAAAATTAAACATTACTTAACTGTTTTTAAGGCTGGAAAGTACTATTTCCCTGATTTGTCATTAAAATATTAAAAATAGGCAGGAAAGTAGTTATAACAGTCAGGAAAATACTTTCTCTGCCTAGGCAGGGAAATATTTCCCTGCCTAGGCAGAGAAAGTAACAGTGTTTACTGGGTGTCATAACCTCATATTTTGGCAAGAACAGTTTATACTATTATCTCTATCTTATAACATTATATATAATAGTTAAATAAGTAGTATTTAATAAATAAACGTTATAATAATAAAATAATTTGTTTATATTTGTTAATTCTGTTAAATAAGTTCAATGATTAGTAGATCTTTAATTAAAAAAAATAGTAGAGTCACTGACTATACTGTAGCGTCATGTAAACATTGAACATCCATATTATTTTTATTATTTAAGTAATTCTATATTAGACTAGCTACTTTTCTTGATGTATCCTAGTTATTTCTTTTCTTTTAAGCAATAGAAGATATCTTCAACAGTTTAATTAATTGTTTAGTAAAAATATAAATAAATATTTTATATTACGTGCATTATTCAATCAGAAGTTATGTGTGTTATAAACGTGTGTTTTGTATTTTGTTGTTATAGATTGAGTTTGCTTTTCACTTATTGTTATTATTCCCAAGTTTCTTATTTGAACATTAATTTTAGTTAATACATATGTTATTATCTATATTAATATGACACATCTTATGAAGATGACATTTTAGCACCTTCATTTTTCTACCGCAAGTAGATAAAATATTGTATGCAACAAGGCAGCAAAGAAAACATTTCTGCCTCGGCTTCGCCTTGGCAGTCAAATAGGTAGATTACCTGCCTCGGCTTCGCCTTGGCAGTTAATTATAATAGCCTGTCCTCGCCTTCAGCTCGGAGGCTAATCTAATCACTCGACAGTAAAATTCCATTTTGCTGCCTAGTTACATAAATAACTATTGCTCTTTAGATGGGTGGAATCACTCTTTGTGGACTACAAGTTTTTCTGAAATGTCCCTTAAATCTATAATTTTGATTGATCCTTACTTCGCTCAATTTTTATTTAATTCACATTCCATTCTCATCCTAGTTTTTTGTATACTTCATACTTTTGAAAATAAAATAATGTATGCTTCGATTTCCAGATGAAGAGTGTGGTCTGGGCTTTCCGTGCCATCTTCCTATGTCAGTTCATGGTGCTGCCTACGCTCAAATGCAAAGGATATACAACAGGACAGAACGACTGGTACACCATATTTTTCTAATTTATCAGTTTATTTTTACTTTCTCATACTCATATTAAGAGAAAGTATTGCGATGGCGTGAAAGTTTGATTTTGAGATTTTAATGGATTTACATGTTGTGAGGTCCCCTGAGCCCAAAAAAGTGTTTTTTAATAAATGTCTGTCTGTCAATTGCTTATGCTAGTATTGTTTGATTTTTCCAGAATGTTTGGAGTGCCGAAGTGATTCAGAGTAGTTTGGACATCGAAGGTATCTGTCATATGGCCGCTGAAAATGTCTGCCATGCTGAAAACTTTGAGTTCAATTACTTTGTCGACTACGACATTGAAATCATACAGGTAATTGACCACAATCATAAAATATTGACCATAAAATGTTCAATTTTGATTTAATTTAATTTAGTTTACTGAATATGAGTAATTAAAACAGTCAAAACCAATCTACAGTAAAATATTGTTTATATTGGGTTATCTTAGATTATAAATTTAATTATTTTACTCTTTGAGTGTTTATTCACTATGAGTAAGTTCTACAAAGATCTCAGTAGAAACAACTAACTTAGTTTACTCTTTGAGTTTTTATTCACTATGAGTAAGTTCTACAAAGATCTCAGTAGAAACAACTAACTTAGTTTACTCTTTGAGTGTTTATTCACTATGAGTAAGTTCTACAAAATCTCAGTAGAAACAACTAACTTAGTTTACTCTTTGAGTTTTTATTCACTATGAGTAAGTTCTACAAAGATCTCAGTAGAAACAACTAACTTAGTTTACTCTTTGAGTGTTTATTCACTATGAGTAAGTTCTACAAAATCTCAGTAGAAACAACTAACTTAGTTTACTCTTTGAGTGTTTATTCACTATGAGTAAGTTCTACAAAATCTCAGTAGAAACAACTAACTTAGTTTACTCTTTGAGTGTTTATTCACTATGAGTAAGTTCTACAAAATCTCAGTAGAAACAACTAACTTAGTTTACTCTTTGAGTGTTAATTCACTATGAGTAAGTTCTACAAAATCTCAGTAGAAACCACTAACTTAGTTTACTCTTTGAGTGTTTATTCACTATGAGTAAGTTCTACAAAATTTCAGTAGAAATAACTAACTTAGTTTACTCTTTGAGTGTTAATTCACTATGAGTAAGTTCTACAAAATCTCAGTAGAAACAACTAACTTAGTTTACTCTTTGAGTGTTTATTCACTATGAGTAAGTTCTACAAAATTTCAGTAGAAACAACTAACTCAGTTTACTCTATGAGTGTTAATTCACTATGAGTAAGTTCTACAAAATCTCAGTAGAAACAACTAACTTAGTTTACTCTTTGAGTGTTTATTCACTATGAGTAAGTTCTACAAAATCTCAGTAGAAACAACTAACTTAGTTTACTCTTTGAGTGTTTATTCACTATGAGTAAGTTCTACTAAGATCTCAGTAGAAACAACTAACTTAGTTTACTCTTTGAGTGTTTATTCACTATGAGTAAGCTCTAACAAAATCTCAGTAGAAACAACTAACTTAGTTTATATATGTATTTTAATTTGTTATGCTTTTTTGATTGTACAAAATGAAATAATGTTTTTATGGTGTTTTTTTAGGTCTGTCCTACTACTGGTGATATTCTGATAATCCTATTTATTCGTCTGTGTGCTGAAAAAATCAAGCATAAAGAATCAAACCTCAAAACTGATTCGGGAGGGTAAGAAATTCCCTTTATTATCTTAAAGAAGTTCTAGTGTTGTTCGAGTCTTACCAGAGTTTCCATTAGTGTTCAAGTCTAATATTAGTCCTCTAGTAAAAGCAATGGTCCAACTAGTCTGTGAAATTATTAAAAACTAGGCAATTCTTTAGATTGTTACTCCCCTTATGAAGAAAACAGGGGAGTGACAATCTAAAGAAGGTGTATGGAATGTTCTTCTTTAGACTGTTACTCCCCTTATAAAAAAAGAAGAGGGATATTCCTTTGTCCCAAAGTACATTGGACTAAACATCACTTTATCTTAATATTTTAATTTAAATCAAATTATAATTATTATTAACAAAGGGAGACAGACAGAGAAAAATAAACTCCTGCGCCGGGACTTGAACCACGGACCTCTATATGGGTACTAAATGGGTACTTTATAATTAAGCGATACTTCTCGGTCTAGTTCTATTGTCGTTATTGTTGACTTCTAGACTTGTGGAAAATTGAAAGCTTAATTCGGGATTAAGGCGGAAATACACATGCTAGTTACTCGCACAAAAACATAAGAGTAGCTCGCAGAGGAGAGCCACTGGCACGTGTAAACAGACCTGCCAGCGCAAGGTTGCTAGTAGCTAGCACGAGTCTCCCTCAGCCCTTCAGTCTTCAGTCGCATTCCTTCCTTTTGCGGGTATCTGACAACTCATCAACTTTCTCCGGAAGCATTCGCAAAACCATTGACGTCCCCGAACCGCATTTCATTTAGTAGGCACTGACTCGCTCCATGCACCTAATTCCCTTCTAGCGATCCAATCTTTACCCACACTCTTCGTGTCTTATTATTATTTTTCAAATGTTTTAAAACACAGTTCTTTGCAAGTAACAGAACAATCTGGTTAATTTCATTCCACACCGATACATTCATGAAGGTACATTGAAACAATTAATTAACTATTAAAATTAATTAAATCTAATACAATTATTTCATAATTTATTCTGGCTAAAAGAAGGCAAGAAACGATTGCCTGTTTCAAAACTAAAACTGTGACTGGAATGTGTATTGTCATGTGCTAGTAGCTCGCACAAGACCGATCATCCGGATGATACTAGTATGCTGTTTCACTGGCAAATGTACACAGTGTCTGCAGCATGCCAGCTACTGACGTGCTAGTAACTCGTCACTGGCATGCTTTTTTACTAGCATGTGTATTTCCTCCTTTAGGTATCATTACTGGCAGAGGAGAGGAAATTATTCTCCAGTACAGCTCAGTTGGTAGAGCGCTACACTGGAAATATAGAGGCCTGTGGTTCAAGTCCCGGCGCTGGAGTCTATTTTTCTCTGTCTGTCTCCCTTTGTTAATAATAATTATAATTTGATAAGTAATTTCTTCGTATTGTGTCAATAGGGGTCAATGGGTTTACCCCTATTGACACAATACGAAGAAATTACTTATTAAAATTAAAGGGGACAACCAAAATAGAAATTATAATTTGATTTAAATTAAAATTTAAACTTCCCGTAGTATGAATACTACCTAAAACTTAAAAATGAAATTATCTTAATAGTTATTTAGTTAAAAGTCATTTATAGTCTAAAAACATATAAGGGAGTAACAATCTAAAGAAGTACCAAAAACTATTTATAATCTGCAGCTTAATTAATATGGTACATAGCTTTCTAGCATTCTAATATAGGACGAATTGTCACATAAATGATAAATAATGTAACTTGAAAGTGTGGTTGTTTGGACCTTTTTTAATTTCTAGGAGGGGGAAGATTTTACATCCCTCCCCAAAAAGAAACAAAAATTTGTTATTCATTTGTTTCTTCTACTAGGACGGGTAGGACGAACCACTTGTTTGAACCTTGCAATTAGGGCATCACTTAGGCCCTTTTTTACGCCCCGCGGTAGAGAGTTCCAGCCACTTCACACATCATACCTCTGTACATAGTACCGCCAAAGCGAGTATGATGTGATCAATAGTGAGCCATATAAATCAGAGTGTCACGGCGAGGAATCGAACCCCATCTCGTTCCACTCGAGATTCAGTGATGGCCGAGCAGACGTGGTTTAACTCACACGGCTAAGCTAGCTCTCCATTTGTTTCTTACTTTCTGACTTCTTTTTTTTTAATCCGGGGGGAGCAAGTCCCAGAGACATAGACCACAATGTGGGTCCTTTGAGCAAACCCGGGTTGCAGAAGATACCATCTCTCTTTGTTCTCTTCATCTTCTACTCCCATAATATTTTTATTCCCTGACAAAAAGTTACCAGTTTATTAATGGGTATCGTTTGTAGTTCACTAAGTGGAACCGTTGGCTCTCCAAAGGTCAGCCATCTGTGATTAATCAGCCCAGGGCATTCACTTATCAGATGTACAGGAGTCTCCTCCTCCTCGCCACACAGCCTGCAAGTTGATTCGTTGATCAGCCCTATTAGCTGTAGATGCCTATTAAGGTGGCAGTGGCCTGTCAAAAACCAGTCATTTTCTGGCAAGATTTTTTATTTAGACTTAACACATTTTTAGTAATAGTGAAGGTTGATAAGAAAAGAAAACACTTTTACTTGTTCAATAATTTTATTGTCAAACCATAAATATATTTTGACTTACATACCGGTTTCGACTTATTCAGTCATCATCAGTGTAATGGTAATTTTACAAGTTCGGAATAGTATATAAAGGTTAAAGGACGAGGGGTTTGGGGTACATGGTGTGGGAGGGGGAGGTCGGTAGTTGGGTATCGGCAAAAGAGGACCGACCTCCCCCTCCCACACCATGTACCCCAAACCCCTCGTCCTTTAACCTTTATATACTATTCCGAACTTGTAAAATTACCATTACACTGATGATGACTGAATAAGTCGAAACCGGTATGTAAGTCAAAATATATTTATGGTTTGACAATAAAATTATTGAACAAGTAAAAGTGTTTTCTTTTCTTATCAACCTTCACTATGAGTAAATACCATAAAATCTCAATCAATACTACTAACTTCATTTTTAGTAAGCCCACAAGAGGGTCCTTTTATGAATAACTTGGATTGCCTCAACCCGGGAGATTTTTCCCAGGTCTCTTGAAATTCCCTGTTTAGAAACTTCCTGATTGATGTTCTGACCACACAACGTGAGATACCCACAATGGGCTCTGGTGCCACGGGCATTGTGCTGGAACCCTGTCTTGCTAGAAGATCCGCGCGTTCATTTCCCTCAATGCCTTTGTGTCCTGGTACCCAAAGCAGTTTTACCTCATTCGTTCTAGAAAGCGATTCCAAAGTTTGCTTACATTCTGAAACTAGCTTGGATGTACATTTGGGTGCAGTCAGTGATTTTATTGCTGCCTGACTGTCGGTACAGATATAAATCTGTCTATTTTGTGCCTTTTCTTTATACTTATTAATTTGAGTACAGGCCAAGATGGCATACAATTCTGATTGAAACACTGTTGCGTGTTTCCCCAGACTAGTATCCGGGGTCTTTGCAGTAAATGCCAGCCCCCGACAGTTGATCTATGCGGGATCCATCCATGTACCACACGTCCTTCCCCGTACTAGATATAGCCGTTCTGTTTTCTTCCCAGTCTTCAATAGAAGGAAAGGAGGAACTCCAAGAGCTCTTAAATTGCCATCTGGCAATGCAATAATCTTGTATCATAATTGCCATAGGGCATCTTTCCACTAGAAGCTCCCATGCCCTTTCGTGTCCACCTCGGTTGTCATATCCCAACCATCGGCCGATACAATGAAGTCGGTATGAAGCTAGCATGGCCTCGTAACGAATAAAAAGGTCCAAGGGCCTTCCTCCCAGGTACAGGGTACAAGCGCCGTTCAGTTTCCTTTTCTTAGTGAAAGGAATCACCACAGTCTTTCCAGGGTTAACCCCTAGGCTGTTTCTCCCACACCACCTCTCTATGATGTACAGAGCTCTCTGTGCGAGTTCAAAGACGGTCCCAACAATTTTTCCACTTATTAGTACCGCCACATTGTCGGCAAAAGCCTGAGTGTAGAAACCTTCCTGATTCAGACAGTTTAGCAAATCGTCTGCAACTAGGCACCACAAAAGAGGTGATAACACTCCCCCTTGGGGGCACCCTCTTTTAACCACTGCCTTGACTCTGCAGTTGTTTCTCTGTGCCTCAGCTATTCTCATAGCCAACATCGACCGGATCCAGTCCGCCACCGTCTTATGGACTACATGGTTTATGACGGCAAGGTGTACTTTGTCGACGGGAACGCAGTTAAAAGCTCCCTCAATGTCTAGAAATAGACCCAACGCTAACGATTGGTGACTTAAGGCTCCTTCGATTTTCCTTACTAGGTGGTGGAGGGCTGCCTCACAGGATTTACCCGCCTGATAAGCATACTGCTGAAAACTAAGTATGTTGGGTATAGAATCTCTGATGTATCGGTCTATTAGTCTCTCTAAAGTCTTCAATAAGAAGGAGGTGAGACTTATAGGTCGATAGGACTTGGCTAGTGTGAGATCGGGTTTCCCTTGTTTTGGAATAAAAACCACTCTCACCTCTCTCCAGCTGCTAGGTATCGTTCTATAGATTATACAATTCCTTAGGACCTTTACTAGGTCCCCTAAAAGCAAGTCAATGCCTTCTTGAAGCATTTTGGGCCTTATTACTTTCTGACTTACTTGATAACTGAATCTTTCACGGATTGTGTATTTCTGTTGTATTTTTTTTTTTTTTTTTTTTTTTTAAATTAAACATGTTGTAGTGTATTTTAATTAACAAATAAAAAAGTAAATGTTATTTTTTTATTATTTACAGACGCCACAGGAATTACTACGATTGTCAAATTTTGGTGATCTGGAGCCCTGAATCGAAGATATGCTATCTTGAAGGTTACACGTGTTTAGCTGAGGTAATATATCCATTATTTTGAAACTATTTTCAAGATAAGGGCCATAGCTTCCCCTCAGAACTTTCAGGACTTGATATGTTCAATTTCAAACATCAATGAATCTATATCGAAACTACGCCGTAAAACTTTCAGATTTAAAGGAAAATAAAAATTGTCTCTCCACATAAAATAAACATCTTTACTAGCCAAAGCAGCTTTTAGCCTTCATAAGGCCATCATCAGTGCTGAAATAGTTACATTATAATAGGTAGAAAAGAAAAGAACGGTAAGGGGTGACCCTACTTCATGTCGGAGTCTTACCTCGATCTCTGACACTTTTTTTGGACAATGATTGACTATTTTTACTTTAAAACGAAGATATTTGGCATGTTCTCTATGAATAAGTAGGATTTCCTTCCAATTTCTGAGATTACCGAAGTTAATGGAAGCATTCAAAAAAAAATTGTTCTTGGTGCGATGCTTCCTTGTGAAGTGGGCCCCTAGGCGCCCGCCTATGGCTAAATCCAGTCCTGTTTCCTGGGAACAAAAATTCTGAGACATTAATGAAAATAAACCTGACTTAGCTGAAAATGTAATTAGAAATGTAAACTACCACCAACACTTTATAAATATTTTTATTAATGAATTAATTAAATTAGATATTAAGGGATTTAAATTTAGTATAACTATGTATGTTACATAATGGACTTTGATATATTACGCTGAAGGACCACTTCGACACAGCTTATAAATTTTTTATAAATACCTGGACAATTGAAGGTTGTCTTCAAGACCATGTGCAATCAGATGAAAAGAAGGGAAATATAGGAATGGTAAAGGAAACACAAGGAAAAGGATATTACACGCACTGGTAAACTAAGTTACACTAGAGACATGGCTCTAAGTTTAAAGACAATCACAAAATAAGATGTGTACTTTGCAAGAGTTGGAGAACTGAGAGGAGAAAGATGTGTTGCTCACAAGAAACAAGAGTAGAGAGAGAGAGATACGATACGATAGGGCGGGCTGGCGCCAAAACACTATATACACTATGAGCGTTCCTCAAGAGATGAGGGGGAACAAAGGGGTTAGGCAAGAGTGCCATCAGAAAAGGGGGAAAAGAAAACTAAATGTAGACTAAGTTTAAGACTTAACTTAAAGCTTGGCAAAGGCGCCAAATACGATTTAAAATAAAGACTCCAAAACTGAACAATGTATATAAGAAGATTTTGTTTGAGTTTGTCTGACTATGTCCTTCTGTAGTGTATCCAAAGTAAGCATAAGATTCTCTAACAACGTAACTCCATTCTTCTCTGCCCCCAGATCCTTTTCTCTGAGTCCTCACTCCAAATACTCTTAGATCTTGTACCACATTCTGCAGCTTTAAAAAACAAATGCAACAATTTGACAAAATATTTATTTGTTTTCTGTTCTCAGGTATCGAATGCTCATAATAATGTACGTGCTAGTGTGGAAGCTAACAGATTGAGGCACATAATTAAAACTACCTTTGGGTTTGGAGTTCCTAATTATCGCAATTTAATTCATCAGGCTTCTGGTGAACAGTGTAAGTTAGCTTTCTTTTTTTTCTTTAAGTTTCTTTTTTTTCTTTTAAGTTACAGAAGTTTGTCATTTAAGACTATACTAAAGCCTTAACTCAAAGACATAGACTATGTAGGTGGATCTATTGAACAAACCCAGGTAAAGTGAAGGAGTCCCTTCCAGATCCTTCTATTCCCTAAGCAGACTAATAGACTCACAGAAAGTTACAAAGTTTGTCATCTAAGACTATGCTAAAGCCTTAACTCAAAGACATAGACTATGTAGGTGGATCTATTGAACAGACCCAGGTAAAGTGAAGGAGTCCCTCCTAGATTCAGAACAGCTGGTGTTTTTAAAATTTAAGAAACAGGTGTGCAGCATGGTTGATTAAATAAATTGATAAACTATTTTTCTGCTCTTGATGTCTCTCAATATCTTGTTATTAAAGTAGAAACTTCAGAAAGCATTTTTTAAAACCACCAGATTGCAGATTTTGTGGGTGTAAAATCAGATGGGTTCCCAGAGGACGAACTAGGCCACTTAATTGGGCCCTATTAACTAACCCTGTTTGGAGTTGAGCCACTTTACACACACCAATTTACTGCTGAATCCCAGCAAATACAGTGTGATCATTAGTGAGCTGTGTAAATCAAAGTGTCTTGGCAAGGGATTGAACCAGTGACCTCTACCTTGATTCATATATGGCCGGGCAGAACCGACAGTTGCCTTAACAATCACGACTACTTTAAACCTCTTTTAAACATAAATGTTAATAATTTTCTATTTGTGTTACAGTAATGTCTTGCTCATTGATAATTGATCACGACAATCTCATCGGCTTCAAAAAAACATCGCAATCTACTTCCTCAACCACTTTACATACGTTAAGCGTCTAATGTTTAAAAAAAAATATAAAAGTACATAATAAATAATAACTTTCTTCTCAAACATAAAAAAATATAAATAAATGCTTATAATACATTTTAATGAATATTACACAAATAATTAATAAATAAATGTTACATCTGAAAAATTCTTCAAAAAAAAAAAAATTAAATAAAAATATTAAAATTAGATTTATATAAATAAATAATAATAAATAAATAAAAACAGATACTGTTTGTTCATTTATTATTATTTTATGCCCTTAAGATATTAAAATAAATAGCTTTTTTTTATTTATTTCTTCTTTTTTTTTATTTATTTTGATGTTAATACAGATAAATAAATTATTATAGACCGTAAAAAGTATACACATATAGTAGGGTGACCCAAACTTCATGGGCTGAATTTGTGGCTCTAATGAAGTAAACATTTCAAATAGAGTTAAGAGTTGTACAGAGTGTCCTCCATAAGTAACTTCACCCCCTTTGGTATCTTGTAGGAAATTTTATAATTAACAAATAAGTTAGTAGTTCTAGAACAGCTTCGTTTTTTCAAGGTATTTGCCAAAAAAAAAAATTTTTACTTTAATCCTTAAAATTTTTAAAAACTACACTTCTCACTATAAAACACCTTAAAGCAAGCCTTATTGAGAAACAAATTCTGCTTCGGATGAGACCAATCCCAGCTCTGTATGATAATATCTTACTGAAAATTGAATTCTGCAACAAATAAGTCCAATCTCAGTTCTATACAACAAAACCTTACTGAGAATCAAATTCTGCTACGAATAAAACTATTCTCAGGTTTGTACAACAAAACCCTGATAAGTAATTAATTAAATTTTGTTTTCTCATAAATCAAAACTAGTACATTACGCGTCGAGTGCGGAAAGTAGCATTTTGCATGCGAGTGTGGAGTTTGCACCCGAGTGCCAGCGAGGGTAGTAAAACCACACGAGCAATGCAAAATGCCGTTTTCCCACGAGTTGCGTACCGTACTTTATCTACGATTGTTAGATTCAAATAATATATAAGGAAAAAAATAAACTTGCTGTATGTATCGTATCTGTTCATATCTCTTCTCTTGATAAAGGTGGCATTAATCTTGAGTTGTATTTTTTGCCGAATTAATTATTTGTGGAGGAGTGTTATTCTCTACATTTTCGTCAAAGTCACTTGACATTGTTTTTCATTAAAAACTCGATATAAACAGTTACTTTAATAAAAGAACAGCAAATTAGTTTTGTTAAATGTAAACATACCCACTAATCGTGCGTAAAGCTGAAGAATTCCTCTTCTTTACCGCGCTAGCGTGGTAAAGAAGAGGAATTCTTCAGAACTATGAGACGCGCATTGAATACAAGTACGTATATAATCACTTTCTACGCATCTAAACAGAGATATAAAGTTTATATTTCGTATCAATCGTAGATAAAAATATTTTTAACACAAAGGATCTGAATGATTAAATTTTTTCTCAAAGCCTATGTAATCTGTTTTTATAAAATTAAAGTTTTGTCTGTACATTAGTCAGAATTAAAACATTTTCAGATGCTTTTTCATTTCATACATTCTGAAAACCGAATCCGGCCTTAACTTTTTTCGTGTATGTATGTGTGTCTGTCGCCACCAGTCTGACTTTATAGGCCCAAAACTGGCTTAACGAAATCGATTAATTTTTTTAAAAAGGGGTGAGCACAAACATATTGCGCATGTTGTAGGCTTGGTTTCATTGAAAAATATTGAAGTAGAACCAAAGTTATTAACAATTTTATAAAAAAAAAAACCCTAAGAAATTAGGTTGACTATATGTTAAGTAATAAAACCCACTGACTCGTTAATCAAAATCATTGGATACTTCTAGACCGCCTAAAGACTCGCGGTTTTTTGTGTTTGGCCGGATATTGGCCCAAACTGACTGAAAAAATCCAAAAAATTTAAAATATAAAACTTTTATCCCCCTAAAAAAGAATTAAAGATGGCGGACACAACTTTAAAGTTTTTTGGAGGCTTATTGTGGCTAAGAAGTAAGTAAGAGTAAGAAGTATCTAAAAGCAGATTGCACTAGCAGATTTGGTCACTATGCCTTTTTGTCGTACCTCCATCAATTCTACCTTAGATAGAGCTAAATTTTATATATTTTTTAAAAAAAAATTTAATTTGAGCTCTTATGGCTTCCACAATTGTTGACTGATTTAATTTCTGATTGGGGTGCTTAAACCTCACTCTAATGCTCTTTAAATTGAGTATTAATTTGTCCTTGAACAAGAGTTATTAAATACTTACTGGTGCAACTGCCGCATGGAGAGAAGAGACTGGTAATTAAATTAATCCACCAATGATTGATGATTGTTCAACGACTTCCCAGTCTAATTGGTTTTAACTAACTTTATTTTCTTATTTAATATATCTTTATTTTAGCATTGTTATTTATTACTATATTACTTAGTTTCGATTGGCTATTGTATTTACATTTATAAATAGACTCCAAACTCTACGGATTGGAGAGTATTATATTCTTAGTAATGGAATTAATAATGTATAATATAGTCCTGAGTCTTTTCCTAGAAGGCTTTGGAAACAACAATTTAGGCATTTAATTTAATTGATAGGTCTACATGATAATAGGAAACATAGCCACTAATACCTAGCATGAGCCCCGCACGGATCACGGGATGAAGGCTAGTAGTAAATAAAGTCATCAGGGTTTGCTATACAGAGCTGGGATTGGTCTCCTTTGATGTTGTACAAGGTAGTTAATACAGTAGAACCTCGTTAACCCAACCCTCAATAACACGACAACCTCAATTACAAGTGCAATTTTCAAATCCCCTTGAGATTGCCATAACACATAATGTTAAATTAACCTCTATAACACGGATTTTTTTCCAATTCAAAACGTAACTCGGTACCTCTATAACAAGTCGTTTTGAGAAGTCAACCTCTATAACGAGTCTCTATACAGGAATGGGTCAACCTTGATCAAGTCTAGACTTGAAAACTTCGCCCATTAACCTCGATAACACGACTGATAGCCTAAATAACCTTGATAACACGACAAAAAAGAGCACCTCGATAACAAGACTGTTTCCCTAATCCCCTTGAGACACTTCTTACCGAGGTTCCACTGTATTAAAAATAGTGTAGTTTTTGAGAATTTTAAGGATGTAAGGAACGTCAAATAAATGTTATTTTTTTGTGCGAATATCTTAAAAATAAGCATCAAATTTCCCATAAGATCCTCAAGTGGTGAGGTTTTGTCAAGGGACACCCTATAATTTATTATTTTGTGATCACATTTTCTCATTAAGTGCGCTAAAAGATAAAAACAAAACAAAGGCTAAGGCTGTTCCATTTGAGCCATAGAATCAGCTTTCAAAAATGTGGCATGGTAATTTTGGGTCACCCTATAAATTATAAGGTGCCTAACGGAAAAGTAGCCTAATCAATGTGTTTTTAATCTATCTGTGTCCTAATCAATGTTCTTATCAACATAAATTTAGCTAAAAGTAGGTTTTTGAGACCATTATTGAAATATATATATATTTTTTTTTTTTAATTATTAAAAATGTATGTACCAAGGATTAGCTTATATTCTCTGGAAAAGGTAGGGGAAAAACTATCAATATAGCAATTTAATACAGTTTTTAAATTTTGTGGATGAAGCTATTTTTTCGCTAGGCGCCTCAAATATAAAATATACTCCCTGACAAACATCTTACGACAAATTGCAACATATTTATCAAGTATTGAAACATCTTTTGACAAGTATAATAGCATTGCAACATCTTTTGACAAGTATAATAGCATTGCAACATCTTTTGACAAGTATAATAGCATTGCAACATCTTTTGACAAGTATAATAGCATTGCAACATCTTTTGACAAGTATAATAGTATTCCAACATCTTCAGACAAGTATATTAGCATTTCATCATTTTTTTTTTTGTGTTTTGTAGTGAACACTACAAGTAATTTTTTTAAATAATGTTCTGTAACTTTTAAATGTAGACATTTGTGAAGTTAAACAGCCTCTATTTTTTTTAAAAAGAGTGGCCAATTACCAAAAGTGTATGTTTTTTTTAATTTTCTAAAAAATGTGTTAATGTTGGTCTACATTTCACTAGGGAGTATATATTATATAAATGTAAGTGTGTAATTTATTTTTTTTATTTTTTTATTTTTTTGTCGTTAATTTAATTTGTTTATTGTATTTATTTATTTTTTACTGATGTATTTATTTTTTTACTGATTTATTATTATTATAATTTATATTATTTTTATAATTATTGATAGTGTGGCTAAAATTATCCTTAATGTTAGTTGTTGGGAGTGAGATCTTTGTAGTACTTACTCATTATGAATAAACACTCAAAGAGTAAACTAAGTTAGTTGTTTCTACTGAGATTTTGTAGAACTTACTCATAGTGAATAAACACTCAAAGAGTAAACTAAGTTAGTTGTTTCTACTGAGATCTTTGTAGAACTTACTCATTGTGAATAAACACTCAAAGAGTAAACTAAGTTAGTTGTTTCTACTGAGATCTTTGTAGAACTTACTCATAATGAATAAATAGTCAAAGAGTAAACTAAGTTAGTTAAAGATTATTAGGTAGTGGTCCCCTGTAAGTTCTTATGTTGAATTTGTTGGGTCTGTGAGGGGTGAAAAAATAATAAAAGTGAAGAACTACTTCATGAAAATGTGGCTATATTTCGTTCCTTTAGGAACATCTTCAGGCCTGTGAACAAAGGTACTTGTTTTATATATAATATAATAATTTAAGAACAATTTGTCAGTTACAATTATTAAACTATCTTCCAATAATGTGAGTTGGGAGGAATACTAAATTCCCTCCCTAATGTATGAAATTTTTTTTATAAACAATCTCTATGTTATCAAAAATAAAACGTAATTTAGCTGAAAATTTTTTTGTAGTTACCTTTTTAACATCAAGTGTAGTTAATACATAAAATAGGGTTTAAAGCATTTTTAAGAAAAAATTTGTCAACAGTTAATAAAATAAACAACTAAAACTACTCTTCCACACAGAGGAAGTAAAATATTACTATAAAAGTTTCTATTTAACAATTAAAACACATACAATAACGGAAATACAAAAAGCAACATTAATTAAAAAGAGTGAGATTTGGTAACTGAACTATTAAAACAATTAATTAAATATATGTAGTCCAGATTCATTAAACAGAATTACCTAAATTGTATTGATGGTTTCAATCAGGTGAATCTGAAATGCTTGTTTATTTATAAATAAGTATCCTGCTTATAAAAACTATTTTAAGTTATACATTAATATAAGATTTTCTCTCACCAAACTAAAAACATAAATCCAATCAAGTTAAAAATTTATTTACTAATAAGCTGTAATAATTTAAAAACTAAAAAGTTAAAATGAATTCAATTTAATTAAAAGGTAATGATAAAATTAAGAATCTGCATAGTAAATTTAAAGAAAAAAAAAAAAATAAAAAAAATAAAAAAAAAAAAAATAAATAAAAAAAAAAAATAAAAAAATTAAAATAAATAAATAAATAAATAAATAAATAACATTAGTAGCCAAATCTAACGACATTAAAAGTTGTTCAGTATTTAAATCAAGTTTAAAAGATTATAATTGTATATAAAATTTAAAATTAACAATAAAAAATTAAGGTACAGATACTTTAAGATATTGTTGTTAAATCAACTGGTATATTATATATAAACGCATATAAGTGTTTTCTGGGATTAAGTAATAATTTGTTTATTAAAAACTCCAGAATAATACTTGTTTATGTCTTTTTGATCAGTTATGTAATTCATGGTGTTGGGATGGAATGAAATTAAAGTTGCTTCTAAAAGTTTTCTTTTAAAAGTGTTGGTTTCTTTTTCTAAGATCGTGGTATTTGAAAAATTAATTTTGTGTTTAAGTTCCTCCGCGTGACAAGCAAGGGCGGTTTTTTTAGTTTTGTTTTTAACATCACCTTGGTGTTGTTGAAGTCTATTATTTAAAGTTTGCCCCGATTCTCCTATGTAGACTTTATCACAGTCTTCACAAGGGATGCGGTAAACAAAACTTCAACTTAAGGAGGAAATGGGGTTTGTTTACCGCATCCCTTGTGAAGACTGTGATAAAGTCTACATAGGAGAATCGGGGCAAACTTTAAATAATAGACTTCAACAACACCAAGGTGATGTTAAAAACAAAACTAAAAAAACCGCCCTTGCTTGTCACGCGGAGGAACTTAAACACAAAATTAATTTTTCAAATACCACGATCTTAGAAAAAGAAACCAACACTTTTAAAAGAAAACTTTTAGAAGCAACTTTAATTTCATTCCATCCCAACACCATGAATTACATAACTGATCAAAAAGACATAAACAAGTATTATTCTGGAGTTTTTAATAAACAAATTATTACTTAATCCCAGAAAACACTTATATGCGTTTATATATAATATACCAGTTGATTTAACAACAATATCTTAAAGTATCTGTACCTTAATTTTTTATTGTTAATTTTAAATTTTATATACAATTATAATCTTTTAAACTTGATTTAAATACTGAACAACTTTTAATGTCGTTAGATTTGGCTACTAATGTTATTTATTTATTTATTTATTTATTTATTTTAATTTTTTTATTTTTTTTTTTTATTTATTTATTTTTTTTTTATTTTTTTTATTTTTTTTTTTTTCTTTAAATTTACTATGCAGATTCTTAATTTTATCATTACCTTTTAATTAAATTGAATTCATTTTAACTTTTTAGTTTTTAAATTATTACAGCTTATTAGTAAATAAATTTTTAACTTGATTGGATTTATGTTTTTAGTTTGGTGAGAGAAAATCTTATATTAATGTATAACTTAAAATAGTTTTTATAAGCAGGATACTTATTTATAAATAAACAAGCATTTCAGATTCACCTGATTGAAACCATCAATACAATTTAGGTAATTCTGTTTAATGAATCTGGACTACATATATTTAATTAATTGTTTTAATAGTTCAGTTACCAAATCTCACTCTTTTTAATTAATGTTGCTTTTTGTATTTCCGTTATTGTATGTGTTTTAATTGTTAAATAGAAACTTTTATAGTAATATTT
This sequence comes from Gerris lacustris, assembly GCA_951217055.1. Taxonomy (NCBI): domain Eukaryota; kingdom Metazoa; phylum Arthropoda; class Insecta; order Hemiptera; family Gerridae; genus Gerris; species Gerris lacustris. Next base: position 11,659,622 of record OX578277.1, read on the forward strand.
TACTTCCTCTGTGTGGAAGAGTAGTTTTAGTTGTTTATTTTATTAACTGTTGACAAATTTTTTCTTAAAAATGCTTTAAACCCTATTTTATGTATTAACTACACTTGATGTTAAAAAGGTAACTACAAAAAAATTTTCAGCTAAATTACGTTTTATTTTTGATAACATAGAGATTGTTTATAAAAAAAATTTCATACATTAGGGAGGGAATTTAGTATTCCTCCCAACTCACATTATTGGAAGATAGTTTAATAATTGTAACTGACAAATTGTTCTTAAATTATTATATTATATATAAAACAAGTACCTTTGTTCACAGGCCTGAAGATGTTCCTAAAGGAATGAAATATAGCCACATTTTCATGAAGTAGTTCTTCACTTTTATTATTTTTTCACCCCTCACAGACCCAACAAATTCAACATATCAACTAAGTTAGTTGTTTCTACTGAGATCTTTGTAGAACTTACTCATTATGAATAAACACTCAAAGAGTAAACTAAGTTAGTTGTTTCTACTAAGATCTTTGTAGAACTTACTCAGTGAATAAACACTCAAAGAGTAAACTAATTTAGTTGTTTCTACTAAAATCTTTGTAGAACTTATTCATAATGAATAGACACTCAAAGAGTAAACTAATTTATTTATTTCTACAGAGATCTTTGGAGAACTTACTCATAGTGAATAAACAAAGACTAACTTATTCAGAGTGTAAACTAACTGCCGACAGTGGTAGAGAAAAATATGTCCATCAAAACTAACTTTATTGTACAAAGCTAACTTTCAACTACTAATAGCCCATCTTCAGTACCGGTGAGAAGAGATCATGTGTGAAAGAGAAATAGTCAGTGTAGGACTTGAGACAGAGGTTTAAATCTGACTCAATAAAGAAATATTTTAAGATAATGGAGTTTTACTTGATTATTTTTTATAAAGTATTGTTAATATTAAATTTAAACAAGTAATTCATTTTTTTTTTTTAAATTAAAATATGTTTAACAACATTGTTTATTATTATTACTACACATGAATTAATATATGTATTATGATATTGTGAAATTGCTCCTAAAAATTTGTAACAAGATAGGTCTGTATTTTTAAATTTAATTTAATTGTTATTATTAGGAGTGTGTGGTTGAATTCTTCGAGCGGTGAGTGAATTTTGTTTTATCTGTCTTATCTCTCTTCCTTATTAATTCTTATGTGATTATTTAAATTCCTTTTTAGGCATATTTTTTCATTTCTACAGCATAGGTTTTCGCTCCTGGAGTCTTAATAAGTCTAAACATTTTCTGGGGGAGACTGTATCGGAGATTTTGTTAATCATGACTTTTTCGAACCCATTCAGAGATCATTCGCAAGGGAGTTCATCCTGATGAGAGTCATTCGCAACTAAAAGTCAGTCTTTGACTTATTTAGAATCTGGACACGTAAACCTGCGCTTTAGAATTTCAGACATTAAAGTGACATAAAAGCTATTTCATCAATTTATTTAATGTTCTATCAATTTATACAACTATAATATTTTCATTTAGTGTTAAAGGATGTGGTATTTTGTTTTTGTCCCATATATATATACAGTGTATTCAATAAGTCCTGGGTCTTAATTTTTTGTATGTCAAACAAGTGACGCTATCTCTCGGACTACTATAGAATTATGTAGAATGAAGCTTCCTCTATTGCCTATAATTGTTTTGTACCTGTAGGTTGCAGTCTTGCCATGTATACTAATGATTTATGTCAGTGCATTTTTATGTTTTATGGCTTACACCAGGGGTGCCCAACCTACGGCCAAACTACGGCAAGCCGATATTATGTGGCCCGCCGTGTTGCCAAATAAACGAAGAACTTAAAAGCATTCAGAGAATCTAAAATTAACATGCTTAAAAAACTTTATTAACATGGTGTTTCGGCTAAAACCAAAACAGAAAATTGACCTTCTAGGAAGCATAAAAACGTGTTTTATGAAGGTAAAAATCCTAATATTTTTTGGGGGAATCAACTTAAAAAAGAGAGTAAAAGTGGAATTACCCGGGCTAGTAAAAAAGGATGCTAGTGGCTAGTAACTAGTGTGGCAGTAGCTGCAGAAGCTGTGCACATCTATATAGTACACAGGGGTACGGGGTACAAGTAATGCACCCCTATGATGCATATTGTATGCTTTTACCCTTCATGATGCATATCGTTGAAAAAATCTTTAAGAATACAGTAATTGTTGTTATAAAATGTTAAGTAATTACAGTTTTTTTCATATTTTCATTTAGGAGGGGGGTAAATTTGGGATATTTGCAAATTATCATATCAAAGAGGAGGGGGTATAGAAATAAGTGGGAGGGATAGAATCTAGATATTCTCGCATAGTAAAATAATTTAAATGTTTCTTAATGGTAGTTTATAAACTTATCAAATTAAAATAACATTACGTAGCGAAGCAGGGGTCTCCAGCTAGTTTGCTAATAAAACAGCATCTTAATCATCTTGATATCGTCAATCAACGCTTATCTTTTCCTCTGCCCCCTCGACTCGTGCTGCTGTCAAGACTAATATCAAACTCAATACGAGCTACTCCCATGCTTTTATGTGAATTACTAGCATGTTTATTTCCGCCTTTTTACTTCTAAGGCCCATTTCACACTGGGAGAGGTATGTTTCAGCATGTTTAGAATGTTGCATCAATTCAAGTGAATGTGTTATCAATTTTCAACAGCATTCCATTTGACTATTTAGTAGGTGTACTAATAAATAATATTTTACTACAAAACAATTACAGGCAGTAGAGGCAGGGCCGGATTTCACAATTTTCTGCCCCTAGGCACTATTTATACAACCACTACTCCCCCCCCCCCCCTTAAAAAATTACCTACTTACTATTCACTTAGAGACAGGACTAATTTTTTGCGAAGCGTACCATATTGGTCATTTGGTCAACCAGGAATCCTCCTAATAATATTAATATAGTTTTCCTAATAATATTATAATATTTAGCCTAAAAAATATGATGTGTACTATTGGTTAGGTTAATACAAACAACTCAGTTACAGTTTTTTAATTTTATGGTAGGTACATTGTACACAGCCCTATTCAAATCTTTTTTTTAAAAAAACTGGTGGATTTCTGGTTACATAGCTACTTGGCTTTGTAAATTGTTTTCTGATAGCAGAACAAAAGATTGTCACAGAAAAGAGAAAATAATGTCATGGATAATTATTATACTAATAAAAATATTCATTGCTGACTAAAAATAAACAAATTAACACACTGCACACTTTGCCAACATGTTTAAATTTACTTTAAATTGGTTTTCTTCTTGCTTTTTTTTCTGAAAACTCATCTATTTGGCCGTCAACAGCCATCTTAGCAATGAACCCCGCGGCCGCTGCCGCCCCCTAGTGCTGCCGCCCCTAGGCACGTGCCTATAGTGCCTAGTGGGAAATCCGGCACTGAGTAGAGGAAGCTTCATTGTACACAGTTCTAAACGTCATTTCTTTCACGTATAAAATATCAGTTCCGGAAATTATTGAACGCCTTGTGCTGTATATATATTTATTTAATTATTTGTAAATAAAATTTAATGTCACTTTGAAAATGTTGATGTTTGGCAATTAACAAGGATCAATTCCAAAATAAAATATCAAAGTGGTGTATTGAGGAAATGTTGTTTAGGGGGTAAAACCTTCTTTAAGTTATAATGCAAGAATAATAAAAGTAATAAATATCATTTTTTATATGTATGTATGTTGGGGGGACCCTGGTAACGTTGTTATCATTTTGTACTAAGTGTTTTCTCAGCATCAAAGTGCTGTAAATTCACTTCAACGTGAAGTAGTAGGGATCTAAGATGCCCCTTTAGGAAAACACTTTTCTCTTCTAGAAATGAAGTTAAGCAGTGTCAGGCTTGATCACATTTTGGATGGGTTACCACAGATCTAAGTTCAATTCCTGAATCCCCAAAATATTATTATATTATATCCCGGGAGTATTACATACTTTCAAGGGTTTTTATTCGCCATGAGGTTTTTACATCTTTGACATGGTTTGACAGATATAACATTTAGAAGACAAACAAGTAGGATTTACGTAAAGGTGTGTTTAGGCGGTTCAATTTCATTACTCCATGAGATTGAAATATGACTGATTTAATGACATTGAAACATTACCGATAGAAAAGAAGTTGAACACGTTCATATTTTTGAGCAATCTTATTAATGGCTCTATGGTAACATCAAATTAAGCTGTTTGAACTGCTCGGTTTCTTTTTGATGGAAGGGGAGGTTTCAGTTGTAAAGGTTATGCTGTATGTTTTTCGTTAGTTCCCCCCCCCCCCCCCCTCTGGCGATTCAATTTGATTGCCTTCGTCTAATACAGTATAAAGGTGTTCAATGGACGAATTCCCATAGAAAATCGATGGTGGCGCGCTCACCTGTCAACGGGCAGTTTCAAGAACTAAAACAACAAACAAACTCATATTTTTCATTGGAAGGATAGAAGAAATTTTAGAATCTTGCTATTATTTATTTACATTGATATTGTCAGTATATTTTCTTATAATATTATTAATTAACAACGTAATTGGCACAAATTTAAATGCTATTAAGCAGGATTAAGTTATTTTTTATATATACTATCTAGTAACATAAATAGCATGTTTAACAAAAATTGAGTTGTGTTACGATTTTTTTTCAAATATGGCCTCGTTTTTATTTATTATTAAAATAATAAGTGTTGAAAAGTGATTTATACTGCTATAAATAAATTAATAACCATTTATTAGAAATATATATATCAATTTGTTTCAATAGTATTTAGTTTTATAAATTTCCAATTATTTCTAAATCAGCTAATTGCTGTGGATAGTTATAGTGCTTTTGATAGGATGCCGAGGTGTTGTTATGGTGTGTATAATAGTGACTCGCGATACAGTCATAAAGACTGCATGAAAAATGTGTATTTTATTCCTTTTTCTGAAGCCTGACTTGGTGGACCACTCAATAAGTTCAAACTTCCGTCCAGTCTGTTTCAAACCTCTACAGTAATAACCATCTTTTTACAACTTGTATTGTACCGAATAGTCTTCAAATACAAATTTAGCACCGTGGACATCATCTTCACAAAGAGACATTATTAAATGTTTTTAAAAACAAAAATGATACAGAAAAAATGTTCACCAAACAACAATGACCTAACCCTATACTATCCTACACACGGCTTTAAATTGTTCTTAAATGAATACAATACACGAAAAAAACTAAACTAACACAATATAACAATTATAAACTAATTAATAATAACAATAAATGTAAATAAAATTACAATAAAAGGTGAAAAAAGGGAAAAAACAAGGGGCGCCTTTGAAAAAACAATGGAAATTGAGATTTGTTTGTTGTTTTAGTTGAGGTTCTTGCCACAAGGAGTATTTTAGTGACGTCCATTCGATTGCTTAGTCTAAAGCAGTATAAAGGCGTTCAATTAGAGCGGAAGCGTGCCATACAATCATATGGAGCAATGAAATTGAACCGTCTAAATGCAGCTTTAGAAATCAAAAATTAATTAAACCCAACACATAATTGACAATTCTACAACATTGTTTTTTTTATTATTTTTTGGTTTGTTGTGCCGTATCAATTTTTACTTTTGACTGATCCTTGCTATTTTAAAAGTTTATTAATTATAAAATTTATTTTTTAAAGCTCTTGCTTTTTGTTTTAAATTGATTTTCTTAATTTTTGCTATATCTATTTTATTTATTTTTATTTTTTCTATAACTCATCATAATTATATTATTATTATTATTGTTTTTACTTTTTTTTAATTATTATTATTATTTAATTTTATTTTCTTTATTAATACTGTGATATAATTAGTTAAAGATTTATTTTTTAAAATTTACGTTCAATCAATTTATATTATTATTAAATTTAAATAAAAATAATGATAATATAAATAATGATAATATATTTATATTATTTTTTTTTTTTTAAAAATATAATGATGTATTTAAATACTGTAAAAAAATAATAATAATCAATATTATTATTATTATGATTTACATAATAGTTATGTATTTATTTAATATTCATGTTCTTTCATTTATGTGTTGTATTTTTTATATATATATATTATTATAATTATTGAATTTATTTTATTTTTATTTAATTTTCTTTTTCAGTGTATTATTATGAAATAAAACGAAGAAAACAATTTTTTTGAAAACATTTATTTATTTATTTTATAATAATCCCCTCCCCATATCCCTTGTATTTTTAGTTTGTAATGATAACAGAAGGGGAGAAAAAGAAAAAAATGTTTAAAATATATTTTTAGCAAGTTAATAATAATATGTACTTTATGTTCATAGTATGTATTGCGGTATCCTCCTCTCAAGTCAGTAGGGTAGCTCAAAATAATTAAAATTAAATTTAACAAAAGGAGAAGTCATAAAAAAAAATTAACTTATATTTTTTTTTAATTTCTTTAATAGTCAAACATTGACTCATATATAAATGCATTACTTAACTTAAGAGCATTAAATTACATTGTAGAGCATTAGTTTTTTATTGCAGAGCATTATATTTTCATTGCGTGGCATTAGGCTTTTCATTAATAAAATAAAATAAAATAAAAATGTGGTTTTTAAAACAATCTCAATAAGTCCATGTAAAATAAAAATATTAAATGTTAAATGTTAAATTGTTAAATGAATCCTTTTTCCTAATTACCTTGGATTTACAGCAGATACTTTTTAAAGAAATGAAATATCATAAAATTAATTAATTAATTTTAATTAAAAATGAAATGGTCAAATGAGGTTCCCCTCATGCGTAGTGGTATAAGTAAGTCTTACTAATTAATATATATATAAAAAAAAATGCTTAATAACTTTCTTTTTTTTATTCTCAAAGAGAGAAAAGAATACTTGTTTAAACTTTAAATTAAATTCTTTCATGTAAAATATTACATAGGTTAATATTTTCTTTAAATTTTTAGAACCATGTGGTTTTCTAACATAATTTTCTTTATAAAATTCCTTTTTTTTTAATTTTCTTCTTGTAGAAAAGTAGAGCTGAAGTGCTCTCAAATAATCTTTAGTGAGATACGAATTCAAGTATCGTCTGCTCCTCTCTTGTAAAGAAATTTCACCTTTGTGAAATTACAGCTAACTACGTATCCAAGCTACGTTGCAAACCCACGCTACACAACTAAGGCCCTTAACATAAAAATTAACTTATTAGCCAACTGCTAATTACAATTTAATTTAATTACTTTCAAAAGATATCAGATAGCAACTTACGTTTCAACGGCAACAGCAAATCTTCCATAGAAGAGAAAAATGAATTTAAATTAAATTACTTCATTAACATATCACTTGCCAAAATGGCTGACATACGAATTTACATCTCACGATGGGTGACATCATCCTACATAAATGGCGCTGAAGACTCACACCTCATTTAGTATGCAAAATGCTTATATAGTGATCCTAATCTCTAAAATCATAACTGCTATCATGATATTAACAATTTAATTTTTTTTAATTACAAGTTACCCTAACTTTCTGATACAAATCTAAGGATTCTAACAGTAAAAAGTTTTACAATAGTTTAATTTAAATAACATGGACATTCAACATAATATTCTTCATTTAAAGTTTTATATAAGTGCCTGAAGAAGCAACTAGAACATCATTGAAACTTTAACTTGAACATTGGACTAATAACCTAATAAAACCTATCAGAAAAAATTACGTGAGTTAATTAATTAACATATAATGTTTAAAAAAAAAATGTATCATTTTCTGTTATATTCACAATAAAGTTCTTTATTAAAATCAAACTACTATATTTGTAGATAATTAATATTCTCACTAGTCATCTTAATTAAAATCAGTACATAAATATGTAGTAGCTCAGGGCTTATAATCTAGGCTGCTACAGTATATATTATATATCACTAGTGAAATGGCGATTATGTGACTTTAGTAAGTACATCCTATTCATTATCTCAAAATTAATATTTTTAATAATCTACATTACATGTGACCAATACCAATAAATGTTAAATATTTTAGGAAGAAATGACAAGGCACAAAATATTCAAATAAAATATGTAAATAATATGTGAAGGGCCGAAGAGAATAAGGATGATAGTCACATTCAAATTATTTTCCAGAAAATGAAAATGGAAGTTTTCGTACTCAGAAGATACACTAATACTAATTTTAAAGCTTCAAAAAATTAAATTTTTATTCATATTTTACGATTTTGGTAGTATTCATACTACGGAAAGATTATATTTTAATTTAAATCAAATTATAATTATTAACAACTACGGGAAACAACCAGAGAAAAATACACTCCAGCGCTGGGATTTGAACCACAAGTTCTTTGTCATTAATGTTGACTTCTCAGATTTGTGGAAAATTGAAAGCTTAAATTCGGGACAAGGTATCATTAACGTCAGAGAAATTCATTCTCCTGCGTAGCTTAGTTGGTAGAGCGCTATACTGGAAATATAGAGGCCTGTGGTTCAAATCCCAGCGCTGGAGTGTATTTTTCTCTGGTTGTTTCCCGTAGTTGTTAATAATTATAATTTGATTTAAATTAAATTTTTATTTTTAATGTTATTACTCTGTTAGGTAATGTAATTAGAATTTTAATAAAAAAATTATCAGAGGAGGAAAAAAATAATGATTGTTTAAAAATCTAAAATAAAATAAAACGTAAGTGTAAAAAACGATGATAGTCACAACTAAATGGTATTTTAGAAAACACAGTATTCGAATAAGTACTCAAAAGATACAATAATACTCTTTTTTAAAGCTTCAATAAATTATATTGTAACACTTATGTGATTACTCTATTAGGTGATATAATTAGAAATAATATTATAAAAAAAAAAAATTAAAAAAACAACTTTATTGTTATACTAAATATATTGTTATACTTTATTGTAATACTAGCTGGATACCCCGTGCTTCGCTACAGAGTCTTATTTTAATTTGATAAGTTTATAAACTACCATCAAGAAACATTTAAATCATTTTACTCTTTGAGAATATCTAGATTCTATCCCTCCCACTTATACCCCCTCCTCTTTGATAAGATAATTTGTAAATGTCTCAAATTTACCCCTCTCCTAAATGTAAATATGACAAAACTGTACAAAACAATAATTAGTGTACTCTTAAAGAGCTTTTCAACGATATGATCATGAAGGGTATTCATTACTTTGACCCCGGTATTCATTACTTGTACCCCGTACCCCTGTGTACCAAAATTTAAATTTAGAAAATTCATGTAGTCAGTGATTTCTCCCTGCTTTGAAGGTCTTGTGTGAATTTTCATCAAGATCGGACTAAAATTGTAGATTTTCATACTGAATACACACACATAGGTTGACTTTTAGATATATTTTTCCATTTTACCCCCCTAAATGTACCTAACGGCAATTACTGTACTCTTAAAGAGCTTTTCAACGATATGCATCATGACCCCGTATTCATTACTTGTACCCCGTACCCCTGTGTACCAAAATTGAAATTTCGACAATTCATATAGACCTTGATTTTTCATTTGCTTTGAAGGTCAATTGTGCAAATTTTCATCGAGATTGGACAAAAACTGTAGATTTGTATAAAGAACAAATATGATATAGCTATATTTTTCCATTTTACCCCCCTCCTAAATGATAATATGACAAAACAGTACATAACATCAATTACTGTACTCTTAAGATTTTTTTTTTTTTAATTTATTTATTAATTAAATAAAAAAAAACAAAAAAAACTGCGAAACCATGAAACTAACTTCTGACCCAAGACTTGAGACTTGGCAATGGAGGTTGCAAATGGACTTGGCAAAGATGTTTATGGGGCCACAACTCTCCCCTCACCAGAAGCCCATGGTTCTGCAAGCCTCAACCAAATTCTGATGCCTCCAATGCATCTTTAGACAGCCTTTTCAAAAATTGGTTAAATGATTTCGACCAACACCCAGATCCTTTAATAGGGTGAGCACAGACTTAGCTGGGAGACCTCTAACACCAACTTCCACTGCAAAGAAATGAGAACGGCAAAACCCTTCTGCCTGATTGCTGAACATAACGCTGCGTACTTGTTTGCTTTGAACTCATGCTGCTTTGGGATGATAGTGTCCCAGGGTACTGTCATTTTAACTATAATAATAGACTTAAGACTCAATGAAAAAGCTGTCAAATCCGGACATAAAGAGGTGACTGCCAGTTCAGGAGGAAATTCATAATGCCTATTCCCAACATCCATCAGAATCTTCCAGTCAACACTCTTCCCAACTATAGAAAGTTCTCTCACAGAAGTTTTATGCGGGTTGACCTTCTCCCCACTTCGAACAAAGGGTATTATCTGGGAATGTACAGAACCCTGGGAAAGCTTTGCCTTGGCAATAGAAAAACTAATAGCTTCCATGACTATGGCAAGTACTTTATCGTGACGCCACGTGAAACGTCCCTCTTGTAAAGCTACCTGACAACCTGATAAGATGTGACGTGCAGTGGCTGGGCCTTCTTTACAAAAAAATATTTCTTGAAAAACGTTTCCGACAATTTTTCATTTTAAAATTGTAAAATGTATTCTATTTAATCACAAATATAACCATATAAGTCATTTTACAAAGCTATTAAAAAGAGTGAGATGTCGATTTCAATACTTTATCAAGGAGAAGTTATTTTTATGGTAAATTTTGATAAAATGTTGAATAATAATTAAATTTTACTACCGAAACTTAAAAAAAATAAATAAATGGAAAATACTGGATCATGTAATTATGTGATGTAAATGAGAAAGGTGAGTATGAGCTGTATCAAACAGAATTTGTTTTTAAATTTCCACTTTTTAGTCCAATCAAACAAGAAATTTTACCTTGCAAAGGTCCGTTAGTTCTGATTTTTTGACATTTTGTTGGTTTTGGTACACCAATGAAGAGCCAAATTTTCGACCTCGATGGAGCGCCTAAAAACTGTAAGATTTTAAACATTTTTTAGTTTTACCCAGTTTTATAATAAACTAGCTTTCACCCCGCGCTCCGCGCGGGGCTCATGCTAGGTATTAGTGGCTGTGCTTCCTATAATCACGTAGGCCTAGCAATTAAATTAAATTCCTAAATAGTTTTGTTTCCAAAGCCTTCTAGGAATAAAATCAGGACTACATTACACATCATTAATTCCATTATTAAGAATATAATACTCTCCAAATCATAGTTTGGATTCTATCTATATATTTTAAAAAGCCAGTAGAAACTAAGTAATATAGTAATATCTATCAATGCTAATTAAACTGGGACTGCTTTAATTAGACTGGGAAGTCATTGAACAATCATCAACAATGATGGTGCATTATTTAATTACCAGCCTCTTCATTCAATACGGCAGTTGCACCAGCAAATATTTAATAACTCTAGTTCTAGAAACAATTAATGAAATAATAAATACTTGATTTAAAGAGCATTAGTGTGAGGTTTAAGCACTTCAATCAGAAATTAAATCGGTCATCAATTTCGGACGCCACAAGAGCTCAAAAATTAAATGTAGCTCTATTTAAGGTAGAACTGATAAAGGTACGACAAAAAGTCATAGGTCCAAATTTGTAGATCTTTTAAAATTAGTTACTGCTGGCACAATCAGCTTGTGGATACAACTTACCGTTTAGCCACAATAAGCTTTAATTTTTTAGGGAGGGGGGGGGGGGGAAATATATTTTTAACTTTTCGCATTTTTTCAATGGGCTTAGGCCAATTTCCGACCAAACGCAAAAAACCGCAAGTCTCTAGGTGGTCTAGAAGTATATAATAATAGTAGTAAAGTAATAATATAATAGCGAGTCTGTGGGGTTTGTTTACGGCGGGTCAACCTATTTTTTTAGGTTATGTTTTAGATACTTTTTTTTATAAAATTGTTAATAACTTTGGTTCTACTCAATATTTTTAGATGAAACCAAGCCTACAAATTGCGCAAGATGTTTGCGCTCACCCCTGAAAAAAATTAATCAATTTCCTTGAGCCAGTTTTGCGCCTATTAAGTCTGACTGGGGCGACAGACACACATACATACCCACATACATACACGAAAAAAGTTAAGGCCGGTTTCGATTTTGGAATGTCTGAAATGAAAAAGTATCCAAACAATTTTCAATTCTGACCAATGTACAGACAAAACTTTAATTTTATATATATAGATAATACTGGTTTAATCGACCAAATGATTATATAGTTTTATTAAGTAGAGTACATATCATACTATTAATGGAAAATTCTCTTCCTAATACTAATATTTGCTAACTTACAATCCTTGAGAAATTGAGTAAAAGTTTTTAAAAATGTTCTTGTTTAGTTGGTTGAGTCCATTTCTAACCCTAAAGCCTTGGTTTTCCTGCATAATTGATACTATCCAGCTTTTAAGTAGAATTATTGTCCCATAAATTTGCGACCACTATATAAGGTTTCTATTTTATATAGCTACCGAGATATGGGTGCTTGATGCTGGAGTGGTTTTTTAGTATCAGATGCTGCCCAAAAAAAATATGAAGAGCAAATTTGTCAAACGCACTCTTTCGTGGTTTATTTTTATATGAAACAGCAACAGCTTAAGTTATCCAACAAATGTTTTTCATGAAATAACAAAATTTGTTTAATTTACATGATAAATTATCATTTGGAAATTGCTAATATATTAGTACAAAAAGACAAAGAGCGGATTCATATGTATTGATTGTCACTGCTGCATTTCCAAGTCCTCAGTATAATCTATGATGCTGTACAAAATATTATGGATTTTTGTAATAAAAACAAAATATTCTGGATATTGGTAAATCAAAATCCCAGCCAACATTTTATCAAATTAGCTGAGACAACCTGCAATCTTGCCAGACTTCCACCAACTCAAGATTTTTTTTTTTACGTAATTTCTCAAAATACCACCCCAACATAAAGCACCTGTATCTCATAAACTCATAAATTATTAACAAATTTACAGTAAAAACTTTAAACTGGTGGCAAATTTTAGGACAATAATTCTAAGTTGGGGCTAATTCATAATGTACGTGCCAGAGAAATTTCCTAAAGGGTGGTTAGAGGAGGCTCTACATCTCGGCCTGGCACGTACAATATGAATTTACCAATGTTGGAAATAGGCTGAAAATCCAAGGCTTCAGGGTGAAAAATGGACTAAACCAACTAAAAACAAGCACTTTTGATATATTTTTAAATTTACTCAATTTTTGAAGGTCTACAACTAGGAAGTATTAAGTGTTAAAAAAAATGGTTACTTTTTAATAGTATTTATATTCTTTTAAAAAATATAGGGTTTTTATCTCGATTAAACTACTCCTTCGATGGTAAAAACTGGCTAAATAAAAACTAAAACTGAAATAAGTCGAAAATTTTGATATGGATTTGCTTCTGATTCTGACATTTGGCAACACTGAAAAGAAAAACAAAAACATGATAACACGCGCTCAAACCAAAATCTTATCATTTACCTATTTTATTTGTATTTACTTTACTTCAACTGATTACATCTTGTATGTAATAATGCTTTCGCGTTTAAATGTAGAAGTTAAATCATTTCCCGTTATATTACTTTCATAATCTATATATTCTTTATCAAATAGTCCTTGATAAGATGGTACTTATAAATAAAACAAGCTTTTACAAATAATGTACTTAGTTTATAGTTTTTAAAGACTGGATATGTTTGTTTTAACTTTTTATTTCGAGTCGTGTTTTTAATAATATTTTATTTTGAATGATACAATGGCTTCTATACAATTAAAGGTAACTTAAAAATAATTAGTATCTTCTTTTCACCTGCACTTATGTTAGTATGTAAATTTGTTGATATATAATCTATTTATTAGTTATATTTAAGTACCTATTAATATACCATCCAAACACTACATTACAAACTAACAATTAATACTTTAGAGTTTATAATGTTTCTCATTATGCATTATTCTCCCTATTGTCTCTTATCAATGTTGTTATTGTGTTTTATTTTTAGGGATTCAAAGTAACAAATTCTAATCGCTCAAGAACTATTGGAATCGCTTGCAGATCTCTAGATGAGTTACTGACAAAAGCATCCTCTAAATTTGAGGTAATACAAGTTTTTATTTTTTATTAATTCTTCTTTCAGATACATTCAGTCAATCATTAACATTCGTGCGTTTATCTTTCGCTTATTCGCCTATTCGCGATAGGTAATTTGTGCCATATAGTCCAGGAGATAGTGGGAAAAAAGTGTCTGTCTAACACCTTGCTAGAATTTTGTGTACAAGTTAATCTTTTGGTGTCTTTTAGGAATATGTGGTCGGCTAAGTTCGTCTGCGGGACATAGCTTGGCAACAGGCATTTGAAAAAAACAAACCACTGGAGAGTGGCCATGTCCCGCCCTTTTTGGCGGACAATATTATTTTCATGATCCTGAGAATGACATTAGTTAGTAAACAAAAATTCAAGTTGATGGTAGTTTGTCACTTAATATGACCTCCTTGTGTGTGTGGGTGGCCTCTTCGATTTGGAGTAATATTTGACTAACTTATGTGTTTTTGATATTACCAGTAAGGGCGCACTCGCAGTCGACTGCGATAGTATAAAACACACAACTTCTTTAGCCTTAATTAATAATAAAACGTTAATTTCTTTTGCACATCGTGATTAGCTGCATTCAATGATCCTTACATTATGCACATGATCCAGTGACAACCTTCTCCCTCACATTATATTTTTAATAAAAACAATGTAGATATAATGATTTTATTTTTACTAGTATCAAAACAATACTCTTCTCATATAGACTGTAGTGGTACTACTCTCACCCTGTTACAGCTGTTAGTTACTTTATTTCTTCTACTACATTGGTTGGTAATGATATTATTTCTACTAGTATCAAAACAATACTCTTCTCATATAGACTGTAGTGATACTACTCTCACCCTGTTACAGCTGTTAGTTACTTTATTTCTTCTACTACATAGGTTGGTAATGATATTATTTCTACTAGTATCAAAACAATACTCTTCTCATATAGACTGTAGTGATACTACTCTCACCCTGTTACAGCTGTTAGTTACTTTATTTCTTCTACTACATAGGTTGGTAATGATATTATTTCTACTAGTATCAAAACAATACTCTTCTCATATAGACTGTAGTGATACTACTCTCACCCTGTTACAGCTGTTAGTTACTTTATTTCTTCTATTGCATAGGTTGGTAATGACATTGTTTCTACTAATGTCAAAACAATACTCATCTTTTATTAAAATCATAGTTTAAATGTATGATTTCTTTTATGTTATCTTAAATTAATAAAATACAATAAATTAAAGAAAGTTTTGGTGTTGCAGATGAATGTAAAGAATTGTCAGCTTTATCTTCATGACGGAACGATAGTGAGTGAAGATGACTTCTTTAGTACATTACCTGCTCAGACATGCTTTGTATTAGCTGGAAAAGGACAGAAAATTGCTACAGGTAAAACTTTTTAATCATCTTTCAAATGGTAAATGAAGGAAGAAAAGTGTACTGTAAGAGGTATGCCGAGGCTGAAATATTCTAGAAAATAAGTGTCGACCTCAGGCTAGGAAATGTTGGAATTTCTGTCTCTTGGTGCTTTTTCTCACAAGTAATCTATCAGATTAATCCTTAACATAGAGTAACTTGAGGAATCTTAGCTCTGGAGGTGTAGACTTCATAAAACTGTCGTAGGGAAGCCAAGGCTAGATGTTGGGTTAACCCATTGAATGTGTAATCCAATTTATGAACCTACCTTAGTGACTGAATAAAATTTACACAATTTTAAAAGTTAATTATAAATAAATAAAAAAAAAAGTTTGGATCCCCTGCGGATACAAACGTGAGCGGGCCTGACGGAGCCTTCCAAGATGGTTCTACTCGAGGAACGGAGAATAGAGCTACAGAGGGCTGAAAGGGAGGGCTTGGATCCACCTGCCAGGCGCGTTAGCACTGCATGGATCCACCCGCATTGAATGGGTTAAAAAGTATTATGGCGGCAGTTGGGGCTAGTTAAAACATTTGTTTGGGCGGCATATTGAAAAGCTTAGTTACCAGGACTCAATGTGTCACTTCTTTTTATGTGGCAAGCCCTCTAGGGATAATAAGTTGCGGTCTGAATCTCAGCATCGCCGATTCAGCCTGAAACTCAGCATCGCAGATTCAGCCTGAATCTCAGCATTGCTGATTCAGCCTGAATCTCAGCATTGCCGATTCAGCCTGAATATCAGCATTGTCGATTCAGCCTGAAACTCAGCATCGCCGATTCAGCTCCGCAACAAACATGCACAACATTGAGTCCCGGTGTGGACTAAGCTTAACACGTATCATGTTACACGTAGTCAACTTCCCCCACATAGCGGCAAATTGTAACAATACAACAACAAAAAATTAATGCAGCATTAAAGAAGTATAAAATAATTTCATGAAGGACTAGATTAATGATATAAATTTTTCATTCCTGATAATATTTAACCATAAGTGTCTAAAAAGTATTTAAAATTTTTTTTAACTTGC
This sequence comes from Gerris lacustris, assembly GCA_951217055.1. NCBI lineage: Eukaryota > Metazoa > Arthropoda > Insecta > Hemiptera > Gerridae > Gerris > Gerris lacustris. Next base: position 11,676,176 of record OX578277.1, read on the forward strand.
TTCGTTCTTCTCTCCAGTGTTCAAATTCCTTTTTTAAAGAGAAATACTCAAACAATGTGTGAAAGTAAAGAAAAAAAGAAGCATTCATGGACAATAATGTGAGGAATAAATCCTTTATTATTATTTATCTACTCACGGCAGCAACTGTTTTTTAGCACTGTTTTTAGGCTGGAAAGTACTATTTCGCTGATTTGTCATAAAATTATTAAAAACAGGCAGGAAAGTAGTTAAAACAGTCAGGAAAATACAAAATATAAATAAATGCCTAGGCAGAGAAAGTAACAGTTTTTACCACATAAGTCATAAGTCATAACCTCTGATTTTGTTTCTGTTTAGATTTATTTTAATCTGTGTTATTTTAATTCAGTTTCATACTTGTTTTATTACAAAGCAGTGTTATATTATTAATGTATTAATAATATTATTATTATTTAAAAGTTTAAAAATGATAAACTGAAAAATAAATTTTAATTGTAGGTCTTTAATAATTAATTTCGAGTAAGAAGTGGCAACACTGGAGCACAAATTGTTATGGTTTGAGTTTGTTGACAATTCATCTCAAACTAACTCTTACCTAAGCTTCCATTTTTAATTATCTGGTTAGCGTGAGTAGATAAAATATTGTATGCAACAAGGCAGCAAAGGAAACATTTCTGCCTCGTTTATTCATTACCTGCCTCGGCAGTCAAATAGGTAAATTACCTGCTGAGGCTTTGCCTCGGCAGTATACCTACTTTAAATTGTATTTTTTATCTGTTACCAGTATTTTATAGCTACCTTTTAATTGTATTCTTCTCTTTTCAAATTACCCTCTAGTCTTGCCTTGTAATTTTTTTTGTAATATTGTCTATTTATTTGTTGTACGTCAGTACAATGCATATATTGTTGTTATTTTAGTTTTTTTAAGTATTGTTGACAGTTTTACCGTTACCTGCCTGTACACCCTTTTACCTGGTCACTTAATGTTAATCCTCTTGACTCCATTTTGTCCCCCCCCCCCTTGAGTCCCCACGGTTAGGACACCCCTCATACCTTAAAGAAAGATTTTTTTTTTTTTTTTTTCTGAATCTTCTGTGAATCTAAAATTTTGATTTTTTACTTTTGACTGATCCACTCCTATCATAAAATTATATTTATCTCCAGTAGGGAGAAAAAGTTATGATTTTTAATTAGTTTAGAGGGACTAAACTAAGTCTTTTCATCCCTGAATTCAAAAAGTAGGGAGAAAAAGTAAAAGTAGGGCAAAAAAGTAAGATAGGGCAAAAAAAGTAAAGATTGCAACTTAATTATTTTATAAATAGTAGAAAATGAATGGCTAATGTAATGAAGTTGTTGAAATCAGGTTAGTGTCACTGCTTTTTTGACCATTTTTATCTTTGTTTATAACCTGCATTTAAATTACCTTCTATTTGAGTTTAATTCCAATTCTTATTTGTTTTTAATATTGAATCTCTTATATCTGCTATTAAATGTGCTAATAATTATTGTTATTTATTAAAATAATAAATAAAAATTGTGCAATGGACGAAAATGTGTATTTTCTTCCTACTGGAGATAAAATATTGTATGTACCTCGTGAGTAAAGTGCCATTATTCCCCTCGCGATGATTATCTCCCTTGGCTGCGTCTCGGGAGCTCATTAGAGTTATTCCCTCGGCTGCGCCTCGGGATTTAGGGACCATGGTTCCTTCGGCTTCGCCTCAAGAACCAACTTTTTCACTCAGGTAATAATAGCTTACTTTACTCCCTTGGTGCACAAATAACTTTTTTATTTTTTTTCAGGAGTGGATATAATATACAATGCTCTGTGCACCGTTAACTTCGACACTCTTAAAACTGGATTGGCTGCAAAGAATTTTCTTGACGATAACGTGAAAAAAAAAGTTGCTATATTATCAAGTTTTGTCGGGACTAGTCATCAACCAAGTATCGCTGACTCCAGCCATCTTAGTTCTAGAACTGATGACCCTTCTTGGTTTCAAGGTAAAGAGGTAAAAATGTCACATTATTATTATTATTATTATTGTTAAAGAGAGTTGCTAGTAGTAGAACAGGAATGTCAAACCACTTGTTTGAATCTAACAATTATACCACTTATGGAGACCTTATCACTTATGCCTTTATAGAATCCACTACACACACACACCAATGTACCTCTCAAGCGAATTCGGTGTGATCAATAGTAAGCCATGTAAATCAAGGTGCCAAGGCCTGGGATCCCTAACCTTGATTCATAAATGGCCAATTCCATTCATATTTCACTTATTTCATTCATAAAAGATGTCGCTACTGAATTAGCAGTTACTCTGAATTCTAAGAATTCTAGAGATAGATTTAAAGGTGATTGGTTACTCCCAAATTCTCTAAACTCTTTTTTCAATCAGTATTAACTTTTAATAGCATGGGAAAATCGAAAAAATGTGGAGAGGAGCCAATGAGAGTGTTGGATTTTGAATCTTAGGAAGTCGGGCCAACTAGGCAAATAAAAATTTCACAGGCTCCACCTGTACCACAGGTCTAGTGGATTTATTTACCCCCTCATATAGGTTGGCCAGTCTGGGCGTCAAAAGTTAATACTAATTGTTAAATGAGTATAGTGCAAAACACAACGAGTATGCTACCACTAAAATGTTGTTTTGATATGATTTTCTCTTAAAATTTCCTCTTTATGTAAATGCTAGGATTTTTTTTAATAATTACAGTAGAACCTCGCTTACACGACCCTCAATAACACGACAACCTCAATTACAAGTGCAATTTTCAAATCCCCTTGAGATTGCCATAACACATAATGTTAAATTAACCTATATAAAGCGACTATTATTATCCAAACAAACTCTATAACACGGATTTTTTTACAACTCACAACGTAACTCAGAACCTCTATAATAATTTGTTTTGAGAAGTCAACCTCTATAACACGACTCTATACAGGAATGGGTCAACCTTGAACAAGTCTAGATTTGAAAGCCCCGCTCATTAACCTCGATAACACAACTGATAGCCAAAATAACCTTGATAACACGACCCTCAACAAAAAGAGCACCTCAATAACAAGACTGTTTCCCTAATCCCCTTGAGCCACTTCTTATCGAGGTTCTACTGTATTTGTAACAAAAATGTGTACACCCTTTTCTTTTTAAATTAGATTAGAAGTGTTACATAATTTATTATAAACTAGCCGTTAAGCCTGTGGCAACGGGCTTAATTTTATATTTTGAAATATAAGTAAATTAATTTAGATAAGTTATTATATCTATTTGAAGACCAAACATTTATATTTATTGGATTAAATGTAGTTACCTTAGCTTAGCATCAACAAATCATTTTGAGGTGAGTCATCACCGTTGGGACACTACTAGGGTTTTTTCTTGTATAAACTTTTTTCTGAATGTATAAACTGGGACACCCCCCCCCCCCCCCCCCCCCTGGAAAATTTTGAAAATATGACCTCTCAAACAGCGGTTTTTATGCATTTCTGAGGTGACATTTGATTTTAATACTTTGTCATTTGTCATAAAAGTAAACTTATGGTGTAGTTCGTTGGCAAAAAAGTATGAACATAAGTACACATTTTTCTTTTAATACAAAATTTTAAAAAAATAGTAAATAAAAGTTGGGCACCTAATCATTGTAGATTAAATAGATCAGTCAATAGCCATTATGCAATATTATTTAAAATCTATAATAAACTGTCATTCTATGATAATCGTTTTTCGTTGTTGCCCCAACCTCAGACATTGGGAGGGGGGGGGGCCTCTCCGTGGCGACGACGCCCGTGTTGTAAGTTGTAACTTATCAACAATAGACTAATTAAATAATAAATAATAATAGGTAAACAAAATAAAAAGTAAAATAATAAACTAGGCATCGCGTGGCTCTATCATTGAAGCGAGCGTATTGCAATAAAATACTGAATATTGAAATTTATTAATCATGATGAATGTCATAGTTGAAGATAAGTGGAAGAGGGTAGTGTGAGGTAGAGTGGGGATACTCGGTACAAAGCTTTACTTCCTAAACAAACCTATACACTATAAGAATCTTAACCACCCGTAATAGCTTTTATATTATTATATTATTATTATAAATGTATCACTTCATTTCTCAAATACTACTGCTTGTATCACGTTGAAATTTTACATACTTGTTTCAATTGTACTTTAGACAATGTACATGAAGTTTTATTAAAATCGTTACGTTAGAACGTAAGATATTGGTAAAAAGGTTGTTTTCTCTATTTTAAACGTTTAGGTCCGCTTTAATAGTTTTAGCGATCTTTATTAATTCATAGCAGTGTCGTTGTTGGTTTTACTAAAAAATGTTATTTGAAAAAAATGTTCGTCTCATCGAATAGGTGATGATAGAATTTTTTCCCGTTCTGAAATTCCAATTTTAAATTTGAAGCTTTTTACGTTTTTACGTTTACGCGAGCATAGCACGCGAACTCTTGGACGGATCACGCTGTCCAACGAACTTAGCCTGAGTATTAGTAAAAGGAAGATGTATACCAAATTTCAACTAAATCGGTTAACTTTTACTCAAGTTATCGTCGGACACGTAAACGTTACACACAGACAGACAGACAGACAGACAAGATGCATATTTCGTTAAATGTAAGAAGCTCGCTTACGCTCGCTTCAATTAAACTGTCACCAAAACAAAGCACTTTTACTGTTTCGAACCAATCCACAGCTCAACAATTGTCCGGAATCTAAATAAATTCTTAAGCTTAAGCTATATTTCCCATATTCCAGCTTTTCGGATCACGCCTTAGCTTACGTGACTTCGTGTAAAAATAGTCAATGTCAATGTAAAATAAAAATAAACAATAATCTTGATCAAACGCCCACGTAATTCAATCACAACTTGAATATGTATTATGAATACAGGATTATAGAATACGATTTTCAATTAATAGTACATTACGTGTCGAGTGCGGAAAGTAGCATTTTGCATGCGAGTATGGAGTTTGCACCCGAGCGATAGCGAGGGTAGTAAAACCACACGAGCAAAGCAAAATTCCGTTTTCGCACGAGTTGCGTACCGTACTTTATCTACGATTGTTAGATTTAAATAATAAATACAGAAAAAAATAAACTTGCTGTATGTAAGTTCGTATCTCTTCTCTTGATAAAGATGGCATTAATCTTGAGTTGTATTTTTTGCCGAATTAATTATTTCTGAAGGATTATTATTCTCTACATTTTCGTCAAAGTCACTTGATTCATTCATTGTTTTTCACTAAAAACTCAATATAAACAGATACTTTAATAAAATAATAGCAAATTAGTTTTGTTAAATGTAGACAAACTCGTTAATCGTGCGTAAAGCTGAAGAATTCCTCTTCTTTACCGCGCTAGGGTGGTAAAGAAGAGGAATTCTTTAGAAATATGAGACGCGCATGCGCAATGAATACAAGTACGTAAAAAATCACTTTCTATGCATCTAAACAGAGATATAATGTTTATATTTCGTATCAATCATAGATAAAGTTAATTTTAAATTAAGAGAAATACAAGAATAAAAAATTAACAGATGAGTTGTAACCCTTGTAAGTATGAGTTAGAGTTAGAGCCCTGGCCCTTGGCCTTGATCAATGCACAATGCACGGTATCTGTAATATGTAAAACACGGTGACAAAGTACCCCCACCTAACAAAGTCGCTCTCTTCTAACCTCAAACATCTAACACCCCTACTCCACCCTAGTGAGAGGGTATTTAAATGTAGAATACTTCTATAGATTTTGCCGTACACTTCTTTATCTTTCAGTTTCAATATAATATATGGATCCTCAATACAGTACAATATCGGTATCATATAAAAAAAATCTTAGATTTATAAAATACTTCTTATCTATAAAACTATTGTACCTTTGCTTTCTAAAACTACGCATTTATGAATTATCAGCTTTTTCTTGCACTTTTTTTTCTTGCACCTAAATTATTATTATATTACGTCTCCAGTAAAAACCGGGACATTTTGGCGTCCCGAAAAATGTCTTCGGAACAATCCCGGAAAACCGGGACGTCTGGCAACCCTAGACACTACTCAATTATAATTATTTAGCCTCAGGGTCTACCAGGGTAGCAGAAGCATTGTATTCACTTTTGGGAGATGAACATTTTTTTTCCTCCTAAATCAAAATTGTTAGACCTTCCTGAACAAATTTAGTTTCATGTCGGTCTGTATGTCTACAATTCCTCGCCACAATCTTAACTTTCACAATTTTCATCCGATTTCAATGAAATTTTCAGGGGTTGTGCAGTTTATGCCCTATATGATCCTGTATGGATGTCATTGAAATTGTGTAGCAATACAGCAGCCATTTGAAATCAGCCAATCATATATTTGTCAAGGTCTTACAAACCGATTTTGTGGTTAATTAGGAACTGACCCACAAATGATGGATAGATCTGTGTAGTTGCCCATCAAAGTAGTGACTATGGGCTCCCCCCCCCCCCCTCCTCAAGGGAGTTGCTTATAATGTGAATTACTACCAACTAGATATTTTAAATTCATTGTTATATAATTTGTTGTAGGTTTGGACACCGGAGCGAAAACGAAAGAGGCATTTATGAGAAGGAGATGTTCAGAGCGAATGCGTGGCTATCTTTACAAAGCCGAGAAAGACATAAAATCACATCCTGACTACTCTAAAATGCAGCGATCTGCAGATCAAGCTATTGAATCGATTAAACAGAAGCTCGCTGAAAATATGAATATGGGACATTACTTTGATAGATCAGATGAGAAATCTCTGTGCAATGCTGATGGGCGTTTTACATGTGATGGACTTTGGAACAAACACAAGTAAGTTAGAATTTCTGTATTTGATGTTACAATATACGGGATAAACCATTTTTAAAATCACCTTGTGCCGTAGTATTAAGTGAAGTTAATTATTTTTTGATGGACTAAAGTCTATTAGAGGTGGTATTTAGAGCATTAGTTAGAAAAAATTACTTAGAAAGCATGGTGATTTATAAAGTGGATCACACTTTATAGCCCACATGCAATGCTAGATGCAGGAACTAATTTGACTGGTTCTCCAATGTAAACAATGAGCTTAGATGGAGCTTAGTAAATAATAAAGTAGCTTAAACCAGAAATAAAAAAATACGTTTGGTGTCGCGGGACACCCGGTAGGAACTAAGTTCCTTACATTTTTCATTAAATATAAAATCACACTGCTAAGTACGTATATGTTGCTAACTACTCGTTCCAATAAATATATTTGACTCAATTAGAAAATTATTATTAGTAAAATTATTACATAAAACTTTTTACAAAAATCCCTTGATCCGCTTATGAGCAATATTATTTCATTACATCAATTTATACTTACATATTTACAGTTTTACTGGTCAATAATTTAACACAGTCGACACTGTCAATTTCTGACGATTCTCTTGGTGCACTTTCCATTTTAAATAATATACTAATACTTTTCTCAATGATAGAAACAATAATTGAAAAAAGCGTTGTTTTGTGGGTAAAAAGTGAGTTTGACAGGAAGAAGGAGTAAGAGAGAGAGAGAGTATAGTGAGAGAGAGATGGAAAGATAGAAGAGTTGAGATTGCGCACAAAAGGATACCAAACGAACTATAGTAGAGGGGGGATCACTCTACATTCTTAATAATATAACTACAACACTTTGGACATCAACTTTTAAAAATTGTAAAATATATCACGTCACTGTAAAAAAACTGCTGCTTGTATCAGGTTGAAATTTGACATGCCTGTTTCAATTGTACTTTAGACGTTGTGTATGAAGTTTTATTAAAATCGTTACTTTAGAACGTAAGATATCGGTAAAAACGTTGTTTTCTTTATTTAAAACGTTTAGGTCCGCTTTAATAAATTTAGCGATCTTTATCACTTCATAACAGAGTCGGTGTTAGTTTTACTAAAAAAAATTATTTATAAAAGTTGTTTGTCTCATTAAATAGATAAAGTTAGAATTTTTTCCCGTCCTAAAATTCCAATTTTAAATTTGAAGCTTACGTTTACGCGAGCGTTGCGTGTGAACGTTTGGGCAGATAACGTTGTCCAACGAACCTGTCCTGGGCATTGGTAAAATGAACATATGTACCAAATTTCATCTAAGTCGGTCAACTTTTACTCAAGTTATATCATCTGTAGATTTCGTGACGCTTTTAGCGTGACAGTGATTTTGTGACGGTTATTTTGTGACATTGATTTTGGTCGTTTTTTTCGGATTCCTGGCTCAAACATTGAACATAGCAGTTAGTGCTAGAAGCGGGGGTTGTGAGTGAAAAATGAACTAATTTGAAAAGCGAAACATACAAAACTAATGTATCGTCACCTTATAGCTCATCTTCATAGTGCAAAACAACCGGTGGAGAGCGGCCATATCCCACCCTTAATAAGGTCAATGTGATTTTCATGATCCTGAGTACAAATTAGTACTCTTTTTAAATTAGTTAGTAGATCAAAAATCAAGTTGATGTTAGTTTGTCACTTGATGAGTTAGTTATTAAAATATTACTCTGAATCAAAGTGGTCACCTACTCCTGTTGACGAACTTAGCCAGCCACATATTCTTAAAAGGCACCAAAATATGAACTTGTACGCTAAATTCTAGCTTGATGTTAGTCAGACACTTGTTTGCACTCTTTCTCCTGAACTATCAATATCAATTCTTTGGGTATTAATTGGAAATTTCCCAGTAAAAAAAGTTATTTTGTTACAGATGTGAAAGCGACAATGAACACCTAATTAACCCTTATTCTAACCGAGAGCAAAGGATTGTTTTCTCAACGTGGAATCTAGACCATAGGTATGTTTGTAGTATAATCATTTTAATATGTATCCAACTATCGCTAGGCGTGTCTATCTAGACATGCCTTGTGATATTTTGATTTGAGTTAAGTTACCTTGATTTAAAGTTAACGTTGGAAAATTTTGAAGTTTTACTCATAAATCATAACCAATAGTGACAGCCAAAGAACAGCTATGGAATTTTAGACAGATTGATCAAAACTGGCGTGACAGTAACCACCAAGGTTAGATTTAACACGTTGAGTGCGGATGACGCAGACGTCTGCGTCATGACGAGTTTATACTCAGGCGCAACATGACGCAGCTAGTGTGTCATGCCTCTATTCAAATATAAGCGGATTCTGATGGACCCTCGCTGCATAAACACCTCCGAAACACTGTATGTGCTTCAGATACAGTCCACCCTAGACCTTAGTAAAAAAATCCAATTTTTTTTTTAAGTAACGCAAAAATGACTTATTGTAAGGGATGTTATGTTATGTATATAAATGATTTGCGCCATTGAAGCAACTCAAAATCGCCTCCGCACTCAATGTGTTAAAGAAGTTATAGCAAGAACAGGATGGGACAGTAATTTTCTAGTCAGCTTGAAATTTACCTAAATAGCCTTTAATTTGCCCTTTAGACCCTACCATCTCTAATATTAACAATTATGTTTCAGTTAACGAATAAGTTTGTATGAGAAGATATAATTTAATTTAAGAATTTGTTTAACAATCCATACTTAAGGGAATTTAATTTGACAGACTATTATAATCTCTTTAGTTTCTCTACAAAATTATTCAAACAATTTTGTTATTTTAGGGCTACATCCCTAGGAAACAATTCATTTGTTGCGTTTTTTAGTAGTAGTAAAAACTGCATTTATTTTAAATTATTGAAATGTGATGATAATTTTTCCTGGCGAGACTAATATGGAATAAGTAAAATGTTTCTTGTAATTTTCAATTCTTGAGTACCACCTATACAATTTTCTAAGGAGAGCTTGAGATTTTGACAGCTCACCGCCTAGCCTTTAAAATCAGTTAATTAGTATAGTATCTATTAGATAGATGTTGAGCTGTAATAAATGTTACCTTAAAACAAAACAACTATTTCATCTTGAGACGTTTCGACTCATATGCAGAGTCAGCTTCAGTCAACTTTATTTTATAAACATACAAATTTGTAAATTAATCATATAATTGTATTAGTAACTATGATAGAACATCATTAGAAGATTTATAGTTTTATGTAATTTTGTATGTTTGTAAAATAATTATGATTTTGCATAAGAGTCAAAACGTTAGTTGTTTTTCTTTAAGGTAATAGTTATTTACGCACCAAGGGAGGAAAGTAAGTGATTGCACCCTGAGCGAAGAAGTTGGTTCCTGAGGCGAAGCCGAGGGAACCATAACGTTAACTCCCGAGGCGGAGCCGAGGGAGTTAATTATTGCGAGGGTGCAAGTGATTTTTACTCCCAAGGTACGTACAAGATTTTACCTCCAGAAGGGAGAAAAAAATATGGAAATATTTTAATTTTAAATTACGTTATTCAACAAAAAATACATAGGTTTATATTTATTTTCTAAAAAAAAATATCATTAGATATAATATTAACAATTCTCTAAATAAGTTTAATCACGTTAAAATTAAATTATAGATAATAATTATTTGAATTTCAATGCTAAAATTATATGGGAGAATCAGCTGGAAGCTGAGTCGTGTATTGAATGGTGTTGACAACTGATGTATTTAAATATGGATTAGTTAATCTACATTTAGAAATTATGTTTCCACTTTTAACTTGTTTGTTTCTTTTACTGATGAATCACTATGGCAACCGTTGTGGAGGTTACATGATATGTGTGAAGATGACATTATAGATTTCGACATTAAACAAAAGTTAGTAAATGAAATGTGTATTAGCACCAAGCTTATTTACTTGTGCTTTATCTAGGGCAACACTGGAGGGAATCATGAGAGTCCATGATTCCCTTATTTTTCATTACTCCCTGTTTAACCCGACCGGGTGCAATGAGTAACTTCCCTCCCTGTAAACTAGGGAGGAAAGTTCACTTTTTCTCCCCGCTGGAAGTAAAACATTTTTACAGCCCAACATCCATCTAATAGATCTTATAGGGTTGGTGGGGGCAAAGGTCTGCATGGGGTAAATGTCCACACTGCTTTAAAAATGGGAGGGAAAGTACTTTTTGAAGTAGGACTGGCAACACTCATTCCTTACATTAAGGCTCCCGTCACAACCATAAATATATTAACGATTTTATAGTAGATGTCGAATTATTACTCCTTAACCTTAACACCTCCGATAACCATGTCAGCGCTCTTAGGAGTCATATTATCAATAAGATCATTGAATTTCAAAACAAACAAAACAAGAAATTCATTAACGGAAGTCTTGAAAAACAAATAATGCTAGATATTTCGCTTACCAAACGATTTTTAATGGAACACCCCGAAATTAGGATTACAAAAGCAGACAAAACTAATACTACAGTTATTTTAGATATTAAAGCTTACAACGATAAAATGAATGACCTGTTGGATGATAAAGTAACTTATAGACACCTTAGGAGTGACCCATCAGAGAGAATTAAAAAAGAATACAAGATTTTGATTAACAAATTATACAATAACAAATACATTGATAAACATAAACGTGCTGCCTTAAACAACAACAATACATACTGTCCCAGAATATATGGTCTTCCTAAGACCCACAAAGACAATATTCCACTCAGACCCATTATTAGTCAGATCAATTCTCCACTAGAAAAATTAGCAAAATTTATTAATCCCTCTTTAGATTTTCTTAATAGAAATAACCAGTATGATGTAATCAATTCCCACCAACTTAAAGATAAACTCAAAAACGTTAAGATCAATGAAGATGAATCAATGATATCAATAGATGTAACCTCTTTGTTTACTAATGTACCACTAGAAATGTTTTACCTGATTATTAGATCCAATTGGGATAGCATTTTACCCCATACTCCGATAAAAGACAAAAATTTATTTATTGAATGCCTCAAATTGATCCTGAATAATGGCACGTTCCAGTTCAACAACAAATTTTATGCGCAAAAACATGGAATTCCCATGGGGGGGGCCATGTCCGTAAATATTCGTGGTATTGTGTTAAATCATGTATTGAATACTGCTCTCAACAACATCAAACCTAAGTTAGTAGCAAAATACATAGATGATCTGTTTGTTATTATAAAAAATTCGGAATTAGACCCCTTAATGAATGTTTTAAACACCTTCCATCCGAGACTCAAATTCACGGTAGAAAAAGAGAGTAACAACAGACTTAATTATTTGGACATTACGATAATTAAAAAAGACAACGGTATGGTGACCACAGAATGGTATGAAAAAAATATGAAGAGTAATAGATTCCTTAATTTTAGATCGAATCATCCTACTCACTACAAAATTAATAGTATTAACAACCTCATTAAAAAGGCTATATCCCTAACAGACAACGCCCATATGAAGAAACTAAAATCAAAAATTTTTCACAAACTTGAAGATAACTTCTACCCGTCGGCCCTAATTAAAAAACTGTGGTATAAGCACTCTAGTCCCCATCACAATGTAAGCAATAATGTTAACCCCAGTCTACAACCTAATAATCCCCCCACCAAATTCGTTAGTATGCCGTTTATCAAAGGGTTATCAAATCAAGTTCAGAAACTAATGACTAAATTTGATTGTCCTAATATCAAATTTGGATACAAACCGTTGAACAAAACAGCCAAACTTTATCACAATCTCAAAGATAAAATTCCATTTGGGAATACTGTCGGGGCGATTTATCAAATCCCATGTGGCCAATGCAACAAAAGTTACATTGGGGAAAGCAACCAACTAATTAGCAACCGCATCAAACAGCATAAGTACGATGAAAGCAAAGGCAATGCCAATACAGCTTTATCTTGTCACGCATTGGCCACTAAGCATAATTTTAATTTCGAGGACACAAAAATCATCAGTGTTGAAAATAAATCAAATCGTAGGAAGATGGTTGAAGCTCTCAACATAGCTATTAGGTCAGAATCCACAGTTAACATTAAAACAGACTCCAGATCCCTCAATAAATATTACAGTGGCATCTATAACAATTCAATTCATAATTCCCGCCATGGGACCTTATAATCTCTTTGCATAATGTCTTTGCCTGCAGATACAGTTTTGGTTCATGTTTATTTTATTTTTATTTTTTATTTATTTTTTTTTTTATTTTTATCAAACATTTTAATACAATATCAATTTACTAGTATAATTACTTAGTAACTTAATTATTTATGATTAATTAATTAATTTATTTAATTTTTTTATGAGGTGTATTATTTTAATATGAGCTTTCTTATCTTGTGAAAACACTGTGATATGTGATATGATTACGACCAGTTACCATAATTTTGTTAAATTGTTAATTTTCCACTGTTTTTTTTTTTGTTTTAAATGTTAAGATTGTTATTGTTATCCAATGGTTATGTAGTTGTTAAGATTTAATTTTTTGGTCAATGCTTTATGCATACTATGTTAGTAATCTGTGAGTGAGGAGATTTGAGTAGTGTATGACGAAGGAATATGTGTATTCCCAATTCGATGATCTTACTTATTTTTACAACTTAGAACGATCCTCACTATCTTAATCACTGGTAGGCTCTTAACACTAATCAAGGAATATATGTAAGCAATTAAGTACGATGTTTTTTCTAAATATAGATTATATTTTTTAGGCTTGAAAATGGCTTGTCGGGCCGAAACGTTGCCAACCAAATAAGAGTTTTATTATTACCCTTAACGGATCCACACTACATTGCAAATTATCACAAAGGGTACACATTGGAATTTATCGACAAATTTGTAAATTAATCATATAATTGTATTAGTAACTATGATAGAACATCATTAGAAGATTTATAGTTTTATGTAATTTTGTATGTTTGTAAAATAATTATGATTTTGCATAAGAGTCAAAATGTTAGTTGTTTTTCTTTAAGGTAATAGTTATTTACGCACCAAGGGAGGAAAGTAAGTGATTGCACCCTGAGCGAAGAAGTTGGTTCCTGAGGCGAAGCCGAGGGAACCATAACGTTAACTCCCGAGGCGGAGCCGAGGGAGTTAATTATTGCGAGGGTGCAAGTGATTTTTACTCCCAAGGTACGTACAAGATTTTACCTCCAGAAGGGAGAAAAAAATATGGAAATATTTTAATTTTAAATTACGTTATTCAACAAAAAATACATAGGTTTATATTTATTTTCTAAAAAAAAATATCATTAGATATAATATTAACAATTCTCTAAATAAGTTTAATCACGTTAAAATTAAATTATAGATAATAATTATTTGAATTTCAATGCTAAAATTATATGGGAGAATCAGCTGGAAGCTGAGTCGTGTATTGAATGGTGTTGACAACTGATGTATTTAAATATGGATTAGTTAATCTACATTTAGAAATTATGTTTCCACTTTTAACTTGTTTGTTTCTTTTACTGATGAATCACTATGGCAACCGTTGTGGAGGTTACATGATATGTGTGAAGATGACATTATAGATTTCGACATTAAACAAAAGTTAGTAAATGAAATGTGTATTAGCACCAAGCTTATTTACTTGTGCTTTATCTAGGGCAACACTGGAGGGAATCATGAGAGTCCATGATTCCCTTATTTTTCATTACTCCCTGTTTAACCCGACCGGGTGCAATGAGTAACTTCCCTCCCTGTAAACTAGGGAGGAAAGTTCACTTTTTCTCCCCGCTGGAAGTAAAACATTTTTACAGCCCAACATCCATCTAATAGATCTTATAGGGTTGGTGGGGGCAAAGGTCTGCATGGGGTAAATGTCCACACTGCTTTAAAAATGGGAGGGAAAGTACTTTTTGAAGTAGGACTGGCAACACTCATTCCTTACATTAAGGCTTTGCTCCTGTTAAGGTTATCTTGATTTCGTTTGTACTGTTGCCAAGAAACATGAGGTAAGTTTATTTTTTTGTGTTTCAATCTAACTTTTATAGAATTTTGGCTGTTTATTATTAATTATTTTAAATAAATATTCGTATTTTTGATAAAGTTGTACCAAAATGGTGCTAAAGTAGTGTCAAAATAGACACTTGTTTTACCTTCATATGTAGTTACCTTCGATAGGTTACTATATTTATGATTTGATAAAATGGGTTAAAGATCCGCACACTGAATGGGGCAAATGTCCTAACAACTCCACTTTTTAACTCCATTTAGCAGCTAAAATATCAAAGAAATTCACGTTTTCAGTACTTCTAACTAGTTTTGGGTCTATTAAGAATCTACCGTAAAAAAAATCATAGCTCTAGCACCTGTAGAATTTGAGCTAGAGTTTTTCGGCTCTCCTGTAAAATTTTGAAATGTGCTCTTGTCCGTCTTTGATACTAAGCTCCTGAGATGGATTGTTGGCCAAAATTCACAGGTCATTCAGAAATTATTAAAAGGATGCAAACGCTCAAGATTAGCCCTAAACTAAAAAGTGCGGACCTTTGCCCCCACCTACCTTACTTAGAATTAATATGGTGTACGTATTAAATTATCATTAATTTAATTTCTCAAAATTAATTAGTATCTAGATTTATTAGGTAATCAGAACAATAATTAAAAGGGACAGATCTATTGCTTATAATTTAATAATTTTCCATATTATTTCAAAGTTCTAACATTTTTCATTTTGAGAAAAAAGGCTTAATTTGAGTGTGCCTTTTGGGTTGAGATATGAGAGAGTTTTTATGAAGGGTGTTAACATTTTTTGTCAATGCTTAGAATTTGAGTGTAGCTCTTGACAGTGTTGATTTCCGATAGGGGTTCAATTCCCGGATGGCCTCTCCTCAATTCAATGTTTATCCAGCAATTCTATATAAATGGGTAGCAGCTTCTGTAAAGTGGGGATTAACTAACAGGTTGCTTATGCCAATGATAAGAACTATACAGCTGAAGTAGCGATATAGTAACACCGTGCCATCCATTACATATGAGGAGCTTAGTATCAAAGACGGACAAGAGCACATTTCAAAATTTTACCGGAGAGCCGAAAAACTGTAGCTCAAATTCTACAGGTGCTAGAGCAATGATTTTTTTTTCTCTAGATTCTTAATAGACTCAAAACTAGTTAGAAGTACTGAAAACGTGAATTTCTTTGATATTTTAGCAGCTAAATGGAGTTAAAAAGTGGAGTTGTCTGCTTTTGAAACAAAAACAAGGTTTTGTCCGTTTTTGAAGCAAAATGACGTTGAAAATAATTTTTTTCACGTTTTTCAGAGTTCTTAGGGGGTAATGCCCCCAAATTTAGAGCTAAAATTGATTTCTTGATTTTCCCTCGAGGTATCATTTTTCTAAACATGTATGACAAAATGGTAGGAGTAGGTATTCAGATGCTAAAGCCCGCAGTGCATCATATGAACAAGTTAGTAAAATGCAGCCTCCTGATTGGCTGTTTCTGTTATGTCCACTTTTGAAGCAAAACGTGTGTTGACTTGTCCGTATTTGAAACAAAACTACAAATATTATTGCATTTTTACCCCTTTTCTGGTCGTTTTTGATGCAAATGGATAGCAGAATCTGATGCAGCAGCCAAAAATCTATAAGAAACAATCGATAACTGAAATTCGGAAAAAATGTCGAATGTCCGTCTTTGATACTAGGCTCCACATATATAGATGTATAAAAGCTATTCCTTGCAATATCCATGGAGGACCATCTGGATTACCGAGGGTTCTTGATTACCACTTGTCTGAATTATTGGAGTCCTACTCGGTATATAGCAGTGTTGTTTTATGAGTGAGGCAAAGTGTTTCAAAATCTTGTTATTAATAGTTTGTTTTTCTTTCCTCAGCTATCACTATTACTAATATTAATGTTTTATTATCTTTTGTTCTAGAATAGAGAAATCCCGTGAAATCGTTCCGACTTTAATTAAAGCGTGTCTTAAGCATTCGTCTGATCCTGAAAGTTATGAGATGAACTTACCCTATTTCTTCTCACTCCTCTTTACAACGTCTAATCTTCGTCTGGTCCATATCGTCTGCCATGATAAGGGAGCTCACACGACAGCTAAATGCAATCAAAATCTTGTATTAATCGATAAGAAGTCTAAAGAGCAGAAAGGAACTAAGAGGAAATTATCAGCTATAGACGAGTTGCCACAAACCTCTAGTCAGCTTAAAGCATGATAACAAATGGGCACTTCTTTAGACTGTTACTCCCCTTATAAAAACAGAAGTGTGAAGTGTGATATTCCTTTGTCCCAAAGTACATTGGACTAAACATCCCTTTGTCTTAATAGTTATTTAGTCAAAGTCATTTATTCTAAAAAAAATAGGGGAGTAACAATCTAAAGAAGTACCAAAAAATGTTTCATTTAGGAAGTTAAGTTGGTAAATTTTTAGTTTTTACATAGTCAATGTTTTTTTGGGTTGGCCTGAGGTTTTTTTTTTGGGGGGGGGGGCTGGGTTTGTTCAATAGATTCACCTACATAGTCTATGTCTTTGAGTTAAGGCTTTAGCATAGTCTTAGATGACAAACTTTGTAACTTTCTGTGAGTCTATTAGTCTGCTTAGGGAATAGAAGGATCTGGGAGGGACTCCTTCACTTTACCTGGGTTTGTTCAATAGATCCACCTACATAGTCTATGTCTTTGAGTTAAGGCTTTAGCATAGTCTTAGATGTCAAACTTTGTAACTTTCTGTGAGTCTATTAGTCTGCTTAGGGAATAGAAGGATCTGGGAGGGACTCCTTCACTTTACCTGGGTTTGTTCAATAGATCCACCTACATAGTCTATGTCTTTGAGTTAAGGCTTTAGCATAGTCTTAGATGTCAAACTTTGTAACTTTCTGTGAGTCTATTAGTCTGCTTAGGGAATAGAAGGATCTGGGAGGGACTCCTTCACTTTACCTGGGTTTGTTCAATAGATCCACCTACATAGTCTATGTCTTTGAGTTAAGGCTTTAGCATAGTCTTAGATGACAAACTTTGTAACTTTCTGTGAGTCTATTAGTCTGCTTAGGGAATAGAAGGATCTTGGAGGGACCTCTTCACTTTACCTGGGTTTGTTCAATAGATCCACCTACATAGTCTATGTCTTTGAGTTAAGGCTTTAGCATAGTCTTAGATGACAAACTTTGTAACTTTCTGAGAGTCTATTAGTCTGCTTAGGGAATAGAAGGATCTGGGAGGGACTCCCACTTCCCTTCACTCCTTCACTTTACCTGGGTTTGTTCAATAGATCCACCTACATAGTCTATGTCTTTGGGTTTTTAACATTTATAGAAACCAAAGGAAATAAATGAACAAACAAATCAAAAACACAGAATATATTGTTTATTATCAATAAAGATACAAAGAAAAAAAAAAACATTGCCTAGAATTTTAAATTTTAAAGTTAACAAAGTTTGATTTTAAATAAATGAAATAAAAAACAAACATATTATATTGACAAAATAAATAATATAGTAGATACAGAGTATCAATATATAAAATGTTAAGTAAATAATAAAATTTCTCTATTTTAAAAACAAAAAAAAAAAACCACTATATTTTTCTATTATATTTAAATAATATGATTGCATTATTTAATCAAAGCCATGATAATAATAATGGAAGTATTATGAAAATGTTTATTAAAAAAAATGGTTAGTTAAATAATTATAAAAGTGATTGCCTGTAAAGTAACAAGAAAATATATGGTTAATCATTAATAAGGCTAATTTAGAATTGTAAATTATTTTTATTTATATGAAATACATTTTTTAATATTTTAAATTGTTTATTTCTTTTTACTTTATGTATTTTCTTTTTTCTTTAAACTTTTATATGGACATCTTATTAAGTAATGGAGGAAAAAGGTAGGTTTGATTCTCTAGCGGATAATTCAGAGATGTTGAAAATATTGACATTTTAACCCTATTGATGATATAATTTTTAAGGGTAATTGCTTAAAAGAATATTTAAAATGACTATTCCTTGAGAATAATCCCTGTAATGACCAAGGGATTCACACAATCTCATACAGTGGATTCCTTAGTAAGATCTAGATTAATCCATGTCTAGTTGCTAACAACTCACATCATGAGCAACTCCCTTGAGAATGATCTCTGTAATGAGTTGAAAACCAAGGGATTCACACAATCTCATACAGTGGTTTCCTTAGTAAGATCTAGATTAATCCATGTCTAGTTGCTAATAACTCACATCATGAGCAACTCCCTTGAGAATGATCTCTGTAATGAGTTGGAAACCAAGGGCTTCACACAATCTCATACAGTGGATTCCTTAGTAAGATCTAGATTAATCCATGTCTAGTTGCTAATAACTCACATCATGAGCAACTCCCTTGAGAATGATCTCTGTAATGAGTTGAAAACCAAGGGATTCACACAATCTCATACAGTGGATTCCTTAGTAAGATCTAGATTAATCCATGTCTAGTTGCTAATAACTCACATCATGAGCAACTCCCTTGAGAATGATCTCTGTAATGAGCTGGAAACCAAGGGATTCACACAATCTCATACAGTGGATTCCTTAGTAAGATCTAGATTAATCCATGTCTAGTTGCTAACAACTCACATCATGAGCAACTCCCTTGAGAATGATCTCTGTAATGAGTTGAAAACCAAGGGATTCACACAATCTCATACAGTGGTTTCCTTAGTAAGATCTAGATTAATCCATGTCTAGTTGCTAATAACTCACATCATGAGCAACTCCCTTGAGAATGATCTCTGTAATGAGTTGAAAACCAAGGGATTCACACAATCTCATACAGTGGATTCCTTAGTAAGATCTAGATTAATCAGTTGCTAATAACTCACATCATGAGCAACTCCCTTGAGAATGATCTCTGTAATGAGTTGAAAACCAAGGGATTCATTCACACAATCTCATACAGTGGATTCCTTAGTAAGATCTTGATTAATTCATGTCTAGTTGCTAATACTTACATCATGAGCAACTCCCTTGAGAATGATCTCTGTGTAATGAGATTTTAATGTCAGGACTTCCTTAATATTTTTGACTTTTAAGTTTTGCTTGAACCTTTTATTTTTATTTAACTCTGGCCAGAAAGAAACTTATTTTAAATTGTCATCTTTTATTATTCTTGTCTAAGAAAAATTAAAACAAAATGTATTACAATATTACATTTTTTATATATTCATTTTATTATGATTTTATATTTATTTTATTTATTTTTTTAATAATTAATAAGACACTAATTTTTTACTTTAATTTTATTATTTAACGTGTTTTTTGGTAACTAACTAATTAAAATGAATATATATAATATAGACAAATTAAACAAGGGAAAAAATATATTTTAAATACACAAGTATTTGGTCGAAATAACCTTTCGATAGAAGTAACTGACTGCATGGAACACTTAGGATTGTTTTGTTTATGTTATTTATGTCCTAATTGATAACAAAAGGTCATTCATTATATTACAGTCACTTTACACATTTATCTATGTGATCTATTGTGGAACATGTCTGTAGTTACAGAGGCACCTGAGCCACCCCCCACTCCTCCTCCTTTTTGTTCTCTCCCCACCTGAGTTTAAGGTCATGTACGACTCTTAAGCCACGCCCCCTAGGAGTTACCTAGAGTACGGTGGAAGGGGGGCGTATAAGGTGTACACTATACGGGTGTTAGGGGGGTCATGTACAGGAGCGTTAGATGTCTAAAACGTACACACTCAATGGTGGAAGGGGGTGTATAAGGTGTACACTATACAGTGTTAAGGGTCATGCACGGGAGCGTTAAGTGACAAGACATACACACTCAACAGTGGAAGGGATCGTACTCTAGGTAAGTCCTAGGGGGCGTGGCTCAATAGTTGTACATGACCTTGAACTCAGGTGGGGAGAGGACAAAAAGGAGGAGGAGTGGGGGGTGGCTCGGGTGCCTCTATAACTACTCATGTCTCACCTCTCTGGGAATTCAACCTAGATTATTGTTTGTGTTTAGACTTTGCTTCAAGGTAGAACTGTATTAGATCATTACAGGATGGAGATATCAGTCACTTTACTCATCTATTCATGTGACTGTTTTCTTGTAGTGACTGTGTTCTTGTGTGGAGATAATACAAGATAATACAAGACATTAATACAAGATGGATTCCTAGAAAGGTGCGACATGCTCCACTCTTATGATCACATACATAGATGTGTAAAGCAACTGGTCTTTTAATCCTGTTAATACCTAATACATTTCTTCCTGGAATTAATGACCTGCTATCGACAAAGACATAAATAAATTATATAAAAGAAAATGCTTATCAAAGATAAAAACAAACAAATAGATAATAATAATTACAATAAAAAAAATAAGAATTACCCTACGACACATAAATAAGCACTAATGAAATCTACTTAAATTATATTTAACCCCTTATGTGTTAATTTAAACACAACTTAATTAACAATAATTATAATTATTAATATTTAAGCTTATAAAAATAATTTATGACAATAATAATATAACTTTTTATTTTTATTATAGATTTAATGAATAGATATTCTTTGATTAGAAAGGACTCATAACATTTTTTAAAAGAAATAAAAAAAAGTTCGTTGGTTGGTATTTGAAACAGGATATCCTTTTCCTAATGGAGGTATAGAATTAATAGTGTTGATAAATGATTAGTTAGTTAGTACATATGAGGCGTTCCGAATACGAAGGGCGAACTCAACATACAACATTTTTTTTTTTTTTCCCTTACCATCGTTTAGGGTCTAAGATTTAGCCTGTAAAGGTTTTTGTTGAGTTCGCCTTTAATTCCACTTAAAATTACTGGTTTAAACTTGTAGGAGAGGTTTGAATCGTCTATAAGTAGGCGGATACGAAGGGCGAACTCCACATCTAACTTCCCAAGTCCCCCACTTCTCTTATTCCTAAATCTTATCAGACATGCTTTTTTGTTGAGTTTGCCCAATGCTTTAAAACATTAATTTAAATTTTTCTCAAAATCACCATTTGTTGAGTTCGCCCTTTGTATTCGGAACGCCTCATATAATGTTTGTATAAGTAGGCAGCCGACACTGGAATTTCTGTCTAGTAGTATTACTATCTGTGAGACTTAACCCTAACATAGTCACTTAAAGAGTCTGACCTTAACTCTGGAAGTGTACTCTTTATTACCCTAATTTCACATGTATAATTAGACCTATAAATACCAAACCACATCTAACCACTTCAATATTATTACACGGAGTAAATCCCTGTTAAAATTGCTTCATAAACCACTTTAGTGGTTATTATAAGTAGGCATCGTAAGGCTCTTTCATTGAAGCGAGCGTAATACTGTAGTAACGAGCTGTGTAGTGGGGGAACAGGGCTCACGCCTCGACCTGCTTTGTTTAAACTATTATAAAAAAACAAAAAAACTTTTGCTTGTTTAAATTTTACATGCATATATATGTAGAATATTAGATTATTCTTGTGACGATTTAATAAAATCAATACTTTAAAACGTCATATATTGGTAAACACGTTGATTTCTCTATTTTAAACGTGTAGGTCCCCTTTAATAGTTTTAACAATCTTTATTCATAGCATTGTCGCTGTTTGTTTTACTAACAAATTGTATATGTTAAAATGTTAGTCTCATTGAATAGGTGATGATAGAATCTTTTCCTCTCCTGAAACTCCAATTTCACATTTTAAGTTTACGTTTACGTAAGCTTTTCGTGCGAACTCTTAGATGGATAATGCTTTCCAACGAACTTAGTCTGAGCATTAGTAAAAGGAACATGCATACCAAATTTCAACTAAATTTGTTAACTTCTACTCAAGTTATCGTCAGATACGTAAATTTTACTGACAGACAGGCAGATAGAATGCATAATTTGTTGAATGTAAGAAGTTTGCTTAAGCTCACTTCAATCAGGGCTGGTTTTAAATTATTCTTTAGAATTAGTTAGTTAGATAAAACATCATTAGTTGAGTAGAGGTGGTAAGTTGGAAACATTAATTTGATTGGAGTTGGTAAGATAGAATATTATTTTGATAAAAGTGGTTACATAGGACCACATTAGTTTGGTCAGAAGTGGTAGGGTGAAACCATATTAATTTGATCAAAGGTTTTGATAAAACTAGATGAATTTGTCAGTGATGGTTAAATGGAAACACACTATTTTGGTTATAGGTAATTAGATAGATAAATTTACATTAATTGTATATTTCCGTGTCAGTAGTAGTTCTCCGATACTTCCTAAACAGACAGGACAAACCACTTGTTCGAACCTAGCAATTAGGCCCATTTTACTAGCCCCATGGTGGAGAGTTCCAGTCACTTCACACATCACACCTATGTACATTGTACTACCGAAACAAGTACTGTGTGGTTATTAGTGAGTTAGTGGTGTGGTCTATAAGAATAAGAGTGTCAAAGCTTGGTGGAAGAGGACCCCTTAGAGAGTGCCCTCGCCCTGCTTCATCCTCAATTCATGGATGCAAATCAGAGTATCGTGGCAAAGAATCGAACTTATGACCTTGAGTTGCATCGACTTGTTGGTAGCTGGGCGGGCACCGAGACCCCCACGGGCATGCTGTCTCCCATTTTATTTATCGTATTTATTTATCAACTATGTGTTTGCATTGTTTAATAATGGGGTTCTGTTCTGTAACCCAACCAATCTTGACTTCTTCGTCTATTGTTATTATTAGTATTATTATTATTATTATTATTATTATTATTACAATTATAATAATAAATGATTATTATTTTTACTGTCAATTTTTATCACAAGAGCAGATAAATAAAAGGGGAATTATGGGTGAGTGAAATATTTCTTGTTTAAATTAACAATTAGGTTGGTTGTAAACATTTCAATATTATTGACTTATCAATTCAAAATTTCTTAATAAATATGTTAAAATCTACAGTCAAACTGCCATGATTACCACATAAAAGACCTGATAACTGATAACACATAAAATTTCCTGATAAATGATAAAATCCATAAATGGCAAAAAGAATAAAAATAACACAGAGTAAATTAGTTAAAATTTTGAATTTAAAGTCCACAATTTGTATTAAATTATAAAATCATAATTGCACATAGAATAGACAAAATATAAGTCGATGGTGTCAAGCTAAAAGGGAATAACCAACATTATTTTGGAAAATCACTTATTACCTTCCCATAATAAAGGCGGAAATACACATGCTTGTAAAAAAGCATGCCAGTGCCGAGTTACTAGCATGTCAGTAGCTGGCATGCTGCAGACGCTATGTACATTTACCAGTGAAACAGCATGCTAGTACCATCCGGATGATCGGTCTTGTGCGAGCTACTAGCACATGACAATACACATTCCAGTCACAGTTCTAGTTTTAAAACAGGCAATCGTTTCTTGCCTTCTTTTAGCCGGAATAAATGATTAAATAATTGTATTTGATTTAATTAATTTTGATAATTTTATTAATTGTTTCAATGTACCTTATGTATCGGTGCGGAATGAAATTAACCAGATTGTTCTGTTACTTGCAAAAACTGTGTTTTAAAACATTTGAAAAATAATAAAAAGACACGAAGAGTGTGGGTAAAGATTGGATAGCTAGAAGGGAATTAGGTACATGGAGCGAGTCAGTAGCTACTAAATGAAATGCGGTTCGGGGACGTCAATGGTTTTAGGAATCAATTGCGAATGCTTCCGGAGAAAGTAGATGAGTTGTTGTCTGATACCCGTGAAAGGGAGGAACGCAACTGAAGTGAAGACTGAAGGGCTGAGGCTGAGGGAGACTCGTGCTAGCTACTAGCAACCTTGCGCTGGCAGGCCTGTCTACACGTGCCTTATCAGTTCCCCCTCCTCTCGACTTGTGCCACTGGCAAGACAAAAATCAAAACTAGTGCGATTTACTCACATGCTTTTTACTCGCATGCTATTTGATGTACACACATGCCAGTAGCTCTCCTCTGCGAGCTACTCGTATGTTTTTGTGCGAGTAACTAGCATGTGTATTTCCGCCTTAACAGAGGATATTTAGAATCAAATGCTGAAAGGATATAACTGAAATCGCAATATTAAGATAAATAAGTAAGAATTATTGAATTTTTTTAGGGAATAACCAACATGAAGTCACCTATATTGCTTTGCAAAAAGGTAATAACCAACATGAGTGGTGAAACAATGCCTCTATGAAATGAATAACTGAAGGGAATAACTGCGAGATTTTGGGGAATAACCATCATTAGGGTTATGAAATGAATTTCTGAAAGGGAATAACCAACATATCACTTTAATATTTTCATGCAAATAGATATTTCATTAAATTCAGCACTGATCTTATTAATTTTTATTTAAAAAAACTAATCATTTCAAAAATTGAAACAGTTAGGTTTAAATAAAGCGATTTAATGTTCTAGTGAAAAATTGTTATGAAGTAGGTTATTCCCTTTTAGCTTGACACCATCGAAGTACAAAATATAATAAAAAAATAATCCAAATACACAATAAAATTATCAAAGAAACTTTCGAATTTTCTCTTAAATTATAATTTCTTGGTAGAATGGTCAAAATAATATATTAAAAAAGGGTCAAATATACTCTGTAATCATGAAGAATTGAAATAAAAAATTTCAACATTTTCTGTTTTAAATTATACAATTTCATAAAAGGATGTTGATTAGCCACATTAACACGTAAACATGAGCTAAAAATCATGTCAGAATATATATTAGAATTGATTTTATGTTGAAATTATAATATCTAGTAAACAAGATAAACTATTTGAAAGTTTTCTTATGTGGACTTGAGAGGTTTTCTTATGTATTCCAACCAACACCTAACTCTACATAAGATAAACTATACTGTAAAAAATCACAGGGAAGTACTTGCGTCCAAGTACTTTTTAGGGTTTTGTAGAAGATTAAGCATGCCCGTTATGTAATTATGATTTTATTCTTCGATCTCAAGGGTCCGGGTTCGATCCCCGGGGGGTCACAATGTTTTTCATTGGTAATAACGACTAGAAAAATTCATTTTTTCAAACCATTTCCATCGCTTCACCATAAGGTATAACCATGAATTATTTCGAAATTTTAGGACCACCCGTTATATAGTGGTTGGGGAGGGGGGAAATTTTTGGGGGTATATTTTGACTAATAAAATTAATAAAGAATGAAAAATTTAAAAAAGCAAATATATATATGAATCCTACTCTTCACCAGCTTTCATATGATACCCAACTCAAAATTTAAAAAAAAAAAAAAAATTTTGGCGCACTTCCAATTTTCGCGCCCAAAATTGGCAATTTTTTAAAATTTGGGATGAACTCCCGGAATTTTCATCGCCCCACAATAAGGCATTAGCATGAATTATTTCGAAATTTTAGAACCAGCCGAAGTATAGTGGTTGGGGGGGGGGGGGGGAATTTTTTTTGGGGATATTTTGATTTTTTTTACCCAATAAGGAATGCAAAATTTACAAAAGCATATATATATTTGCGTCCTACTCTTCAGCAGCTTTCATTTGATACCCCACTCGAAAATTAAAAAAAATATAAATTTTTGAGTTTACAACATTTTTGCGAATTGCGCATGCGCATATTTAATTTTGAACTTCTGTATATTTTTCCTGTGGTTGGGTCAAAAAGTTACACCAGTATTTCAAATTTCAGCTCTTTAGCTTAAACGGTTCGGGCCCTATGAACCAAAGAGCGACAGACAGACGGACACATTACCCTCGGCATAAGGGTTTTGAGAAGAATCTACAAAACCCTAAAAAAGAAAAAAAAAAGTCTACATAAACAATATCCAAGCAATTACCTTCAAAAAGAAAAAAGTCCTGAGTTCAAATACTAGACGGATAAGTTATAATTTATACAATTTTTAACTGCTTATAATATAATATATATTTAAAATAATAAAACTAGAATACACACTTTAGAGTCAATGATAAACATATAATAATATAGTTAACATAAATAAAAAGATTGACCAATTATAACACAACATAAAAAAATAGACTGCCAATTAGTGTGGCACATGGCTTCCTCGCATCCTATCATGTACTTTATTGTTATAATGTTTATTGTGTAAAAACTATTAATATAGTTTTAGCGATCTTTAACACTTCATACAGGTGTCGCTGTTGGTTTTACTGAAAAATTGTATTTGAAAAAAATGTTTGTCTCATTGAATAGATGAAGTTAGATTTTTTTCCCGACCTAAAATTCCAATTTTAAATTTGAAGTCCACGTTTACGCGAGAGTTGCTCGTGAACGCTTGGACGGATAACGTTGCCCAACGAACTCGTCCTGGGGATTGGTAAAATGAACATGTCTACCAAATTTCATCAAAATCGGTTGACATTTGCTTAAGTTATCGCCGCACGTTTCATAATTCGCGGACACACAGACAGACAGACAGACACGAGACCAAAAATGTTCTCTGATGTCTGAAACGGATTTCTGTCTTGGAATTTTTAAAATCGGAGGCATAAAAGTTTTTCGTTCTCAAAAGTGAACACAATGCTTCCGTTACCTTCGGTAAGCTCGGAAGCAAAATCAATTATTACCATTGGTCTCTACTTTATTTATGTTATGTCAAATAATATATTCTTTTTTCAACAAACTACTCAAATAAATTATACTACAGAACAACTTCATATATATATATATAAATATATATATATATATATATATATATATATATATATATATATATATATATATATATATATTATATATATTATATATATATATAAATTATAAATATTTTAATTTATAATAATATGGTTTTATTTATTTATTTATTTTTTTTGAAATTTGAAATTTTGACTTAAGACATTCTGACTAGTTAATTTTTCAAAAAAAAAATCTTTTTAAGCTCGGTATTTCAATTTTTTTTAAGGTTCAATAGGATAGGAAGGGTTGAAACAATAATAATTATAAATTTTATCTGAAATTTAAGGCTTGAGAATATTTTTTTTGTATTTTAACCCTTAATCCCATGGCACCTTAAACATTTATAATAATGATAATTTAGTGTCTTGGTAAATAGTTTGTAGGTTATGAGTGACTTATGACAGCTCGGGAAAATCATAAAATTAGGGTGGGGAGTGAATGAGAAGTCAGGATTTTTAATTCTAGAAGGGTAGGGCCAATCATGTAAGCAAAAATGTCACTGGCCGAACCCCTCCCACAGGCCAAGTGGCTTTATTTTTTTCCTCATTTACCTTGGCTAATCTGAGTGTCAAATATCACATTTTTTAACCCACAAACTGTAGATAATGTAAACTAGCCTCAGCTAAATTATAAAGTATAATTAAAACATGCATAAAATATTTAAAGATGTACTTACACATAATACTTAATAGACCTAAAGATTTATTGACCAATTTTTGGCTTGGGTATCATTAACAGAAGAATATAGAAGTCTAAGTGAACTCAGTCTACATAGGGGAAGTAAAATTGAAGGAGAAACTGGTAGAATACGAGGTATATCCACAAAGTAAGTTCCGTTTCAATTTTTATCCATGGTAGCACTGCGTCGCAGTTCTGAGCATGCGTGGTAGTTACTCTAACTCAAGGAGAAGAAATGTACGCCATTTTCAGATCGCTGCTGCCGACGTGTTCTTTGTAGTGTGCTTCTTTATAATGTCAGCCTTAAGCTTCTCTTCAATTGCATGAATCAATTCATCAGTAACAACGATGGGCGCCCACTTGGTTCTTCATCATCCACTTGATCACGTTCTTCATTGAACAGTCTGACCCATCTAACCATTGAATCACCGATAAATTTCCGACCATTGAATGCCGATAAATTTCACTTGGTTTAACTTTCTTTGCATATAGAAAAGTTGCGGCATTTTAAATTAAGGCTGACATAAAGTAGCACTACAAAGAACATGTCGGCAGCAGCGATCTGAAAGTGGAGTACATTTCTTCTCCTTGAGTCAGAGTAACTGCCACGCATGCTCAGAACTGCGATCGCAGTGCTGCCGAGGATAAAATAGAAACGGTACTTACTTTGTGGATATACCTCGTATATAATAGACAAATAACTATCTAATAGTGCTTGTTAGGTGTGAAGTTATATGATATTAAAGAAGGCAATAGTAGTATTGGAAGGTGCTAGTACTAATACTAGACTGGTAGGACAAACCACTAGTTCTAACCTAGCAACTAGCCCTATTTTATTCCATTCTACTAGCCCCTGTGGTAGAGAGTTGCAGCCACTTCACACATCATACCACTGTATATTGTACTGCCGAAGCAAGTATGATGTGATCAATAGTGAGCCATATATATCAGAGCATCTCGGCGAGGGATTGAACTCACGACCTCGTACCGCCCTTGATATATTGATGGCCAAGCAGACATGGTAAGTAATAAATTCCACACAGCCACGCTGGCTATCTCAAGAGGAAATATAGAACTCTAAGACTCTAAGCGAACTCAATGAGTCTACATAGAAAAGTATAGTTTTAGTTGAATTTTTGTGTATTCCACTCACCCCGTTGTTTCGGTACTCTAAGCAAGATTATTCTGATGGGTGTGTAGCTCAAAACCACTCTAGTAATCTTCGGATCCATTAAGTATCAAACATATGTCCATCTTCTATTAATAACTAAGCCTTCTAATGAATAAAAATAAAACAATAATAATAAATTATGAATAATAAAAATAACAAATATACAAATTTTTAGACAATGTGCACAAATAATAGAATAGGAAGACCGAGATTTTAAAGTGAACCAAATGTTTGTAAATAAATAATTTGGTAATAATTAATTTAATAAATTAATCAAAGCAATTTTCTACTAGACTGTAGTGATACTAATCCCGCCCTGTTGTAACTGTTAGTTACTTTATTTCTTCTACTACATAGGTTGGTAATGATATTATTTCTACATTGTTGGTAGTGATATTATTTCAAAACAATACTCTTCTCATATAGACTGCAGTGATACTACTCTCACCCTGTTACAGCTGTTAGTTACTTTATTTCTTCTACTACATAGGTTGGTAATGGTATTATTTCTACTAGTATCAAAACAATACACTTCTCATATAGACTGTAGTGATACTACTCTCACCCTGTTACAGCTGTTAGTTACTTTATTTCTTCTACTATATAGGTTGGTAATGATATTATTTCTACTAGTATCAAAACAATACTCTTCTCATATAGACTGTAGTGATACTACTCTCACCCTGTTACAGCTGTTAGTTACTTTATTTCTTCTACTACATAGGTTGGTAATGGTATTATTTATACTAGTATCAAAACAATACTCTTCTCATATAGACTGTAGTGATACTACTCTCACCTTGTTACAGCTGTTAGTTACTTTATTTCTTCTACTACATAGGTTGGTAATGATATTATTTCTACTAGTATCAAAACAATACTCTTCTCATATAGACTGTAGTGATACTACTCTCACCCTGTTACAGCTGTTAGTTACTTTATTTCTTCTACTACATAGGTTGGTAATGATATTATTTCTACTAGTATCAAAACAATACTCTTCTCATATAGACTGTAGTGATACTACTCTCACCCTGTTACAGCTGTTAGTTACTTTATTTCTTCTACTACATAGGTTGGTAATGATATTATTTCTACTAGTATCAAAACAATACTCTTCTCATATAGACTGTAGTGATACTACTCTCACCCTGTTGTAGCTGTTAGTTACTTTATTTCTTCTCCTACATAGGTTGGTAATGATATTATTTCTACTAGTATCAAAACAATACTCTTCTCATATAGACTGCAGTGATACTACTCTCACCCTGTTACAGCTGTTAGTTACTTTAGTTTCTTATACTACATAGGTTGGTAATGATTATATTTATACTAATATTAAATAAATAAAGTAACATCTGTGAAATTTTAATACAGTCTATAAAAGAGAAAAATTATTTTAATCCTGTGAGGATTAAATCAGAGTCAAAAAACGAAGTTGGCAATGGTATTATTATAACTATAACACCATTGCCAACATATGTTCAAGAAGAATTAAAGTTACTAAAAATCATAATAATTATATTTAGGTTCACTTTACCTTCCATCTTCCTTTAAATAAAAAATATTTTTAATATTATATTATTGACTACAATTTATTTTCATAATGGCACTTAAATTAAATATAATATATTAGTTATTAATTTTTTACAATGCTTTTAATTTATTTGAATATATTTTTTCTTTAAAACTTAATATTTTTGCGTTGATTTTCTCTACTTTGTTTTTGAATTTAATTTTTTTTTTTTTTTTTTTTATTTCTTTCAATAATAATTATCTTCTGTTTATTTCTTGCATACATGAATCTTTTATTTGTTTTAAATAAAACAGTAAATAACAATAGAGTGGATTAATATGCGTTATTTTTAACTTGTATTAAAAGAATACATTTGATAGGATAAGATTAAATTTAGTTTTTCACAGGAAAAAAAAATATTTTTTTTAGTGATTGGTAGTTGATTAGTTTTAATAACTACACAATTAAAATGTCTAATAATTTTTTACTTTTTTCCTTCTTCCTTCACTGGAGTTTGGTTTATTGCCCTAGAATTCAATTTTCTTGATGTTGAAGTTTTATCTATAATGTGAGTTTTTTTTTGTTTTTTTTTTTAGATAGAAACTGACCAATTTTTCATTTTTTTATGTTACAAAATCTGGTAGAAACAACAAACTTAGTTTGCTCTTTGATTGTTTATTCACTATGAGTAAGTTCTACAAAGATCTCAGTAGAAACAACTAACTTAGTTTGCTCTTTGAGTGTTTATTCACTATGAGTAAGTTCTACAAAATCTCAGTAGAAACAACTAACTTAGTTTACTCTTTGATTGTTTATTCACTATGAGTAAGTTCTACAAAGATCTAGTAGAAACAACTAACTTAGTTTACTCTTTGATTGTTTATTCATTATGAGTAAGTTCTACAAAGATCTAGTAGAAACAACTAACTTAGTTTACTCTTTGAGTGTTTATTCACTATGAGTAAGTTCTACAAAGATCTCAGTAGAAACAACTAACTTAGTTTACTCTTTGAGTATTCACTATGAGTAAGTTCTACAAAATATAATTAATCAAATGATCTATCATTCTAAAACTAATGGGTAAAATAAAGAAGTTGAAAGATTAATCTCTATGATGGGTTGTTTTGTCTAAAATTTTGTGGTACCACTTCATAATTATGACTAGAGAGGTTAATAAAAAGTAACGCAGAATTGTTACCAAAATTTTATATTACTTTTTTTAACCAACGTATTTCAATATTTTATATAATTTTTAGTGTTAAGTGTTGACACAACGCTGATGATATAAAATATTGCGCTGAGCGAAACTGTTGCGTTACTTTTCATTTATCTCTATAAGAATAAAGTTGATTGACTATTCATAGCAGAAAAGTTGACTAAATAATCACTAGAATTAATATTGTCACATTATAATTTAGAAGTTAATTGACTAATTCCTCAAGCAAACAAAATTTCATTGACTAGTCTTGTTTGAACTTATTTTCTTTGTGATCAATAGAGGAATCAGTCACTTTACACATCTATGTGATCATTAGTGTGGAACATATTCTCACCTCTCTGGGAATACAACTCTGATTATTGTTAGTGTTTGCAATTTTGTTTCAATAAACACTTTAAGCCTTTTTATGAATTGATTTAGTATTATTTAAAAATTAATTATCTTGGTTAATCTTATCTTATGTCAAATATATCCTTTTATTGAATATATCACATAATTTTTCCACTAATAATCTTAAAAAGAGGTAAAAAATTATTTTTTTCAAATATATATATATATAAATAAAATTTTGTTTTTTTTCTTTTATTTTAATTAATATAATAATAAGTAATATTGTTAGTGGGATTTGACCGAACAATCTAAAGGTAATTCATCGTCAAAATCGCATTTTATTTCCGGTGAGACGACGATTAATTCCGGTATAACGGAAGAAACGGGTGTAACAATCGGTGGGTAAAGTGAGGTAACTTGTGGTGAATTTAACAACGTTTCGTTTAATAACGGGGTAACTAAAGCGGTAACGTCGGGTGTTTCGTTATCAATCGATTGATTGCCGGATGATTCCGGTGGTAATGTGTCGGGTGGTTCTTGTTTAACTGTTGAGGAGCGAGACGATCGGAGGGTTCGCAGCGGTTTTAAACCGGGGACAGATCGTTTTCGTTTCCTTTGAGGCGGCTTATCATCGTTCGAATTTTCTTCGTTGTGTATTTTCATATGACTCGAAAGATAGGATTGGCATTTGAACTCTTTTTGACAAACCTGTGAAATAATAGTAATTATAATTCAAATGATGATAGAAAAAAAAAACTTCAGAAAATAAGAAAGAAATGTTATACAATTATTTTTTCATGTTAATACAAGATGTAGGGGGTTCTGCATCGTGATGTCGATACATTAGTAAGTAATTCTGCACTTAAAATGCAGCCAAAAAGTTGGTACTAATTATAGCTTTATTTCAACCTGTTCTGGAGTTATAGCCTTAAAATAAGGGTACTTCTTTGGATTGTTACTTCCCTATGTTGTTTTAGAATGAAAATGACTTTGACGAAATAACTACTATAAGAAAAAGGGATGTTTAGTCCAATGTACTTTGGGACAAAGGAATATCCCACTTCTGTTTTTATTAAGGGAAGTATCAGTCTAAAGAAGAACATTCTGTACACCTTTTTCAGATTGATACTCCCCTCTGTTTTCTATATTAGCTGGAGTATTGTAACATGCACCATTTTAAAGAGGAAGTTTTATCTTTAGTTAAAAAAAAAATAGCTCATATTTCACAGACATTGTTCAGCTGTCTGAAAAGCCGTTTGAATTAATTTAAAACACTTTTAACTAAACATTTAGCATTGTTAACAAAAGTTGACACTTTTTAATTTAAAATATTCCTATTTTAAGGAGGAATAGCTGTTATTTGAAATTAAAAAAAGTAGACCTATACCACAGCTTGGGATAAAGCTGGATTTGGGAAAATACCCAATAAAACTGTATATGAGGTGCTTGAATCTCATGTTCATGTCAATGTGGATGCCACCATTATTTCTGATGTGCTCACACATGTACTCCTCCTTTCTCGGCACTCCTCGATAAGTTACAATTTTAGATTATCAAGAGGGAGCTAGCGTGGCCGTGTGGGTTAAACCACGCTTGCTCAGCCATCAATTGGATCAGGAGGTCGGGGTTCAATCCCTTGCCGTGATGCTCTGATATACATGGCTCACTAATGATCAAATCATACTCGCTTCGGCGGAACAATATACAGAGGTATGATGTGTGAAGTGGCTAGAACTCTCTACCACGGGGCTAGTAAAAAGGGCCCGAATGAAGGCCTAAATGCTAGGTTCCAACAAGTGGTTTGTCCTACCTGCACCTTACTACTACTAGATTATCAAGATGTGGAGTGAAGGAGTAGAAGTGAGATCACATCAGAAATAAAACCACAGACAAAACTGACAAAACTGATTTGAAACTATTAGCAGCACCCTAAATTTAGAGTTATATTCAATTTTGGAGTATAATTTTACTGAACATGTCAAATTTCATTAAAATTTATTTTTCCTACTAGCGGCAGCAAAATTACGCATTATTGAACTGTGTTTAGGCATGAAAATTTAATTTCTCTGAGGTTTCAAGAAAACTTTACAATACGCAGCAAAATACGATTTTGCTGCCTATGCGGCAAAATCGTATTTTGCTGAGGATTTTTCCAGGCTAAGCCACGCCCACATTCCGCGCTACAAATAAATAAACAAACGACCTTTTGTTTTATGTAATCTTTAACCTAAATTATTAAAAATATTATGAATTTATAAAAAAAGGTTTATAAATACTTTTAATAGATTATATTTATAAAATAGAATGGAGTAAAAAGATAAAAAAGAAATTAAAATATTACAGAAAATAGGTAGGTCTTAAAATAATCATAAAAAATTAAATTAGTGGCAACACTGCAGCTCGTCTATTATCATCATTTTGTTTTGTTTTTACTGTATTTCTGTCTGATATTGTAGCTTGTTTTTATTTTAAATTTAAATACTTCAATAATAGTATTTGATAAGTAAGTAAGTATTATGAAATAAATATTATTTATAGGAAACATTTTTCTGTTGCCAGTAGGAAAAATATTGAATGCAACAAGGCAGCAAAGGAAACATTTCAGCCTCATTGATATATTGCCTGTCTCGGCTTCGCCTCGGCAGTAATCGAATAAATTACCTGCCTTGACTTCGCCTCGGCAGTTAATTTCCATAGCCTGTCCTCGCCTCCGGCTCGGAGGCTAACTTAATCATTCGTCAGAAAAATTCCATTTTGCTGCCTAGTTACATAAATAACTATTTCATGTTATCACCATACTATCTCTTTATAATGTATACTTTGTGGCCAAAACTATCTCATATACGTAGCGATACTCAACAAGATAAATAAATGAATAGCCGTACCTCACATTTAACAGTCTGATTAGTATGTTCGGTGAAATGAACTTGTAATTTTGATTTCCTGTTGAAAGCCTTTGAACAGATGGAGCAAACAAAATCCTTCTGCCCCGTGTGCAAAGTACGGTGAACATCTAATATTGACTTTCGACTGAAAGTTCTTT
Source organism: Gerris lacustris (assembly GCA_951217055.1). Lineage (NCBI taxonomy): Eukaryota > Metazoa > Arthropoda > Insecta > Hemiptera > Gerridae > Gerris > Gerris lacustris. The sequence continues at coordinate 11,711,616 of OX578277.1, forward strand.
CGCAGAATTCACAAGAGTATGGTCGTTCTCCAGTATGACAGCGTGTATGAACTCTCAAATCATAGCCACTTGGGAATAACCTGAAATAAAATCAAATTTGGTACCCATGAGAAGAGATTAAGTGTGAAAGAGAAACAGTCGGTGTAGGAGTTGAGACAGAGATTTAAATCTCCTGTCTTTATTAAGTTTATTGTACAAAGCTAATTTTCAACTACAAATAGTCATCTTCAGTACCCATGAGAAGAGATTAAGTGTGAAAGAGAAACAGTCAGTGTAGGAGTTGAGACAGAGATTTAAATCTCCTGTCTTTAGTAAGTTTATTGTACAAAGCTAATTTTCAACTACAAATAGTCATCTTCAGTACCCATGAGAAGAGATCAAGTGTGAAAGAGAAACAGTCAGTGTAGGAGTTGAGACAGAGATTTAAATCTCCTGTCTTTATTAAGTTTATTGTACAAAGCTAATTTTCAACTACAAATAGTCATCTTCAGTACCCATGAGAAGAGATTAAGTGTGAAAGAGAAACAGTCGGTGTAGGAGTTGAGACAGAGGTTTAAATCTCCTGTCTTTAGTAAGTTTATTGTACAAAGCTAACTTTCAACTACAAATAGTCATCTTCAGTATCGGTGAGAAGAGATCAAGTGTGAAAGAGAAACAGTCAGTGTAGGAGTTGAGACAGAGGTTTAAATCTCCTGTCTTTAGTAAGTTTATTGTACAAAGCTAATTTTCAACTACAAATAGTCATCTTCAGTACCGGTGAGAAGAGATCAAGTGTGAAAGAGAAACAGTCGGTGTAGGAGTTGAGACAGAGGTTTAAATCTCCTGTCTTTAGTAAGTTTATTGTACAAAGCTAACTTTCAACTACAAATAGTCATCTTCAGTACCGGTGAGAAGAGATCAAGTGTGAAAGAGAAACAGTCGGTGTAGGAGTTGAGACAGAGGTTTAAATCTCCTGTCTTTAGTAAGGTTATTGTACAAAGCTAACTTTCAACTACAAATAGTCATCTTTAGTACCGGTGAGAAGAGATCAAGTGTGAAAGAGAAACAGTCAGTGTAGGAGTTGAGACAGAGGTTTAAATCTCCTGTCTTTAGTAAGTTTATTGTACAAAGCTAACTTTCAACTACAAATAGTCATCTTCAGTACCGGTGAGAAGAGATCAAGTGTGAAAGAGAAACAGTGAGTGTAGGAGTTGAGACAGAGGTTTAAATCTCCTGTCTTTAGTAAGTTTATTGTACAAAGCTAACTTTCAACTATAAATAGTCATCTTCAGTACCGGTGAGAAGAGATCAAGTGTGAAAGAGAAACAGTGAGTGTAGGAGTTGAGACAGAGGTTTAAATCTCCTGTCTTTAGTAAGTTTATTGTACAAAGCTAACTTTCAACTACAAATAGTCATCGAGAAAATACAAAAATTGAGGAAATAAAGAGCTGTTAATAAAAAAAGCGGCAACACTGAATTCATTTTGCCTTTGTTTTGTTTTAACTTGATGACTCAAACTTTTGTATTTTACAACTTTAATTTCTTTTAATCTTTTATCTATTAATAAAGGAATATAATAATTATTAGTGTAATTTTTCTGTGGTTAGTAGATATAAAATATTATATGTAACTTTGCAGCAAAGGATGGCTCATTTAAAGATTACCTGCTTCGGTTACATCTTAGCAGATAATTAACATTTTAATTTAAATCAAATTATAATTATTATTAACTACGGGAAACAGTCAGAGAAAAATACACTCCAGTGCCGGTATTTGAACCACGGGCCTCTATATTTTTCTCTGTCTGTTTCCCGTAGTTAATAATAATTATAATTTGATTTAAATTAAAATTTAATCTTTCCATAGTATGAATACTACCAAAATCGTAAAATATGAATTTCTAATTGATTGTACTAGGTACAGGTACTAATTGGGTACTTTATAATTATAAGCGTTATTTCTCGGTCTAGTTCTATGTCATTAATGTTGACTTCTAAGATTTGTGGAAAATTAAAGGCTTAGATTCGGGACAAGGTATCATTAACGTCAGAGAAAATCATTCTCCTGTGTAGCTTAGTTGGTAGAGCGCTATACTGGAAATATAGAGGCCCGTGGTTCAAATCCCGGCGCTGGAGTGTATTTTTCTCTGTCTGTTTCCCGTAGTAAATAATAATTATAATTTGATTTAAATTAAAATTTAATCTTTCCGTAGTATGAATACTACCAAAATCGTAAAATATGATAATTAACATTTTCCTGCCGGCTTCGCCTCCGCAGTAAATTTGTTTGGCTCAGAACTAAAACTTAAAAAACTTCAAATTCCATTTTGCTGCCTAGTAATGTAAATATCTATTGATACTCTATTCCAGATTGCTCCTCCACATGATTTCCTCATTGCTAAGTCCCACTTAACCCAAGGTCTTCCTCTTTTCCCTATTCTATCACTCATTTATTTATTTTCTTAGTCCATATATTATTTTTTTAACCTGATAATGTTACCCTTCCAATTTCTACCTGTATCATTTAGTTTTTTTTATGATTTCTTATCCAGTAATTACTTTTTTCCTGTCTTTCCTCAAATAAAAAAAAAATAAAAAAAAAATCATTTTTCCTTTTGCCCTTAGGTTATTCTCATCTCTGACTCAACATTACACATTCCTTAATCATCCCTGTTTCTGATACATGTGTAATATATTGGGTACACTTATTACTTCACATCCTAGTATAATATATACACACCTCGGACAATGTGGACATGGTAATGAAGCTCGATGGGCTCTTCTGACATGAGCTCTTAGCTGTCGAGGACCTGAGTATGATCTACCACACTCCGGACATTCTGTTTGATCAGGATCAATAGGATGTCGTGATCTTTGCTTAAGACCTGCTTTAGTCTTAGCATCGCACACTAGACTGTGTCTTCCAGCTATATGGTTGGACAGGCTACCACGTGATGAAAAACTCTCCTCACACAACTATAAAATAGAAAATTTAACACAGTTAGATCTTGTTTGGAAAGAGCTTAAAAACAGTAGAAGGAGCATAGTGAATAAACAAGTAAGGCGCGCTTCACGTAAGTATGTGGGGCAATAATCGCCGGTTTCTGTACATTAAAGTTATAAGTTATAAGTGTAATATAATTACACTAATTTTAATAGTAATATTCTTTTATTCCACTTCAAAACCTTTAAATTGATGTATAACATGTTATGGTAACTAAAACAATGTTTAGTCACAACCATCTTGAACATTTTAATAATTGCATATTCTTTTTCTACACTTCAAGACCTTTAAGTTGATGTATAACATGGCATAGTTATTAAAAACTTTTTTTAGTAGCCCGCCATCTTAAAAATATTACGTGTGAAATTTTAATAGTTACATATTATTTTTCTTCATTTAAAGACCTTTAAATTAATATATAACATGTCATGGTGGCTAAAAACTTTTTTTCTAGTCGCCCGCCATATTGGCCGCCATCTAGAAAATATTACATGTGAAATTTTAATAGTTGCATATAATTTTTCTTCATTTCAAGACCCCGCCATATTGACCACCATCTTAAAAATATTTAGTGTGAAAAATCCAAAATGTGCCCAGTTGTCTCAAATGCCGAGATGCACTTGTGTGGCGAATTTCATGTTCCTAGCTTTAGTAGTTTATGAATTGAAACAAGCAACGGACAGACAGACAGACAGAGCCGTTATATAAGGTTTCTTTTTGTACTTTGTACAGAAACCTAAAAAGTATCTCTCAAATTGGTGACAGCATGTCATGTTAGAAGACAAAGTGAACGTTAATGAGTATTGTTTTAGTGTAACCCTATACTCAAGAAGTGACAGGAATTAAACTTAATTATGTTAAAAGAGTTAACGAAGCATAATCACCTTGCAGTTAAAAGGTGTGACGATCTGCTTATGTTCTTTCATATGAAGGAGAAGATGGTATTTGTCTTCAAAAGTAGCGTTACATAGACGGCAGAGAACACAGGAGGCTGTGTGCATCTTATTCTGATGATCAACTAAGTGGGCTTTCTGAAAGAAAGATCTTCCGCATTCTGAACAGACAAACGGCCTTTCACCTGATAAATAAGAGAAAAAACTGTTGGTTAAAAAAAGTCAAATAAACTAATCCAAATGTCTAGTTGCTAATGACTCACATCATGAGCAACTCCCTTGAGAATGATCTCTGTAATGAGTTGGAAACCAAGGGATTCACACAATCTCATACAGTGGATTCCTTAGTAAGATCTAGATTAATCCATGTCTAGTTGCTAACAACTCACATCATGAGCAACTCCCTTGAGAATGATCTCTGTAATGAGTTGGAAACCAAGGGATTCACACAATCTCATACAGTGGATTCCTTAGTAAGATCTAGATTAATCCATGTCTAGTTGCTAATAACTCACATCATGAGCAACTCCCTTGAGAATGATCTCTGTAATGAGTTGGAAACCAAGGGATTCACACAATCTCACACAGTGGATTCCTTAGTAAGATCTAGATTAATCCATGTCTAGTTGCTAATGACTCACATCATGAGCAACTCCCTTGAGAATGATCTCTGTAATGAGTTGGAAACCAAGGGATTCACACAATCTCACACAGTGGATTCCTTAGTAAGATCTAGATTAATCCATGTCTAGTTGCTAATGACTCACATCATGAGCAACTCCCTTGAGAATGATCTCTGTAATGAGTTGGAAACCAAGGGATTCACACAATCTCACACAGTGGATTCCTTAGTAAGATCTAGATTAATCCATGTCTAGTTGCTAATGACTCACATCATGAGCAACTCCCTTGAGAATGATCTCTGTAATGAGTTGGAAACCAAGGGATTCACACAATCTCACACAGTGGATTCCTTAGTAAGATCTAGATTAATCCATGTCCAGCTAACACAATCTGGTGATAACAAACTCGTTCTATTTAAGACTAGTGAATTTTGGAGTAACAAAAAAAAAAAAAAAAAACAGCTTTAGAGGTAACAAATGTACTATACATATTTCCAGGCAATTAAATAAAAACGAACTAAACAGAACATAAACTCAAGGGCATAAAAAAAATGGTTTTTTTTAGAAAAATGTCAACTATCTAGAAGTGTTAATGCTATATAAACAGAACATAAACTCAAGGGGAATGAAAAACATGTTTGTTTTAGAGAAATGTCAACTATCTGGAAGTGTTAATGCTATATAAACAGAACATAAACTCAAGGGGAATGAGAAACATGTTTGTTTTAGAGAAATTTCTACTATTTAGAAGTGTTAATGCTATATAAACAGAACATAAACTCAAGGGGAATGAGAAACATGTTTGTTTTAGAGAAATTTCTACTATTTAGAAGTGTTAATGCTATATAAACAGAACATAAACTCAAGGGGAATGAGAAACATGTTTGTTTTAGAGAAATCTCTACTATTTAGAAGTGTTAATGCTATATAAACAGAACATAAACTCAAGGGGAATGAGAAACATGTTTGTTTTAGAGAAGTGCATACTATTTAGAAGTGTTAATGCTGTATAAACAGAACATAAACTCAAGGGGAATGAGAAACATGTTTGTTTTAGAGAAGTGCATACTATTTAGAAGTGTTAATGCTATATAAACAGAACATAAACTCAAGGGGAATGAGAAACATGTTTGTTTTAGAGAAATGTCTACTATTTAGAAGTTTTAAGTGTTATTGCTACATTAACAGTACATAAACTGAAAGGGAATATAAAACATGTTTGTTTTAGAGAAATAAGAAACATGTTTGTTTTAGAGAAATGTCTACTATTTAGAAGGGTTAATGCTGTATAAACAGAACAAAAACTCAAGGGGAATAAAAAACATGTTTGTTTTAGAGAAATTACTACCATTTAGAAGTAGTAATGCTATATAAACAGTTTGTTTTAGAGAAATGTTGTTTTAAGATGTTTTTCAGTAATAATTTAGATATATAATGCTAATAAAAGCATACCTGTATGTATTCTCATATGAACCATAAGGCTGGTTCTGGAGCAGAGTGTTTTTCCGCAGATGTTACACGATACCTTACCCTGAGGTTGTTTTTCGACAAGTGCTTTTCCCTTGATTACTTTTCGACCGCATTCTGACTTGAGATGGTAGTTCAGCGTAGATTTGTATCGGAAAATCGATGTACAACTAGAACAAATTGAACAATTATCAATCGCATTGTTAGAAACAATTTGCAAGAGTATAATGATAAGCAACATAAATACAGGAAAATCTGTCTTAAACAGAATCGTAGGGTTTAGTTTTATAGAGGTAGAGGTGTTAAAGAAAGTAACTCGAGTAAGTCAGGAAAGAAGTAATTACAAGCTGTGCAAATTATTATGTTAGAATTATTTTATTATGTAGGTATGTATTATGAATATACACTAGAACCTCGCTTACACGACTCTCAATAACACGAAAACCTCAATTACAAGTGCAATTTTCAAATCCATAGAGATTTCCATAACACATAATGTTAAATTAACCTCTATAACGCGACTATTATTATCCAAACAACCTCAATAACACGGTTTTTTCCAATTCACAACGTAACTCAGAACCTCTATAACAAGTCGTTTTGAGAAGTCAACTTATATAACGCGACTCTAAACAGGAATGGATCGACCTTGAACAAGTCTAGACTTGAACCTCGATAACACGACTGATAGCCTAAATAACCTTGATAACACGACTCTCAACAAAAAGAGCACCTCGATAACAAGACTGTTTCCTTAATCCCCTTGAAACACTTCTTATCAAGGTTCTACTGTACTTAAATTAGAATCTTTCCTTTTCCATATTCTTCTGTGAGATTTACTTTCTCTGAAAGAGATAGAGTTTTATTGCTACTGGCTTGTCTGGGCATTATTCTGACTGTTAAAATAATGAAATTATGTACAAGACGAAACAGAGAAACACTTACAATGTTAAATGAGCGGAAGGGCTAGTTTTTAAATTAACAAACTCAATTTCTTTGTAACACAGAAAAAAAAACAAAAATTGAAATGAGTACGACAATTCAGATGTTAACAAGCAAGAGGGCTAGTAAAAGAAAAATTAAAAATATGTTAAAAGACTTTAAAAGGCTTTTAGTCCAGGAGATAGCGTGGAAAAAAGTATCTGACTAATATCAAGCTAGAATTTTGGGTATAAGTTAATCTTTTGGTGCTTTTTTAGAATATGTGGTTGGCTAAGTTCTTCTGCGGGGCATAGCTTGGCAATATGCATTTGAAAAAAACAAACCGGTGGAGAGTGGTCATGTCCCGCCCTTTTATGGTGGACAATGTGATTTTCAAGATCTTGAGTATGAAATTAGTTAGTTGACAAAAAATCAAGTTGATAGTAGTTTGTCACTTAATATGTTAGTCAGTCAAATATTACTCCAAAACAAAGAGGTCACCTAATTAAGTGACCAACTACTATCAACTTGATTTTTGGTCTACTAACTAATTTTGTACTCAGGATCATAATAATCACATTGTCCACCAGAAAGGGCGGGACATGGCCACTTTCCACCAGTTTGTTTTTTTCAAATGCCTATTGCCAAGCTATGTCCCGCAGACGAACTTAGCCGACCACATATTCTTAAAAGGCACCAAAGCATTTACTTATCCCCGTAATTCTAGCTTGATGTTAGTCAGACACTTTTTTGCACACTATCTCCTGGACTGTTTGATTTAATCTTACCTGGTGAGATGATTATCTAAATTAGATAAGAGAGCCAGGTGTTCATAAGGTGTTTTAGACGTGGAGTTATCACTTTATATCTGGTACAAGTCCTACTCTACTCTTCCTCTTTTCCTCCTTACTTATTTCTTAACTTCTATTCTCTCACTTATTTCTAGATGTGCCTTTTCATCTCTTATCTCCCTTACCACACTCCACTCCGATTTATTTGTTTCATTTTGAACTCGAATACAACAAAATGACTTTGTGGTTCCGTCTTAAACAGTCCATACTGGTATTCCTGCCGAGAATTATTTTTTCCGTTTCAACATTGCACAGCATTCTGATTTGCACAGGGTATAATCCTTAACCCTGGAATGCTAATGGTAGTCAAATCGACGAGCACAGTTTGAACCTTAACCTTTTACGCTCGCGTATGCCATCGCGTATGCGATGGTGATGGGTACCCCATCCTTCTGCAGTGCTTGCACTAGTTAGTAACACACCTGCTAGTGTAGCGGTAGAAGTCCTTTTAAACGTACACTCGATTTATGGCAAATTACCGTCAAAGCTACTTTGTCGATTCGACTACTGTTTAGTAATAAACGTAGGGAATTAATTGGTTGTCAAATGAGCCTATAGCCTGGGACAATGGGCCTGGTGTAAGGTGCAATGGGCCTAGAGTAATTGGCCTTGGGCCAGAGACCAGTAGCCGATAATCTGGGGCCTGGAGCACTTTGCAAAGGGCCTAGGGCTTTTGACCTGGGGCATGGGACCTGGTGCATTAATGTTCACTCAATTTCAGATTATTCTGATGTTCCTACTAACTTATTTGTCATCAAATGTTTCTACATTTCACTAAAAGATTTAATAATGAGTTCTTAATAGTTTTCTCTTTATAAAAGTGTAGTTTCATCCTAAAAAAAAAAAAAATGTATTTTCTGCATATGTTAGTCGAATCGACGAAGGTTTAGTAATACCAGCCATCCAATTGCTATTAGCATTCCAGGTTTAAGAAAACCTTCCGTTCCCGTATTTTTTTCCATTACAACAGGTTTCGGTTTTAGTCAGGTTTTTCTGTATTGAGATAAAATGGGCCCCTGGTAGATAATTACACTTTCCATTTTAGCAAGGGGCCTCACACTTGGTGTTCATCCAACATTGTGATGTGAATAGGTAGCTATTTAAATGTAGTGGCGTCTATCCAGTTGTGAATGCCAATCAAACGGGTTTTACAGCAAATGGGGTAACACCAACCCCATGTCATCCATTACATATAACGGTATAAACCCTTTGGCAGGCCTAAGCCTATCAAAGGCTATTGCAACACTGATTATACCATTATTTTTAATGAGTTAAAAGTATAAACTTCCTTTCGTCTACATATTCATTATACTAAAAGAAACTCTTTATCCTACGAGGAATTCTTTAGAGAAAGTTAAAATAACCAATTTAAAAGAGACTTACTTGTCGCATTTGAAGCGGCACGCCGATTTTATACCTGATTTCACCTTGGTTTTGCTAATACTCTTCTCAGCCAAAAAGTGTATCACCGTACCTTCCATGTCGTCCTAGAAAAGAATCAAAAGAAAATAAATTTGTAAAATACATGATTATAAAAGTAAAAAAAAAAATATATATAAATACATACATATCAGGTGGCTAAAACATGCCATTTACCGGAAGAAAACAAAATTATTAAATTTACATATAAGACACAAAGAAAAAACTACTAACTTAGTTAACTCTTTGAGTGTTTATTCACTATGAGTAAGTCCTTATAAAATCTCACTAGGAACAACTAACTTAGTTAACTCTTTTAATGTTTATTCACTATGAGTAAGTTCTATAAAATCTCACTAGGAACAACTAACTTAGTTAACTCTTTTAATGTTTATTCACTATGAGTAAGTTCTATAAAATCTCAGTAGAACCAACTAACTTAGTTTACTCTTTGAGTGCTTATTTACTGAGAAAGGTTATTTTGTTTGGTTTAGGAAATCAGTTCCATGGACATCTGGTCGGAGTGGTAGTTACCCCCATTTGTGGATACATTAAAGTATTTGAACCCTGCATGTCAGGTATCCAAACCCTTGACCAGATGTTTCATATTATGTATAATTTATGACCTTGTCTATCAAACTACCATATTTCATATTTCTTCTTTCTCCAATTTTTTTTATTCACGTACCAAAATTCCTTGAGAATCTTCATCTTCGTTGCTCATTTCACCAGGTCTTTCATCAGAAGGGTCATCCAACTCATCGGATCTGACTGAATCAGGTTGTTGGTAACTATCAGTCTCATCTTCTTGGTTACTAAAGAAACAAACAGTTTTGATATAAGTAACAAACCATTATAAATAGTGATTAAATCAGTAACTGGGGAAGGGGGATAAAATATCATAACACAAGCAAAATTGTGTAAGTCTAATTTTGGGTCAAATGAAGTTATACATGGATTTATTTCCATATTGTAACTGCTAAAATACCCTATAAGTCCTTCTGAGTTTTAAAAAAACTGTATTCTCTCTGATATATTTCTTTATCTTCTTAATTTATTGTATACTATTGCCATTATAACTGTGTTAACCTACTTATTATATCCGCAAACACAATTTCACCAAATTAAATACATTCCGATTTTATTAACACAGCTTATTTTAAGCTGACAATCTTTACCTGTAATTATTTCAAACATTTTAATAAGGAGTAACATGTTTTTGCTTGTGTGCCGACAATATAAATAAGTAATACTCCAGCTATACAATAAATATCAGGTTAAGTTGGCCATCAAGAAGTGGAACTGGGATGAAGCGGAGAGGACGTGGGTAGACATAGATGGATGCCGGCAGTCCAAAATGGTACAGCTAAAATTAAACAGGAGTAAAACTAGATGACTGATAGGAATGAGTAGACACAACCTAAGAAACCTGGTTGGAATCTTAACTGGACAATGAGGGCTTAGAAGACATCTGATATTAGGTAAAGGCGGGGATAACCCCATCTTTCCAGAGAGTGGCAAAGAAAAGAAAATAGCTTACCACTTTATGGGGGTATAAGATAAAGGTTATGGAAAACCTCCAACCCTCTTCTGACTGCAAAATAGGGGAGAGCGGGGTTGGTTGGGACAGTGGGATGAATTGGACACTGCTGTTTTTGGCTGAAAAGAAGGTGAGATTAGCAACCCTGGTGGACCAATCAGTAGCCCTTCAGTTGCTATTCAATCCCTTAAGTGGTCTGATCAGGTGATGATTACCAATAATTTACCTCAAAAAAAAATATATTTGATTTCGAGGCAAGCTGATTAACTTTCAAATTTGAGACCCACGTTGGAAGCCTTCCAGCCCCTCTGCAATATTCTTCGGAGTCTCTACTATTTTTACCTGATAATGGATTCATTTATTATTACAATTCACTTTGGTTGCTTACTGTGGAAATTCCTTCTATTAAGTACCCAAATTGTTCCATTGATTCAGTTGCAAAATCAGGAGTTTTGGTGTGTGTCCAAAGTATCCCACCTAATCTATTCAACCCATTGGAATACATGGGATAAAGTGAAGGTTTTGGGAAAACATAAAAAATAATATGATAATGATCTTTTAAGTCGCTATAAGTCTGGAATATGTTAGTTAGGATCTCTATGTATGATAATCACACAAAAGCGAAAAAGTTCATGCAAAACTGTGGCTCTCATAGCCTCTAAAAAAAAAGTGTCCCAACCAACCCCGCTCTCCCCTACATAATATATGCAAAAAAAACAAAAACAATTTGGATAACGCTATTAAGACGAGATTTGACAAATATCGGCTTAAGTTATCCCTCCACCTGTAAGCTGCCGCTGCTGTAGGCTGTAACAGCCTAATACTTTTGCCTTAGAAGATAAATATATAATAAATAAATAATTATTATAAGAAAGAAGTACACTTTAAAAGTAAATATTATTAAAAGCAAATAAGATAACAACACTTAAAAACAACACCTGATGTTATAATCAACAAGATCCCAAATATCAAAATTTGAAGAAAAACATTGAATTTATAAACTGAACTGATAAGTATATTATTTACCTCGATACATCTTGACTATCGTTATCTTCACCGATTTCATTCAATTCTTCAGAGTTTACTTCAAATTCACTCATGTTTGCACATAATAAATTTGTAAAAACAATAATAATAAACGATTTAAAATACAATATCGATAACTTTCAAATATAACTATATATCAAAATAAAATAAACAAAAACTTAATAATAATGCCCAAGAAAAGAAAAAAAATTACTCAAATATAAACTTATATCATTTAAACACTGAAAGAAAACTTATAAACAAGACACAATTCGGAACTTGAAAACCATCATTTTTTTTACTTCGATTCAAAGAACGAAATATAATAATTAATAATCTATCATTTTGTTTTATAGGACTAGTTAATAAAACTTTAATTATATTTTCTATTTTAAATTTATAATTTTTAAAAAAAATATTAATTACTATATTAAAAAAAAAGAAAAAAATGATATATTTTTTATTATGTACAATACGCAAATAGTAGTGATAAAGATAGGTGGGTAAGGTGATAAAAAAAATAATCGATTCAAACAGTTTCGTAAATCAAACGCTGAACAGTAATCAAAATGTGATTTTCTGTGATGGAAATTGGAAATATTAACTGTGGCAGTGGCAAACAAAAACGTTTTTTTCTTCCCGAGTTCCCGCTTTTTTCATGTATATTTGATTTTTAATTTTAATAGGAATTCCTTTTTATTTTTAAATAATTAAGTTTTTGAATTCTATATTTCGTGGGATGGAAAGTTTTTTTGTTTTATTAATATCTACTTTGCTTATCTACAATACCTTGTTTGTAAGTATTCATCGACTTCAAAGAAAATCCCAAATTATTATATTATATTTTTGGAATCTTATGAATATAAAAATCCCTACTTTTCAGAAGAGCGAAAACACATATACTCTTTCTTATTTATAATCCTTTGTGTTTTATTACAAAGTTAGACAGTTTAATATTCTGCGGCTTATTTTAACCTCATAATAAAAAAAAATTAGAGAATTATCATATTCGTGAACTGCTCCTTAGACCTCTTAATCAACGACTGTTCAACCTCCATCTCCTGCCTCATTTCTACATATGTTAGTATATGTTATTCACAGTAACTTGGACACTCTAAAGCCGCGTCCACACTGGATGTGCAACGTGTTTGCAAACAGGGATGCACGGCCGGTGTGGACGGCACCGCCCGCACAAACGAATGCTTGTTTATGTGTTCGCGGGTGCTCCGGGTAGAGTCGGTACATCAAAGGATGTTTGCTGTTTGTGCACGTTTGGTGTGGACGCTTTTTGAGCAAACTCCTTGAGCATTAGCAAACAGCCTGTGGTTTGCCCCGGGAAATGTATATTTTTTTCATTTGTATTATTTATGACTATATTGATGCTATCAAACTGCTATTATGCTATCAAATAACTATATTATAATTAATAATATATACTAATTAATAAATAGTGATTGAAACTAGAGATGAGTTTATGTAATTCCAAGATTAAAAATAACCGGATTAAATGGATAAATATATAGGTGACATAGAAGTCCAAAAATGCTTCATACTATTTTTTTTTTTTTTTAAATAATTATATTGCTTCCAAGCTTATTATTTAAGGTAACAGGCCTATGGGCCCTCATAAGACGAAATATTACATTGATATTTTTATCTTTTTTTCACCAAAAGAACAGATTTCTATTTGTATAAAATTTCTATATGTTTTAGTATGTATTTTTGTAGAAATAATAATCTAAAATCAGGGATGATCGAGTAGAATTTTTTTTGTCATCCAGACTCTTCGTCTTCTTTTACTTTTGCCATTTTTACTAACTCGTACCAGTGATAATAAATAAGCTGGCACTTATACCGCGTTTTGATAGAACCATATTACAAAGTTAATTCAAGTGCAATATAGTTTTATTTAGTACTTAATGATTTAGTGTATAAGAAAATATTGAAAAATAACTGGAAACAAGGACAAACGTTTGCAGACACCTGTTTGTCTAGAATGCGCGTCCGGTGTGGACATCGTGTTTGCAAACCCTGTTTGCGAATGCGCATTTGGTGTGTACGAGGCTTAAAGAATCTCCTAAACTTATACATCACTACTGATTCAATCCATCATTGCTTCGTGCAGAAGCCCACGCTTCTGTTGTATTTGATATTTTTTGTTTCTTGTAACTTCTAAGCAGAGCGTTCTTGACCACAACACTCCATATAGCATTTTAATTGAACTCTTTGCTTGTACTTCTCTATTGGTTGCTTGTTGGCATTATTTATTTTTAAGAAATATTTTTAGCCCCCCCCCCCCCCCCCTCTTAATTTTTTTTACAAACAATTTTTTCCAGAGTTTTTGGGGGCTGGCGCCCCCAAATTTGCTGCTAAAATTCGCCTAGGTGTATGATTTTTCTGAACATATAAGCCAAATTTCGTCAACATCAGTCCAGTAGTTTAGGCTCCAGGCGTCTGCACTGCACAGACAGACATTTTTTAAATTTTTCTTTTGAACTTAGGGGACCTTAAAATTAGTAAATCCATCAAATTCTCAAAATTGAATTTTCACGCCGTCACATTACTTTCTCCTTATATGAGAAAGTAAAAAGTGGTATCAATTTCTAGAAAATGTATGCCAAATTTCATCGAAATTGATATAGTAGTGTAATTTCCATGAGTCTGGACAGACTAGAGACAAACCTTTTTTAAATGCAACTTTTGCACTCTCAAAACGTGTAAATTTAAGTCCATTTTTGGCGCCTACACAACACTTTCTGTCTGTATGTACAGTATGTCCCCAGTTCAAGTTGCCTATTGTAAATGACAAAATTTCATTTTTCGAGAACAAGTTACTCTTTATAATAATTTATGCTTGTTTTGAAATGAAGAATTATCATATTAAAAATTTCGTAATATGTAAACTGAATCCAAAAGATACAATTTTCAAACATAGTATCACGAGTAAAGTGGGGTTATTTTTGATTTTTCAAAAAAAATGTTACTCTTTAAAAAAATTCTATATTTAATATCCTAAGGTAATCTATGTCATATAATAGTGAAAAAAATGTCAGAAATTATCCCCTCCCTACATCCCCAGTTCGGGGGTTCTTTTAGACAAGACAGAAAAAATGATAAAGAATAACTTTTTCTTAAAAAGTAAAAAATAATTACACTTATTTCTTGGATAAATTTAGAGATTTGTACATTTAGGGTACAGAGTGCATGATGGTACAACATTTTTTGTACAATTAATCTTGGTTTTAAAACAAGCATACATTTTTATTTTTATAAAGAGTAATTTTTTTTTTTTTTTTTATTGCACTTTTAGGCAACCCGAACTGGGGACAATAGGGAGGGGGTAATTTCTGACAATTGTTTTCACTTTTTTATGAAATAAATTATCCTAGGATATTAAATAAACAATTTTATAGAGTATTTTTTTCTCAAAAAATTATTTTCTAATTGATTGTACTAGGTACAGGTACTAATTGAGTCCTTTATAATTATGAGCGTTAATTCTCGGTCTAGTTCTCTTGCCATGAATATTGGCTTGCTAAAATTGTAGAAAAGATTGAAAGCTTGGATTCGGGACTTTGTATCGGTAACGACAGAGAAAAATCATTCTCCAGTATAGCTTAGTTGGTAAGAGCGCCTGTAACGGATATATAGGGGGCCCGTGGTTCAAGTCCCGGTGCTGGGGTCTATTTTCCTCTGTATGTCTCCCGTAGTTGATGATAATAATAATTTGATTTAAAGATAAATTATCATGTGTCATAATCAGCTATTTTCTAATGATGTCACAACTGTATCCAAATATTTTAAAATACCAAGTCAATAGGTTCATGTAAACGGACATTAACTAAAAGCAGTAACTGTATTGAAATAGTTTTCAATACACCATAAGATAGCTGTTAAATGATAAAGTACAAACCATTTTTTTTCAAACATCATTTTTTATTAACTTTATTTACAACAATATAACAAATGATAATTCTACACATATCATTCTTTTTTTTTTTTTTTTTTTTAATTAAATTCATAAATAGGATTTTTGTATAAGTAGATAATACAATTTTATTTATTATATTTTTACCCCAGAAAGCCCTATAGCGAACTGTATGGCTACAGATGTATATTTCCAGTTATTAGTGAGTTTTCTTGCACTATAGTTGGTTAAGGATTTAACTCAAAGGTAAAAATTAGGCTTTCACATAATGATAATAAGGATCTAAATCAATTCCCAGTGATGGAGTTCATTTTTATATCATTCGCCTTAAATTGCTTTAAAAAAAGAATTTATTAAATTCTCCGACATAAATTTCAATATTTTTTTATTTAAATGATAAATTTGTGTAGGATTTTCTTGTTGAAAATTCTAAACTCCTAAAAATATTTTGTAGTACAAAAGTCCCATATAATGATTGCTCTAATTTGTTTAATTCTTTTTCCTATGCAGCAGCAGCTTTCTTTTGTTTTTGAAGCAATCGCTTCTCCCTTTCGTATTCCTTCATTCTATCAACGTATCTGAAACATAAATAAATATATACATTAATAATATTAATATAAAGTTTATCACTTTTCTTATATCTATTATATTATAAGAGTAAAATTTAATGATTTACAACTTCATTTGAATAAGAAATAGATGAGTTTACAATGTACATTTCAATACATTACATCATCAGGTAACATAGCATCTAAAACACTACATTACAAACTAACAATTACTACTTTAGTTGTACAATAGATGAGTTTACAATGTACATTTCAATACATTACATCATCAGGTAACATAGCATCTAAACACTACATTACAAACTAACAATTACTACTTTAGTTGTACAATAGATCAGTTTACAATGTACATTTCAATACATTACATCATCAGGTAACATAGCATCTAAACACTACATTACAAACTAACAATTACTACTTTAGTTGTACAATAGATGAGTTTACAATGTACATTTCAATGGATTACATCATCTGGTAACATAGCATCTAAACACTACATTACAAACTAACAATTACTACTTTAGTTGTACAATAGATGAGTTTACAATGTACATTTCAATACATTACATCATCTGGTAACATAGCATCTAAAACACTACATTACAAACTAACAATTACTACTTTAGTTGTACAATAGATGAGTTTACAATGTACATTTCAATACATTACATCATCAGGTAACATAGCATCTAAACGCTACATTACAAACTAACAATTACTATTTTAGTTGTACAATAGATGAGTTTACTATGTACATTTCAATACATTACATCATCAGGTAACATATCATCTAAACACTACATTACAAACTAACAATTACTACTTTAGTTGTACAATAGATGAGTTTACAATGTACATTTCAATACATTACATCATCAGGTAACATAGCACTAAACACTACATTACAAACTAACAATTACTACTTTAGTTGTACAATAAATGAGTTTACAATGTACATTTCAATACATTACATCATCAGGTAACATAGCATCTAAACACTACATTACAAACTAACAATTACTACTTTAGTTGTACAATAAATGAGTTTACAATGTACATTTCAATACATTACATCATCAGGTAACATAGCATCTAAACACTACATTACAAACTAACAATTACTACTTTAGTTGTTTAATAAATGAGTTTACAATGTACTTTTCAATATACAGGGTGGGGCGAAACAATCAGTGTAGTTTTGAAGGGCTATTAAGAAAAAACGGCGCAACTTAGAAAAATGCAGTTTGTTTTATTTGGTTTAGTAGTACACCCCATTTGTTTACTCAAGTTTTAAAGATCACATCAGCAAGATGATGGCCTCCAGCAGTGATGCACTGATGGAGGCGATTTCTGAAGCTTTCAGCCGCCTTCTGGCATATATCGACGGGAATCGCGGCGATTTCCTCTCTAATTCGGGTCTTCAGTTCTTCGAAAGTGTGAGGACGATGTTTGAACACATTTTCCTTTAGGTAGCCCCACAGGAAAAAATCGCAAATGCTCAAATCCGGTGATCTCGTGGGCCACCCCAGGTCACCCTTCAGAGAGACGAGGCGCGCTAGAACAGCTGTTTTCAAAAAAGTGTGGCGGCGAAGCCTCGATGTCCAAACCATGGTAATGACTGAAAATGGGGTGAGTAGGCCGACACAATGAGACCCCTCCCAGGTTCCTATCCCTACCACAAGGGATGTAGTCACCCTTCCAATCTGGACTGTTTGTTTCGCCCCACCCTGTATTACATTATCAGGTAACGTATCAACCATCCAAACTTAGCTTAATACTTACTCTTCATATTCACAATGTAGGAAAGCATGTCTCTGATGATGACAGTTGGATAGCATTGGGAATTCCTGACGACGGCACTTGTGAAATTCGAGTAGAAGATGTGAACAGAAGTCTCGATCTTTTAGAGGAATCTTGGCCGAGTATAGCTCTGCCTCAGATGCTTTCATCTCTAAACAAGAAACCAAGGAAATACTTCGGTTATTGACTGGTTAAAAATGCTATAAAAATTTTATAGAGGACTGTGGTAAAAAGAAAACAATATGTGATGCAAAAACATGGGGTAACATGTTGGTTCTCTGCAAACATAATATGTTGTATATTATATCAGTCTTTCAAGCAGAGATCTATGCAACCCTGGTATGCAGTCAGAACTTTCTGAGTAAAAATGAGTAAGGACAACAGATTTAAATATGTTTAGACAGTCAGGCAGCTAGGGTACTATAATGTATTCACTAGGTACTTAGGTACTATAATGTATTTTGGCTATTCAAAGATGCCATTTCTAAACTAGTGAGATTTCTTAATGTTCTAGCAAGACAGAATGCAATCTACGCAACATGGGTTCTAGGACAATGTGGAATCGAAGGAATGAATTGGCAGATCAACTAACCAGGTTGTGTTTCAGTGTAATTCCTTCTGTCTTAAAACCCAACAAAAACGGACCGCATTAAATAATTAATTCTTAAGAGATTTTTTAAGGTCATGGGAAATTTCTTCCAGAATGAGACAGTTTATTTCTTATTCCTGGACCATCTCAAAAAGTTCAAGGACAATATAGAAGTAGTAGTTCTTTAGTATTAGCACTAGACTGCAAGCAATTAGGCCATATTTTAGGCCCATTTTATTAGCTCCGTGGTAGAGAGTTGCAGCCACTTCACACATCATACCTCTGTACATTGTACCGCCGAAGTGAGTATGGTGTGGTCATTAGTAAGCTATATAAGCGTGTGTCAAAGCGTGGGGGGAGAGAACCCCTTAGGGGGTGCCCTTGCATTGCTCCGTCCTCGAACCATAGATACAAATCAGAGTATTATGGCATGGGATCAAACCCACAACCATGAGTTGTTTCGATTCATTGTTAGCTGGACAGGCATCTAGAGCTCCTTGGCCACACTGGCTTACTCTAGGACAATATTGGCCATTGATATCCTGTGACTGGATCTATGATTGGTCATTGTCATGACACATGACACATGAGGCTTGGTTGTCAGTTCTACCTGTCGGCTGAGTGAAGAAGAAAATGAAACTACTAATAACCTTCTAAGTTGCTGCCTTTGATAGTCTGCCTCAGATGGCAAACCTTTGGAATGCCAATAGGTCCCTTAGAAGAGTTAAATAAACTGCATCTGAGAAAACTGTTTTAACTCCCCTATAAAAGTCCCTGTAGTTGATAAAAGAAACAGGCAGGGACGTAATCTTTAAATGTGACCAAAGATGTCATTAGTCATTAGGCTTTATCTTCTGGTTAGCAGTACCTTAAAGATGATCAAATTAACAGCTTAGAACATAATCTTCAACTGTGAAGCATTCACACAGAGCTTTATTAGACAGGATCTTTATTATTAAGACAGGGTTTTATGCTTATAAAACTAACAGCAAAAACAGTCTAGAACATAATCTTACAATATGAAGCATTTACCCACAGTTAACTGACTAAGACAACATTAGACTTCATTATTTGGTCAGCGGTCTCTTAAAACTCATAAAAGAAATTAATAAAATGTTTATAAATACCTTTAGCAACTCTTCCATTCGGAAACCCTTCTAAAGGATCGAACTTTGATTCAGTATCATGTCTCGGAACGACATCAGGATTAAATTTGTACTCAAAACCAGAAACGGGGAAAACGTTTCCCATATTTACCAGCTAAAGTATATTTAAATAAAAATAAAATAGGGGTCTTAATATGCTACTTTTCACAAATAAAAAGAGGAAGGTTATTCTAAAATCCTTAAAGATAACCGTCTGGGAAAGGTTGCAAGATAGGAAAAAATTAGTCAGACAAGTTTGCAACATAAAAATACAAAATGATTTTAAAATAAACAGCTGTTTTTATATATTTTTATAACAATGAAATAACCTTTTAGACTTTTGTATTTGAAGAACATTTTATTATTTTATTTTACTTGGAATCGGAAATCGTACTTTTTCCTTTTCTTTATTATTTCAAGTTTGAAGTGATCTTTTCTTTAATTTATTAATTAAATAGTTTTATTAATGAGTTAAATGATAATGTTATCCAAAATTTTAAGAAGATTACCAGTTATTGTGAGTATATTATTTTAAAATTTTGTATTTATTAAGATAATTTTGAGATGTTTTTTATCTACCGGTCTTGTAGATTGTACTAAAGCTCGTAAGGTTATTTTTTTATTATTTCATATTTACTTAATATGTACATTTTATTGTATTATTATTCATTTGATGATTATGATATTGTTGTTTTAGATAAAATAGATTTCATGTTAATTTTTGCAACCGTAATTTAATGGAACTTCCTCTTAGTAAATATTATTTACAGAAACGAGATTGATCAGTGAATTCTAGTTACTCATTAAATCTATATTTTAGTAAATAGTATAAGTATTATTCAGTAAATAAATATAAGTATTTATCATTGATAACAGAGTTGTAAAAGAGACAAATAATATACTACGTACACACATCGTATGAAAATGTCGAGGAGGGGATCGTGGTAAAACTGAAGAATATGAGGTGGCCTATAGAAAAATTGGCGGGGCCTCACTCCAACGTATTTTTTTTTACAAAGGGATATTAACTCCCCTATGAACAAATCATACAGATATAGTTTCTCATATGTTTAAATCATACAAATGTACTGTTTGACAAAGGAATATTATCTCTCAAGTGTATAAATTAAGCGAAGTTGTGGCGCCAAGCGATTCTCAACCGTATAATCTCCTTCAGTTCAGCCGAGATTTCAGGTTGTTTTACCCTTTCCCACTTATTTATTTGTTAGTTTTCGTGAACCTTCTGGTTCTTTTGTCTTTGTTTGGCTAATTCGGATTGTACGTGCCCTCAAAATTTCTTCGAGTTGGACCTCTACCTGGTTTATATACAGTAGGGTTGTTTTCCTTCAGGAAATGAGCGGAGCACCGTGAAGCGGTGTGGAGCGGCTATTTAAAATTCAAGGGTACACAAAATTGGTACTCTTATAGAAAAGGGCCCCCCCCCCCCCTTTTTGTTTTTTATACAGAAGAGTTTATATCCCTTAGTCTAACTCCCTATTAAGACAAAGGGATATTCAGTCCAATATGCTTTGGGACAAAGGAATATCACACTTTTGCATAAAAAAAGAGTGTCTATTCGGTTGTCAGAAGGTATATTAGATTAAAAAAAAGTGGGGGCCCTTTTCTATAAAAGTGCCCACAAAATTAAGGTTTTAAATTTAATATGTGGGATTTTATCATCTAACCTCAAAGTGGTGGCTCGTACAATTTAAAAAAAATAAACTGCAAAAACGTTTTGAAACTTAAGTTATACTATATTATTTCTTATATAGTATTCTTATTTTTTCCATAAGAAGCCATTTTAAGTGTGTTGATAATCGTTATATTTAGTTAAGCCGATGCTCAACCCAGCTGAAGATTCTTTTATTAGTAGAAGGAAAGCAGTGGGTTTCACATCTCTTAAAAAATATTCCGTACTAACCTGATTCCAACACCCTTTTTTTAGCATTCAGCTGTTACATATATGATATGTCTTTAATATAATTATTAAAATATTAAATATGATAACTTTTCCTGTTTAATTTACAGTTAAGTCGTGTAGAAGGCATCGCAGTTAGGAGCTACTCTGTTGCATCTGGACCTCCTAAGAGTAAAGGTCGTCAGACCTATGGCCCGTTTACGTGGAAAACATTTGCCGTCACTTCGGCCGTCGGATCTTCTCTCCTTCTCTTTATGCTATATGTGAAAGGCGAAAAAGATAAAGGTAATCGATTCATTCAGGGGTTCCTGGTTGCTTTAGTAGCAGGTGGCTACCTGAGAGTAGCCACCTGGCAAAGCCACTTCTGCGCACCAATTAATGAGTCAAGGTCATGGTTTTGATACCATGTCTAGGCCCTTTGATTTACATGGCTCTCTATAGACCACTTTATCCTAGTAGCTCATTGCTCATTCACGCTTTGGAAGTAGGAGTTTCCAGGTTTGATGTTTAATTCCCGACTCTGGTAAAGGGAATCCCATGCTCCACTGCTACTCAGGTGTCGACTCACTACAGGAAAAAAAATCCTTTAATACGGTTTATACAGCTAATGAACAAACAATAGTGTATAAGCCCTTTGGCAAGACTAAGTCTGCTGTAAGACTGCTGTGGGGCTGTTGTGCCATGGATTATTATTTTATTTATATTAATTATTTCATTCATAAATATAATTAGATTTTATTTTTTTTATTTTATGAAATATATTCAGAGTTATCAATACTCACTGTGATTAGCAAGTCTCTTTATACAGAATTTGAAATTATTTAGTTGTATAAAGCTTACTTCCCCCTGACTCATGTTGGTTTCTCCATATTCATAATTAATCTGGTACTTATTCATTTTGTGATGTTCAGAATTGTATATTATACTTGTTTTTACCGTATCTATCCTGTATATAGAAGTAATTATTTCTCTTAGCTAATTAATTATTACGACTAAGAAATGTTTACACTTCTATATACAGAAAAAGTGATGTTCCGAAATGAAAAAGTACCGTAAAACTTTATATTCCTTCAAATCTAGCTGTTTATCAGCAATAGAACACCAGGTGGTGAAAATTTCAAACGCTGCAAGAATTGTCTCTTTCAGCTGCTTTTTGGAAGTAAATATGTCATTCACACTTTGATCCAGAGTGACAGATGATCTTTGTCAATAGTGACTGATTTGTGGTCATTAGTGTGGAACATGTCTTACCTCTCTGAGAACCCATCGACATTATTGTTGGTGTTTAGACTTTGGTTCCAGGAAGAATAGTAATAGATAATTTATTTTATACCTATTGATCTTACTTATACTCAATTAGATTTTAAATTGGGCGAATGAATAACTTTCCTTCATATTTTACATTATTATTATTTATTTTTATTTATTTTTTTTTTTTTTGCAGCAATGGCATTAGAACGGAAGCGAATCCTTGGCAAAGCTGCAATCGGTGGTCCATTTTCGCTTGTATCTCACGAGAATAAACCCGTTGCAAGTACTGATTTTCTAGGTAAATGGTTACTTCTGTACTTTGGATTTACACATTGTCCCGATGTCTGCCCTGAAGAAATGGAAAAATTAGCTGAAGTCGTCAATAAATTAGGTTTGTTTTCATTATTTGTAGATTTTAAATTATGTATATCAGTGCCCTTTGTACCTGTAGTTTGGCTAAATGGGTGAAACCAGGTCATTCTCATTTTAATGTGATTAAATAGTAAATTACGCGTCTAGTGGGGAAAGTAGCATTTTGCTTGCAAGTGTGGAGTTTGCACCCGAATGACAGTGAGGGTAGTAAAACCACACGAGCAATGCAAAATACAGTTTTCACATGATTTGCATACTGTACTTTATCTACAATTGTGGATT
Organism: Gerris lacustris; assembly: GCA_951217055.1. Lineage (NCBI taxonomy): Eukaryota > Metazoa > Arthropoda > Insecta > Hemiptera > Gerridae > Gerris > Gerris lacustris. The sequence continues at coordinate 11,735,192 of OX578277.1, forward strand.
TTAATAATAAATACAGAAAACAATATTTAATAAATTTCCTGTATGTAAGTACGTATTTCTCTTTTCATTAAGATGACATTAATTCATTAGTTGTATTTTGTGTTGAATTAATTTTTTTCGGAAGGCGTTTAATTCTCCTCTTTTTTTTCTTAATCACTTATTGTTTTTTCTCTAAAAGCTCGATATAAACAGTTACTTAAATTAAAAAAAACAGCAAATTAGAATGTAAACAAACTTGCTAATTGTGCTTTAAGGTGAAGAATTCCTCATTTTTTCCGACCTAGGGTGGAAAAAAAGAGGAATTCTTCACACTTCGCATGCGCAATGAATACAGCTACGAAAAGAATGACTTTCTATGCATCTAAACAGATACTACGTTCACACATCGATTTGAAAGCGTTTTGGATCCAATTCGTTTTAAACGATTCCCGATCACACAACAAAAAATACAGGTGATTGAAATATTTGTTTTTGAAATCTCATAACGGTGATGTCACGAGTAAAACCTTCTTTCTTGTTACCTAAAATGTCCGTGAATTTTTACATTTTATTTACAAGCTATTAAAAGTTTTTACAGGTTCTTTATAGTATTAACTTTTGTTTAAAAACGTTTTTGCAGTTTAAAAAAAAGAAACGGAAGCTCACAAAAACTTAAAAGCTTCAAGAACTTAAAAAGTGGATAAGAGTAAATTAACCTGATATCTCGTCCCCTCCACGACCTGTTCATACGAGCGTTTTTAATTTCGATCCCCCGATCCGATCACGTATTTTTGGTGGAGGGGATCTAACCCGATACGATCCGTCCATCTCCGTTCGTACAGCGTTTTGAACTAGCGGATCGTTTTCAAAACCGTTTCCAAAACTATGTGTGAATGTAGTAAGAGATATAATGTATATATTTCTTATCAATCGTAGATAAAAAATATTGTATTTAAGTAGCTGTCCTGGAATTTTGTACAATAAATTATGCCCATAACGTTATCGAGGTTTTAGAGAAGTTGAAAGGATTAATAAGGTAAGTGTGGAAGTGTTCCTACCCAACTCCTTCAAGATATCCAATCTCTACCCCCCCCCCCCCCCCCCACATCTCCTTTTACCACCTGACCCCTCTGACGATTTAGCGAAGAGTGTGGGAGTGCCAGCGTGGCCGAGGGTCTTAAGGGGCGCTCGCCCAGCTATCAAAAAGTGGAGGCAACTCGAGGTCGTGGGTTCGATCCCATACCATGATACTCTGAATTGCATCTATGAATCGCGGACGGTGCAGAGCGAGGGACACCACCTATGGGCACTCTTCCCCCACACTTTGACTTTACTCGCTTCAGCGGTACAGTGTACAAATGTATGATGTGTGAAGTAGCTGGAACTTTCCACTACAGGGCGTAAAAAGAGCCTAAAAGATGGCCTAATTGCTAGGTTCGAACAAGTGGTTCGTCCTACCCGTTCTAGTAGGAAGTACTTGACTACTAGTGAAGAGTGTATTTTTTGTTAACAATGTTGCATCTAACAAATTTAAATAAGTAACATTTTTAGTGTAAATGCCTTTCTTATATTAAAATGGCATTCTATCATAATATGGTACCACCTATTGAATGATATTGTTACTAAATAATGTGTTTTATAACTTTGCCATTGACAGTTTAGTGTTGAAACGTACTATCTGTTGTGAACCTGTTTGAAAAAAACTTTTCCAGTTTATCAAATAATGGTTACTAGAGGTACCACTTCATATGTTGATTATAATTTAGCTATTGATTGGTCCATTTCATTATCACCCGTTCTATGGCTTTGTGGGGGCAAAAGGGTTATTACAAAGAAGTTAAGTAAGTTTATGGTCAAAGGATTTGTCTTAAGTTTATTTACTATGAATAATTCTACCAAATATCAATAGATAAGTAAATTAGTTTACTCTTTGAGTGTTTATTCACTATGAGTAAGTTCTACAAAATTTCAGTAGAAACAACTAACTTAGTTTACTCTTTGAGTGTTTATTCACTATGAGTAAGTTCTACAAAATCTCAGTAGAAACAACTAACTTAGTTTACTCGTTGAATGTTTATTCACTATGAGTAAGTTCTAACAAAATCTCAGTAGAAACAACTAACTTAGTTTACTCTTTGAGTGTTTATTCACTATGAGCAAGTTCTACAAAATCTCAGTAGAAACAACTAACTTAGTTTACTCTTTGAGTGTTTATTCACTATGAGTAAGTTCTACAAAATCTCAGTAGAAACAACTAACTTAGTTTACTCTTTGAGTGTTTATTCACTATGAGTAAGTTCTAACAAAATCTCAGTAGAAACAACTAACTTAGTTTACTCTTTGAGTGTTTATTCACTATGAGTAAGTTCTAACAAAATCTCAGTAGAAACAACGAACTTTATTTACTCTTTGAGTGTGCTCCTTGATTATGTTTGATATGTGATATATATTTGGTTTATTTGCAGATAAAACTTCAGACGGTCCAGTTGTACAGCCCGTGTTCATATCAGTTGATCCAGATAGAGATTCACCTAAAGCCATAGCATCTTATATAGCGGAGTTCTCTCCCAGATTCATCGGACTTACAGGAACTAAAGACCAAGTGTCAGAGGCGTGTAAGAACTACAGGGTTTACTTCAGTCAAGGACCTAAAGACCAGGACAATGATTATATTGTAAGTTTTGCTATCATCATCTAAAACTTTTTTGGGGATATTAAATTAAGTGTGCACACCTGGCATCAGATATGCTGTCAATATTGAAGGGTTTTTGAATAATGACTAAAAACGCTCTTGTTAACATCCTGTTAGTTATTGAAATCTTTATTTATTGTTGTCCAGGCAAATAAGGAATAATAGGAGAAATAATTTATAAAGTTTTGAAACTTTGTGAAAACACTCTTAAGGGGTGTAGTAGTAAGAAAGGTGCGTCCCCCCTCCTTAAAGTCCAAAATTTACTTATTTTCACTTTTTCGCCAAAACGGTATATTTTTTTAGGAGAAGTGTTATTAACAAAAATATTTCTTACATAATTTTGCACAAAAAAGGTCCTTTGCATGTTTGAAGTGAGACTTACCGTTTTCGAGATATTGTAGTTGGAAAATGATAAAAAATTACATTGACGTATATTAAAAACTAAATTTTTGATATACGATATTTTTGATTTTAATGAAATTTGGATGGTAGGTCTTACTTAGCCCATTGTTGATCCCATATAAGTTTCAACTTTCTGCACCCATTATTTAATCTTGCACATGCGCACAAACATACATTTATTTAGAGCTATATCTTCAAGAGTACTCAACTGATTATTATGAAATTTGGAACAACCGTCTGCGCTCTTTACATTTTTCAACCCTAACTGAGGTCATCTTTAGTCTTTTATTCCCCTTTGAGGACTGAGGTATATATTTTAAGGTTGTTGCCCAGGCCTGGGGTCCAAAACAGGTATGTTCCGCCCTGGCCTGAGGGTTTTTCTACCTTACACACTAAATTTGATCACACTTTTTTAAGCCGTTTAGAAAAATTTCAAAACAAGGTGTCTCACACTGAACTTGCAAAATATGTCTCACATTTTACCCTCTGACCTAACAGTACAAAACTTACTAGTAAATAGGAAACAAGGGTGGGGAAAGCTGGCAGAGTCTATATAGAGATAATATTATAATAAAGTAAGTACAGTAGAACCTCGATAATTCGGACCTCTAAAATCCGGATGCCAATAATAAAATATTGTATGTACCTCGTGAGTAAAGTGCCATTATTCCCCTCGCGATAAGCGTTATTCCCTCGGCTTCGCCTCAGGATTTAGGGACCATGGTTCCTTCGGCTTCGCTTCAAGAACCAACTTTTTCGCTCAGGGAATAATGGCTTACTTAACTCCCTAGGTGCATAAATAACTATTATGTTTGTAATTTAAAAATCTTTATTTATTTCAAACCTCATAACTTATTACAATTAGCTGTAAGCCTATAACTTGAAACTAAATACTAATAAATTTAGCATTCCTCGGTGTACCTATTTCAAATTATCAGCAATTAATTAATTATAAAAATGTATATTGTATTTATAATTACAATTAAAATGTCAATGAGGATTTAAAAGTAATAAACTTTTGTATATTTGTGCAATTGGCATATCCGTCTCAGACAGGTTCAAAAACATTAAAAATAAACGTTACGAGGAATACCAGTCTACCAGACAACTCATTTTTTACCATTATTATTATGTTTAATCACCTTAATTTTACTTTTAAACCAATTTTAGTATTTTTTTTTTTGTGCTTTTTATCTATTTTTATTTTTATATTTTTTTTTTAGGTGGATCATACAATTATTATCTATCTTGTGAGTCCTGACGGTGAATTTGTCGATTATTACGGTCAAAATAGAAGTGCCGAAGAAGTTGCATCTGCGGTACTAATGCATGCTGCAAAATATGAAAACTCGCACGGGAAATCATGGCTTGCAAATCCATTTGGACCACGCTCAAAATTAAACGAAGCCAACTACAGCTGAATTTGTTTTTTTTTTTAATTTAAAATTTTGAAATGTGTCTATGTATAGGTATAGAGAGAAAGAGAGTTTTGAATAATATTTAAAATTAATTTGATTCAAATCACTCCCGCTTTAATGTACATATGAAGAATTTTTGTTATTAACATCTTTAAATCTTATATTTTATAAAAATTTGAGTAGTTTGCTTTAAAAAATACTGTGAAACTCACATTTTAAAATAGAATAAGAAACTATTTTACTTTTTCTGCGCCTCTGTAAAGGAGTAGGGCTAAGGATTCGGGTGATGATCTACGTCAAGAGAAATATTTTAACGTGCGCCTACATTGTTTCATGTTCTTCACTCAAGAGAGATAGAGTTTTAAAAAATTTACCTATTGTAAAAGAAGACACGTACTACTTGAAACATTATTTGATCTAACTTTTTATCACGAGATCAAAATTATGCAAATGTTGATACACAATTTAACTAGTTAAGATTTATTCAAGTGAAGACAATTTAAAAAATAATAGGGGATGGGGAGGTCAACAATCTTAACAGGTTAATAATAAATAAAATAGAATGTATTCAATTCTATTCTAAGGAAAATAATAATAGAATAACAAAACCAGAATTAAGGAGATAAATATGTTTGAACTGTTATGAAAGCCTGTAATAGCTATTTACGTACCTAGAGCAGTAAGGGCGTTATTACAGGCCGAGGGCGAAGTTTGAAAGCACGAGTGCGTTTAACGCCCGAGGCCTGTCATGGCACTTACTGCTCGTGGTACGTACACTACACTATCGCCCACCACATGTAAACTAATAACAAAATACGTAAACTATTTTGCCGTAATCTTCAAAAACAATAAGTGCATATTAACAGGGTGTCCAGCAGCCTTGAATTCCTTGAACTCCTGGAATTATGCTTGAATTTTTAGGATGCTTGAAAAAACCTTGAAATATGCTTGAATTTTGAAAAAATAGCAGAAAAACTTAAAATATGCTTGAATTTTTAAAAAATCTGGAATTTTAAAGACCCTAGGTTGTCTAGAAGTACCAATACATTTTGAATTTTTATCCGAACCACCCTAAACAACATTAGTTCGAATTCTCGATGTCTACAGTATATTGTATTTCACTTCTCTGGGGTACTACTGCTGTAATTAGGTTGAATAATATTAATATTATAGTAGGCTGGAGGGTTTATTTGGAATGAAAGTCCTTCGAATGATATTTATTTTTATTTCATCACAGCTTAGTGATCACTGAAGAAGCTCAGGTTTCCATGGTGAAAGCTTTGATGAAATAAAAATATATAGTCGAAGGGCTTTCATTCCAAATAAACCTTTCAGCCTACTATAATATTCTACAAGTCCAATAAATAAAATCTCTTCTATTATAAAAGTAATTTATATTATTTTGCTGAACTCATACTATTTTTTCTATAATTCTAAGAAATAGTGAAAAATCACTATTTTAATAACTAATGTTAATAAACCCAGCCTTGAATTTTATAAAATTGAGCCTTGAAAACCTTTAAATATGCTTGAATTTTACATTTTAATATTGCTGGACACCCTGATTAAGTTTAAATCAGTACCAAAACAAACCACAGTTATAAAAATATTGATTGTTTACAAATTGAACAGCTGACGCTGAGAACTACTAGCGCTTCTTGCATGCCGCGGCCCGGCCAGGAAGCGGCCGCTTCTCAAACTACTACTCGCCCTGTAAAGAAAAAGCATGCAGTTTTACAGGCCCCTGGGCTGTAAAATGGAAATTTACCGGCCGCTCAGGATAGGAATGTTTACAAGTGAAGGGCGATTAATCTATAAACAAAACTTAGTACTTCCTACAATGCATATTATCCAAATCTATAAACAATGTAAGTCCATAAACAAGACCCAGTACTTCCTACAATGCAAATTATACAAATCTATAAACAATGTAAGTCCGTAAACATAACCCAGTACTTTCTACAAAGCAGATTATCTAAACTATGTATAAACAATGTAAGTTCGTAAACAAAACCCAATACTTCCTACAAAGCAGATTATCCAAATCTATAAACAATGTAAGTCCGTAAACAAAACCCTGAACTTCCTACAAAGCAGATTATTTAAATCTATAAACAATGTAACTCCATAAACAAGACCCAGTACTTCCTACAATGCAAATTATACAAATCTATAAACAATGTAAGTCCGTAAACATAACCCAGTACTTTCTACAAAGCAGATTATCTAAACTATGTATAAACAATGTAAGTCCGTAAACATAACCCAGTACTTTCTACAAAGCAGATTATCTAAACTATGTATAAACAATGTAAGTCCGTAAACAAAACCCTGGACTTCCTACAAAGCAGATTATCCAAATCTAAAAACAATGTAACTCCATAACAGCTTGTGTTATTTTTATTTATTTATTGTTTATTACTGCCAATATAACTTGTCTTACTTATTAAGAAAAGCATAGGGATATTCAACTACATCATAATTTATTATGCTTTTAGTTTTGTTTGCTTTATTTTATTTATTTTTTTATTTTTTTTACTAACAAATTGAATATAAAAAAAAAATTCATTGTGTACTTACAAATATTTAAATTTGCTGAAATAGTTTTTTCGGATTTAAATGAAATTAAAAAAATTAACCAGTTTAAGTTAAAAATAAATGAGTAATATTTATATAATTTTAAATTATGATATGTTTATAAGTTATTTCCTATGTATATTGTGAATGTGACGTTGACATTTAAAAGGAGATAGGTGTCAAAATTTAAAAAAAGTTCCAGCGCCAATTGTGTTGGAAAAGAAGAAGTTCCAATTTCCTTTAGGTTATTACTTAATCAGTGCTATTGACACTGGAACATAGTATGTTTTCATTGGGAAAAAATTACAGAATTTTTTTGCACTTCCTCCTTTTTAATGTCAACGCCTAGGACATTTGTCCTAATTAATAAATTAATAAAATATAGTATTATTTATTAATATATTTTCATTTTTTTATTTTTTATTATTATAATTTATTTAATTCTTACAAACTAATGGTCCAGGAGATAGCATGCAAAAAGTGTCTGACTAACGTCAAGCTAGAATTTTGTGCACAAATTAATATTTTAGTGCCTTTTATGAATATGTGGTCGGCTAAGTTCGTCTGCAGGACTTAGCTTGGCAATAGGCATTTGAAAAAATAAAATGGTGGAGAGCGGACATGCCCAGCCAATTATGGGGGACAATGTCATTTGCATGATCCTGAGTACAAAATTAGTTAGTAAACTGAAAATCAAATTGATGTTAGTTCGTCCCTTGATAGGTTAGTCATTCAAATATTACTCCAAATCAAAGTCGTCACCTATCAAGTGATAAACTAACATCAACTTGATTTTTGGTCAACTAACTAATTTTATACTCAGGATCATGAAAATCACATTGTCCACCATAATTGGCGGGATATGGTCGCTCTCCACCATTTTGTTTTTTTTTCAAATGCTTATTGCCAAGCTATGTCCCGCAGACGAACTTAGCTGACCACATATTCTTAAAAGGCGCTAAAAGATTGATTGACTTGATGTTAGTCGGACATTTTTTTGCACGTAATCTCCTGGACTATAATTATTAAATTATTTTATATAATCCTTGATATTAATGTTATTTAATTGTTAGGTGTTCATGAGGTGGGTTTTCAAAAAGATGTTTTCTTTATCGTATGCTTGAAAGATCATTGTAGGAAGAAGAATATTTTATCTACCAGATATACAGCCTTTTTGTAAGTTACTGAAAATGGATTCCTTTTTTGCTATGTTCTCTCTGTAATTAACTATTAACAGTAATAGTGCAGTAAAAATAGGCCAAAAAACAGCTGAACCTCAAAAAAATTAGTTCAAGCAAGAAATTCGGTGGATATGTTGTGTTCAGCTTCCTGTTAAATATACTAAAAGTCCCCTAAAATTGAAGTTGTGCTAAGTTTTTCAATATGGCAGCCCATTTTCGGTTTTTTGTTTTCCTTGTAATTCCTTAAATATTATACTTACTTACTTATTTAGTCGTCCCCTTATACCTCTAAGGGTGTCAGGGTTTGCAGAGAGCATGCCACAGTCTTCTGTCTGTGGCCTTTCTTTTTGCCTCATTCTAGGAGATGCCTTTTCCTTTTTCCTGCCGCCCTTTTAAGGGCGTCCACCACGCTTTCTTCCTACTTGCATCTAGGGCGCCCTCTTGGCTTTCTTCCTTCAGGCCGCGCCTCCCAAGCCATACGTGGTAACCTTCCTTCTGGCATCCTTGTCACATGTCCAAACCAACGGAGCTGATGTTGTTCAATCAATTCAGATACGGGCTGGATGTTAAGATTAGCTCTTATATTTTGGTTTCGTATCCGATCTCTTCGTGTTCTTCCCTCCACTCTACGAAGGTATCTCATCTCCGATGCCTGAACTCTGCTCTTGTTTTTACATGTGGGTGTCCAAGATTCAGCACTATAGGTAAGGGGAGGCCGGTATATGGACTTGTACACCGCCATTTTTGTGTCCTTGCTGATTTCTCTCTTGCCTATGAAGCTTCTGCTGAGAGCGTGGTAGCATCTTCCAGCTGCTGCCACTCTGTAGTTGATTTCAGCATCTAAAGTGCCTGATCATCGTGCCTAAGTATTTAAATGTCTCCACCTGCTCTAGGTACCCACCTCTGAGACGGATGTTGTGCCATATGGGGCTTTGTGCTATCTTAAATATTATAGATAGAAAAAAAAATGCAACTAATAAATGTAGAGGACTATAAAATAAACAAATTTTGTTCCTATAACTTTTTCCCTAAACCTAACAAGTTTTGAGTTATTAACGATTTATTCTTATTAGTCCATTCAAAAGAAACCATATGGGTTACTTACCTTGTAGAATTCATGGTAGTCCTGGAAATGGGCTGGTTTTTGGGGAATTTCGGGATGGAAGTTAACAATTTGTATTTAGCAACCCCAAAAAACCATAAATTAGCCCATTTCCAGGACTACCATAAATTCTCCCAGGTAAGGACCCATATGGTCTCTTTTGCATGGACTAATTAGACTAAATCGTCAATAACTCAAAACCTGTTAGGTTTAGGGAAAAAGTTGTTGGAACAAAATTTGTTTATTTTATGGTCCTCTATATTTGTTATTCATAACTTTTTAGAGTGAAACTTCTTAGGCGGCGTGGTAGAGTAAATTTTTTCATATAGTGATATCGTGTAACTTAGTGATTTGAGACCTGTCCAAGTTTCCAACATTTTTACAGATTAATTGTAATGAAATTTGTGAAACGGAAATTGTGTTTCGAGACTCATCCTGGTGAAAGATTTATCTGTAAAAAATCTTTCACCCTGGCGAGATGCGATCCACCGAACTTTTGAATTTGAAGCCGACGTGCTATCCATTACTCCAATACATTGACAGATAGAGAGAACACAAAATTGGTATATAAGCATAATATTAGATAGGTTATAATTAGACTAGGTTCATGGCAAATGGCTTAATTGTATACTTAGAAAAAAAAAGTAAAAACTAATTAAATTAATTTAAATAAGTTATTATATCTATTAAAAGACCAGCAAATCAAAACACATATTTATTTTATTGGAATAAATGTGGTTGCCATAGCGAAGCAATATTTTTTTTTTTTCAATTAAATTTCCCATAACCATTTTAATCCTGAAATATGTAATAAATTCGTCAAAAAATGAAGGAGAGCAATGCATTCTAAAACTTAAGTTTCACTTCTAATGCGTGAGCCTCACACATATTTTTTTTTTTTCTACCTGCAATATTTAAGGAATTATAAGCAAATACCCGAAAATGGGCCACTATTTTTCAATATGGCTGCTGTAGCACGACTTCGATTTTAGGGGACTTTCATTATAATCAACAGGAAGCTGAATACAACATCTCCACCAAGTTTCTTGCTTGTACTAATTTCTTCGAGGTCAAAACCTATTTTTACTGCACTATAATAACAATAATCTAGATTAGATTGCCAGAGAGGTGAGACATGTTCCACACTAATGATAACATAGATAGATGTGTCCTTTATCTTTTATTGACGTAATACTGTTCTACCTGAGAACCTAAGTCCAAACACTAATACCTGGACTCCACGCATTTACAAAACAATGAGAGTTTGATTGCACTACTAATATTTTTTCTATTTTGAATTATGTCTGCGGTCGGAAAGATCCATTTTTAGGGTTTCGTTGGTAAAACCAAAACAAAGAAACCCTTATAGTTTTGTTCCTGTGTCTGTCACTCTGTACGGTTCCAATAACTTTTGAACCAAAAGAGATAAAAACGTGAAACTTTCCAGTATAAAAGATCGTTTTGACGTGCACACAGGAAAAATATAGCGAACTCAACATTATCAGCTGTTCAAATTCAAAATGGCGGATATTTCAAGTCGCGAAAAAAAAAAAAAAAAAATTAAATTTTGAGTGGGGTATCAAATGAAAGGTATTGAAGAGTAGAATAGAAATATATATACCACTTAGGGATAGTGCTTAATTTTCAGCGCCATTTTGTCAAAAAATATCGAAATTTTGCGTGTCCCCCCCCCCCTAATTAAATGTTCTCTCAGTCTCTTCATCTTTTAAAGATCCAATACAGTTCCTTTTCTAGAACCAGTGGCGGCACGTTACCTATTTAACAGGGTGGGTTAAAATACTTTACTTTATTTTTGGTTTCATATTCTGATTTTTCCATGCTATTAAATTCTTTATGTAAAATACTAATTTCAAGGTTATGCTCTTCCTTTAAATGGGAATTAAAAAAATGATAATTTACTGACTTGGAACATACGAAATATATTGTTTTCTTTTTTAAATGGACATTTGTAATAAATAAATAAATAAATAAATAAATAAATAGCCATTTATTGCAAAAATAAAACAAATAAAAAACTTTCAAATAATACATAACTTTTAAATAAATTCATATAACTGGATTAAAATATAAAATAAATCTTTCTTATTGCAAATCGGCAATATGCCCTGGCACCGATGAAGGTATATTGAGTTGCCTTTTTTGTAGAATACTCAGTTCCTAAACTCAATGTAAAAATTAGTATAACATAACTTAAATTTCTCTTTTATTTTTTCAATGGAAATTCAATTTTGGTTTAGTTTTTGTAGAGCCATACCTCAGAGTATACTTGCCTCATTCTAGACCATTCCATCCTATCCTCAGCTACCCTCCTCCAGGTAGCACCTCCACATGATTTCCTCATCTCCTTGTCCCACTGAACACAAGGTCTTCCTCTTTTTCTCACGCAATCTCTCGGGTACCAGTTAATTATTTTGCTTGTCCACCGATCATCTTTCGTCCTGACAATGTGACCCGCCCAATTCCACTTTCTCTCAAATATTACTCTACCTATATCTTCTAGTTTTGTTTGATTTGTAATATGCCTGTCTATTAATTAGAGTTTTGTCTGCAAATTTTTATTGCAATATTTAGTTTTAGGTTTCTGTACAAAGTACAAAAAGAAACCTTATATCACGGCTCTGTCTGTCTGTCTGTCCGCTGCTTGTTTCAATTCATAAACTACTATAGCTAGGAAAATGAAATTCGGCACACAGGTGCATCTCGCCATTTGAGACAACTGGACAAATTTTGGATTTTTCACACTTATTATTTTCAAGATGGCGGCCAATATGGCAGGTGAATAGAAACAAGTTTTTAGTCACCATGACTTGTTATATATCAATTTAAAAATGTAGAAAAAGAATATGCAACTATTAAAATTTTACACTTAAGAGTTTCAATATGGCGGGTGAATAAAAACAAGTTTTTAGTCACCATGACGTGTTATATATTAACTCGCCAGTCTTGGCTGGCCTACGGCCAGCCTTTGCCCGTCGAGTGGCCAGGTAGATATATACCAGGTTCTTGTATAGTAGTTGATACTTGTAATATCTGGTAATGTTGCAGGAGGTTGTGGGATATTGTAGCCATCAGGTGGGTTAATTATACTGTTATAATTCGCAATAAATGACAAAATAAACAAACATAAAAGCAAACAAAGAAACAAAGTATGAAAGCTATTGACGTCTAAAGTCTAAAGGAGCTGAGCTAGTATCTGTAGAGTTGTAGAGGGGATTGAGTAAGATGGGGTGACAGGAGCGATGGGAGAGGATGGGAAGATCGGACATATTCCCGTCTCTTTCCCTTCTTATAGCGCGGCACTGTTCAAGTAAATATTTATTTAATACCTTTGGTACTAACCAACATTTTTCGGAGAAACAAAGGATCTAATATGCGCCAAATGTTAGTGCACATATAATTTATTTAATAAACAAATAACACAGCAACCAAATCGTAAAAACCGCTATATAAAAAGTTTTTTTTTCAATTTCACCCCCCTCAAAACTAAAAATAACACAAAATAGAACATAACAAAAATTAATCTGCTATTCAAGAGCTTTTCAACGATATACATCATATTATAAAAGATTAACTTTAACATTTGTACCCCTGTACTCTAAGGTACCAAAATTATATTTTTAAAAAAACAAACAATACAAAAGGGCATTAATTTAACTAATAAACAAATATAAATAAAATAACCTAATAACAAAAAATTAATCAAACCCTTTAACCTACAACAAAATTAATAATCGGTACAAAAGTACTTGTACAATATTTTTAAAAAATAAATAAATATAATAGCTTTAATGTACAAATCAAGGCCTTTCAAATGATATACGACACAATTTTAAAAACCAAAAAAGTGGTCACGTGACACGGCACAAAAGAAAAGGTGTACTCTCATGTTCTCAGGAAATAGGATGAACTAATGAAATAATAATGTACTCAATTTAAAGAGCATTAGTGTGAGATTTAAGCGCCCCAATCAGAAATAAAATCGGTCTACAATTGTAAAAAATTTGGTCATTCAAAGTCAAAAATAGAAAAAAATAAAAACAAAAAAAAATCCAAAATTATCACCATTTAGGGTACAACCGATAGAGGTACGACAAAAAGTCATTGAACCAAAGTTGTAGATCTTTTAAAATCAGTTACCACTGGTGTTGTCCGTTTTCCAATACGACTTACCGTTTAGCTGCAATTTGCCCCAAAACAGCTTAAAAATCAAGTCGGCCATTTTTATTTTTTTAGGGGGGGAAGGAGTAGAAAAAGTAAACTTTTTATAGTTTTTTTGGTTCACAATATGGACTTTGCGCGTCGAATGGCGCAAACCGCAAGTCTCTAGCTCTTCTGGAAGTGGGTAAACATTAATGTCAGTGAGTGAGTCAGTTAGCCATGCGGCTTTATAGTATATAGATTTAAAGGTCTTGAAATGAAGAAAAAGAATATGCAACTATTAAAATTTCACACGTAATATTTTTAAGATGGCGGGCGACTAAAAAAAGTTTTTAGTAACTATGACATGTTATACATCAATTTAAAGGTCTTGAAGAGTAGAAAAAGAATATTACTATTAAAATTAGTGTAATTATATTACACTTAATAATTTTAACTTTAATGTACAGAAACCAGCGATTATCGCCCCACGTACTTACGTGAAGCGCGCCTTACTTGTTTTTTTGATGAACATGCTTTACATGTCTCTCTAAAACAAAGGAAGTAACTAAAGACAGGAAAGGAAATGGGAGTGCCTGCCTACTTTTATCCTGCCTTGCACGTCGAGAGATTGGAAGGTTGGTCGTCCTCTTCAACTAACCTTTCAATACCTTCTAAACTCAAACATTTGACGATGTTTGCCAATGGTAGAGCTGCCACACTTGGAATCTTGGAAGGTTGGCCAATGTGTGGCCTCGGCTTTAGCTAGGGCTCTGCCCCATCGCCGTAATCTCAGCAAAGTGGGGAATGAGCGAGGGAGCCCTCGCCCTACCCCGGCCGGGGCTATTGCCCTCAGCCCGGCACGGCCACTTTTAAACGATTTGGATCTACATATGATTGTACTTTATGAACACGAAAACTATATACCTCTTTATTTGTGTTGACAACTAAATAGTTTTTCTTTTCAATTCTAAATAAGTTAGTGGGGCTTAGTCCCACCTGCCCTTAAAAACGCGCCGCCACTGTCTAGAACTTTAGTCAAAACCCTAACTTATTAACAATTGAAATATTAAGTTTTTTCAAAAGAAATTATTTTATTTCCTCCATGCACCTTGTAGATTGTTATAACAACATATAAAACAATTGGAAAATTGGAAATAAATATGATAAAATGTGGTGAGATATTAGAAATGTTTTGGTTGAAGCATTGTTGTCATATCTTTTATATTGAATCTTGCGCTTGTTCTCTTTCAGCCCATTTAAGAGTAGTCGCTTTTTTCGTATTATATTCCGTGATGGAGTCGCAGTACTGGTCTGCAAATAAAAAATCATTGTACGTACAAACAAATGTTTCTGCATTTTCTTATGATGTGCCATACTTTTTAAAAGTTTCCTAGTGTACTTTTAACATAAAAGTTCTTATTCAAAAATATGAACTGGAGTCACTTTTATTAGATGAGACAAAGACATCTCTCTTTAACAAAACTAAGTTTACTGTACAGAGCTAACTTTCAACTACAAATATTCATCTTCAGTACCGGTGAGAAGAGATCAAGTGTGAAAGAGAAACAGTCAATGTAGGAGTTGAGCCAGAGGTGTAAATCTCCTATCTTTAGTAAGTTTAATATACTAAGCTAACTTTCAACTACAAATTGTCATCTTTAGTACCGGTGAGAAGAGATCAAGTGTGAAAGAGAAACAGTCAGTGTAGGAGTTGAGACAGAGGTTTAAATCTCCTGTCTTTAGTAAGCTTATTGTACAAAGCTAACTTTCAACTACAAATTGTCATCTTTAGTACCGGTGAGAAGAGATCAAGTGTGAAAGAGAAACAGTCAGTGTAGGAGTTAAGACAGAGGTTTAAATCTCCTGTCTTTAGTAAGCTTATTGTACAAAGCTAACTTTCAACTACAAATAGTCATCTTCAGTCCCGGTGAGAAGAGATCAAGTGTGAAAGAGAAACAGTCAGTGTAGGAGTTGAGACAGAGGTTTAAATCTCCTGTCTTTAGTAAGTTTATTGTTCAATGCTAACTTTCAACTACATATAGGTATTATTAGCATGTTGGGAGCCCTTTAAATAAGGTAAATTTATACCTCTTTCTAGGGTTTAAAAAATTAAATAATATCTATACTTACAATATGTGATACATTTTGATCAATCCTGTTTTTCCTAAAATCGTTATTGCAGTTACTCATTGAGGAATAATTTAAATCAGTTTCATCAAATTGATTATTCAATTTTATTTCACGTTTTCTTACTTCTTTATCATCCTAAAAGGATTGGGGGGAAAAATACAATTATTTTATTAATAATCAATAGAATAAAATTTATAATTTCCTTAGATTAGTTGTTTCTACCAAGATTTTATAGAACTTACTTGTAGCAAATAAACACTCAAAGGGCATAGAATTTGTGTGAGTGAGAGACAGACACTGTGTTGGAACAGTTCCAACATCAGTCATCATGTAGTTAAGATTGCTGCATTGCTTCGTTGCATCCGACGATGCCCACCCAACTCCGGACCTATACCAGATCCAAAAGATCAGATACAGGGCTTATCAGAGACGAGAGTCTCATACTTGCTTGACTGGCTTTTGCCGAGCCAGCACTTGACGACGATGTCTGATGTTGGAACAATACTCATAAGCTATACTTGCGTGGCACATAGGAACGTGCGTACATCCTTTGGCGTCTCTCACTCACACAAATAGTGTGGCTTATTGCAGTGTGCAAACACGGTATAATATTGCTGAACTCAAAAGGTAATCTAAGTTTATAAAGTTTAGTGTTAAATGCAAAGTTATATGTAGTCTCGTTGCTCCTTGGCGGTTGCAGAATGTTTGTTGGTATAGCTTCTCGCTTCTCTAGAGGCTTCTATTCCTTACTTATAATAATAATTGTTTCTCTTCTTTGTATTTTTTGTTATTAGTTTAACTCCTCTTTCAGTTATAGTTATAACATTTTACTACTAGGAGGGTGTTTCTTTTAACTTTCAAAGTTGGGTGAGTTGGTGAGTCATTATTTAGGTAATTATGACGTATTTGTGGTTTTTTAATAAAATCTGTAAGTTGAAAACCTTTGTCATTTGAATGTGAATGCCACTTTCTACTATTACTTGGGTCCTGAAAGTTGATTATTTTACTCTTATCGTTAACAGGATGAAATGTACTTGGTGCCTAGGTTTGTAAGGTAAATTTAGCTTTTTTGAACAATCCTAATAATCTGACTGAGATTTCATTATTATGGCTTAGAGATGTTAATAGATAGTAACACACATGGGCGTAGGCAGACCCCCCCTCCTAAAGTTTGGACGTGATATTCACAAATCATCATCAAAAGCCAACAAATTCGGTTTTTAGCAAATATTTTGCTTCCTATGGCTCAGACACTAATCAAAATGGTTATCAATATTAAAGATAACAAAATTTCCCTCAAAAAAGTCTCATTATTTTTCTCGTACAACGGACGGTTTACGAAACCTAGGGCGAAGAATATCTATGAATATCTAGCATCCGTTGTCACACCACTTTTTAGGTATTTTTACGAATATTTTGCTGACTATGGCTCGGAGACAAATTAAGGTAATTATCAAAAAGAAAGATTATTAAATTTCCCACAAAAAAGGTTCCATTCATTTTTTATGTACTATGAGCGGTTTAGGAAATCCTAGCTCACTATAACTTGAGTAGTGTCTGTTTTTGCATGACTTTTTACGTATTTTTGTGAATATCTCGCTTCCTCTGGCTCGGAGACCACTTTGAGGATCTGTCAATGTTTTGCTATTGCATTACCGTACAAGGAGCATGAATATTTTCAAACTACGTCCAACCAAACTTAAATTTTTTTCTCTCGCAGGTATAGAATAACGGTTCCTTAACCATGGAGCTGCCTCGGGGAAAAGCCTTGAAAAGTTATTAGTCGTTGTTTCGCCTTCTGCGGAAACTTTAGAGCACTTAATTGTCCAAACGGTTCGTTGTATGTAAAAAATGAACATAGTGTTATTTTTGCACCATCACAATTCTTACTTTTTATATTAAAAAGTAAAAAAACTCTAAAAGAAAAAAAAACCATTAACAACCACTCCTAGGATGTCCTTATGTATCAGTTATGTTACTTTGAAATTATAATAATAAATATAAATAATCATACCCATAATCCTGGGAAATCATCAATCTTCGCATAATAAATATAACTTAAACTGATCAATTCATCATTTATTTCATCATCAGTATATTGTCGGCCATTAAGCGTACTTTTAACCTCTTCTCTTGCTGTTATCATCATCAAAAACATATCAGAAAAAACTATGAAACATGCAATGTACATAATGTCCCAAAATTTATATTCATCCATTTTACAAAAATTTAAATTTAACAATGAGAAAAAAATGTAGAGTATTAAACGTATTTTATTGAAAGATATTTAATCATGAAAAACGAGAAACATCAAAATTTGAAACCCATGAATTATAATTTGTAGGAACTCAAAATTTTTTGAACTAAGAAATTTTTAAATAAACATTTTTTTTTTTTTTTCAAAAAGATATTAAACAATTTTTTTTGTTTGTTTCTTCATATTTTTTTCTTTGTGGTCAATCTTGATTGTGTCAATTTCCAGGTTTGCATTAAAAGTAATTTTTATTTATTTACCCTGTTTATTTTTATTTTATTTTGTGGCCTTGAACAATACAATATAAAGATCATTACAGGATGGAGATACCAGTTATAAGATGGAGGTATCACTTTAACATCTATCTATGTGATCATTAGTGTGGCACATGTTTCACCTCACTGGGAATCCAACCCAGATTATTGTTAGTGTTTGTACTTTGGTTCCAGGTAGAACAGTATTAGATCATTACAGGATGGAGGTATCAGTCACTTTACACATCTATCTATGTGATCATTAGTGTAGTGTGGCACATGTTTCACCTCACTGGGAATCCAACCCAGATTATTGTTAGTGTTTGTACTTTGGTTCCAGGTAGAACAGTATTAGATCATTACAGGATGGAGGTATCAGTCACTTTCATCTATCTATGTGATCATTAGTGTAGTGTGGCACATGTTTCACCTCACTGGGAATCCAACCCAGATTATTGTTAGTGTTTGTACTTTGGTTCCAGGTAGAACAGTATTAGATCATTACAGGATGGAGGTATCAGTCACTTTCATCTATCTATGTGATCATTAGTGTAGTGTGGCACATGTTTCACCTCACTGGGAATCCAACCCAGATTATTGTTAGTGTTTGTACTTTGGTTCCAGGTAGAACAGTATTAGATCATTACAGGATAGAGGTATCAGTCACTTTCATCTATCTATGTGATCATTAGTGTAGTGTGGCACATGTTTCACCTCACTGGGAATCCAACCCAGATTATTGTTAGTGTCTGTACTTTGGATGAAAGTAGAACAGTATTAGATCATTACAGGATGGAGGTATCAGTCACTTTCATCTATCTATGTGATCATTAGTGTAGTGTGGCACATGTTTCACCTCACTGGGAATCTAACCCAGATTATTGTTAGTGTTTGTACTTTGGTTCCAGGTAGAACAGTATTAGATCATTACAGGATGGAGGTATCAGTCACTTCATCTATCTATGTGATCATTAGTGTAGTGTGGCACATGTTTCACCTCACTGGGAATCCAACCCAGATTATTGTTAGTGTTTGTACTTTGGTTCCAAGTAGAACAGTATTAGATCATTACAGGATGGAGGTATCAGTCACTTTCATCTATCTATGTGATCATTAGTGTAGTGTGGCACATGTTTCACCTCACTGGGAATCCAACCCAGATTATTGTTAGTGTCTGTACTTTGGATGAAAGTAGAACAGTATTAGATCATTACAGGATGGAGGTATCAGTCACTTTCATCTATCTATGTGATCATTAGTGTAGTGTGGCACATGTTTCACCTCACTGGGAATACAACCCAGATTATTGTTAGTGTCTGTACTTTGGATGAAAGTAGAACAGTATTAGATCATTACAGGATGGAGGTATCAGTCACTTTCATCTATCTATGTGATCATTAGTGTAGTGTGGCACATGTTTCACCTCACTGGGAATCCAACCCAGATTATTGTTAGTGTCTGTACTTTGGATGAAAGTAGAACAGTATTAGATCATAACAGGATGGAGGTATCAGTCACTTTCATCTATCTATGTGATCATTAGTGTAGTGTGGCACATGTTTCACCTCACTGGGAATACATCCCAGATTATTGTTAGTGTTTGTACTTTGGATGAAAGTAGAACAGTATTAGATTATTACAGGATGGAGGTATCAGTCACTTTCATCTATCTATGTGATCATTAGTGTAGTGTGGCACATGTTTCACCTCACTGGGAATCCAACCCAGATTATTGTTAGTGTTTGTACTTTGGATGAAAGTAGAACAGTATTAGATCATTACAGGATGGAGGTATCAGTCACTTTCATCTATCTATGTGATCATTAGTGTAGTGTGGCACATGTTTCACCTCACTGGGAATACAACCCAGATTATTGTTAGTGTCTGTACTTTGGATGAAAGTAGAACAGTATTAGATCATTACAGGATGGAGGTATCAGTCACTTTCATCTATCTATGTGATCATTAGTGTAGTGTGGCACATGTTTCACCTCACTGGGAATACATCCCAGATTATTGTTAGTGTTTGTACTTTGGATGAAAGTAGAACAGTATTAGATTATTACAGGATGGAGGTATCAGTCACTTTACACATCTATCCATGAGATTATTAGTGTGGAATATGCCTTGTTGAGTTTCTAACGAAAGACATTGAATAGTAGATCTTAAATTAGATAAATGTTTTGTTTGTAACCTTTTTATTAACTCTCTATATTTTACAGTTATTTTCTTGTTGTTAGTATTAGGACTTTGATTTCTGGTAACCTGGTACATCGGGATCAGTATTAGA
Organism: Gerris lacustris; assembly: GCA_951217055.1. Classification (NCBI taxonomy): domain Eukaryota; kingdom Metazoa; phylum Arthropoda; class Insecta; order Hemiptera; family Gerridae; genus Gerris; species Gerris lacustris. Next base: position 11,755,632 of record OX578277.1, read on the forward strand.
TCATTACAGGATGGAGGTTTACCCATCAACCTCTGAGATAATTAGGTAAAATAATATTATAATTCAGTAAGAAAAGTAAAATTAGATTATAAAGAAGTGTGGCACATGGCTTCCTCGCGTCCCATCATTGGACAGATGGTCACATAAGCATACATTGAAGTATAATGAGATAAATTTCAAAATATATCTGTTAACGGGGGCGCTCCCATAAGGGTGATGGGGGGGGGGGGGGGGGGTCAGCCCTTCATAGAGCCCTTTGAATTGTGTTCTATTTGTATTTTAGTATCTATCATATTTCACTGCACATTTTTACTTTCTCATTTAAAAAGAAAGTATTGTGATAGCGCGAACATTTGATTTTGATGGATTTACACGTTTTGAGGTCCCCTGAGTCTAAAAAAGTGTTTTTTTTAAATGACTCTCTGTGCAGACACCTGGAGCCTAAACTACTGGACCGAGATTGACAAAATTTGGCACACATGTTCAGTAATATCATATCCCGAGGCCAAAACGGTCAAATTAAAAAAAAAGAAATCTAAAATTGCATTTAAATACGAAGCTAACGATATAAGCCGTTTTCCTGGGAAAAATCTAGTTCCGGAGAAAATAATTTTAAACGCGGACGGAGAGAGGCGGGGTTCGGTTACCCGTCGAGGAGAAGTTATTTTTATGATAATATGTTCAATAATATTTAAATGTACCTACGAAAATACGATAACTAATTAATGGAAAACACTAGGCTAAGTAATTATGAACTCTTATATGAAAAGTTTTCTGTGTTGTCTCGGACCGATTTTTATTATATACTAATATAAAGAATATAATATACTACCTACTCTGTATATGTTTGTTTGTCTAAATAACTATTAAGCCAAAGATATATAGGGAGGGGGGGGGGGGGTGCTTATATAAAAAGTACCCAATTTTAAAGGTAATACTTACATGCTTTGACTATGCATGCACCTTTAACAGTTTCAGTCCAACCCCCCCCCCCCCCCCCGCCCTAGAAAGAAATGCCCACTTGTGTTAATAAAATAAATGGGTTGTCCCACAGTGCATAAGAGGGATCAATGTGTGCAGAAGGTAGAAATCAAATGTGAAAGAACAAATTTTGGTAATTATACAGGGTGGCCACGATAAACTGGCTCACCCAGTTATCTCTTTTATTTTTGAAGATAGAGAAAAAATGTAAAAGGTAACTCACCTTGGATTTTCCCGTAGTTTTATAATATGATTTCCAAAATTATTTTTATCTCATAGTTTCGGCGATATCTCTCTCAACTTTGTAATTTTAAATGGTAACCTATATTTTTTTCTTAAACTAGATTGCTTTAGAAGAAAAATGAGCCTTGAATCAACAAAATCGGTTGAGAATTGACAGAGATATCCAGTTTTCAAAATGACAAAAATGCTATCTAAGTATGTATAATACTAAATCTAAAAAAAAAAAAAAAATATTTTAATTCTGTTTATTTCACTTTGTTTTTCACTTATTTAGGTTAGTTGAATGCATTTACTGATCAAAAGTCAAACCTTCTTTCCATTCCATTCAGTTACATCGTTAGTATGACCTCTTTTGATCAGTTTGTCAACAATCTTCCTCTTCTCTACATTTTCGGAAAGGAATGGAAAAAATGGTTTGACTTTTGATTAGTAAATGCATTTAACTAACCTAGACACCTAGATAAGTGAAATAAACAGAATTAAGACCATTTTGTTTAATTTACGATTTTTTTGTTAGCACTATTTTACATACTTAGATAGCATTTTTGTCATATTGAAAACTGGATATCTCTGTCAATTCTTAACCGATTTTGTTGATTCAAGGCTCATTTTTCTTCTAAAGCAATCTAGTTTAAGAAAAAAATATAGGTTACCATTTAAAATTACAAAGTTGAGAGAGATACCGCCGAAACTATGAGATAAAAATAATTTTGGAAATCATATTATAAAACTACGGGAAAATCCAAGGTGAGTTACCATTTACATTTTTTCTCTATCTTCAAAAATAAAAGAGTTAACTGGGTGAGCCAGTTTATCGTGGCCACCCTGTATAGATGCCACGTGCGGCAACCATTTACTTGGTTACCCACACCCACTTTGAGTAATTATTTTGTATAAATACTTTTAAGACAAAGGGATATCTAGTCAAAAGATCTTTGTTACAAAGGAACTTCACACTGATTGTTTGTAATGGTGATAGTATCACCCACTCTAATTAATTATTAAGCTAATGGAATATTTACAGATGAAAGTAATCTGGGGGGGGCGGTAACCAAGTAAATGAATGGCCCAAATTTCATCAAAATATTGATGGACAGACTAAATCGTCAGACATAAGGGGAACATGACCAACAATGTTCCCTTGTTCGCGCATTTTCCTTTAGGAAATTTTATATTGGCACGTTTCACACCCACTTCAAACTTGCCTACGCTCGCCCCATCAAAGTTATATCTAAGTTATATTATAGACGGACAGACACACGCAGGAAAATATAAGGGTCCTTGGTTTTGCCTACGGACCCTAATTAGTGGGAGAAGGAAAAAATTGTGGTTTATTTACTTAACAAAATTATGAGATTTTTCATGAATAAAATAGAGAATATATTAAAAGCCAATTTGTTGGCAGACCTTCTTTATAAATTCTGCTAAGGTATAACCGAAGCATAATAATGACCGAATAATCTGACATAGTAATTAACAATGTTATATTAATAAAGATGGTATTTTAGCTGTGTAATTTTTCTGGCGCCCGTAGATATAAATATTGTATGTCAAAATAGGTAAAGGTTAATTATCATAACCTGTTCTCGCCTTCGGCTCGGAGGCTAAAGCGGACCTCACACGGTCAATATATTGACTCACGGTGTGAGGGGTTTATTGAAGAAATATTTGTCGTTGTCAATATATTGACGGACCTTCAATAAAAATCAAAATTATTTGATTTTTATTGAAGCTCCGTCAATATTTGGTCGTATTGTAGCGCTGTCAGTGGCAACTCGTGAAAACTTTTTCCAAAACAAACCTTTAAGCGGACCTCACACGGTCAATATAATTTCCTTCAATATATTGAAGGAAATTATATTGACCGTGTGAGGTCCGCTTAATCTATTCACTCGTCAGTAAAATTCCATTTTGCTGCCTAGTTACATAAATAACTATTATTTAAAAATTATATAAACTTGTAGGTATATATTAGTATATTCGCATATATATTATACTATGTAATGTACAATGTAATTTTTACTGTTAATGTTCAGATCTACACAAATATATAACAATTAAGTATTTAGTATAGTAGTATTTACTACTATATTATACAGTAGAAAGTACAGTAACGATAGTAATAGTAATTAAAAAAAAATAGTATAAAAAAAATTAGTAGTAGTAGTATTAAATAAAATAAGTACATAGTAATTTTATAGTATACAATATTACTATGAATTATATGAAATACATGTTCAGTTATCCCAAGCATTTTTCATAAAATCTGGTGTTGTTTGCAACTGAGTAGAACTTGTGCCGGGAAGGGTTTCATCAAAAATTCATCCAGGTGAATTCATCTGAGACAGAGTAGTATTTTCAGATGAGGCAATTGGTGAATGGGAATTAGAACTGCTGGTTAAGGGTGTTGACGCGCTTAAAATTAGATTACTTCTTTCAGTGGATAATAAATTGTGAATTGCTGTTTGGATGCGCAGTGCATTGCGCAGTGGTAGGGCTCTTAATTGTGCCGCTACATTTAAACCGAAAAAATGAAATTCATCTTCATCTGTTCTTGTATTGATGGCAGCTGAGATGTTTTCCAGCCGTTGCAGGGTAACTGAAGTTTCGTCTTGCGGTTTTCTTTTTTTAAATGTTCTTTTACCTTGCTTACGTGACTTATTAGATTTCCGAGGTAGAATAGCTTCTTGTTCATCTTGTAATTCATCAACGTTTACGACTTTAAATAACTGTTCAGAGTCTGAGGTTGTTTCTTCTAAAATTATTTCGGCTTTGTTAATTGGATGTGCGTCGAAAGAGTCCTCAGAGATCTAAAAATAAAATAAAATAAAGTAAAATAAGATAACAAAAAACATTTTATAAAAATAGTATATTATGTTACTAGGCTGTGAAGTGAGTTTTTTCTTTACCGCGGCAATTACATTTACTGTAGAGCGAAGCGAGACAGTAAATATTGCCAAGGTAAAGAAAAAACACTTCACAGTCGCGTAGCATATGCTATTTTTTCCGAGGTAGCAGACAATGAAAAAACATTAAATATTAATCACTAATCAATATATAATAATAACAAATATTAGTACATACTTAAGACTTAAAAAAAGAAACCTTAAAAAGAGGTTACACTATAAGAAAAGATAAATAAAACGCATTGACATCTAGCGGATTTTAATCGTACTAGAAGCATTTCTACAAAGACTGCAGCGGTACTAACGGAAGTTTTGACAACTACCCGCCGGAAAATAAAAATCTTTTAGTTCCTAGGACGTAAAAGATTTTTTATTTACAGCTAGGAGTAATGAAAAGATTTTTTAAGTCCACGTAATGAAAAAATGGATCTTAGCTATGTTTTTTAGGCTCTAAAGTTACTATTTCACAGCCTACCACAGAAAAAATATGTTTTTTTTTAGATAGGTACCGTCTAAACAAGAATGTAGCGAATTGAACATGGATTTCGAACTAGATGGAATTTTCCTGGTTATATCGGGGCCATTTAGGGCTAACGTATCAATATAATTGCTCCTGGCGATACTTCAGATTTCTTTAACTACAAAGGAAAAAGGAACCATCAGTATAGTTCTTTTAGCATTAGTCGATGATGATTACTGTTTTTCATACCTCAATACCGAATGCAATAGCAGCAGTGGCGTATCCAGCGGCTAGGTCTGGAGGGGGCACATTCTAAGTCAGTTAGATTGAGGAGGGGGGGGGGGGTTATTCGTAGTGGTAACAAGTAAAGGGGACTACTTATTCAAAAAGCAGCTGCCCCCCCCCCAAAAAAAATAAACAAACAAAAAATATCTCGTCCAAGTAACAACAACTGTTTTAGAACGTATTCGTTAGAAAATGTTATACTGATGCTTACTGCAGTACAATATCTTACTGTAAGTCATGGGCGTCGTCTGCAGTTAATTATTAGAGGGAAATTTATGGCGGGGGGTCCGGGGGCCCTCCCCCGGAAAAGTTTGACAATATTATCTCTCAAAACAGCGCTTTTATGCATTTCTGAGGTGAAATTGAATATGAGGTGAATGTAACAATTACCTATGTATAAAAAAAAATTCGGCGGTATTTTTTTTTTTTTTTACTCTATTGGGTCTGGGCCAGTCTGGGGGGGGGGGGGGAGGGCACGTGCCTCCTCTGCCCCCCCCCCCCCCCCCCCCCTGGATACGCCACTGAATAGCAGAGCTTCAGATGAAAGAATATTCGAACAGTCGAGTTTGGGACAAACAATTCAGTCGTCGTTGGCGATGCACCTTTTCCTTTATAACCGTATCTTATAAAACCTTATTCAGCAACGTCAACAGATAAAGAAAAAATATTTAACTACCGATTATCAATGCTAGGCGCATTGTTGAAAATGCTTTTAAAATCCTAGTATCTAGATTCCGACTTTTAGAGGCCAGCATATCATTGGCGTCGGAAAAAGTTGATATTATTGTATTAGCAGTTTGTTCCCTGCACAATTGGCTGAGGAAAACTACTGATATGTAATATTACCCGAAGATGTGTTGATTTTGGAGATATTGAAGCAGGGAATACCATTAAGCATGGGTGTCGTCAGCAGTAAATTATTGGGGGGGGGGGGGGGGGGTCGGGGCCCTGTAAAGGCGGAAATACACATGCTAGTTACTCGCACAAAAACATACGAGTAGTTCGCAGAGGAGAGCTACTGGCATGTGTATACATCAAATAGCATGCGAGTAAATCGCACGAGGTTTGATTTTTGTCTTGCCAGTGGCACGAGTCGAGGGGAGGGGGAACTGATAAGGCACGTGTAAACAGGCCTGCCAGCGAAAGGTTGCTAGTAGCTAGCACGAGTCTCCCTCAGCCCTTCAGTTTTCAGTTGCGTTCCTTCCTTTCGTGGGTATCTGACAATAACTCACACTCTTCGTGTCTTTTAATTATTTTTAAATGTTTTAAAACACAGTTCTTTGCAAGTAACAGAACTTGTTTTCTTTGGGGGGGGGGGGGGGGGGGGGGGGGGGGTCGAGCTATTGCGACTCCCAGGTGGAGGGAGTCTGGGGGCCTAGAAAAATGTATGAAATTTGAAGGTAAATTTGCATTCTTTAAAGCTTTCTCTTTTGATATCAATTGGTAAATCTGCTCCGTTGCCCCCCCCCCCCCCCCCCCTCTATTTCGTACTATCCGTTTGAAAATACCCGAATTAAATCGGACGTTTGAAATAGATGAGGCATGCATGCAGATATACCCCATACAATAAATAACATATTAGTCATCATTTGAAAAGGGGGAGGGGGAGGAAACACTATGTTTTCATACAAAGTATTTCTAATAACTGATAACAGGTTTTAGCAGCTTAACAGCCGTCAGCCATCTTCAGATTCTAAATTTGTTGTTCACTGTTCACAGTAACATGGTATCAAAGTAGGGTTGCCAGACGTCCCGGATTTCCGGATTCCGGGGGGGGGGGGGGGGGGGGGACTGTACAAAACCGGCATGGGAATGTAGAAAAAAACCGGGGGTGTCCCGGTTTTTACATTCAGAAATCTGGCAACCCTATATCAAAGTGATATAGGTACAATGGATAATCAATTATTAATAATAAAATATTTGTAGAATAGTAAAAACGAGTTAGATATTTTAAACTTTTTTTAGGTTAAATTATTTATTATATCTCAAGCATTAAGGGGGGGGGGGGGGGGGGGACGTGCCCCCCTGTCAATCAACTATTGGACCCAGACAACGCCTTTTTTTAAGACCCAATTTCAAACAATCACTGCATGGCTTTCACCCAATTTAAAGTAGAAGAATGTAGTTTTCAGACCCCGTAAACCACTTATCTTTATCTATTACAGAAGCTGAGCTATAAGTGTTCAAAAAAAAAAAAATATGTGTGAGGCTCTCACGCATTAGAAGTGAAACTTAAGTTCTAGAATGCATTGCTCTCTTTCATTAATTTAATCTTTCAACAATTAACGAAAAAAAAAAAAAATATATATATTGCTACGCTAAGGCAACCACATTTATTCCAATAAAAATAAATGTTTGTTTTGATTTGCTGGTCTTTAAATAGATATAATACAGTTAATCTGTAAAAATGTTACACTTGGAGTCTCGAATCGCAAACTTTGTTACACGATTTCACTATATGAACAAATTCACTCTACCACCGCCAAAGAAGTTTCACTTCAAAAATTCGTTTTTTTGTCTCACCCTATATATATACACCTATAGTTTTTTGATGGCTTGAGTTTGCCTTGATATGGATCTTAAATAATCAATTACTACAATTCTTGTAAGACTTATTACACTTAACTATAATTAAAGTTGTATATTATTCAGTATTAATAATGAATTATAATAACATATAATAAAAAAATATTAATTAATATTAGTAAAATACTTACTTCTGTCGATATTGTTTCCCTGTAGTCTAGAGAATCCGCCAAGATTATATTCATATCATTGTACCAAATCAATTGCGGCTTGTAGATTTCGGAAGATCCGGCTCCCCAACGTTTTGACTCATTTACCTTCTTCAACTCCTGGTGATAAGTGCTCCTTAGATTTTTAATTTTAGTTTTTATAGATTTAATAGTTAAACTCGGGTCATTCATATCTTCCAATATTTTCGCATAGGCCTTCTCTCGAGCAATTTTGATTTTATACAGTGGAGAACTTGTATTCCACAAGCACTCCCACTCTCTATACAAATTGATAAACTTAAGAGTTTTGTCGTCCCCCCAACGAGACATGTTTTCCTTAAAAAAAATACCTCGAAACACAAGAAGGAACGCCACAGAAACAGAAGATCTGCTGAAGAAGATGGCTGAGTGGAGACTCGTGCTGAGTGGGACTCGTGCTAGCTACTAGCAACCCTGGGCTGGCTGGCCTGTTTACACGTGCCTTATCAGTTCCCCCACCCCTCGTGCCACTGGCAAGACAAAAATCAATCCCCGTGCGATTCACTCGCATGCTATAGACAGAGATAGTCGTCTCCCCTCTTCAAGGAGCTTTGACCAGGTTAGAGTGGGGAGAAGAACAGTGGCGCACCTCACAGTACGGAAAAAAGAGGAACTAATTCAAAAAAGTCCGGGAATTTCAAATCAAAAATATTAAGTATATTATTTCCTCCTTCATATTCATAATTAAAATATTAATTTATTATTTTTACCCACTTAAAAGATATTAAATTTACATATGCTCATAATATTTCAGTGCCTTGGAATATTAAGTATATTAAATATCCAACTTGAGATAATTTTGAAAATAAAAATTTCGAATTCTGCAAATTTAATTTTTGAAGAATTTTAACTTGTATCAATTATTTTGATTTATCTTATTGCTGAAAAATTACACAACATAATTATGTTAAGAAATTCAAATATCTCCTCATTATTAAGAAGAAGAACTGATAACTTTTAAAACAAATAATATTTAAAATATTTGGAAGGGTTAAAAAATTAATATTATAAAAATAAATTTAAAAAAAAAAAAAACGGTTTTATTCACATAAATGATACAAAAAGGTTAAATACAATGTTTTAATACATAGTTAAGCAGTAAAAATACCCTTGTCATAAAAAGAAAAGTCAATTTACAGAAATTAAGTTGAATTTAATGTTAGTGAATGACATTTAGTTAATATTATTTGTTAGTCTTTTTTAACGTTGAAGGGTTTAAAAATGCTTTATGTGTGTTTTGAGGTACTAATACCTCCTAAAAACACTTCCGGTCCATACAGATTTTGAAGTTCCTTCAGTAGGTTCCAACCACCATCTGCAAAATATAAACAATTATATAAATATAGATGAAATAAAAAATAGAACTTATCGTCCAGACAATATTTTTGTTTTCCTCAAATTTCTGACATGGACGTTCTCTCACTCATTAGTCGGTTCTGGTGTTTTATCCACCAATAAATGCAGAGTTTGTTCATACTATATCATGTACGGATATTAAATTTTCGTTTCACAAATATCAAATAAGGTTTGAATAAGACTAGAGGGAATGGAGTTAAATATATAATCTTATACATTATAATCTACATATGCCATGTTTTATGCAAATAAATTTAGCGAAACCCTAAATACTGTGTTATATTTGACAGAACCTTATTAACAATGACCTCTCAGGCTAATCTGCAGTTATCAATACAGTCGATAATCGCTTTGCGGCTCAATTTCGCTTGATTTATACACAAGAGAATATATCCCTTTGTCATCACAGTATACATTTGAAAGATTATATCTATATAATTAATACATATTAAGCCAGGTTCCCACGGGGAGTGAAGACTCTAGAGTGAACTCGACCCGTGTGAACGTGTCGGAGTGAACTCTCCTCTGACGTCACCGGGAGTGAGGATAGTTCACTACCGCTCACTCTCTATATCAAACATGTTTAATTTTCAGGAGTGAATACTCCAGTCGCCAGCCGTTTCATAGAGGCAAAACTTTGGTTTTTTTTTATCTCTCCTCCACCCGCGGCTAAAACCTTTAACCTTTGCTTGTTTTATTATTACTTTTATTATATATTATACTATATTATATACTATTTTATATATTATTCTATATTTATACTATATTATATTATACTATATTATTATACTATATTTATTATACTAAACTATATTATATATTATACTATATTATATTTCTTGTTAGTTTGCGTGATGTTATACTATATTCTTCACTTTGTTTTAAAAGGTAGTAGGTAACTATGTCTGAGCCTTCGGTGTCGGCTCGTATTCTTAAATTGCAAGACGGTGAAACTATGAAGTTTCTAAAGTTGCATTACAGTGAGTCAGTTTTATATGATTCGAGCTGTTCAAATTATAAAAATAGAGATTTTAGAGAAGCTCGCTTTTCTACGAGAAGCTCGTTCATGGGTAGCTCCCTGAGATAAAATGTGTAGCGTGATCACTATCCTGTGTGAACTCTCCACGGTCCTCCGCTACTTCATTCTTTTTAACCCCCTCCAGGCGTGGGTCACAACAGTCTTCACTCTAGTGTGGCACTGTAGAGTCTTCACTGACCCCTGGGAACCCGGCTTTAGAGATTATGGTAAGAGTGAATTGTACGGTGCTGTTTACGGAATCTTAGTACACATTTTTTTTCGTCCAAGAATTTTGCAACGGCTGCTCCGCACCTATTCAAGGTGCTCCGCTTATTTTCTGACAAAACAACCCTGCTGCATATAGACCAGGTAGAGGTGCAAATCGAAGTACAAAATTCGATGGCACCGTACAATTCACTTTGACCGATATTCCTCTGTCTAAACAGTACATTCGAGTGAGGTCACGTCAATTAACCTATTCTACTAGGTGGCTTGATAACTGCTGTTTTAATTCTGAAAACAGTAATTTTGATTCTGAACCCACTGTCCTAGGGACAAAATCGAGCCTTGAACAAAGTTGGAAGCACTGTATGTAATTAAGTAATGTTTTGTTATCTCAAAAAACTCGGCAGTATAACTGAACTTGACAACAGCTACCCAAAACGGGGATATTTATTACAATTAACGTGTTCATTCAATTACTAAAATAGTACATTTGTATCATTAATACCTTTGAAAGATTCCATGTGTATGATTTAAACATTTGAGAGATAACATCCCTTTTGTAAAAATAGTACTTTTGAGCAGGACATTCACTTAATAGTCCACAGGCCACCATAAGAAGTGAGTCGCTGATTGATAAAGTTTTCTTACGTTATGGAATCGCTTATTTATGCCGTGTCCACCGATGAATTGGGTATATGGCAACTGGGCGCTTGGCCATTTCTTTTTTGTTGACATGCCAAACTTGTCCTTCTGCGGGAACATTGAAAAGAGATAGATAAAGTTTTGATTTTCACAGGATCGTTTAATTAAAGTATTTAAAAGACAGTGGTAAAGGTGGCCACCGACAAGAGTGGGCCGTTTTCTTTTCAACGTCCCCGCAAAGTGGACACCCCAAACGGCCCACTCTTATCGGTGGCCACCTTTACCACTGTTTTTTAAATACTTTAATTAAACGATCCTGTGAAAATCAAAACTTTATCTATCTCTTTACAATGTTCCCGCAGAAGGGCAAGTTTGGCATGTCAACAAAAAAGAAATGGCCCAGCGCCCAGTTGCCATATACCCAATTCATCGGTGGACAAGGCATAAATAAGCGATTCTATAAGGTAAGAAAACTTTATCAATCAGCGACTCACTTCTTATGGTGGCCTGTGGACTATAACTTCAGATTTACAAAAACTGAAATAACTACAAAAAAAACCTACCTTGTTTTATTATCCTGAGGTCAGCGAAAGCTTTTCTCCAAAGGTTATTTACTTGAGCAGGCAAATACATCACAAGAGAAGACATTTAGAAAAAAGTAGAACATAAAGATATTATTATAAGAGCACAAGAAGACAGAAGAAACCAAAGGAACGAGACACAAGTCGGAGTCGGTTTCTTCGTTTTCAGTTAGCTGTCACATTACTTCCACTTTTAGTCGTACTGTGAGTGCGGTACCATCGGGCCAAATTGGGCAAACCCCCACCCTAGGGAGTCGGACAGGACTGGCTAAAGGCCGATTTACACGACACGTATTAAGTTGTTAAGCGATTAACTAAATTTTAAGTGACTTAATGCATGTAAACAGTGAATTTAGTAATAAGTTGCAAGTTAAAATTTAGCGTGCAACTAAACAAGTAGAATAGAAATTTTTCTATTTTTCTGTTTAGTAGGTGGGCGTGGCTAATCACTGGACATGCGCAATTTAGTTAAATAAATGCACAAGTTTGGTGGAACCTCGTTTATAGATTAGCAGATCTTTGTTTATATATTATTTAAATAGTTTTATTCGACAAAAATCATATATTATTTACAAATAGATACTTTATTTCGTCCAAAATCTCATTTAAAATCATTTTTAAGGCAGTATTTATGATTGGGGAAGTGTGACGTCACTTACGTAAAAAAGTGTGTGTTGTTAGGTTAGCTGGCTCATAACATTGGATATAGGTGGGGTTTATCAGTGCTATTTTATTTTATTATTATTTTTTAATCAATTATTTGTTTTATCATCTATAATGTTTACATTTATTGGCTTATTAATGATGTTACTGATACATGATAAGGTTAAAAACAGTTAAAAAAGCTTTTAATAGAGTAAAAAGAGCACATCTGTGAGTAAGTTATTTTACATCTTCTTTGAGTTATTTGTGAGAATTATTTGTTTTATCATCTAAAATGTATACATTTATTGGCTTATTAATGATGTTACTGATATATGATAAGGTTAAAAACAGTTAAAAAAGCTTTTAATAGAATAAAAAGAGGAAAAAACTATAAAATGCTTACAGAACTCTAGTAAACAATGGTTTGTTATGAGCCAGAACAGATAACCTGACGAAAAATCGTGGAGGGCGCATGACGTCACAGCAACCTTTGTCACTTTTACGTAACCTCTCTGACGCGACGTATTGAGATGATTAGTGTGCCGTCACAAAAGCTTTCGAAAATTTAACTCAGTGTTTGTTATGTCCCTTTTTCTTATCACCTCTTATCAAACCCATGTAAAATAAATGGGAGAATTTTCTCAACTTTTTAAATAATTAATTATTAAATTATTATTGATTTATAAGAGTTTTCACCCTTTGAACATTGTTGTACCAAGTCTTTTTTAACGAGTGTAACAAAAAAAAACATTAAAAACTTTCGTTTCAGTTATTTAAAATGAGTATTTGTGTGAAGGGTCATATCATCAAAAAAGCTATTTGAGTTATTAATCTTTATACTTGATTTTTGTATTTCCTGTTGCCATAAAAATTCACAGGGTGTGTTCGTGTTCATATTGTGTGTCTGAAAATAAATTTTCCTCAAGTTTTGAAACTCAATGAAGTATACTCAGGGTACAGGACTTGTAGAAAGATAGTGACACTTAATCTGCCAGGTAATACAAGATTATTTGCTAATAATATTTTGTTCCTGGTTACTTACAATGTGCATTATATTTAACCGATGTTGGAACATAATTATATACTATACAATAGATCACTGATCAGCCTAGGAAAAAGACGTTGATGACGAGACAAAGAGCAGACTGTTATTAGTATTATTATTTGTGCATTTTTTGTTATCTATATTAACGAGTATAATAATATAAGATATGAGTGTCTCGCATGTATACTTGTTTAAAATTTTGATTAAAAAACTAATTTAATACATTAATTTAATATTACAGTACTCTGACATACTTTTACGAAGAATAGTTTTGTCCTCCGAAAAAAATGAAGTATAGATGAAATTTTCATAACGCTCGAGAAGGTGGAAGACATAATATACAAACTAAAATAGAAAAACGATTTAAAAAATAAGCAATAAATAAGAACGGACCCGGACGGTATCACCACAATAAAACACACTCACAATAATACTTTTTTAAACCACTAGAACGGCAATTTTTAATGTTTTCTTATCTTATATTGTTAAAATAGACTTAGTATAATAACGTTCAAAGGTTGAAAAGTCTTATAAATTAATAATAATTTAATAATTAATTATTTCAAAAGTTGAGAAAATTCTCCCATTCATTTTACATGGGATTGATAACAGGTGATAAGGTAAAGGAACCTAAACAAACCGAATCGAATACATATCGAAAGCTTACGCCATCTTGTAACGTCATTACTAATCATCTCTATTGAGATGATTAGTGTGACGTCACAAAAGCTTTCGAAAATTTAACTCAGTGTTTGTTATGTTCCTTTTTCTTATCACCTCTTATAAAACCCATTTAAAATGAATGGGAGAATTTTCTCAACTTTTTAAATAATTAATTATTAAATTATTATTGATTTATAAGAGTTTTCTCCCTTTGAACATTGTTGTACCAAGTCTTTTTTAACGAGTGTAACAAAGAAAACATTAAAAACTTTCGTTTCAGTTATTTAAAATGAGTATTTGTGTGAAGGGTCATATCATCGAAAAAGCTATTTGGGTTATTAATCTTTATACTTGATTTTTTGTATTTCCTGTTGCCATAAAAATTCACGCGATGTGTTCGTGTTCGTATTGTGTGCCCGAAAATAAATTTTCCTCCAGTTTTGAAACTCAATGTTACGCAGAATACAAGACTTGTAGATAAAGATAAAGATACTTAATCTGCTAGGTAATAAAATATTATTTGCTAATAATATTTTGTTCCTGGTTATTTACAATGTGCATTATATTTCACCGGTGTTGGAACATATACATATAATATACTATACAATAGATCACTGACCAGCCTAGGAAAAAGACGTTGATGACGAGACCAACACCATACTGTTTTATTTATTATTATTATTATTATTTTTTAAATTTATAATAACGAGTATAATAATATAAGATATGAGTACGTCGCATATATACTTGTTTAAAATTTCGATTAACTAAACTAATTAAATACATTAACTTAATACGACTAAGTACTCTGACATACTTTTACTAAGAATAGTTTTCTCCTCCGAAAAAAAATCAATTATAGATAAAATTTTTATAACGCTTGAGGAGGTGGAAGACATAATATACAAACTAAAATAGAACAACCATTTCAAAAATAAACAATAAATAAGAACGTAGGTACCCGGACAATATCATTACAATAAAAGACACTCACAAATAATACTTATTTTAAGCCACTAGAACGCCAATTTTTAATGTTTTCTTATCTTACATTGTTAAAATAGACTAAGTATAATAACATTCATAGGGTGAAAAGTCTTAGAAATCAGTAATAATTTAATTCCCTCATTCAAATTACATGGGATTGATAACAGGTGATAAGGAAAAGGAACAAAACAAACATCGAATAAATTTTCGAAAGCTTTTATGTATAATGTATACACATGCCAGTTGCACTCTGCGAGCTACTCGTATGTTTTTGTGCGAGAAACCAGCATGTGTATTTCCACTTTAACAGAATTAGGATTTTTTTTTTTTTTTTTTTTTTTTTTAATTTTATCTACAGTAGTGCAAAAAAGTTATGATTTTGGATTAGTTTAGAAGGACTAAAATAAGTATTTTCTTTCCTGAACTCTAAAAATAGGGAGAAAAAGTAAAACCAGGGAAAAAAAGAAGGATTGCCGACTTAATTATTTTATAAATAGTTAAAATGGCTAATGTAGTGAAGTTGTTGAAATCAGGTTGGCGACACTGTTTTTTCGACCTTATTTGTAATTTGTGCTTATCATTGTTTAAACCTGCATCTAAATAACCTTCTACTTGAGTTTAATTGCAATTCTTATTTATTTTTAATATCGAATCTCTTATATTTGCTAATAAAAGTGCTTACAATTATTATTGTTATTTATTAAAATAATAAATAAAAACAGTGCAATGGATAAAGATGCGTTTTCTCCCTACTGGAGATAAAATATTGTATGTACTTCGGGAGTAAAGTGCTGTAATTTCCCTCGCGATAATTATCTCCCTCGCTGCGCCTCGGGAGCTAATTAGCGTTATTCCCGAGGCGTAGTCGAGGCTGGATCTTGAGTAGTACTGACGACTACTAATGATTCTGCCTCGGGATTAGGGGGGGGGGGGGGGGACTATGGTTCTTGAGGCGAAGCCGAAAGAACCATAGAACCTTATTAGGGAATAATGGCTTACTTTACTTCCTAGGTGAATAAATAACTACTAAACCATGGCACTGCACCATATAGGTAAGTATTTTAACTAAACATTGTTATAGTTAAATTTTAAAAAATCTTCGATTATTAGGATTATGGTTCTATGTTATGTACAGTATAATTTTATATACTATATTAACCCTAGAACGACACACTTACTTATTTTTACGTAAACTCTACACAGGGGTCAGTGTGAGACCCCAAATAAATTAATGGGTTAAATTAATTAATAAACATTTTCATTTTTTAATTATTTATATATTTTTTAAACATAATATGCCATTTAATTTTAACAAAACAAATAAGGATTTTAAAATTAAATGGTATACATATATATTTTCACCAAATTTTTTTTTTTTTAGAAAAATTTGAACTTTTTTGGTATTTGGTTTTCGTTAGATTGGGTTTAATATTTTATATATATATATATATATATATATATATATATATATATATATATATATATATATATATATATATATATATATATATTAAGAAATGTTTTACAGAAACAAAAATTATAAAACAAATTAAATTATAGCATTTCTTACATATTCTGTCAAAATTAAGTATATTATACGTCTACTAGAGGTCGACCAAGAAGTCATGGAAATGAGAGGAGTGCGCTAGTGTCGTCATGTATAGTCAGTTTTTAATAAAATAGACCATTGTCAAAAAACACAGTGTTGTTCTTTTGTTAATAATAATTTTATTTTTGATAACTTCTATATTTTTTTTTATATTTTTTGCAACAGGCAACACTGTACCTGATAAGAAATCACTAATAATATACGATAATATCTTTATATTATTATTTATAATAATATTCTTTAAATCTAAATCGATTTTCTTCTTTCTTAATAAATTTTTTTCTTTCTATTTATTTCTGAGTTTGATTTGTTACTTTTTTATTTCTGGATTTTAGTTGTTACTTTTTTGTGAATTATTTTTTTACTATTACCTCTCTCGGCTTGTTTTTGGCAATTTTCTCTGTAGTAAATTAAATTTCCTGGTATTAATAAAAACATGGATAATAACACGAATTCAAAATTAGAAATAAAGACTCTTCACAGTCAAGGACGTGAAATAGTTTACAATGTGTATTTGTATTTTAAACACAACAACATTGGCGGGAGTGGCAGTTCAACAACAGAAGTACCTATCCATGCAGATATTAATTGTCGTGGAGAGCAATCATTTTTATAATAACAAATACATATAATAAGTTAATATTATTAAGTTACATATTATAATAAGTTTGTTCCAACCCCGTTATTTGTAGCGTCCTTTGCATTTGCATCATGCCGTGGATTTGTGGATCGTACACAAATCGTTTAGGAAAGTTGTAACTATAATTCGTACTGTATAAAAACAAACCAAACAGGAAACCTAACAGATTGGAAACCTTCCTGTTGTTGTTATTCGTGAGATTTGACATAACTGCGCATGTCATACAAACTAGAAATGGGTATTGTCTTAAGCACCCGACTGTACTGACTTCGGCACTACTCGGAAGTTCCGATTTTAAACGAAGTTAAGCTTTCCGTTTCTCCCGTGTTCATGACTTCTTGGTCGACCTCTAATAGTAATAAAAAGTTTTATCTTGGAACTTTTGACAGTCTTAAACATTTCAGCAGCCAAACAAAAAATATAAAATAAGTTTTTTAATACAATAAAAAAAATAAAACAGATAACAGTGGTATATGTAAAAATTACGTAAATGGCACACAGGGGTCTATGGGACCCCAACTCTTATTCTAATGAATACTGAAAAAAAAAACAATACTAATAACATAGGTATTGTTGTCAGTATTACGATTACGCAGAAAGGTTCAAAGGTAAATTAGGAGGGAGTCTAGGGGGTAGCATAATGATCCACTTTTTGAGACCCAGATGCTACAGTATTGTTCCCTCTACCCCTTCCTTGCTCTGAGATCGAGAGAATATGGAGTAATTCGTTCTTTGTAACACCTTATCATCAATCCACCATAGTAACAAATCAACTTAAAATAGTACATTACGCGTCGAGTGCGGAAAGTAGCATTTTGCATGCGAGTGTGGAGTTTGCACCCGAGCGATAGCGAGGGTTGTAAAACCACACGAGCAATGCAAAATGCCGTTTTCGCACGAGTTGCGTACCGTACTTTATCTACGATTGTTATATTTAAATAATAAATACAGAAAAAAATAAACTTGCTGTCAGTAAGTTTGTATCTCATCTCTTGATAAAGATGGCATTAATCTTGAGTTGTATTTTTTGCCGAATTAATTATTTCTGGAGGAGTATTATTCTCTACATTTTCGTCAAAGCCACTTGATTCAGTCATTGTTTTTCACTAAAAACTCGATATAAACAGTTACTTTAATAAATGAATAGCAAATTAGTTTTGTTAAATGTAAACAAACTCGCTAATCGTGCGTAAAGCTGAAGAATTCCTCTTCTTTACCGCGCTAGCGTGGTAAAGAAGAGGAATTCTTCAGAACTATGAGACGCGCATGCGCAATGAATACAAGTACGTTAATAATCACTTTCTACGCATCTAAACAGAGATATAATTATATAACGTTTATACTTCGTATCAATCGTAGATAAAGATGTTTACAACGTGTTTTACAAAGCTTTATAATAAATACATAACGTATACGTTCAAATAACACATAATATTGACTAAATCACTCTTTTTTAAAGTCATTCATTGTGAATTGATCCGTTTTCGGACTCAAATCCGTATCTCGTTTTGTTTGACTGAGACTAAAGAGACTAGATCCAAACTTCAGATTTTTAAAACTCTGTCGAAGTCTAGTCAAAGTTGAAACGAATGTGGATTTCTGACTTAAGTTAATTCCTCTGTCATTTTTCCACCATCTTCTTAAAGCGTTGACGACTCTTTTATGACAAATAAGAATTAGGAATACGATAACACCAAGCAGAACGTTTAATGTGTCTGTAAAAAAGAAGAATATTGTTGCGTTTTCATTATCCAAAATCAAAGACAGCAATTCGGCAATCCAATTCATTCCTGTGACGAAGAATAACTTCGAATAGATCCGATACCTAGAAACAAAAAACAAATACTTCAACCTTTCATTCAGTCAGATTTAAACTCCTACACAGGAACGGATGGGGGCACCAGGAAGGCGGTAATTTTCCCGAAGCACCGCTAAGCCAATTATAAAAAAGGGCTACTAAAAGGGTTTCTTAGGCCATAAAAATTCATATATTGTACGTTATTTTTTATATATAAGTAGTGTATTTTATATACAGTAGTGTATTTTATATACAGTAGTGTATTTTATATACAGTAGTGTATTTTATATGCAGTAGTGTATTTTATATACAGTAGTAAGTATTATTATTTACAGTAGGGAGAAAAAGTTATGATTTTGAATTAGTTTAGAGGGACTAAAGTAAGTCTTTTCATCCCTGAACTCAAAAAGTAGGGAGAAAAAGTAAAAGTAGGGCGAAAAAGTAAAGATTGCAACTTAATTATTTTATAAAAAGTAGAAAATGAATGGCTAATGTAATGAAGTTGTTAAAATCAGGTTGGCGTCACTGCTTTTTCGACTGTGTTTATCTTTGTTTATAACCTGCATCTAAATAAACTTCTATTTGAGTTTAATTCCAACTCATATTTTTTTTTAATATTGAATCTCTTATATCTGCTATTAAAAGTACTAATAATTATTGTTATTTATTAAAATATTAATAAAAACTTCGGCTTCGCCTCAAGAACCTACTTTTTCGCTCAGGGAATAATGGCTTACTTTACTCCCTAGGTGCATAAAAAAACTATTATTTAACTAAAATATTATGTATAAAAAGTTGCATTTTCGAGAAGCAAGGTGTGCATATATTATCCTTTAGCATCTTAGGTATGCACTTATTTTGTTCTTTTAGGGGTAATGACCACCATTTTGGAAACGCGATATATATTTGTGATTCAAATTTCAATACCTTAAAAGTGATACCCCACTCAAAAATCACAAAAAATATCAAATATTGCGATCAGTTCGCAATTGTACAATAAACTTACTAAAGACAGGAGATTTAAACCTCTGTCTCTGTAAATAATTTATTTAGCTTGGTTGCTATGACATTTGTTTTGTTTTGATTTGTATTATTTAAAAAAATAAATGTCAGTTGCCTTCTTCGAAGTGGCAACGATAGACGTGAATTTGTCTTTTCAATTTTCTTTCTCTATACTTTATCATTATTGTTTAAGTCCTTTGCTCGCCACTTAGTATAACTCAACATTTGTTGGTCCTTTGGGTTAGTGAACAAGCGCGATTACAGTGTGACAATGTTGACGCGGGCAAAAGGATTGGAGTTAGAACAGGCACGGAAGTTGGGTTTGAAGAGCGGAGAGGAAGCTAATTCAGAGTCGGCAGTTACAACAATACCCGTGGAAACAGGGGAGCCGGCAGGGGGTAGTGTGACGGAGGTGGCTTGCTCAAGATCTTCTCGAGCGTCTGTCTGCAGTGAGCAGAGGCGGCAGCTGGAGCTGCAGCTAAAGACAGAAGAGAAAATCGCGAGACTTCGCCAGGAGGCCCGGGATGAGAAAACTGCACTACTTCGTTTGGAACAGCAAATCGAAGAACTGAAGCTGCAGGAACAGAGTCGGCGGGGCTCACGCTGCATTAGCAGGACTAGCATTCGTACTGAAAACGACATGGCGGTTCCGGACATAACTGAAGAGCGAACTAAAACCTGGGTAAATTCCGTAACAGCGGAGAAGGTTGCAAAGGTAAAAAATAACATTAATTTTAAGACTGCTTGTCAAGTAGAGGGACAAGACAGTAAAACTAAGGTTAAGACTGTTGAGCCTAAGTTTGCGCACTTTCTTGCGCGGCAAACGGGGTTCAGAGAACTGCTACCGTTCTCGGGTGACCCGGTTGAGTGGCCGGCCTTTATTGCGCATTATGAAAGAACGGCACTAGCGTGTAATTATTCACCTGAAGAAAACGCTGTCAGGTTACAAAAAGCGCTAAAGGGGAAGGCACGTGAGGCTATTGAGGGATTACTTCCCTATCCTAACTGTGTGTCAACCGTACTAGACACGCTAAAAATTCGTTTTGGTAGGCCGGAGTATATAGTTAAAAGACTAATACTAAATGCTCAAAAAATAACAACGCTTAAAGATGAAAAGCTTGACAGCTTGCTTGACTTTGCGACTGCTGTGCTTAATATTGTTGTGGCACTACAAAATCTTAACTGCCCAGCGCACCTAGAAAATCCACAGTTGCTTGAGGACTTAGTTAATAAGTTACCACCTAGAATGCGCTTAGAGTGGGGTGAGCACATATTAACAACTAATGAATCTGGTCTTATACAATTTAACAGGTGGATGCAAAGAAAATCAAATGCACTTTGCATGGTTTCTACCCCAGTGTTTGTACAGGGACATTCAAGTGGACAACGGAAGGACTCGAAAACAGTGCTACTAGCCAGGGACGAGGTTTTGGCGCCAAATAGAGATGCAATAGAGAACGTCGCGACCGTGGACAGCGCTCATCAACCATCTGGAGATACACCTAGAAAACAAGTCTGCGTTTACTGCAACTCAGCCCTGCATACAGTGCGTAAGTGTAGTGAATTTCTTAAGATGTCTGTAACTGATCGTCGCAGTTGGGTGGCGGACGATAAAAGGTGCTATGTTTGCCTTTTAGCATCGCATTTTGCGGCCAGATGTAGACTTAAAAAACGATGTGGTGAAGGGGGCTGCAAGGCAAGACACAACGCTCTACTGCACGTAGAAAAGACAGCGATAAACATGACATCGGAGATAAGCAAACACGCCGAATATAAAAACGAACAAATAGGGGGCACGTCAATGTTGCCAAAATCCTGCAACGTCACCAAAGGTTCCAATGTGGTATTGCTCAGTGTATTGCCAGTCACTCTCAAAGGTCCAAGTAAAGAAGTAAGAACCTACGCTCTTCTTGATAGTGGTTCTTCGGTAACACTTTGTGATGCTAAAATAGCGCAAGAGTTAGGTTGCATCGAAGGGGATAAAGTTGCGGAAGATGCGTTAGAGTTACAGTGGGTGAATGGGCAGGTGGCTGTCAATGATTCATTTAGGATTAATTTAAGCATCAAAGGAACGCATCTCAGTAAATATTTTGAGCTAAAAAATGTGAGAACTGTTCCCAATCTTGCTTTGCCACAACAGACACTTAATACTAAGGATGTAACGGCGCAGTGGCCTCAATTCAACCGTGTACCTTTAAGTAATCTAAACAACATCAGGCCTACTTTATTAATTGGTCAAGATAACTGGAGGCTGTTAGTGGCGAGAGAGGTACTTGAAGGTCCGGCAGAGGGTCCAGTAGCTACTAAAACCAGGTTGGGTTGGACCCTTCACGGGAAAATGGAGGTGTCAAGTTGTCACGGGGAGCGGAGTGTGGCAAGTGTTTTGTGTATGCACGGTTTTAGCGATACTTATAGCGATATCTATTTACATGATCTGATAAAGACTTCTTTCGCATTAGATGACTATGGTGTGAAGCCAACCACTAACACCGAGAAAGCTGAAGACCAACGAGCGCGGAACTTACTTAAGATTACGACGAGAAGAAGAGAGCCTCATAGGTGGGAGACCGGGCTTCTGTGGCGAGATGACGAAGTCCGGATGCCAGCTAGCAGATCAGCAGCGATGCGAAGGCTCCATCTAATTGAAAAGCGAATGGATAGGGACTGCCAGTTCGCGATGGCATATACTGCGAAAATGAATGACTTCATTGATAAGGGTTACGCAAGAAAACTTTCTGGTAATGAAGTGAAGAGCTTGTTGACATCAAACAAAGCATGGTATCTTCCTCATATGCCCGTAGTGAATCCTAACAAACCAACCAAACTAAGAATCGTGTTTGATGCCGCGGCAAAGGTTAGAGGTGTTAGTCTGAATAGCTCACTGCTTAAGGGTCCAGATAACTTTTCATCAATGTTAGGAATAATTTACAAATTCAGGCAGGGTGAAATAGCCTTCAGTGGTGATATTAGGGAGATGTATTGCCAGATAGGCATAATAAGTGAAGACCAGCCAGCGCAATTGTTTCTTTGGAGAGGCACAGAGCGACAGACGCCACCAGAGATTTATGTAATGCAAGTGATGATTTTTGGAGCTGTTTGTTCACCATTTGCTGCCCAGGAAATCAGGAACATTAATGCGAAGTTATTTGAAGACACATATCCAGAGGCAGTTGGTGCCATTTGTGAAAGACATTACATGGATGATTACCTAGACAGTGTACATTCGGAAGAAGAGGCTATCCAGCGGATTAAAGAAGTTGCGCGCATACACGCTTCTGGTGGTTTCATAATGCATGAGTGGCTCAGCAACTCAGAGTTGGTATTGAACTCTACAAGGAATATTAACGTCAGTGAGGAAAATTCACCAACAACGAGTGCGACAATGAAAGAACTGGGTAATGCTGGGATAGGATTGGTTAAAGGTAAAGTTTTAGGTTTATTGTGGGACCCTAGAAGTGACACGCTTAAGTATGAACTAAGGTTTAGCAAGCTGAAGCCAGGCGTATTAAACGAGCAGTACAAACCAACAAAACGTGAAGTGACCCAAGCAGTTATGGCGGTGTTTGATCCGTTAGGATTAGCGGCGAACATCATGGTACAAGGCAAGATGCTCATGCAACGATTATGGCGCGCAGGAATAAGCTGGGACCAGCCTCTCCTTGAAGAGCAGAAACCTGTGTGGCAGCGTTGGATTCGCGATTTGGAAAAAATTCGGGCGCTTGAGGTACCACGGTGCTATAAAGGTTCGGTTTTAACTGCTGCAGACATTAGTTTACATGTGTTTTGTGATGCCAGCGAAGAGGCATATGCTGCAGTAGCATACTTTAGGGTAGTGGGAAGCACGGGTGTTGAGGTTTCGTTTATAGCCGCAAAGTCACGGGTAGCGCCTTTGAAGCCTGTCACGGTCCCTAGGCTAGAACTGCAAGCGGCAGTTTTGGGCAGCAGATTAGCCAAAAATATTGTGGAAAACCACAGCATAGCTATAACATCTCTAAATTTATGGACTGACTCCCAAGCTGTGTTGTGTTGGTTAAAATCGGGGCCTCATAGGTTCAAGACGTTTGTAGCTCACAGGGTCGCAGAAGTTCAAGAACTGACCAAAGATGCAACGTGGCGGTGGGTTCCAAGCCAGCTAAATCCTGCAGATCTTGCAACAAAATATCATTCCAATTACAATCCAACATTCTGGATGGAGGGGCCACAGTTTTTACAAGTGAAAGAGCAAAGCTGGCCAAAACCAAATGTACACCACGAGGCAACATTAGATCGGCAAGTTTTAGAGATAAAACCTCAAACTGTTAATGTAATCACCACTAAAAAGGAGGATTATTTAGAAGCTCTGCCATCAGTGTTTTGCACCAATCGATGGCTGAAATTAGTGCGAAGCACAGCCCGCATGTTAAAGTTTATTGATCTGTGCAGAAAACATGTGACAGAAAAGAAGATCGACCCTAGTGATATCAAGAGAGCAGAAGTGTGCTGGAGTAAGTTAGTGCAGCGAGAGTGCTTTCTGACTGATGTTAAAGATCTCCAAGCGGAAAGAAAACTTAGCATGAAGAGCAGGCTAATAGGGCTTTCCCCATATTGTGACGAAGCAGGAGTGCTACGCGTAGGCGGTCGTGTCGAAAGGATAAAGGATGTCAGTTGGGATGCGCGTCATCCTGTTATTTTAGCACCAGAACACAGGTACACCGAGCTACTAATTCTCCACTATCATTGCGCTTTAGGACACGCGAACAACAACACTGTTATCAATAACGTCCGGCAGAAATTTTGGATTCCAAGACTACGGCAAGTAGTCAAGAAAGTTGTTAGTAGGTGTATGGAATGCCGAGTCAAAAAAGCTAAGCCAAACCCACCTTTAATGGCGGCATTACCAGCTTGTCGCTTAGGGCACCATATGAGACCTTTTACATTTACAGGTTTAGATTATTTCGGTCCTTTCAACGTGACTATTGGAAGAAGACGCGAGTTGCGGTATGGTGTTTTGTTCACGTGCTTAACAGTACGAGCTGTACACCTGGAGATAGCAAATTCGCTAACCACTGATAGCGCCATACTTGCCATTAGAAGATTTATAAGTCGCAGAGGGGAGCCGAAAGAATTCTGGTCAGACAACGGCACTAATCTTCGAGAGGCCGAGAGTGAACTCCGTAGAGCTCGTTTGGAGATCAATCAGGACAGGCTAGAACAACATCTAGCTCGGTACCACGAGACAAAGTGGAAATTCATATCCCCGGCGTCACCTCACATGGGTGGTGCTTGGGAAAGATTAGTAAGATCAGTAAAGACGGCACTAAATGCCATTATGTCGGATAGAGTTGTCAGAGAGGAGGTACTTTCAACATTAATGGTGGAAGCAGAAAATATTGTCAATCAAAGACCATTGACGGACGTACCAGTGGAGTCAGAAGCTGATGAGGCACTTACGCCAAATCATTTTCTAAGGGGGTCATCTAGCGGATCACCATCACCGGGTGTTTTTACTGATGATGATCTAAACCTAAGACGGCAATGGAGAATTGCTGAGCGATTGGTTGACCACTTTTGGCATAGATGGGTGCGCGAGTATATGCCGACATTAACGCGAAGAACCAAGTGGCAGAAACCAAGTAAACCAATTAAGGAAGGTGACCTGGTGGTGCTGGTAGACCAGAGAGGCAAAAGGAACACTTGGCCGAGAGGAGTGATCGCTGCCACTTTCCCCGGACAGGATGGTCAGGTGAGGGTTGTTGATGTCCGTACAGTGAACGGTGTTCTTCGAAGACCAGCGACTTCGATCGCAAAGATTGATGTACAATGAACCACATACTCTTTGGGGTGGGAAAATTGTAAATAATTTATTTAGCTTGGTTGCTATGACATTTGTTTTGTTTTGATTTGTATTATTTAAAAAAATAAATGTCAGTTGCCTTCTTCGAAGTGGCAACGATAGACGTGAATTTGTCTTTTCAATTTTCTTTCTCTATACTTTATCATTATTGTTTAAGTCCTTTGCTCGCCACTTAGTATAACTCAACAGTCTCAACTCCTACACTGACTGTTTCTCTTTCACACTTGATCTCTTCTCACCGGCACTGAAGATGACTATTTGTAGTTGAAAGTTTGCTTTGTACAATAAACTTACTAAAGACAGGAGATTTAAACCTCTGTCTCAACTCCTACACTGACTGTTTCTCTTTCACACTTGATCTCTTCTCACCGGTACTGAAGATGACTATTTGTAGTTGAAAGTTAGCTTTGTACAATAAACTTACTAAAGACAGGAGATTTAAACCTCTGTCTCAACTCCTACACTGACTGTTTCTCTTTCACACTTGATCTCTTCTCACCGGTACTGAAGATGACTATTTGTAGTTGAAAGTTAGCTTTGTACAATAAACTTACTAAAGACAGGAGATTTAAACCTCTGTCTCAACTCCTACACTGACTGTTTCTCTTTCACACTTGATCTCTTCTCACCGGTACTGAAGATGACTATTTGTAGTTGAAAGTTAGCTTTGTACAATAAACTTACTAAAGACAGGAGATTTAAACCTCTGTCTCAACTCCTACACTGACTGTTTCTCTTTCACGCTTGATCTCTTCTCACCGGTACTGAAGATGACCAACTAGTTTTTTTCTGTCTTTTAGATATATGTGGTGTGTACATTTAGTTATATTATTCAATGAAAGTTGTTTTACCATCTTCTTTGTGCTTTTGAACGAGCTGAATTTGGTGAAGTCAGAACAGCCATTTGCTTCGAGTGGTTGAATATTACACAGGTCGTTCCGACGAACATTAGAACATTTGCGATCATGAGAACAGACGTGGGACCATGACAATATAACCATTGCGTACTCGGTTCTAAATAACAAATAAAAAACAACTATATTAAAAAACATAAATTATAACATAAAGCCTTAAAATTTCGGAATAAATATTAACGAATTATATTTCAAGAGAGACATTAATTATGTCAAATTTTAAATTGTACTGAACTGATTTAAATGTTTTGTAAATTATGCTTATTTTATAAATAAAATGTATTGCTTAGCCGTAGTCTATTTTGATGAAGGCTGCTTTAGAAACCCGGTCGAAAACCCAAACCCGGTCGATTGTTACAATGAAAATTTTTTGTATGAAGACGTTGTTTGGTTATTGAACTACACCTCTTTCATGATTTATTAAGAATAACTTATTTTCTTAAATTAACTTTATAAATGTAACATAAAGTGACAACTTATTTTTTATACAAACTTGATGACCTCCTAGATGAGCTTTGGACTCTTCCTTATCTAGAAGTTCAGTTGTTTAAATAATTTATTAAGCAATTTTAAATGAGACTCGAAAACCCAAAATTTTGCGAGTGAATTTGTACAATGTTAAAAGATAATTATACAAAATAACATGAAATTGTGTATTATTACTTAAGAGTAATTTAAAATCATACGAAATAACATTCGACGATTACTTGGTTTGATATAAACTAAGATGGCCTCCTTGAAGAGTTTTGAACTCTCTCTTATCTTAAATTTTAGTCGTATTAAATAATTTTTAATTATGGATAGGAAGGCTCACATGTTACTGGTATATTTGTAAAATATTAAAAGATCAAAACCAAATTATAATCATTTTTGTCGAATTACATAAGAGTAATTTAACATCACATAAGAAGTAATATTTAACAATAACTTATATTGATAAAAATAAAGATGTTCTCCTAAATGAGGTATGGACTCTTCGTATTTTCAGTGGTTTTAAATCATTTTAAATTCTAGCAGTAAAACTCAAATTACATTGGAGTAATTTAACATCATACGAAATAAGATTCAATAATAACTTACTTTGATAAAAACAAAGATCGCCTCCTAGATCAGGCAAATATTCGTTTTCAATGGGTAAAGCAGAAAGGCAAAGTGTGATCCCAACAATGACAGCTGGTAAACCCCACGCATATAATCCGTATTTTTTAAACTTGGAAGAACCGAATTCATTCTTCTTTTCAAGTACACTGTAACAAAAGACAATAACATTAATAGTACATTACGTGTCGAGTGCGGAAAGTAGCATTTTGCATGCGAGTGTGGAGCATGCACCCGAGCGACAGCGAGGGTAGTAAAACCCCACGAGCAATGCAAAATGCCGTTTTCGCACGAGTTGCGTACCGTACTTTATCCACGATTGTTAGATTCAAATAATAAATACAGAAAAAAATAAACTTGCTGCTTCTTTACCGCCCTAGGGTGGTAAAGAAGAGGAATTCTTCAGAACTATGAGACGCGCATGCGCAATGAATACAAGTACGTAAAGAATCACTTTCTACGCATCTAAACAGAGATACAATGTTTATATTTCGTATCAATCGTAGATAAAAGAACATTAAATTAAGTAAATTTCAAACTTATTAGTGTAAATTTAGTTTTTAATTTGTAGATGTACAATACATCTAATTACATACTACTCTCGCTTCTCTTCTCATGCAAGGCAAGGCTTACCGAGGTGAGTTCATAGCTATAGCGGATACGTAATTGCGGAGACCCGAAGGGATTCATCTATGGCAACTCTTTTGCGGTGCCTTAGAAAGTTGGTTCCAAACCTTCTTTTTTGCGGTGCCACTTTAAAACCTGAATGAAACCTTCACTTCGACCTCTTCTTATTTCCTTTCTGTTTTTATTTTAAAATTGATTTATTATAATATATTTGTATCTGTATCAGTTCATCTGTTCCTGCATTATTTTTATTAGTATCTGAGTTTTATCTGTTTTTAATCTACGTTTTTTTTTAATCAGTGTTTTATTTTTATCTGTGTATTGTCCATGTTTTTAATATCTGTGCTTATTGTATCTGTTCCTACATTATTTTTAATATATACCTATTTCTTATTTATATAATAATGAAAGTCCTTATCAATAATCTTATTATATAAGTATTTTTTAAGCAAGAGAACTAAATTCAAGCTGAAAAACGATGTTATAATTGGCTTTGTTTATAACCTGACCGACCGAAACTCGAGGGGAGGGAAACAACGACTCCGTCCACCGTCTCGGCGGTTCTCCGAATATATATTTTTATCTATATAGCCCTCCGCAAATACGTATCCGCTAGCTGTGAACCCACCTTTAACACTTCTTACAAATGTGAATATTTTGATCTTCCAACCCGGGTTTCTTCATCGACCCATCTAAGTGTTCTGCGTGTTCGGATGTAAAAGCATCGGAATTGAAAGAAACTTTATATCAATTTGCTACTGCAGTATTTCTCAATTGCTCAAAAATAGTAGGGGAAGATCTTTTCCACTGGGGTGGCACTAGTCGTGAGTGTGAGACAAAATTGCTTTCTATTAATTGGCTTAATGAAAATATGTCTTCTTTCAATTGTAGCTTGTCTTCTGCCCCCTACCATTTCCGTGTGAAAACTGCTTTTATAAATACATATATACTAAATCTAAGTTCTGCCCATTAAAATAATTATAGTAGGCATTGTGCTACAATATTTAAAAACAGTACAAACCTGAAAGCCCATAGTATGTCGAAACACATAACATTTAGCCATGAAGAAATGGCCAAAATACAGAAATGCAACAGGTAACCTATAAAAATAAAATAATCACAATACAGAATTAATTATAACAATATTATTAAACAATTTGTGTGAGTGTGAGACACCAAGGTTAGCTCATTGCAGTGTGCAAACACGGTATTACATTGCTGAACATTATTATTATTAATTGGATCACTAATATTGTATTCTAAAATTGTTGTGGATCTTCTATAATAAATACTTAAAATAGACTGCCAATTGGTGTGGCACATAGCTTCACATCCAATCACTTACTTTATTGATTTTATGCTTTTACGTAATTATTTTCTAATTTGTTTAATTGTTTCCCCCGTTTTGCTTCCGAGCTTACTTCAGACACGGAACCGAAAATGATCCCTGAATTCTGGAACGGATTTCTGTTTTAGAATTTTTGAAATCGGAGACATAAAATATTTCGTTCTTCAGAACGATCACATAGCTTCCGTTACCTTCGATGAGCTCGGAATCAAAATCACTAATACCAAGTTATACAATCATTTTGGTGCGCAGATTAAGTTCATGGTAATGGTAGAAATAAATACTAGTTAAATCTAGAAACAAAACATCGTCGCCATTTTGAAATACCGCCGACCAGATTTTAAAAGTGAGAACTTACAATTCTTTCCATTTGTACAATGTAGTCACTCACTTGACATTTTGATTCCTGCTTAAAACTTTGTTATGTTAATACAGTTATTCGGTGGTACTGAAAAGTACCTTTTCGAGGCTCTTGGTAGGTACTGGGTTATCGCAGTAGTTGAGCCATGTCCGTGCGTCATTCACGCGTCTAGACCAGTAGGTGGTCTAGACGTTACCTACTGACTTAATTGGTGTTATTACGCACTTCCATGGGACAACGGCAAATGTTGATATATGGCGCGTGACGAAGCTTCGAGTGCTTTGATTCAATGTGTAGACGCGAGTGTCCGAGGCGTATTATATAAACGGTGGCTATAGTATTTAGTACGTTTAGGTCGCTTTCCTTGTTTTCAGTTTAAGACCGAATGTAAATACCATCGTCGCTTGCACCTGATACCTCACTGTCTTTCAACATTTTTAGGGTCCGTAGGCAAAACCAAGGACCCTTATATTTTCCTGCGTGTGTCTGTCCGTCCGTCCTGTCACCTGCTCTCACGGCTACACCTTTCGTCCGATCACTTTGAAATTTGGCATGTATGTGTCTCGTACCTACCCACATATTTTAAAAATATAGCGACTTAAAAAAAATATTTTTCAAAAAAATTAGGGTAAAAAAACTTAAGGGTTAACATTTGTTTTATTTTTTTTCGACACCGTGAGGGGTATCATATGAAAGGTTACGTCGAGCTGATTACAAAAATATATAATTCTTTGGTTATAACTTTGATAGAGCGAGTGTAGGCAAGTTTGAAGTGGGTGTGAAACGTGCCCCCCCCCCTCTATCTCGCTTATGTGAAGTGCAAAAAATCTGAAAAAATTCCTAAACATTCTTCGACCAAAAGTAAAGATACCACTTTTTGGAAATTTCGAAAAAAATATTATTTTATTTTTTATTGACAAAATACGATTTTTTTTTATAACTATGGTCTTTTCGATGTATTTATATGGCTGTAGTCCGGCTCAGTGGCAAAAAAATACTTTATCAGAAGTTTGTTTATGTGTTTTGAGAATATCAGACCCATAGGATAGTTCAAAGTAAGCTTTTTAGCATTTTAGAAAATACCATCAATAGGTACTACTTAAACTATACAGGGTTGCCTACGGACCCTCGCTGTGTACTGACTAGCACACACTTGACCTGTTTATTAATTCTTTAAAATAAGAAATTTACAAGTTTTTAAATTTTGCAATCACTTTCATTTACACGAATCTGGTAAGTATTTATAAAAGTCCTCAAAAAGGTCCTTTTCAAGATCTTTTTGGAGCATATGATGTACAGGACTAGCATTGGTTGAGCCCCTGTAATTTAACCCCTATCGCATTAAATATCTTGCTCTTACTGTTCTAGAATCACATTATAACTTTGATACCGTGCTCACTTCTCTTCTATTGGCGCAACGTCGACTGCAATGTCTTTCACTATTCCTTTGGAGTCTGCGTGCTCATGCTATTTTGGGTAACCATTTATCGTGTCTAATCTTTACAGGGCCGTTTCTAGGTGTTTTGCCGCCCTAGGCGAGAATAAAAAAATCCCCCCCCCACTCCCTATTACTATCAACCCCTTCTCCTTTTGTCATCCAGAAGAAATTAATTTTTAAATATAATAATAATTTGTATGTATTTAAAGTAAATCTTAAATAAAAAAAAGCAAAAATTAAATAACTAAATAGGGACTGTTATATTTTATTTCATTTTAAATATCTCTTATAACTTTAGTAATATTTTAGATTCTTTCTTTTAACTTTCTTTGGCTGTTTAGTATCTTTATTTTAGGGAGTCTTTAATAAAATGTCTAATGCCCAGCTGGTAAGTAATGTATTTTTCTAATAAAATTGTGGCTAGTCCCATGAATCTTTATTGGCTCATAGAACTGCCCCGATAGATTAATTTGAATTTCTCATAAAAAATAAATAACAAAATAAAAAAAAAAAAAAAAAAAAAAAAAAAAAATGCATCCCATTTGTTTTGGCCAATTTTCAACCAAAAGCGTTCTTAATTTGTCTCCTCTTGAGTTTATTTAGTAAAAGTAAACACTTATTAAGTAATTGTTCGGTATATGCTTTTGAAAACAGTTCGATTTTTAAATTTTTCCTATATTTATTTTTTCCCCTCCTAATTTGCTCAGTTTTTTCGTTTTTTGCTCAAGCATTAAATTTTCCTCCTTTCTTTTGTCGCCCCTAAAAGTTTGCCGCCCTAGTCTTGCCTATTAGTAGAAAGGGCCCTGAATCTTTATCCATTCTAGGATCACGTTAAAATGTTGATAATGCGTGCTTGCTCCTCTTCTGACCGGAAGAGAAGCAAGCTCGAGACCGGAGACGACCGGAATTTTATTTATTTCATCTAATCAGTGATTGAACGCCCAATGGGAAATTCCCGCATAAGTCTACGCATACTTTCTCTACGTGCTCAAACTGTATTCAACGACTTCTTTACAAGAAACCGGATGCTATCCCTTTTTTTTTTTGGAATTCCCAACGCCAGGCGTCTTGGGGTTAAGTGAGAGAGATGTTGGCCTGTTGAGCCCTAACTGGGTGAAATCTTCTGGACATATTGCGCTGTTAGCATTTAGTGAAATTAGCTAATTGCACTTCGACAAACGATGTAAATGTAAGGTATGATGGTATGACAGGTCCCTCTCAAAAACTGTCTTTCTCAGGGCCACGGTATTATAACAAAACCACGGACCTGCGGCTCGCGCCGTATCAACTTACTGCCTTTATTTATTTTATATTCTATATACTATATTCTATATTCCATATACACTTCTGATATTCCTGAACATCCTGACACCACACTCGCATCTTTTGCCGATGATAAATGTATTATAGCGTCTCACAAATCATCCAGAACTGCTTCCGACCATGTACAACAACATCTCTCACTCCTAGAAACATGGCTAAACAAATGGAGGATTAAAATTAACGAGAATAAAAGCATCCATCTAACATTCAGTTTAAGACACGGCAACTGCGAACCTGTATTCCTAAACCAAACTCCTATTCCTCAATCTAGCACTGTCCGCTACCTCGGGATACACCTGGATCGGCGTCTAACATGGGCACACCATACAAAACTCAAACGACAAGACTGCAACAGACGTTACAAACTTTTATACAGACTCCTACACCATATATCGAAACTCAACATGCATAACAAATTACTCATTTATAACACCATAATTAAGCCCATATGGTCATACGGCATTGAACTTTGGGGTTACACCAAGCGTTCCAACTCCTATCGTATCCAAACCATCCAATCTAAAATCCTAAGAAGAATAACCAATGCTCCTTTCTATGTCTCCAACCTTATCCTCCACAGAGACCTTAAAGTCCCATTTATTCGTGACCTAGCCTCCTCTCGATACAAAAGCTTCCATGACTCCATATCCCACCCTCCTAATCCTTTAGTCCAAAACCTATCCTCTCCATCCATTCCACAAAAATCAAGTTATTAAATATTATGAGTACTATCGATGGATAACTTCTCATCTCATGTCACATCACAAGTCACTGTAAATATTCTGAACATATCTGTATTGCTTATAACATGTACTAATGTAGTCGCAATAATCTAATAAACGAAAAAAAAAAAAAAAAAAAAATTATAAATCTTAATTGTGGTCCTGAAAAGCACCTTTTTTAAGTTAAATCCTGTTCCTGCATCATGATATGTTAGTGCGTCATTATCTTATAACTTTGTTTCTAATTCTGTAAATGCGGGTCGATAAAAGCTGCTTACATTATTTATAATACATATTAGACAATTTAAATTACGAAA
Source organism: Gerris lacustris (assembly GCA_951217055.1). Taxonomy (NCBI): domain Eukaryota; kingdom Metazoa; phylum Arthropoda; class Insecta; order Hemiptera; family Gerridae; genus Gerris; species Gerris lacustris. The sequence continues at coordinate 11,789,473 of OX578277.1, forward strand.
TATTGTTTGCGTCATTAGCCAACTAATAATGACTAAATATAGTTTTGTGGTTGTTCCTATTATAGCAATTATATCAGATAATAAATTTTCCCCAGGAAATATTCATTTAAATGCTTCAATTAGTTTTTAAAATTAAATCATCGTGGTCGTTATATTTATACGGAACAACATGTTAAATGTTATTTTACATTATAATTATTATTACATTGGTTGAATGTGCATGTATAAAAATAAATAAATAATAAAATACAAAGATTTATAAAAAATTGGGTACGGGTACCCCGTACCCGATTTTTTTATTGGAACTTTTCCTCATTTCGGAGGCCACTAATGTGGCTCTCCTCCTCAATATCATTTTTCAAAAAATAGTTATACATTATTTTATTTATTTTATTTCATTTATTTAATTACATATTTGAATTTTGGCGGTATTAAGACAGATGTAAACAAACTTAAGAATCACACTAATTAATAATTATGTTCGCTTATATAACTTTTAAACTAATTAATGGAATTTCATCGGTTTTGTTTTTTTATATTTGTTCCTTATTTTTTATCAGTTCCAACTATATACTATATGCCAAAAACGTAACTACACTACTTACTACTACACACTTATACTTTCGGTATTATTAAACGTCAAAGTTTCAAAATGGCGGCCAATATCAAAATGAAATTTAGTGGATTTGTTTGTCATATAAAGAGAAGTACATTAGTGCCTAATTTCAACTCACAACAATCGTACCACGTTTCAATTTTATTCATTTTTCTAACTCAACAAACTGGATTCAAGATGGCGGAAAATGTTGATTTTCCGTGTGGCACGGTAACAAATGGTTTTTGTACCAAGTTTCTACTCTCTAGCTTAAAAACTGTGGAAGTTATGTATGATACAGACAGACAGACATGCAGCTAAAAAACACTTAAATTGTCTTAAAAACACCCAAAACGGATAATTCCATTGAAATCTCGGTTTCGGATTTTTTGGGGTGAAAACAATATTTAGAGGAGCCAAGTATCAAAGGCGGACATTCGACATTTTTTCCGAATTTCAGTTATCGATTGTTTCTTATAGATTTTTGGCTGCTGCATCAGATTCTGCTATCCATTTGCATAAAAAAACGACCAGAAAAGGGGTAAAAATGCAATAATATTTGTAGTTTAGTTTCAAATACGGACAAGTCAACACACGTTTTGCTTCAAAAGTGGACATAACCTTAACAGCCAATCAGGAGGCTGCATTTTACTAACTCTTTTCCATGATGCACTGCGACCTTTAAGATCTGAATACCTACTCCTACCATATTTGGCACACATGTTTAGAAAAATGATACCCCATGAAAATCGAGAAATTAATTATAGCTCTAAATTTGGTGGCACTACCCCGCAAAAACTCTGAATAACGTGAAAAAAAAAAAAATAAAAAACATTTCTACAATATTATTATTCTAACAATTATTTTCCACGTCGTTTTGAGTCTATAGAGAATGTACAGGAAAAAAATCATTGCTCTAAAACCTGTAGAATTTGAGCTACAGTTTTTCGGCTCTCCTGTAAAATTTTGAAATGTGCTCTTGTCCGTCTTTGATACTAGCTCTGTGTGAAGAAAAGTAAAAATATATATATATAATTAAATTGTTTTAACTGAAAGGAGCAATATCTATCTTTGATTAGATTCACTTCAGATTGACTTATAAATTTTAAATTAAAATAATTGTTATATTTAATGAAACAATAAGAAATGGTCTTACCAAAAACGTTGCACATCATTCCGAGAGATTGTCCAAAGATAAGGGTTACAGCTAACATCATATACGCTATCATAACTGATAGAAGATAGCACATTGTCGACTTTCCATGATCAGATTGATTCAACTGCGGTAAAATCCAATAGACAAGGAGCGTCAACGCGAAAAATGGTATCGAAATCAAAATACAAGTTATATAAAACGTATTACGCCATGATATCGGATCTACTGATTGAATCGTTAATTGATTATCAATCGATTCGTCGTTGTCATTTCGTTCTGACTGTGCAGTTGAATTCTGTGCATGTTGTAATTGAATGATTTTTCTACCATCGCGGGTTTTGTAGTTGGCTGGTTTCAATGTTTGTCCTCCAGGTAGTAAATGTCTATGTCTTTCATCATCTTCATTTGATGAAACTAACGTTTTTTGTGTATTCGTAGTTTTATTGAAATCATCAGACGTTTTATTATTATTATCAGACGTTTTATTAGAATCATCAGTTAGTTTCTTAGTAGGATCAATCGTTTTATTATAATCATCAGCTGTTTTATTATCATCAGCTGTATTAATATCTTGTTTAATTGTTTTATTTGTAGGGTCAGACGTTTTATTAGCAAGATCAATAGTTTTATTAATAAAATCAATTGTTTTGTTCGTACTATCAGCCATATTATTAGCAATATCAATTGCTTCAGTAACAGGATCCACTTCTATACCAGAAAGATCAACAGTGTTACCATCTGAATCCATTATTGCCCTAGATAGATCAACCGTATTATTAGTAGAGTCAGTATTATTAATTAAAGAATTAATAGTTCTATTCATTAGAATAATAGTTAGATGAACCGTTTTATTATTAAGATCAGTCGTTTTATTTGCAGGATTAAAGGTTTTAGAAACTTGATTAACCGTTTTATTCGTAGAATTTTCAGGTTTTATATTTTCCCCTAGTCCATCCATTTCACTATTTTGAAAATCATACCCATATTCAAGATTATATTTATAATGTTGATTGGTCTTTATGTCTTCTATGTCACCTTCCTTCTCACTGTGAAAAGCTTTTAATTCATCTTCTTGTTTGACTTTCTCTTTTTCGTTTGTCATTATCCTTTCTTCAGGCTTAATTTTATCATTTTGATTTGTCATTATGCCTATGTCACCTTCATTCTCACTAAAAAGAGCTTTTAATTCATCTTCTTCTTTGACTTGCTCTCTTTCGTTTGTCATTATCCTTTCTTCAGGCTTCATTTTATCATTTTGATCTGTCATTTTGCCTTCGTCACCTTCCTTCTTGCTATGAAGAGCTTTTAATTCATCTTCTGGGTTAACTTTCTCTCTTTCAATTATCCTTTCATGAAGATTCGTCTTCTCATTTTGATCTGACTTTATCTCATCTTTAAGAATCACTTTATCATTTGGATCTGTCTTTATGTCTTCATTATGACCTTCCTTCTCGCTATGGAGAGGTGTTATATCATGTTCTTGATTGACTTTCTCACTTTCGTTTGTCATTGTCCTTTCTTTAGGCTTAATTATGTCATTTTGATTTGTCATTATGCCTTCGTCACCTTCCTTCTCACTATGAAGAGCTTTTAATTCATCTTCTTGAGCGACTTTCTCTTTTTCGTTTGTCATTATCCTTTCATCAGGCTTAATTTTATAATTTAGATCTATCATTATGCCTTCGTCACTTTCCTTCTCGCTCTGAAGAGCTTCTAAATCATCTTCTGGGTTAACTTTCTCTCCTTCATTTATCCTTTCTTGAAGATTCATCTTCTCATTTTGATCAGCCTTTATCTCATCTTTAAGAATAACTTTATCATTTGTATCTGTCTTTAAGTCTTCATTATCACCTTCCTTCTCGCTATGCAGAGGTGTTATGTCATCTTCTTGATATACTTTCTCACTAGCATTTGTGTTTATCTTTTCTTGAAGATTCATCTTCTGAAATTGATGTGTATTTATCTCATCTTTAAGAATCACTTTATCATTTGTATCTGTCTTTATTTCTTCATAATCACCTTCCTTCTCGCTATGCAGAGGTTTTATATCATCTTCTTGATTTACTTTATCACCAACATTTGTGTTTATCCTTTCTTGATGATTTATCTTCTGAAATTGATGTGTATTTATCTCATCTTTAAGAATCACTTTATCACCTTCATTAATCTTAATTCTATTTATAATTTTCTCAGCATGATCAGTATTTATCACACCATCTTGATTTACTTTATCACTTTGTTCTGCCTTTATCTGATAATCAATATTTACTTTTTCATCTTCATCACTTGTAATCTCATCATCAGAATCATCTTCCATATTTCCCATCATCGTTCCATATTCTGGAACATCTTCAACGTGAAAAATTCGTGAATTATCATCATAATTTACCGAAAATCTGTCATTACTTCCTATGTGATCATTGTCATTCAACGATCTTTTTGTCCTTGGTGCTAAAAGCTTACGATTAGTGTCATCTTCGCCATTGAAATCTGCATGTCGGTCAGACGTCGTCTTGGTTGGGGTTTTACCACTGGATAAAGGCAAGTCTATTATTAGAGGCACGTCGTCTAAGTGAATATCGTTTTCCACAATTCCAAGGACGTCAGCATTCAATTCAACTACTGACCAAACATCTTCCTTATTCCGATTCATCCAATTCCTTCTATTATTTTGTCTACTAACATAATATTTATTAAAATAATCCTTTGAATTCACTTCTAAATATTTTATAACATACATTTTATCCTTATGTCTATTTACATTTACTAACTTATTCTTATCCCATTTAAAAGTGCTTTTATCATTATTTTTACCAATTGTACCGTTCATCTTATCACGGTAATGTTTTGATTCTTTGTCGTTATTTTCAGATCTTGTTGAATCCTTTGTCATTCCTTTCGACATCTTTTCAGATCTTGTTAAATCCTTTGTCATTCCTTTCGAAATCTTTTCAGATCGTGTTAAATCCTTTGTCATTCCTTTCGACATCTTTTCAGATCGTGTTAAATCCTTTGTCATTCCTTTCGACATCTTTTCAGATCTTGTTAAATCCTTTGTCATTCCTTTCGACATCTTTTCAGATCGTGTTAAATCCTTTGTCATTCCATTCGACATCTTTTCAGATCTTGTTAAATCCTTTGTCATTCCTTTCGACATCTTTTCAGATCTTGTAAAATCCATTTCAATCCCTTCCGAAATATTTTGAGTTCTTGATGGTCCTGTTAAATCCTTTAAAATGATTCGAGATTTATCATAGTATTTAGAAGATTTTTCTAATCTTTCAAGTTCATTTCGAATATTATTATAATTGATTTTCGAAGTAATATAACCATTTAAATTATAATTCATCGATTTATCGATTAAATTATAATTATTAATCGATATATCATTTAAATTTTGATTTACATAATTTAAACTAGGGAAATCTGCTTTTTGCCCTTTTAATATAATCGATAAGGGCAATCGATCTCTCGTTATGTCAATATTCATAGCATATCCAAAAAATTTCTGAACAATTATATAATTTAAAAAAATAAAAATGAATATTAATTTCAATATCATTATAAAAAAATAATATATAATATATTCATTAAATTACAAATTCATTTTAATTACGTCTATATTATCAATTATACGATAAAATATGTATATTATATCAAATTAAATTTCATTTAGATTCATAATTTTCTGTAAATACCACGTTTTTTTTTTTCGTAAATTCCACTTTTACTAATGTACAGTTTTATTTAAAAAATAATCCAAGTACATAAAATAAACACTATAATTAAATTTGTTGTAAACAAAAACAATAAAATAATTAAATTTGTTTATTATTAAATAAATTGTTTAATAATCATAACCGTATATATTACATAAAACTTAACACTTTTAAACAATGTTATGAGCAAACAAATACTGAATTTTAAAATTGTATGTTTCGATATATCGTATGTTTTGGTTAAAGTTTTAGATGTACAAATCGGATACTAAGCGGAGTCGACTTTTACTGTTAGCCGGCGTACGACTGACTGAATGAATGTCGTATTCGTTCTTACCAAACTGGTTTTTTCCCACTAATTTTTTTTATTTTTTTATCATTACTATTTTTTCTACTCTCGATATATCGAAGTTTTACACTACGTATTACATAATATTATTATACATATCGATGTAATATGTCGAAGTGATTATAATAAAACAATTTATTTTTAAATACATACAGATTGATTCTTATTTATAATTCATTTGTTTATTACAATATACATTATAAAATGATATTATATCGATGTTTATTGAATCAACCACTTCAATAGATATCGATATTTTTTAAAGAACTGTTTGAATTTTCTTTATGATTGATTCTCCTTAACGATATAAAGTATGTCCACGGATACGTGTAAATTCCTAAAAAAATAAATTTTTGAAGAGAAATCTCGCTTCATAAAATCTTCTTCTTGTTCTTAAATGAAGATTTATAGAATTACTTTTTGTTCAAAATTTATAGTGTAAGTACCAACAGTGGCATAGGAACGGGGGGGGGGGAATCGGCCTTGAGCCCCCCCCCCGTCAGATTTGAAGGGGCTATAAAAGTACAAATAAAATAAAAATTAGTACAGGGGTTTATGTCTAAAACTGCTTAAAATGCTGTTTTTGAACGTTTACTTTCCAAAATTTTTTCGGGGACCCCCAGACCCCCCTTTTATAGGGGTGGGGGGATAGAGAGGGCATGCTGTAGTCTGGCACCTTAATTTCTAGAAATCGAGCACTGACAAAGAGTATGTACCCCCCCCCCCCCCCCTAGTGGAGGTGCCAAGCCACCCCCGTCAAAAATGAATTCCTACGCCCCTGAATACCCAAAAAGTACAATTTTCTAAAATCGAACAAACGGAAACAGGACCAATTTCGACTATTCAAGAAAATTAATTATTTATAATTTTATCAGCAATTTAAAACCGTGTTTGTACACTGCAATAGGCTAGACAATTTGTGAGAGACACCAAGGGATGTGCCACGCAAGTGTGACACATAGGAACTGTTCCAACATCAGACATAACGTCATTAAGATGTTGGCTCGGCATTACGCCATGTCCTGCATCGTTTCGTCACGTCCGACTCATCAGGGGCCCTACGATGCCCACCCAACTCTGGACCTATACCAGATCAAAAAGAAAATATTGATATAGGGCTTGTCAGAGACGAGCGTGCTCTCATACCGCCAACAAGCCCTATATCAACCTTTTCTTCTTGATCTGGTATAGGTCCAGAGTTGGGTGGGCATCGTCGGGCCCCTGATGAGTCGGACGCGACGAAACGATGCAGGGCATAGCGTAATGCCGAGCTAACATCTTAATGACGTTATGTCTGATGTTGGAACAGTTCCTATATGTCACGCTTGCGTGGCACATCCCTTGGTGTCTCTCACAAATTGTCTATTTATAATTTCAAACTAGAATTTTTGTGTATAAGTCAATCTTTTGATGCCTTTTAAGACTATGTGGTCGGCTAAGTTCGTCTGCGGGGCATAGTTAGTCAATGGGCAATTGAAAAAAAAAAAAAAAAAACCGTTGGTGAGCGGCCATGTCCCACCAATTATGGTGGACAATGTGATTTTCATGATTCTAAATACAAAATTAGTCAGTAGACCAAAAAAAAATGTGATGTTATTTTGTCACTTGATGCGACCACTTAGTTTATGAGCAAAACTTGAATAACTTCTCTCTTAAGTGACAAACTGACATCAACTTGATTTTTTGGCTTACTAACTAATTTCGTACTCATCAGGATTATGAAAAACAAATTGTCCAACATAAAGGGTGGAACATGGCCGCTCTCCACCGGTTTGTGTTTTCCTATGCCTATTGCTCATCTATGTCCCGCGGCCCCGCGGACGAACTTAGCTGACTACATATTCTTAAAAGGGACCAAAAGATTTACTTATACACAAAATTCTAGCTTGATGTTAGTCAGACACTTTTTTGCATGCTATCTTCTGGACTTTAAGATTTCCTCTATAAATGATTTGTTCCTTGACTTAGTCATAGAACAAATAGAGAGTGGAGAGTGAAGTGACTCACCTCTTTTGTTTTGACAAATTACTTCTGTAGTAATTATACCTTTAATTACTACCTTTGTTAATTTAATTATTGACAAATTAAAAGTTTTTTCAAGTATATTTTAAAAATGTTTGAAAATGATCTAATGTAGGAACGAAATACAGCCAATTATGAAATGAGGAAGTTGACTTTATTTAATTTAAAAAAAAAAAAAAAATTAAACTCTTAATTGACACAAAATAGAAAATGTATCATAAATTGAAGGGGACAACCAAAATAGAAAAAGACCTTTAAATCGATCCCTCATTTATTTGGATCAAACAAATTTGACTTTTTATGAATGAAAAGGGGGATGGGGAGGGGGGAGGGGGGGGGGGGGGGGGTATTTTAAATACAATTTTTTTTTTATGCCAAAATTCGTTGAAATATAAAAAATCAAATTCGCTTAATATCAAAACTAATGAAGTAAATAAGAGTTAAGGGATATTAAAGAAATTGTAGAACTACAGGAAATTATAAGACGGAGGAAGTTTAAAGAATTATTGGAGGTCTCAAGGATGCGTCAAGAAGAAAATAATATATATGAAGTCAGAAGAGAGTGAAATATTAAACGAATGATAAGAAATATGATGAAATAATAAGATAATACAATGAAAAATGATATGCAGATTACGAGTTTGGATAATAATAAAATAAATAGAAAATAGTACATTACGCGTCTAGTGCGGAAAGTAGCATTTTGCATGCGAGTGTGGAGTTTACACCCGAGCGACAGCGAGGGTAGTAGTCCACTCGAGCAAAGAAAAATGCAGTTTTCGCACTAGACGCGTACCGTACTTTATCTACGATTGTGGATTTTAATAATAAATACAGAAAAAAATATTTAATAAACTTCTTGTATGTAAGTACGTACTTCTCTTTTGATAAAGATGACAATAATTCATTAGTTGTATTTTGTGCAGAATTAATTATTTCGGGAGGCGTATTATTCTCCTCATTTTCGTTATAATGACATAAATCAATCATTGTTTTTTCACCAAAAACTTGATATAAACAGTTATAATTAAACAAACAGCAAATTAGTTTTGTTAATGTAAACAAATTCGCTAATCGAGCGTTAAGGTGAAGAATTCTTCTTTTTTACCGCACTAGGGCGGAAAAAATGATGAATTATGAAACGCGCATGCGCAATGAATACAAGTACGTAAAGAATCACTTTCTAAGCATCTAAACAAAGATACAATGTTATATTTCGTATCAATCGTAGATAATAGTACATTACGCGTCGAGTGCGGAAAATAGCATTTTGCATGCGAGTGTGAGGTTTGCACCCGAGCGAAAGCGAGGGTACAGTAAAACCACACGAGCAATGCAAAATGCCGTTTTCGCACGAGTTGCGTACCATATACCTACTTGATCTACGATTGTTAGATTTTAATAATATATACAAAAAAATAATAAACTTCCTGTATGTAAGTTCGTATTTCTCTTTTGATAAAGATGATATTAATTCATTAGTTGTATTTTGTGCAGAATAAATCATTACAGAAGGCGAATTTGTATCGGTAACGACAGAGAAAAATCATTCTCCCGTATAGCTCAGTTGGCAAGAGCACCTGTAACGGATTAATAGGAGGACCCGTGGTTCGAGTCCCGGTGCGGGGGTCTATTTTTCTCTATATGTCTCCCGTAGTTATTGATAATTATAATTTGATTTAAAGTAAAATTTAATCTTTCCATACTATGAAAACTACTAAAAACTTAAAAATTTGGATAAAAATAAAGTTTTTGGAAATTTTTATATAAATATAATATTATTATAATATTAGAGAAAAAGTCCATTAATGGTTTTCCCATTAATTAATAGGGGTATAATCAATGAATGTAAATATTATAAATATAAATAAACAGACCTTTATTCATAGATGAATAAAAAGAGAAGCGTAGAAAATTTAGACATTTATACACCATGACATAAACAAACATTGAGAAGATAAAATCCCCCGTGAGATTTGTCAACAAACTGATAATATAACTGATCTTCCCATGAATACATGGATGATGGGTTTAAAAGACACGAGTTTGGGAGGGGAAAGAAAAAAAAATCATGGACTGTTTAAATTTACAAAACCGACCATTGTTAAATCGAGCATGGATGAAAAAAAGGAATAATAGGAATGTGAGATTGTTAGCTTGTGGCTATAAGTTTTGGCCGCAAGATACGGCCGATTTAGACAAATTCAAGGGAGTTTAATTGTTAAAAGCCGGATGGTAGTCGTTCAATGAGGCATGAAGTACGCGTGACCTTTTGGTATTTAAGTAGGGGTAACAAGCATGCGGTCCCTTAAATCCATTCCGGTATGAATAAGTCGAACAATGGACAACTCGCGGTTTTGAATTAAGAGGGGAAGAGGTCCGACGAGTGGAAGAGGGATTTTTCAATTCGGAAGGGATGGGAAACAAGTTGTAGGGTAGACTAGAGGTGTGAGGGCACGCGACACGAAACAACCAAACGGATGTTCCACCTTGAACTACAACCCTTCCCCTTAGTTTAAATATTTACTTTGATACGCATCAATAAATCGTATTTTACTACAAATAAAACCTATTGTCATTCAATTATATTTATTTATTTATTCTTGTCAAATTATTCATAATGTTAGCTTGAACTATGTTAACTATTTTATTACGTCTTGAAAAACACAAAGATCATTACAGGATTGGAGATAACAGTCACTTTACACATCTATCTCTGTAACTATTTCGTTAAAATCGACCCAGTAGTTTAGGCTCCAGGCGTCTGCACAGCCAACGATAGACGACATACAAATATATTTTAAAAACCACATTTTTGGACTCAGGGGACCTCAAAACGTGTAAATCCATCAAAATAAAAGAGAAAGTAAAATAAAAGAGAATGTTAAAAAAAAAACAAAGCATGGTTTACGGATAATTGCAATAAGATTTTTTTTTGTATTTTATTTATTTATTTTTTTGTTATTATATTTATTATCATATTCCTATTTGGCTTCATATCCAGTTGATTACATCATGAGGTTATCAAGCACCGAGGTGAAACCTGGTCTTTCCATATTGTTATAAAAGTTTTGTAAACAAACAGTCTAGTTAATAAAACAGTATAGGATGTATACTAAAGTGCACGTGAAACAAGGTTAGAGGAATAATAAGAGTAAATAAACTAAGTGCTAGAAAAGGATAGAGAAAAAAGGGGGCAATTGGGGTTCACTTTCCACTACTACAAGTACTTTTAGTACTACAAGTACTTTTAGTACTACAAGTACTTTTAGTACTACAAGTACTTTTAGTACTACAAGTACTTTTAGTACTACAAGTACTTTTAGTACTACAAGTACTTTTAGTACTACAAGTACTTTTAGTACTACAAGTACCTTTAGTACTACAAGTACCTTTAGTACTACAAGTACTTTTAGTACTACAAGTACTTTTAGTACTACAAGTACTTTTTATATTACAAATAATCTTCTTAAAAATAGTTATTTCTGTTGTCCCGTGGTAGCGTCTACGCTTCTCATGAGTACGAATACATTTAGCTGGTCTAAAATATTTAAGACAGAAAAAAATCCATAACATTTAATGAACATTTTTGATGATTATGAGAATTTTAATTTAATTGACACGAAATTCATTGGAAGTAATACAAATCAACCGTCTTCACTGAAAATAAAAAAAATCAATAAATTTACTGAATATTTACAAAGAACATTTTTCGTTTCGATTATATCAGAGCCAGGATCAAACGTAGTATTCTTTTTTCCTCAGCCAACATGGTTTATACGGAGAGAGACTGGTTCGATTCCCCGCCGAGGAGAAATTATTTTTATGATAAATTTTAATAAAATGTTAAATAATAATTAAATGTACCTACAAAAACTCTAAATAGTACATTACGCGTCTAGTGCGGAAAGTAGCATTTTACATGCGAGTGTGGAGTTTTCACCCGAGCGACAGCGAGGGTAGTAAAACCACACGAGCAAAGCAAAATGCCGTTTTCGAACGAGTTGCGTACCGTACTTTATCTACGATTTGGATTTTAATAATAAATACAGAAACAAAATAAACTTCCTGTATGTAAGTACGTATTTCTCTTTTGATTAAGATGGTATTAATTCATTAGTTGTATTTTGTGCAGAATTAATTATTTCAGAAGGCGTATAATTCTCCTTATTTTCTTCATAATCACTTAAATTAGTCATTGTTTCTCTAAAAACTCGTATAAACAGTTACATAGTTTAATTAAACAAACAGCAATGTAAACAAACTCGCTAATCGTGCGTTACGGTGAAGAATTCCTCTTTTTCCCGACCTAGGGCGGAAGAAAAGAGGAATTCTTCACCTCCTTATGAACGCGCTTGCGCAATGAATGCAGCTACGAAAAGAATCACTTTCTATGCATCTAAACAGAGATATATTATGTTTATATTTCGTGTTATATCAATCGTAGATAGACTATTACATGGAAAACACTGGGCTAAGTAATTATGAACACGTATATATATATATATCAGGAAGTTTGTCTAAGTTGTCTCGGACCGATTTTACCTAATCAGTTTAAAACTTTCAAATAATTGCTAAACATCTTGCTAATATTTTTCAAATTATTTTATGTGTCATCTTAATATAATATAGATAATCTAGATTGTTGCATTTATGTATTATATTATCATTATTTTGAACTTAATTATTCAATTAGTTGTCAAAGTTTTTTTGTTATCTTATTTTGATAAGTATAAAACACAAGGCTGATTAAATCCATAAAAATCTCAAAATCGAATTTTCGCGGTATCACAATACTTTCTCTTTATTCACACAGCGTATATGAGAAAATAAAAAGGGGGGGGGGATTTTGAGATTTAGTAATAAGTGTGTATACACTACAATTACCAAGAGGCTACTGTGTTTACTTCCTTCTCTATAAGTATAGAGTACAATTGAATAAAAAAAGTTTTTTTTGTCCACTTACGATAGGTCATTGGAAATAGGGTGAGAACTGGAGTAGACTAGTAAACGCTTATATTCACCCCCTGAGGCTAATTTGTAGACTTATGTCATAGGGTGAACATTTCGACACTATTATAAACGAGGGGGGTGTAACCACGTCCATCCCCTCACGTTATAGTTCCCTCAAGAGGTTCCCACGAAGGATATGTCAAAGGATGCGATGACCGTCTTCCGATTGTTTGCTGACGATAAAAGGCTAATCGTACAACTGAACAGGGAGTTTGCTCGTATATATAATTAATAGGCATGTAATAATAAAACATAATCGTATGTTATTGACTTTAAAATTATTTATATTTATGCTAATTTGGCAACCCTTCGTCCTTACATATAGCTAATTTAAAAAGTCAAATTTTCTCATGTATGTAGCTCTCTTAATAGCGAACACTTCGCTAACAGTGTTTTTTTTTTTTTTCATTCCCCTTAATTTTATTTAATACCAGCCGTCACCCCGCGCGGAGCACGGGACTCATGCTAGGTATCAGCAACTAATTTTCCTATTATCATGTAGGCAAAGTGATTATTTGAAATGCCTTAATAGCTTTTTTACTTTCTCCTATAAAGAGAAAGTATTGTGATGGCGCGAAAATTCGATTGTGAGATTTTTATAGATTTACACGTTTTGAGGTCCCCTGAGCCCAAAAATGTGGTTTTTAAAAAATGTTTGTCTGTTGTCTGTGCAGACGCGTAGAGTCTAAAATACTGGTCAGATTTTGACAAAAGTTGACATAATGTTCAGGAAAATCATACTCTGAGGCGAAATCGAGAAATTGATTTTAGTCCCCAATTTGGGGGCGCTACGATTTTGATTAAAAAATTCTAAAAGGTAGTTCATTTAAATACGAATCTAGCGATATAAGCTGTTTTACCGGGAAAACTCTAGTTCCTGAGATAATAGTTTAAAACGCGGACGGAGAGAGCCCGGGTTCGATTTCTCGCCGAGGATAAGTTATTTTTATGATAAATTTTGATGAAATGTTCAATAATAATTAAATGTACCTACGAAAACACGAAAGCTAATAAATGGAAAACACTGGGCTAAGTAATTATGAACTCATATATTATATTCAACAGTACTCACTGATTTTTATGAAATTTGGATGGTTTGGTTTGTCGAAACTAGCCCGCAGTTAATCCCAGATTATTTTCAACCGTCTCTCTTTAATTTTTGCTAAATTGATACTATAATTCTTGTAAGAAATAAAAAAATTAACATATTTAAAAAGAACGGGGGGAAATTATATAAATTTAACAATATTATGTTGTAAAAGCATAAAATAATAATGTAAAAGTAAAGCCATAGAGTTTATTGACATATTATTATATCGTCCCTACTCCATCTGTACCAAAATTACTAACAAAGAGGGGAAAAGAATGAGGAGGAGGGGTGGAGTAAATTTTGTAAGCTATAGGGGGCGCATTTTCAAATATTGCGGGGGGGGGCCTGATTTCTTAGTTACGCCACTGTTTGCTGGTGAAGTTAGGCATGGACGATCTGGACAGCAGAGTGGTTCTTCTAAATCCTTCTCGAGATTCAGCTCCACATACTTTTCCTGAGGCTTCCGTGACGAGTTTTACACAACGTTCAACAGCCTGCGTGTGAACTGCGGATTGCTTGAAAGTAATGTTCCAGTTAGGGATTGAGTCACTGTCGATGTGCGATTTGATCTCGTTGTCACTGACTTCTGCCAACAATGGGGGATATTCTATTATTGAGAATTCTTGCTCATTGAAGTTGATTTTTGGTGGCGTGAATATTCTACAACAACAAGTAAACACTTTACAGACGGCCCGAAACTTCTTTACCAAGCAATACATCTACAGGTATTTGCCAAAACCTTTGCTTGATGTTATCGACCCAGTGATCGAACGGAATTGTTTTTTCGACCACCCAGAACACTTACTGTTTGCCATGACTCAAGATGACAAGAAACACATAAGAGAGCTTGGACTTCAAATAATTCTGAAGGCAAGGAAAATAGATGCAAGAAGGAAAACAGTAAAAAAACGCTTTCAAAAATCAACTTCAATGCACAAGAATACTCAGAAATGATTAACTGGATGGACTGTGAACTATCTTCACCCCCATTGTTGGCAGAAATCAGTTACGACGAGATCAAATCGCACATCGACAGTGACTCATTCCACCAAGGCATCAGTGGACGACCTCTGCCTTTGGAAACGACTGGGATTGATTTTGAAGCGGCCTCGTGTATGGAATTTGTAATATAGGCAAGTCGCTCTCTTATTTCATCTTCTTTATTGGAACCTCTGAAATCCGGCATCGAAATTAGATGTTTTGTAAATTCCTCCCAGTTTGCCTTCTTAATGGCCCATTCAGTTGATGGTTCTGATTTAGGCGTGTTTGGAAATATTGTGAGAGATAGAGGAAAATGGTCGCTGCCGTACAAATTGGTTAGTACTTTAAATTTTGATATCTTGGCCAATCCTAAAGAGCAAAGAGCTAGATCTAATGCATCTAGTTGGCCAGTTCTGGCATCCATATACGTAAAACGATAATCATTGTTCTGCAAATATATAGATCAAATCGCACATCGACACGACAGTGACTCAATCTCTGACTGGAACATTACTTTCAAGCAATCCCCAGTTCACACGCAGGCTGTTGACTGTTGAACGCTGTGCAAAACTCGTCACGGAAGCCTCAGGAAAAGTTTGTGGAGCTGAATCTCGAGAAGGATTTATAAGAACCACTCTGCTGTCCAGATCATCCATGCCATACTTCACTAGCAAATCAGTCTTCAAAGTACCTTCGGCTACAAAATAGAGAACAGTACTAATAGACAGGTTCAACTAACATGGACTATTTATTCAGAACTCTGTTTTTCTATTTTATATAAGTAAGTTTGTTGTTAAAAAATACTGTAACTTAAATACTTAGGCTCTTTAAATATAGAGTAAGTCGAAAAGTACCATTCCCGTTGTTACTGTTATCACCCATCATGTCATAGGTCTAGGTCTAATTATTTTTTTCAGGTTCTGTTTTTGTACTGCATTGGGGTCATTACGCGACCGGAAGTTGTTCATTTATTCACACCATAATAAAACACAATGTTCTTATGTTAAAAAATAAAAATACTGTAACTATTACCTAAAAAAAAAAGTTTATTTAAGATATAAAAAAAACCTCGTAAAAATGTGAAAATTTATTTTGGCAAATTTTTCAAAATCAATTGATCTAAATCAAATTAAAACTCAATGTTTTTATTAGGCTCTATTTGAAGATGTTACAAACTATTATATTACGAAAACCTCTAATTCAAAAATTAAAAAAAAATAATCGCAAAAATGAAGTTTTTTTTATATTTTGTCAAACTTTAGGGCCCTTGCGCGACCGGAAGATGTCAACCGATTTTGATAATTTATTTTCTTTTTTTATTGTCTATATAATTCGCAACTTTTCCGCGCTATTACAACTTCGAAATAAAAAAAATGAGTTTTTTCGGCCCACCCTAAACAGACAGCCACACACTCACAAACATTCAGACAGACATCCAAGTAAGAAATCTCGGTCTCAGATTTTTCCAAAGGTTTCTTTTTTGCGGGAAAACAATACTTTCCCTTTCGATAAGGAAAAGTTAAAAAGATGGAACTAAATAATAGACACAAAATAGAATAGACGGTTGAGTTATATAGATTATGCTCATCTGATACATCTAATTCTTATTTGAAATTGTGAACCTATAGCTATAGATTATATACTAGGCGGATCGGCGCGCTTCGCGCGCCTTATCCGCCTAAGTTGGCGCAGTCTGTGAAAAATAATTAAAACAATGTAATTAATATATCTTTATTTATTTATTTATTTATTGTTTTAATTGGGTGTACGGACTGCTCGTGGTCATTTACACCCTTTATCATACACTTATATTTTTATTAGCTTATTTTAAAGTTAGTTGATTTATAGAGTAGTCAGTAAGTTAGTGTCCTTGATGTAGGTAGATAGTTTTTGTACAGATATTTCATTGTCTACGTCTTGTTGTAATGCAGGGCAGTCAGTTAGTATATGTTTTACAGTCAGTAAATTGTCACATAGTTTACACTTTGGAAGGTCTTTGTCTCTGGTAAATAGGTAACTGTGAGTTAGTTTAGTATGTCCAGTCCGTAGTCTACATAAAACAGTTTCCTCAAAGCGGTCTGTTCTGCTGGCAGTCTTCCACAGTTGTAACGTCGGTTTAACTTCTCTCAACTTGTTTTCAGAGCAATTGGTCCATTCCTCTTGCCATGATTCATTTACAGCTTTCCCAATCTCCTGATAAAGATCTTTGGCCGATATCGGGGTTGGGATTTCAGGAACATTATCAACCAGTGCATCCTTAGCCAGCTTATCTGCCAAAGTATTCCCTATTATTCCAATGTGCCCGGGCACCCAGCAAAACTTGACGCTGGTGGTAATACGAAGTAGCTTTTCCCTGATTTTCAGTCCAACTGGATCTCTTGTGTGAAAGCTATCTAAGATCTGAAGAGCGCTTTTAGAGTCAGTGTAAATGATTGCACTTGAAGCTCGAGATTCGGCTGCAAACTTAATGCCCTGGTAGATTGCCTCCAATTCCAGAGTAGTGACACATCTTCTTGTTGAGCATATAAACTTTAAAGAATGTTGGTCTTAAATTTCTTTAACAACAAAGATGCCAGCTCCTGAATTAGATTTAGACGCGTCTGTATAAATCTGTAGGCTATCTGCGTGTTTGGCTTTAAAATTTGTATGTTCCTGAATATATAATATTGGAAGAGTGTTAGCTTTTTTGTTATTAGGTATGTTGAGCAATTTGATTTCTGGCCGGTTAATGATCCAGGGTGGTGGGGAAAAGGCTTCAAGTGTTGTTGGTTGCGGGAGGTGATTTAGTTTGTAGGAGATTAGAAGTTCTTTGAAGCGAAGATACACTGGCTTCTTCAATCTAGGATTACGCTCGAATCGTGGGTTTATTTGTTGGCGCTGTAAGAGCCTAGCTACTGGGTTGTGAGGGTTCTGTATTACCCGGAAGCAATTTTTTTATTTTATAATTTTCAATTATTATTTTTTATACTACCTTCAATTTTCAATTTTAGGAACAATGAGTCTATGTACCAAAGTTCAGACTCTAGGTCCACTTGAAGCTGAGACAATAGAATGTGAATAAATCCAAGATGGAGGCTATATTTCAATTGGTGGCCATATATCGAAATCAAAATGGACGCACTTTTCTATTTAAGCTACACTCTATTAATGTACCAAATTTCAAATCTCTATGTCAATGGGAAGTAGAGGAATTAGTGATCAGTCAGTCAGTTACTGTCACTCTTAGTTTTATATTATATAGATTTCATGTTGTCTTTTGTATTTGAATAAATATAATCTTGTTGTGGCCAAAACCAAATTTAAACATGACCTACGTTTTCAGTCTAAGAACCCCCTCCTATCGTAATATATTTTCTGAAGGCATAGTCCTCACTCGTAGAGTTTATAAGTAGTGGAAAGATATAAATCTAAAGCAGACGTATCTGGTTTTGAAACGGTTCTTGTTCATCCGTAAGCGAAATATACAAGACCACATTTATTCAAGTATAAACAACAAGGAGGGCAACTGACAAGTTGCCCTCTGTCTTTGAAGCAGGGGGGGTGGGTTTGTTTTACTCTGATTGGTTCCAAGGTTTTGACATTGTACAGTTAACAGGAGGGTGAGGCCACAAGATCCACGTGTCGGCTTTTTGAATCGAAGACACGTGACCATGGAACACGTGCTCGTCCTTTACAAGTCTGGCCACTTCACTCCCAGGCGTACTTTTGCGCCCCTGTTTTGATTTTTCCTTTAGCCCTATAATTTTCCGGAACCCTTCCTTGTGTGCAATCTTGTACCCTACTTAAACCAACTTAAACTTGCTCAACTAAAATTGTTAAATGAAACCTATACAAACAATCTCTTACGCCAGAGAAATCGCAATTTTCTCCTGTTAAAAGTAGATCACTTTAAGTCAGGGGTCTCAAAACTAAAGACGGGTTTTCCTAGCAAGCGTATCTAATGCGCAGCGTGAACTGAATAGAGAATTTCACGTCGGTAGGAGCGTATTTCTTACCACGCTGCGCATTTCTATTTTCCTAGCGAACGTATTATTTTTAGTTGTTTTTAACGTTTTGTGAAGATGAGCCGTTTGGGAAGAAATAAAAAAAGAATAGCTTTGTTGCTATTTAAAAAACATTTGGTGGAGGAGGATGAAAAAGAAAGAATACTGCAAAGTTACGTTTAGGCCCGGTCACACAGGAAGCAGACTGTCCGCGGCGGACTCTGTGGGCTGTTATTTTGCATTATCCTGGTCAAACAGAAGGAATTTGTCCGTGGCGGACAGATTATTGTCCGCCGCGGACTCTGTGAACTGTAGAATTGCATTAAACTGGTCAAACAGAAGGCGACTGTCCGCGGTGGACAGTCTGTTTCCTGTGTGACCGAGCCTTAAACGTAGAAAAGCTATTAGCAAAGTGCTTTTAAAACGGCAAGAGGAAGGAGTTTTCAATATATTGATTAATATTAATATTATATAGGTTATACATCTATATATTATATAGGTTATACATCTATATAATATTATATATCTATACATCTATATACATAGGTTTACAATACAAATTAATATCTTACAATATTAATACAATATTAATATCTTTTGACATTATAAAAACAACACAGAGTATATTAAACACGCGGCGTACGACGCAACTGACTCCTCTCAATGCAGTCGGTCTTATCACGCCCGACGTACAACGCTGGCGTGGAACGTATTGCGCTCTGTAGGAAAACACTAGCACTAAATTCTTAACAAGGAGTGCTGGCGTGTTAAGCTGGGCGTATTACGTTGTACGCGGCGCACCAATCACGCTTGCTAGGAAAACCCGCCTTAAGGCCCGCGGGCCAGATCCGGCTCTTGAGACGTTTTTATCCGGCCCGCCGCGCCACAAAAGAAGTTAACAAATGAACCTAAAAAAGTTCATTTTAATCCAATTCTATTTTAAACATTAAAAATTACAAGATAAAAAGGACTTTTTATATACTACGTTTTAAATTTTTTTCTGTCATAAATCATAAATTTGAAACCCGTCAAAATGAAGATTGTATAAATATGGGATTTGTCAAAACAAATAAAATAACTTGCGGATTTTTTCCAAACTAACTTTCTATACAGTAAAATTTGCTGAAAACGGATTAAATTCTGCTGAAAGATGGCTGACAGTATTAAAATAATGCACTTCATCGTGTTCTGAGCTATTCTAAAAGTTTCAAATGTCTAGCTACTCGGGAAGTTAGTTAAAATCGATTGCAAGATTTGTACTGGACAAACAAACAAACAAACAAGAAAGCAAGCTAATAAGAGCTCAAAATGAAACTGTAGATTTGTATAAATGATAAACCCTTGAAAAGCCCTGCAATTTTGTTGAAAAGATCTACGATTTTATTGAAAAGATCTACAATTGTGGTCCTTCGCCTTTTTGCCTATCCCCATCGGTTTTAACTTGGATTGAGCTAGAAACTAAGATATAGAGTAAATTTTTGGTTCATATTTCACTTATTTTTTAGTTTTTCCGTTCTTATAGGGCGGCTACTTATTGGAACGTTTATGACAGTAGGATGCGGCCGCTATGGTTGCCAAATTTCTGTAAAAAAATTAAATTTGATGTAGAAAATGTACAAAAGTTACTTAAAATGTAAAGTTAATGTAAGTAATAACCATAAATTTTGAAGGCTCATTCATCATTCCGGTCAAATATATTAAAAGAGTTGAGATTTCCTTTTACATAGTCCAATAAGGTCTGTGGCCTAGCAGTAAGGTCTGTGGCCTAGCAGTAAGGTCTGTGGCCTAGCAGTAAGGTCTGTGGCCTAGCAGTAAGGTCTGTGGCCTAGCAGTAAGGTCTGTGGTCTAGCAGTAAGGTCTGTGGTCCTCTTTAATTAAATGTAAAAAAAAAAATAATTTGGGTAATAATAACAATAATTAAGATATTCCTCCGAGCAAGGAGGGCGGTCTGTACGCCATTTGATTTGATGATATTTTTTTTACAAAAACTTAATCATAGCTCAAAAAGACATATTAACTGATGGTGTTAGGGTACTCATACTGAAGGGGAATAAATGAAGAATTTTTCTGAAATTTGGCAAACTGTAGCACTTCCCGTTTTGGCATTATTACAGGCTGAAACAAAAATAAATTCTATTTTTTATTTAAAATTAACAATAAAATGAAATTTAGGCATATGTTTTGCCCCTCTAAGGCATTTAAAATAGACTTTTTCTAAACTGAAATTTTCTCCTCTTTTCAACGGTATCTCTATTTCAGCTCTATCGTCATTATTGTAGGAGCAGAGTAAAATGGTTGTATCTTGGAAAATAACAAAACAAATTATTGTGGCGAAACTATTGAGAATTGACCCATTGTATATATACATCTTCGACCAAACACCCTGTATACTTGTTCTAGGTAATGTATAGATTTTGTTAATGTTTGTCTCCTAATATTTCTGTTAGTTTGGCAGGTAAGTTTGAAGTTTTTCCTAAGTTTTGAGTAAGATGTAAAATTCACATTTTGACATCTGTCTCGCTTACACTTCATCTGTACACTCATATGTGATTAGACGCGAGAAAGCTATGTGAATCACCAATTTGTAGATGTGTTTCGTAAAAAAGTCACTCTCCCATACGAATACAATTCAAGAGTGATGCAAAACCACATCTATTGAAATGTGTTTTAGAAAAGGGACGCTCAAACAAAATAAATAAAATGTTCCCATTGCTAGTTCATATGCTAATTTCTTTTATTTAAGGATTATACCTCCACCCCTCTTTAACCAGCGTACTTGTAGAGATATGTTTATTGAGTTGTTTATAAAATATGTTTATATTAACCAGTAGCGTACACAGAAAATTTTTTCGGGGGGGGCCCAACCTAATTTAACTTATATGCGGGTTTAGCATACCCCATAATTTATTATAATTGTAATTTCTCCCCTTTTTCAACACTCTAATTTCAATTTCTAACCTCATATTTAATTAAATTAAAATCCTATGAGGTAACACCTCACTATGTGATGTGATCGTTCTAAAGAACGATTATGTCTCCGATTCCAATAATTCCAAGACAGAAATCTGTTTCAGTTATCAGACATTTTTGATCCCGTTTGTGGCTGTTAGTCTGTCTCTCGCTCAATCATGGCGAACAATTCTTAAAAACTGCTCTTTTGATTTTAATGAAATTCGGATGGCAGTTAATTAGCATATAAAAAGTCCATTGCTGGTCCTATATAAGGTCCAATCTTCTGGTCCCATTTCCCTCCACCACATTTCTCCATTTCTCTCTCCATTCTCTCCATTTCTCTTCCACATGTGCACACACATACATTTATTTACACCTTATCTTCAAAAATATTCATCTGATTTTATAAAACTTATCTGATAGAAGCTCACAGATTAATTTTAACTGTCTGCGCTGTTTAAATTTTGGTAAATCGATACTTTAAATCATGTAAAAATCAAACCAATGTTGACTAATTTAAAAAAGGAGGGAAAATTGAGTAAATTTAACATGAATAAAGTATCAATATAGCAATATTTTAAGAGCTTAGACGGTTTAAATTATTCTTGGGTTATCTGCGGGCTACTTTAAACAAACCATTAAAATTTCATAAAAATCAGAAGAGTACTTTTGAAGATATAGGTGTAAATAAATGTATGTCGGTGCGAATGTAGAAGAGAAATAAATAGGTGCAGAAGATTGAAACTTATACGGGGCCAGCAATGTTATAACCTGGCTAATTATGACCTACCATCAAACTTTCAATAAAATTGGACGATTAGCTTTTAAGATATGTCGGGTCGCAAAAATTGAAGGACAGGCGGACACGGGACCCAAACTGTACCCTGATGTTGAACAGATTTCTGTCTTGGAATTTTTGAAATCGGAGACATAAAAATTGTTCGTTCTTCAGAACTGTCACATATCTTCCGTTTCCTTTGGTAAGCTCGGAAGCAAAACGTGATCCATACTGCAAAAGCAAACGTGGATTTGGAGCACATACGAATTTCAAATTTTTATCTAGAAGAGAATTCTTCTAGAAGAAAATTAAATACCTATTGCAAAACAAAAGAATCATTCGCTCATTCGCTGGGTAATTACATGGGACATTTAACATCAAATGTTTTCTGAACGCTTTTTGAGTTTTTAGATTTAAATTTACTATTACTATGTAATATGAATCAGTTTTTTCACAAAATGATAAACCGATTTATTTATATTGCCTCTGTTTTCCCACTACATGTCGACGAACACTAGTCCGACCTGAGTCAGCAAGAGGGGAATGCCGCATAGACAAGAGGACCCACGTAGCGTTCTACACATTATCCTGGTCCAAAACAAAAATTTGCTTCTGAAATCCACAACCATCATTTTCCCGTTTAAGCCAGTCTTGTGTGCATATTTTAATTCAATTAATTTAATTCCATCGGCAAAAGTTCGAGTTGACTCGGGCCTCGTTTAATTTAATGTGCTTAACACCTAGGCCGAGCCGGCAATCGGGTCTATTATTGAACGCATCCCAATTTATGTTTATGCATAATTTCCATCGACAAAATCGGGCCTACTAGCAATCAGGCCGATTCATTGTACTCATCCTAATCAATTCAATGCACTTAATTCTATAGCAAAAAATCCGGGCCTAGCTGTCAAACGGAGCAGTCTATTTTTACAAATCCAAATTCAATTCATTGCATTAGGATTCGTAATGAATTGAAGCTGTCCTATAATGCAACCTATGCTATTGAACTGGACTAAAACCAGGTCATTGAATTCAATTGGCGAAAAATCGGGCCCAGCCGATACCGGTTCGATCAAGTTTAAAGTTTTTAGTTCCACTGGCAAAAATCATGGCCTAGTCAGCAAATGAGCCGATTTATTTCATGCATCCTAATTTAATTCAATGAATCTAATTCCATCATTAGCTTACTATTCAATATCTGAATATTATCTGATACATAATATCTACTAAGAGTTTTAATGTTTTATTTTATTTATTTATTTTAGATTTCATTGTTTCTGTTTTCTGTTCATTGTTATTAACCTTCATATTGTATGATTATTAGTTTTTATACATGACATGTTATATCCGATACAAATTAGCTATATAATAAAGAATATATTTAATATTTATTTATTTATTTATCAGCAAAAATCTCGGTCCAGCCAAAATCGGGCCGCTATAGTGTTTAATAGTTTTAGTTCCATCGGCCAAAATCCGGGCCCAGCCGACAGTCGGGCCGGTATAGTGTTTAATAAATTCAATTCCATCTGCAAAATCCGGGCCCAGCCGACAGTCGGGCCGGTATAGTGTTTAATGAATTTAATTCTATCGGCAAATCCGGGCCGAGCTTATTTGGGGTGATTAACACCATAAGATAATACTTAATTAATTCCTTTTATTGGAAAATATTTACAGCCAATTCGAATGCATCTGTCATTACTGTGTTGTTTTTTTTGTTTTAAGTGTATGGCGGGTCTTAGGTATGTAATCATTTCGGGGGGGGCCAGGGCCCCTTGGGCCCCCCCCTGTGTACGCCACTGATATTAACCAACATATTGTTTGGATTTATTATTTTTTTTGTTAAAGAAGACGTGACACTAATCTGGGTTATGTTTAATAGTTAAAGGGTTGATGAAGTACTGGTGTCCCACAGGGATCAACTCTTGCAACTATTAAATTCTTAATGTTACTCATTTTTTTTTTTTAAAATCAATCCTGAAGGTCCAATAGAATGGTGCTTATGGGGGTGATATTGATAACATGGCAGCTTCAAAACCATTATTAAGGTACGATTAGAGAGCATGTTGATTCCAGTTAATGGGTTTAACTGTCAACATTAATTATTTAAACAATTTATTTTTTAAATTATTTAGCATTTAAGTTTTAAAGTTAAAAGCCAATAAGAATAGAATAGATTTATTGCTTAAGAAATTATTATATTTCTCATACAATGTGAGTTCGTTGTATATTATTAAAGAAGTATATTGTATAAGCATAAGAATTTGATTTAAAATCGCAAAATAAAAATATATAATAAACAGAAAAATTAAAACCTCTTTAAAAGAAAAACAATTTTTTACTGATAATAGACATGGATCGCGTAATAAGCTTCCTTATTCGTTAATGATAAATGATCTGATTCTCATTGCTTGGATAATAAAATTATTATAAATTATAAATATCCTTTTTTCGACATAATGCTAGCATGAGTTTGTGGTTATCGTGGACGTTTCTATTGGTAAGATGTTGGAGGTAGTAGGCTCTGAAGTAGGAGTATGCGGTACAGCTCAGGATGACGTGGGTCCAGCATTCTTTTTCTTGGAGGTTGCAGATTGAGCATATTTCTGTTTAGTCGAATTCGTATGAATAACCCACGTGGAAGATTTTGGCACGGTTTTGGCAAGATGTGCGGAGCTGGGCGATGATTCTCGTTACTTTGTTTGGAATCTTAAGCTTGAGATAATTTTTTCCTCCCTCCATCCAGGACATCTCTCGGAATAAAGGGTTATACATTGATTGGTTCGCTCTTTTGAGATCATCACTCCTTAATTTTATTTTGTATTGGTTTAAAAGGATTGGGATTTTATTTTTTAGAATTTCAGGGTTTAAGAGATCAGCTAGGTTGTATGGGGTGCCGGCTCTGTTAAGAAGCGTGATAACTTGGGAAAACTAGTTGTACTTAATATTGTTTCCTGGGCAACTGTGTAAATGCACTAGTCGAAAACAGATTTTTACATACCGGGTATCTTCTAAGGAGGAAATTTTATGCATGTACCATAAGCTTTGTTTTAGTATTGTATAGAATATGTGAGTTCTGCCGGTTTCAAGTCTAATTAGATAGTTGGGTGTGTTTTTCGGAATTCTTAATAAGTTCTTAAAGAAATAGCTTTGCGCCTTCTCTTGGTAGTTTTTATATCTTAAAGCCCATATAGGTGAGGCGTAGAGTAGTGTTGACAGTATCGCACTGTTTCGAAGAGCTTTATGCGGGTTTCCCATGAATTTGCTTTAGACGCACTTAATATTTTTAAAACTTTTCCTGTAGCTATGTTAGCTTTAAAAGCCAATAATTTCAAATGGTGGCTGATATCAAAACGAAATTAAGCGGACATTTTTGTCTTGTGAAGAGGTATAATTGGTGTTAATTTCAGCGCTATCAGAAAGTGTTTAGATTTTATATGAATTTTTATGACTCATCAGCAATATAGGTTAATGACATCACGAATTTATGATTGTCCGGGTGACACAACTACATATAAGGACTGATTTGTGTACCAAGTTTCAACTCTCCAGCTTAAAAACTGTGGGAGTTATGCGTGACACAGACAGACAGACATCCAGTCCAGACAGACAGACCAATCAAACTGTCATAAATATGTCCAAAACGGATAATTCCGTTGACATCTCGTGTAAACTATTCATATGATATCTACCTTTTTAACACCACGATACTTGATTACTTGATTATTGTTACTGGATTACCAAACTTTTTTTTTTGAAATATTCCTTGTGTTTTATTGCATGTAATGTGGCGGAATATCATACAAAATGTACGGACAGAAGCATTGTTTTGGCATAGAATTAAAAAAAGCTAACAAAGTTGTATTCCTAGGTTTTCAATGCGATTCTGAATGTTATCGGAAGTAAAATAAATTCTTTGGCCATTTTCAAGATGAACACCCTTCTGAACAACAGAAGGATATCTTTTAAAAATCTGGAAGCTTAACTAACGCCAAACTGCTTCTTAACTGGTGCTTAACTTACGCCAAACTGCTTCCGAACTGGTGCTTAACATACTCCAAACTGCTTCTGAACTGGTGCTTAACATACTCCAAACTGCTTCTGAGCTGGTGCTTAACATACGCCAAACTGCTTCCGAACTGGTGCTTAACATACTCCAAACTGCTTCTGAACTGGTGCTTAACATACTCCAAACTGCTTTTGAACTGCTGCTAAATATACTCCAAACTGCTTCTGAACTGCTGCTTAACATACGCCAAACTGCTTCCGAACTGGTGCTTAACATACTCCAAACTGCTTCTGAACTGGTGCTTAACATACTCCAAACTGCTTCCGAACTAGTGCTTAACATACTCCAAACTGCTTCTGAACTGGTGCTTAACATACTCCAAACTGCTTCTGAACTGCTGCTTAACATACGCCAAACTGCTTCCGAACTGGTGCATAACAATACTCCAAACTGCTTCTGAACTGGTGCTTAACATACTCCAACTGCTTCTGAACTGGTGCTTAACATACGCCAAACTGCTTCCGAACTGGTGCTTAACATACTCCAAACTGCTTCTGAACTGCTGCTTAACATACTCCAAACTGCTTCCGAACTGGTGCTTAACATACTCCAAACTGCTTCTGAACTGCTGCTTAACATTCGCAAAACTGCATCTGAACTGCTGCTCAACATACTCCAAACTGCATCTGAACTGCTGCTCAACATACTCCAAACTGCATCTGAACCGCTGCTTAACATACGCCAAACTGCTTCCGAACTGGTGCTTAACATACTCCAAACTGCTTCTGAACTGCTGCTTAACATTCACCAAACTGCATCTGAACTGCTGCTTAACATTCGCCAAACTGCATCCCAACTGCTGCTCAACATACTCCAAACTGCTTCTGAACTGGTGCTTAACATACCCCAAACTGCTTCTGAACTGGTGCTAAACATGCGCCAAACTGCTTCCGAACTGGTGCTTAACATACTCTAAACTGCTTCAAAATTGCTAATAGTTTAACATAAAATACATTACAAAAAAGTACAAAGAGACTAGTAATACAGGTATTTAAGAAAACCTTAATATAAAAACATTGGTAACTAGAACTAGAATAAAATAAAGCTCTATCAACTGATAACATATCACAGACTGGAAGATCTCACTTTAAATTAGTGATAACCCACTTCTTTTTTAGAAACATAAATAATAACTTATATAAAAATTGCTATTATTTATAAATAGATGGAATATTGATATAAAGTTAACATAAAATGGTAATGAAATATGAAAAAACATTTTGGCATAATCATAAAGTAATTATGAGGGTTCCGTGGCGGTAATTATGATTTGAATAAGTATAAATACCGCTATAGTATTTATTTAACGATTTTGAATCTGTTTTTATGTTTACAGTGGATTTGGATCTAATAGCAATATTAAGGGCTTCTAACATTTTCCTCCGATTGGACTTGTTTTCTATTCCAATAATTTTGGAGTCATTAATGATGGTTTGTGGCCAATGCATGAAAAGATAAAGCAGTATTGGTGTTGCCTTAGGTTTCATCATACTTATGTTGTTTAATACGATTAATTTAATTTTAATTAGAACGTTGTTGAGGAGAATTTAGAGTTTGACGACGGAACATGTTATTGTTTATATTTTAACTTATGTATTAGAACCTTAAAGATCCTCACAACACCGACATTTAGGTATGGGTTCACTATTAGTTAGATCTTCATGTTATTGTTGGTTCTGTAGCGACGTTTATTGAAAATATATTATGTTTCAGGCTTGAGAATGGCAGGTTAGTGCCGAAACTTTGCCTAGATAAATATCGTTTTTATTATTACTCTAAACCAGTGGTTCCCAACCTTTTGTGGCCCATCTCCCCTTTCTGGAGGTTGACTAACACCTATCGCCCCCTTTTCATTTTCATTGTATGCCTAATTTTATTTTTAAATAAAGTGTACATTTTAAAGCAGTTTCATTTGGTGGTCACTCTTAAATAAAATAGAAAAAAAAATTAACTTTACATTTTTTTTTACTGATTGTTACTTTCTCATATAAAGAGACTCATATTCGATTTTGAGATTTTTATGGATTTACACGTTTTGAGTCCAAAAAAGTGTTTTTTTTTTTAAAATGTCTGTCTGTCGTCTATGCAGGCGTTTGGAGCCTGAACTACTGGGCTGATTTTGATGAAATTTGGCATACATGTTCAAAAAAAAATCATACCCCGAGGCCAAATCGAGAAATGAATTTTTACCTCCAAATTTGAGGGCTCTACCCCCCAAAAACTGGAAAAACGTGAAAAAAAAAAATTCAAAATTGAATTGAAAATTCTAAAATGTCTATTTCAACACGAATCTAACGATATAAGCCGTTTTCCCGGGAAAAATCTAGTTCCTGAGAAAATAGTTTAAATCGCGGACGGAGAGAGCTCGGATTCGATTCCTCGCCCAGGAGAAGTTATTTTTATAATAAGTTTTGATGAAATGTTTAATAATAATTAAATATAAATACGAAAACTAATAAATGAAAAACACTGGGCTAAGTAATTATGAACTCGTATATGAGAAAGTATGTCTGAGTTGTCACTGTCCGATTTTTTTTAAAGAACTAAGAAGTGAAATAATTAACTAAGACAATTAAAAAACAGGAGTACATGTTTTCATTTTTAAATTGGAATCTGGAAAAATTAAGAAAGTTGACAACTTTTACTGCACAGTACTATTTTTTCCCCTTTGAATACTCTTCGCCCCCAAATCGCCCCCCACTTATTTGTTGCCCCCCTAAAAACCCTAATCACCCACTTGGGGGCGATCGCCCCCAGGTTGGGAACCACTGCTCTAAACGGATCTACACTTAACTCATAATTCATAATTAATAATGGGTACCACCTTAGAATGAATTATATAGTGTTATCAATATATCTGTTAACCATTGTATCCATAACCCAGCTTAAGACAATTAGGTATGGCATAGACTTAGAGCCGAATTTTTAGAATTGAAGGAAAACAATACTGTGAAACTTCAGGGTGCGGTAACATTACTTCCTATTCTAAAATGCGCACCATTTAGGCTGTAGACGTCTCATTCGAGAGCCAATGTTTCTAAAGTTTTGTTCCTCCCCCCGGTCTGTCGCCATCGTGCGTTGGAACAGAGTGGAGCGTTTGCCGTTGAGGCCTAATTTTTAAACGGATGTTCTGTGATCGTAACCCAGCGCGCCTTCCAAAATTCCTTCAGTTTAGCCCCATTGGGGCTAAACTGAAGAGGGCCCATTACATGGGTCATTACATTACGTTCAGACATACCACAAGTGCAACGAGACGAAGAAGTGGAGTCCCTCGGCCCATCAGATCACCTGAGAAATTAAGGCACAGAATCTTGCAATCCCCAAGGAGTTCTGCGCGCAAACATACGTCTGCCATTGAACTTTCCGGCCGTTCAGTTCAGTGGGGCGAATTCGTCACTATGACAGTGATTTCAATTCTAGAGTGACCAGCCCTCTCCCCCGATTTGGCCCGTTGGATTACTTAAAATCCCGCGTTTATGTCAACCGTCCAAGGACCTTGCAACACCTGAAGATCAAGATCCGGGTAGAAATTACCAACATACTCGCTGCTAAGGGTCATGACAAACACCAGAAATCGGCTTACTCAGTGAATGGACAATGGACAATGGAGGACGTCATCTACCTGATTTCATTTTTAAAACTGCGTAAATCAAAACTAAAAACTATAAATATGTACCAACATAATAAAAAAATTAAATATCTTATTCGAAAAATAGATTTCAATACGTTTTGAAGAAAGGAAGTTATGGTTGGCGTACACTGAATATTGAGTAAAATATTATTTAATATAGCTTTCAGAAACTTTTGCAGACTGCAAATCTACCAGACTGCTAAGGCTGCCGTTTATCGACGTTTCGATAACCTTGCAAGTGCTTTTCCCATGTTCTAAACAGTTTTGAGAAGGGCGAGGGTGGACTTTAGGGTGCGTCAGATACAGGCAAGACATTAAAAAAAAAAAATCTTTAGCGCTCTAAAAGGAGGAGAATATATGAGTTGGCAAACTTAACCTCGTTTAAAGGGTTAAAAACATCATCTATGTTTTCAGATATAATTTAAGCTATATTATATGTTATAAAGTTAGTGGTAAGTAAGTTGATTGTTTCTACTAATATGTATGTTGAACCTTGATACACAATAAATAAACACTCAAAGAGTAAACTAAGTTAGTTGTTTCTACTGTAGAACTTACTCATAGTACATCAACACTCAAAGAGTAAACTAAGTTAGTTGTTTCTACTGTAGAACTTACTCATAGTGAATCAACACTCAAAGAGTAAACTAAGTTAGTTGTTTCTACTGTAGAACTTACTCATAGTGAATCAACACTCAAAGAGTAAACTAAGTTAGTTGTTTCTACTGTAGAACTTACTCATAGTGAATCAACACTCAAAGAGTAAACTAAGTTAGTTGTTTCTATTGAGATTTTGTAGAACTTACTCATAGTGAATCAACACTCAAAGAGTAAACTAAGTTAGTTGATTCTACTGTAGAACTTACTCATAGTGAATCAACACTCAAAGAGTAAACTAAGTTAGTTGTTTCTACTGTAGAACTTACTCATAGTGAATCAACACTCAAAGAGTAAACTAAGTTAGTTGTTTCTACTATAGAACTTACTCATAGTGAATCAACACTCAAAGAGTAAACTAAGTTAGTTGTTTCTACTGTAGAACTTACTCATAGTGAATCAACACTCAAAGAGTAAACTAAGTTAGTTGTTTCTATTGAGATTTTGTAGAACTTACTCATAGTGAATCAACACTCAAAGAGTAAACTAAGTTAGTTGATTCTACTGTAGAACTTACTCATAGTGAATCAACACTCAAAGAGTAAACTAAGTTAGTTGTTTCTACTGTAGAACTTACTCATAGTGAATCAACACTCAAAGAGTAAACTAAGTTAGTTGTTTCTACTATAGAACTTACTCATAGTGAATCAACACTCAAAGAGTAAACTAAGTTAGTTGTTTCTACTGTAGAACTTACTCATAGTGAATCAACACTCAAAGAGTAAACTAAGTTAGTTGTTTCTACTGTAGAACTTACTCATAGTGAATCAACACTCAAAGAGTAAACTAAGTTAGTTGTTTCTACTGTAAAACTTACTCATAGTACATCAACACTCAAAGAGTAAACTAAGTTAGTTGTTTCTACTGTAGAACTTACTCATAGTACATCAACACTCAAAGAGTAAACTAAGTTAGTTGTTTCTACTGTAGAACTTACTCATAGTGAATCAACACTCAAAGAGTAAACTAAGTTAGTTGTTTCTACTGCAGAACTTACTCATAGTGAATCAACACTCAAAGAGTAAACTAAGTTAGTTGTTTCTACTGTAGAACTTACTCATAGTGAATCAACACTCAAAGAGTAAACTAAGTTAGTTGTTTCTACTGTAAAACTTACTCATAGTACATCAACACTCAAAGAGTAAACTAAGTTAGTTGTTTCTACTGTAGAACTTACTCATAGTGAATCAACACTCAAAGAGTAAACTAAGTTAGTTGTTTCTACTGTAGAACTTACTCATAGTGAATCAACACTCAAAGGAAAACTAAGTTAGTTGTTTCTGCTGTAGAACTTACTCATAGTGAATCAACACTCAAAGAGTAAACTAAGTTAGTTGTTTCTACTGCAGAACTTACTCATAGTGAATCAACACTCAAAGAGTAAACTAAGTTAGTTGTTTCTACTGTAGAACTTACTCATAGTGAATCAACACTCAAAGAGTAAACTAAGTTAGTTGTTTCTACTGCAGAACTTACTCATAGTGAATCAACACTCAAAGGAAAACTAAGTTAGTTGTTTCTGCTGTAGAACTTACTCATAGTGAATCAACACTCAAGAGTAAACTAAGTTAGTTGTTTCTACTGTAGAACTTACTCATAGTGAATCAACACTCAAAGAGTAAACTAAGTTAGTTGTTTCTACTGTAGAACTTACTTATAGTGAATCAACACTCAAGAGTAAACTAAGTTAGTTGTTTCTACTGTAGAACTTACTCATAGTGAATCAACTCGCAAATAGTAAACGTTCACCAAATATGATAGCCATAAGATTAAAAGACTATAAAGTCAATGTCGTTCAAAACAATTATCACTATAGTTTTTACTTCCTCATATAATGAGAAAGTACTGTGATGGCGCGAAAATTCGATTTTGTGACTTAGATGAATTTACACGTACTCAAGGGACCTGAGTCCAAAATTGTGGTCTTTCTAAAATGTCTGTCCGTCGTCTGTCTGCCTGTCGTCTGTGCAGACGCGTGGAGTCTAAACTGCTGTGCCGATTTTGACGAAATTTGGCATACATGTTCAAAAAACTCAAACCCCGAGGTAAAATCATGAAATCCTTGGAGAGGTAATTTTTATGATAATTTTTGATATAATATTCAATAATAAATTAATATATATTGTCTGACCCGTCTCGGATTAACTTTTTGTTGGTGCACTTGTTTAGATTGTTACTCTCCTTATAAAAAAACAGAGGGCAGTTACAATCTAAAGAGGGTGCGGAATGTTCTTCTTTAGACTGTTACTCCCCTTATAAAAACAGGAGTGGGAATATCTCTATATAGTCCAGTAAATAGGGGGAAATAATATCATTAAAGTACGCGAGTAAGCTATGTGCCACACTGAAATTCCTTTTTGAAAATTTAAATATTAAAATGGGGTACATCTTTAGATCGTTACTCCCCTATGTTGTTTTAGAATATAAATTACATTGACAGAACAACTATAGAGAAAAAGGGATGTTTAGTCCAATGTACTTTAGGACAAAGGATTGTCACACTTCTGTTTTGATAAGGGGAGTAACAGTCTAAAGATGAACATACCGTACACCTTCTTTAGAATTGTTACTACCCCTCTGTTTATTTATAAGGAGAGTAACATTTTAAAGAAATGCCAAAAATGGTATGACTTTATTTTATAAATATATATATACATGTAATATTGTATAATATAATATATATATTTTTTAAATATTTGAAATATAAAATAATATTAAAATTTAGTTATACTTTGTAAAATTATTTTCATTTTTACTGTTTTAAAAGTAAAAACATAAAATAAACTTACTTCTTTAAAAATATTACTCGCGTTTTTTTAAAAAGAATATTAAAATTATTGACATTTCGAAGAATATCCATAACTAAATAATATATATATATATATATATATATATATATATATATATATATATATATATATATATATATATATATGCAATATAGCATAAACAAAATGGAGTAATATTATCCTTTATAACACGTTCCAAAATATCTGTTTGTTATCGAACGAAAATTTAATCTAACCAATCAAAACGCCGAATTTCCAACCCTCGCTTTACCACCCTTTGAAACAAACCAATGAAAGCCCATCTGAACTTAGCAAAGGGCTTGAATAAGCCACGCCTACTTAATAGTGGAGAGGGGGTTATTTTTTTTCAGCCCTTAAACCACGCCCACATAACCCTAAACTAATATTCTCTGATAGTGTCGATTATTGAGACCAGTCCCTTGAGAGTTCTCAATAGGACAACATCGTGATTAAAACTTATATAAAAAAAAACTATATCACAGAATATTTTTTTTTATATGTTCTTTTTAATCAGTAAATTATATCTTAATATCTCTTATTTATAATCAGCTAGATTCGAATCATATTACCTCTTGTAATCTCCAAAATATAATCAAATATTTAATTTATATTTAGGTAATTAGTTTTAATCATTTGTTATATTATTGACTAAACTCCACTTTCTTGTAATATTCATTTTCAATAAGTGCTAAATAAAATTAAATATAATATACATACATTTTTTTTGTCAATATATCATTTTTTAAATTTAATATCTTTATTCAAGCATATATATTTTCTAATCATTAACTAAAATTGTATATTTAATTTAAAATTAGTTAATTATATTTAATCTTTTATTCCTATTTTGAAAACTTCAATATTATAATATTTTATTTATACACTGTTGATTTTAATTTATTTATAACATTATTAATTTTTAAACTTAGTCAAATGATTCCTTGTTGATTTTTCTTTTTTTTTGTTAAATAAAAAATCGATTATTAATATTAACTTTGTTAAACATATAATTTGTTAAATTTTAACCAAAAACAAACAAAAATTTGTTAAATTTATCAGTCACTGTGGAAGTCATGAAAGAAGAATACGATCAGCTACTTAGAAGGTATTTATTTATTTATTTATACTTCATAAAAATATATTATTTATTATTTACATAAAATTTATTATGAAGAGATATCAGACTAGTATGTATGGCTAAGTGATCGATCTGAAGAACGAAACAATTTTAGGTCTCTGATTTCAAAAATTCCAAGACAGAAATCCGTTTTAGACATCAGCGAACATTTATGATTCCGTGTCTGTCTGTCTGTCGCTCAAGTTTTGCGAACCACAAATCTTAAAAGCTGCTCGTCCTATTAAATATAATTTGGCCGTTGTTGGTGCCACATAAGTTTCCAACTTCTGCGCCCATTTGTCCACAGATAGCTCCAGATTAATTTCACCGTCTGGGCTCTTTAAATTTGGTTAAATTAATACTTTAATTCATGTAACCAATCAAAATAATTTTGACAGATTTAAAAAATCACAGGGAAGTACTTGCGTCCAAGTACTTTTTAGGGTTTTGTAGATGAGTAAGCATACCCGTTATGTAATTATGATTTTTTTGTCTTCGATCTCAAGGGTCCCGGGTTCGATCCCCCGGGGGGTCACAATGTTTTTTATCAGTAATAAAGACAAGATAAATTACATTTTTAAGGAAATTTGCATCGCCCCACCATAAGGTATAACCATAAAATATTTCGAAATTTTAGGACCAGCCGATCTATAGTGGTTGGGGGGGGGGGGGATGATTTTTTTTGGGTATATTTTGATTTATTTAACCAATAAGAAATGCAAAATTTAAAACTGCATATATATATATTTGTGTCCTACTCTTCAGCAGCTTTAATTTGATACCCCACTCAAAAATTTAAAAAAAAAAAAAAAAAAATCACATTTTTTCGAATTGCGCATGCGCATATCTAATTTTGAACTTCTATATAATTTTCCTGTGGTTGGGTCAAAAAGTTGCACCAGTGTTTCAAATTTCAGCACTTTCGCTTAAACGGTTCGGGCCCTATTAACCAAAGAGCGACGGACAGACGGGCACATCACCCTCGGCATAAGGGTTTTGAGAAGTATCTACAAAACCCTAAAAACGAGGGGAAAATTAAATAAATTTAGCAATAATAAAAGCTATTGATCGTTCTGAAGGACGACAAATTTTTAGGTCTCCGATTCCAAAAATTCCAAGACAGAAATCCGTTTCAGATATCAGGAAACATTTTTGGTTCCGTGTCTGTTTGTCGGTCTGTTGCTCAGTTTTTGCTAACCAACATATATCTAAAAAAAATACGTGTGGTGTCGCGGGACACCCGGTAGGAACGAAGTTCCTTACATTTTTCATTAAATATAAATTATAAGGTTGAAGTATTATATTTAACCCACCCGCAAAATCAAAACAAAAAAATATCCCTACAAAAACAAAATATCCCTACAAATTTCCCTACATCAAAACTAAAAAATTCCCACATCAA
Organism: Gerris lacustris; assembly: GCA_951217055.1. Classification (NCBI taxonomy): domain Eukaryota; kingdom Metazoa; phylum Arthropoda; class Insecta; order Hemiptera; family Gerridae; genus Gerris; species Gerris lacustris. The sequence continues at coordinate 11,825,797 of OX578277.1, forward strand.
GACATGTCCAATGTCAATATTGTAAAAAAGATTTAAAATCTGGTTGGGCCAAGTGACATTTTGACGTATAACAAAAATAAACAAAACAAGTCAAGGAACAGGCTTCCTTAATAACATTTTTTCCTGTCTTTTTGAAGCTTAAGTTTACGCGAGCGTTGCGCGTGAACGCTGGGGCGGATAACGATTTCCAACAAACTCAGCCTGGGCATTGGTAAAATCAACATGTGTACCAAATTTCAACCAACTCGGTGATCTTTTACTCAAGTTATCGTCATCGGTAGATTTCGTGACTGATTTTGCGTGACGGCGATTTTGTGACGGTGATTTTGGGACGGTTATTTTGTGACGGTGATTTTGGTCGTTTTTTTCGGTTTCACTCCCGGGCTCCAGAACGTGCCATAAGGAACTTCGTTCCAAAACTACTACGACTTTATTGAAATTTGGATGGTAGGTCATAATTAGCGAATTATTGGTCTCATGTAAGTTTCGATCTTCTGCGCCCAATTGTTTCTCTTACTCAAGCAAACAAATATACATTTATTTACACCTACATCTTCAAAATTATTTGTATGATATTTATGAAAGTTTGTCGAAAGTAGCCCGCAGATAGCCCCAGATTAATTTCAACCGTCTGTGCTCTTTAAATTTTGCTAAATTAATACTATAATACATGTAATATAATTAATATAAAAATACAAATTTTAAAAACTGGTCTTATTGTTTCTGTATTCTTCACCTATCCATGTGCAAAATTTGGGGAAGATTGAAAGACGGGAAGTTGTTCAATATTGGGGTAAAGGTGTGCGATGAAACTTACAAAGCAAAGTAATATAAAACCAGTAATATAATTCAAAATCGTCATTAATTTTGACAGATTAAAAAAAACGACGGAAAATTACAAGATAAAATGAACTTTTTATATACTACGTTTTTAAATTTTCTGTTGAATCGTATGCAATGTTGATAATATAGTTGTTATTGTTATATAATATATAACTCGCCGGTCTTGGCTGGCCTGCGGCCAGCCTTTGCCCGGCGAGTGGCCAGGTAGAATATATGCCAGGTACTTGTATAGCAGTTGGTACTTGTAAGATCTGGTAATAATGTAGGAAGTTAAGTTATTAGTTAGTTATTAGTTAAGTTATAATTCGCAGTCTATAAATGACAAAGTAAACAAACAGTACAAAGGTAAGAAAGCAATTGACGTCTAGAGAAGCAGAGCTAGTATCTAGGCTGTGGAGAGGATTGATTAAGGTGGGTTGACAAGAGCGACGGGAGGGCATAGGAAGGTCGAACATCGGACATATTCCCGTCACTGTATCTTCTTACGGCGCAGCACTGTTCCAATAAATATTTAATAATTTTGGTTCTAACCAACATTTTTCGGAGAAACCAAGCCTTCAACATGCGCCAAATGTTAGCGCACATATAACAAATTTAATAAAAAAAAAAAAATAATAAAAAAAAAAATCGTAAAAAACCGCTATATAAACAGTTTTTTCAATGTTACCCCCCTCAAAACTAAAAATACCACAAAATAGAACGTAACGAAAATTAATCCACTATTCAAGAGCTTTACAACGATATACATCATATTATTATAAAAGAATAACTTTGAAATTTGTACCTCTGTACTCTAAGGCCTAAGGTACCAAAATTATATTTAAAAAAAAAAACAACCAATACAAAAGGGCATTAATTTAACTAACAAATAAATACAAATAAAATAACCTAATAACAAATAATTATTTAAACCCTTTAACCTACAACAAAATTATAGTACGTGTACAACATTTTTAAAAAATAAATAAATATAATAGCTTTAATGTACAAATCAAGGCCTTTCAAATGATATACGACACCATATTAAAAACCCAAAAAGTGGTCACGTGACACGGCACACAAGAAAATGTGTACTCTCATGTTCTCAGCAAATAGGATGAACTAATGAAACAAAATATTATCAATTTAAAGAGCATTAGTGTGAGATTCAAGCGCCTCAATCAGAAATAAAGTCGGTCAACAATTATAGAAACTACGGCCATTCAAAGTAAACAAATTGAAAAAATACAAAAATTATCTCCATTTAGGGTACAACCGATAGAGGTACGACAAAAAGTCATAGGACCAAATTTGTAGATCTTTTAAAATCAGTTACCGCTGGTGCTATCCGTTTTCCAATACGACTTACCGTTTAGCCCCAATACGCCTCCAAAACTGCTTAAAAATCAAGTCGGCCATTTTTATTTTTTTAGGGGGGGGGGGGGAAGGAGTGGGAAAAGTAAACTTTTTATAATTATTTTGGTTCACAATATGGACATTGCGCGTCGAATGGCGCAAACCTCAAGTCTCTAGCTCTTCTGGAAGTGGGTAAACATTAATGTCAGTGAGTGAGTGAGTTAGCCATGCGGCTTTATAGTATATAGATGTTAGTAAAAAAAAAATAGTTCCGAATTTATTTACTTCACATAAATGACAACCATCCAGAGAGCTGATCTTAAACCTATAAAAGTATAAATCTTTGTACAACGGATCTTTCCAACACCAAATCTAAAGCATGCCATCGAAATATTTGAAATAATATAATCGATATTTCCTGTTTTGCTGTCATTCAATGTTTATCTATCACAAATTTGAGACCCGTCAAAATGAAGATTGCGTAAATATTGGATATGGCAAAGCAAATAAAATAACTTGCGGATTTTTTCCGAACTAACTTTCCGCACAGCAAAATTTGCTGAAAACTAATTAAATTCTGCTGAAAGATGGCTAAAAGTATTAAAATAATGCATTGTCATCGTGTTCTGAGCTATGCTAAAAGTTTCAAATGTCTAGCTATTCGAGAAGTTAGTTAGAAATCGATTGCCAGATTTGTACCGGACAAACGGACAAACAAACAAACAAGAATGCAAGCTAATAAAAAAAAACGTAGTAAAAATGTAATACATTGGATAATAATAGATTTAAAAAGCATAAAATCATTAAATTTAACGAAATAGGGCGCGAGGAAGCTATGTGCCACACTATAATTGTCTGAGTATTTTCCAATCTGTAAAACTTATTTTGATTTTTCACATGAATTAAATTATATCAATTTAGCAAAGTTTATACACCACAGACGATTGAAATTAATCTTGGGCTATTTGCGAGCTACTATTAGAAAACAATCCAAATTTCATAAAAATCACAGGAAGTATTTGGGTCCATATAGTAAGGATGTATTAGAGTACATATAGTAAGGAAGTATTTAGGTCCATATAGTAAGGAAGTATTAGGGTCTATATAGTAAGGAAGTGTTAGGGTCCATATAGTAAGGAAGTATTTGGGTCCATATAGTAAGGAAGTATTAGGGTCTATATAGTAAGGAAGTGTTAGGGTCCATATAGTAAGGAAGTATTAGGGTCTAAATAGTAAGGAAGTATTTGGGTCCATATAGTAAGGAAGTGTTAGGGTCCATATAGTAAGGAAGTATTAGGGTCCATATAGTAAGGAAGTATTAGAGTCCATATAGTAAGGAAGTATTAGGGTCCATATAGTAAGGAAGTATTTGGGTCCATATAGTAAGGAAGTATTAGTCCATATAGTAAGGAAGTATTAGAGTCCATATAGTAAGGAAGTATTAGGGTCCATATAGTAAGGAAGTATTTGGGTCCATATAGTAAGGAAGTATTAGTCCATATAGTAAGGAAGTATTAGAGTCCATATAGTAAGGAAGTATTAGGGTCCATATAGTAAGGAAGTATTTGGGTCCATATAGTAAGGATGTATTAGAGTACATATAGTAAGGAAGTATTTGGGTCCATATAGTAAGGAAGTATTAGTCTATATAGTAAGGAAGTCTTAGGGTCCATATAGTAAGGAAGTATTTGGGTCCATATAGTAAGGAAGTATTAGAGTCCATATAGTAAGGAAGTATTTGGCTCCATATAGTAAGGAAGTATTAGTCCATATAGTAAGGAAGTATTAGTCCATGTAGTAAGGAAGTATTAGTCCATATAGTAAGGAAGTATTAGTCCATGTAGTAAGGAAGTATTAGGGTCCATATAGTAAGGACGTATTAGTCCATGTAGTAAGGAAGTATTAGGGTCCATATAGTAAGGAAGTATTAGTCCATGTAGTAAGGAAGTATTAGTCCATATAGTAAGGAAGTATTAGTCCATGTAGTAAGGAAGTATTAGTCCATATAGTAAGGAAGTATTAGTCCATGTAGTAAGGAAGTATTAGTCCATGTAGTAAGGAAGTATTAGTCCATATAGTAAGGAAGTATTAGGGTCCATATAGTAAGGAAGTATTAGTCCATGTAGTAAGGAAGTATTAGTCCATGTAGTAAGGAAGTATTAGTCCATGTAGTAAGGAAGTATTAGTCCATGTAGTAAGGAAGTATTAGTCCATATAGTAAGGAAGTATTAGTCCATGTAGTAAGGAAGTATTAGGGTCCATATAGTAAGGAAGTATTAGTCCATGTAGTAAGGAAGTATTAGTCCATGTAGTAAGGAAGTATTAGTCCATGTAGTAAGGAAGTATTAGTCCATATAGTAAGGAAGTATTAGAGTCCATATAGTAAGGAAGTATTAGTCCATGTAGTAAGGAAGTATTAGTCCATGTAGTAAGGAAGTATTAGTCCATATAGTAAGGAAGTATTAGGGTCCATATAGTAAGGAAGTATTAGTCCATGTAGTAAGGAAGTATTTGGGTCCATATAGTAAGGAAGTATTAGAGTCCATGTAGTAAGGAAGTATTAGAGTCCATGTAGTAAGGAAGTATTAGAGTCCATATAGTAAGGAAGTATTAGAGTCCATATAGTAAGGAAGTATTAGAGTCCATGTAGTAAGGAAGTATTAGTCCATGTAGTAAGGAAGTATTAGAGTCCATGTAGTAAGGAAGTATTAGAGTCCATATAGTAAGGAAGTATTAGAGTCCATATAGTAAGGAAGTATTAGAGTCCATGTAGTAAGGAAGTATTAGTCCATGTAGTAAGGAAGTATTAGTCCATATAGTAAGGAAGTATTAGGGTCCATATAGTAAGGAAGTATTAGTCCATGTAGTAAGGAAGTATTTGGGTCCATATAGTAAGGAAGTATTAGAGTCCATATAGTAAGGAAGTATTTGGCTCCATATAGTAAGGAAGTATTAGAGTCCATGTAGTAAGGAAGTATTAGTCCATATAGTAAGGAAGTATTAGTCCATGTAGTAAGGAAGTATTTGGGTCCATATAGTAAGGAAGTATTAGAGTCCATATAGTAAGGAAGTATTTGGCTCCATATAGTAAGGAAGTATTAGGGTCCATATAGTAAGGAAGTATTAGAGTCCATGTAGTAAGGAAGTATTAGTCCATATAGTAAGGAAGTATTAGTCCATGTAGTAAGGAAGTATTTGGGTCCATATAGTAAGGAAGTATTAGAGTCCATATAGTAAGGAAGTATTTGGCTCCATATAGTAAGGAAGTATTAGTCCATATAGTAAGGAAGTATTTGGCTCCATATAGTAAGGAAGTATTAGAGTCCATATAGTAAGGAAGTATTAGTCCATATAGTAAGGAAGTATTAGTCCATGTAGTAAGGAAGTATTTGGGTCCATATAGTAAGGAAGTATTAGGGTCCATATAGTAAGGAAGTATTAGGGTCCATATAGTAAGGAAGTATTAGTCCATATAGTAAGGAAGTCTTAGGGTCCATATAGTAAGGAAGTATTAGGGTCCATATAGTAAGGAAGTATTTGGGTCCATATAGTAAGGAAGTATTAGAGTCCTTATAGTAAGGAAGTATTTGGCTCCATATAGTAAGGAAGTATTAGTCCATATAGTAAGGAAGTATTAGTCCATGTAGTAAGGAAGTATTTGGGTCCATATAGTAAGGAAGTATTAGGGTCCATATAGTAAGGAAGTATTAGGGTCCATATAGTAAGGAAGTATTAGGGTCCTTATAGTAAGGAAGTATTAGAGTCCATATAGTAAGGAAGTATTAGAGTCCATATAGTAAGGAAGTATTAGGGTCCATATAGTAAGGAAGTATTAGGGTTCATATAGTAAGGAAGTATTTGGGTCCATATAGTAAGGAAGTATTAGGGTCCATATAGTAAGGAAGTATTAGGGTCCATATAGTAAGGAAGTATTAGGGTCCATATAGTAAGGAAGTATTTGGGTCTATGCATTATGCATTTTTAATTATTATCAGCTAACGCTGACATCCAAAAACAGTATTATTCAAGTTTGATATTTATATATGAATTAGAATATTTACAATTTAAAGGCAAAAATGGTTATCTTACATCATTTACAATAAATATGTTGTACTAATCTTTCTATAATTTGCAACTGAGAACATTCTTCAAGTTGTAACCCAAAAATCAATATTCAACAGAGGCAGTAAAATAATTACAAACATATATTTAATTAAATTGCATTAAATTTAATTAAATTATAAACAAGCATGATACAATTTAAACTATTTATACTATAAATATAATTAATATGACGGATACAACTTTATGTAAGATGATTTTATATGAACTAGATTCGTTTAGTTCCTCAACCCTCTGCTATGAAGCGCGGCTGTAGCTTGGAAATCAAATCAAAGCTATATCCCTTTTATAATTTATAATATCTTCCTTTGTAAATTTATACCTTTTATGTAACATAATCGAAAAAGTATAAGTATTTTTGAAAAAAGAAATGTAACTACTATAAATGTATTTTATAAAAGAAACATATTAGAGAATAGAATCACTTGTGCGGTTAGAAAAACCAAAAAAAATATAACGATTCTTTCTCTCTTTCTCTCTCTCTCTCTCTACACACATACACACACGCGCACGGGCACGTATATATATATGGAATTGATTTTATTTTAGTAAAATTTTATTTATTAATTTTGCTTTTCATGTACAGTATTATAAATACTTATTATAACAACAACTCTAAGTAAATTTCGTTGTATTGTTCATTCATAATCCCTCAACAAACTTTATTAATGACAATATTACCATTACAATGTTGTGAGCCGATCTAAATTCAGCAAAACAAAGATAAAAAAAAAAAATCACAGGGAAGTACTTGCGTCCAAGTACTTTTTAGGGTTTTGTAGATGAGTAAGCATACCCGTTATGTAATTATGATTTTTTTGTCTTCAATCTCAAGGGTCCCGGGTTCGATTCCCCGGGGGGTCACAATGATTTTATCAGTAATAAAGGCAAGATAAATTACATTTTTCAGGAAATTTGCATCGCCCCACCATAAGAAATAACCATGAATTATTTTGAAATTTTAGGAAAAGCCGTTATATAGTAGTGGGGGGGGGGAATGTTTTTTGGGAATATTTTATTTATTTAACCAATAAGAAATGTAAAATTTAAAAAAGCATATATATATTTGTGTCCTACTCTTCAGCAGCTTTCATTTGATACCCAACTCAAAATTTTCAAAAAATAAAATTTTGGGCGCACTTCACTTTTTCGCGCCCAAAATTGGCAATTTTTGAAAATTTAGGATGAACTCCCGGAATTTTCATCGCGCCACAATAAGGTATTAGCATGAATTATTTCGAAATTTTAGCACCAGCCGATCTATAGTGGTTGGGGGGGGGAAATTTTTTTTTGGGTATATTTTGATTTTTTTAACCAATAAGGAATGCAAAATTTAAAAAAGCATATATATATTTGTGTCCTACTCTTCAGCAGCTTTCATTTGATACCCAACTCAAAATTTTCAAAAAATAAAATTTTGGGCGCACTTCACTTTTTCGCGCCCAAAATTAGCAATTTTTGAAAATTTAGGATGAACTCCCGGAATTTTCATCGCGCCACAATAAGGTATTAGCATGAATTATTTCGAAATTTTAGCACCAGCCGATCTATAGTGGTTGGGGGGGGGAAATTTTTTTTTGGGTATATTTTGATTTTTTTAACCAATAAGGAATGCAAAATTTAAAAAAGCATATATATATTTGTGTCCTACTCTTCAGCAGCTTTCATTTGATACCCAACTCAAAAATTAAAAAAAATTAAACATTTTGAGTTTATCACATTTTTTCGAATTGCGCATGCGCATATCAAATTTTGAACTTCTATATAATTTTCCTGTGGTTGGGTCAAAAAGTTGCACCAGTGTTTCAAATTTCAGCACTTTCGCGTAAACGGTTCGGGCCCTATGAACCAAAGAGCGACGGACAGACGGACACATCACCCTCGGCATAAGGGTTTTGAGAAGTATCTACAAAACCCTAAAAATCATTTCGGTAACTAATATAGGGGTTCAAAAGTCAAAAGCAGGGTGCAAATGTATCCCCTGCCCCCTCTTGAATTTTTAACGGTTTGAGATAAATTAACGAAATTGGGGGATCTGCGCCATAAAAAGGGAAGTTTGTTTCCATAATATCGCGCACTTGGGGCATCCCCTCTTTTTGCCCCCAGGCCACCCAACTCAATATTGGAGTGTATATTTATGATAGCATTTTAATTTGCTATAACTCAAAATTTCTATTTAAACTGATTTCGGATTTTACCTATAACGTTTATAGAGAATATTTTTTAAAAAATCACAGGGAAGTAATTGTGTCCAAGTACTTTTTAGGGTTTTGTAGATGATTAAGCATGCCCGTTATGTAATAATGATTTTTTTTCTTCGATCTGAAGAATCCCGGATTCAATCCCCCGGGGGTCACAATGGCTTTTATCGGTAATAACGACTAGATAAATTAAATTTTATCAGGAAATTTGCATCGCCCCACCATAAGGTATAACAATAAATTATTTCGAAATTTTAGGACCAACCGTTATAGAGTGTTTGGTGAAGGGGGGATTTTTTGGGTATATTTTGATTTATTTAACCAATAAGAAATGCAAAATTTTAAAAATTATTTATATATTTGTTACCTATTATTCAGCAGCTTTCATTTGATACCCTACTCATAATTTAAAAAAATAATATACATTTTTGAGTTCACCACAATTTTGCGACTCACGCATGCGCATATTTAATTTTTAACTTCAGTATATTTTTACTGTAGTTGGGTCAAAAAGTTTGTACCAGTGATTCAAATTTCAGCACTTTAGCTTAAACGGTTCGTGCCCTATGAACCAAAGAGTGACGGACAGACGTGGTAATAATGTCATTTACAAAGTTAGTTAAGGGATTATGAATGAGCTATACAACGAAATATACTTAGAGTTGTATATATATATATATATATATATATATATATATATATATATATATATATATATATATATATATATATATATATATATATCAGTGCGCGCGTGTGTGTATGGGTAGAGAGAGTGAGAAAGAGAGAAAGAATCGTTTTATTTTTTTGGTTTTTCTAACCGCACAAGTGATTTATTACACGTATTCTCTAATATTTTTCTTTTATAAAATACATTTATTGTGGTTACATTTCTTTTTTCAAAAATACATATACTTTTTCGAGTAAGTTACGTAAAAGATATAAATTTACAAAGGAAGATATAAATTATAAAGTACAGCTCTGATTTCAAAGAGAAGCTACTCTTGTAGTTATAGTTTGGGGTAATTTTTCAAAATTCCATAATTATTGTATGACTGTCACTACTATGGTTACTACATCTGTACGAAATTTAAAAGAAATAAAAAATCGGTCCGAGACAACTCAGACAAACTTTCTCATATAGGAGTTCATAATTACTTAGCCAAGTGTTTTCCATTTATTAGTTCTTGTATGTCCATTTAACTATTACTGAACATTTCATCAAAATTTACCATAAAAATAACTTCTCCTTGGCAGGGAATCGAACCCGGGATCTCCCTGTCCGCGTTTTAAGCTATTTTCTCAGGAACTAGATTTTTCCCGGGAAAACGGCTTATATCGTTACATTCATATTTAAATGGACTACATTTTAAAATTTTTTAATCAAAATCGTCGGAACCGTTTTCGAGAAATAATTTTTTTTCATGATTCTTCAGAGTTTTTGGAGGGTAGCGCCCCCAAATTTAGAGCTAAAATTCATTTCTCGATTTCGCCTCGGGGTATGATTTTTCTGAACATGTATGCCAAATTTAGTCAAAATCGGCCCAGTAGTATAGGCTCCAGGCGTCTGCACAGACGACAGACAGACGACAGACAGAGATTTTTTAAAAACCACTTTTTTGGACTCAGGGGACCTCAAAACGTGTAAATCCATCAAAATCTCAAAATCGAATTTTCGCGCCATCCCAATACTTTCTCTTTATATGAGAAAGTAAAAAATAAAAAATACTATACTATTATCTAGGAAACTTAACACATACTAACTATCTCAAGGCATGTCTATGATAATTTTTTATTAATTTAAATCATTAATCCAGAGTAGTTATGTATGTATATTGGTGTGTAGCCGGCCTAGTATGGTTAAAAGGTATTGATTTGATTTCCAAGCTACAGCAGCGCTTCACAGCAGAGGGTTGAGGAACTAAACGAATCTAGTTCATATAAAATCATCTTACATAAAGTTGTATCCGTCATATTAATTATATTTATAGTATAAATAGTTTAAATTGTATCATGTTTGTTTATAATTTAATTAGAATTAATGCAATTTAATTAAACATATGTTTGTAATTATTTTATTGTTCATGTTGAATGTTGATTTTTGGGTTACAACTTGAAGAATGTTCTCAGTTGCAAATTATAGAAAGATTAGTATAACGTATTTATTGTAAATGCTACACAATTACCCTTTCCCTTTAGATTTTATATATTAACTACTGCATGCATAACATTTAATAACACATTTGATACTCAGTTTTTGGATGTCAGCGTGAGCTGATAATAATTAACAATGCATAATAAGACCCTAATACTTCCTTACTATGTTGGCCCAAATACTCCCTTACTATATGGACCCTAATACTTCCTTACTATATGAACCCTAATACTTCCTTACTATATGGACCATAATACTTCCTTACTATATAGACCCTAATACTTACTTATTAGATGGACCCTAATACTTCCTTACTATATGGACCCTAATACTTCCCTACTATATGGACCCTAATACTTCCTTACTATATGGACCCTTATACTTCCTTACTATATGGACCCTAATACTTCCTTACTATATGGACCCTAATACTTCCTTACTAAAAAAACCAAATACTGGTCATACGTCAATTTATTTCTTTGTTTACTTATTCATTTTAGCTGTCATTCAATGTTTACCTCTTAATAAAAAATCACAAATTTGATACCCGTCATAATGAAGATCGTAAAAATATGAGATACGTCAAAACAAATAAAATAACTTGCGGATTTTTTCCGAACTAACTTTCCATTCAGCAAAATTTGCTGAAAACGAATTAAATTCTGCTGAAAGATGGGTATAAGTATTAAAATAATGCATTGCCATCGTATTCTGAGCTATTCTAAAAGTTTCAAGTGCCTAGCTATTCGGGAAGTTAATCAGAAATCGTTTGCAAGATTTGTACCGGACAAACAAACAAACAAACAAACAAACAAGAACAAAACAGAAAGTTACTAATAACGTAGTAAAATGACATCAGATTTTTTATTATGTGAATTATAATTTCGTTTGTCCGTATATAATGAGGTCCGTTATAGTGAGGTATTTAAAAATGTAAATTAACTTTCTTTTTATTAAAATCAAAAGTTGGTATTTTCAAAATGGCGGCTAATATCAAGACGATATTCAGTGGAAATGTTTGTCTTATTATGAGGTAAAATTAATGCAACAATGGGTTAATGTAGTCGCAAATTGATTTTCCGGATTCCGGATAGCGGACAGCACTAGCTCTTCTGGCTTGAAAAATTTGGGAGTTATGCGTGACCCAGACAGACAGACTAACAGACATCTACCTAGAAACCGGTCTCAAATCGTCTTAAAAACACCCAAAACTGATAATTCCGTTAAAATCTCGGTTTCGGAACTTTCGGGTGAAAACAATACTTTTCCTATTATACCATCGGAAAATTAAAAAGGTATTGCGAAAGAATATTTTGGTTTTTACTTCAGTAACACAGATAAAAATTAAGTGTTTCCGCCCAGGATCGAACTGGGGACCTTCTGCGTGTTAGGCAGATGTGATAACCGCTACACCACGGAAACCTGTCTGTTAGTAAGTATTCATTCATAGTATATAAAAATAGTAATTAATTTTTGTGTAATGCTTGGAATTATACTTGTTTATTTTACTACGTTTTTATTAGCTTGTTTTCTTGTATGTTTGTTTGTCCAGTACAAATCTTGCAATCGATTTTTAACCAACTTCCCGAGTAGTTAGACATTTAAAACTTTTAGAATAGCTCAGAACACGATGACAATGCATTATTTTAATACTTTTAGCCATATTTCAGCAGAATTTAATTCCTTTTCAGCAAATTTTGCTGTATGGAAAGTTAGTTCGGAAAAAAACCGCAAGTTATTTTATTTGCTTTGACATGACCCATATTTTCGATCTCAATAAGGTTTGTTCCAACCCTCCTATTTGTACCGTCCTCTGTATCGTCCCGCGGATCGTTCGGGAATCGTTTAGGACAGGTTTTATACGCATGCGCTAACATACGCCGGGGAAGTGTGACGTCACTTACGTAAAAAAGTGTGTGAAGTTAGGTTAGCTGGCTCATAACATTGGATATAGGTGGGGGTTTATCAGTGCTATTTTATTTTATTATTATTTTTTAATCTATTATTTGTTTTATCATCTATAATGTATACATTTATTGGCTTATTAATGATGTTACTGATACATGATAAGGTTAAAAACAGTTAAAAAAGCTTTTAATAGAGTAAAAAGAGCACATCTGTGAGTAAGTTATTTTACTTCTTCTTTGAGTTATTTGTGAGAATTATTTGTTTTATCATCTAAAATGTATACATTTATTGGCTTATTAATGATGTTACTGATATATGATAAGGTTAAAAACAGTTAAAAAAGCTTTTAATAGAGTAAAAAGAGCACATCTGTAAGTAAGTTATTTTACATCTTATTTGAGTTATTTGTGAGAATTATTTGTTTTATCATCTATAATGTATACATTTATTGGCTTATTAATGATGTTACTGATACATGATAAGGTTAAAAACAGTTAAAAAAGCTTTTAATAGAGTAAAAAGAGCACATCTGTGAGTAAGTTATTTTACTTCTTCTTTGAGTTATTTGTGAGAATTATTTGTTTTATCATCTAAAATGTATACATTTATTGGCTTATTAATGATGTTACTGATATATGATAAGGTTAAAAACAGTTAAAAAAGCTTTTAATAGAGTAAAAAGAGCACATCTGTAAGTAAGTTATTTTACATCTTATTTGAGTTATTTGTGAGAATTATTTGTTTTATCATCTATAATGTATACATTTGTTGGCTTATTAATGATGTTACTAATATATGATAAGGTTAAAAACGGTTAAAAAAGCTTTTAATAGAATGAAAAGAGGAAAAAACTATAAAATGCTCACAGAACTCTAGTAAACAATGGTTTGTTATGAGCCAGAAAAGATAACCTGACGAAAAATCGTGGAGGGCGCATGACGTCACAGCAACCTTTGTCACTTTTACGTAACCTCTGACGCGACGTATTGTACTGTAATAAAATCATGTCTGGTTGGAACGAGTTTAGGACTATAATTCGCACTGTAATAAAAACATTCAAGGAAACCTATAACAGTTAAGGAACCTTCCTGTTGATATTTGTGACTATTGACATAACTGCGCATGTCATACAAACCCAGTACATGGTATTGTCAGAGGATCGTTGGGGCCGTACAGTAAACGGTTCGTAAACGATCCCTGGCAAGGTTGGAACAGTTTCATGGACGGTACAAAACACTGCCACAAGTCGGCTTGGAACGGCTTTAATCTATTGCGCATGCCCGTGACGATCCCGCGGACGGTACAATGCTTGGCTGGAACAAACCTAATATCGACGGGTTTCAAATTTATGATTTATGACAGAAAATTTAAAAACGTAGTACATATATAAAAAGTTCTTTTTATCTTATAATTATTTAGGATAGGATCAGTCACTTTACACAGGATTTATGTGATTTTTAGTGTAGAACATGTTTCACCTCTCTCAAATTGCAACCTAAATTATTATCAATGTTTATACTTTGGTTTAAAAGAAGTCTTGTGCCTTTTGATCTTTCTCTTATTTTAATTGAATTTAAAATTGTTTGTTTGACAGTCAGGGTGCTAAAGGAAGATACGGTGGAATGTGCTATCCTGAAGATGGTCTAGAACTACTTCCGAGTTGTCTATATGCTGGTCAAGGTGCTAGACCTCTTGCTACACCGCCTGCAGCACATCTAGCGTCATCGCCTTATCTACAAGTACACGGTAAGTCAGTCATGTAATATCCAGTACTCCAGTACATTACGCGTCTAGTGCGGAAAGTAGCATTTTGCATGCGAGTGTGCAGTTTTCAGTTTGCACCCGAGCGATAGCGAGGGTAGTAAAACCACACGAGCAAAGCAAAATGCAGTTTTCGCACGAGTTGCGTACCGTACTTTATCTACGATTGTTGGATTTTAATAATAAATACAGAAATATTTTTAAAATTAACTTCCTGTATGTAAGTTTGTATTTCTCTTTTGATAAAGATGACATTAATAATAATAATAATAATAATATTCTTTATTTCCATTAATTAATGATTTTCCTTTTTTTTTTACAATAACTTCACAATTACAAATTAATTAATCAATTTTTTTTTTTCTTCTTTTTTTTAATAACATTTTATATGTAGGTACATATGTACATAATACACATAAGATAATATAAGCAGATAATCCTGTATATACATACATATATATATATATTTATTTTTATTTTTTTAATTTATTGTGTAAGTTTGAATTAATGAGAGCCCTCAATAGCTTATCCAGCTAGAGCGGGGGCTCTGCCATGGACAGTGTAGCACCATACCGAAAACATATTATAATTAGACATATTTAAAGATTATTAATTTATGAGATTATTAAAGAGAAATATAAAAAATACAATAAATCATATCTAGTTAGTAACAAGGTGATGAACTTTGGTTAGACAGAGTTAGATGTAATCAACCGACTGATAAATGTTAGAGTGTTTAAATTATTAAATATTATATTATAGAAGTATTACATTTTATTATGGATGTTTGTTTATTATATTATAAATATTACATTATATTATGATTGGGATTGATTTTATTTTTGTTGGAGTTTTTGTTAGAAAATATATAGAAAAAACTTTAGTTGGTATTAACAGTTTAGTAAACTTTTTTTTTGTTATTAAATAGTTGATTAGCTGCATATGAATTAGAATTTTAATTTAGAATCTACAATTTAGAATTTACAGGACACAAATAAAGATCTATTCGACGAGTTTCACTGTAGAAAGTTTTAGGGTTGGGATCCCTGTTTTAGATGTGAATTTAAAGCCCTTTTAAATGCTTTAAAGGACTTATTTTTCTTGAGGCTGGCTGGTAACCCATTATAGAGTACGGGACCCAGGTAGACGGCCGAATTTTGTTTCTTAGATGTTCTACAGAAGGGAGCATCTACTGTAATAGCGTCTTTAGCACGGGTAAGGTAGCTGTGCTCCCTGAAAGTCTTGCCCTTGTTATGGAAATTTAACAATACGGCTTTTTTAAATAGACTAGAGACGGGAAGGACTTGAAAATCGCCGTAACAATCTTCAGATGGATATCTTATAGGTTTGAACAAACATATTTTGATAATCCTTCTTTGGAGCACAGCCACCCTGTCCAGATATATAGCGGAGGCGCTTCCATAAACTAGTATTCCATAACTAATAA
Source organism: Gerris lacustris (assembly GCA_951217055.1). NCBI lineage: Eukaryota > Metazoa > Arthropoda > Insecta > Hemiptera > Gerridae > Gerris > Gerris lacustris. Next base: position 11,841,569 of record OX578277.1, read on the forward strand.
TGGATTCTACGAGCGCATAGTACACAGTGCGCAACATATCCTTATTTAGAAATTTTCTTAGTAGTAGAAAACTATAAATTGTTTTTCTAATGTTTCTAGATAGAGAATTAATATGTTGGTCCCATAATAAATGCTGGTCTATAATTACTCCTAAGTATCTGGTTTTAGTAACTTGATCAATATTAGTTTTGCAAGCACAACCGTTCGTATCGTGTTCGATATTAATTCCATTGCACTCGCACTTATGGATGACGATACTTAAATTTGGGGAAGGCTGGCCCCTTCGATCGTGAGAAAAAGCGATATAGTTAGTTTTTTTTTGTATTTAAAGATAACAGGTTTTGATCCAGCCACCTTTTTACTAAAGATATACCTGTTGTGGCCTTTTGATAAACAGAAGGCCAACTTTTGCCTTTGAAAATTAATGCGCAGTCATCTGCAAAGCTGATGATAGCGTCTGCAAAGTTCAATTCCAATAATTCGTTTATATAGCAAGAAAAGAGATTTGGTGAAATAGATGTACCTTGAGGGGAACCACTAATTATTTCAGCTTCAGAGCTAAGAGTACCACTGATTCTAGTGACTTGCTTACGACAAGATATGTAGCTAGTTATAAGTTTTAAGAAAACACCCCTTATTCCAAGGTTATCTAATTTATTTAGCAATAGAGAGTGACTAATCGAGTCAAACGCCTTTTTTATGTCCAAAAAAATAACTAAGCACTTCCTTTTATCATCTAATTCCGTAATAACTTGAGAGACCAGATTTTCCATAGCATCCGAAGTACTCTTTTTCTCTCTAAAACCAAATTGATTTTCCGATATGAGGTCATGTCTATCGAGAAAACTAGTTAGTCGGAATTTTAAACATTTTTCAAATAATTTGGCTACGTTAGAAATGACAGATATCGGCCTATAATTACCTGGGTCCGACTTTTCACCCTCACCTTTATAAATAGGTGTCACGACCGCCAGTTTGAATTTGTCAGGGAAAATCCCTTGGGATAAGCACTGATTAAATAAATATTGTAAGGGCGGTACTAGACTTTCTCTATTATCTTTAAGGTACAAAGCCTTTATGCCATCTAGACCCGGGGAGCTATCATTACTTAATGAGTGAATATGTCTATTTAATTCTAACTTAGTAATAGGAGAAGACAATATAGAATCTTCCGATAGATTTTCCGACTTAGGTCGAGCTGTAAACTTACACTTACAGTTAGATCTGATATTATTATGAACTTCCGAACCAACATTAACAAAAAAGTTATTAAAAGCCTCGGCTAGATCACTTTTGTCCTCTATAAGAATATTATTTATCTTCAGATTCTCTACATTGTTTTCTCCCTCACTTTTTTTTTTTTAAACTTTCCCTTATAACCGACCACATTTTTTTCGAACTGATTTCATCTGTTCCATCGCGTATTTTATTTTTAAAGTATTCAAATTTGGATTTATTAATTAATTTAATTAGTGTGTTTTTGTAGTATTTATGTTTGGCTATAAGCTTCTCGTCGAATGGACGTTTCTTTTTAAGCTGGTACAATTTGTCTCTTATTCTCAGGGAGTTCAGAATTGCTGGAGTAATATAAGGTTTTAAAATTTTTGTTTTACATGAAATTCTTCGAACGATTTGGTTACTACATTCAGTTATAATTTTTTGTAACGTCTCAGTGAAAATCTCCGCAATAGAATTAACATCATTGAATTTATACAAGAAATCCCAGCTCAATGATTTAATATTTTCATTTATCTTCTCAATATCAACTTTATTGAGTACCCATTCTTTTGGTTTATCACGTGATTTTATGCCAGGATAATTGATCATTATACCCGTAGGATAATGATCTGTTATTAACGAAGAGAGTATAAATGTTTGTAAAGTTTTAAAATTTTCAGATTTGACCATAATATGGTCTAGACATGATTGAGATTCACCACTCTCGCGTGTTACCATATTAATACCACTCAAGAAACCTTCACTACTTAATATATCCAAATATTCATCTTTCAACTTATCGGTATTTTCACTTAAGATATTTATATTCAAATCTCCAAGAAGTAGGTGTTCTTTAAAATTTCGTTTAAGTTTTAAATAGTCAGAGAGGTTATTAATAAAAGAAGTTAGGTCAACTTGCCAAGATCTATATACTGAGGTTAAAAGAATATTTTTATCCAAATACCTGATATGAAGAGACAAACTGTTACAGCCCTTGATGCATTCGTATTGAATATCCATTATATCTAGTTGAGATTTAACATACACTATAATCCCCTCATTCTGATTTTTACCAGCATGGCTAAACGCCTTGTAACCGTCTAAATTAAAGGAGGAGTGAAAATCGGATAACCAAGCCTCCGTCAGTACAACTACATCGAACTCTACATTTGTGTCCTGTAACAATACCTCTAGTTGATTAAAATTCTTGCCTACGCTACGTATGTTGGTATGAATAATTTTAAAGTTATAATTCTGCAATTTGCTAACATCGCAATTTTTTATTTTTATCGTATTTAAGCTTGAAAGATGATTTATTTCTTGTAAATATTGAAAAGTATTAACAGTGAATGCCATAAATTTAAACTTATAGACGCTTGAGATCTGCTGCGTTTCTGATGACTAAAGGAGGATCCGATGACTCCTTTCTAACCAGCGTTTTATAGTTGGCCCTCCATACGTAAGTGTAGCCCTTCTCAAAAGCGGTTTTCCTAGTAAGATTGAACAGTTGTTTTTGATACACGGTCATATGTTCAGACAAGAAGAATCGGCCTTCAGGAAGGTTAGGTGAAATTAATTTTAAAGAAATTCCTGGGGCTGCACAATCAGATTTTGCAAGTTCTTTGTACTTTGCCAGCCAGACATCTCTTGTGAATCTCCGGGTAAATTTAATAACGATTGATTTGTGTAAACTAGGGTCTTTATTAGGAAGACGATGAGTCACACTGATGTCAGCATCATCGTAGTGAATGTTCAGTGCTGCTGAGATATGTTGTAAGATAGTTCTCACATTCTCACCCTTTGTTTCGGGGATACCAACAATCAACAGATTATCACGGCGAGAATATTGATTTTGTGTCTCTATGGATACATTAAGATCTTCAACTTTTTTAATCAAATCAGAGTTTTCTTCGTCTTTTACAACTAAATCTTGTTTGAGAGAAGCAACTTCATTTTTTAGTGAATTATTTTCCTTTTCCAAACAGCCGACTTTCCCTTCGAGCGTAAGTATTTTACTTTCAAAGGTGGCAAAACGAGTGTTTAATCCGTTTACTATCTCTTTGGAGGAATCTAAAGTACTTTTCATCTGTCTTAATTCTTCTGACAGGGAGGCATGCGAGTTTTGCAAGTTTTCAGATAATTGTTTTATTAATTTTTCTAGTGAAGAATTTTTACAATCACTACACTTCCACTTATCTCTATTTGCTTTACTCATTTTTTTGAAGTTAGATAGCGAATCACTTACTGAGTGACATAGCCAGTGACAGGATAAATTACATGCACCGCAGTTTAAAAATTCGTTGTCCGGAAAGGACTTACTACATGAAATGCAATATACTGCAGACATATTTGAGCTAAAGTTCCGACAATTCAATTTAGATTGCAATTTTAATTAAAAAAAAAAAACGTATTAATAACGAGACTATTTGGCAATAAAACACACAGACTAGTTCAACTGTATAGTATCAAAGAGCACTCCCGAGAGCGATAAACAGAGGTGCGTTATCTACCGTGTCCGATATTCTCCTCATTTTCGTCATAATGACATAAATCAATCATTGTTTTTCACTAAAAAAAACTCTATATAAACAGTTACTTTAATTAAGCAAACATCAAATTAGTTTGGTTAAATGTAAACAAACTCCGCTAATCGTGCGTTGAGGTGAAGAATTCTTCTTTTTTTCACGCACTAGGGCGGAAAAAAGAGGAATTATGAAACGCGCATGCGCAATGAATACAAGTACGTGAAGAATCACTTTCTACGCATCTAAACAGAGATACAATGTTTTATATTTCGTATCAGTCGTAGATAAAATATAATAATGTTTCAATATTCCTTGATAAATCTTGAATAAAATATTCTGGATATTCCCTGTTACTGATGACGGCTGTCTTGAATTAATGTAGGACGACCGACGTGACGTGACGTTTTACATTTTGTAACTGGTAACTGTGGTAGCAGTAAAGTAAGGTTTCTCTGTATTAATTTAAAAGTGGGATTTACTTCTCTGACACGTGACTTCTCGGGACGAAGTTCACCGTGACTTGCAAAGTCTGGACGCACAGTGGGGGTAGTTTCTGTTTTTGAAAAATAGTATTATATGGAACAATTTTACAATTATATAATTAGAAAATTTTCAATTAATATGAAAGTTTTGGATTTGAGGCATTTTCCTTCTTAGAAACTTCACAATATGTATAGCTTGTACACTTGTACGAGCACTTTAACATGCATAAAAAAAATCCCTTAACATTACATGAAAAGATTTCTCTTCTCGGAACGAACAAAATATAAACACCTTATTTAGCTGGCAAGAACGAGGGGGGTTTAATATAAAATAGGAAACCCTAAAAATATCGTAATACCTACTCTATGTAGTACCTATATATATACTATTCTATGTAACAGCATATTTCACTGGTTTTTGATGTAAGGAAATATATTTTATCTACGATGATACGAAATATGTATAAACATTATATCTCTGTTTAGATGCATAAAAAGTGATTCTTTTCGTATCTGTATTCATTGCGCATGCGCTTCATAATGAGGTGAAGAATTCCTCTTTTTTTCGCCCTAGGTCCGAAAAAAAGGGATTCTTTACCTAAACGCACGATTAGCGAGTTTGTTTACATTCTAATTTGCTGTTTGTTTAATTAAAGTAACTGTTTATATCGAGTTTTAAGAGAAACAATGAGTGATTTAAGTGATTATGAAGAAAATGAGGAGAATTATACACCTTCCCAAATAATTAATTCGGCACAAAATACAACTAATAAATTAATATCATCTTAATCAAAAGAGAAATACGAACTTACATACAAGAAGTTTATTAAATTTTTTTCTGTATTTATTATTAAAATCCACAATCGTAGATAAAGTACGGTTCGCAATTCGTGCGAAAACAGGATTTTGCTTTGCTCGTGTGGTTTTACTATCCTCGCTGTCGCTCGGGTGCAAACTCCACACTCGCATGCAAAATGCTACTTTCCGCACTCGACGCGTAATGTACTATTCCGAATAATCGGTAAATCTGAAACTAGTTCAATTTTATCCTCAAATTGTATTATATCTACAAACAAAGTAGTCAACCAGCAGTCAACCTTAGTCAGTTCATGGGGTAAAACTTAAAGTACCTCTTGACTTATGAAACCTTAAGACATAATAGCCGCCGGCAAACGCTTTCATGAAAGACAATAATAACCTTCTTTTATAATGGTGTAACACACCCAGATCTTGTTCAAACTTAATCCACACAGGAAAATAAAGACAATGAAGTAACACAAAAAAGAAAAACTTTTTTCTAATTCTTCTCATCTTTCTTCTTATGATCTTTGTCGGTATCTTTCTTTTGTTTTTGGCTTCTTTTCATTATCAAATTTTTTTTGTGTGTGTGGTTTTGTCATAAAAAACAAAACAAATAATGTGACATATGATACTTTAATAAGTTTTTTTTTTTTTTTAAAGAAAAAAAGGTAAACACACCATATGGTTTGAATTAGAGATAGGAAGGTTATCCTGTGACACGTGCCGCGTGCCGATGATGTACGATGAACTGAAGGAAACACCGAAACTCAAAAGAATTGTTTTTTTAAAGGAGGAACATCTGCTTTGATTTTCAGAAGAAGCATAATTCCTTGTCTTTAAGGCATTGTTTTAATTAAATGAAAGATGTTTTACATCATAATCATGATGCTCTAAAGTCAATAGTGACATCTGCTCGGCCATTATTGAATCAAGGTTAAGGTTACGGGATCGATCCCAGGCCATAACACTTTGATTTCCATACCACACTATCGATCACACCGTATTCGAATAAGCGGTGCATTGCTAATTTAAAAGGAATTGATTAAAACTTCGTGACAATCGAACAACCTCTTGTCAGTTGCTATATTCCCGATACAAATTTGACGATTTTTTTTCCAGGCCTGGTACTATTATTACAGGTTTAGAATGGAGTATTGCAGGGACAGCCTATATTGTTTTTAATATTATGAATTCAATAGGAACAAACGTTTATTCAAATGAAATGGGCTTTAGTACTTGTATCATTTTACATAAAGCTACAACCACCAGGGCCGATTTAACAATTTTCCGCCCCTAGGCACTATTTATACAACCACTACTCCCCCCCCCCCCCCCCCCTTTAAAACAATTACCTACTTACTATTCATTTAGAGACAGGACTAATTTTTTGCGTAGCGTACCATATTGGTCATTTGGTCAACCAGGAACCCTCCTAATAATATTAATATAGTTTTCCTAATAATATTATAATATTTTTAGCCTATACAATATGATGTGTACTATTGGTTAAGTTAATGAAAATACAAACAACTCGGTTACAGTTTTTTAATTTATGGTAGTGGTAGGTACATTGTACACAGCCCTATTCAAATCTTTTATAAAAAAAAAAACTGGTGGATTTCTGGTTACATAGCTACTTGGCTTTATAAATGGTTTTCTTATAGCAGAACAAAAGATTGTCTTAGAAAAGAGAAAATAATGTCATGGATATTTATTATACTAATAAGAATATTCATTGCTGACTAAAAATAAACAAATTAACACACTGCACACTTTGCCAACATGTTTAAATTTACTTTACCTACGATTGATACGAAATATAAACATTGTATCTCTGTTTAGATGCGTAGAAAGTGATTCTTTACGTACTTGCATTCATTGCGCATGCGCGGCTCATAGTTCTGAAGAATTCCTCTTCTTTACCACTCTAGGGCGGTAAAGAAGAGGGATGCTTCAGCTTTACGCACGATTAGCGAGTTTGTTTACTTTTAACAAAACTAATTTTCTGTTCTTTTATTAAAGTAACTGGATATATCGAGTTTTTAGTGAAAAACAATGTGTGAATCAAGTGACTTTGACGAATATGTGGAGAATAATACTCCTCAAGAAATAATTAATTCGGCAAAAAATACGCTCAAGAATTAATGCCATCTTTATCAAAAGAGAGATACGAACTTACAGCAAGTTTATTTTTCTCTGTATTTATTATTTAAATCTAACAATCGCAGATAAAGTACGGTACGCAACTCGGTACGAACTCGTGTGGCATTTTGCATAGCTCGTGTGGTTTTACTACCCTCGCTATCGCTCGGGTGCAAACTCCACCTCCACACTCGCATGCAAAATGCTACTTTCGCACTCTACTATTAAATTGGTTTTCTTCTTGCTTTTTTTGCTGAAAACTCGTCTATTTGGCCGTCAACAGCCATCTTAGCAATAAACCCCGCGGCCGCTGCCGCCCCCTAGTGCTGCCGCCCCTAGGCACGTGCCTATAGTGCCTAGTGGAAAATCCGGCACTGACAAGCACTCAGTTGCTTAACGTGTCACTTGGACAAAACTTTATACATTTAACAGCGTTTCTCATCCCAAACCAAACCCCACAAGTTTGCCAACATATCATAGATTAAATGATAAAATTAAAACAATATTAGCTAATTTTAATAGCATTAAAATTCCGGTAAATTATCTGACTGCTTATACTATATGCGGATACAAGTTTACTCCTCATACTTTGACCTCTCTCCTTTAACTCCATGCGGTTCAATTCACGCTGTTGATTTCAGAATCTTAACCTGGAATATATATCAGCGTGCATTCTACCGTTCCCCTAAGAATGGCTGGCCGTACCACTATATTTGAAGTATTTGTATTTTAATGTTGTTGTGGTTTTTTCAGATGACTGTCTTGATCCTCACGGTGGCATGGAACTGTATTGTGGAAACGGATCTAACTCACCATGTCGTGCCCAGAGACAGACGGCAACATCGCGGGAGAGGAAGAGGATGCTAAGGTCTGATCCTACGTCTAGGGAATCCAGTCGACCACCTGTTAAGATGTAAGATCTCCCAACCTCCTTAAGAACAAACATAGTGTCCAGAAGTTAATGAATTATAAGAGGGTACATGGGTTCTGATGACCTCCCTACTTCCTTAAGAATAAACATGGTGTCCAGAAGTTAATGAATTATAAGAGGGTACATGGGTTCTGATGACCTCCCTACTTCCTTAAGAATAAACATAGTGTCCAGAAGTTAATGAATTATAAGAGGGTACATGGGTTCTGATGACCTCCCTACTTCCTTAAGAATAAACATATGTCCAGAAGTTAATGAATTACTAGAAGGTGCATGGGTTATGTTTAACTTTAATACATTCCAACCTGCTCAAAAACAAACATATTGTCCAGAAGTTGATGAATTATTAGTAGGCACATGAGTCCTGATGACGATGACCTCCCAACTTCCTTAAGAACAAACATAGTGTCCAGAAGTTGATGAATTATTAGTAGGCACATGAGTCCTGATGACGACGACCTTCCAACTTCCTTAAGAACAAACAAAGTGTCCAAAAGTTGATGAATTATTAGTAGGCACATGAGTCCTGATGACGATGACCTCCCAACTTCCTTAAGAACAAACACAGTGTCCAAAAGTTGATGAATTATTAGTAGGCACATGAGTCCTGATGACGATGACCTCCCAACTTCCTTAAGAACAAACATAGTGTCCAGAAGGTTATAAATTATTAGCAGTTACATGGGATCTATTTAACATGTAAGACATACCAACCTCCTTATGAACAAACATTATATCCAGAAGTTAATACCTTACTAGTAGTTACAAGGGTTCTGTTTAACATAAAAGACATCTTAACCTGCTCAAGAACAAACACAGTGTAAGTTGATGAGTTATCAGTAGGTACGTAGGTAGGCTGAAAAGTAATGCACACATGCTTGTAGAACGCAAATAAAATTACCTTTAGAAGCACGCAAGGCGGCATTTGGTAGTGACACTCCCAGTTTAAAGGTTTTTTATGGTGACGATGCTGTTGATAGGTCAATTGAAATCGATGGGTACTAAAATTCTTGCTTGAGAGCGAGGAAAAGCCATAAATGTTGAATAACCACGCAGTGGACATCCAATCATTGCAGCAGACGATAAACATGGCAAACTCGTTGACGATTTGATTAAAAATTATTTGACCAAAAGAAGCCGGACACGATCCTTAGATATTCCAATATGGTTTGCGATATGCTTTTGAGTGATTCGCCGGCCATTTTGAATCAAATTGTCGACGAGTTTGTGATGTTTATCGTCTGTTGCAGTTATCGGACGTCCGCTGCGTGGTTCATCATTAAGTATGGCTTTTTCAGGCTCGCAAGCACAAAATTTTATTTTCCATTGATTTACAGTGATGATCAACAGCATCCTCACCGTAAAAAAAAACCTTTAAACGATGACAAATCTCAGTAGGAGTCACTTTTTCAGCTGTCAACAAGTTCGATAATAGCACGCTGTTCAACTCGCGTTTACATAGCACTAGAACACGTCTCCATACTTTGCTGCTCAAAATTCACTGGATGAACCTCAACGCCTTCAAATTGCGCATGCTTATAGAGGGTGAGTGCCTCTATGCGCCAATCAAATGCCGCCTTGCGCACTTCTGAAGGTCATTTCGTGCGCGTTCTACAAGCATGTGTGCATTACTTTTCAGCCTACCTACGTATATGGGTTCTGGTTTGGCCATGGGATGAACTAAGTATTCCTTTTAATGTCGTTAGTAAAATACCTATAATGACTACCAGAAGTAGATGGTTCTTTGTACATAGGTTCTATTTAGGACATAGGGGGGTGGTTACAGATTAATTTTAGTCGTATTTGTAAAATCTATATACCACTGACCGACTCTTCTCATTATCTCTGGAACCAATGGACTACGACCATGAAATTTTGTAGGTAGGTTACTCTTAGGCTGTAGGTACTAAAGATACAGTATTACAGGATGACAAAACCTCTGCATTTGGCATTTTCTAAAAAGTTAGCATTTGACAATGCTTTTCCAGTTGTGGGAATCAATTTCATCTAAATATTATCGCATAGGAAAATAATTCTAATCATTCTTGATGATATATTATAAACATATTAAATTGAATTAAAAATAAGATATTAATAATAAGCTTCCATAGTGAAGCACGGGAATGCTGATAGTGTTTATATGTCCAGTAGCGTAAATAAGATCCTCAATCTCCATTAAAACATAAAAATGGGCATCCAAGATGGTTTAATACAAAATGTTTTTGTCTTTAACAAAAATACAGATTTAACTCCTTGCAATTGTTTAATTTATCTCATGATGTAATTAGTTAAAAATTCAAAGCATGCACAATATTGACTGGTTCTCTAGACTTAATTTATATTATTTAGTAGCTTTAGATTGTTTTATCTTTATTAACTGATATTTTATTATTATTTGTGTCATATTTATATTTACTATTAAATATATAGTTAGACATTAACTATATAATATTTAATAGTAGATAGTCAGATATTAACTATATATTTAAACTACATACATTTCCTAGATAAAATCAATTAACAATTGGTTAAACTCTATAATATTGCTTAGATAATGCAGTGAATGTTTAGCTAAACTTTAAACTGTTTAGGTAAAGCGTTGAACGTTTGGTTAAGCAACTCATTGGTTAGCTAAGACAAAAGAAAGTTTGGCTGAAGAATTCATTTTTTAACTTTAATCATGAAAGTTTTTTTTAAAACATTGTTTTGCTATAACGTCAAACATTGGGTTGATCAATAGATTGCTTAGCTAATGCGATGAACCTTTAATTAAACTTTATATCGCTCTACTACAGCAATGAACGTTTAGTTAAACAATTGACTGTTTCACTTATAACGACAAACCTTTTGGCTGAATAAAAAAATTGCTCAGCTAAGACGATGGATTATTATTGGATGAAGCAATAATTCAATAATTAAATCCTAAACAAAAAGAAAAACCTTAGCACTAGGAATAGTCAAAATATGAGTTCCATAATAGGTTTGTTCCAACCGTCCCGCGGATCATTCGGGAATTGTTTAGGTTACAGTTTTATGCGCATGCGCTAAATACTGTAATAAAACATCTTCAGGTTGAAATGGGTTTGTGGCTCTATTCACAACATATTAAAACATTCAATGAAACCTTAGCAGATAGGGATCCTTTTTGCTGAAATGTATGACAATTTAAATAACTGCGCATGTCATACAAACCAGTACTTGGTATTGTGAGAGGATCGTTTTGACCGTAATTTAAACGGTTCGCAAACGATCCCAGCGAGGATTGGAACAATTTATTAAGGACGGTACGAAACACTGTCACAAGTCGGGACGGAACGGCTTTTATCCATTACGCATGCCTGTGACGATTCCGCGGACGGTATACTGCTTGGTCGCAGCAAACCTATTATTGAAAGCGCTCATCCCTTGTGTCATATATCTTTGTTTCTTGTTAGATTATATTGTTATTATGGAATCTGAATCGTTATAATGTTTACTGCTGTCCATTTTTATTACTATCATGTTTAACGCTGGCATTGGTTTTACAGCAGTATAAATTCGGCGTTTGATGAACTTCGTGGTCATGTTCCGACGTTTCCCTACGAGAAGAGGTTGTCAAAGATCGACACATTACGTTTGGCCATCGCCTACATTGCGCTGCTTCGAGAAATCTTAAGAGCCGATTGCGATCCGCTACAGTACGTCGAGAAATGTCTTAACTCCGGAGAATCACTAAGTAGAGCAGAGTGGTACACTTCAGGTAAGCTGTGCTTATTTAAATGTTCAACCTAGAGCAGTGGAACATATTATGATTCACCTCTCTGGGAATCCAACCCAGATAATTGTTAGTGTTCAGAATTTGGTTCCTGGTAGAACAATATTAAAACATTTCAGGATGGAGGTATCAGTCACTTTACACATGTGTCACTTAAACTTAGGCCAGGCGCCCACTGGAGACAAAACAGTCTGCAGTGTGATTGTTGCAGTTGATTGTTGAATGCAGAAGACTGTTGGAGGGCCACAAAATAGTATTGTCTTCAGGTGCAAAAGATTGTTGGAGGGCGACAAAACAGTTTTGTCTTCAGGTGCAAAAGATTGTTGGAGGGTGACAAAACAGTTTTGTCTCACGGTGCAAAAGATTGTTGGCGGGCGACAAAACAGTTTTGTCGTCCGGTACAAAAGATTGTTGGAGAGCGACAAAACAGATTTAACTCCCGGTGCAAAAAATTGTTGGAGGGCGACAAATCAGTTTTGTCTTCAGGAGCAAAAGATTGTTGGAGGGCGACAAAACAGTTTTGTCACCAGGTGCAAAAGATTGTTGGAGGGCGACAATACAGTTTTGTCTTCAGGGACATTTTTTGTCTTTGGCATTTTTTCATCACAGAGTATCAATGATTATACTGGTTATAGTGTTTGGTTCCACACTTCGGTTCCAATGAGAAGAGTAATATTTTATTGCAAGATTGTATACCAGTCTCTTAACACGTCTATCTATGGGATCTTTAGTGTGGAACATGTCTCACCTCTCTGAGAATCTAACCTGATTGTTATTACTAAAGGGGCCCTCACACGGTCAATATAATTGCTTCAATATTATTGAGTAAATATTTTGAAAGAAAAAATTTGAAGATGTCCCTCACATGGTCAATATATTTGCTTCAATATTTGGTCAGCTACGATTTTGTATTCATAAAAGAAAGACGTGCCTATACCTTGTTTATTTTTTCATAACAACGAATGATAGTGAATTTTATATTATTTTAATTGCTTTGGTTATGGCATTTTAAGAACATGAACAAAATAAGTGCAATAAAAGTGTAGGAAAAGAAGTGTTTGGAAACTACTACTAGAATTAAGAATAAATGATATTCCGAACGCAATTTTCTGAGAATGGGTGAAATACTGTTTGACTGTTTAGTTACATTGGTTTTTGGTTTCCCAACTAAAAAAAAAAATCAGGATACTGTGTTGAAAAAATGCCATTTCACCAGCAGATAGGCAATGAAGGTTTCAGAATGTAAAGGTTATTATATTATGTTTTGGTATAGATTGTTCCCACAAGTTGCCACCGCTAGCGCTACTAGGTGAAATGATGAAAATATTGTCAATGTAGATAATGCACCTCTCTCATGGACAATACATTTTATGTTGACACTGCTGCAATACGTTGAAGGGGATTAATTTGATGTCTTAATATAATTTACGTTAATCATATTGATACAATATACCCCTCCAGTGGCGTATCCAGCGGCTAGGTCTGGAGGGGGCACATTCTAAGTCAGTTTAGATTGGGGGGGGGGGGGGGCATATTCCGTAGTGGTAACAAGAAAAGGGACCTACTTATTCAACAAGGAGCTGCCCCCCCCCTCCCAAAAAAAGTACAACTAACAAAACAAAATCTCCGCGCCCAAGCAACAAACAACTGCTTTAAAACGTATTCGTTAGAAAAATATTATGCTGATGCTTACTGCAGTACAATATATTACTGTAGTCATTGCGTCGTCTGCAGTTAATTATTGGGGGTCATTTATAGCGAGGGGTCCGGGGAACCCGGGGCCCTCCCCCGGAAAATTTTGAAAATTTGACCTCTCAAAACAGCGCTTTTATTCATTTCTGAGGTGAAATTGAATAAGAATGTAAAAAAAAAAAAATGTATTAAAAACAAAAGACGGCGGTATTATTTTAGTTTTTGGGGGGCCCTGCCCCCTGTCCCCCCCCCCCCTCCTGGATACGCCACTGTGCCCCTCACACAGAAATTCAATTTCCAACTCTCAATAAATTGACAGAAATACGATATTGATGCAATTATTATATTTGGCATTTAGAGCTACTGCGCAGGTCTTTAATTCACATCAAGAGTTAGTCCATATTTCCAATACTATTTATAACCTTAGAGTAATAGAATAACCCTCTTAAGCAACATAAAGATATGCGCATTAACTCTTTGTGCCTTTTTATTAGAAAATAAAAACGAAATTATCTTTATCAACGTATATTTGTGTAGGTAATTGTTTATTAATATTAATTTTATTTTATGAAAATATTTTATTTTTATTATTATTATTATTTTTTATAAATTTACAGATCTAACAGCTCGATTATCTTGGATCAACTGGGAGAATCTTGGAGTGAATACATCGCGACGGTCAATATTATCATCAATAAGTATTAATTCTGATAAGAAACCTACTTAATTAATTAAATAATTATTTTAGAAGTCATAATATAATAAATTTTGAAATCTTATTGTTAAATTTATTTTAATTTTTAATTTTATTTATTCGTAACGTTTTATTTTTATAATTTTGTTTTCAAAATCTAAACATTAACAACGTTCTCATTCCGTTGTGACGTTTAAAAAACCTAAAAAAAATTATGGTCACTTACGTTTATAACTAATGCGCAGGTCTATTTCTTTATCTATTTTGAGATGAGTCCATCTAAATAATATGCATTGTTTTCTCAGTTCTTGTTATCTCAATATTAATTTAATTTATTATTATTGTTCAATTATTTTATTTAGATAATAAATATTTTAAGCTATAATTATATATAATAACTTTAAAATAAAGTTACCTTTCCATTATATTAACAACGTATACATTCCATATTATGTTTCTATGCCACATTATAATGTAGAAACTGTAGCTCATTTGCCTTTAAAGCTAATGCGCAGGTCCTTTTTTTATCTTTATTTAGGAGATACCATTTTTTAAGAATTTTATTTTATTAAAAAAAAAAAAAATAAAGTTACCATCTAGAGCAAAATCTATGTTCCATCTGAAATTTATGCACACTGTAATCTAGACAGACAACAGATAGTCAATTTTATTTAAATCAAATTATAATTATTATTAACTAAGGGAAACAGACAGAGAAAAATACACTCCAGCGTAGCACTGTTCCCTTTCAGCACTTGCAGCACTGTCTGTTTCCCGTAGTTAATAATAATTATAATTTTATTTAAATTAAAATTTAAACTTTCCGTAGTATGAAAACTACCAAAAACTTAAAAATTGAATTTTATTTATGTACACAGCTACTGCGCAATGCGCAGGTATTTTTACCCCTTTTCATACTGTCTTAACCTGTCGTCTCAATGTTCTAAGAGCAGCGTACGTATTTAATTTTATTTATGTATTGTTATATATATTATATATATATATAAATAACAAACAAAATATCTTAAACAATAATTTATTGTCAAAAAAAAAGCTTTTCTTAAAAAAGTTACCTTTTATGTACGTCATATGTTATCAGAGTAGATAGAATAACAAGACGTTATCCGGGAAGTTTAGGCTAATAACGTAAAGATATAATGCGCAGGTCTTTCTTCCAACTTTGAGGGTGAGTCTATCTATGTAAATTATCAAGTTTTCATCTTGTTTTATAATAAATACTAAATAAACTAAGCCATTTACTAAATATGGGCTCACCTTTAAAGTCATAATAAAGACCTCTTATATATTATGAACATAATATAAAATAAGATACACAACTAAACATATTACAAAGATAGACTCATCTGTAGTGTTTGAAGAAGGACCTGCGCATTAACTCTTTACGTAATCAGGCTAAACTTCCTGGATATCTTCTTGTTATTCTAAAGATTATAATTTTATTAGTTACCAATTAATGTTATTTTCTTTTTTTTTTCTTTTAAAAAACTATATATTTTATGTCATTTAAGTAAAATATATCATATACTTTATAATATAATTATGTATTATTGATTTTATGAAATTCAATTATTAAATTGTTCTTTTAATTAAAATAAACCAAAGTTAAATTTAAATGTAATTTTATAATCAAATTAAAAATAATTATGTTTGACCATATAAATATAATTTTAATTAATATTATATAATTTTACATTATGTCTAGTGGCAATATAGTTAGTAATGTTTAAATTAGATATTTAAAATTAAATAAAATAAAAATATAGCTGTCTTTGATGAATAAATATATACCAAAGATTTTGTTTTATTTTATTTATTTTCCTTTGACTTTATTTATTATAAAAGAGCGTGTTTATTTCTGGGAACTGCTGCAATGGATGAGATTAGGAAGGGAAAGGAAGAATAAGAAGATTTTATTAATATTCAACGTGATTAGATTGGTTTATGTTAAAACACTTAAGTATATTTTCTTTTTCGCTTAAATAATAAAAGCTATAGTTATTCTTAAAATAGTTATTATTTTACAGGAACAGACCGTGTTATACCTCTCTGGGAATCCCATTCCGATAATTACTAGTGTTTTAAGAGTTTGGTTCAAATAAATACAGCATATTAGATTGTTACAAGATTGAAATATCAGTCACTTTACACATCTATCTATTGGATCATTAATGTGAAACATATTTCTTGAAGGTAGTGGTGTCTAATTTGAAGTCGTTGCGTTGTTGGTGTCATCTTTGTATAAAGTTGTTGGTGTCATCTTTGTATAAAGTTGTTGGTGTCATCTTTGTATAAAGTTGTTGGTGTCATCTTTGTATAAAGTTGTTGGTGTCATCTTTGTATAAAGTTGTTGGTGTCATCTTTGTATAAAGCTGTTGGTGTCATCTTTGTATAAAGCTGTTGGTGTCATCTTTGTATAAAGTTGTTGGTGTCATATTTGTATAAAGTTGTTGGTGTCATCTTTGTATAAAGTTGTTGGTGTCGAATTAGTAGGGCATGGTGTCAACTTTGTAGAAGTTGTTGAAACGAATTCATGAGGAGTAGTGTCAACTTTTAGACGTTGAGTGCTGGCAACTTTGAAGACGTTGAGTAGTGTCAATTTTGCAGATGTTGCTGGATCAAATTCGTGGGGAGTGGTGTCAACTTTGTAGGCATTGTTGGAATAAAATTTGCAATGGTTTACTTTTAAAACGTGTTGTGGGTTTTATTTTTAAGCTAGTTTGATATAATAAGTCTCATATGTATTTAATTTTCTGCTTTATAAAAGGTGATTTTCATAATAATATTATGTATTATCAGAACTGAACTCTGTCATTAGCAAATTGATAATAAAAATATATTGAATACACAATTTTTTTAGTAAAACTAAATATCAACCAAAATGATTAACTATAATATTCTATTAATTAATTATTTTAATTTGTGATAATCTATAACAAATAAAATCCCTCTGATGTGTTAGATTAAAAAATATCTCTGAAACAAATAAATACAAATTATCAATTATTGAGGTATCAGTCACTTTACACATCTATCTATGTGATCACTAGTAAGGAACATGTCTCACCTCTCTTGGAATTCAACCCAGATTATTATTAGTGTTTAGACATTGATTCGGGGGTTTGGTTCAGTACTGATCATTACAGTCTTCAGAAAGGAATGAGCATTTACTTTACACATCAATCTATGTGATCATTAGCTAGATGCACCACACTTGTGAAGATGATTTCAGTAGTGGGAGCGAAACGCCGGACTTCAACCCCTTCGTGACGCGGATTTTACCGGAAAATCAATTTATTGGGAATGAATATATGTGTCTGTCTTAAACAAATACCTGCTATTTAGATGAATGATTGTTAAATAAAGCCACGTTTACACGATCCAAGTATACTTGGACCAAGTAAGTTTTGTCTCTACTTGGATCATTTAACTCAACTTGGACATCCAAGTTGAGTAGGATTGGCTCAAATTAGACTGATAAAACAAAAATGGCGCCCACCTGTCAAATTATGAGAACGAGCAGTCAAAAAATGACAGATGAGAGCTTAGAGTAAGGAAGGGGTAGAGGGAGCAATGCGATTTGAAAAGTGGATCATTATGCGACACCCATATACTAAACCTCTCAAGCGAGCTCAACCCGAACTAAAGTGACAACAGCACGATCACGCGGTCACTGGTCCTTATCTTATTGGTCTATTCCTTGTCCTTACGTGCCCACGGACGCTTGTCAACAAAACCTTTACAAGTCATGTGCTTTATTTGATTGTTTTATTATCGAAATGTCAAAATATCAAATATGTAAGAGAAAAATCTGATGTGATTGCTTTAGAAGACGATTTTGTTTTATATAAGATTGCTTTTGGTTATCTAGGAACTATTAAATGTTATTAACAACGTAACTGCCTTTAGATAATTAATTCGGTTAACAACAAACACTAAAGTATATATGTTTATAAAGAAAACTGTAAATAAAAATATTAAATGTCGTAAGAAAATATCACATTATACTTATCCTTATCAGGTGACATCAGATAAATTTCGAGTTTTTGTCGAGATATCGATACTGTTTCACCAAACTGCCGCTTGGGAGGTTTAGTATAGGGGTGTCGCATAATGAACCAGTTTTTGAGACCCCGATTCTATAGTATTGTTCCTTCTACCCCTTCCTTACTCTTAGAGCAGGGTTTTGTTAACCAGAAGGTGATATGTCACCACTGCTTTAAAACTTAATAAGTACAATTTAACTGGAAAGTTCTAGAGAGAAAAACATTTCACACAATTTATCTTAACCTCTACTTTATAGTGTATCAAAGTTCCACTACCTGGACTAAGTATACTTTGATCGTCTAAACTAGGCCTAAACAGCACATAAAACTCAAAGGGAATAGAGTCTATTTTAAAGAATTGTTCGCTATTCCATGAGTATATTTAATGGATTGTTCGCTATTCAAAAGCATCCATTGAGAGAAGTTTTTACTGTAGGTTTAATTTGAAGTATAAATAAGTATTAAAAAATAAAAATAAAATCACAAAAATACCTCTGGTTCCTCTTTCAGTGCACATAAATTCATTAGATAGGACTTTTCACATAAATCTTCAACGTCTATAACAAATAAAATGAAGCATATTTAAAGAAAAGAAAATCAAGTCAGAAATTTGATGCTTAGCACATAGCACATCCTCTATTTAGCTATTTATCGACTATTCAGGAACTCGCTTTTAGCAAAATAGAAAAAAACGAATATTTAGATACCTACTGCAAGTTCTATTAGCGAATTTTCGAAGAAAATTAAGCTATTGCAGTAGCTTCAAAATTTTTGAAATGCGAATTTTTGAAAAAATTTTCCATGAAAATCCGTTTTAGACCATTCTGAATCGATTCCTAAAATTTAACACTTTTTTATAATATGTATGTATATATGTGTCACTCCAGACGATATCTCCCCTTAGGATGCACTTAAAAATTACAGAACAAATTTTAAAATGTCAAAAGAAAAGATGAGTTCGTTGGCCAGAATTTTTGGAGTTCATTTAGGGGTCAAATTTTGACAATTTAGGATCAAAAATAGTATAAAAACGTGTTTTTTCCATTTTAGCCCCCTTTTATATGAAAATATGATAAAAGTGTAAATAGCAACAATTACTGTACTCTTAAAGAGCTTTCCAACGACATGCATCTTGAAGGGTAAATACTATTTCGACTTTTTTACCCCGTATCCATGTGTACCAATTTTTTTTTTTTTTTTTTCACCCATCATAATTCTAAACCAAAATGTTCCTATATTATCATAAGCCAATAATACGCAGATTTCTTTGAAAATTCGCTCATTAAGTCATGGTGCATGACTGGACTTTTTTTTTACCTTAAAGTGGAGCAAAGTTATTTAGCAACATGTTTTTAGCATAACGGATAAAATAATATTATTTACGCGTTTAGAGTAAATAGAATTTTAGTTTTAAAAATAAATAATTATTTACCTGTGACTCTACATTTGTCAAGTACATTTTGTACGGCCTCTTGATACTGTTCAGGGAATGCCGTCACAAAGGCCTCGTCGTCTATTTCTCCATCATCGTCCATCTGGAAAAAATGACGAAAAACAAATTGTTTACAGTATAACTTATTGAGTGTTTAGAGTAACTGTGTTCCTAAAAACATTAGTTACTTCTGTTGGGCCATCTATGAATCAAGGTATAGAGGTCATGAGTTCGATCCCGCGTTTAGGCACTTTTATTTATATGGCTCACGATTAATCGGACTGCTTTTACTTTAGCAGTACATTGGTGTTAGAAGAAGGGCCCAAATTAGTGACCCAAATGCTAAGTTCTAACAAGTGAACGTCGTCCCTATATTCCACTACAAGCACATTATTTAATATAACATTATATCAATTGTGTTGTATGAATGTTTTTTTCTTGTTTTATTAATTAAATATATCTACTAATACATTTCATATAACTTTAATTTACATTAAATGTTATATCAATTAAGTTTTATCAATGTTATTTTATATAATAAACGTAGGTATTGCTTCGAATATAAAACGCTTCCCGATTTTCGAACCAAAAATCTGAAAAAAATATAACATAAATGCAATCTGTTTTTAAGGAAAAATCTTCCGTTCTATTTATCACAAACTTGTTTAGACGTCAAATTTAGATATTATACCATTAATATTGTTGGAATAATGAATCTTTATTTAGATGTAAGGCGCATTTGAATCAAAATTTAGGTGTAAGGCAGACGCCATTCTGGCAAAGAAGTAGCAAGGTTAGATAGTTAAAGAAAGAACAAGATTTAAGCTAACAAAAAATATGTAGGTACAACGGGACTCTTTACACCCAACATCTCATCAGAAATTAAACACCTTAAAATTAATGAAAAAGGAGGGCCCAATAGTAATATCCCGGCAAAATTCAGAGAATTGGAAAAAAAAACAATTCTCACGCAACGTTGCGTACAGAAGGAACTGCTATTTCGATCTGTTACACTTGAATTCATTTGATTCATTTAAGTGGGTTTACCCCTCCTCTTCCTTCTCTTGCACTTGCGCCGTGTTCGGTTCAAGTTAAAAACCAAACCGAATATATTATTAAAATACAATGCAAACTTTCTAAAAGGATATCGTTTTAAAATTAAAAGCAAGAGTGCATTAAATATTTACTATGCAAATGTATGGCTCGAAAAATTAAATAAAAAATATAAACAAGAGGGAAGAGGATAGGAAGGTTTCATCCAGGTTAGCTTCAACGCGAGAAAGTTGGTTTGGAACAAGGATATTTAATAAAGGGGATGGAAAGTTAGGTAGGGTTTAAAGGCAAAAGAGTGACCCCATGGAGACAAGAGAAATTCGAGAAAAAATCCTACTGCGCATGCTCACAACTTTAGACTGGGATAAATTACCTTCTTTATAAGGTTATAAACTGATTTAACTATAAACAAATTCTTGGTAACCTATAACCAAGAGGAAGGTAATTTGTCCCATTGGATCCTGTATTTTACATATCTTCATGGGGTCACTTTTTTTTCCACAACTCTCCATCCCCTTTATTAACTTCCTTGGTTTGGAACCGACTTTTCCCGCGTCATGTTACGACAGCCTATAGATCGTTCTGAGGCGCGTATATAAAACGCAGGCTTTGAACCTACGGTAGACACAACTCGAAATAAAGACGCATCCCGATTTTCGCGATGCAAAAACGGAAACATATATGCGTCTCATATTCGCAATATAAGCAATACGGTAAATACATCGAGACACCATATTATTACAACTTACAACTAAGGACTCGTGACAGATTTCGTCAAGGTTTAATAAAAATAATTTCTTAAAGGGAAATTAAGTTTAATTAATATTAAATTAAAAATAAAATAGTTTACTTACAGCCCCTACTTCTATAAGTAGACACTTCATGTAGCACTACAACAAATAATTAATAATCAAAATTAATTAAATTAATAAATTTAATAATTAACGAAGTTGTAGAATACCCTTTCAATGATATAATTAGTCTTATATGTATTTTCAATCTGCGACCTTTAGGGTACGTTTACATCTCGTTTCTTAATGCAATATTTCACCTTCCTTTGACGCATCTTTAGGCTTTCATAGTTGCATCTTGCGCTTAACATCAAAGATTTAATAGTTATTTGTGCAATTATATAGTGCGCGAAGTGGCACTTTGCTGCACTCAAGATAAATATTTATGCACGAGCCACAGGCGAGGGCGGAAAGGTTTCTCGAGTGCAGTAAAGACACTTTAAGCTCGAATTAAACATTACAATTTTTTCAGAAAATAGAATATAGAAATAAATTAACAACTGCTGGCTCTTGACAACAATAACAACTACACCAGCTGTTCTGTTTATGGCCAGTGTTGCTAGTCCAGCTTTTCAAGCATATATGATGTTACCTGGCTAGTAGAGGCATATTATTTACGTCGGCTGCGCCTCAGGAAATATTAAGTTTAATCTCGAGGCGTACCCAAGGGAGTTAAAATTATAGCGAGGGTACTATGACTTTTTGCTTCCGTGGTACGCAAGATTTTTCCTCAAGAAGGGAGAAAAGTAACACAAATAAAACCAAAGATTTCCTTCTTAACTATTATTAATAACTAAATTTACACATATTTATACCCTCAATTTTAACTAAAACATTATAAAAACAAAGAAAACAAGTTTTATAACATCTTATAGTAAAAAAAACTAATGAAAATTAATTGTGATATTCGTGCAACACTGATTTTTTTTTTAAAAGAAAAATAAGTTGGCTCTACTGTTCAACCATCTTATTATTTTTTATTTTTCCTTCAGAAGGGAGAAAACATTAACATTCCACCCCAGTTTTTACCAAAAAAAATTAGATGTACATTAATAACTAACAGAATATATATTTTTTTTTTAAATAATAGATAGAATTATGTATTTATTATTTATTTATTCATACCTTTAATTTTTCATTATTCGTTATATTGCCTTTGATAGCAGCGTCAAGAATATCTGCAATGAATATCAATAAAAATTAAATATTATTATGACAAAATGTTATTTTAGCAATACAAAAAGATTCCTAGGCAATTTTATAGAAATTTATTTGGTATTTATACATTATATGTATTGTGGCAGATCTTTTTGTTTGAATTATACAATTTCAGGCTTGAGTTGACTTAACGGCCGTGACATCTAGCGGCAGTTGGCCGAACTACATTTAGACTTCCCGGTTTGAGACGCTGGACTATGTACAAAAATACAATACATATTGGGGCACAATAAATTATATTATACATATATCAAAACTTATTATCTTGTACAAGTTTGTTAACTATTGGCCCAGCTATTTCAAGGTTGGTTGCCATTTAATTGTTTGACTTAGCTGGAAATTTTAAATCTATAATTGAAGAGTTCAAATTCATAAGGGCGTAAGTGCCGAAAAATATAATTTTGAGTTGTTGGCTTCAAAACGATTTAAGGTCCAACCTAGTAATAATCAAAAAGGTCTAAGTGCCTAAGTAGAACTGTATATTTGTTAAAAATCGAAATTTCAAGGACACATAACGCAAAGATGAATCCAACCCCTAGTTTTTGAGGCGTGATTTTGGGGTGTTAAAATTTTCATGTGATTGACACATGACATAACTGCAAAGTTTCAAATTTTTATGTTTGGTTACTTTCAGAGATTAGGAGAGCTACTGACAGAGAAACAAACAGACAGACAAGCGCAGGGATTATTTTTCCTACGGACCTTAAACGATAAATGAAATTAAATATAATACCTGTGTTTATGTCTGTTTCCTCGACACATGTATTGTGAAGCATTTGCTGCAATTTCTTCAATTCCTCCTCAGTGAATTCGAAGCACTGAAACCAAACATTGCTTAACTTTTAATGACTTAACTTTCTAAATTTAAATTGCCAATTTTATTTCTTAATCGATTTGTTTTAAAGACAACGTTTAAAAAATCGGTCCGAGACAACTCAGACAATCTTTCTCATATACGAATTCATAATTATTTAGCCTAGCGTTTTCCATTAATTAGTTTTCAAAAGTTAGTTTTTCGAGTTTTTTATTATCGAACATTTTATCAAAATTTATCATAGAATAGAATAGAAGGGAATTTATTTCAATATAATAAACATTACATAGTGTTTACAATAGTTTTTATAAAGGTCACAGTTAAGGCTGCGTATACCCTAATGCTTGTTGCATACTTTTGCCGCTAGATGTCTCTGACAATCACATTTCACGGAAGGTTAGATTACCATGTAGGTCTGAGTATTTTTTAAAAATTTATTTCTGTTTTCTAGAACGTCACAATATCTACTTTTTTAACTGACATAATTATATGGATTTTATTTGCGTTATTAATGTCGTACTTTTATTTGTTTTTTTAAGAAAAATAATATTGACTTTTTTATTTTTAGAAAATTATAATTTTACTTTAAAGTATTTAATTCTTTATTTAAACTTTTGAAGATTGAAAATGTTAGAAATAATTTAATTTGTCTGGTCTGGAATATTATATTATATATATATAATAATCTTCAAATATTATGGTTCTTAGCTATAGTTATTAGTTATTTAGTTAGCCCTCGAATATAAAAAATTGGTCAAAAATTGACAAAATTTCTCATATACGATCCATTTATTAGTTTTCATAGCTACATTTAATTATTATTGAATATTTCATCAAAATGTATCATAAAAATAACTTCGGCGGGCAACTGAACCCGGGCTCTCTCCGTCCGCGTTTTAAGCTATTTTCTCAGAAACTAGATTTTTTCCAGAAAAACGGCTTACATCGTTAGATTCGTATTTAAATGGACTACATTTTAATTTTTTTTCAAAATCGTCGGAACCGTTTTCGAGTAATATATATATTTTTTTTCATGATTTTTCAGAGTTTTAGGGGGTAGCGCCCCAAAATTTGAAGCTAAAATTCATTTTTCGATTTTACCTCTGGGTATGATTTTTCTGAACATGTATGCCAAATTTCGTCAAATCGGTCCAGTAGTTTAGGCTCCAGGCGTCTGCACAGACAGACGGAAATTTTTTAAAAGCCACTTTTTTGGACACAGGGGACCTCAAAACGTGTAAATCCGTTTAAATCTCAAAATCGAATTTTCGCGCCATTACAATACTTTCTCTTTATATAAGAAAGTAAAAATGGTTTAATTTGCCCCAAACGCAAACGCCACGAAATTATGCTTTACTGTGCTATACCAATCTTTGTATAAACAGCTTACTCATTTTAGACCATTCTAGGTACTAGCGGTCATCACACCACAACTCCTTCAAAATAAATATATATAATTTTACTAATATATATATATATACACCATATAATATGTACCTACTACAATATAATGCTATAACAGTATCGTATGCAGAGAAATATTTAATGAGTTTCAGCTTGATATACAGGGGTACGCACTTTTCTCGAGAACGGATGGAGAAAAAAAGACCGGACCTACACGGTTGGCTGAGGATTTTTTGTGTTGATGAGCACTTCTAGCATTTTAGTGTTTAGAAACTAAAATGCTAAGAAAGAATGCTAAGAAGAAGTAATGCTAAGAAAGAAACTAACAATATAAAAATAAAACAATTACAAGCCATATTTTTAAGAGTGGATTTCGATTTTATGGCTTGAAATATGAATTTTTCACTCTTAGAACTTTTTGCTCTTAGCATTATTTCTACCGCTGGCGAGCAGAAAAAGTTGCTATCGCGTTAAAGTTGGCAACGTGCTTTTCTCTTTCTAAAATGCCTTAGCAAAAAATAATTTTTATTTTGAGCCACAGTCAGAAGTCCAATTATGCCGATTTTCACAAATAGTAAGTCTGTAGCAACCTAACCAATAGTTAATCTTAACTCTTGTCGTTTTTGATTTATGGTAAATTCTACCCTGTCGACTTAGTTTCATAAACGTTTCCCTTTGTCGGGATGTTGCCAACATTACTCCGAACAGTTGGATGTAGCAGAATTAAAACATGTCGAGATTATTATCAGACTGACATGCTAATATAGCTTCTAAAACGCCACATAATAATCATTTGTAATAACAATAACAATTATTATTAGAAATATTAATATTATAGAATGATTATTATATTATGTTTATTATTTGAAGACGATATGAAAGAATACAAACAAATGTGTTTTTCCTCTACATACTAAATTTCATAGAACTATTTTTGATCGGAATAAAATAATCGGATTATTGGACTCGAGTGCCACAATCTTTGTTTTATATTTTTATGAGTAATGAATTGTTTTGTAGGGAATTCGCTAAAAAGGTATATATTTTACATAAAATATATGAACGTTAAAAAGGTAATAACTTAGCAGACCGTTTAAATTATAGGTTTCACTTTTAATTATGATGGAATTTTTACTTATACTTGAGATCTGAAACTGATTCTAAGTAAAAACAAATATTTATTTTTTGTTATTTGGCTATGGGACAAAGTAGCTGTAAACTATTCACAACTTATAATAAACAGGTCAAGTTTGTGCTAGTCAGCACACAGCGAGGGTCCGTAGGCAACCCTGTATAGTTTAAGTAGTACCCTATTAATGGTGTTTTTTAAAATTCTAAATAGCCTACTTTGAACTATCTATGGGTCTGATATCCTCAAAACACATAAACAAACTTCTAATAAAGTATTTTTTACCAGTGAACCGGACTATAAATATATAAATACATACAAAACAAATGTTTTATTTTTTTCAAAATTTCCGAGAAGTTGTATCATTAATTTTGGTCGAAGAATGTTCAGGAATTTTTTCAGATTTTTTGCACTTTATATAAGCAAGATAGAAGGGGGGGGGGGGACACTTTTCACACCAACTTCAAACTCGCCTGCGCTCGCCTTATCAAAGCTTATAACCAAAAAATGATATATTTTTGTAATCAGCTCGACGTACCTCCACACGGTCTCCAAAAATAACAATTTTTTTTAACCCTTAAGTTTTTTACCCTTATTTTTTTTTTTTTTAAATAATTTGTTTAAGTTGCTATATTTTTTTAAAATGTGTTGGTAGGTACTATACACATTTATGCCAAATTTCAAAGTGATCAGACGAAAGGTGCAGCCGTGAGAGTAGTAATTTTTACTTTCTCATATAAAGAGAAAGTATTGTGATGGCGCGAAAATTCGATTTTGAGAGAGGTCCCCTTAGTCCAAAAAAGTGGTTTTTAAAAAATGTCTGTCGTCGGTCGTCTGTCTGTGCAGACGCCTGGAGCCTAAACTACTGGGCCGATTTTGACGAAATTTGGCATACATGTTCAGAAAAATCAAAAAAAAAAAAAAATCGAGAAATGAATTTTAGCTCAAAATTTGGGAGCGCTATCCCCCAAAAACTAGTTAAAAAAAATTAGTTTTGGAAAACGGTTTCGACGATTTTGATTAAAAAAATTCTAAAATGTAGTCCATTTAAATACGAATACGAAGATACAAGCCGTTTCCCCGGGAAAAATCTAGTTCCTGAGAAAATATCTAACGCGGACGGAGAGAGCCGGGTTCGATTCCCCGCCCAGGAGAACTTATTTTTATGATACATTTTGTTGAAATGTTCAATAATAATTAAATGTACATACGAAATCTAATAAATGGAAAACACTGGGCTAAGTAATTTTGAACTCGTATAGAAGAAAGTTTGTCTCAGTTGTCTTGGACCGATTTTTTACTATACCTACTTACTACTAGCTTATGTGTAAACGCTCCAAAATCAAAATTGGTAGAGTAAGAAGTAGAGTACTCTCTTCTCGCTACTCTACTCTCCTGTTTACTCTACCCGTGTAAACCCGGCTTAAGTTTAGGTAAAACCGATAATTCAGTTGAAATCTCAAAAAACATCATTTTTAAATATGTATAAAAAAATTTAATAAAAAAAATATTTTTAAAAAGTAAAAAAAAAATCAATGTTTTTTATATTTCATTTTTTATTTACGAATTTCAATTTATATAAAGTCAAAATACAAACAAAAATTTTCAGAAAAAAATGGAATGAAACATTGGAATAAAAAATATTTACAATTTTGGCCGAATCTTAGGCCTCTTTCACACGAGGCAACTTAGTTGATTCAACTAGTTGACTGGTTGACTCTCAACTAGTTGACTGCCCGTGTGAAGACTTTTTCACGCCTCTTTCACACGAGGCAACTTTGTTGATTCAACTTCTCTTCCCAACGGAGATTCAGTACGATTTTTGGACCCGAGAAAGCAGGAGTACGTGTACTTCTTGTGCTTGCTCTTCTGCAAGAAGAAGAGAAAAATAATTGTTTGTGCGTGAAGTCTCACGTAAAAAGGGTTTCGTTGGTTTTATGAATAGAAAAATTGTTAATATAAGTATAAGGGAGGTGGGGCACGCAAAAGGTTGATGTTTTTTACAAAATGGCATGAAAAATTAACTAATTTCCACAAGTGGTATATATATTTGTAATCAACTCTTCAATACCTTTTATTTTATACCCCACCCAAAATGTAAACAAAAAATCGTAAATTTGAACAGCTGAAAATTTTGAGTTCGCTATATTTTTACTGGTCTTATATTACTTTGCTTTGTAAGTTTCATCGCACATTTCCGTTTCCCCAATTTTGAACCACTTCCCGTGATTCAATCTTCCCCAAATTTTGCTCATAGATACAACTAAGGTGAAGAATACAGAAACCAAAAACAAAAAAACAAAAAACAAAATGGCGTCAAATTTATTTGCTTTTTAAGTTTCATCGCACACCTATTACCCCAATTTTAAACCACATACCGTCATTTAATCTTCCCCAAATTTTGCATATAGATACAATTAAGGTGAAGAATACAGAAACAAAAAAAAAAAAAAAAAAAAAAAAAAAAGGTTGAAAATAAGACCAGTTTTGAAAAATTGCATTTTTATATTAATTATTCCTGTGTGCTCCTCAAAACGATCGTTAAGACTGGAAAGTTTCAAGTATTTATCTCTTTTAATTCAAAAGTAATTGCAACCGTTCAGAGTGACAGACGAAACTATAAGGGTTTCTTTTTTTGGTTTTATCACTGAAACCCTAAAAAGGAGAAAATCTAGTCGAAGAATGAGGGTTCATGCCTTGCTAGAATCGGGAAACGGACGCTTTCCCACAATTATATCCGAAACTACTAAGCCACGAGGATAAATATTTCAATTTAATTGGAAGAGAAAGAAGAAACCATATCAAACAAGTCCAGTTGAATCAACTAAGTTGACTCGTGTGAAAGGCCTAATGCCTTGTAGTGTCTTTTTAGTTGAATCAACTAGTTAGGATGGGAACGTAAGCGGCACATGTGCCTGGCCTCCTAGTTGACTGGGCGGACGAGTTGACTCGTGTGAAGGGGTTCGGGCGATTCCTTAACATTTGCTACCCGGCTACACTCCTTTTCAACCGCCAGTCAACTAGTTGAATCAACGAAGTTGACTCGTGTGAAGGGCCTAATGCCTTGTAGTGTCTTTTTAGTTGAATCAACTAGTTAGGATGGGAACGTAAGCGGCACATGTGCCTGGCCTCCTAGTTGACTGGGCGGACGAGTTGACTCGTGTGAAGGGGTTCGGGCGATTCCTTAACATTTGCTACCCGGCTACACTCCTTTTCAACCGCCAGTCAACTAGTTGAATCAACTTTGTTGCCTCGTGTGAAAGAGGCCTTAGTGTGTGTAAACACAGCGTGTTTATGCTTGAATGTTTCCCTTAGAGACTGACCATCTCTAACCATCTCTTAGTTACCTCCGACAAGAAGGTAATGAGGGGGTTAGTAAAGCCTAGTTCACTAAAAATCCGACAGACTGCACTAGCTCTCGATCCCACTTTTTCCCATTTACCAAATTACTCCTCCTGGCTCTAAAAATTAATATTTTTGCACGAAATTTGGGATTTAGAGTATTTAGATAATTGCCTTTTGCAGCCGCGAGCTACATTTTTTAAAAAATAAATAGAATCGGATTTAAGAATCACTTAAGTGGGAAAAAAGGGGAAAATCAAAAATCGGGCTCGCGGCTGCATTGAAGAATACATTGATGAACCCAGATACGAAATATTGTATTTTTATCTCTAATATTACGGACAAAAACAGAAATTTTGTAAAATCAAACACGTCCGCGCACCCTTAACAACTTTATCCTTTATCTTTTATAATTTTAACCTATTTTTATTTACATACCATAACATGGTGCAACGTTAGGCATGTTGCGCGACGTGTCTACAAGTGTGGACGCTATACCTAGACCATAGACGGTCTCAGAAGATGTCTATAGACACGTTGCGAGACATTTCTGTAGACGGTCTATGAGACCGTCATAATATCTGGTGAGTTATGTCTCGCAACGTGTCTACTGGTGTGGACTAGGCTTTACAGTGACGGATCTAGGGGGGGGCAGGGGGGGCAGCCTGCCCCGGGCGCCGGATTGAAGGGGGCGCCGGGTTGGAGGGGGCGCCGAGCTTGCCTGGTTTATTTTTTTTTATTTTTTTTTGTACTAGAAACAAATTCTGCAAAAAAATAAAGGCGAAGTGCTAAAATTTGCGCTACAACGTCCTGGAGAGACCCAGAAAGGAAGCCAAGCGTCGCGAAATATTAAAAGTGTTCCCTGTTTCATTTCCATTACAACTTTTGAAAGATTTGACAAAGGGCGCCATTAGAACAACAGATATTATCAAGGACGCCCAGAATCAAACAAGATTGGAAACCAATGTAAATTAATCCAGTAATTACTGTAATATTTACATATTCGCTAATTTGCAAAGTGTGTAGCAGTTATTGTTATAGTCTTACGTAGGGCGCCTTTGAAGCAAGAGGAATCAGCAAGGGCGCCAAGAAACATAATATTTGGAAAATAATGCAAATTGAATGGATTAATATACACCTTTTAAAGTCGACTAAATGAATTTGACAAAGGGCGCCATTAGAACAACTAATGTCATCAAGGACGCCCAGAATCAAACAAGATTGGAAACCAATGTAAATTAATCCAGTAATTACTGTAATATTTATATATTGGCTAATTTGCAAAGTGTGTAGCTGCATATTGTTATAGATTTAAATAGGGCGCCTTTGCAGCAAGAGGAATCAGCAAGGGCGCCAAGAAACAAAAATATGTTTGGAAAATAATGCTATTGAATGGGTTAATTAAACACCTATTAAAGTTGACTAAATTAATTTGACGAAGGGCGCCCTTGGCGCAACAGGAAATCAGCAAGGGCGCAGCCGAGAAACAAAAAATGTTTGGAAACCAATGTATATTAATCCATTAATTAATATTATATCTATATATTCGCTTTAGCTGTTATGTTTTGCAAAGGGCGCCTTTGGCGCAACAGAAATCTGCAGGGGCGCCAAGAATTAAAGGCTTTTTCCCATAAGGCTAAGGAGGAAGGTTTCACACAGTGGAAGAAGGTAAATAAAAAAATTCTCGAACACAAAAACCTAAAGCCACAAAAAAGTGTTTGTTCTTGGAAAACATTAGAGAGCCTCCATTATTTAGAGGTTTCTCTAAATAAAAGAGGAATTGCCAAAGAACTACAGGAACAAATACCACAGGAAGAGAATCACTGGAAGTCAGTTTTATATGCCGTTGTTGATGTAATTATACATTTGGCCTAGCAAGGCAGTGCTTTTCGAGAATCGGATGAAAGCCTCAACTTTAGTAATCCCAGACGTGGAAAGTTCTTAAACACCATTGACTTACTCTCTCGATACCACCCCCCACTACAAGAACACATAATCCGCCATAAAAAAAGGTCAGGTCAGCTACTTTTCGCACAATATCCAAAACGATTTTTTGGATATCACAGCAAAAAAAGTAAGAGAAAAAATTCTGAGTGACATAAGAGAAGCAAAATATTTCTCTGTCATGTTTGACTGTACCCTACATGTACCCCTGATGTCAGCCACTTGGAGCAAATGTCTCAAGCCATTAGGTACGTAAAATTAAGTGAAAGTGGGCCAGAGACGCGAGAATTTCATTGATTTTTTAATAGTTACGGACGGTTAGAAGACGGGACTTTCTGAAGCAATAAACAAAAAACTCAAAAGTGATAGTTTGGATTTTAAGAACTATAGAGGGCAGTCATACAACAATGGTGCTAACATGGCTGGAAAGTACAAGGGTTTTCTAACCCGTTTGCAAGAAAATAATGCTCTTGCTTACTTCGTACCCTGTGCTGCGCATCCACTAAATTTAGTTGGGGTCAAGGCTGCGAGCGCCACTCATGAAGCAGAAATTTACTTTGGAGTTTTAAATTGTCTTTATTCATTCTTCGCAGCATCAACTGATAGGTGGGAAGTTTTGCTCAAAAAATATACCTATCTCTCTCAAGCTACAGACAGGAACCAGGTGGTCAACAAAGCGGGAAGCTGTAATAGTACATTACGCGTCCGGTGCGGAAAGTAGCATTTTGCATGCGAGTGTGGAGTTTGCACCCGAGCGATAGCGAGGGTGGTAAAACCACACGAGCAATGCAAAATGCCGTTTTCGCACGAGTTGCGTACCGTACTTTATCTACGATTGTTAGATTTAAATAATAAATACAGAAACAAATAAACTTGTTGTATGTAAGTTCGTATCTCTCTCTTGATAAAGATGGCATTAATTCATTAGTTGTATTTTTTGCCGAATTAATTATTTCTGAAGGATTATTATTCTCCACATGTTCGTCTAAGTCACTTGATTCACTCATTGTTTTTCACTAAAATCTCGATATAAACAGTTACTTTAATAAAAGAACACCAAATTAGTTTTGTTAAATGTAAACAAACTCGCTAATCGTGCGTAAAGCTGAAGAATTCCTCTTCTTTACCGCACTAGCGTGGTAAAGAAGAGGAATTCTTCAGAACTATGAGATGCGCATGCGCAATGAATACAAATACGTAAATAATCACTTTCTACGCATCTAAACAAAGATATAATGTTTATATTTCGTATCAATCGTAGATAATAGTTATTTACAGGTATTATGGAGGAATTACTACTGCTTTAAATGATATGGTAGTATGTTTGACTTTTAGTTCTGAAACAAAAACAAAAGCTAGGAGTCTTTTAATAAGTATTAGCACTTTTGAATTTGTGATATTTCTTGCTACTGGTTCAAGGAGCTAACTAGGATTGACATTGTCAACAAACTCCTCCAGAAAAAATATATTACAATTGCTCAATCTGTTCTCCACATTAACCGCCTTATATACAAAAAGCATGGCACCAAAGAGAATTCAAATAACCAAATCCTAAGTTCACTTAGAACCAGGTTTTGTGCCTTACAATCAATTAACAAGTTATTTGGGGTCTTAGACAGAACACAGTTGCAAGGAATGACAGATGAGGGTATCAAGATTCGTGCAACGGAGCTTGCAAATTTCTATAAAGAAGATCTCGATAAGAAGGAATTTGTAGTTGAAGTCAATAGCTTCAAATATCATGCACTCGACTTGACACCAAATATGGCCATGGCCACAGCAACACCAATTAATATGTTTACAAAAATATTAAAAAATGGCCTTCAAGATGCATATCCAAATGTACAACAGCACTTAAAATGTTTCTTACCATGCCTGTTTCAGTAGCTATGGAGCTTCAGCAAGCTAAAGATAAAAACATATTTAAGAAACTTAACAACTACAGAAAAACGCCTATCAAATTTAAGTATTATCAACATCGGACACGAGTTAGCTTCTAAGCTCTCGTACGATGGCATTATTATGTCTTTCGTGACCAGAAAAGCTCGAAAAATTAAGTTTTAAATTTTAGTAATAGGTTTTTTAATAGGATTAATTGGATGGTTTTTTTTTTTTTTTTTTTTTTTTCACATACGTTTTTCACGTCCTAAAAAGATTTGTTAACGTATTTATAAATAAAATGCACATTAAATTTATTTTTAATATTAAAAAAAATGTACATTAAAAATTGTATATATATTTGGGGGGGGGGGGCGCTCAAAAAAAATCTTGCCCCGGGCGCCGGAAAGCCTAGATCCGTCACTGAGGCTTTAGACCTACATTTCAACCGGAGTACCCTAATCAATTGACTACGTAGTATGCGCATGTCCGTTTTTACTTTCTCACATAACCCTAGAATACTACCGTTAAATATTAATTTGTTGTTACTACCGATACGTTACACCAACATAATATCTGGTGAGTTTAGAAACATTCATAGAGTAGATGTGTAAAGTGGTTGATCGACACGAAAAAGAATCAGCAAAAAAGAAAACAAATAAAATAAAAATGAAATAGAATAAAAAATAAATAAATATTTACCCTAGTTTGAAGTATAAATAAAATTGTTAAAATGTTTAACAGAAATAACATTGATTTTAACATTTTCTTCATTCGTATAATTTAAAATTTTTAAATAAACTTTTTTAAATTACTTCTGATTTAAAAACTCATCACATTATTTGTATAAAAATGATCTGTTCAAATTTACTTTTTTCCAAAGAAAGCTGTTCACAATAAACTTTATTATTTTATAACTGTTCAAATTAATAGTTTATAAGGAAACTGCTCACATTTATACTTTTCACTTTAACCCTGTATTCGTATTTATTTTTCACACAAAAACTGTTCAAATATGCTACAAAAGCTGCTCTAATTGATACTATTAAAGAACTGTTCAAATTTACTTTTTCCAAGAAACCATAAACATCAATTATTTCCATATAAACTGTTCATTTTTTTTTCTTTCAGAACACTAAATTTTATACTTTTCACGTAAATATTTTTACTGTGTATTTTTTCAATAAGCTAATTTTTTTTCAAATTTTAAAAATTTAGTCTTATAAATGGTTCAAATATAACACATAACTATTAACTCTAATGGAATTAACAAAAAAGTAAACCAATATCAATTCTAAACTATACACTGTTTAAAATTTGTTTTTATTACAATCTGTTCGAAATTTGTTTCTTTAACACAAACTGTTTTGAAGTTTGTTCTTATTAAATAAACTTTTCAAAATTCTTTCTTACTACACAAACGGTTCAAAATTTGTTTCTAAAATACAAACTGTTCAAAAAATGCATTGTGTTGCTCTAAATTTGTTCTTTTTTCAGATATTGTTCTAAATTTGTTCTTTTTATACAGCTTAAACTTTGTACTTTTATCAAAAACTGATTATAATTTTAACTTTACACATACTGCTCAAAATTTGAAATTAGTTGATTTTACACAAGGAATCAAAATGTTATAGTTGATACACAAATAGTTCAAAATTTGTACATTTTGAACAAACAGTTAACACTTATGCTGCATTTATGACTTCTATAGAACTAACGAACTGTAAAACAATCAAGGTAATAAAAGAAGTGAGAAAAAAATGGCTTTTTGTTTCTGTTAAATGTATATTGTCAATCCCTTCTACTTCATTTAAGAAAGATTTGTGTTCGAAGTAATAATTAAAACAACAAAACAGAATATTACAATGGAAAAGAGTTAATAGCAGTCATTATAGGAATTGTAATTGCCAAGAATTAACTGTCACTACAAAACACCAACAAGTGGAAAACGTTTAGTGTATATACATGTCCTATTTCAAGTGTTCAAACGGCTATAACGTTTAAACTAGAAAAATGTTTTATCTACGATTGATACGAAATTTAAACATTGTATCTCTGTTTAGATGAGTAGAAAGTGATTCTTTACGTACTTGTTTTCATTGCTCATGGCCGTTTTATAATTCCTCTTTTTCCGCCCTAGTGAGGTAAAAAAGAAGAATTCTTCACCTTAACGCACCATTAGCGAGTTTGTTTACATTTAACAAAACTAATTTGCTGTTTGTTATTTAAAGTAAACTGTTTAAATCGATTTTTTAGTGAAAAACAATTATTGATTTATGTCCTTATAACGAAAATGAGGAGAATAATAATACGCCTCCCGAAATAATTAATTCGGCACAAAATACGAATAATGAATTAATGTCATCTTTATCAAAAGAGAAATACGAACTCACAAGTTTAAAATTTTTTGCTTCCGAGCTAACCGAAGGTAACGGAAGCATTGTGTTCACTTTTGAAAACGAAAAAGTTTTATGTCTCCGATTTTAAAAATTCCAAGACAGAAATCCGTTTCAGACATCAGGGAACATTTTTGGTCTCGTGTCTGTCTGTCAGTCTGTCTGTCTGTCTGTCTGTCGGTCTGTGTGTCCGCGAATTATGAAACGTGCGACGATAACTTGAGTAAATGTCAACCAATTTTGATGAAATTTGGTAGACATGTTCATTTTACCAATGCCCAGGACGAGTTCGTTGGACAACGTTATCCGTCCAAGCGGTCGCAAGCAACGCTCGCGTAAACGTGAACTTCAAATTTATAATTGGAATTTTGGGTCGGGAAAATAATCTAACTTCATCCATTCATTGAGACAAAATTTTTTTTCCAAATATAATATTTTAGTAAAACCAACAGCGACTCTGCTATGAAGTGTTAAAGATCGCTAAAACTATTAATAGTTTTTACACAATAAACAATATAACAATAAAGTAATATAAAAATAATTATAATGATAATATAACAATAAAGTACATGATAGGATGCGAGGAAGCTATGTGCCACACTAATTGGCAGTCTATTGCTTCCGAGCTTACCGAAGGTAACGGAAGCATTGTGTTTTTTTCTGTATTTATTATTAAAATTCAACAATCATAGATAAAGTACGGTACTCAACTCTTGTGAAAACTGCATTTTGCTTTGCTCGTGCGGTTTTACTACCCTGCCTGTCACTCGGGTGCAAACTCCACACTCGCATGCAAAATGCTACTTTCCGCACTAAACGCGTTATGTAGTACTTTACTTAATAGTAAAAGTTGTAATAGGTAGTAGGTAGGTACTTAAAGCGTAGTATAATGAAACAAAAAGAAAAAAATTGATTCCGCCTTTTAAAGGGTCAAAATCCCTTTGAAGAACGTGGTTACCTTTTGACCCTCAATTATTAAATAAAGTTCACTAAAAACCTTTAAAAAAATGTTAATTACATTTTTTCGCAATGTGATTTTCATGATCCTAAGTACAAAATTAGTTAGTAAACAGAAAATCAAGTTGATGTTCGTTAGTCACTTCAAATCCAAGTAACATCACTAAAGTAACATCACTAAACTAACATCACTAAAGTAACATCACTAAAGTATCATCACTAAAAGATTGACTTACACACAAAATTCTAGCTTGATGTTAGTCACTTCAGTGAGACCACTTTTTTGCAGGCTATCTCCTGGACTACAAGTTTTTATTTAGAATATCATTTCAATCAGCGGCGTGGTAATGGGGGGGGGGGGGGGAGTTCCAGAGGAAATAGCTCCTAGAAATAGTGGACGGAGAAAGGCCGGGTTCGATTCCCCACCGAGGAGTAATAAATGCGGAAAACACTGCCGGCTAGGTAATTATAAACTCGTATATGAGAAAGTTTGTCTGTGTTGTGTCAGTACCGATT
This sequence comes from Gerris lacustris, assembly GCA_951217055.1. NCBI lineage: Eukaryota > Metazoa > Arthropoda > Insecta > Hemiptera > Gerridae > Gerris > Gerris lacustris. The sequence continues at coordinate 11,878,746 of OX578277.1, forward strand.
TTTTTGTCGTATTGGTTTTATAAAATTTAGCACTCCAAAATTTGGAGCTCGCGAGCTCATTCCTCGATTTCGCCTTGGGGTATGATAAAACCACGTTTTTGGACTCAGGGGACCTCAAAACGTGTATATCCATTAAAATCTCAAAATCGAATTTTCGCACTATCACAATACTTTCTCTTTATATGAGAAAGTAAATGAACGTACCCCCTTTATTTTCTCATTTAAATATTTAAACGCACTGTCTTCTGTGTACTCAATATTCCAAAAAAAACTAATCTAAATAATAACATCTGTTATGTTATCCTAAATAAAATAATCAAATTTTTTTTTTTTTTTTTTTTAAGTGCTTCTTTAATAATAATATTATTATTATAAGTATAAATGTGTTTATGATAATTTTCTATAGATGGATTGAGTAGGTGTAAAAGCGAAATAAAACGCTTTACTAGTTGTATGACCTTAGTAAGGTCATCTTCTGTCCTTTATTCCCTACACCTTCTTTAGATTGTTACTACCCTCTGGTTTTTTTTTTTATAAGGGAAGTAACAATCTTAAGAAGTGCTATAAATTGAACCATTCAATACAGACGGACAGACCGACAGACAGACAGACAGACATGAGACCAAAAATATTGACGTATAATCGGAGACATAAAACATTTTCGTTCTTTCGACTGATCACTATACTTCGGTTGCCCTCGGTAAGCTCGGAGGCAAAAGTATAAATATTTTAAGGTGAAATCATTTGAAATTTAAATAATCTCTCTAGCTTAATTACTGGGAGGTATGTGTCCCATGAATAACATCCATATTTTCTTTGAGTTTATAATATTTTCTAGGTAATTCCCAAGATTTTGATAAATTTCAATTAGTGGCTACACTGTAAACAATTTATTTTATCATCCCAAAATTCAGCAGAAACCAAAAAAAAAAGTATCATATTTACAGAATATTTAGATTTACACTCACACACACACATATATATGTATATAACACAGGTTTGAATGACTAATACAAGATTATATTTTTAATGGAACTATTACTAATTCGTATTTTATAATGATAACAAGAATTTTATGCCTGTGTGAGAAGGTTCTTTTCTTCACTTGGGTTATTGTTAATAGTTATGTAAATATATACATATATATGTATACATATAATCATATGTAAATTTGCGTGAACGTAGTAGCCATGAATTCTAGTTACGGCTATTTAGGAAGTTCGTGGAAGATAATAATGGCTTCCAGGGTTAACGCATCTCGAATGAGAATCACTTATAATCGACTTGAACAATCGACTATTAAAGTTTGCGATAAATCGATATTCTGCATCGTTATGTCGACACATTATAAGGTTGGTTCTAAACTTGTAAATATAAGTATTAACAGAAAAAAAAACAATCATTTAAACTGGGATAGAACTTATAGATGTACGTGATACTGAATTAATTCCAAAAATACATAACATTTAATTTATTTATCATTAAAAATGTTTCATAATAAAAATAATGTAACACCGTTGGGAATTGAAAGGTGGTTGTTTTGCACTTTTTCGATTCAAAGCAGATGTACATAATTTTTTAATTTAAATAAGGTCCTCATTAGCTGATTGCGATCGACTGCGATTCTCACGCAAAACTCCTTCACTTCTTATTATTGGACGAATGGTAAAATGAGATTTGGATCTAGTTCGATTCCTAGTCGGGTCAAACTTATTTTTATCCAATTATAAATGTTCGCAGAGGAGTAAAATTAATATGGACCATCTGGGGGGATACTTTTAAAAACCATTCCATTTTTTTTACTTTTTCATACAAGGAGAAAGTATTGTGGTAGCGCGAAAATTTGATTAAACGTTTTGAGGTCCCATGAGTTCAAAAAAGGAGTTTTTGGAAATATTAGGATCGTTACCTTTTTGATTATTATTCGTAGGGATGTGTGATGGACCACTTTAGGGGTGAAAAATTACAATTAATTCATTTTAATGAGACGTTTCGACCCTTAAAAGGAGTTTTTAAAAAAATGTCTGTCTGACACTGGACCGATTTTGACGAAATTTGACATATATGTTTAGAAAAATCATCCCATACTTCGAGGAAAAATCGAAAAATGAATTTTAGCCCCAAATTTTGGGGTACTACCTCCCCAAAAAACTCAACATTAATCAAACATTAATGCACCAGGTCCCATGCCCCAGGCCAAAAGCCCTAGGCCCATTGCTAAGTGCTCCAGGCCCCAGATTATCGGCCATTGGTCTCTGGCCCAAGGCCCATTGCCCCTTACCCCTAGGCCTATTCCCTCTTACCCCAGGCCCATTTTCCCAGGCTATAGGCTCATTCAACGACCAATTAATTCCCTACGTTTATTACTAAACGTTAGTCGAATCGATGAAGTAGCTTTGACGGGAATTTGCCAGAAAACGAGTGTACGCTCACAAGGACTACTACCGCTACACTAGCAGGTGTGTTACTAAACCAGTACAAGCACTGCAGAAGGATGGGATACTGGGGTACCCATCACCATCGCATACGAGTGTAGAGTGTAAAAGGTTAAGGTTCAAACTGTGCTCGTCGATTCGACTACCATTAGCATTCCAGGGTTAAATACGAATCTAACGATATAAGCCGTTTTCCCGGGAAAAAATCTAGTTCCTGAGAAAATAGCTTTAAACGCAGACGGAGAGAGACCGGGTTCGATTTCCCGCCAAGGAGAAGTTATTTTTATGATGAATTTTAATATAATGATCAATAATTATTAAATTCGTGTACGAAAACTAATAAATGTAAAACACTGGGCTAAGTAATTATGAACTCGTATATGAAAAAGTTTGTCTGAGTTGTCTCGGACCGATGTTTTTAAAATCGAATGAGTATATAGTTGTTATTACAAACAAGTTTGTGTACATGCGGAAGAAATTTATGGACGCAGAAGGTTGAAATTGTTATCAATGGGACTAACATTGGGCTAATAAAACACTATCCAAATTTCATTAAAATCGGTCAAGTAGTTTCTAAAATAAAAGCGTTCGTAATACAGAAGAACCTCGATAAGAAAGTGTCTCAAGGGGATTATAGGGAAACAGTCTTGTTATCGAGGTGCTCTTTTTGTTGAGGGTCGTGTTATCAAGGTTATTTTGGCTATCAGTCGTGTTATCGAGGTTAATGGGAGGTTCTCCAAGTCTAGACTTGTTCAAGGTCGCCCATTCCTGTATAGAGTCGCGTTATAGAGGTTGACTTCTCAAAACGACTTGTTATAGAGGTTCTGAGTTACGTTGTGAATTGGAAAAAATCCGTGTTATAGAGGTTGTTTGTATAATAATAGTCGCGTTATAGAGGTTAATTTAACATTATGTGTTATGGCAATCTCAAGGGGATTTGAAAATTGCACTTGTAATTGAGGTTGTCGTGTTATTGAGGGTCGTGTAAGCGAGGTTCTACTGTAATATTGACGGACAAACAGAAATTTTGAATTTGAAAAAACTTCGTTTTTCAGAATAATTGTTGTGGTTCCGTCAGAAGTAATAATCGATTAACATAAACAAGTAAAAGAATAATCGATATAAAATGTCAATTTATAAATCGATATATATCGATAGTACGGATAAAAAGTGAAAGGGGAAACGATTATAGAAATCGTCGAGCGTGTTCACACCAAGGGGTCAATGTTTACTTCTGACTAAATCATTTAAAATGACGTCATTATTCTACATCCTCACTGCGCATGTCAGAACTGAAGAATCTACTACCTAACCAGTTTAATATATACACAACAGCATATATATATATTCAATTTTATCTTTTAAACTGGTTAGTCAGTCGATCTTTGACTCTTAAATAAGACTGTTTTCGTTCTCTCTCATTTCGATATAAAATTATTCGATATATTTATTTTAATTGTAATATATATTTGTTAATAGTTTATTTTTTACATTTTTTTATTTTAATTTAAAATAATATATATATCTTTATTGGAAGAAATTTTACAAGAAGGACCCTAAAAAAACCAAGGTAGGAACAATTTATTTGTATTCTTTAATCTTTAAATAAATATACATTTATTTTATTTTTATAAAACAAATAACTTTTTTAATTTATTTTTTAACCTCTCATACATGAAGTATATAGAATAGAAATTGTGAAGGCGCACAAATTTAATTTTTGATAGATTTACACATTCTTATGTCCTGTATTCTATATGAATCCAAAATTTGTTTTTTTTTTTTAAAAAAACAAAAAACTCTTTCATCTATCGTCTGTAGTCCGATTTCGTTGAATTTTGGCATACATGTTCAGATCACTTCCAGAGGCGAAATAAAGAAATTAATTATAATTTTAAATTAAGGGATCGCTGTCCCTCAATAACCCAGAAAAATAATTATTTATAAAAAATAGCTTTAGACCAATATAATTTTAAATTCTAAAATTTAGTAAATTTAAATTTCGAAATTAACCATATAAGTTAAATTATAATAATTAATTTTCATAGGAAAAATATTTTCCAAAATATTCAATAATATAATATATTTCATAAATATTTATATTGTATAATCATGCTTTGTGTTATCAAAATATATTAATCTCACTTTAAATTAAATAATATTTTGCATTGTCACGGTAAATACATAATCTGTTAAAATTTTTGGTTACTAGATGGTCGGAAAATGGGTTAAAATGTGGACTTAAAAGAAAAGGTGGTTGAAATAAAATTAAGAAGTGTGATAAATGTCCCCTTTGAAATGAAAACCAAAATTTTTAAATATGCATATTTAAAAAAATCTGTGCAAACGTAGATAAATTATTATATATCCTGATGAGAATTTCAGAAATGAATTTTAGATCTAATTTAGTGGCTCTACTCCTCACAAACACTGAAAAATTTAAACCGAGGAAATTTATAACAGTTTTACAACGAAATATTGATCAAAATAAATTTAATTTCAAAGGACGAGAAGGTGGGGTTCGATTCCCCCCAGGGGAGGAATTATTTGGGTAAAATTTTATAACCAATTAAATATAACCAGGAAAAATAAATGGCGCTTTTTTGCGCACGACAAACAAATAGAGCTTTTTAAAAATAAATGTCACTTTTTGCGCACTTATAGTGCGTATAAACATACCCCCCAAAAAAAACCTCCAACAACCCTATAACGGCTAGTCCTAAACCTTTGTAATAATCTATGCATATACCTTACAGGGCGATGAAAATTTCCCGAAATAATTTAATTTACCTTGTTGTCATTACTGATAAAAAACATTATGACCTTCCGTGGAATCGAACCAGTGACCCTCTAATTTTATTTGATTTTTGGAGCCTTCCGCCTAAATTTATTTATATTTTTTATTCTCATATAGAGCATGATGGGGAAATAAAAACATGTTATTTTTCATAATATAATAATGTATAAATGCCTAATAATCTACGACCCCTAAAAAGTACTTGGATACATAAGTATTTTCCTGTGACTTTGTTTAACAATATCATTTTATTAGAATAAGACCTAAGAATGCGTCAATTTATTAGAATAAGGCCTAAGAATGCGTCAATTTATTAGAATAAGACCTAAGAATGCGTCAATTTATTAGAATAAGACCTAAGAATGCGTCAATTTATTAGAATAAGACCTAAGAATGCGTCAATTTATTAGAATAAGACCTAAGAATGAGTCAATATATTAGAATAAGACCTAAGAATGCGTCAATTTATTAGAATAAGACCTAAGAATGCGTACAAACATATTAACAATGTGATAGGTACAACAATATAATAAGTGAAATTTAAAACAGGGTATGTAAATTAATTAATAAATGAATGTAAATTAATTTTTACTGTACTTTTAAGTTCTACATTGTATATGAGCAACAATAAACTTATAAACAACAACAATAATGTAATAAATGTAATATTAAGTAAGTTATGTAATATGATTAAGTAAGAAATGTAAATATGACAACTTTATCAAAAATATCATAACTTCCCCATTTCCTTCCGTACTTTTTCCTTTGTTGAATGGATATAAATGGACTCACTGAGTACATAATAATAGACATTGACATAGTTTACATTGATTCTATACAATGTAATCTATGTATTTATAATGACAAAGTTTCACTTCATAGTTTATTTATATTGTAAGGATAATATAGATTATATAATAATAATATGTTTGTTATAGTTTTTAAACAATAGAGTAATTGTTTTGAATTGACAGGATTTCTTATTTCCTATTATTTAACTCAATGTGACATAATGTATTGTACATGAATTGTATTTGAGTAAAGTAAAAAAAAAATAGACTGCCAATTAGTGTGGCACATAGCTTCCTCGCATCCTATCATGTACTTTATTGTTATAATGTTTATTGTGTAAAAACTATTAATAGTTTTAGCGATCTTTAACACTTCATAGCGGTGTCGCTGTTGGTTTTACTGAAAAATTGTATTTGTAAAAAATGTTTGTCTCATTGAATTAGATGAAGTTAGATTTTTTTCCCGACCTAAAATTCCAATTTTAAATTTGAAGTTAACGTTTACGTGAGCGTTGCTCGTTAACGCTTGGACGGATAATGTTGTCCAACGAACTCGTCCTGGGCATTGGTAAAATGAACATGTCTACCAAATTTCATCAAAATCGGTTGACATTTACCCAAGTTATCGTCGCACGTTTCATAATTCGCGGACACACAGACCGACAGACAGACAGACAGACAGACAGACAGACAGACAGACAGACAGACAGACAGACAGACAGACACGAGACCAAAAATGTTCCCTGATGTCTGAAACGGATTTCTGTCTTGGAATTTTTAAAATCGGAGGCATAAAAGTTTTTCGTTCTCAAAAGTGAACACAATGCTTCCGTTACCTTCGGTAAGCTCGGAAGCAAAATAATAATTCAAGTGAAAATTCGAGTTTCATTCAATTTTCACTTTTCCTAACGTAAATGAAAATATATTGTATTTCACCAAAAAAAAAATTCTAAACCGAGATTTCAACGAAATTATACATTTTTGGGTGTTTTCAAAACGATTTGAGTTGTAAATTTATTTTGAGTTTTTTTTTTTTTTTGGTTTAGCTGTCTGTCTGTCTGTCTGTGTCATGGTTAACTCCCACAGTTTAAGCAAGAGAGTTAAAACTTGGTACACAAATCAGTCCTTAAAATTTAGTTGTGCTGTCCGGATAATCATAAAATTGTGATCATTGTCATTAACCTATTTGTTCAGAGTTAGCAAAAGTTTCAAAAAAAAAAAACAACCACCTGATGAGCTCTTTTTAAATATATTTAATAACTAGGCATCGCGTGGTTCTATCATTGAAGCGAGCGTATTGCAATAAAATAGTGAATATTGAAATTTGTTAATCATGATGAATGTCATAGTTGAAGATAAGTGGAAGAGGGTAGTGAGGGGTAGAGTGGGGGTACTCGGTACAAAGCTTTACTTCATAAAAAACCTACACACAAAACGACTATAAGAATCTTAACCACCCGTCATAGCTTTTAAACTAATATTATAAATGTATCACTTCATTACTCAAATACTACTGCATGTATCAAGTTGAAATTTTACATACTTGTTTCAATTGTACTTTAGACGATGTACGTGAAGTTTTATTAAGATCGTTACGTTAGAACGTAAGATATCGGCAAAAAAGGTTGTTTTCACTATTTTAAACGTTTAGGTCCGCTTTAATAGTTTTAGCGATCTTTATTAAATCATAGCAGTGTCGTTGTTGGTTTTACTGAAAAATGTTATTTGAAAAAAATGTTCCTCTCATCGAGTAGGTGATGATAGAATTTTTTCCCGTCCTGAAATTCGATTTTTAAATTTGAAGCTCACGTTTACGCGAGCATTGCGCGCGAACTCTTGGACGGATCACGCTGTCCAACAAACTTAGCCTGAGTATTAGTAAGAAGATCATGTATACCAAATTTCAACTAAATTGGTCAACTTTTACTCAAGTTATCGTCACACGCGTAAACGTTACTGACAGACAGACAGACAGACAGACAGACAAGATGCATATTTCGTTGAATGTAAGAAGCTCGCTTACGCTCCCTTCAATAAGTTCATTAAATTTTATGTTCGAAGAATCACTTTAGATACAAGAAAGTTCTGCTTGATAATTTTTTATTTATAAATTGATCAGATCCACTCTGAATAAGATGTACAAAATCAGTAAACCCGGAATGGTTTATCAGTCTAGCACTATGATCCCTGTTGTTCAAATTGATAAGCGTTATCAAATTACTGATAATATCTCATAATAGAATTCTATGAATCAATGTTAATACCAATAACCAATAGCAATATTTCTTATCAACATTTATTGTAGAACTATCTCAATAGATTGATAATAGAGCTTAAGTAAGAAAAACAACAAACCAGAAATGATTTTTGAGTTAGTCATAATTATGTATGTGGGAATTATGAAACATATAAGAATCAGAAAATAAAAATTATTATAAAATATTGATTTATCCTAAAAGTGAAAAATCGTTTACATAGAATATATACGCCTTGAATTAAACTACAATAACAATCCTTGGGTTTTAGGTCAGATGTGTTATAGGGTTATAATTTTAATCTGATACGGGCAAATCCATGACTATGTGAAGGTTGATAAATGTGGTATAAGCTTCCGCATTCACAAATTCCAGGAGAAGAATTTGCTTTATTAGTAAATAGTTATTTAATCACCATAAGGGAGGAAACAAAGTCATTATAACCTGAGCGTATTTGTTAGTTCCGCCGAGGCGAGGGAACCATACGCATACGCATACTGCCTAAATCCCGAGGCGCAGGCGAGGGAGTTATTTAGTTAGTTCCCGAGGCGTAGGCGAGGGAACCATGAAGTTTAATCCCGAGGCATAGCCGAAGGAACCATGAAGTTTAATCCCAGGGATAGCCGAAGGAACCATGAAGTTGAATCCCAGGGATAGCCGAGGGAGTTAATTATAGCGAGGGTACTATGACTTTTTTCTCCCGTGGTACGCACAAAAATTTTCCTCTAGAAGAGAGAAAAATACCACAAATAACCAAAGTCATGAGCAACTCCCTTGAGAATGATCTCTGTAATGAGTTGGAAACCAAGGGATTCACACAATCTCATAAAGTGGATTCCTTAGTAAGATCTAGATTAATCCATGTCTAGTTGCTAATAACTCACATCATGAGCAACTCTCTTGAGAATGATCTCTGTAATGAGTTGGAAACCAAGAGATTCACACAATCTCATACAGTGGATTCCTTAGTAAGATCTAGATTAATCCATGTCTAGTTGCTAATAACTCACATCATGAGCAACTCCCTTGAGAATGATCTCTGTAATGAGTTGGAAACCAAGGGATTCACACAATCTCATACCGTGGATTCCTTAGTAAGATCTAGATTAATCCATGTCTAGTTGCTAATAACTCACATCATGAGCAACTCCCTTGAGAATGATCTCTGTAATGAGTTGGAAACCAAGGGATTCACACAATCTCATACCGTGGATTCCTTAGTAAGATCTAGAATCTAGATTAATCCATGTCTAGTTGCTAATAACTCACATCATGAGCAACTCCCTTGAGAATGATCTCTGTAATGAGTTGGAAACCAAGGGATTCACACAATCTCATAAAGTGGATTCCTTAGTAAGATCTAGATTAATCCATGTCTAGTTGCTAATAACTCACATCATGAGCAACTCTCTTGAGAATGATCTCTGTAATGAGTTGGAAACCAAGAGATTCACACAATCTCATACAGTGGATTCCTTAGTAAGATCTAGATTAATCCATGTCTAGTTGCTAATAACTCACATCATGAGCAACTCCCTTGAGAATGATCTCTGTAATGAGTTGGAAACCAAGGGATTCACACAATCTCATACCGTGGATTCCTTAGTAAGATCTAGATTAATCCATGTCTAGTTGCTAATAACTCACATCATGAGCAACTCCCTTGAGAATGATCTCTGTAATGAGTTGGAAACCAAGGGATTCACACAATCTCATACCGTGGATTCCTTAGTAAGATCTAGATTAATCCATGTCTAGTTGCTAATAACTCACATCATGAGCAACTCCCTTGAGAATGATCTCTGTAATGAGTTGGAAACCAAGGGATTCACACAATCTCATACAGTGGATTCCTTAGTAAGATCTAGATTAATCCATGTCTAGTTGCTAATGACTCACATCATGAGCAACTCCCTTGAGAATGATCTCTGTAATGAGTTGGAAACCAAGGGATTCACACAATCTCATACAGTGGATTCCTTAGTAAGATCTAGATTAATCCATGTCTAGTTGCTAATAACTCACATCATGAGCAACTCCCTTGAGAATGATCTCTGTAATGAGTTGGAAACCAAGGGATTCACACAATCTCATACAGTGGATTCCTTAGTAAGATCTAGATTAATCCATGTCTAGTTGCTAATAACTCACATCATGAGCAACCCCATCATGAACTCCCTTGAGAATGGTCTTTGTAATGAGTTGGAAACCAAGGGATTTATACTATATGAAACAACGGTCTGTCGCAAGTCTAAGCAATATTAAATTACGTCAATTTATTTGTTCTGTTTCAGGATGAAAGTTCTTCTAGTATCAGCGTTATGCGCTGTGGTAGTTCTGAGCTATGTCAGCGGTCACACATATCACCTTGGTGATTGTCCAGGCGTTGAACCCATGTCAGGCTTCGAAATGTCGAAGGTAACACTTTATTTACTATTATTTCTAGCGCACCAGTTCCAGTGTATTATTTCTATAATATCATTTCTAGAGTATCATTTCGAGAGCATTGGTAGCTCTTTAGTGTAAAACTTTTCACTTAGTAGTCCAACTTCAAAAAGTGGTTAGACTGAAAGAACCAAAATGCGATTTATAGTGCATTACGCGTCTAGAACGGAAAGTAGCATTTTGCATGCGAGTGTGGAGTTTGGCCCCGAGCGATTGCGGGGGTAGTAAAACCACACAAGCAAAGCAAAATGCAGTTTTTGCACGCAATACAGTTTTCGCAAAAAAATTATTAAACTTCCTGTATCTAAGTACGTATTTCTCTTTTGATGAAAATGACATTAATTTATTTGTTGTATCTTTTGCCGAATTAATTATTTTGGAAGGCGTATAACTCTCCTCATTTTCTTCATAATCACATAAATCACTCATTGTTTCTCTAAAAACTCGATATAAACATTTACTTTAATTAAACAAACAGCAAATTATAATTAATGTAATTATTATAATGTAAACAAATTATAATGTAAACAAACTTGCTAATCGTGCGTTAAGGTGAAGAATTTCTCTTTTTTCCGACCTAGGGCGGAAAAAAGAGGAATTCTTCACCTCACTGTGGACGCGCATGCGCAATGAATACATCTACGAAATTAATCACTTTCAATGCATCTAAACAAAGATATAATGTATATATTTTGTATAAATCGTTGATAAAATACTTTTCAAATCAGTTTTAATTTAGTAATTTTTAACTTAGTTTAACAAATTACAGCTTTAATTTATTGAGATTGAATCATAAAGCAAACTATTTATTATTTATTTAATTGATTCAATATTTTGTTTTTTAATTCATATTTTAACAATAAAATGATCCCGTAATTTTATGTTTATTATTTAAAAATTACCTAATTCCTGTTTTGTTTTATTACTATTATTTTTGTTTATTTCGCAATAAATATTAAAATCTTGGTTGCAATTTTATTTTATTTTTTAAATAGTGATATTTATAATACCACAGTTAGTGGTTACCACGGTCAAGGCTGATTTATGACAAGCAAAAAATTAACTACCCACAAATAAGTGTATGGAGAAATGTGTATTAGGTCATAATACAAAGTTATTTTTATAATAAATAATTGCTAATATTTCATATCAATGATTATTATCAAACAAAATATCTTAATTGTTTGTCGGTTGGATATTCATTTTTATGAAATCCAAATACCACTGACTGTCTGACTCATAACGATATATCTCCAAAACTGCTGGAGGATCCTCTTAGGCCTTAATGAAATTAAGGAAAGGGCTTCTCATTGAGATATATGTTAGGAAAAGGGCTTCTATTAAAGATGTATGATTGGAAAAGGGCTTCTCTTTAAGATGTAAGATTGGGAAAGGGCTTCTCTTTAAGATATAAGATGGGGAAAGAGCTTCTCTTTAAGGTGTAACATGGGGAAAGGGCTATTCTATTTAAGATGTAAGATTGGGAAAGGGCTTCTCTTTAAGATGTATGATTAGGAAAGGGCATCTCTTTAAGATGTATGATTGGGAAAGGGCTTCTCTTTAAGATATAAGATGGGGAAAGAGGTTCTCTTTAAGGTGTAACATGGGGAAAGGGCTATTCTATTTGAGATGTAAGATTGGGAAAGGGCTTCTCTTTAAGATATAAGATGGGGAAAGAGCTTCTCTTTAAGGTGTAACATGGGGAAAGGGCTATTCTATTTAAGATGTAAGATTGGGAAAGGGCTTCTCTTTAAGATATAAGATAGGGAAAGAGATTCTCTTTAAGATGTATGATTAGGAAAGGGCATCTCTTTAATATTCGTTAACTTGGAGTGCACCATCGGCCAAACTGACCCAAACCGGTCCCAAAGTTTTGCACTAGTTTTGCGACGTATTGCGACGTCGAGTTTGAGTTTTGCGACGGCTTCCTTATCGCGATTAATCGCAAGTCAAAAGTGCACTCCAAGTTAACGCTGGAGTGCACCATCGGTCGATTTCAACCAAAAAGGTCTCAAAGTTTTGCACTAGTTTTGCGAAGTTTTGCGACGTTGAGTTTGAGTTTTGCGACGGTTCACAAACGTCGCAAATTCCATATTTCATTAAAAAATTTAAGGTGCACTCTAAGTTAACGCTGGAGTGCACCATCGGCCGAATTGACCCAAACCGGTCCCAAAGTTTTGCACTAGTTTTGCGACGTTTTGCGACGTCGAGTTTGAGTTTTGCGACGGCTTCCTTATCGCGATTAATCACAAGTCAAATAAGTAAACCACGTTATCTCTGGAGTGCACCATCCGAATTGACCCAAACCGGTCCCAAAGTTTTGCACTAGTTTTGCGTCGAATTGAGACGTCGAGTTTGAGTTTTGCGACGGCTTCCTTATCGCGATTAATCACAAGTCAAATAAGTAAACCACATTATCTCTGGAGTGCACCATCCGAATTGACCCAAATAGGTCCCAAAGTTTTGCACTAGTTTTGCGACGTTTTGCGACGGCTTCCTTTTCGCGATTAATCACAAGTCAAATAAGTAAACCACGTTATCTCTGGAGTGCACCATCCGAATTGACCCAAACCGGTCCCAAAGTTTTGCACTAGTTTTGCGACGTCGAGTTTGAGTTTTGCGACGGCTTCCTTATCGCGATTAATCACAAGTCAAATAAGTAAACCACGTTAACTCTGGAGTGCACCATCCGAATTGACCCAAACCGGTCCCAAAGTTTTGCACTAGTTTTGCGTCGAATTGAGACGTCGAGTTTGAGTTTTGCGACGGCTTCCTTATCGCGATTAATCACAAGTCAAATAAGTAAACCACGTTATCTCTGGAGTGCACCATCCGAATTGACCCAAACCGGTCCCAAAGTTTTGCACTAGTTTTGCGACGTCAAATTTGAGTTTTGCGACGGCTTCCTTATCGCGATTAATCACAAGTCAAATAAATAAACCACATTATCTCTGGAGTGCACCATCCGAATTGACCCAAACAGGTCCCAAAGTTTTGCACTAGTTTTGCGACGTTTTGCGACGTCGAGTTTGAGTTTTGCGACGGCTTCCTTATCGCGATTAATCGCAAGTCAAAAGTGCACTCCAAGATTACGCTGGAGTGCACCATCGGTCGATTTCAACGAAAAAGGTCTCAAAGTTTTGCACTAGTTTTGCGACGTTTTGCGACGTTGAGTTTGAGTTTTGCGACGGTTCACAAACGTCGCAAATTCCATATTTCATTAAAAAATTTAAGGTGCACTCTAAGTTAACGCTGGAGTGCACCATCGGCCGAATTGACCCAAACCGGTCCCAAAGTTTTGCACTAGTTTTGCGACGTTTTGCGACGTCGAGTTTGAGTTTTGCGACGGCTTCCTTATCGCGATTAATCATAAGTCAAATAAGTAAACCACGTTAACTCTGGAGTGCACCATCCGAATTGACCCACACCGGTCCCAAAGTTTTGCACTAGTTTTGCGACGTCGAGTTTGAGTTTTGCGACGGCTTCCTTATCGCGATTAATTACAAGTCAAAAGTACACTCCAAGTTAACGCTGGAGTGCACCATCGGTCGATTTCAATAAAAAAAGGTCTCAAAGTTTTGCACTAGTTTTGCGACGTTTTGCGACGTTGAGTTTGAGTTTTGCGACGGCTTCCTTATCGCGATTAATCACAAGTCAAATAAGTAAACCACGTTAACTCTGGAGTGCACCATCCGAATTGTCCCAAACCGGTCCCAAAGTTTTGCACTAGTTTTGCGACGTTTTGCGACGTTGAGTTTGAGTTTTGTGACGGCTTCCTTATCGCGATTAATCACAAGTCAAATAAGTAAACCCAGTTAACTCTGGAGTGCACCATCCGAATTGACCCAAACCGGTCCCAAAGTTTTGCACTAGTTTTGCGACGTTTTGCGACGGCTTCCTAATCGCGATTAAGCACAAGTCAAATAAGTAAACCACGTTAACTCTGGAGTGCACCATCCGAATTGACCCAAACCGGTCCCAAAGTTTTGCACTAGTTTTGCGACGTCGAGTTTGAGTTTTGCTACGGCTTCCTAATCGCGATTAAGCACAAGTCAAATAAGTAAACCACGTTAACTCTGGAGTGCACCATCCGAATTGACCCAAACCGGTCCCAAAGTTTTGCACTAGTTTTGCAACGTAATGCGCCGTCGAGTTTGAGTTTTGCGACGGCTTCCTTATTGCGATTAATCACAAGTCAAATAACTAAACCAAGTTAACTCTGGAGTGCACCATCTGATTTGACCCAAAAAGGTCCCAAAGTTCTGCACTAGTTTTGCAACGTAATGCGACGTCGAGTTTGAGTTTTACGACGGCTTCCTTATCGCGATTAATCACAAGTCAAATAAGTAAACCGAGTTAACTCTGGAGTGCACCATTCGATTTGACCCAAAAAGGTCCCAAAGTTTTGCACTAGTTTTGCAACGTAATGCGGCGTCGAGTCTGAGTTTTGCGACGGCATCCTTATTGCGATTAATCACAAGTAAAATAAGTTAACCAAGTTTACTCTGGAGTGCATCATCCGAATTGACCCAAACAGGTCCCAAAGTTTTGCACTAGTGTTGCGACATTGAGTTTGATTGACGGCTCACAAACGTTGCATTTTAAATGTTTATGTTTAAAAATGCCATTTTAAACACGATATTGCAAAACTGGACAACACTCAAATGCTTTAAAGAATTTGAGCAAATTGTTTGCTTTAATTTAAATTATTTTCATAAATTGCAATTTGGCTTGGGTAGTTTTGCGACGACAACGACAAGTATGAATTTTGCGAGTCACATATACTATATGCTTATTAACAGCCTTTTGTCAAATAATATATTTATATAAACTTAGAATATTACTTTTTTCATTATTTAGTAGCATAAAGAGACTTGAAACATCCTTAAAAAAATCGGTCCGAGACAACTCAGACAGACATTCTCATATTCGAGTTTATAATTACTTAGCCCAGTGTTTCCATTTATTAGTTTTCAAATGTACATTTAAATATTATTTAATATTTCATCAAAATTCATCAAAAATAAATTCTCCTTGGCGGGGAATCGAACCCGGGCTCTCTCCGTCCGTGTTTTAAGCTAATATCTCAGGAACTAGATTTTTCCCGGGAAAACGGCTTATATCGTTGGATTCGTATTCAAATGGACTACATTTTAGAATTTTTTAATCAAAATCGTCGGAACCGTTTTCGAGAAATAATTTTTTTTCATGTTTTTTCAGAGTTTTTGGGGGGTAGCGCCCCCAAATTTGGTGCTAAAATTCATTTATCGATTTCGCCTCGGGGTATGGTTTTTCTGAACATGTATGCCAAATTTCGTCAAAATCAGCCCAGTAGTTAAGGCTCCAGGCGTCTGCACAGACGACAGACGACAGTCGACGGACAGACATATTTTAAAAACCACATTTTTGGACTCAGGGGACCTCAAAACGTGTAAATCCATCAAAATCTCAAAATCGAATTTTCTCGCCATCACAATACTTTCCCTTTATATGAGAAAGTAAAAAAAACTGTATGAGCTCTATTTCAATAATTCTATAAAATGCTTAAAAAATCTTAAATATCAATATCTCAAGAATTATTGAGAATAGGACCCATGTTTACATGACATTTTTTCTTGCAAATGACCCATAGAATACGTCAGATTTTTTATGACTATTATTCCTTATTTTGGGTGGCCCTGTTTTTTTTTTTTTTTTGTTTTTTTCTTGGCTCGCTTCATTAGTGAATTAATAGTAATCAAACTTAAAAACACTTTTCACAGTATAATAGTATATTTGTAATAAATATTGTATAATAAACAGTAACAGCAAAGTATGCTGTACAATTTATAAAGGTAAATATTACTTTTTGCTTACTTAAGGTAAAACGATCTTAAATTAACAATATGTGTATATTATATTGTTATCAAATATTTTATCTATTATCTAATATTCGAAGTCTAATAATCTTGCTATCTAATAGCTAATTTATTTCTTCAAACTGATAAGGGGCAAGTCTAAGAACAGTGTGTTACACTGTGGTTCTTAGAAGACATCGGCCGCTTTCATCCCTTCTGCTCCCTTTTTCTACCTCCCCACTTATTAAATCTATCATATTTATGGCGAATTTTTTTTTGCGTTTTGTTTTACTTTTGTGGGGGGTTAAATGGCCACTATTTTGGACACTCGATATTATTTGTGAACCAAATACCAATATTTTTAAAATGATACCCAACTTCGAATTTTCTAATTTTGGGGCTCCATAGTTACGGCCCCCTAAAATTTCTAAAATTTGACTTTTTATAGATCAACTCCCGAAAATTATATTGGACCCCAGAGATAGATATATATTTTACATTTTGGAAACCCGATACATATTTGTAATCTACATTTCAATACCTTTGAAATGATAGCCAACTTGAAAATTACAAAAAATATAAAATATTGTGAACTATTCGCAATTGATCGCAGAAATTTGGAGTGTTCAAGTCCGCAAGAGTTTTTTTGTTTTTGGGAAAAAAAGTTTAACTTGTATATCAAAGTTCAAGTCTATAGCTTCCGTAGATCGAGAGATACACTCCAAGATAAGACGGACGAACGAACTACCAAAAGCATAAGAGTTTATATTTCTAGGGCGACCTCGAAACCCTAAAAATGAGATGGTTTAAAATGAATTCACTCTATTGTTAACTAAACAAGATAAATACGCTTTGGGCATTATAATACGCAATTAATACAACACTATTAAGATTTAAATGATATGGTTGAGATGATGAAACGAGTCAAATCGGATGGTGCTCTCCAGAGTTAACTCGGTTTACTTATTTGACTTGTGATAAATCGCAATAAGGAAGCCGTCGCAAAACTCAAATTCGACGTCGCAAAACGATGAAAAACAAGTGCAAAACTTTGGGACCTCTTTGGGTCAAATCGCATGGTGCACTCCAGAGTTAACTCGGTTTACTTATTTGACTTGTGATTAATCGCGATTAGGAAGCCGTCGTAAAACTCAAACTCGACGTCGCAAAATGTCGCAAAACTAGTGCAAAACTTTGGGACCGGTTTGGGTCAATTCGGTCGATGGTGCACTCCAGCGTTAACTTAGAGTGCACCGTAAATTTTTTAATGAAATATGGAATTTGCGACGTTTGTGAACCGTCGCAAAACTCAAACTCGACGTCGCAAAACGTCGCAAAACTAGTGCAAAACATTGAGACCTTTTTGGTTGAAATCGACCGATGGTGCACTCCAGCGTTAACTTGGAGTGCACTTTTGACCTGTGATTAATCGCGATAAGGAAGCCGTCGCAAAACTCAAACTCGACGTCGCATTACGTTGCAACGCTAGTGCAGAACTTAGGGACCTTTTTGGATCAATTCAGATGGTGCACTCCAGAGTTAACTTGGTTTAGTTATTTGACTTGTGATTAATCGCAATAAGGAAGCCGTCGCAAAACTCAAACTCAACGTCGCAAAACTAGTGCAAAACTTTGGGACCTTTTTGGGTCAATTCAGATGGAGCACTCCAGAGTTAACTTGGTTAGTTATTTGACTTGTGATTAATCGCAATAAGGAAGCCGTCGCAAAACTCAAACTCGACGTCGCATTACGTTGCAACGCTAGTGCAGAACTTAGGGACCTTTTTGGATCAATTCAGATGGTGCACTCCAGAGTTAACTTGGTTTAGTTATTTGACTTGTGATTAATCGCAATAAGGAAGCCGTCGCAAAACTCAAACTCAACGTCGCAAAACTAGTGCAAAACTTTGGGACCTTTTTGGGTCAATTCAGATGGAGCACTCCAGAGTTAACTTGGTTAGTTATTTGACTTGTGATTAATCGCAATAAGGAAGCCGTCGCAAAACTCAAACTCGACGTCGCAAAACGTTGAAAAACAAGTGCAAAATTTTGGGACCTCTTTGGGTCAAATCGGATGGTGCACTTCAGAGTTAACTCGGTTTACTTATTTGACTTGTGATTAATCGCAATAAGGAAGCCGTCGCAAAACTCAAACACAACGTCGCAAAACGTTGAAAAACAAGTGCAAAATTTTGGGACCTCTTTGGGTCAAATCGGATGGTGCACTCCAGAGTTAACTCGGTTTACTTATTTGAATTGTGATTAATCGCGATAAGAAAGCCGTCGCAAAACTTAAACACGACGTCGCAAAACGTCGCAAAACTAGTGCAAAACTTTGGGACCGGTTTGGGTCAATTCGGATGGTGCACTCCAGAGTTAACTCGGTTTACTTATTTGACTTGTGATTAATCGCGATAAGGAAGCCGTCGCAAAACTTAAACTCGACGTCGCATTACGTTGCAAAACTAGTGCAGAACTTTGGGACCTTTTAGGGTCAATTCAGATGGTGCACTCCAGAATTAACTTGGTTTAGTTATTTGACTTGTGATTAATCACAATAATCAAGCCGTCGCAAAACTCAAACTCGACGTCGCAAAGCGTCGCAAAACTAGTGCAAAACTTTGGGACCGGTTTGGGTAAATTCGGATGGTGCACTCCAGAGTTAACGTGGTTTACTTATTTGGCTTGTGATTAATCGCGATAAGTAAGCCGTCGCAAAACTCAAACTCGACGTCGCAAAACGTCGCAAAACTAGTGCAAAACTTTGGGACCGGTTTGGGTCAATTCGGATGGTGCACTCCAGAGTTAACGTGGTTTACTTATTTGACTTGTGATTAATCGCGATAAGGAAGCCGTCGCAAAACTCAAACTCGACGTCTCAATTCGACGCAAAACTACTGCAAAACTTTGGGACCTATTTGGGTCAATTCGGATGGTGCACTCCAGAGATAACGTGGTTTACTTATTTGACTTGTGATTAATCGCGATAAGGAAGCCGTCGCAAAACTCAAACTCGACGTCTCAATTCGACGCAAAACTAGTGCAAAACTTTGGGACCGGTTTGGGTAAATTCGGATGGTGCACTCCAGAGTTAACGTGGTTTACTTATTTGGCTTGTGATTAATCGCGATAAGTAAGCCGTCGCAAAACTCAAACTCGACGTCTCAATTCGACGCAAAACTACTGCAAAACTTTGGGACCTATTTGGGTCAATTCGGATGGTGCACTCCAGAGATAACGTGGTTTACTTATTTGACTTGTGATTAATCGCGATAAGGAAGCCGTCGCAAAACTCAAACTCGACGTCGCAAAACTAGTGCAAAATTTTGGGACCGGTTTGGGTCAATTCGGCCGATGGTGCACTCCAGCGTTAACTTAGAGTGCACCTTAAATTTTTTTAATGAAATATGGAATTTGCGACGTTTGTGAACCGTCGCAAAACTCAAACTCAACGTCGCAAAACGTCGCAAAACTAGTGCAAAACTTTGAGACCTTTTTGGTTGAAATCGACCGATGGTGCACTCCAGCGTTAACTTGGAGTGCACTTTTGACTTGCGATTAATCGCGATAAGGAAGCCGTCGCAAAACTCAAACTTGACGTCGCAAAACGTCGCAAAACTAGTGCAAAACTTTGGGACCGGTTTGGGTCAATTTGGCCGATGGTGCACTCCAAGTTAACGAGTATATCTCTTTAAGATGCAAGATTGGGAAAGGGCTTCTCTTTAAGATATAAGATGGGGATAGAGCTTCTCTTTAAGGTGTAACATGGGGAAAGGGCTATTCTATTTAAGATGTAAGATTGGGAAAGGGCTTCTCTTTAAGATATAAGATGGGGAAAGAGCTTCTCTTTAAGGTGTAACATGGGGAAAGGGCTATTCTATTTGAGATGTAAGATTGGGAAAGGGCTTCTCTTTAAGATATAAGATGGGGAAAGAGCTTCTCTTTAAGGTGTAACATGGGGAAAGGGCTATTCTATTTAAGATGTAAGATTGGGAAAGGGCTTCTCTTTAAGATGTATGATTAGGAAAGGGCTTCTCTTTAAGGTCTAAGATTGAGTATTAATAAATTTAGGAGTAATTGATTTACTAATATGTTTAATCCATGCTGGGCATACAGATATTCTCGCTTAGCAAAATACAATAGTTTAACAAATAGTTTATAAACACAATCCGTAGGGAAGCACAAAAATCCAGATAATTATGTAAATACGACAAATTAGTAGGAGTTAGCCCAGTTAATAAAGGTTTTTATTCCCCTAATTAGTTGCGGGTACAGCCTGTTTTTGGCCTTTATTGACTGGGCTAAGTAGGAGTAGGTAGTGTTGGACTGATCTTTTGTTTTTTAGAATAACGTTTTTGCAAAGAAAACAATTCGTTTTAACTTATTTATCAAGTTGTTTCATATGATAACCAGGAAAGCGACAATCAGTCAGTAGACAAAAACGTTGAAGTAATGAATGGAATAATAATGTTAGATTAGAGACTTCTATTATATTTTGTATTTTCTAGATATAATTCTTCTGTTTACATCATTGTAAGCCTCAAGGAATTCCTGTGTTGAATCACCACAGCGCTAGACAAGGTCAGCGTGACATTGAACTGCTTGTTCTTTAAACGCAGCAGAATATTATAATCAATTATTATTTATTTTACTTATAGCTTACTCTATGATAATTTGTTCATCTTTTTATTTTGAAGGTATATTTTTTTTTTTTTTATTTCTTAGGTCCCTCCCGTGATTACATTGAATTACATTCGATATTGTGTAAGGTTGTTTCATTTTACGTTTTAAAAGATAAATTATAAAAGTTATTTCAGTTAACACATCAGGAAAAAATTTAAGATTAAATAAATAGTACTTTAATGACCAACATTGGCTTTTAATAACAAATAGATATTGTACAAGTCAAAGGTGAGAAAATATATAAAGCATAATAATCACCGCAATGTACAATAAACTTACTAAAGACAGGAGATTTAAACCTCTGTCTCAACTCCTACACTGACTGTTTCTCTTTCACACTTGATCTCTTCTCACCGGTACTGAAGATGACTATTTGTAGTTGAAAGTTAGCTTTGTACAATAAACTTACTAAAGACAGGAGATTTAAACCTCTGTCTCAACTCCTACACTGACTGTTTCTCTTTCACTCTTGATGTCTTCTCACCGGTACTGAAGATGACTATTTGTAGTTGAAAGTTAGCTTTGTACAATAAACTTACTAAAGACAGGAGATTTAAACCTCTGTCTCAACTCCTACACTGACTGTTTCTCTTTCACACTTGATCTCTTCTCACCGGTACTGAAGATGACTATTTGTAGTTGAAAGTTAGCTTTGTACAATAAACTTACTAAAGACAGGAGATTTAAACCTCTGTCTCAACTCCTACACTGACTGTTTCTCTTTCACACTCGATCTCTTCTCACCGGTACTGAAGATGACTATTTGTAGTTGAAAGTTAGCTTTGTACAATAAACTTACTAAAGACAGGAGATTTAAACCTCTGTCTCAACTCCTACACTGACTGTTTCTCTTTCACACTTGATCTCTTCTCACCGGTACTGAAGATGACTATTTGTAGTTGAAAGTTAGCTTTGAACATTAAACTTACTAAAGACAGGAGATTTAAACCTCTGTCTCAACTCCTACACTGACTGTTTCTCTTTCACACTTGATCTCTTCTCACCGGTACTGAAGATGACTATTTGTAGTTGAAAGTTAGCTTTGAACATTAAACTTACTAAAGACAGGAGATTTAAACCTCTGTCTCAACTCCTACACTGACTGTTTCTCTTTCACACTTGATCTCTTCTCACCGGTACTGAAGATGACTATTTGTAGTTGAAAGTTAGCTTTGTACAATAAACTTACTAAAGACAGGAGATTTAAACCTCTGTCTCAACTCCTACACTGACTGTTTCTCTTTCACACTTGATCTCTTCTCACCGGTACTGAAGATTACTATTTGTAGTTGAAAGTTAGCTTTGTACAATAAACTTACTAAAGACAGGAGATTTAAACCTCTGTCTCAACTCCTACACTGACTGTTTCTCTTTCACTCTTGATATCTTCTCACCGGTACTGAAGATGACTATTTGTAGTTGAATGTTAGCTTTGTACAATAAACTTACTAAAGACAGGAGATTTAAACCTCTGTCTCAACTCCTACACTGACTGTTTCTCTTTCACACTTTATCTCTTCTCACCGGTACTGAAGATGATTATTTGTAGTTGAAAGTTAGCTTTGTACGATAAACTTACTAAAGACTATTAATTAATTATTAATTTGTAGTATAAAGGTTAGTTTTGTTTTGTTAATGTGTGATAGTTAACAGTGCGTAATATTTTTGTTTCAGTTCCTCGGAGTATGGCATGTAATACAGAAGACATCTACTGGAAGCAAATGTCTCTATTACAATTACACTGAAGGTCATGAACCAGGAGAGTACTTCATCGAACAGGTAATCATTTATGGGAATAGAATTACGTCATTACATATTTAATTAATTAGGTAATGCAATTTTTTATGACTTTACTAGTAATTACTTTTAACAATAATCACATAATATGCAATAAGTAACAATAGTACATTACGCGTCTAGTGCGGAAAGTAGCAGTTTGCATGCGAGTGTAGAGTTTGCACACGAGCGATAGCGAGGATAGTAAAACCACACGAGCAAAGCAAAATGCAGTTTTCGCACGAGTTGCGTACCGTACATTATCTACGATTGTGGATTTTAATAATTAATACAGAAAAAAAAAAAAATAATAAACTTTTTGTATGTAAGTTCGTATTTTTCTAAAATGATATTAATTCATTAGTTGTATTTTGTGCCGAAGTAATTATTATTTCGTAGGCATATAATTCTCATCATTTAATTCAATTCTCTAATAATCACTTGAATCACTCATTGTTTCTCTAAAAACTCGATATAAACAGTTACTTTAATTAAACAAACAGAAAATTAGAATGAATGGAAACTAGCTAATCGTGCGTTAAGGTGAAGAATTCCTTTTTTTCCGACTTAGGGCGGGAAAAAAGAGGGATTTTCTTCACCTCATTATGAACGCGCATGCGCAATGAATACAGCTACGAAAAGAATCACTTTCTATGCATCTAAACAGAGATATAATGTTTATATTTCGTATCCATCGTAGATGAAATAGTTTTTTCATTATATCTCTCTATGAAATTTTTTTTCCTATAATTTAGAAAAAAATCAAGTTGTTCAAAAATTTACAGTTGATTTTATTTGTACCATATTTAACAACAATGAAAAAAACTAATGAATGGTAAAATAAACGTTTAAATAGGATTAAAATTCTTAAAATTATATCGATTTGTTATAATATGTGTTTTTCTTAATATATTATAATAATCCGATGAGCAATAGCCCATGGAATGGACAGGCCTGCCATAGGTTAGCTAAGGATTGGTATGTCGCACATTTGTCACCAGATAAACGCCAGCTTCGTACTACCCAAGTTGCACGACTTAGTCCATAAGGTATCCATAAGACATAGGACTTTGTCTTTCATCATTTTGTCTTTAGCTACATCCCATAGATCATGCAAAGTTAGCCTATGGTCTATTTAATGCTGACACGATGCCCGTCCCTCTAACACCCATGGAAGTCCATAGGGGCAGTTTGTGGACATATTTTGGATGTTTAAAATGTAAATGATTAAAATTGTAGCAGTAGTGACTGCATTCTATTAGGTATAATTATCTTTTGGATCAGTTAAGGCTCATCCAGACTAACGAACAACACAGAGGAAACGAGCTGAGCATTGTATTTGCATCTTTGCGCATGCCCAATTTAAAGTGCGCCTGCGCATCTCGGACTGGGCATGCGCAGAGACCAATGCTCGGTTTTTTTCCTCAGTTCGGCAGTCTGGACGAGGCTTTATAGTTCCCTTGCTGGAGTCGGCCATCGAACCCATAATCTTTATCTCTACTTTATAGTGTTTATGAAATTTACTTATATTAATTTAATGTTTGTCTGTTATTGTTATTAGGTTAGCGAACATCCAGTTCTTGGTTTGGCATCAGTGGATAATAAATATCACTATACCGGCACTTTGAAACAAGTTTCTAGAGATGTTCCCGCTAAAATGACAGTCAATTTCCCACTAAGTAAGTCTTATCAATTATATGATGAATTCAAGTTTTTGTTTTAAGAACTGTTTATGTAATTCTCCGTTTTATTTATTTACTTTTTCCACTCATTTACTACCTCGGGGTTTTATACATCGCAGTCTATCTGAGGCCACTGTCCCAGCGTTTCTTTGCGTGATACCTCGCTTTTCAAAATCGGGAACCAGAATGTCTAGTCACGTCGCTCTGCGGTGGCCTCTAGGACGTTCTTTCACACCTTTCCTCCATAGCTTGCATTGGTATCCTATGGTCTTCCATCCTAACTATATGACCGAACTACCTCTTAAGACTGTCTAACCTGTCTGACAGTGGCTCAGCTTGCAGATTCGTTCCGATAATTTGGTTCCTAGATCCATATGCGTCTTCCCTGCAATTCTCCTTAGACAGCGCATTTCAGCAGTCTGCACTCGACTACTGCACGGACTATGAACATAGGTTGAGTTATAAACTGTCATTTTTGTAGTGGTAGAGATCCTTCGTACCCAAAAATGATTTGTTGAGTGCTTGGTATAGGCTCGCAGCAATTCTTGCATTTAGAGCCTTGACAGGTTTTCCATCCTCACTAAGTACTGCTCCAAGATACTCTCCGTTTTAGCGAATTTCTATTGGAAAAAAATCGCTATTGGAGCCACTGGCATGGCGGGAGTTGGAGCCGGGATTTTGTGCCCAAAATACGTTTCATGGGTCCCTGATCACGAAAAAATAGGTTTTACAAAACTTTATATGTATACTAGTATATATATATGTAGTACTATATATATATAGGTATATGTATTTCTAGCGCATTTCTCGTGAGCACGATAACTCTCGAACGAATTGAC
This sequence comes from Gerris lacustris, assembly GCA_951217055.1. Taxonomy (NCBI): domain Eukaryota; kingdom Metazoa; phylum Arthropoda; class Insecta; order Hemiptera; family Gerridae; genus Gerris; species Gerris lacustris. The sequence goes on from OX578277.1 coordinate 11,904,285, forward strand.
GTATCAAAATGAAACTTGCACCGATAAATCAAGCTCCTTGAGATGAGGATCCCTATTAAAAATGGGATCTTTATGACATCATTAACCCCTCCTAAGAGTCAGCAAAGATTTTAAAAAATACAAAAAAATCAAATGAAGTATCTCTTCTTATGTTTTTTGGGGTCCTCAATCCAAAAAATGAGTTACCATAACCATTCAAATAATAATTGAGTAATAATAAGAATAGTAATACTAATCATTTCTTGGGGATTTCTTGTAAGCACGATAACTCTCGAACAAATTGACGTATCAAAATGAAACTTGCACCGAAAAATCAAGCTCGTTGAGATGAGGATCCCTATTGAAAATGGGATCTTTATGACGTCATTAACACCTCCTGATGAGTCAGGAAAGATTTAAAATAATCCAACCACGGGTTTCCGCAAGCCGAGCGAATTTCCATTGGAAATTTGTAATTAAATGCCGTGTAGTTTAAACTTTCTTCATAACTACTACAATTGCGTTTAACTAAGCAATATTCTAAAAACCCTAATCCAACTAAAATATTTCTTTTAAATTTTCTTAACTTAAAAAGAACCACATAATGGTAGTAGTTATGAAGGAACTGCACAACATTGAACTACAAATGTCCAATGGAAATTCGCTCGGCTTGCGGAAACCCGCGGTAGGATTATTATAAGGATAAAATATTTATAATTTCGATACATAGTTAGATAAAAGATGGAAAGTAATGTATAGTGACCGATACTAGATGCCTCCATCTGCACTAATCTCCCTAGGACCAAAGACCTAATACTAACAGTCATGTAGTTTAGATTCCCAAAGAGACGAGACCTGCTCTCCCTGGAACCAAATTCTACTAACGATAATCTGGGTTGGATTCCTATAGAAGAGAGACATCACCTTCTCCACTAATAATTAATCATTTTTTCTAATATATTTTCCCATATTTTGAAAATTGCTTGATCGATTTTAATCAAATATGGATGATCTGTTATAGTTAACTCACAGATGGTTCCACATAAATTTAAATTCCAACCATTGTCATGCATTACTTTTTCTAGCATATTATAAGCACTTTACATTTTTTTCTGTTAACAGTATATTAATAACTCAATCCAAATTTTAATAATAAATTTATTCATCATATATTGGTTTTTAATAATTTTTTTTTCTATTACTTTCAGATCCTGCGGGTAAAGCAAATTACGTTGTATTTATGACAGATTATGAAAACTACGCAGCTATTTACAGCTGTCAAAAACTTCCCGCATCTAACAGAAGATCTGCTTCAATCCTGTCAAGAAAACAAACATTGGAAAAACAATACATTGATAAGGTATGAATAATGATTTTAGTTTCACTTATTATAAAGTCCGGAAAAACCCGATGCGTTTTTCTCTCTGTCGATTGTTAACACATGAAAAATATAAAATAAAAAATATAGGGAACCTCCAAGAGAACTACCCTTAAAAACTAGGGGTTGAACAGAACATTCTTTTTTAAACGAAAATGCGTCATGCAGGGGTGTTATGAAAGAGGAGTCCAAATATAATATATTAGGTGTTTTTGATACCATCTAACAGAAGATCTGCTTCAATCCTGTCAAGAAAACAAACATTGGAAAAACAATACATTGATAAGGTATGAATAATGATTTTAGTTTCACTTATTATAAAGTCCGGAAAAACCCGATGCGTTTTTCTGTCTGTCGATTGTTAACACATGAAAAATATAAAATAAAAAATATAGGGAACCTCCAAGAGAACTACCCTTAAAAACTAGGGGTTGAACAGAACATTCTTTTTTAAACGAAAATGCGTCATGCAGGGGTGTTATGAAAGAGGAGTCCAAATATAATATATTAGGTGTTTTTGATACCAATTCATCTTTGCCCATATGTTTATTAGCAGTGTTCTTATATTAATATTAATGAAATGAATAATATATAGGGTGTAATGCTCTTAAGGTGACAAATTGATCGGGTGAAATTACAGTATACGCGTTAAGAGTTAAAACTGTTGACACTCAGATTGGGCAACCTAAATGAGGAAAAAAAATAAAGCCTCTAGGCCAGTAGGAGGGGTGGGACCAGTGACATTTTTGTTTGCCTAGTTGGCCCGACCTTCTAGAATTCAAAATCCTGACCTCTCATTGGCTCCCCACTCCAATGTTTCTGATTTTCCCGCGCTGTCAAAAGTCACAACTCATAACGTAGGTCTTAAAGCTTCGTACAGACTGCTGAACCGAATAGAGGAAACGAGCCGAGCATAGGTCTCTGCACATGCCCAGTCTGAGATGCGCAGGCGCACTTTAGACTGGGCATGCGCAGATACCTATGCCCGGCTCGTTTACTCTGTTCGGTTCGGCAGTCTGAAAGAGTCTTAAGCAGAACAAAACACGGCAAGATATGGTCTTTTATCACCATCACCATCCGTTCCGGATATTTTTGTGTTTAAAAAAAACAAAAAAACAAAGACCTTGTGGCGAAAAAAATAGTTAATTCTCTATTTTACTACGTTTTTATTAGCTTGCTTTCTTTGTTTGTTTGTATGGTACAAATCTGGTAATCGATTTCTAACTAACTTCCCGAATAGCTAGACATTTGAAACTTTTAGCATAGCTCAGAACACGATGACAATGCATTATTTTAATACTTTTAGCCATCTTTTAGCAGAATTTAATTGGTTTTCAGCAAATTTTGCTGCATGGAAAGTTAGTTCGGAAAAAATCCACCAGTTATTTTATTTGTTTTGCCATGTCCCATATTTACAATCTTAATTTTGACGGGGTTCAAATTTGATTTTTATAAATAAGAGATAACTAAACATTGAATGACAGCAAAACAGTAAATACATCGATTATATTATTTATCGATTATATTATTTCAAATATATTGATGTCACGGTTTAGATTTGGTGTTGGGGAGATCCGTTGTACAAAGATTTGTCCTTTTATTGGTTTAAGATCAGCTCTCTAGATGGTTGTCATTTATGTGAAGTAAATAAATTCGGAACTATTTGTTTTCACTAACATTATATATATATTATATAACAATAACAATTATATTATCAACATTACATACGATTCAACAGAACATTTAAAAACGTAGTATATAAAAAGTTCTTTTTATCTTGAAATTATTTTAATTTATTTGTTTATCTATAAAATACGAGAAATCAAAAACATAAAGACGTAACCTACCTCTTCTCTGCAAGTTTAAACTCAATTATGAAGTCATAAGACATTTTAAAATGACGATAAAAATTAAAGCATCACGGCAATCAAAAGTACGTGTTATTTAAACTCTCTAATATTTTTTAAAAAATCACAGGGAAGTACTTGCGTCCAAGTACTTTTTAAGGTTTTGTAGATGATTAATTATGCCCGTTATGTAATTACGATTTTTTGCTTCGATCTCAAGGGTCCCTGGTTCGATCCCCCGGGGGGTCACAATGTTTTTCATCGGTAATAACGACTAGATAAATTAATTTTTTTCAAAACATTTCCATCGCTCCACCATAAGGTATAACCATGAATTATTTCGAAATTTTAGGACCAGCCGTTATATAGTGGTTGGGGGGGGGGGGGGGGGGTATATTTTTGGGGGTATATTTTGACTTATAAAACCAATAAAGAATAAAAAATTTAAAAAAGGAAATATATATTTGAATCCTACTCTTCAGCAGCTTTAATTTGATACCTAACCCAAAATTTTTAAAAAATAAAATTTTTGGCAATATACATATTTATAAATAAGAGTTTACAATGCCGCCACAGTCAGATAACTTCTCAAAGAAATATAACTTCAATTAAAAAAATATTTTTATCACTTATAGTTCAGCTTCTGCAATAGATAGAGATATGGAGTTTTCAGGGTCTGAAAACTACACTCTTCTACTTTAAATTTCATATCTATAACTTAAAGAACTATTGGGTGAAAGCCATGATATGATAGTTTGAAATAGGGTCTTAAAAAAAGTCGTTGTTCTAGTAGTAATCGTTGTCTGGTTTTATAGTTCTGATTGAATAAATAACCATACGGCGGAGTGGGGGTTATTCCTTTGTCGGAAAGTAGGATCCTCCAACGTCCTTTATTCTACCCCCCCCCCCCCCCCCCCAAGGAGCGATGGAATGGGGCACCACCTCTTGCATAAACCTGTAAATTGGCATTTGATCTTCAATTTCAGGCAACATTGTGCTTAATACATCTTCAATGTTTGTTATAACACTGAGGGGAAAAAAAGTTTTTTTATTCATTAAAAATAGTATATTATGTTACTAGGCTGTAAAGTGAGTTTTTTCTTTACCACGGCAATTACATTTACTGTCGAGTGAAGCGAGACAGTAAATATTGCCAAGGTAAAAATTGAGATAAAAACAGCTGTTAATAAAAAAAGTGGCAACACTGAATTCATCTTTCCTTTGTTTTGGTTTTCTTGATGACTCAAATTTTCGTTTTTGTTACAACTTTGATTCTTTAAATATATTAGAAAAGGAATATAATAATTAGTGTAATTTTTCACCTTAGCAGGTAATTAACATTTTCCTGCCTCGGCTTCGCCTCGTCAGTAAATTTGTTTAGCCTATCCTCGTAAGGCTCGGGACCACAACTTTAAAGACTTGTCAGCAAAATTCCATTTTGCTGCCTACAGTCTGACTCATGAAAGAAGACGTGCGTTGACAGCGCGGGAAATCAGATGACACTCAGATTGGCCAACCTTATGTGAGGGTAAAAATAAAGCCACTAGGTCTGGGGGTGAGGGTGGGGGGTGGGGCAGTTAACTTGTTTGTAAACAAAAGAAGGTTATGTTCCTCGTACCAAATCGCGATCTTTTTAACTATTGTTGTCTATAGATTTTCACATCTTATTATGAATATATTTTAATATTTCTTCTTAAGAGTTATTTTCTCTTCATCACGATGATAACTAAACAACAAAGAGAAGGAAAATGTAGGAGGGGTGGAGGTTACGAACCCTTTTTAAACGGTTATCCCGAGGGCCGCGCCCCTCCACTAGAGATTTTTATTTTTACCTAGTTGGCTAACCTATTGCCCGCCAAAATCTCGAGCTCTCATTGGCTCTCCCCCCAATGTGTCAAACTTTCCCGCGCTGTCAACGCACGTCTTCTTTCATGAGTCAGACTGTAGTAACATAAATAACTATTTCTTTACAGCTAGGAGTAATGAAAAGCTTTTTTAAGTCCACGTAATGAAAAAATGGGTTTTAGCTATTTTTTTAGGCTCCAAAGCCAAAGTTACTATTTCACAGTCTACCACGGAAAAAAGAATGTTTCGCTTGAAAACCTTATAATTGATTATTTTATTAGAGGTCAGATTCGGATTCTGATAATTGTGATGGGGAAGATATAATGTCAATGTTATTTATGTTTACACTAACGTTCATAGACTCGAGTTGCACCTGACCTTAATACTTCATATTGACACTAGTCAAATTGGAGTAATTGTATTGTATACCTTCATCGTAAGACATGTTAAATGTCTTCTAAAAATTTATATTAAATGTAAACTCAAATAATGAAAAGTGATAATATTGAAATTCGTTTTATCCCGATTAGTACCAAATTTATCTTATAATTTGAAATCGAGAGCATATAATTTATTAGGGGTTATAATACCATTGTTAAAGCCACAATAGACTAAAATTAAGTAAGAGAGCTTCAAAAACATATTACACTATAAATAAATGAAATAAGTTGATTAGATTATTGAGAAGTTATTTGGTTTATTTTAATAAAAGAAGGGTACAGGAAGTTACATTTTGATTAAAGGGTTGTTTAGTTCCTCTGTTCTCAACTTGATAGCTCTAGTGTCGACCTTAGAGAGAACATAAAATATATTATCAATCAATACCGTACAGTCTTTCATTGTAATGCTACTGCACCGAACGGCGTAATTAGTGTGGCACATAGATTTTTCACATAATATTACTTAGTTACAGACAACAGACAGACATTTTTTTTAAAAAACCACTTTTTTAGAACTCAAGGGACCTCAATACGTGAAGATCTATCAAAATTCCAAAATCGAATTTTCGCGCCATCACAATACTTTCTCTTTATATGAGAAAGTAAAATCAACAAGTAAATAGGACAGAGATAAGTTGGCCAAACAGTGCAGATTTTCCCTCCTTAAAACTCAAATTAATAATGATGAAAGATGAAATTATTAAATAAATATTACATATTCATGACGCATATGAAGGGTGTCCCAAATTAACGCAAGATACGAATTTGCCACCAATTGTGCAGTAAATTGTTGGCAACCCTGAAAAAAATATGTGTGAGACTCTCACGCATTAGAAGTGAAACTTAAGTTCTAGAAACAGAATACACATATGAAATAGCTCAATAACCTTGATTTAACTAATCCATATTATATCAATCATTTATTACATAGGCAACATATACCTACAGTGTGTCCCAAGATAGAATATTCGAGAGATAAAATGTTCTTATTTTTGGGTTTTTGAAAAAAAGTCATTCTTTATAAAAACTCCTGCTTGTTCTTAAACCCCTAAACATGCTAACATTTTCTTGATTTTGTGTACAGGGTGTTCTGTTTTTTGAAAACTTTAAAATATGACCAAAAGTAATCTACCCTTAATTTTGGTGGTATCGAAAAATATTATTTAGAAAAGTGGTTCAGGATTGCAAAAAAACGTATAAATATTAAAAGTTATTTTATTTTATGAATGATTAAATTTTAGTTAATTTTATTAAATATTAAATTTAATTTGTTTTCTAAAATTAAACTATAAGCCAACTACAACAAATAGTTCTCTTTGGATTTTTATAATAAACAAGTGTGATAAGAAACAAGTGGGTAATAGCTTGGAAGAGTTAAAGGAATAGTACATTACGCATTGTGTGCGGAAAGTAGCATTTTGCATGCGATTGTGGAGTTTGCACCCGAGCGACAGCGAGGGTAGTAAAACCACACGAGCAATACAAAATGCCGTTTTCGCACGAGTTGCATACCGTACTTTATCTACGATTGTTAGATTTAAATAATAAATAAAGAAAAAAACAAACTTGCTGTATGTAAGTTCGTATATCTCTCTTGATAAAGATGGCATTAATTCATTAGTTGTATTTTTCTCCGAATTAATTATTTCTGGAGGAGTATTATTCTCCACATTTTCGTCCAAGTCACTTGATGCACTCATTGTTTTTCACTAAAAACTCGATATAAACAGTTACTTTAATAAAAGAACAGCAAATTAGTTTTGTTAAATGTAAACAAACTCGCTAATCGTGAGTAAAGCTGAAGAATTCCTCTTCTTTACCGCCCTAGGGTGGTAAAGAAGAGGAATTCTTCAGAACTATGGGACGCGCATGCGCAATGAATACAAGTACGTAAATAATCACTTTCTACGCATCTAAACAGAGATACAATGTTTATATTTCGTATCAATCGTAGTTAAAGAATTAAACAGGCCATTGTCAATATTCCCCTTGAGCAAGTTCACAAGGCTTGTATAGAATTCATAAATAGAATCGAAATTTACGCAGAAGTAGGGGGCAATACATTTGAATGATCATTTTTTTAATTTTATTTTTCTACAGTTTATTTTTTTTGTGATACTTAAATAGAGATTAAGATTAGAATTATTAAAAAAAAAATTTATTTTGTTTCGGGTGGGCAATATCATCACTTGATGATATTTTTTTATTTATTTATTACATTAGCTTATTATTTGATTTATAAGTAATTTATTTTGTTTTCACACAATAAATTAAAATTTAATATTAATACGTTTTTTGCAATTCTGAACCACTTTTATAAATAATATTTTTCGATACCATCAAAAATAAGGGTAGTTTACTCTTGGTCATTTTATAAAGTTTTCAAAGACCTGAACACCCTGTACACAGAATCAAGAAAATGTTAGCATTTTTAGTGGTTTAAGAACAAGCAGGAGTTTTTATAAAGAATGACTTTTTTTCGAAAACCCAAAAATAAGAAAATTTTTCCTCTCGAATACTCTATCTTGGGACACACTGTATATTTATAAACAAGAGTTTTCAATGCCGCCATAGTCAGATAACTTCTCTATTATGTAAGAAACATGATTTCAATTAGAATAATATGAAGAAAAATATGAAAACAACATTAATATAATACATTAATTGTTAAAATGTATTTGTACAGGGTGGGCAAAAAAAACGCACTTTTTTGAACACTTATAGCTCATCTGTAATAGATAGAGATATGGGGTTTGCGGGGTCTGAAAACTACATTCTTCTACTTTAAATTACATATCTATAACTTAAAAAAACTATTGGGTGAAAGCCATGCAATGACAGTTTGAATAGGGTCTTAAAAAAAGTCGTCCGGATATTAATTGTTGTCTGCTATTATTATTTTCATAGAATTAATTATCATATAGTGGGGGGGGGGGGGGGGGGGGGGGGGGGGGGGGAGGGTCTTTGCAGGTAAGTGGAAGGAGTCCCTTAGTGTAATAATAAACATTGAAGATGTGTTAAGCACAATGTTGCCTGAGATTGAAGATCAAATGCCAAATTACACGTTTATGCAAGATGGTGCCCCGTCCCATCGCTCCTAGCAAATTATTCAATAAAGGGATTATCTTGAATCAAATATACGTAGATTGCAGAGCAGAAACTAAATTATTAGCAGAGACGGGAAAAAGTCATAAACGTCATAGTCATATGATTTTGTCATAAAATAGCCATTTTACGCATAAACGTCATAAAATAGGGGTTTCTTGGAATAAACGTCATAAAATGGCCTTTTTTGCCACATGTTTAGCAAAAAGATTTTTTTTTTTGTAAAAGAAAATTTTTAAATTGAACATTCATGGTCCGGTTCTAGGTAAATGTGTAGTTCATACAAAAAAACCCTTACACCAGCTTAGTGAAAGGCCTGGGCTCTTAATTCCCTGACCAATTTCGGATTAACTAATGCGCTTATGCATACCTACAACCAGGGAGGCACCGACGGTCATCCCTAATTCCAAACTAGGGCTCCTGATCGGCTCCTTCTTGGAACAACTCCTCCAATTAGAATCAAGGAACTTCAAGATAGATTCTCCAATCAGCCAATAGTAAACCCATTGGATTGGGCAGTCTCCTGATTAGCTGTTCCATAATTAAAATTTTTGTATATATTCATGGTAAGGGAGTAGAATGTTTAATTGCTCATTTGATAACCAGTAACACGAATAAGAAACTCGTGTTACTTGTGTCTTGATTAATTTTACTAGTGTAACTAGTTTCTTGATTGATTCTACTCGTGTCAGAATGCCGAAAACTCCTGCAAACAAATTAGCGCTTAAGCGTAAGTGGGTGTCAGAGGTGAAACATTCTTCTGTAAGCCATGTGATAAACAGGTAAGTTCTACACCTATCTGAAGTCTTCAAGGTCTTGGCTTCATTGGATGCTGGAGAGGCGCGGTCAATTCGTAATGCAAAATAAGCCCTAAAAGCTCCAGGACTGGAAACCCACCTGAACTACATCAACGTCAACTTCGGGACATTTCCTGACATAATAGGAGGTCTGCAAAAACAGGATATGCTATTTCCAAACGGCGTTGAAAAAATGCAAGACCCTTTGCAGTACCTATTGGGTTGGTAGAGTGGGGGAAAAGATGAAAGAAAAGTTGACTGCTGTTCTCTCAAGTGTGGGAACACGTCCAGGCCATGGTTGCCATAGCGGATGGAGAATTTTTTTGAAGCATTCTGCTAATTATTATTATTTATTATATATTCTAAATATATTTTTGCATTTATGAAGTATTCAAATCTTTTTGGAACTGTTTCCCTCCAAAATAACGAAACAATTCATATAAAGGCTAAATTTTCACAGTGAAAATAAACGTCATACTTTTGTCTAAAAGGTCATAAAACAACCGATTTTCTAAAATAAAGGTCATAAAACAGGATAATAAGTCATAAAAGTCATAGAATAAAGGTCATGAAATGGAAAAATAAAAGTCATAAACGTCCCGTCTCTGATTATTAGTTACTAAAAATCTAATGACCAATAAATAAGTTGGTTACTAATTAAATATTACACATGCTAAATGCATGTGTAATAAATCTCATTAACTTTTACATTTCTTCTAATGTGAATGCAATTCGCAGATTATGTGTTTTCCTTTTCCTACAGTGGACACTCTTGAAAAGTGGATACAATTTATTCTCCACAGGAGTCTACTATAGAGACGATTCTCTGTAATTAATAAGCTTAATATAATATCTACCTAATTATTATTTTTCAGATAAGAAATCGCATGAGCAGTTTTGGCGTAAGTCCGTTTGATTTATCCGTTATCAATCATCAAGATTGTCCAGCTGATCCCGGTGTTTCTTTTAATATCAATCCTGAAACATTCTCGGCACATAACATCGGCGAAGTTGTCAAGAAAACAGGTGAGGTTATCGGCGACGGAGTGGAAACTGGTATTAACTACGCCAAGAAAGCAATTGACGCTGTCAAATCCAAAGATGAAATCGATGATTTATCTTAAAAAAAAGCCAAATAATAAAATAATAATAAATGAAAATTATATCTCTCCACTTAAAACAGTATATTTTTTTTTTAAAATGAGCAAGTTTTTTTTTTTTAATAAAAAAAGAAGAAAAAAAGAGGAAAATTTAGAATTTGAAAGAGTAAAAATGGAGTTTAACTTAAATTCTCAACTCTAAATTACTTCGTTTTTCGCTATTCTTTCTTCAAATTCTAAAAAAATCCCTTATCTATACCATAAATATTAAGAACAAAAATGTATGTTTAGTAATAAGTAGTCTCATATGGCAATTAAAACCCTGAAATAAAAATTTGTAAAAGTGGAGAGATACCTTTTTATGACAGACTGCAAGATAAATAAAATCTATAAAAAGTTAATTTTTAATGAATAAAATTTGTTGATATTATTTGTTACTATAATTTTAAAAATAAATATACAAAAATTGTAATATTTTTTTTTATTTCTGAATTTATTTTTTGTTTTTAATAATAAAAAAGGTAAAGAATGGAGTGAAATGGTTTGTATGTTGTATTTCATAAATAAATATTACTGTATAAATATACTTTTTTTTATATTATGATTGTTTATTATGTGTCTTTCTTAATACCCTGATTGGAAAGCAAGCGTGGCTTTGAGGATTAAATTACTTACCATGTCTCCTCAGCCATTAAAAAAGTGTGGCACGAGGTCGTGAGTTCGATCCCTCGCCATGATGCTTTGATTTATACGCCTCACTAATGATCACATCATACTCGCTTCGATGGTACATTGAACAAAGGTGTGATGTACGAAGTGATTGGAACTCTCTACTACAGGGCTAGTAAAAAGGGCCTATATAAGGCATAATTGCTAGGTTAGAACAAATGGTATGTCCTGCCTGTCTAGTACTAGGACCTTACTTCTACTACTGCTACTAATACCTGATTGAAAATAATAGTAGTTCATTACCAGAGACGGGAAAAAGTCATAAATGTCAGTCATATGATTTTGTCATAAAATAGCCATTTTACGCATAAACGTAATAAAATGGGGTTTCTTGGAATAAACGTCATAGAATGGCCTTTTTTTTGCCACATGTTTAGCAAAAAGTTTTTATTTGTTAAAGAAAATGTTTAAATTGAACATTTGTGGTCCGGTTCTAGGTAAAAGTGCAGTTCGAACAAAAAACCCTTACACCAGCTTAGTTAAAGGCCTGGGCTCTTAATTCCCTGATCACTTTCGGACTTAACTAATACGCTTATGCATACCTACAACCAGAGAGGCACCGACGGTCATACCTAATTCCAAACTAGGGCTACTGATCGGCTCCTTCTTGGAACAACTCCTCCAATTAGAATCCAGGAAGTTCAAGATAGATTCTCCAATCAGCCAATAGTTAACCCATTGGGTTGGGCTTGGGCAGTCTCCTGATTGGCTGTTCGAGAACTTAAGATTTATTTTTTGTTTGTATAATATTCATGGTAAGGGAGTAGAATGTTTGACTGCTGTTCTCTCAAGGAATCCTGGGTGGGAACACGCTCAGGCCATAGCTGCCCGACTGAAAGGCGAAGAAGTTGGGAGCAAGTTGGGGGGGGGGGGGGGGGAGTGGGGGTAGTTGGCCTGAGGGATGAAAAGCAAATGACGTGTCATGCATGACATTTGCTCCCACCTCATTTGCCAACGGCGAAAAGGTCTTTTTCCAAGTTTAAAATTCTACTGGACAAAAGAACCAATTTAACGCTGGAGAATATAGAACAACACATGATTATTATTTACAATGTTAAAGTATTCTGCTAATTATTATTATATATTGTAAATGTAATTCTGTATTTATGAAGTATTGAAATCTTTCTTTTGAACTGTTTCCCTCCAAAATAACCAAAATAAATTTTCACAGTGAAAATAAACGTCACACTTTTGGCTAAAATATCATAAAACAACCGATTTTCTAAAATAGAGGTCATAAAACAGGATTATAAAAGTCATAGAATAAAGGTCATGAAATGGAAAAATTAAAGTCATAAATGTACCGTCTCTGGTCATTACAGTACAGGATCAGGAATAAGGATGAAGAAATCAGTGACTTTAACCCTTAAATGCTAATGTTAGTCAAATCGACAAGCAGAGTTTGAACCTTAACCTTTTACGCTTGTATGCGATGGTGATGGGTACCCCATCCTTCTGCAGTGCTTGCACTGGTTAGTAACACACCTGCTAGTGTAGCGGTAGTAGTCCTTATGAGCATACACTCATTTTCTGGCAAATTCCCGTCAAAGCTACTTCGTCGATTTTACTAACGTTTAGTGATAGAAGTAGGGAATTAGTTGGTTGTCAAATGAGCCTATAGCCTGGGAAAATGGGCCAGGAGGTAAGGGGCAATAGGCCTAGGGTAATTGGCCTTGGGTCAGAGACTAATGGCCGATAATCTGGGGCCTGGAGCACTTAGCAAAGGGCCTAGGGCTTTTGGCCTGGGGCATGGGACCTGGTGCATTAATGTTCACTCAATTTCAGATTCTTCTGATGTTCCTACTAAGTTATTTGTCATCAAAAGTTTGTATATCTCACTAAAAGATTTAATAATGACTTCTTAATAGTTTTCTCTTTATAAAAGTGTAGTTTCAACCCAAAAAATGTATTTTCTGCATATGTTAGTCGAATCGACAAAGGTTTAGTAATACCAGCCATCCAATTACCATTAGCATTTAAGGGTTAAACATCTACCTATGCGGTTATTCGTGTGGAACATGTCTCACATCTCTGAGAATACAATAAAACCCAGATTAAGGTAAGTTTTCCTAGAGGCGACTCCAGTGTTAGAAGCTGAGCGATATTCGCCCAGAGACTATCGTGGAGGACTCCTTTTCTGAGTTTGCATGTTAAGAGTCGCTCAGCTAGGAAAACAGTAACATGCAAACACAGAAAAGGAGTCAACAGCGATAGTTGCTTGAGTATCTGTCTCTGGAGTCACATCTAGGAAAATAAAGCTTAAATGTCGGAAATTTAGACAATGTTTTCAGGGAGGACACTATTACATCATAGATATTATGCATTTAAATATAAAAATGTGTATTTAAAAAAAAAAAATAATAAAATAAAAACCAACATATATTTTATACATATTTATATTTACAATAATATTTTATAAAAAAAAAATGTACACATATATTTGAGCTTATTTAGATATTAATTATTTATATATTAATTTAATTAAATATTTAAAAAAAACATTTAAAGCAAACATTGAAAAACATACGTGATTATCATCTGATTATTAAAACCAGATATATAATTCTCTGTATATCTGATTATCCTGATATCTAATTATCCAGATATTTTATTATTAATATTGAGAGTATCCAAACAGCTAACCCAGAATAAATGTCAGCAACATGTTGCAAGCAAAATGATTAACTAGCAATTCTCATAGAGCATTTATAAAGAGCAAATTCTTTAAGAATGATCTCTGTAATGAGTTGGAAACCAAGGGATTCACACAATCTCATACAGTGGATTCCTTAGTAAGATCTAGATTAATCCATGTCTAGTTGCTAATAACTCACATCATGAGCAACTCCCTTGAGAATGATCTCTGTAATTAGTTGGAAACCAAGGGATTCACACAGTCTCATACAGTGGATTCCTTAGTAAGATCTAGATTAATCCATGTCTAGTTGCTAATAACTCACATCATGAGCAACTCCCTTGAGAATGATCTCTGTAATGAGCTGGAAACCAAGGGATTCACACAATCTCATACAGTGGATTCCTTAGTAAGATCTAGATTAATCCATGTCTAGTTGCTAATGACTCACATCATGAGCAACTCCCTTGAGAATGATCTCTGTAATGAGTTAGAAACCAAGGGATTCACACAATCTCACACAGTGGATTCCTCAGTAGGGTATTCTGAGTACTAGCTAATAACTCACTTTGTGAGCAACTCTTGAGATTGATCTCTTTGAAAATCAATGAATTAAAACAATCTTAGAAAAGTAGACTCCTCAGTGAGATTTAACATTTCTAGTTGCTAATAACCAATCATGAGCAACTCTCTTGAACAAAACCATTATCTGGACAATTAAATAATGAAAAATATTACATTTTTTTCTTTCTAGTGACAATAATAATAATAATCTACCTAACATGTATGTTAAATCCAGTTATAATATTAAAACTGACTTAGAGGTCAAAGCGCATCCCAAACTGTTAGGTCTTAGGATAGTTAAAATTTACTTAAAGGCTAAATCAACACTTAAGCACTCACTAAGAATTATAAGTTTAAATTTACAAAAAGGTACTATTGAGACTTAGCAGTTAGGGTGTACAATTAATAATTATTTTTCTGGAGAAATAAAGAATATTTTTGTTTAGGAATAATAAAGAAAGGTGTCTCGCTGCTAAAAGTAACTTTATTGTACAATGCCAGCTTTCAACCACTAAAGTTATCCAGCTTCAAACCACAAAATTTATTTGTCTCTCAACCACTAATGTTATCCAGCTTGAAACCACAAAATGTATTTGTCTTTCAACCTCAAAAGTTATCCAGCTTACAACCACAAAATTTATTTGTCTTTCAACCACTAAAGTTATCCAGCTTTCAACAACAAATGTTATTCGGCTTTCAACCACTAAAGTTGTCTGTCTTTCAACCACTAAAGTTATCTAGCTTTCAACCACTAATGTTATCTAGCTTTCAACCACTAAAGCTATCCAGCTTCAAACCACAAAATTTATTTGTCTTTCAACCACTAAAGTTATCCAGCTTTCAACAACAAAAGTTATTCAGCTTTCAACCACTAAAGTTATTCGGCTTTCAACCACTAAAGTTATCCAGCTATCAACCACTAAAGTTATCCAGCTTTCAACTACTAAAGTTATCCAGCTTTCAACCACTAAAGTTATCCAGCTTCAAACCACTAAAGTTATCCAGCTTTCAACCACTAATGTTATCTAACTTTCAACCACTAAAGTTATCTGTCTTTCAACCACTAAAGTTATCTGTCTTTCAACCACTAAAGTTATCTGTTTTTCAACCACTAAAGTTGTCCAGCTTTCAACCACCAAAACTCTCCGGCTTTATACAATAAAGTTAGTTTTATTGAAAAAAAAACTTATTTCTATCTTCCTAATAAAAAATCTCCACTGCTCATCTACAGAAAATATTTGTTTAATTTCTGCTTGATGTGCATTTATTTTTTTTATTTTTATCAGCATGTTTCAAAAATAGAAAGTTCAAGGGATACTGAATTAACTTGGTGCCCTTCGCTGTCTTCTAGTAGAATATCATCACCACAGTAGTACCACCTAGATAAAACAAAAAAAAAATGTATAAGAATACATTTATATTTATTTAGTCATATTAATTATTATTAAGTGTGTGGCTGTGGTTCCTCGTAGAGGTAGAATTTGAAGTTTACACTTTTTTTTTTAAATTGTACTTAAAATATATCATTAACCCATTACAAAACAACAGACATTCTTTATAAAAATTCTGTAATAAATTTATATTAATTATAACTATGGAACTTTCTTAAAAAGGGGTTGGGTGAGGGGATTTAGAGGTAGAGATCCACAAATTGGATCAAGAACTCTGCTATGAAGGTATAAGTACAGGTATTCATTCATGTGCATCTGTAACTATTAAGAGTTTATAGAACTACAATACTGTTAACATTTAGTCATTGATATAAATCAAGACTTGATATTGTTAAATAAAACACAATAATTTTTTAAAGTCAGTATATTGTCTACCACAAAAATTTAAAATATACAGTAGAACCTCGATAAGAAGTGTCTCAAGGGGATTAGGGAAACAGTCTTGATATTGAGGTGCTCTTTTTGTTGAGGGTCATGTTATCAAGGTTATTTTGGCTATCAGTCGTATTATAGAGGTTAATGGAATGTTGGGAGCGGGGTGGGGGCAGGGAGGGGGTTTTAAGTCTAGACTTGTTCAAGGTTGACCCATTCCTGTATAGAGTCGTGTTATAGAGGTTGACTTCTCAAAACGACTTGTTATAGAGGTTCTGAGGTGCGTTGTGAATTGGAAAAATCTGTGTTATTGAGGTTGTTTGGATAATAATAGTCGCGTTATAGAGGTCAATTTAACATTATGTGTTATGGCAATTTCAGGGGGATTTGAAAATTGCACTTGTAATTGAGGTTGTCGTGTTATTGAGGGTCGTGTAAGCGAGGTTCTACTGTACCAATAAATAAATACGGTTTTGACTACTAGTTTAGATAATATAAAAATTAAAAACGAAAAGTTATACTCTCTAAAACACTGTCATCTTCAGTTGACTAATTTATAAAGACTGGGTTGATTATAAATTCAATAAGGCCATAATTAATATTTACTATTAATTAATGATGTAGGGGTTTTAATAAAAAGGTTGGTCTCAATGAATTGATATAGATTGAATCTTCTGCCATGAAGTGAATGAAATTTGAATGAGCATTGCACACAAATACATAGACAGATAATGCTGTCCAACAAACTTAGTCTGAGCATTAATAGGAACATGTATACCAAATTTGATCAATATCAGTTAACTTTTGCTCAAGCTATTGCCACAAGCGTGAACATTACTGACAGACTAGCACATACTCAGCATGAATGTAACAGTTGGGAGTTAAGAGGTCACAAACAATGCTAGCATTGCATTATAGAATCACCATAATATCTAACAACACCTTTATACCACTGTTATTGTATTGATATTTTTTAAAGTTAAAAAATTGCACTTCTAGTGATGTAGTAGCACAAACTAAACCATAACTTCTTCAACACCTTTTAAAATAAGATATTTCAAGAGTTAAAATAGGTAAATAAGTTTTTACAATATTAATATTACCTAAAACTTAAAAATTTGAATTTCTAATTGATTGTACAAGGTACAGGTACTTATTGAGTACTTTATAATTATAACTGTTTATTCTCGGTCTAGTTATATTGCCGTGAATATTTGGCTTGCTAGACTTGTAGAAAAGATTGAAAGCTTGGATTCGGGACTTTGTATCGGTAACGACAGAGAAAAATCATTCTCCAGTAAAGCTCAGTTGGTAAAAAGGCCTGTAACGGATATATAGGAGGCCCGGGGTTCAAGACCCGGTGCTCTATTTTTCTCTGTACGTCTCACGTAGTTAATGATAATTATAATTTGATTTAAAGTAAAATTTAATCTTTCCGTAGTATGAATACTACCTAAAACTTAAAAATTTGAATAATAATGATTCATACCTGTCTCCATCTAAGGAAGAAATTCGTATTCTGGTAATATGAATATGTTTCGGGTGTTCTTGAAAAGCTGTCGAACGATAAGTGAGAATAGCTGTCACATTAGGACTGATAGACGAAGAAATAGAATTAAATCGAGCAGCCGACAGTCCACGCATCGCTGTCAATCCTTCGATCATATCTCCTCGTAAACTAAAACAAATTAATTAAATAAATTTAGTAAAATAAAAGTCCACATTTTTAAACAAATGGTAAAAATAGTCACTTATAAAAATAAATTGTTTGCTTAAAGGTATAAGAGAATTCTTTTTAAAAAATGAGATCGCAGTCACCACTTGTTGCTATGATTAATTTAAATAAATGGTAGAAATCAGAAGCAATTGGAAGGACTCCTGCTTAGTTACACAAAAAGAAAACACATTGTATTAATTTTCTTGTATAATTAGATATATATGTATACATGATTATACGTGTGTGTTCAATCGAATAAAAATATATAAATTTAATTTAACAAAGTAAAAATAAGGAATATTATTAGGAAAAGATAAAAAACGAATATGCACTTGAAAGGATAATAAAAATAAGGAGTATTGTAAAGAGGAGGAATACAACTTTCTAGAAGCTTGAATTTCTTTTCTTTAAACTTCCGACAAAGGGTTATCATCCTGACAATATGAGTACAAAAGTGCGCTTTATATCATACAAAACTGATGTAAAAAAATTAACAAATCAAGCAATGCCATTAACCTATTTAAGATGATAAGTGTGCTTTTTTTTTGTTTTAAATAAATTAGCCGACAGTCCCTCCTCCCTAAGCCAGTAAAGATTTTGGTGGAATTCTGGCTTTTACATTGTACATGCCTGCAATCCTTAGGGTATGCAATATGCAGTACACTACATTCACGGTCAAAATGTTAAGGAGATATTTATAGGGTCGCAGCATCAACAAGGTTGGGAAAAGCTGGTCTAGACTATGATTTTCTTTCGACTCATTATGGAGTTATAGCCTTAAATTGAGTTAAAAAAAAAATAAATAAAAAAAATAGTCTACTTTATCTATAAAAAACATGTTATTACTAAAACACTATTATCATAAGGATGGACCGGCCCAGTCGATGGGTCAGCATGCTCACTATTTCTCGCCAGAAACCAAGGTCATTATCAAAATCCCTGGTGATGGTGGGAATACCAGGAAGGTAAGACATTGTTCACACTGATGATCATATCAAGTGAATGAGAAAAGTGACCGATACTTCCTCCCTCCTTCCTGGGATTCCTGGAATGCATACATAGATGTGGTCTATGTAGCATTGTGGTATCCCATATAACTGTGTAAGAGGCAGTTGGATCCTGTATTTTGTTTGACTAAATTTAATTTTGTGAGCACACTTTCATTCCTCCTTTCCCTTCTCCTCTCCCCCTTTCTCATTTAAAAGCTACTTCACTTAAGTAGGGGAGAGCAGGGTTGGTTGGGACAGTGAGATTAATTGGATTAATTGTTTTTGGTTGAAAAGAAGGTGAGATTAGTAACCCTGGTGGACCAGTCAGTAGCTCTTCAGTTGCTATTCAATCTCACAAGTGGTCTGATGTATTGTTGATTACCATTAATTTTTAAAAAAATGAATTCTATTTGGAGGCAAGCTGATGTAAAATTTGAGACTCACGTCGGAAGCTTTCCAGCCCCTCTACAATATTCGTCGGAGTCTCTACTATTTTTGTCTGGTAATGGATTTATTTATGATTACAAATCACTTTGGTTGCTTACTGTGGAACAATGGGTTCCAATGTTGTGTGTTTTTTTAAAAAATGGTGACGAGGGATGAGTTGGACAGTAAGTCCCATTCATCCCCAACTGTCCCACTCATCCCCCATATTACACACACATCATACCTATTTCTTCTTTTGGTTGCCTACTTTCTTACTTATTTAGTATTCCTTCTATTTAAGTACTTAAATGAATTGTTTTCATGATTTCTGTTGCAAAATCAGGAGTTTTGGTGTGTGTCCAAAGTATCCCACCCCTGTGTCCAAAGTATCCCACCCCTGTGTCCAATGTATCCCACCCATTGGGATACATTGGACAAAGTGAAGGTAACATAAAAAATATTATGATAATGTTTTTTCAAGTCGCTGTAAGTCCATATTTTACGATTTTGGTAGTATTCATACTACGGAAAGTCGCTGTAAGTCTAGAATATGTTAGTTAGGATCTCTATGTATGATAATCATACAAAAGCAAAAAAAGTTCATGCAAAACTGTGGCTCTCACGGCCTCTAAAAATAAAGTGGCCCAACCAACCCCGCTCTCCCCTAAACTACCTATTTATAAATTCTTGATTAGTTGGGTCTTTTAAGGAAAATTCGATAAAGGAGGGATGTTTCAATCCCCATTGTCATAATTATTGTTTTATATAAAAATTCTTAAAAGTTCTATTTTAAATCTTACAGATTCAAATCAATTCACCTGAAATCAAATATATGGAAGTTATAAGTAGAAGTAGGTAGTAGAAATATGTTGTTCTAGGTAGTTTCATGATTTTGATGTCTGACTTATTGTTAAATAATAGTGTAATTGACAGGCACCTGATTTCAGTCGAATTGACGAGAATCTTTAAGATTCAAAATAGTACTTTCAAGAATTTTTAAATAAAACAATAATCATGACAATGTCACCAGCTAGTCAGTCAAGTTACTTGAGAATGATCCAAGGAGAGATCGAAATATCGCAAATTTGAGGCGTTTGAATTTTCCTTAAAATACCTGGGAGAAGGGAGCTAGCGTAGCCATTGTGGGTTAAACCACGTCTACTCAGCTATCAATGGATCAGGAGGTCGGGGTTCAATCCCTCGCCGTAATACACTGATATACATGGCTCACTAATGATTACATCATACTCGCTTCGGCGGTACAATGTACAGAGGTATGATGGTGTGAAGTGGCTAGAACTCTCTACCACGGGGCTAGTAAAAAGGGCCCGAATGAAGGCCTAATTGCTAAGTTCCAACAAGTGGTTCGTCCTACCCATACCTTACTACTACTACTAAAATACCCAACTAATTAAGAATTTATACTACAAGGAACAATCTACTAACTATTGATATCATGATGCTGGGGGAGAACACTGAGAGTTCTACCCCAGTGTTCTGATGGGGCTTAAACAGGAATTGAACCCGGATCTCACGCTTCCAAAATTTGAACGGTAGCGATGAACAAAAATAAAAATAAATAAATTAAAATATAAAATTGACTGACTCAGAATTTAAGTAGAATGTGGTTGAGTCGTTATTATGTTGTAAAACCAGCTGCATATGTCCTCTTGTTCTGATCGTTGATTTAGACACAATGACCTCAGCCTGCAGCTGATCTCCTATACAGATAAACAAAAACCACAATAAAATAAGACAGGGTTAGTAGGTAACTCCATCAGCTTTATAATCCATCTAATTGGCATTTTTAACCATATGGACGCCACTTCACTTAAGCAGCTATCCATTTATTACACAGTTCTGGATGAAAACAATCATGGGGAGTTACACTGCTAAAATAAAAATATGCAATGATTTATTATTATTAAATACCTTACATACATCAAAGAAGCAATTTAGTTGAAGTTTTCCTCAACCTCTGAATATATTTTTTCAATTAACATTTTTTTAAAAAAAAGTTCCAACTAAAATAAATTTTCTTTAACCCTTAGTGGCACGGCTATAGTGGACAGACAATGAGGCACTGGCAGCGTACTTTATACGCCCATAAATTCTTTTAAACCATAAATAGGTCAAATCCAGATTATCTAGATAGCGTTTTGGAAATGTTGAACTAAAAAGTCAATTAATGTATTACATATTTATTTCTCAATGATATCTTTAATTATAAAAATAAAAATTACTATAAAAAATCAGTAATTACTCCTTCAGCTTTCTGACAGTATTGGGCTTTCAACCTTAATTAATTATTATTAGTTGTCAAAGTCCTAAGATAACTCCTCACAACCATCATCCTAATCTGACAACTCATGCAAAACCGAAAAATATTGATCGGCAGGCATAATTTATCTACCAGACATGGAGGCACGGGCAGCGTATACAGTGTACCAAGACAAATAAACACGGCAAAACAATGCAGAACGAAGGAATAATCAAAGCAGACTGTTTCATCTGTTTTAGGGGTCTCTAGTGGTAGGGTAAAGTGAGGGTTTATAATTCTATCATCGTGAATCTATGATTTACAGAACTTTTTCATTCGTGGCACACTCAATTCGCCAGCCCGTTTCTCTAAGGGTTAAGCGATAATGCTCATCAAAAACATGTTAATATGACACCACACTCAGAATAATTTAAATATTCATTTTAAAAGGGATGTTTTAACAAAAAAAAAAAAATAGGAATACGTTAATAGTCTCCTGGAAATAATATAGAGAGTGGGGCAGTCAAATCTCCTATTCTTAGGTAAAAATTACAAAATGCATAAAATAGTTATTTATGCACCTAGGGAGTAAAGTAAGCCATTATTCCCTGAGCAAATAATTGGTTCTTGAGGCGAAGCCGAGGGAATAAATCTAATTAGCTCCCGAGGCGCAGCCGAGGGAGATAATTATCGCGAGGGGAATAATGGCACTTTACACACGAGGTACATACAATATTTTATCTCCAGTAGGAAGAAAATACACATTTTCGTCCATTGCACACTTTTTATTTATTATTTTAATATTTTAATTTTAATGTAATTATTAGCATATATTAATTAATTATTAATTAAAGCATTATTAATTAAATTAGCGTATTTTAATGTAATTATTAGCACTTTTAATAGCAGATATAAGAGATTCAATATTAGAAACTAATAAGAATTGGAATTAAACTCAAATAAAAGGTTATTTAGATGCAGGTTTATAAACAATGAATCTATAATAAACATGGTCAAAAAAGCGCAGTGCCGCCAACCTTATTTCAACACTTTCGTTACATTTGCCATTCATTTTCAACTATTTATAAAATAATTAAGTTGCAATCTTTACTTTTTCGCCCTACTTTACTTTTTCGCCCTACTTTTACTTTTCCTCCCTACTTTTTGAGTTCAGGTATGAAAAGACCTGTTTTAGTCCCTCTAAACTAATTCAAAATCATAACTTTTTGTCCCTACTGGAGATAAATACATTTATTTGTTTTTCTTCTTAACTTATTGCTAAAAATATTAAGAGTACAAGTGGAAATTAGTATACAAGCAAAAAAGTTTCAAATTTTGAATATTAGTTCAGAAAGGTGGTGACCATCATTTTTTAAACATTGTACGAGTCTCAATCGGAATTTCATACTGACACAAGTTTCTTCTTGAATCTGTACGCTGCTCCTGTATTGCTGCTAGGGGAGTCTCAAAAACCTTCAACTAAAGATATCCCCATTAAACAAACAATCATAAGAGATCAGGTTTTTATTTATTTTGCCTCCCTAATTTATTACAAACGTTACATTTCAATGTAAGCAAACCTCTAAATTTATGTTATCGTTAATTAGTCCCTTTTTCATTTTTGATATGTAAATCCCGTTGCCTTCTTAAACCATTTTATTATTTAAACATCTAAATTATAGTTATATTACTCTTTAAAATGATAGCTAACATATGTAATAATTATTGGGACATATGGATCAATAAACGGCTTTCTAAGGCGGTTACTCTTAGAAAGAAAAAAAAGAGAGATCAGGTGTGGGGGTCATAGAGGCTACTGACAATCCCCATTTCTAACGATTACCACCTCACTAACGGCCTTAGTAAAGTTCTTTTAAGTTAGCAGGGGCACGTCTAATATTCAAGACTTTTTTGCTTGTATACTCAATTTGCACTTGTACTTTGTTTTTTGCAATAAATCAAGAAAAAAAATTGGTTCTGTATATTTGTTAAACCTGCCCTCAGTTTAAAAACTATATTGGAACTCTCTAATACAAAACCAAATTTAAAAGACAAGGGACAATCATATGAGACATTTTTGCCTGAGTCGTTTCAAGATATTAATTTATTTATTTGAAAGAGTACCATTAAATATGGTATTATATGAAGTAATTTACCACAGAAAGGAGTAGTGTCTCTTGTAGTTAGATACAACGGCCCCCTAGCTGTGCTCTTATCAGCATCATAGCCCATTATACTGCATGAACCATCTGAAAAAGTTGATAACATCATTAGTATGGGAAACATTTTAATCCATGTATAGACAATTTTAATTTAAATTTGGGCATTTCTAACACTATCCTGCTTAAGTTCCATTATACTCATGCCATTCTACCCCCAACAATAGAACAAGACCGAGAATTAACGCTTATAATTATAAAGTACTCAATTAGAACCTGTAACTAGTACAATCTATTAGAAATTCAAATTTTTAAGTTTTTGGTAGTATTCATACTACGGAAAGATTAAATTTTACTTTAAATCAAATTATAATTATCAATAAATACGGGAGATATACAGAGAAAAATAGACCCCTGCACCGGGACTTGAATCACGGGTCATCCTATTAATCCGTTACAGGCACTCTTACCAAATTCTTCTCTTACAAAATTCTCTGTATGTCTCCCGTAGTTATTGATAATTATAATTTGATTTTTCAAATAATTTGATTCCACTTTGATAGTATAATTCTTTATTTTTTCCCCCTATGTCTTCAGATTAAAAAATATATGCCAACATATTTGGTATATTCCAGGGTCAATCTCAGACCTTCAGTCGATGAGAACAGAACTGGAAGCGGCCCATTTATGTTAAACCTCCGTCTTGCCGACCAGAGCGTAACACATTCAGTAATTAAGTGTTGAATCGTGACATCTACTTCACCGCATTTAAGACACCTAGACCTCGGGTCCCCTAGCAGAATATAAGTATGGGTAAGGAGTGTGTGCCCAGATGCAATTCTCTGTAGTTTGCTAGTTACCTAACTTAGTTACCCCACTTCTTAGTTAGCCAATTACCTTGCCTCAACGTGAGGAAGAACTTCAGCAAGAAGAGTCTGGACCTCCCGCCATCTCTCTTCCCAAAAACAAATGTTTTGACATGCACTGGTAAACACTGTACTTTTCCTACCTAGGTAGGGAAATATTTCCCAAACTGTTTCAATTATTTTCCTGCCTGCTTTTAATATCTTAATGACAAATCAGCGAAATCATACTTTCCAGGATAAAACAGTTAAGTAATGCTTAATTTTGCTACAGTGAGTAGAAAAAATATTATCCAGCTTGAGTTCATACCACCAATAAAATTGCTCCCTTATAAGTTTCAAGATCTCCCACAGAGACATGTCAAATAACATCTGAAGTGTTGGGATAGTACAACTTAAATTTAAATCAGAATGACCCACATAAGTATAACTTGATATACATCTCTACCTTGGATATATTACGTCACAGACTTGATATTTATCAAATAAAGTTACAGAATCACCCTTCAAAGTCCTTGGGACACCAATTAAGAAACAATGCTTTAGGTTCATGTTAAGACAAAATCATGCGTATTTGTACTTAATTTACTTAGTTATTTATACACCTAGGGAGTAAAGTAAGCCACAATTCTCTGAGCGAAAAAGTTGGTTCTTGAGGCGAAGCCGAAGGAACCATGG
Source organism: Gerris lacustris (assembly GCA_951217055.1). Classification (NCBI taxonomy): domain Eukaryota; kingdom Metazoa; phylum Arthropoda; class Insecta; order Hemiptera; family Gerridae; genus Gerris; species Gerris lacustris. Next base: position 11,929,619 of record OX578277.1, read on the forward strand.
GCTCTAAATCCCGAGGCGAAACCGAGGGTATTAGACTCTATAATTCCCGAGGCGCAGCCGAGGGGATAACGCTAATTAGCTCCGTAGGCGCAGCTGAAGGAGATAATTATCGCGAGGGGAATAATGGCACTTTACTCACGAGGTACATACAGTATTTTATCTCCAGTAGGGAGAAAATACACATTTTCGTCCATTGCACAGTTTTTATTTATTATTTTAATAAATAACAATAATTATTAGCACTTTTAATAGCAGATGTAAGAGATTCAATATTAAAAACAAATAAGAATTGGAATTAAACTCAAATAGAAGGTTATATAGATGCAGGTTATAAACAAAGATAAAAATGGTCGAAAAAGCAGTGTCGCCAACCTGATTTCAACAACTTCATTACATTAGCCATTCATTTTCTACTATTTATAAAATAATTAAGTTGCAATCTTTACTTTTTCGCCCTACTTTACTTTTTTGTCCTACTTTTACTTTTTCTCCCTACTTTTTGAGTTCAGGGATGAAAAGACTTACTTAAGTCCCTCTAAACTAATTCAAAATCATAACTTTTTCTCCCTACTGGAGATAAAGTATTTTTATGATTTGAGTTTTTAAATTTAAAACCTTCGTAAACTTTACTTTCTTAAAAAAATGTTAATAATGATACCTGTTGATTCTGGGTCGCACTTGGACGGGAAGCAAGCTCCCGTGAGAAAAGATTCTCTAGATGAACAGGGGTAGGATCTGAACCTACATTCTGACTTAATGGTAGATTCAAGGAACAACTGGAAACCACGAGCATGGTTGCACACCACTGATGAGTTAATAACACCCTCTGTAACATTGTGGAAAACATTTAGTTAACTTCATAGTTGCACAACAAGAAATTTGGGCACATCAACATAGAAACACATAATACTAATAATCCGCAGCACAACAGCCTGTGAAAGACTCTTAAGTCTGCCGAAGAGATTATACAGCTATATATGTAATGAATGATACAAGGTTAACATGTTGATCAACTGCATTGATCAACAAGTCAATCAACCATCTGCATTAACTAGTAAGAAGTACTTAAGAAGGTACTTCTTAAGTACCCATTAATATTACAACAATGAGTGAATACTTATAATTAAAATTAGAACAATAAATTACCAAGATGGCTGACTAGAACAGAAGCTCTGACGTAGGTACACCCAGGCTGATTATGACCACCGTTAGGGAAGAAATCTACATGTCCCAAAACTTTTAGAAGACCAAATCCTGACAAAACAAAACAAACAAGAGGTGTTAAAGATGTGATAAGAAAGATTTCCCCCCACTGAAATTAACTTAATTGTACAAAGTTAGCTTTCAAGAGCAAGTAACCATCTTCAGTATCTAGGCAATGATTAGTGAAGGAAAAACAGTCAGTGTAGGAGTTGAGACAGGTTTAAATCTCCTGTCATTAGTAAGTTTATTGTACAAAGCTAACTTTCAACTACAAATAGTCATCTTCAGTACCAGTGAGAAGAGATCAAGTGTGAAAGAGAAATAGTCAGTGTAGGAGTTGAGACAGAGGTTTAAATCTCCTGTCTTTAGTAAGTTTATTGTACAGAACTAACTTTCAACTACAAATAGTCATCTTCAGTACCGATGATAAGAGATCAAGTGTGAAAGAGAAACAGTCAGTGTAGGAGTTGAGACAGAGGTTTAAATCTCCTGTCATTAGTAAGTTTATTGTACAAAGCTAACTTTCAACTACAAATAGCCATCTTCAGTACCGGTGAGAAGAGATCAAGTGTGAAAGAGAAACAGTCAGTGTAGGAGTTGAGGCAGAGGTTTAAATCTCCTGTCTTTAGTAAGTTTATTGTACAAAGCTAACTTTCAACTACAAATAGTCATCTTCAGTACCAGTGAGAAGAGATCAAGTGTGAAAGAGAAATAGTCAGTGTAGGAGTTGAGACAGAGGTTTAAATCTCCTGTCTTTAGTAAGTTTATTATACAGAACTAACTTTCAACTACAAATAGTCATCTTCAGTACCGATGATAAGAGATCAAGTGTGAAAGATAAACAGTCAGTGTAGGAGTTGAGACAGAGGTTTAAATCTCCTGTCATTAGTAAGTTTATTGTACAAAGCTAACTTTCAACTACAAATAGTCATCTTCAGTACCAGTGAGAAGAGATCAAGTGTGAAAGAGAAATAGTCAGTGTAGGAGTTGAGACAGAGGTTTAAATCTCCTGTCTTTAGTAAGTTTATTGTACTGAACTAACTTTCAACTACAAATAGTCATCTTCAGTACCGGTGAGAAGAGATCAAGTGTGAAAGATAAACAGTCAGTGTAGGAGTTGAGACAGAGGTTTAAATCTCCTGTCATTAGTAAGTTTATTGTACAAAGCTAACTTTCAACTACAAATAGTCATCTTCAGTACCAGTGAGAAGAGATCAAGTGTGAAAGAGAAATAGTCAGTGTAGGAGTTGAGACAGAGGTTTAAATCTCCTGTCTTTAGTAAGTTTATTGTACAGAACTAACTTTCAACTACAAATAGTCATCTTCAGTACCGGTGAGAAGAGATCAAGTGTGAAAGAGAAACAGTCAGTGTAGGAGTTGAGACAGAGGTTTAAATCTCCTGTCTTTAGTAAGTTTATTGTACAAAGCTAACTTTCAACTACAAATAGCCATCTTCAGTACCGGTGAGAAGAGATCAAGTGTGAAAGAGAAACAGTCAGTGTAGGAGTTGAGACAGAGGTTAAAATCTCCTGTCTTTAGTAAGTTTATTGTACAAAGCTAACTTTCAACTACAAATAGTCATCTTCAGTACCAGTGAGAAGAGATTAAGTGATAAAGAGAAACAGTCAGTGTAGGAGTTGAGACAGAGGTTTAAATCTCCTGTCTTTAGTAAGTTTATTGTACAAAGCTAACTTTCAACTACAAATCGCCATCTTCAGTTCAAACAAAACAAAACAAACAAACAAACAAGATATACAAAAATAATAATTGGACATACCTTCTGTCCAGAGAGCTGCACCATCAGTGTGTATAATATCAACCATTGCAGCATCATGTTTGCTTAAAGATGCAAGAGACACTCGGAGATTCTCCCTGAACAAGGGCGATGCAGGATCCAGTCCTGCAAAAAATCAATCATACATTCATTATTACCTAAGGATAGCAAAGATGTGACGTGCACCACACTCATGATTACATTAAAATGACTGATACCCATCCTGCTGTAAGAGGGAGCAAGCGTGGGCTCTAGAATGATGCCCAGCTATCAATAAGTTGAGGCGACTCGAGGTCGTGGGTTCGATTCCGAGCCATAATACTCTGAATTACACCTATGAATCACGGACGGAGCAGGGCGAGGGCACCCCCTAAGGGGTTCCATTCCCCCTCGCCTTGACGCACACTTATATAGCTCACTAATGATCACACCATACTCACTTCGGCGGTACAATGTACAAATGTATGATGTGTGAAGTAGCTAGAACTCTCAACCATGGGGCTAGTAAAATGGGCCTAAAAAATGGCCTAATTGCTAGGTCCGAGAAAGTGGTTTGTCCTACCCTTCTAGTAGGAAGTACTAGATAACTACTACTACTACTCCATCCTGTAATGATCTAATGCTGTTCTATCAAGAACCAAAGTCTAAACACAAACAACAATCTAGTTTGGATGGCCAGAGAAGTGAGACATGTTCCACACTAATGACCACATAGATAAGATGTGTAAAGGAAAAGAAAAAATTAGGAGAATAATTGTCACCTGTAATTCTAGCTATCCTAATACCCCGGTTAGTAAGAGCTTTTCCAGCATAGCCGGCTATATGTGCACCAAGACTGAAGCCAATCACATGGATATTACTTGGAGGTGTACCTGTAAAACAAAATATTACATCAAATTAAACAAAAAAGATAATATAAATCTAAGAAACTCGTACAAAACTTTGTCATATACATAGAGATGCCGATTAACCCCTATATTAATATTTAATTTAATGAATTAATTACATAGATCAGTATGTGGTTGTTTATTTATATAAACGTGGTTGTTATTTTATATTTTGAATTGTTGCACCAACACAATACTTCCTTTTAATGTAAATGAGAAAAGTATTTAACAGGAGATCATTTACGTTTTGGTGACGGTTACCATTCTGATTTTTCAGCCACCGTAATAGAAGGCGATTCATCACCTAAAATTCAGCCGAAAAATTGGTATAGACTAAGCCTTTTATTAGCCTCAGCAGTACATTGGTGTGTGAAGAGACTCAACTCTATAAAGGGTTAGCAAACAGGGTCCAAATAAGTGGCCTGGTTCGTCTTTCCTGTTCTTTCACTTCTACTTCTAATACTAGTGAATACTTTACCATAAGAAATGAGATCGAGAAGTAGTAAGGCTAATTGCCGTCCAACAATTTGAGTATTAGCTGCCGACAGTCTATACTGCCCTTTAGCACCTTTCTCCCAATCAAGTAGAATCACATTACAGTCTTCCTAAAAAACACAAAATAATACACTAAGATCAGAAAACAAATTAAAAAGCATTAAAACAAAATAGTATCAGGAATTAAATATAGGAAGTTGGGATATAACAGGAGGTAGCTTGGTTTTCACTTTAGTGCTATACTTCGCCACCAGGAGTGAACACAAAAACATATTCTTGTAGAAATCTCGTATTATTACAATTAGGATTCTGTAATATACAGTAGAATTTTAATAATATATCAACATCATTCAAATTAATAAAATGGATCTGTAAATTTAGAAATAAAGACTGAGGATGACCTTAGGAAGGGTCGAAACGTCTCGAGAAAATATGGAATAAGTCGCTTCTTTCTTACACCTTATTATCCATCCACCACAGTAACAAATCAACTAAAAAGAAGGGACAAACCTAATTACAATACAAACTAAAAAGGTGTTTTCATCGTGTTTTAAAAACATATTCATGATTCAATGTTTTTGCATCAAGTGGAGAAATTTTTAAGAGAAGGAAGGTTACTAGATGCAGGTTATAAACAAGTGAGATTTTGTGAATTTCATACTTGTTTTCATGGTTCTTGTACATAAATTGTATATAATAATGCATATTTAGTACATTGATCTTCTTAATTTGTATCTATTGCTATTACATGAAACATAGCCAACACCTTTAAATATGTGCTTAAATTTTTTGTGTTTAATATAACTGATTTCAGACCAAGCTATTTAAAACTGTTTAACAGAGAAATGTGTACCGCATTTACCTAATACAATAACACATTTGTTTAAGCATGTGGTTAATAATTTGCTTTTAATAGGTTTGTTCCAACCACTCTTCAAACTGGTTTGGAACTATCTGACGCATGCGCATTTGGAAAAAAGCGTTCCAACGAGCCCAAACTCAAACTCTGACTGACTCCGACTGTTAATCGGCTGTTCCAACCACGTTCTGATTAAATCACGGATTAGTTTGGAACCAGTCAGAGCAGTCAGCGATCGGCGGCAGGGACTAGTAGTTTGGGATTGAGTTTGGGTGAACAGAAACGTAACCTTCCGCTCCGCTTCATTGTTTTTGTTTTGATTTTGCTCGCCCATATTCTCCTTTCTTGCGAATCAACTCTTCTTTTTAAAATGTTTTTGTACGAATGCGACGATGAATTTTTGTGATTATAATAGCATTTTCTAGATATTTCTGAAAAAAATAAAAATTGGACCTATTTTCCAAGATGGACTTTTGATACTTATTCCATTTTCAAACAAATATCGAAAGAATCCAATTTATTTCGGCAAAATTTCTTTAGTTAACTGGACTAAGATTAATATTTTTTTTTTTTTTAAAAAAACAAAAGAGCACTTAGGATTATATCAATAAAAATACGAGTGTGCCGTGAGTCTACTAAAACTGGCTCACCTCAGTAAGCCCGAAAATTGTGAATTGCGTAAATCGAAATGAAATCGTGAATTCATGTATTAAATAAAGATTTCTGAAATGTGTGCATGTATTTTCGTCATATCCCCTATGAGTATGTGGGTTTTGCTTCCAACTTTCGAGCTTAATTAGCATTAGAAAATGAAACTTTTGTGGTGTGGCCCCCCCTTGTTGTGCGAGCCCCTAGGCGGCCTAAATCAGGCCCTGATTTAAGCGACTGGCACTTATCTTCATCAACTATTGACTCATCTATCATCCATATCTTTAATATTAATAAGTTAAGGTATTTTTGATAGCACAGGAACGCAAAATCACATAAACGATCAACTCTAAAAGTTGTTCTGATAACAGTGCTAAAACCTACCACAGCAAACAGTTTGGTTCGAGAAAGGAGCGTTCCAACAAAAACGAAATCACAAATCAATTCCCAACGGTCAATGATCACGCATGCGCATTACGTCAATCACGGACTAATCCGAAACTGATTTGGAACTAGTGGTTGGAACAAACCTATTGATAACTGATATTCTTATCTAAATTATTAAAATATTAACTAAAAAGATAGGATCAATATTACCAAAGTATACTAACATATCACATTTATATATACTAACATGATCCAAAATGGTTTTAGCGATAGCTTGAGCTCCTCTATCCTTAGAGCTTCCTTTAAAACCATGAACGACTATCCTGGTGTTTCTGGTAGGTGTGAAGTCGGACTCGGCAAGGGATAGTTTGCCGTCTGAATAGGATAGTTCTGTGACCGGTGCATGTCTCGTATGAAGGAAGAACTTAGTGTCGAGATCTCGTGGCGACTGAGGAGACTCTTGTAGTGCTGTAGTCTTTCGGAAACACCCGACCAAATCTAAAAAAAAAAAACATAATAATAATAAAATTGGTATAACTGAAGAATATGAGGCGGTTTATAGAAAAGATGGCGGGGCCTCACTTTAACGTATTTTTTTGGCAAAGGGATATCATCTCTCCTATGAACAAATCATACATATTATATACTTTCTCAAATGGGCTAATTCGGATTGTACGTGCCATCAAAATTTCTTTGAGTTGGACCACAACCTGGTTTATATACAGGAGGGTTGTTTTTCTTCAAGAAATGAGCGGAGCACCGCAAGCAGCTATTGAAAATTCAAGGGTACACAAAATTAAGGATTTTAATTTAATGTGCGGGATTTTATCACCTAACGTCAAAGTGGTGGCACAAAATCCACTCCGCACACAATACAATCCGAAATTACCTCTCAAATGTTTAAAACATACTAATGTACTGTTTGACAAAGGGATATAGTATCTCAAGTGCATAAATTAAGCAAAGTTATGCTGCCAAGCGATTCTCGACTGTATCATCACCTTCAGGCGCTTTATATATTTCTATATCTAACAACACTTTCATCTTGATACCTATTTATATCTATAAATACGTCATAAGGGTTGATATTACCTATCAACTAAAAAAAAATCCAACACCTTGATATCTATTTAGATATATCAAGATTAGACTGTTGATATCTATAAACTATAAGGGAAGGTTACTATTATCTCCCTCCTCGACCATCATAAAACCATATAAATGTATTTAAACCCTACATCTGAAGAAATGAACAAATACAAGACAATAATAGCTAAGATAAATCCTAAAATTGAATTTTTAAAATTAGTTTAATTAATAAAAAATAAATGAAAGCCACTCACCATACTTTGTTTTAATAAAAAATCTCACAAATTACACTGCTAATATTTAGCATAATATATAGATTGATTATCAATATTAATAAGAGAATGATATCTAAAAGCCATAATGCGACAATTATTTTCAATTCTTACTTTAAATTAAAAACGTAACGTTCAAATTAAAAAAAAAGTGAATTCCATAATTTATTTTATTCTACCGCTCCTTAGGATTTATTTACTTCGAGCTTTTTGTTATCATTTTTAAATTTTAATCAGTGGTCTGTGGTCAGTGTTGCTTACCTAACAGCTGTTAATATTTTTTTAAAAAAAATTTAAGTATAAGTTGGTTAAGTAAATTTTTTTCTTTTTTCAACTACAATATTTCCATAAATAATATAAGAATGATTAATTTTATTAATAATTGAAGTTTTTAAAAATATTATTATTAATTTTATCTTTTAATCACTCGATAAAAGCTAACAAAATGTAATAATTACTAGTTTAATTTCTTGTTGTAATTGTGGTAAATCAAATTTTGATAAGGAGTATTATCTTATCAAACTATAATCAAAACTCCAACACAAAACATAACAATTAATAACAATAGCTAAAAATGTAAGACAATAAAATTAAATATACAACTGCGTTAACGGTAAATTTAATTAGTTATGTGTTGTAATGAAGTAAAGTGTTAAGATTTTAAGTTAATATAATTATTGGTTAAATTAATATATTGTATTAGTGTTTAATCATTAATTTAAATACCGTGTTCATATGAAGTTGACATTTTTATTATATTGAGAAATCTGTGATGTTTAGATCTTCCTATAAATAAGTGATTTTCTACCGTATTTTAAACACATTATTATTACTTTTGGATCTTATTGAACAATATTTATGTCATTACTTTGATAAGGTTAAAGAACCATATTACGTAAGAACAAATGAGGTGTAATTTCTTTAAATATTCAACGAAAATTAGAGCTATGTCCAGCAATTGAAGAACAAAAATCAGGTTTTGTAGCTATCTAAGATACATTTAAAACAACTAAGGCATATACCATGTTCAACAGCTGAAAACTATATAAGACAATATTTGGAACTTATAAATAATAGAGGTATAATTTAGTTCCATATTCAACATCTAAAGAGCAAAATTTATTACTATTTAAGAATCATAGTACCAACTATGCATATTTTGACACTATATTTAACTGCTATAACACCAGAATCAGGCTTTATAACTGTTCTAGATAACATTTAGAACCGTATAAACATCTCTAAGGCACATTTCAGTACCATATTCAACAATAATTGTAAAAACAAAAATCAGGTTTTAAAATATCCGAAAGCTAAGATACATTTTTGTATAATTCAAACCTGTTTTTCCATATTTTAACCAAATGTATTTAACATTTTGGTACTAGCTTGAATTTGATGCTCTAATGTAAAATTTACTGAACAACTCGCTTGTGGTTAAATTTATATGATATTGTGACTTGTTTAGTTGTTAATTCATTTTAGAGCACTGATTTATTCATTTTTTTTATTTTTAACGAGATTTTGAAAAATATCGGTGATGGCTGGAATTGAACCTAAACTTATCGGCGGTAGAAATTGGACGTTATGGAAACATGATATAAAAATCATATTGAAGGAGGAAGGCTTGCTTGGGATTGTTGAAGGTGTCCAGGTGAAGCCCGGTCCAACGCCATCTTGGTGCAGAGGAGACGAATTTCAATTTCACCAAATCAAAATCTATCAGTATCACGAGAAAGAAAATCTAGCCAAATTAATACTTTTAGATAGTGTATCTAATAATATTGCAATGTGGTTGTTGAATAATTGTGCATCTTCTAGAAGTATATGGTTAAAATTAAAAGCCGAATTCGATGAAAAACAACCGGGCGATAGAAGAAATTTTCTGCTCAAAAGATTAATAGAATATCCGAAATTCGATACCTGTAAAGATATAAAAAATCAATACTATAAAATCAAATGGCTTTGGAACGAATTATACTATGAAGATTCTAAATTAAATAACGTCCAATTACCCGATTATCTATTCTTAAATCGTCTTTCGTACTGTTTGCCGGATGAATTTGACGAAATAAAAAATGAATGGCTAAGGATCCCTTCAACGAGAAAAATTGATTTCAATGCGATACGAATCAAAATCGTCAACGATTGGGAAGGATTGTACGAAACGGAATCGAGAACGAAACGAAATCAATCGTCAAGGAATAAAAGATCAAGAAGAAGAACAACACGATCGAATAAACAAGATGATAATTGTGACGATTGTCAAAATATTAATTCAGAAGACGAATTTGAAAATTTAAAGCATGATGACAGATTTCTATGTTTGTGGTGCGTTTCTAAAAAACACCTGACATCAGATTGTCCGTTTATAAACGCACAAAAAGCCTACGATGGTACATTTTTGACTTATGTCAAACAATTGTTCGGTTGGCTACATTTTGGACAATAATTATAAATTTTAAATAAGCCATATGGAACAACAATAATGTAAGTAAAAAAAACAAATAATACAACACAGAATATAAAATAGACAAGATTCAAAACAAATAATGAAACACTTAGAATTCTATCATATAAACAACATTTGTTTTTAGGGTCCGTAGGCAAAACCAAGGACCCTTATATTTTCCTGCGTGTGTCTGTCCGTCCGTCATCTCGCGTGCTCTCACGGCTACACCTTTTGTCCGATCACTTTGAAATTTGGCATGTATGTGTCTTGTACCTGCCCACATATTTTAAAAATATAGCGACTTAAAAAAAATAATTTTCAAAAAAATTAGGGTAAAAAAACTTAAGGGTTAAAATTTTTTTATTTTTTTTCGACACCCTGAGAAGTATCATATGAAAGGGTACGTCGAGCTGATTACAAAAATATATAATTCTTTGGATATAACTTTGATAGGGCGAGCGTAGGCAAGTTTGAAGTGGGTGTGAAACGTGTCCCCCCCCCCCTCTATCTCGCTTATGTGAAGTGCAAAAAATCTGAAAAAATTCCTGAACATTCTTCGACCAAAAGTAAAGATACCACTTTTTGGAAAGTTCAAAAAAATATTATTTTATTTTTTATTGACAAAATACGTTTTTTTATAATTATGGTCTTTTCGATGTATTTATATGGCTGTAGTCCGGTTCAGTGGCAAAAAAATACTTTATCAGAGTGTGTTTTGAGAATATCAGACCCTTACAATGGTTCAAAGTAAGCTTTTTAGCATTTTAAAAAAACACTGTTTATACACTTTACAGTTAAACACTAAATAGTGTGGCCTACGGACCCTCGCTGTGTGCTGACTAGCACACACTTGACCTGTTTATTATAAATTTAAATCAGGCTAGTAATATTTTGAGAAACTTATTTAAATATGTCAAGTAGAATTTCTTTTTCTTTTGTCCCTTATCTATTATATACTGTGTGGTTAAGTCAATCTAGGGTGTTTAATAAAAACTTCACTTCTCTATCCCAATTCGGCTATATATTTCGACCATACCTGGTCATCATCAGGCCTTAGATTGAGATCTTAGTATTACTATAACATATTATCTTGTTTAGTTAGAAATTATCACCATCTTTTTGTGGTTCGTCACTATTTGTCAAATGATTAATAAAAACTCATCTATAATTTTATAAATAACAACTATTTAACAATTTAAACCTTAAAAATAAAAATAAAACGCAAATATGAACATGGTGTTTCAATTTAAATTTAAAAAATAATTTATTAGTTTGAACTAAAAAATCTAAGTTGTTTAACTTAGAATTGAACCAATTACCTACTGACATTTTCACTCACTAAGCTAACACCTAAACAAAAAGTTTACTTAATTAGAACATGATACAAATCTAAATGGGGTTTCTTAGCATCGACTGATAATCTCCTGACTCTTTCACTCACTGACCCTAGCACATTAAAATAAATATAAAAAAAAATGATAATATGAACATGTTACTTCAAAAGCATTTTATTCACAAAATTTGTTAAAAGAAAGTAAACCTTCTAAATTGGACAAATATTACAAACATTCAGAAGCCAAGAATTTATATTCTTTTTATTTTTGTTAATATCATAAATAATATACATAAATAAATACATATATAAATAATATATATTCTCCATTATATCTTTTATAAAAATTAATTTTAATAGACTTTTTTTTACGAATTTTATACTTTGTAATCTGTATATATAAAATAGATCTTATTTTTTAAATAATTAATATAAAAATGCAATTTTTCAAAACTGGTCTTATTTTCAACTTTTTTTTTTTGTTTTCTGTATTCTTCACCTTAGTTGTATCTATGTGCAAAATTTGGGGAAGATTGAATGACGGTAAGTGGTTCAAAATTGAGGTAATAGGTGTGCGATGAAACTTAAAAAGCAAATAAATTTGACGCCATTTTTTTTTTTTTTTTTTTTTTTTTTTGGTTCCTGTATTCTTCACCATAGTTGTTTCTATGTACAAAACTTGGGGAAGATTGAATCACGGGAAGTGATTCAAAATTGGGGAAACGGAAATGTGCGATGAAACTTACAAAGCAAAGTAATATAAGGCCAGTAAAAAGAAAAAAATAATATACTGAAATAATAATAATATGATAATTTCATGATTTTTCAAAGAATAGTCACTTTTAATAAAGTCACCTGCTTGTTCTTAAATGAAGATTTATAGTATTACTTTTGCTCAAAATGTACTGTGTACCCAAAAAGTACAATTTTCTAAAATCGTACCAGAGGAAACCAGTCCAAATTTCGACTATTCAAGAAAAAAGTATTTTTCATAATATTTTTTAAGTACTATATTAGGCATTTACTTAGATTGTTACTCCCTTCATAAAAAAATAACAGAGGGGGGTAACAATCTAAAGGAGGTGTACGGAATGTTCTTCTTTAGACTGTTACTGCTCTTTTAAAAACAGAAGTGTGATATTCCTTTGTCCCAAAGTACATTGGACTAAACATCCTTTTGTCGTATTAGTTATTTAGTCATAGTGTTTTATATTCTCTATAAATAAACATAGGGGAGTAGCAATCTAAAGAAGTACCAATTCACCCCCCATTTATAAAAAGTGAAATTTGTCTGTTTCTAATAAATCAGGAGTCGATTTATAGGTCTCGTTGAGTGCATTAAAAGTTGTAGTACTGATTTTATTTGATAAAAACAATATGATAGCTTTAACACGGGAAGTTTTATTTATTATTTATTTCATTAATAGAAATAAGAATAATTTTTAAACATGCATATTGTTTATATTGATTTCCCCTTTATTTAACCCTTCGAGACACAAGCTGGTGCATTGAATGATTGAATGCATTGAAACATGGCGCAGTCGAAGTGGTGAACTTCTCTGAATCGTTTGCTGTATATTGAGAAAGAAAACTATGGAGTTCAACAGACCTGAACCTCTCTCACTGGATGGTGATCTAGGGGAAAACTTCAAACAATTCAAGGAAGATGTGGACAACTATTTATTGGCCACAGAAACCAACAAGAAGTCGAAAGCGGTTCAAGTGGCCCGATTAAAAAATCTAATGGGTAAGGATGCTCTTCATCTTTATAAATCGGTTTGCCCAACAGACAAACATGAAACAGTTGAGTCAATTATATCGATCTTGGAAGAACATTGCGTCCCCAAGTCAAATGAAATAATGAATATTTTTAAATTTTTTTCGTGTAGACAATCTGATGGAGAACCTTTCAGTAAATTTTTGACAAGTTTATGAAATCTTGTTAAAAAATGCGATTTTGGGGACCAGGAAAATAAGCTAATGAAGGCTCAAATAGCTCTAGGAATCACGTCAAACATTGTCAGAGAACGGTTGTTACGCGACGACGCATCTTTAAATAAAATAATTGAATATTGCAAAGCTGTCGAACTCGCTAATTCAAACTTAAAATTGGTAAATAAAGAAGACAATTTGACAGCACAAACAAATCAAATATCATTTTGAAATGAGAAACATCAAGGCCAACTTCGCAGTAGTATCAAAAGTACAAACTCCAATTTTAAACCACCGCAATCCAACAAGCTGAGTTGTTTTCGTTGCGGAGGTCAACATACTGCAAGTCAGGAGTGTCCGGCAAACGGTAGAAGCTGTAACTGGTGTGGAGGTAGAAACCATTTCAGTCTCGTGTGCTTCAAGAGAAAGCAAGGTTCTCGAAAACTTGATGATGTCCAGGGCGAAGAACAAGCAGTGGATTGGGAGAATACGGCTCAGGAAGAAGTCAACTCAGTAAATCTGGTAAACACTATCAATAAGAGGGTTTGGTTTAAAACAATATTAGTTGACAAACAAAAAATAAAATTTAAACTAGACACTGGGGCGGAAGTCAATATTGTCCCTTATGACGTTGTAAGACATTGTCCACTAGTGCATAAACTAAAAAATAGTAACATCAGGTTAGAGGCTTACGGCGGGTTTAAAATTATACCCATAGGGAAAATTACAGCCCAAGTTGAAACAGATAAAAAAATTGATTTAATAGATTTCTTGGTTGTGAAAGAAGGCTTGACTCTGATGCTCGGGCTTAATGCTTGTAGTAGACTTGGCCTGATACAAAGAATTGACGAACTGGCCTCAGATGTAAATGATGGTAAAACAAAATTGTATAATGAATATAGGGACGTATTTGACGGTTTAGGTTGTTTCCTAGACCAGTGTTCCATTAAATTAACAAAAGATGCCATCCCTTATGCTAGTTCAGCAAGACGTATTCCATTAAAAATCCAACAGAAATTTAAAGAAAAGTTAAAAGAATTAGAAACTAAAGGAATTATTAAACAAGTAAATGGACCTGTGGAGTGGGTTTCCAATGTGGTTATCGTTGAAAAACCTGATGGCTCCTTGAGAGTGTGCATCGACCCTCAACATTTAAATAAATTCATAGTGAGAGAACGATTTACAATTCCAACAATTAATGACATTTCCCCCCGTTTGGCTAACAAAAAAGTTTTTTAGTGTTTTTGATATTAAAGACGGGTTTTATCATATCAAACTTAATGAAAGTTCTGCTAAATTTTGTAGTTTTGCCACTGTTTTCGGTACTTATCAATTTTTAAGGTCGCCTTTTGGCCTAGCTAACCTGCCTGAATTATTCCATAAACTTGTATCGAGGTATTTCGGAGATATTCCAGGTGTAACTGTTTACTTCGATGATATTTGTATTGCATCGGATAGCAAAAAAGAAAACGACGACATTTTGAGAAAAGTACATGGGTAAAAATGTTTTTGTAAATCACAGATTCACGATGCGAGAATAATAACCCCTCACTCTACCCTACCACTAGAGACCCCTAAAACATGAAACAGTCTGCTTTGATTATTGCTTCGATCTGCATTGTTTTGCCGTGTTTATTTGTCTTGGTGCACTTTATACCCCACTCGGTGAACCTGTGCCACCATGTCCGGTATAGAGAAATTATTCCTTCTGATCAATATTTTTCGGTTTTGCATGTTGGATTAGGATGATGGTTGTGAGGAGTTATCTTAGGACTTTGACAAATACAGTAGAACCTCGCTTACACGACCTCAACAAAAAAAGCACCTTGATAACACGACCCTCAACAAAAAGAGCACCTTGATAACACGACCCTCAACCAAAAGAACTCCTTGATAACACGACCCTCAACCAAAAGAACTCCTTGATAACACGACCCTCAACAAAAAGAGCACCTTGATAACACGACCCTCAACAAAAAGAGCACCTTGATAACACGACCCTCAACAAAAAGAGCACCTTGATAACACGACCCTCAACAAAAAGAGCACCTTGATAACACGACCCTCAACCAAAAGAACTCCTTGATAACACGACCCTCAACAAAAAGAGCACCTTGATAACACGACCCTCAACAAAAAGAGCACCTTGATAACACGACCCTCAACAAAAAGAGCACCTTGATAACACGACCCTCAACAAAAAATGCAACTTGATAACAATACTGTTTCCCTAATCCCCTTGAGGCACTTCTGTTCCGCGTCACGAAATGTTTAAAGTCCGCCGTTTCGCTGTAAGAAGTGCCTCAATGGGATTTGGGGAACAGTCTTGTTATCATATATATATATATATATATATATATATATATATATATATATATATATATATATATATATATATATATATATATATATATATATATATATATATATATATATATATTCAAAATCATTTTTTGATTTTGATTGTTTGTGTGTTTTTAATTTTAAAAAATCTATTTTTTTATCGCATTTAAATATTTTATTTATTTTTTATAATTATTGGTTTATTTTTATATAAATTATCTTTATTTTATCATTGTAAAAAAAAAAATATTTAAATAAAAAATTTTTTTTTTTTTTAAATATATGATGTTTTTAAATAGAAATCATAATTCAATAACAATATGTTCGTGAAGAAAAATAAAGATTTTCTTTTTTAAATTAGCATTATTTTATTTTTATAATAATTATTAATAATCAAGATTTAATATTTAGAATAAGCATAATATTAAGATCATTTTAAATTTCAATTTAAATATAGATCCTTCTGAAATCTATCAGCACAAGTTTCATTTGACACAGAGGACATTTTGGATTTGCATTTAAGATCATGATCATGAGTGAACAATTGTGGCAAAAGCAGTGGCCACACTTTCCGACGGATGTTAGTCTGATCTTCTTCTTTACATCAGAATCTCCGTACATCGAGTGGAAGGAAATTGGACACGTGAACGTAGACTTCAAGTTGAACGAATCATTTGCATCCCAGTCGCTCGCCTTCGACATCGCATATGTTCTATCTGTTTGTACAGCTACTGACTTCGTTTCAACTGGTTTGTACGTTTAGGAAGAATTGGTTCTTCTTGTATCATAGACAGTCTTTTCTTTGCTGCTTTTTCTGTAGTCTTCGTCTTAAGTGTAGATTTAACTAACCGTCAAACTTCTTTTGGAAGCTATGACGTTGGTAGGCACTGTAAGGACTTCACAATTCGCTCCCGGGATCGTCGCTACATCAGTTTTGGTGGTTCTAACTCAAACAGGCGGCTGTGGTACCTTAACTTGTATACCCGTCAATTCTTGTCTTCTCCCCGTCTGACGACTCGTCGACGGACGTACGCTTAGTGAGAAACGAGTTGTAACTGTTGCAGGTGGGGTTCTCACTGTTCCGCCTACAGTCAGGTGACTCTCCGAACGTCTCGGCGATGTCTTACGGGTTCCAGATGTCGACTGCATCCCTTATTATTTTAGAGGAAATTTTGATAATATAAAATGATAGGCTGTTACGCACCGGAGCGAACAATACTGACTACATACGCATACTTCTGCCAAACGAGCGTCTTTTGAACTTGAAATACCATCTCGTTCACTTCGGGGTTTTCAAGTCTAGACTTGTTCAAGGTCGACCCATTCCTGTATAGAGTCGCGTTATAGAAGTTGACTTCTCAAAACGACTTGTTATAGAGGTTCTGAGTTACGTTGTGAATTGGAAAAAATCCGTGTTATTAAGGTTGTTTGGATAGTAATAGTCGCTTTATAGAGGTTAATTTAACATCATGTGTTATGGCAATCTCAAGGGGATTTGAAAATTGCACTTGTAATTGAGGTTGTCGTGTTATTGAGGGTCGTGTAAGTGAGGTTCTACTGTATTTGTCAAAGTCCTAAGATAACTCCTCACAACCATCATCCTAATCCGACAACTCATGCAAAACCGAAAAATATTGATCGGAAGGCATAATTTGTCCATACCGGACATGGTGGCATGGGTACACCATGTGGGGTATAAAGTGCACCATGACAAATAAACATGGCAAAACAATGCAGAACAAAGCATAAATCAAAGCAGACTGTTTCATGTTTTAGGGGTCTCTAGTGGTAAAATTAAATTAAATAATTGTGGTATAATTAAATAAAAGTTAAATTTCGTAAACTTCATTTTTTCAATTTTTGCAAGCACCTACTGGATACTTGTTTACTCCTGTACATCTTTTCTAGCTTTGGCCCTTTTCCATGTTTGTAATTTTAATTTTAGGAATACCGGAGGGAAAGGAGAATTTTCTTTTATGTTTATTAAGACTGTTATTATTATTATTAAAAAAAAAAAAAAAAAAAAAATGTTTTTATCAAGGAGGCTGTGGTTTTTCTCTGTATATATAGGTGTTGACGCGTGAGAATTTTTCAGTCGTTGTTTAGATGTTTTACGGTGAGTTTAGATCTTGGGTTAATATGTATTGTGT
Source organism: Gerris lacustris (assembly GCA_951217055.1). Lineage (NCBI taxonomy): Eukaryota > Metazoa > Arthropoda > Insecta > Hemiptera > Gerridae > Gerris > Gerris lacustris. The sequence goes on from OX578277.1 coordinate 11,947,443, forward strand.
TGTAGCTTCTTAGTTTTTTTTCCGTTTTGATAGTCATGAGTGTTTGTTTCATGGTTTTTTTGTATTTCGTTTGTTTTTAGGCCCCTGAAGAAGGTTTTAAGTAAAAACCGAAACGTCGGGATTCTAACATAGTGACGATTTTTGTGGCCGAAACCTGAGATTTGTTTGTTTCTGTTTATACCTATGTATATATATATATATATATATATACAGTGCTTGATTTCTAGAAATTGAGGTGCCGGAACTACAACCTACCCTCCCCCCATAGAAGGGGGGTCCTCCCCCGGGAAAAATCTGAAAAAATAAATGTTCTAAAACAGCATTTTAAGCAGTTTTAGACATAAACCCACACTCTAAGTGCAAATTTTAGTGCCGATAATTTTTTTTTATTTATCAGAGAGAGAGAGGTCCCGGAACGCCGTTCCGCCTCAAATCGAGCCCTGTATATATATACCTATATATAATTTAATTTTATGTTTTATATCATGAGAAATTATGTATAAATAATTTTATGTTAAATAGGTAATATAAATAATATTAAAGTATTTTTGCGTTAAATGTGTACAGATATTTAAGATATTTACTGTACCTATGATAGACATTTACTGTACCTATGATGTAATTAAAATTAGTTTTGTTACATGTAATTGAATCCACATGGATTAATCTCAATAAGTGCTTAAAATGTCTTCTGTCGTGTCTTTCAACGTGACGACGATCTTCCAGCATTTATTTGTACAATATTCCTCATACACATAAATATCACATCTATTTAAAAAAAAAAAAAAAAAAAAAAAAAAAAAAATATATATATATATATATATATTTATTTTGTGTTATTATTTAAAATTTTATAAACTTAAATTAAATGCCAATTTAGTTTTATTAAATCATTATTCAATTTTTTTAACAAATTATGTTTTGTTTTATTATAAAACTTGAGAAGTCGAAGGGAATTCCTTATCACAAAGCAGTATCTAAAGCAAACGAAGTAATCTCTTGATTATCCAAATGGAAAAAATGGACCTATTCTTGGAAAGTTTTTATATCGAGTCCGACAAACTACGAGTAACTTGATGTCCTCTTCGAGTGTTTATTCACTATGAGTAAGTTCTACAAAATCTCAGTAGAAACAACTAACTTAGTTTACTCTTTGAGTGTTTATTCACTATGAGTAAGTTCTACAATATCTCAGTAGAAACAACTAACTTAGTTTACTCTTTGAGTGTTTATTCACTATGAGTAAGTTCTACAATATCTCAGTAGAAACAATTAACTTAGTTTACTCTTTGAGTGTTTATTCACTATGAGTAAGTTCTACAAAGATCTCAGTAGAAACAACTAACTTAGTTTACTCTTTGAGTGTTTATTCACTATGAGTAAGTTCTACAATATCTCAGTAGAAACAACTAACTTAGTTTACTCTTTGAGTGTTTATTCACTATGAGTAAGTTCTACAATATCTCAGTAGAAACAATTAACTTATTTTACTCTGAGTGTTTATTCACTATGAGTAAGTTCTACAATATCTCAGTAGAAACAACTAACTTAGTTTACTCTTTGAGTGTTTATTCACTATGAGTAAGTTCTACAATATCTCAGTAGAAACAATTAACTTAGTTTACTCTTTGAGTGTTTATTCACTATGAGTAAGTTCTACAAAATCTCAGTAGATAAAACTAACTTATTTTACTCTGAGTGTTTATTCACTATGAGTAAGTTCTACAAAATCTCAGTAGAAACAACTAACTTATTTTACTCTTTGAGTGTTTATTCACTAAAGTAGTTTCACGAATCCAGACTCCGCTAGTCCGGACAACCAGTTAATCTAGACGAATCTCATTAATTTTCTAATAATGGACAATAAATAAACTTTGAATTATTTATCAATAGGACGGTAAGTTATTTTATCCTAAATTAATTTGTAGGTTTATAAAGTGGACCTACGTTGAGATTGAACAGACATTTTTATGATAAAAACAGCTTAAACTAGTTTAACAGACATTTTAAAACTAAGTTTAATCTGGACTTTCGGTGATCCGGACAGTGCCTGGTCCCATCAAATCCGGATTATCGAGACTCGAGACTTTACTGTATAAGTAAGTTCTACAAAATCTCAGTAGAAAGAACTAACAATTTTAATGGTCTAGGTGAATTAGCAACTTGTTTTTGCACGATATCATTTTGCCATTAAATAAACAACAACAGAGAACCTTACACATATGTTTAGCATTTTAGTATAGAGAATTTACTTTCTAATTTTTCTTGTTTTATTCTAATTTATTGTTATATTCAAATGTATTCTAATAATTCTTTCCTGTTTCCCTTGAAATGCACACGACCACGCGAAATATATGTATCTGATGTGTGTGTGATTGCGTGCTATATTTAATATTACATGATATCATTATAAATATATCCGAATTTAAAATGTGTAAAAAGGAAATATATTTTATAATACCTATATATGCGTATACGCGATAGTGAAATATATATTAAAACTAAATGGAATGTATTACGGATATAAAGGAAATAGCTTTGATTGAATATATTATTTATAATTATCATATTGATTCGCTTAATTACCTTTGGACATGGGTTTGTGATCCTGCTAATGGCGACATTAAACTTTGTAGTTACCGTATTCCATCGACTTTAAGACGCACTTTTTTTATGATTTTGAGTTTTTAAAAAAGGGGGGCGTATTAAATTTGAAGGTGTATTACATTGATGTATTTGTTTATATTTCTTAAACTGTTTTAAATGGGATGGAATAAAAAAAGTTAGGTTATCTCTTCCAGAGAATAAAGATGACAAACTTTCTTCTGAATAAATTTAGGAGTAGAAAGCCGAAAGATTACTATAAAGTCTTCCCAGGTGTTGTTTATATTTTTATCTACGATTGATACGAAATATAAACATTTTATTTCTGTTTAGATGCGTAGAAAAGTGATTCTTTTTGTAGATGTATTCATTGCGCATGCGCGTTCATAATTCTTCTTTTTCCCGCCCTAGTGCGGAAAAGAAGAAGAATTCCTTTCCTAAACGTACGATTAGCGTGTTTGTTTACATTTAACAAAACTAATTTGCTGTTTTTTTTTTAATTAAAGTAACTGTTTATATCGAGTTTTTAGTGAAAATCAATGAGTGATTTAAGTGATTATGACGAAAATGAGGAGAATACCTAATACTCCACCCGAAATAATTAATTCGGCCCAAAGTACAACTAATGAATTATGTAATGTCATCTTTATCAAAAGAAAAATACGAACTTACACTTACATACAGGAAGTTTATTTTTCTTTTTTCTGTATTTATTATTAAAATCCAACAATCGTAGATAAAATATGGTACGCAAGTCGTGCGAAAACTGCATTTTGCTTTGCTCGTCTGGTTTTACTACCCTTGCTGTCGCTCGGGTGCAAACTCCGCACTCGCATGCAAAATGCTTTCCGCACTAGACGCGTAATGTATCTACTATCATCTACGATTGGTACGAAATATATATACATTTTATCCCTGTTTAGATGCGTAGAAAGTGATTCTTTTCGTAGTTGTATTCATTGCGCATGCGCGTTTCATATATTTTTGAAGAATTCTCCACCTTATCGCACTAATTAGCGTATTTGTTTACATTTAACAAAACTAATTTGCTGTTTGTTTAATTAAAGTAACTTTTTTTTCTGTCGGAAGGGAAAAAAGTAATGTTTAATCAAACTCTGACAAACTTTGTCATGTACGATTTCATAATTACTTAGCCCAGTGATTTCCATTTATTAGTTTTCGTATACAAATTGAATTATTATTGAACATTTCATCAAAATTTATTATAAAAATAACTTTTCCTGGGCGGGGAATCGAACAATCTACGTCCGGTATAAGCTATTTTCTCAAGTACTATTTTTTTCCGGGAAAACGCCTTATATCGTTAGATTCGTATTTAAATGGACTACATTTTAGAATATTTTAATCAAAATCGTCGGAACCGTTTTCGAGAAATAATTTTTTTTCACGTTTTTTGGGGGGAGGGGGAGGGTGTAGCGCCCCTAAATTTGGAGATAAAATTCATTTCTCTATTTCGCCTCGGGGTATGATTTTTCTGAACATGTATGCCAATTTTCGTCAATATCGGCCTAGTAGTTTAGGCTCCAGGCGTCTGCTCAGATGACAAACGACAGACAGACATTTTTTGAAAACCACATATTTGGACTCAGGGGACCTCAAAATGAGTAAATCCATAAAAATATCAAAATCGAATTTTCGTGCCATCACAATACTTTCTCTTCATATGAGAAAGTAAAAAATCGGTCAGAGACAACTCAGGCAAACTTTCTCATATACGAGTTCTTAATTACATAGCCCAGTGTTTTCCATTTAATAGTTTTCGTAGGTACATTTAATTATTATTGAATATTTTATCAAAATGTATCATAAAAATAACTTCTCCTCAGCGGGGAATCGAACGCGGCCTCTCCGTCCGAATTTAAAGTTTTTTTTCTCGGGAACTAGATTTTTCCCGAGAAAACGGCTTATATCGTAAGAATTTGTTAATCAAAATCGTCGGAACCGTTTTCGAGAACTAATTTTTTCAGAGTTTTTGGGGGTAGTGCCCCCAAATTTGGAGCTAAAATTCATTTCTCGATGTATGCCAAATTTTGTCAAGATAGTTTAGGCCCAGTATAGTTTAGGCCCAGTATAGTTTAGGCCCAGTATAGTTTAGGCTCCAGGCGTTTGCATAGACAGGCATTTTTTAAAAGCCACTTTTTTGGACTCAGGGGACCTCAAAACGTGTAAACCCATCAAAATCGAAAATTGAAAAAGAGAAAGAATCAGTGTAGGAATTGAGACAGCGGTTTAACTCTGACTTACTCAGTAATAAGAGATAAAGTGAAAAAGATAAAGAATCAGTGTAGGAGTTGACACAGCGGTTTAACTCTGACTTACTCAGTAATAAGAGATAAAGTGAAAAGGAGAAAGAATCAGTGTAGGAGTTAAGACAGCGGTTTAACTCTGACTTACTCAGTAATAAGAGATAAAGTGAAAAAGAGAAAGAATCAGTGTAGGAGTTAAGACAGCGGTTTAACTCTGACTTACTCAGTAATAAGAGATAAAGTGAAAAAGAGAAAGAATCAGTGTAGGAGTTAAGACAGCGGTTTAACTCTGACTTACTCAGTAATAAGAGATAAAGTGAAAAAGAGAAATAATCAGTGTAGGAGTTAAGACAGCGGTTTAACTCTGACTTACTCACAATTATAAGATATGAAGTGTGAAAGAGTGAATTATAAGTTTGACTAGGCGGCCGCCTTGTCTTGCCTATTAGTAGAAACGACCCTGTCAATCAATCAGTCAGTCACTGTCACTCTTAGCTTTATATAGATTAGATTAAGTAAGTCAGAGTTAAACCGCTGTCTTAATTCCTCCTTTGATTATTTTTCTTTCACTCTTTATCTCTTATTACTAAGTAAGTCTGTCCTTGTTTTACTATTATAAGTTCGTCTACTGTAGGTCAACGTTCTTCGTGTTCGAATACCAGCAGGATTAGAGACCGATACAGCTTTTTTATTATAAAAACAATACATTTCGTAATTATGAGACCTTATTGATATTATAAAAAAAAAAGCAAGAAACATAATAGACAAGATTACAATATTTAAGTGTTACAATATTGTTTTCGTAACAATATCCAACGAACATTGTTCATAATGTATCACGTAAGCTTTACAATGCCCTTATCTATTGTTATATTATCTATTATCAGTTATATCAGATATTCTATTGTATCAGTAAGCAAACTGAATCAAAGCTATTAAATACCTATTTCATAACAATGCGTCTAGAAGTTATATTGGAATGCAGAAATCTATAAGATACAACTCGAATAAAACTATCCCAAGTACATAGTTTTTGTAAAGTGTTTTTTCAATTTTTTGTTTTTGAAGTGAAACTTCTTTGGCGGCGGTAGAGTGAATTTTTTCATATAGTGACATCGTGTAACGAAGTTTGCGATTCGAGACTCGTCCAAGTGTAACATTTTTACAGATTAATTGTATTATATCTATTTAAAGACCAGCAAATCAAAACAAACATTTATTTTTATTGGAATAAATGTGGTTGCCGGTTGCCTTAGCGTAGCAATTTTTTTTTTCAATTAAATTTCCCATGGCCATTTCTTAATCCTGAAATAATAAATTCGTCAAAAAATGAAAGAGAGCCATGCATTCTAGAACTTAAGTTTCACTTCTGTTGCGTGAGAGCCTCACACATATTTTTAATTTATAAGTGTCCATTAAGGTTAAGAGAAGTTTTAATGTATTAATTTTCTCTCTGGAACCAAAGTCCAAACAAATAAAATTATCTTAGTTGGATTCCCACAGAGGTGAGACATGCACCACACTTATAATCACGTAGGTAGATGTGTGAATTGACTGTTACCTTTATATTATAATGTTCTAAGTTCTAATACTATTTATTCTTCCTAGAACCAACCCCTTTAACTTTAATCCTTGAATTTGAGGGATGATTGATGATATTTTTGGGGTTATTATCGCATAGCTTCGATTATAAGACGCCCCAAAATATTAGACGCATCCCGATTCTCGAACAAAAGACCCTCCCTGTTTCACAGGAAAAATCTTGCGTTCTCAAATTTAGGCAGTGCTGGATGTTGCTGGAATATTAAATCTCTATTTAGATGTAAGATGCTTTTGCATCTTTATTTAGATGTAAGATGCATTTGAATCTTTATTTAGATGTATGAGGCATTTGAATTTTTATTTAGATGCAAGATGCATTTGAATCTTTATTTAGATGTAAGATGCATTTGAATCTTTATTTAAATGATCCTAAGGCAGATCGCATGCTGGCAGAGAAGTAGCAAGGTTAGATTTTGAAAAGTGATCGTTGAGATTTTTCTTTTAATGATCTAATAGTTCTTCATCCCAGTGAAGGTTTTTTTTTTTTTATTTGACTCGTGTAAAAAATTTACCTTTTTCTTAGCGCTAGCGTCGCTTATTAAAATCACTTATATTAAACTGTTTTCCGTGGCTCAATTACTGTAGCGTTTCGGAAATATAATCACTTTTCTTTTATCACTTGCTTCATAATGAACCCTTTTTTCTTCCCCCGTCATCGCGATAGTGAAGAAAGCCGTAAATTCAACAGACGAGGAACAGAAAGAGAACTAAGCTAACAAGAAATATCTAGGTACAACAGAACCCTGTCCATCCAACATCTCATTAGAAATTGAACACGTTAGAATTCCTGAAAATGAATTAAAAAAAAAAGGAGGGCGCGAAAAATAATATCCCGGCAAAACGTGTATAGTGCGGAAAGTAGCATTTTACATGCGAGTGTGGAGTTTGCACCCTAGCAACAGCGAGGGTAGTAAAACCACACGAGCAAAGCAATATGCAGTTTTGGCACGAGTTGCGTACCGTACTTTATCTACGATTGTTGGATTTTAATAATAAATACAAAAAAATCATTAAATATACACTAAAAACTTGATAAAAACAGTTACTTTAATCAAACCAACAGAAAAATAGTTTTGTTAAATGTAAACAAACACGCAAATCGAGTGATAAGGTGAAGAATTCTTCACCTTTACGCACGATTGTGAAACACGCATGCGCAATAAATATAACTACGAAAAGAACCACTTTCTACGCATCTAAACAGAGATAAAATGTTTATATTTCATATTAATCGCAGATAAAATAGGTTGTTAGCTAACACAACGTTGCTTACAGAAGGAATCGCTATTTCGATCAGTTACACTTGAATGCGTAGATTATAAGACACATCTCCATTTTCGTGATAAAAAACTTAATCATTATCATTATCACTAGCTAAATATATTGATGTTACAAAGGTAAAATCGTCCTTTCTAATAGTGGTTCAATTGGTAAAGTGGTTGTATTGATTAGGACGGCATCTAATGACGTAGCTAAAGTTTTCAATAGCTGATACTGGTAGAGACTGAGTGGTTGAGAGGTGTTTTCGAATTTCAGGTTGAAAATTAATTAATACGAACTTTAAGCTTGTAGAATTTCCCTAGAGATGAAGATGACATCTACGAGTACTTAACCCTCTTGAGGATTCTCTTCTCACCTCGCTAAGTAATTAGTAATTATATCCTGTGTTTGGTGAAGTCCTCTTAATAAACATGATGTAACCAAAAGTCAACTTCCAACTGACAATAAACTAAATTTTGAACACTTAAATACACAAATAATAGTCTAGGTCAGTGATGGCGAATCTATGACACGCGTGTCAGAGGTGACACGCCAAGAAATTTTGGGAAACACTGAAAATTTTGAAATCAAATTACGAAATACCAACTTTCCATTATTGTATAGGAACAAAAAATGTAATCAAATACGAATCGTCCTAAACTTTCTCGGACTTTCAGGACATAATTACTTGGTTCAGAGTTTTCCATTTCTTAGTTATTTTTAGTTTTATATATATTAAATGAAATACAGGAACATCAATCCGATACGAATCGTCCTAACCTTTCTTGGACTTGTTGGACATAATGACTTGGTTCAGTGTTTTCCATTTCTTATAGTTATATCGAGTTTTCGTAGTTACAATATTATTTATGAACATATTTTCAAAATCTGTATATTTATGTATATAAAAAATTAAATTTTTGTCTGTGCATGGATAATTTTTGGAACGAAGTTCCTTATGGCACCTTCTGGAGCCCGGGAGTGAATCCAAAAAAAAAAACGATCAAAATCTTTGTCAAAAAACCTATAAGCGTCACGAAATCTACCAATGACGATAACTTGAGTAAAAGTTGACCGAGTGAGTTGAAATATGGTACACATGTTCATTTTACCAATGCCCAGGCTGAATTTGTTGGACACCGTTATCCGCCCAAGCGTTCATGCGCAACACTCGCGTAAACGTAACCTTTAAAATTAAAATTGGAATTTTAGGACGGGAAAAAATTCTAACTTCATCTATATTTAATGAGACAAACAACTTCTCTAAATAATTTTTTTTTTTTTGTAAAATGAACATCGATACTGCTATGAAGTGATAAAGATCGCTGAATTTATTAAACCGGACCAAAACGTTTAAAATAAAGAAAACAACGTTTTTACCCATATTTTACGTTCTAAAGTAACGATTTTAATAAAACTTCTTACACATCGCCTAAAGTACAATTGAAACAGGCACGTAAAATTTCAACCTGATACAAGCAGACGTTTTTGAGTAGGGAAGAGATATATTTTTAAATATTTTAAATTAGTATGCCGGGTAGATAGAAAACAGTTCTAAGGCTATATACTACAAACATACTCTTTAACTATAAACTCATCATGATTACTTTTTTCTCAATATTCAATACATATATATTGTAAAACGCTTGCTTTAATGATACAAATAATGCTTCTTGTGACTTTTAAATTTGTGTCTTAACTCCGCCATGTATATGTAGTTAGCAACGTATACGTACTTATCAGTGTGATTTTATAATTTATATTTAATGAAAAATGTAAGGAACGTCGTTCATACCTCACGTATTTTTACGTGTCCCACGACACCTCACGTATTTTTACGTGTCCCACGACACTTCACGTATTTTTACGTGTCCCACGACACCTCATGTATTTTTACGTGTCCCACGACACCATTTCATACATTCAGAAAACCGAATCCGGCATAACTTTTTGAAGTGAAACTTCTTTGGCGGCGGTAGAGTGATTTTATTTTCTTATAGTGACATCGTGTAACGAAGTTTGCGATTCGAGACTCGTCCAAGTGTAACATTTTTACAGATTAATTGTATTATATCTATTTAAAGACCAGCAAATCAAAACAAACATTTATTTTTATTGGAATAAATGTGGTTGCCTTAGCGTAGCAATATTTTTTATTTTTTTTTTCAATTAAATTTCCATAACCATTTCTTAATCCTGAAATAATAAATTCGTCAAAAAATGAAAGAGAGCAATGCATTCTAGAACTAAAGTTTCACTTCTAATGCGTGAGAGCCTCACACATTTTTTTATTATTTTTTTTTTTTTTTGTGTATGCACGTGTGTCTGTCGCCACCAATCCGACTTTATAGGCTCAGAACTAGCTAAACGATATCGATTAATTTTTTTCAGAGGTGTGCGCCAACTGTTGTGCTTTTTGTGGGCTTTTTTCTTCCAAAAATATTGAGTAGAACCAAAGTTATTAACAATTTTATAAATCAAAATAGTATAAAAGAAAAAAATGTGTGTGAAGCTCTCACGCATTAGAAATGAAACTTAAGTTCTAGAATGCATTACTTTTTCATTTTTTGACGAATTTATTATTTCCGGATTAAGAAATTGTTATGGGAAATTTACTTGAAAAAAAATATTGCTACGCTAAGGCAACCACATTTATTCCAATAAAAATAAATGTTTGTTTTGATTTGCTGGTCTTTAAATAGATTTAATACAGTTAATCTGTAAAAATGTTAAACTTGGACTAGTCTCGAACGACTTCGACGAAACTTCGTTATACGATTTCATTACCTATATGAAAAAATTCACTCTACCACCGCCAAAGAAGTTTCACTTCTTAAATAACCTTAACAAATTAGGTCGAATATATATGCCATGTTTGTTTATTTCTATTTTCAAAATAATTAAAAGTGACAACACTGATTATTATTTTTCGATGTTTATGTTTGTTTTAACAGAATATATTTTGGTTGTACTTTGAGTTCAAAATAGTTTAATAATTCATTTGAAGTATTTAATTTATATGTTATGCAATTATTGTAAAAACATAATAATAATTAAGTGACAAAATCCTCTAACTCGCAAGTCAAAGTGATTGGGTACTATTATTGGTACCACCTAGTGACTCGCGGTTTTTTGAGTTCGGTCGGAAATTGCCCCAAACCGACTGGAAAAATCCGTACATTAGCAATAATATATTGGTTGTATTCCCTGAGAGGTGAAACATGTTCCACACCATCATGTGTGGAACCAATCAAAATGATTATAATATACCATGGTATAAAATCATTTAGTTTTATATAATCTTAAATAAAACTAATGACTATTATTTAATTTAAAGAATCAGGAAAGAAGCTATTTTACATTATGTTGGATTGAAAAATCAAAGGCAAGGAAAAGTTGGTAAGAGGTAAGAGCTTTTCTGAAAATAAAAGCTCCAACAAAAGTAGATAAAAAAGGGGTTATCTATGGGGAGGTAGTGAGAAAATAATTCTATATAACACACCTGGGACCCTTTAAAGTTTTAAGCACGTATAATATAACCTTCTGCGCCCACATAACGCTATAACATAAAACTAGTTGCTAATTCTCCTAATTTATACACAATTTAACTCATAACTAATTGTAAGTTAGTTGTGTATGCTAAGATTTTGTAGAACTTGCTCATAGTGAATAAACACTCAAAGAGTAAACTAAGTTAGTTGTTTCTACTGAGATTTTGTAGAACTTACTCATAGTGAATAAACACTCAAAGAGTAAACTAAGTTAGTTGTTTCTACTGAGATTTTGTAGAGCTTACTCATAGTGAATAAACACTCAAAGAGTAAACTAAGTTAGTTGTTTCTACTGAGATTTAGTAGAACTTACTCATAGTGAATAAACACTCAAAGAGTATACTAAGTTAGTTGTTTCTACTGAGATTTTGTAGAACTTACTCATAGTGAATAAACACTCAAAGAATAAACTAAGTTAGTTGTTTCTACTGAGATTTTGTAGAACTTACTCATAGTGAATAAACACTCAAAGAATAAACTAAGTTAGTTGTTTGTACTGAGATTTTGTAGAACTTACTCATAGTGAATAAACACTCAAAGAATAAACTAAGTTAGTTGTTTCTACTGAGATTTTGTAGAACTTACTCATAGTGAATAAACACTCAAAGAATAAACTAAGTTAGTTGTTTCGACTGCGATTTTGTAGAACTTACTCATAGTGAATAAACACTCAAAGAGTAAACTAAGTTAGTTGTTTGTACTGATATTTTGTAGAACTTACTCATAGTGAATAAACACTCAAAGAATTAACTAAGTTAGTTGTTTCTACTGAGATTTTGTAGAACTTACTCATAGTGAATAAACACTCAAAGAGTAAACTAAGTTAGTTGTTTGTACTGATATTTTGTAGAACTTACTCATAGTGAATAAACACTCAAAGAGTTAACTAAGTTAGTTGTTTCTACTGAGATTTTGTAGAACTTACTCATAGTGAATAAACACTCAAAGAGTAAACTAAGTTAGTTGTTTGTACTGATATTTTGTAGAACTTACTCATAGTGAATAAACACTCAAAGAGTTAACTAAGTAAGTTGTTGCTACTGAGATTTTGTAGAACTTACTCATAGTGAATAAACACTCAAAGAATAAACTAAGTAAGTTGTTTCTACTGAGATTTTGTAGAACTTACTCATAGTGAATAAACACTGAAAGAATAAACTAAGTAAGTTGTTTCTACTGAGATTTTGTAGAACTTACTCATAGTGAATAAACACTCAAAGAATAAACTAAGTTAGTTGTTTCGACTGCGATTTTGTAGAACTTACTCATAGTGAATAAACACTCAAAGAGTAAACTAAGTTAGTTGTTTGTACTGATATTTTGTAGAACTTACTCATAGTGAATAAACACTCAAAGAATTAACTAAGTTAGTTGTTTCTACTGAGATTTTGTAGAACTTACTCATAGTGAATAAACACTCAAAGAGTAAACTAAGTTAGTTGTTTGTACTGATATTTTGTAGAACTTACTCATAGTGAATAAACACTCAAAGAGTTAACTAAGTTAGTTGTTTCTACTGAGATTTTGTAGAACTTACTCATAGTGAATAAACACTCAAAGAGTAAACTAAGTTAGTTGTTTGTACTGATATTTTGTAGAACTTACTCATAGTGAATAAACACTCAAAGAATAAACTAAGTTGTTTGTACTGATATTTTGTAGAACTTACTCATAGTGAATAAACACTCAAAGAATAAACTAAGTTAGTTGTTTGTACTGATATTTTGTAGAACTTACTCATAGTGAATAAACACTCAAAGAATAAACTAAGTTAGTTGTTTCTACTGAGATTTTGTAGAACTTACTCATAGAGAATAAACACTCAAAGAGTAAACTAAGTTAGTTGTTTCTACTGAGATTTTGTAGAACTTACTCATAGTGAATAAACACTCAAAGAATAAACTAAGTTAGTTGTTTGTACTGATATTTTGTAGAACTTACTCATAGTGAATAAACACTCAAAGAATAAACTAAGTTAGTTGTTTCTACTGAGATTTTGTAGAACTTACTTATAGAGAATAAACACTCAAAGAGTAAACTAAGTTAGTTGTTTCTACTGATATTTTGTAGAACTTACTCATAGTGAATAAACACTCAAAGAATTAACTAAGTTAGTTGTTTCTACTGAGATTTTGTAGAACTTACTTATAGAGAATAAACACTCAAAGAGTAAACTAAGTTAGTTGTTTCTACTGAGATTTTGTAGAACTTACTCATAGTGAATAAACACTCAAAGAATAAACTAAGTTAGTTGTTTCTACTGAGATTTTGTAGAACTTACTCATAGTGAATAAACACTCAAAGAATAAACTAAGTTAGTTGTTTCTACTGAGATTTTGTAGAACTTACTTATAGTGAATAAACACTCAAAGAGTAAACTAAGTAAGTTGTTTCTACTGAGATTTTGTAGAACTTACTCATAGTGAATAAACACTCAAAGAGTAAACTAAGTTAGTTGTTTGTACTGATATTTTGTAGAACTTACTCATAGTGAATAAACACTCAATGAGTAAACTAAGTTAGTAGTTTCTACTGAGATTTTGTAGAACTTACTCATAGTGAATAAACAGTCAAAGAGTAAACTAAGTTAGTTGTTTCTACTGAGATTTTGTAGAACTTACTTATAGTGAATAAACACTCAATGAGTAAACTAAGTTAGTAGTTTCTACTGAGATTTTGTAGAACTTACTCATAGTGAATAAACAGTCAAAGAGTAAACTAAGTTAGTTGTTTCTACTGAGATTTTGTAGAACTTACTCATAGTGAATAAACACTCAAAGAATAAACTAAGTAAGTTGTTTCTACTGAGATTTTGTAGAACTTACTCATAGTGAATAAACACTCAAAGAATAAACTAAGTTAGTTGTTTCTACTGAGATTTTGTAGAACTTACTCATAGTGAATAAACACTCAAAGAATAAACTAAGTTAGTTGTTTCTACTGAGATTTTGTAGAACTTACTTATAGTGAATAAACACTCAAAGAGTAAACTAAGTAAGTTGTTTCTACTGAGATTTTGTAGAACTTACTCATAGTGAATAAACACTCAAAGAGTAAACTAAGTTAGTTGTTTGTACTGATATTTTGTAGAACTTACTTATAGTGAATAAACACTCAATGAGTAAACTAAGTTAGTAGTTTCTACTGAGATTTTGTAGAACTTACTCATAGTGAATAAACACTCAAAGAGTAAACTAAGTTAGTTGTTTCTACTGAGATTTTGTAGAACTTACTCATAGAGAATAAACACTCAAAGAGTAAACTAAGTTAGTAGTTTCTACTGAGATTTTGTAGAACTTACTCATAGTGAATAAACAGTCAAAGAGTAAACTAAGTTAGTTGTTTCTACTGAGATTTTGTAGAACTTGCTCATAGTGAATAAACACTCAAAGAGTAAACTAAGTCGTTTCTACTGAGATTTTATAGAACTTACTCATAGTGAATAAACACTCAAAGAGTAAACTAAGTCGTTTCTACTGAGATTTTGTAGAACTTACTCATAGTGAATAAACACTCAAAGAGTAAACTAAGTCGTTTCTACTGAGATTTTATAGAACTTACTCATAGTGAATGAACACTTATTCACGAGAGTAAACTAAGTTAGGTTGGATTTCCAGAGAAATGCGACGTATTTCACTCAAATAAATAATTACATAGGTAGAAAGATGTTTATAGTCTGATGTGTAAAGTGACTGATACCACCATTGTATTATAATGGTTCCACTTCTGTTCTACATAAAACCAAAATTCAAACCCTAATTCTCTAAGTTCGAGTCCTAAAGAAATGCATTTATTTTCCACACTGATGAACAGGTAAGAGTAGGAAATATACGCGATCTTATCTCTTAATTAAATGTAATTCACAGTTACAGTAATATCACTGATAAATTAGTTCCCTCTATATCCGCTAGAGTGATTTCAACAGCAACTAATTTACATTTTGTTTACTAAAAAAACAATTTCTAATAATGAGGAAGTGTTCAAAAATGATAATGCATGTTTTTATCATTTCCTTTTGAGAATGATTTACATATTTTAAGTAAAGGAACACTATATTTATGTTTTGTCGTTTGATATTAGGTAAAAGTAATAATAATAAAGAAATTGTTTGGCGTGCGTATAAAGTAGTTCAAAAAGTAAACAGAGAGTATTGCTACAAGTATTGGTCAACGTGAGTACGCAAAAACAAGTCCGTATAGAAGGTAATGTTGTAATCATCTGAACAAAGCAGGTATTATACACTGTGGAGCCGGCAAACCTGATTATATAGCGAGGGGTAAAGAAACTGGAACGAGTTCTCTTCACGATTATATAGTCTTAATTTAGATCAATTTGTATGAACCGTAAAGCACAGTCTAATAGTTAAATGAATAGACCATGTCAAAAGATACCCAGGGTTGGCTCATCGATGTTTTTGATTTCTGAAATCGAAACGAACCAATATCGATGTATCGATGTTAGCTAAAATATCGAAAGGAAAAATCTTAACAAAAGATATTCGCTTTAAGAAAACAACAAATTAAACAATAGTCTGGCAATTATTGTGACACATAGCTTCTTCGCATCCTTTTATATTATTAGACAAATAGTCGAATGATATTTGGACCGGTTTCGATTCCCAATGGGGTCGCACTTACTTTTAAGCAATATAAAATTTGCAAAGACGGTTCAATTTAATATGGGACCATCTGTGGATTACTTTCGACAAACTGTCCAAATTTATTTTAAATAGGATCTATCCTTTTAAAGGTATAGTTGGTAATTAAAAAAACCGTTTTTTTCTGTTGTTTTTTAGCGAATTTCCATTGGAAAAAAATTCGCTAATAGAGCCACAGGCATGGCGTGAGTTTGAGCCGGGACTATGGCCAAAGTACTTTTTATGGGTCCCTGATCACGAAAAAATAGGTTTTACAAAACATTATATATATATATATGTAAGGTATATGTATTTCTAGCGGATTTCTGTGAGCACGATAGCTCTTGGAACGAATTGACGTATCAAAATAAAACTTGCACCGAAAAATCAAGCTCATTGAGATGAGAATCCCCATAAAAAATGGGATCTTTATGACGTAATTAACCCCTCCTGATGAGTCACCAAAGATTTAAAAAAATAAAAAAAATCAAGTGAGGTATCGCTTCTTATGGTTTTTAGGGTCCTGAATCCAAAAAATGAGTTACCATAGCGATTCGAATAATAATTTAATAATAATAATAATAGTAATAACAACAATTTCTTGTGGATTTCTTGTAAGCACGATAGCTCTCGAACGAATTGACGTATCAAAATAAAACTTACACCGAAAAATCAAGCTCGTTGAGATGAGGATCCCTATAGAAAATGGGATCTTTATGACGTCATTAACCCCTCCTGATGAGTCACCAAAGATTTAAAATAATCCTACCGCGGGTTTCCGCAAGCCAAGCGAATTTCCATTGGAAATTTATAGTTCAATGTTGTGCAGTTTAAAACTCTTTGAAACTACTACTATTATGTTTTACTAAGCATTATTATAATAATTAATATAAAAATGCCATTTTTCAAAACTGGTCTTATTTTCAATTTTATTATTATTTTTTATTTTTTATTTATTTATTTTTTTTTTTCTGTATTGTTCACCTTAGTTGTATCTATGTGCAAAATTTAGGGAAGATTGAATGAAGGTAAGTGGTTCAAAATTGGGGTAATAGGTGTGCGATGAAACTTAAAAAGCAAATAAATTTGACGCCATTTTGTTTTTTTTTTTTTTGGTTTCTGTATTGTTCGCCTAAGTTGTATCTATGTGCAAAATTTGAGGAAGATTGAATCACGGGAAGTGGTTCAAAATTGGGGAAACGGAAATGTGCGATGAAACTTACAAAGCAAAGTAATATAAGACCAGTAAAAACCCTAATCTAAATAAAATATTTATTTTTTATTTTTCTTAACTTAAAATAATCCACACAATTGTAGTAGTTATGAAGGAAGTTTAAACTGCACAACATTGAACTACAAATTTCCAATGGAAATTCGCTTGGCTTGCGGAACCCCGCGGTAGGATTATTATATTATACTGTGATATTAGAATTAGAGTAAGGTAT
Organism: Gerris lacustris; assembly: GCA_951217055.1. NCBI lineage: Eukaryota > Metazoa > Arthropoda > Insecta > Hemiptera > Gerridae > Gerris > Gerris lacustris. The sequence goes on from OX578277.1 coordinate 11,964,808, forward strand.
AGTGGTTGACTGTTAATGTAATAAAACATTTAAAGATGTGAAGATGGAGAATTTTATTATGTACTTAAGATTATTACAACAACGAAAGTATCTAACGATAGGGTATGCGTATATTTTTACGTTTGTTGGTTCTTTTAGCGAATTTTCAAAGAAAATTACGCTATTGCAATGGCTTCAACATTTTTGTAATGCGAATTTTTGAAAACTTTTTCCATGGAAATCCGTTTTAGACCATTCTGAATCGATTCCTAAAATTTAACACTTTTTTTTATGTATGTATGTATATATGTATATATGTATATATGTATATATGTATATATGTATGTATATATGTGTCACTCCAGACGATATCTCCCCTTAGGATGCACTTAAAAATACGAAACAAATTTTAAAATGTCAATAATATCAAAAGAAAGGATGAGTTCGTTGGCCAGAATTTTTGGAGTCCATTTAGGGGTCAAATTTTGACCATATAGGGTCAAAAAACGTTTTTTACCCCCCTTTTATGTGAAAATATGATAAAAGTGTAAATAACAACAATTACTGTACTCTTAAAGAGCTTTCCAACGACATGCATCTTGAAGGGTAAATACTATTTTGACTTTTGTACCCCTGTGTACCAATTTTTTTTTTTCACCCGAGCAAATTCTAAAACAAAATTTTCCTATATTATCATAAGCCAATAAAACGGAGATTTCTTTGAAAATTCGCTCATTAAGTCATGGTGCATGACTGGACTTTTTATTTTCATTCTATCTAAAGAATAGTTAGATTTTACTAAGACAGTTAGCAGACACATATATAGAGATATATATTATGTCTACGAGATGTAAATTAGGTAATTACCTATGATTATTATTGTTATCTATTTATGACAAGGGTTTTTATTTATTTATTTTTTTTTTCTTCTTATATTTATATGTATAATGATTATGTGATCCAGAAGAACGGGACACAGTGTATGTAACTTTATATATATAAAAATAAAGAATTTGTATTTTAGGCTTGATAAGGACCGGTGAGGTCGAAACGTTGCCGACACTGAACTGAGTTTATATATTTTTTACCCACGTCAGGAACCAACCTCAATATACATCATCACAACTGGGTACTCACAGATAGTTCATGAAAAAATAATTATTTAGATTAAAATATTCTATAATGTAGTCCATTTTAAGTAGTTTCCCGGGAACAATCTCGAACACGAGAAAATTGCTATAAACGCGCACGATGGGTGAGATGTCGGGTTCTATTCCCTGTTTAGAAGGAGTTATTTTTATAGTAAAATTTGATTAAATGTCCAATAATAATTAAATGTAAATACGAAAGCTCAAAATAACTTATACAGGGTGGTCCAAAAGTCCCCCCCCCCCCTTAACTTTTGAACGATTTGAGATAAATTAATGAAACTTAGGGGATCTCTACCATGCAAAGGGAAGTTTGTTTTCATGCAATCACCCACTAGGGGCAACCACCCACTTTGCCCCCAGGCCACCCAACTTCAAAATTTCAAATTGGAGTGTATATTTGTGTTAGCATATTTGGATTCTACAGTTAAAAATAATAAACTTTTACTTCAAACTTTTTTTCTATCTCCAATATTTTGCCCCCTATAGGGGGGGGGGGGGGGGTATAGGTATAAAAATAGTAAATTTCAGCGCCTGGGGGCAAAATGGTGATTGCCCCTAGTACGCGAGTGGATGATTACACACTTCTCTTTACATGGCCCAGATCCCTCAAGTTCCATTAGTTTATTTCAAACCGTTTAGATTTTATAACGATCCAAGTGTTATTTTTTTACTATTTCGGAAGGGTTATTTTGCTATCTTTGCCCCCCTGTAGGGGGCAAACTATTGGAAATAGAAAAAATAGTTTCAAGTAAAAGTTTATTATTTTTCACCGTAGAATCCAAATATGCTATCAAAAATATACACTCCAATTTGAAATTTTGAAGTTGGGAGGCCTGGGGGCAAAGTGGGTGGTTGCCCCTAGTTATAAGATATCTTAAATAAATAGGTCAAGTGTGTGCTAGTTAGCACACAGCGAGGGTCCATAGGCCACACTATGTAGTGTTTACCTGTAAAGTGTATAAACAGTGTTTTTTAAAAATGCTAAAAAGCTTGCTTTGAACCATTTTAAGGGTCTGATATTCTCAAAACACACTCTGATAAAGTATTTTTTTGCCACTGAACCGGACTACAACCATATAAATACATCGAAAAGACCATAATTATAAAAAAACGTATTTTGTCAATAAAAAATAAAAGAATATTTTTTTCGAAATTTCAAAAAAGTGGTATCTTTACTTTTGGTCGAAGAATGTTCAGGATTTTTTTCAGATTTCTTGCACTTCTCATAAGCGAGATAGAAGGGGGGGGGGGACACGTTTCACACCCACTTCAAACTTGCCTACGCTCGCCCTATCAAAGTTATAACCAAAGAATTATATATTTTTGTAATCAGCTCGACATACCCTTTCATATGATACCCCTTACGGTGTCGAAAAAAAATTAAAAAAATTTACCCTCAAGTTTTTTTACCCAAATTTTGTTGAAAAATATTTTTTTTAAGTCGCTATATTTTTGAAATATGTGGGTAGGTACAAGACACATACATGCCAAATTTCAAAGTGATCGGACGAAAGGTGTAGCTGAGAGAGCACGCGAGAGGACGGACGGACAGACACACACAGGAAAATATAAGGGTCCTTGGTTTTGCCTACGGTCCCTAAAAAGGGGAGTAAGATCTTTTTAAATATGCGGATGCCTAATTTCATTCAAATCAGTCTCGTAGTTAAGGCTCTAAACGCATCTCCACAGATTTTATAAGTCCGTTTTGATTTATAGGGGACCTTACATTGTGTAAATCCATCCAAATCTCAAAATCAAATTTATTCTCGATCACAATACTGTTACAAATTTAAGCTTTTATTAAATTGTATTGTTTATTTTGTTTACAGTCTATACGGTTTAGATGTATCTAAACTGTGATGTTTAGGTCTGTTGGTTTATTAGGTATTTACCTTTGTAACTAACTTGTTAGGAAATAGTTAGAAGTATTGTAGTCTGAGATTGTTTATAAACAACAAGGTTTCCTGAGATAAGGTTTCCCCTCCTTAAGGTTTTAGCGGCCCTCGTGGTTCGGCGTTATAACCTCTGCCGCCAGTTCTGGGCTGAGCGAGGAACCAGCCAGCGGTCTGACCTCCCAATCTTAGAGGGCATGGTTTTACGCATGCCAGGGTCAGTCCTGTAAAATCTGTTAATCCTAATTAATTATTTAGAGGTTCAGTCAGTATTAATTAACTTTAGTAATTTTCGTCTAAATGGTTAAAAGTTAAGTTGGTTATGAGTAATGATCAGTGAAGCGGTTATAGTTAAACTAAATAGCTATAAAGGACTTACATGTGCGGTGGATACAATCTAACCTATATAGGAAAGTATAGGTTGGACAATTGAAAAGATCATTATACTTACCTGAGGTGACTGATGCTGACATCTTGTTATGGTGATGAGATGATCTACACAACTATACTGATGAGGATAGTTACCTGAGGAGTGTTACCACTGAATCATTAATTTCGGATTAACCTGTCTTCACATCAGCTAAGTCTTAGTCTTAAGTTTATTTATGTATATTTATATCTGGCTTGAGTTCCAAACTACAAAATTATTTATACTTACCTTTTGGAGGTACAAAGATATATACCAAGAGCTCTTATTATTAAGTTGAGTAGTTACCTGATTTGGTTGGTAGTAAATGTGTGTATTATACGGTGATTGTAATCCTAATTTATTAATTTATTTTATACCTAGGTTAAGCTCGCATGTGCATGTTAAATTTGTTACTGTTAGATATGTATAAGTTGTTCTTTATTAAAAAGATACTCATTTAAAATTAAGTATGAATTCCTATATTAAGTATAGTATATTCTATGGTGCCAATTACTCTAATGATTGTTTTTCGGTTTATTATTTATTAAATTATTGATTGCCAGATTACCAAGTTAAGTACCTAAGTATTTCAGAATTTGGGCCCCATAGGATTTAGCCCCTTTTATGTCAAGACCCACCCCGTTGGCAACCGCACTGAGCTGGGCAGACGCAAAAACCGTAACAATACATTTGCTTTATATTTATACAATGTACAGGAGAAAGTAAAGAAAGGTGTAAATGAATACAGTAAATAAACGTCTGAAAACAGTAGTCAAATAACCCAATGTAACTTAGTTACACAACCGAAAACAAATAATTACTCAATCGCCACTTCAAATTTACAAACTAAATTCGCTTAGATTCTAGTCGGTTAAAATTTGGATACTGTTCAAAAAGAAGGGAATCGAAGACGTCTCTGGAATAACGTTACACAACGAGGAATTAAGAAATGTCAGTTGCTTCTAGTCTATAATAAAACTTCCAGCCTTCGCAACATTCTTAAAAGAGAATTTAGAAACTATTACAAATAACTTTAAAATTATGAGAATAACTGGTTTGTATTAATATGTACCAATTCTTCAAAATGCTAAAACAACCTATATGTCAATTATATAGAGAAAAATCTGTACAGCGGATACCTGTGTGAAAAATAAAATTGTATTCGCTATTCTGAAATGTTTTTCTATTAAGAAACAGATAATAATATATCCGAGAGTTCCAAGTATGGAGTTAATATTTAATAGAATTAATTCTGAGCTATGTGATTGCTCTAAACAACGAACATTTTTTTTTCAAAAATTCCAAGACAGAAATCCGTTTCAGACATAAGTGAACATTTTTGGTTCCGTGTCTATCGGTCTGTCACTCAATTTTCGCGAAGGTAGAGTATCCGAGAGGAAAATGTTTCTTATTTTTTGGTTTTCGAAAAAAAGTCATTCTTTTTAAAAACTCCTGCTTGTTCTTAAACCACTAAAAATGATAACATTTTCTTGATTTTGTGTACAGGGTGTTCTATTTTTTTAAAACTTTAAAAATATGGCTAGGAGTAAACTACCCTTATTTTTGATGGTATCGAAAAATATTATTTAGAAAAGAGGTTCAGAATTACAAAATAAGTATAAATATTATTTTATTTTACGAAAACAAAATAAATTACTTAAATCGATTTTTAAAAAAGATGGATAAGGTAGGTGTAGAAAAAACAGCAATTAAATTTTGGTAGGAAACGTTTCGACCCTAAGTAAGGTCATCCTCAGTCCATTTTAATGAATTGAGTAGTCTTCCCAAATAAACTTCCTCTATAAGAGAGCGTCAAATTGCGTCATAATTAAATTAATTAGTTACGTTACGTGAATAAGAAATTTTTTGATTAACTTCAAAAAACATTAATTAAATAAAATTTAAATTTTTAAAAAATGAAACATGTAAAACGATTTTAAATCTGTACATATAAAACAAAACAATTAACAAAATACATAACCATTTTAAATATAAAGTGGGGAATTAAATTAATTAAAAAAAAAAAGAATTTAATTCCCCACTTTATATTTAAAATGGTTATATATTTTGTTAATTGTTTTGTCTTATATGTACAGATTTAAAATCATTTTACATGTTTCATTTTTTAAAAATTTTAAATTTTATTTAATTAATGTTTTTTGAAGTTAATCAAAAAATTTCTTATTCACGTAACGTAACTAATTTAATTATGACGCAATTTGACGCTCTCTTATAGAGGAAGTTTATTTGGGAAGACTACTCAATTCATTAAAATGGACTGAGGATGACCTTACTTAGGGTCGAAACGTTTCCTACCAAAATTTAATTGCCGTTTTTTCTACACCTACCTTATCCATATTTTTTAAAAATCGATTTATACATATATTGAAGGTGTCAATAAACCTAAGGTTTATTATTTATATAATAAATTACTTATAAATCAAATAATAAGCTAATGCAATCAATAATTTAAAAAAAAAAAAAAATATCATCACAGCAAGTATCTAATAATTCTAATCTTAACATTACCTTAAACATCACAAAACTATCAACAGAGTTTAAAAATAAAATTAAAGAAAAGATCATTCAAATGTATTGCCACCTACTTCTGCTCAAATTTGGATTCTATTTATGAATCCTTTATATGCCTTTTGAACTGCCAATTAGTGTGGCACATAGCTTCCTCGCGTTCATTTTTGTATATTTTAAAGATTTTATACTATTAAAAAATATTATTGTCAAATTTATTTAATTTTCCCCCGTTTTTTAAAACTGTCAAATTGTTTTGATTTTTTACATTAATTAAAGTATCAATTTAGCAAAATTTGATTGGTTGAAATTAATCTAGAGACTGCTTTTGGGAAAGCATCCTAATTTCATAAAAATCATATAAGTGCTTTTGATGATATAGGTGTAAATAAATGTATTTTTGGGTGTATGTGCAAAAGAAACAAATAGGTGCATAAGGTAGAAACTTATATGGCACTAACAATGGACTAATTATGACCTAACATCCAAATTTTAATAAAGTAGTATTTAAGATATGTTTGGTTCGCAAAAATTGAGCGACACAACTACAGACAGACACGGAACAAAAAAAGTTCCCTGGTTTCTGGAACAGATTTGTCTTGGAATTTTTGAAATCGGAGCAGTGCCGTATCCAGGGGGGGGGGCACAGGAGGCACGTGCCCCCCCCCCCCCCCCAGACGGGCCCAGACCCGAAAGAGTAAACAAAAAAAAAAAATACTGTGAATTTTTTTTTAATACATATTTTTTACATTCACCTCATATTCAATTTCACCTCGGAAATGCATAAAAGCGCTGTTTTGAGAGGTCATATTTTCAAAATTTTCCGGGGGAGGGCCCCCGAACCCCCCGCCATAGATGCCCCCTCCCAATAATTAACTGCAGACGACGCCCATGACTTACAGTAAGATAATGTACTGCAGTAAGCATCAGCATAACATTTTCTAACGAATACGTTCTAAAACAGATATTGTTACTTGGGCGCGGAGTAATTGTTTTTTTGGGGGGAGGGGGGGGGGCAGCTGCTTTGTTGAATAAGTACTTCCCTTTTCTTGTTTCCACTACTAAACCCCCCCCCCCCCCCCCCCAATCTAAAATGACTAGAATGTGCCCCCTCCAAAAGACCTACCTGCTGGATACGCCACTGAATCGGAGACCTATTGAGTGCAATTGCTCTCTATGGGAGATAAAATATTTGAACATATGGTTTATATCTATACATTTATAATTACATATTATTGAAACTTTTTCATTACAATATAAGTTTATTGTACGTGTAAATAAGTGTTTGTAAATTAATAATTAGGTGCATCTTGTAATATTTGTTACACTTAAACTGTAATAATATGAACAATTTACATGTCCTGTACAATTGAAATAGCGTAATTGAAAAGGTAAAATAAACTAAAATAAACTATAGTAAAACGTTTATATATAAAGTGTCACAAGGACAGATTAAATTATTCGATTTAGATAACTACGTTATGTAAACTTTTCAATCGTATAAAAAAAATAGTTAAGCAAAACTAATGTAGTATAAAGAAGTAGGTATATTATATTGTTTATGCTTTGAATAATAAATGGAGCTAAGTGAATTGAGTGCTATATTATTGTATTATTCTATGAAAAAAAAATCGATCAACATTATTTTAAATAAATGTTTAAAAAGCATAAAGAATTACAAGCTATACATAAGATAACTGAAAGAACATTACTCTATAAAAATTGTAACAAAAAAACTTGTAACAAAGTACTTTTAGTAGGTACTTAGTACTAAACGTACTTTTACTTTTAGTACTTCTAGTAGTTATTAAAACTTGTGACCAAGTACTTTTAGTACTTAGCATATAAAAAGTACTTTTACTTTTTGTACTTTTAGTAACTTGTAAAACTTGTAACCAAGTACTTTTAGTACTTAGTACTAAAAGTACTTTTACTACTTTTAGTAACTAGTAAAACTTGTAAGCAAGTACTTTTAGTACTTAGTACTAAAAGTACTTTTACTTTTACTACTTTTAGTAACTTGTAAAACTTGTAACCAAGTACTTTTAGTACTTAGTACTAAAAGTATTTTTACTTTTAGTACTTTTAGTAACTTGTAAAACTTGTAACCAAGTACTTTTTAGGGTTTGTAGATGATTAAGCACATACGCTATCATTTATCATATTATAAAGTAACATTTTTTTTATTTGCCCCTCCAGCTCTATATGTAAATAAAAAAAATGTATAAACAAATTTAGGCAAACAGGACCCAAAAATCAAACAAAATTTAAAGGGTACCCGGTTCGATCCCCCGGATCGATCCCCGGTCATAATGTTGTTTTTTTTATCGATAATGCGTCAACAAGGTAAATTACATTTTTTCGGGAAAATTTGCATCTCCCTCTTATTATAGGACGATTCATGCAAATACCGAAAAGGATGAATCATTTTAAAATTTTAGGATTAGCCGTTATAGAGTAGTTGATGAGGGGATTTTTTTGGGGGTATAAAAGTATATATATATATGTAACATCCCTCCAGGAGCTTCCTTTTTATACCCCAAAAAGTTAAAAAAATAAAATAAAAATCTTGTCTCACTACCCATGTGCACACACAGGATTTGCAATTTATGAAAATTGGGAATCCCCCCCCCCCCCCACTGACATGACCTTTACCTTCCTCCTCATGAAGATAAAAAACTAAAAAGAAAACGTTGTATATGTATATAACAAGAAACAAGACAGAACAAAGTTGTTGACTAGGGAGACAAGTAACATAACCTTAAACTCATGGAGTTAACCTATCTTTCATTATACAGTAGAACATCGCTTACTCGACCCACAATAACACGATAACCTCAATTACAAGTGCAATTTTCAAATCCCCTTGAGATTGCCATAACACATAATGTTAAATTAATCTCTGTAACGCGACTATTATTATCCAAACAACCTCAATAACACGGATTTTTTCCGTGTTAACTCAGAACCTCTATAACAAGTCGTTTTGAGAAGTCGACCTTGAACAAGTCTAGACTTGAAAACCCCTTCCCAACCCCACCCCGCTCCCAACATTCCATTAACCTCTATAGAGATGATTAGTAATGACGTCACAAGATGGCGTAAGCTTTCGATAATTTATTCGATTCGGTTTGTTATGTTCCTTTTCCTTATCACCTGTTATCAATCCCATGTAAAATGAATGGGAGAATTTTCTCAACTTTTTAAATAATTAATTATTAAATTATTATTAATTTATAAGACTTTTCAACCTTTGAACGTTATTATACTAAGTCTATTTTAACAATATAAGATAAGAAAACTTTAAAAATTGCCGTTCTAGTGGTTTAAAAAAGTATTATTGTGAGTGTGTTTTATTGTGGTGATACCGTCCGGGTCCGTTCTTATTTATTGTTTATTTTTTAAATCGTTTTTCTATTTTAGTTTGTATATTATGTCTTCCACCTTCTCGAGCGTTATGAAAATTTCATCTATACTTCATTTTTTTCGGAGGACAAAGCTATTCTTCGTAAAAGTATGTCAGAGTGCTTAAGTAATATTAAATTAATGTATTAAATTGGTTTTTTAATTAAAAATTTTAAACAAGTATACATGCGAGGCACTCATATCTTATATTATTATACTCGTTAATATAGATAACAAAAAATACACAAATAATAATTGTAATAACAGTCTGCTCTTTGTCTCGTCATCAACGTCTTTTTCCTAGGCTGGTCAGTGATCTATTGTATAGTATATAATTATGTTCCAACATCGGTTAAATATAATGCACATTGTAAGTAACCAGGAACAAAATATTATTAGCAAATAATCTTTTATTACCTGGCAGATTAAGTATCACTATCTTTCTACAAGTCCTGTACCCTGAGTATACTTCATTGAGTTTCAAAACTTGAGGAACATTTATTTTCGGATACACAATATGAACACGAACACACCCTGTGAATTTTTATGGCAACAGGAAATACAAAAAATCAAGTATAAAGATTAATAACTCAAATAGCTTTTTCAATGATATGACCCTTCACACAAATACTCATTTTAAATAACTGAAACGAATGTTTTTAATGTTTTCTTTGTTAAACTCGTTAAAAAAGACTTGGTACAACAATGTTCAAAGGGTGAAAACTCTTATAAATCAATAATAATTTAATAATTAATTATTTAAAAAGTTGAGAAAATTCTCCCATTAATTTTACATGGGTTTGATAAGAGGTGATAAGAAAAAGGAACATAACAAACACTGAGTTAAATTTTCGAAAGCTTTTGTGACGTCACACTAATCATCTCAATAACACGACTGATAGCCAAAATAACCTTGATAACACGACCCTCAACAAAAAGAGCACCTCGATAACAAGACTGTTTCCCTAATCCCCTTGAGAGACTTCTTATCAAGGTTCTACTGTATTTATATCTAACCGAAATGACAAGGAGATAAGGAAGAGCTGAAAAGCTCAATAGATCTCTCATAGTTCTACTTAACTTTTTCAACGCTAACCTTATTTTATTGGCGCTTAGCATCTACGTATTTTTTACGCACACTCAGTACAAATCACGAATCCAGTTACTATTTAGTTAAGTTACTATTTAGCAAACATTTCTATTTTTATTTATTATTTATATTTGTTAGGTGTTTATTTATTACTAATGTGTATATCGTGTTCATTTATTAATTTATTTCATTTTTAATAAAATGTAGCAAGCCCAAACTTTTATGTGTATTAATCGAATTTTTCTTATTATTATTTTATTTTGATTTTATTATTATCATTTTGTTATTATTTATTTATTATTATTGTTTATTTATTATTGTTTGTGTTTATTTATTACTTTTCGTTTTATTTATTATATTTATTAGTAGAAATGTATAATACTTTAAGACTAACTATACGTAATATTTACGTGGTGACTTATTGAAAATTAATTGTCAATCTTCACTAACACATCGGGTAAAACTAAAGTGAGTATGTACTGCAACGGGAAGGTCTAGACGAAGCACTGCTAGAGAGATTGTGTGGTTTACAGTTTTCCTGTGATTCACATTTAACTAAAACTGTACATCATTTTTACGTACATTTAACGTTTTAGGGTTAAACCATTTTCGTTGTGTAAATATTCTATAAATAAATAGGAATAAGAGCAGTCCTCCAATGTGTTTAGGTTATGTCCTAATGTAAACAATGAAAGAGAGTGATATAATTGGAAAATATTCAAACAATTGTAATTATTTAACTCACCATAGCAGACTTTCTTCCTTGTGGTTCTTGTAATGCCTCTGATAACAGCACCCATTCGCTTGCCCACTACTATAACCTTGTTTTCTTCTATGTCTCTCTCCTTTTGATTGGCTACACCTATTAACAAAAAATAATAATAGATTAACATTAGTAAATTGGTTATCTATATAATACGAATACGAGCCATTAAGCCCGTAGCAGTGAGCTTAATTTTATATTTTTAAAAAACAAGTAAAATTAAGTAAATTATTTTATATAAGTTATTTTATATCTATTTGAAGACCAACAAATCAAAACAAACATTTATTTTTATTGGAATAGAAATGTGGTTGCCTTGGCTTAGCAATAACAAAAAATCATTTTGTCGTTTTAATATACAGGGTGGTCCAAAAGTCTCTCTCCCCCCTTCTTAACTTTTGAATGGTTTGAGATAAATTAATGAAACTTGGGGGATCTCTACCATGCAAAGGGAAGTTTATTTTCATGCAATCACCCACTAGGGGCAACCACCCACTTTACCCCTAGGCCACCCAACTTCAAAATTTCATATTGGAGTGTATATTTTGTTTGCCAAAGAATCTAAATCTGCTAAAGGTCGATCAAGAAGTCATGGAAATCTGAGGAGTGCGCTAGTGTCGTTGTTTTGGTGTCATATAAAGTCAGTTTTTAATAAAATAGAAAAAAACACAGTGTTGGTCTTGTTATTAATAATTTTATTTTGGATAACTTTTATATTTTTTGCAACACTGTACATGATAAGAAAAAACTGGTAATATTTTTTGTGAATTATTTTTGTACTATTACCTCTCTCGGTTTGTTTTTGGCAATTTTCTCTTTGGTAAATTAAATTTCCTGGTATTAATAAAAACATGGATAATAACACGAATTCAAAATTAGGAAGAAAGAGTCTTTACAGTAAAGGACGTGAAATCGTTTACAATGTGCATTTGTATTTTAAACACAACAACATTGGCGGCAGTCCAACAATAGAAGTACCTATCCATGCAGATATTAATTGTCATGGAGAGCAATCCATTTTATAATAACAAATACATATTAGGTTTGGTCCAACCCCTTTATTTGTAGCGTTCTTTGCATTTGCATCATCCCGTGGATTTGTGGAGCGTACAAAAATCGTTTAGGATAGTTTTGACTAAGATTCTTACTGTATAAAAACAAACAAAACAGGAAACCTAACAGATTGGAAACCTTCCTGTTGTTATTCGTGAGATTTGACATAACTGCGCATGTCATTCAAACTAGAAATGGGTATTGTCTTAGCACCCGACTGTACTGACTTCGGCAATACTCGGAAGTTCCGACTTTAAACGAAGCTAAGCTTTCAGTTCCTCCGGTCTTCATGACTTCTTGGTCGACCTTTATCAAAAATATACATTCCAGGTTAAAATTTTAAAGTTAGGAGGTCTGGGGGCAAAATGGGAGGTTGTCCCTACCGCGCGATTGCATGAAAACAAACTTCTCTTTACATGGTACGGATCCCCGTAGTTTCATTAATTAATCTCTAACCGTTTAGATTTTACAACGTATTATCGGAAGGGTTATTTGACTATCTTTACCCACCTATAGGGGGCAAAATATTGGAAAATGTAAAAAAAGTTACGAGTAAAAGTTAATTATTTTTCACTGTAGAATGGAGGGGAGGGCTAGTACATATTTTTTTAAATTGCTTACTCACTACGTACAACAATAATTTGTCATTCTTAGTCTCAAAACCCATGGGATAATAAACGCACAAGAACAAATAACACTTTAAACATCTGATTTCTACAACTAATCAACATTCAAAGCGACTTATCGTAATTTAACGAGCCAACGAGCATGCGTATACTATGATAGTAGAAAGCGACGAATTCCGTGACTCTAATAGCAGCTGTTAAAAATCACTCCTTTGTTGTCTCTAATTTACATTCACTCAATGATATGAGCTTTCAAAATACTTGAATGGATAACAATATGTTCCGTTTCTATTACAAGGTATAGAAGAAATCGTAAATGTCTAAATTTAGAATGATTTAAATTAATAAAATGTTTAGATGCTATGTTACCTGATGATGTAATGTATTGAAATGTACATTGTAAACTCATCTATTGTACAACTAAAGTAGTAATTCTTAGTTTGTAATGTAGTGTTTAGATGCTATGTTACCTGATGATGTAATGTATTGAAATGTACATTGTAAACTCATCTATTGTACAACTAAAGTAGTAATTGATAGTTTGTAATGTAGTGTTTTAGATGCTATGTTACTTGATGATGTAATGTATTGAAATGTACATTGTAAACTCATCAATTGTACAACTAAAGTAGTAATTGTGTTTGTAATGTAGTGTTTTAGATGCTATGTTACCTGATGATGTAATGTATTGAAATGTACATTGTAAACTCATCTACTGTACAACTAAAGTTGTAATTGTTAGTTTGTAATGTAGTGTTTAGATGCTATGTTACCTGATGATGTAATGTATTGAAATGTACATTGTAAACTCATCTACTGTACAACTAAAGTTGTAATTGTTAGTTTGTAATGTAGTGTTTAGATGCTATGTTACCTGATGATGTAATGTATTGAAATGTACATTGTAAACTCATCTACTGTACAACTAAAGTTGTAATTGTTAGTTTGTAATGTAGTGTTTAGATGCTATGTTACCTGATGATGTAATGTATTGAAATGTACATTGTAAACTCATCTATTGTACAAACTAAAGTAGTAATTGTTAGTTTGTAATGTAGTGTTTAGATGCTATGTTACCTGATGATGTAATGTATTGAAATGTACATTGCAAACTCATCTATTGTACAACTAAAGTAGTAATTGTTAGTTTGTAATGTAGTGTTTAGATGCTATGTTACCTGATGATGTAATGTATTGAAATGTACATTGTAAACTCATCTATTGTACAACTAAAGTAGTAATTGTTAGTTTGTAATGTAATGTTTAGATGCTATGTTACCTGATGATGTAATATATTGCAATTTACACGGTAAACTCATCTATTGTACAACTAAAGTAGACATTGTTAGCTTGTAATGTAGTGTTTAGATGCTATGTTACCTGATGATGTAATGTATTGAAATGTACATTGTAAACTCATCTATTGTACAACTAAAGTAGTAATTGTTAGTTTGTAATGTAGTGTTTAGATGCTATGTTACCTGATGATGTAATATATTGCAATTTACACGGTAAACTCATCTATTGTACAACTAAAGTAGTAATTGTTAGTTTGTAATGTAGTGTTTAGATGCTATGTTACCTGATGATGTAATGTATTGAAATGTACAATGTAAACTCATCTACTGTACAACTAAAGTTGTAATTGTTAGTTTGTAATGTAGTGTTTAGATGCTATGTTACCTGATGATGTAATGTATTGAAATGTACATATATGAGAGAGTTAGTGAGATACGGTCTAAAGAAAAAAACTAAGTTTTTACCAACTAGTTTCGTAAAATATATTTACATCATCAGGGTATTACATATGGGCTTTTAACGTACAATTTTTATATTTTTTTATTTTATAAATTTATTATTAATAAAATAAAAAAATATAAAAATTGTACGTTAAAAGCCCATATGTAATACCCTGATGATGTAAATATATTTTACGAAACTAGTTGGTAAAAACTTAGTTTTTTTCTTTAGACCGTATCTCACTAACTCTCTCATATATCTACACTTTAACGGTTGCTAACTTAAAATTTAATTGAAATGTACATTGTAAACTCATCTACTGTACAACTAAAGTTGTAATTGTTAGTTTGTAATGTAGTGTTTAGATGCTATGTTACCTGATGATGTAATGTATTGAAATGTACATTGTAAACTCATCTACTGTACAACTAAAGTTGTAATTGTTAGTTTGTAATGTAGTGTTTAGATGCTATGTTACCTGATGATGTAATGTATTGAAATGTACATTGTAAACTCATCTATTGTACAAACTAAAGTAGTAATTGTTAGTTTGTAATGTAGTGTTTAGATGCTATGTTACCTGATGATGTAATGTATTGAAATGTACATTGCAAACTCATCTATTGTACAACTAAAGTAGTAATTGTTAGTTTGTAATGTAGTGTTTAGATGCTATGTTACCTGATGATGTAATGTATTGAAATGTACATTGTAATCTCATCTATTGTACAACTAAAGTAGTAATTGTTAGTTTGTAATGTAGTGTTTAGATGCTATGTTACCTGATGATGTAATGTATTGAAATGTACAATGTAAACTCATCTATTGTACAACTAAAGTAGTAATTGTTAGTTTGTAATGTAGTGTTTAGATGCTATGTTACCTGATGATGTAATGTATTGAAATGTACAATGTAAACTCATCTATTGTTCAACTAAAGTAGTAATTGTTAGTTTGTAATGTAATGTTTAGATGCTATGTTACCTGATGATGTAATGTATTGAAATGTACATTGTAAACTCATCTATTGTACAACTAAAGTAGTAATTGTTAGTTTGTAATGTAGTGTTTAGATGCTATGTTACCTGATGATGTAATATATTGCAATTTACACGGTAAACTCATCTATTGTACAACTAAAGTAGACATTGTTAGCTTGTAATGTAGTGTTTAGATGCTATGTTACCTGATGATGTAATGTATTGAAATGTACATTGTAAACTCATCAATTGTACAACAAAGTAGTAATTGTTAGTTTGTAATGTAGTGTTTTAGATGCTATGTTACCTGATGATGTAATGTATTGAAATGTACATTGTAAACTCATCTATTGTACAACTAAAGTAGTAATTGTTAGTTTGTAATGTAGTGTTTTAGATGCTATGTTACCTGATGATGTAATGTATTGAAATGTACATTGTAAACTCATCTATTGTACAACTAAAGTAGTAATTGTTAGTTTGTAATGTAGTGTTTAGATGCTATGTTACCTGATGATGCAATGTATTGAAATGTACATTGTAAACTCATCTACTGTACAACTAAAGGAGTAATTGTTAGTTTGTAATGTAGTGTTTAGATGCTATGTTACCTGATGATGTAATGTATTGAAATGTACATTGTAATCTCATCTATTGTACAACTAAAGTAGTAATTGTTAGTTTGTAATGTAGTGTTTAGATGCTATGTTACCTGATGATGTAATGTATTGAAATGTACAATGTAAACTCATCTATTGTTCAACTAAAGTAGTAATTGTTAGTTTGTAATGTAATGTTTAGATGCTATGTTACCTGATGATGTAATGTATTGAAATGTACATTGCAAACTCATCTATTGTACAACTAAAGTAGTAATTGTTAGTTTGTAATGTAGTGTTTAGATGCTATGTTACCTGATGATGTAATGTATTGAAATGTACATTCTAAACTCATCTATTGTACAACTAAAGTAGTAATTGTTAGTTTGTAATGTAATGTTTAGATGCTATGTTACCTGATGATGTAATATATTGCAATTTACACGGTAAACTCATCTATTGTACAACTAAAGTAGACATTGTTAGCTTGTAATGTAGTGTTTAGATGCTATGTTACCTGATGATGTAATGTATTGAAATGTACATTGTAAACTCATCTATTGTACAACTAAAGTAGTAATTGTTAGTTTGTAATGTAGTGTTTAGATGCTATGTTACCTGATGATGTAATGTATTGAAATGTACATTGTAAACTCATCTATTGTACAACTAAAGTAGTAATTGTTAGTTTGTAATGTAGTGTTTTAGATGCTATGTTACCTGATGATGTAATGTATTGAAATGTACATTGTAAACTCATCTATTGTACAACTAAAGTAGTAATTGTTAGTTTGTAATGTAGTGTTTAGATGCTATGTTACCTGATGATGCAATGTATTGAAATGTACATTGTAAACTCATCTACTGTACAACTAAAGGAGTAATTGTTAGTTTGTAATGTAGTGTTTAGATGCTATGTTACCTGATGATGTAATGTATTGAAATGTACATTGCAAACTCATCTATTGTACAACTAAAGTAGTAATTGTTAGTTTGTAATGTAGTGTTTAGATGCTATGTTACCTGATGATGTAATGTATTGAAATGTACATTCTAAACTCATCTATTGTACAACTAAAGTAGTATTTGTTAGTTTGTAATGTAATGTTTAGATGCTATGTTACCTGATGATGTAATATATTGCAATTTACACGGTAAACTCATCTATTGTACAACTAAAGTAGACATTGTTAGCTTGTAATGTAGTGTTTAGATGCTATGTTACCTGATGATGTAATGTATTGAAATGTACATTGTAAACTCATCTATTGTACAACTAAAGTAGTAATTGTTAGTTTGTAATGTAGTGTTTAGATGCTATGTTACCTGATGATGTAATATATTGCAATTTACACGGTAAACTCATCTATTGTACAACTAAAGTAGACATTGTTAGCTTGTAATGTAGTGTTTAGATGCTATGTTACCTGATGATGTAATGTATTAAAATGTACATTGTAAACTCATCTATTGTACAACTAAAGTAGACATTGTTAGCTTGTAATGTAGTGTTTAGATGCTATGTTACCTGATGATGTAATGTATTGAAATGTACATTGCAAACTCATCTATTGTACAACTAAAGTAGTAATTGTTAGTTTGTAATGTAGTGTTTAGATGCTATGTTACCTGATGATGTAATGTATTGAAATGTACATTCTAAACTCATCTATTGTACAACTAAAGTAGTAATTGTTAGTTTGTAATGTAATGTTTAGATGCTATGTTACCTGATGATGTAATATATTGCAATGTACACGGTAATCTCATCTATTGTACAACTAAAGTAGACATTGTTAGCTTGTAATGTAGTGTTTAGATGCTATGTTACCTGATGATGTAATGTATTGAAATGTACATTGTAAACTCATCTATTGTACAACTAAAGTAGTAATTGTTAGTTTGTAATGTAGTGTTTAGATGCTATGTTACCTGATGATGTAATATATTGCAATTTACACGGTAAACTCATCTATTGTACAACTAAAGTAGACATTGTTAGCTTGTAATGTAGTGAGTGCAATGTTATCTAATGATATAATGATTATAATGTATAGAAAGAAGGTTTTAATCTTATTAATTATGACATGAAGTTTTCATCTCAATAATTGTCTGAAGAAGTTTTAATCTCAATAATTGTCTCAATAAGTTTTAATTTCAATAATTGTCTCAATAAGTTTTAATTTCAATAATTGTCTCAAGAAGTTTTAATCTCAATAATTATCACATAAAGTATTAATCCAATAATCGGCTCAAGAAGTTTTGATCTCAAAATTATCAAATGAAGTTTTAATCTCAATGATTATCTAAAGAAGTTTTAATTTCATCAATTGTCTCACAATCTCGATAATTGTCTCAAGAAGTTTTAATCTCAATTATTGTCTCAAGAAGTTTCAATTTCTTCAATTTCGATAATTGTCTCAAGAAGTTTCAATCTCAATAATTGTCTCAAGAAGTTTTAATCTCAATAATTGTCTCAAGAAGTTTTAGTCGCAATAAGTTTTAATCCAATAAGTGTCTTAAGAATTTTTTATCTCAACAATTATCTAATGAAGTTT
The DNA here is from genome assembly GCA_951217055.1 of Gerris lacustris. NCBI lineage: Eukaryota > Metazoa > Arthropoda > Insecta > Hemiptera > Gerridae > Gerris > Gerris lacustris. The sequence continues at coordinate 11,983,582 of OX578277.1, forward strand.
TAATCTCAATGATTATCTAAAGAAGTTTTAATCTCAACAATTGTCTCACAATCTCAATAATTGTCTGATAGAGTTTTAATCTCAATAATTGTCTGATAGAGTTTTAATCTCAATAATTGTCTGATGGAGTTTTAATCTCAATAATAATTGTCTCATGAAGTTATAATCTCAATAATTAAGAATAAGAATAAATCCAACTCTAATCTTTCTAAAACCTTGATATCAACTCTGTGTATGCATCATTCTACGGATCCCCAATCGTTCTACAAAAAATTAATTTAATATATATATATATATTTATTTATGGTTTACTATCATAAATAGTATTTGATCAGTGAAATGGAAAAGCCAATGAGGAAATTACTAATGTACTGGAAGTTACTGTGCACAAGGGTCCTCACGACATTTTTTACAGAATTTTTTCCTCACAATTCACTTAAAGATTGTTAACCGTGTGAGTCACTTTTCAGCATGGCTGAATTGTCCAATAACTGGAAACTATTGGCCGATGAATAGAAGCGACACAAGATAAACTATCGGGCTATAAATAATATGCCTATATATTTTCAGAGGTACCTTATTTTAGATTTTTCCATAACTCTACGCGTACACAAACATAAAACAACTCGAAGCGAGTGTGTAAATGACAAAGAAAGCGAGTGTACTAGTCAATACTAGATCCGAAAGACTTTATGAGATGCAATAACAAAAAGTGGGGATATTTATGAATTCAAAAATTTAAGAGGAGGCAGGAATCAATCATAAATCATAATATAACAATATTATGGTTACCATAATTCATAATATAACAATATTATGGTTATTATAATTCATAATATAGCAATTATGATAATCACATTAATTAAAAATTTATAAGTACTGTAATAACAGCACCCGAGTGAACAATAAGTACAAGTTTTATTATAGAATTGAACATATAAACGAATACTGTAAAAACCTAATGTCAGTATGTTTTGACATGATTGTCAAGTATACTACATCTTCTCCCCCCTTTCTTGCTCCTGTTCTATTGTAGCTCTCAGATTTGGCGGTCTTCTGCTCCTCATCTGATCTGCGTGGAACCTCTTCTCTACACCCTCTACTTCAACGTGGTAGGATAATGGTCCAGTGCAGGCTGTAACCTGCCCTGCAATAAAGCCTTTACCTCCAGCTACCTGGACCCAAACTGGATCTCCCACCTCAAACTTTCTTTCTTTCACATGTTGATCGTGGCTTAACTTCTGTTTGACTATTGATTGGTCCATTTTTCCTTCTACATTCGGCTTCAACAAATCTAGGCATGTTCTTAACCTTCTGCCAAACAACAGCTCTGCTGGGCTTCTACCTGTAGAACTTTGTGTCGCATTCCTATATGCCATAAGAACCTGTGCCAATCTTAAATTTCTATCTCCTGGGCCCGAAGCTTTAAATCTTTCCTTAAAGGTGCGGACAGCTCTTTCTGCCAACCCATTCGATTTAGGGTGATAAGGTGCCACTCTGATGTGGATAATGTTGTTTCCCTTACAGAAGTCCGCGAATTCACTACTAGTAAACTGCGGTCCATTGTCTGACACAATAGTGCGAGGCACTCCGAATTGTCCAAAGAGTGTTCTTAGAAGTTCTGTCGTTTTTCCCGCTGTCGTTGACTTGGTTGGTAACACTTCTAGCCATTTGCTGTATGCATCAATAACAATCAACCAATGCAAACCTTCTACCGGACCTGCATAATCAATATGCAACCGTGACCATGGTTCTGCCGGGATAGACCACGAATATAATGGAGCTTCTACCTCCCTTGGACGTACCTGTTGGCATTTTGCACACTCCTTCACAAATGCTTCTATATTGTCGTTTAAATTAGGCCACCACACTTGGAACTTTGCAATGGACTTCATGGCTACAATGCCAGGGTGGCCTGCATGGAGCATTTCTAAAATCTTACTTCTTAAAGAGCTTGGTACTACTATTCTTCCCTGCCACAACATTACTCCCTTTTCCAACGAAAGTTCTTCCTGCTTATTGTAAAAAGGTTCTAAGCCTGCCTCTTGTATGACCTTCTTTTCTGGCCAGCCTTGTTCCAAAAAACGAATTATTTTTGAGAGAACCTGATCTTCTGATGTACGCTTCTGCAATATTCTCATTGTAACTGGCATATCTTGCATTCTCATTTGGAATAAATGGTTGTCCCATTCATTATCTTTCTTTTCCATTTCTGACTTATTGCTTATAGCTGGCAACCTAGATAGAGTATCTGCTGCTGCATTCTCCGTCCCAGATACATGCTCAATTTTATAGGAATATGCAGCTAGTTGCAAGGCCCACCTTGTGAGCCTGTTAGCTGCTGTCTTCGGAATTTCACTATTCTCTCCTAGTAAATATACCAGAGGTTTGTGGTCTGTTCTTAAGACAAATAGTCGGCCATAAATATATTGGTGGAATTTATTTATAGCAAACATTATTGCCAATGCTTCTCGATCTAAGGTTGAATATTTCTTCTCAGCTGCTTGTAGTGTTCTAGAGGCAAAAGCTATTGGCTTTTCTGTTCCGCAACTCTCTCTTTGTAACAAAACAGCGCCTAATCCCTCTTCACTTGCATCAGCAGCAACAATAATTTCTTTTTCTGGATTGTAATGTGTCAATGTTCCCGCTTTTGTAATAGCTTCCTTCAACTTTTTGAGACACTTATCATCCTCTCTTGTCCACTCCCAGCGTGAATGCTTTTTCAGCAATCGATGCAAAGGAGCACATACTGACTGCAACCGAGGAACAAACCTACTGTAGTAGTTCACACTGCCTAATAACGATCTGAGTTCTTTTTGAGTTTTCGGGGCTGGCATTTGCATTATAGCTTCCACGTGCTCCATTGTGGGGTGTATTCCTTCACAGTTTAACCTATGACCTAGGTATGTAATTTCCTCTTTCATCCAGTTGCATTTTTCCATTTTTACCCGCAATCCGTGAAACTGCAACCTCTTCAGCACTTCTCTTAGATTTCGAATGTGTTCCTCTTTTGAGCGCCCTGTTACTATAATATCATCGAGGTAGCAGGTAACTCCTGGTATTCCTTCTAAGACAGTATCCATCAATCTTTGAAAAATACTAGGGGCCGAAGACACTCCAAAAGGTAACCGCTTGTATGCAAAATACCCTACGTGCGTGGCAATAACAAAATATTTCTTACACTTTTCTTCCACTTCTAATTGTAAGTATGCATCTCGTAAATCAATAGTGCTAAACTCTCTTCCATTTGTCAACTTTTCCATGATTTCTTCAAACCGTGGCAGAGGATGTCTATCAACTATAATATGTTTGTTAATTGTCACTTTAAAATCTGCACATAATCTAATTTTATTATTTGGTTTCGGCGCTACCACTATAGGAGATGCCCATTCAATTGGTGTCGCAGCATCAACTGGTTCTATCACCCCTATGTCAACAAGCCTTTTTAACTCCTCTTCTACCTTCTTTTTTAGAGAAAATGGGACTGGACGTGGTTTAAACACTTTCGGAGTAGCCTCTTCTTTCATGTGAATGTTAGCTTTATATCCTTGCACCCTTCCCAACTCATTTTTAAATAATTCCCCAAAATCTTCTTTTAATTTGCTTATTTCTTCGTTTTTGTCTAACTCTTTGGTTTTTACCGAGCATATTCTCAAACCAGGAGGTAGAGGCAGATTGAATTCTAAGGTCCAGGAAAATCCAAACAATGGTACTTCGTACGCTTTTACTACGTACAATGATAGAACTTTTTCTCTCCCAAATGCTGACACTGTTACTGTGGCTTTCCCCAATGTTTCAATTTCAACATCTGTATATGCCTTCAGACTTTTAGTAGGTGTGATGTAAGGTGAACCAATCCTCTTCCATAATGCTTTACTGATAACCGTTTCACAAGCTCCCGGATCATAGAGCATTTCTACTTTCTTGCCATTTATTATGACATCCAAAAATCCCTTTGAACCTTTCGCTACAGTATTTATTTCATAAAGAGTATCCGAATGCAAACTGTCTTCCTCATCAGCACATTCTATTTTCCTTGCAGCTCTTCTATCTTTAATGCCTCCCCCTTGAACTACTGCTCTGCCTGTTTTAAGACATGCCCGTGCAAAATGATCTTTGCCCTTGCACGCTGAACAGACTTGCCCTAAAGCTGGACATTTCTCCCCATTACGGTGCATTCGTCCACGGCACCCAAAACAGTCTACACCCCGCTCTAATTTTGAAGGACAAAGTTGCCTCTTATCTCGGATAACTGGCTGATCAGTTACTTTGTTTGCGCTCATTTGATAGTTAGGAGTACCATACCCTAATTCCTTTATTCTTCTTTGCTGGGTGAGTGCTTTTTCTAGGCTTATAAGCGTCTGTTCCACTTGCTCCAATGATGCTTCATTCGACGGGTGTGATTTTAATACCTCTTGCTGCCAGTAGGTGTTATTAATCCCGATAACCAGTTGGTCCCTCAGTCGTTCGTCCAATGAAGCACCAAATTCACATTTACCAGCCTGTGCCCTTAGTCCTGCCAGGAACTGTGTGACAGACTCGTCTTCTTTGCGTTTACTTGCTGTAAATGTCATTCTTTCAGCTAACACACATGAGCTCTTTGTATAATACTTGTATAGCACATTTTTAAGATCACTATAAGGAATCTCATTTACAGTTATAGGGCGGAAATGGTCCACAACGATTTTGAATCCTCTAGGACCTATTCTGGCTAAAAATAGTTGTCTTCTCACTACTTCAGGAATTATATCAGATAAAAATCCATGAATCGCTAATTCATTTTCAAATCTTAACATATAATATTCCCATTCTTCCTCACTGGGGTCAAAACTGGGAAAACGAAATCGGCTCATACGTTCCTCCAAAGATGCTTTAGTTGATGGCTGAACGTTTTTCTTGTTGGTAGTCTCTGACCTATCAGACTCTCTATCAAAACTATCCCCTCTTGTCTTTCGATTTTTCTTTGGGCCCATTTTCTTTTATTAATTTGTTTTATGGTTTTGACAGATAATTATGTAACTTCTTAATAACACCACATCAATGCATTATTCATCTTTCTCCGATTTAATTTTCCGACTGCGCCAGATGTAATAACAGCACCCGAGTGAACAATAAGTACAAGTTTTATTATAGAATTGAACATATAAAAAGTATACTACAAGTACATCCTCGAATTACCAAATGACAAGTACAAGGACTAGAGAAATAACCATATTTTATGCTCTTGTGTTGTTTAAATGATGCTAATTGTTCAATTTTAAATAAAAATGCATGTTTTGTGAGATATGAGGAAAATTCAGCTAAATGAATTTAAAAAAATGACGAAACCATCAAATAGAGCCCTCTAACGGTCAATGTAATTGCTTTAATGTCATATTTCTGTCAATTTATTGATTGTCTGCTGAGCATATTGTGTCAATATGATTGACGACAATTATATTGAGACATATCAAATACATTTGATTTTTATTGAAGCAGTGTCAATATTTATTGTCCGTGAGAGTGGTATATTGACAATATTTGCATAATTTTGTCTAGTAGTTACTAAACAAATATTGAAGCAATTATATTGACCGTATGAGGGCCCCTATGGGGACAACAAACAACTTACGAACGTTAGTTAAAGTAAGACTTCAATTTAAAAAAGGTTTATTTTATTGAACGACCAATTTTGAACGACGTTTTATATTACCTGATGGTGTAATGTATTGATATGTATACTGTAAACTCATATATTGTACAAATGAAGTAGTTATTGTTAGTTTATAATGTTAATATATGCTATGTTACCTGATGATGCAATATACCAGTAAATATCCCGGATGATGTAATGTACAAATAATAAATAGTACATTACGTGTCTAGTGCGGAAAGTAGCATTTTGCATGCGAGTGTGGAGTTTGCACCCGAGCGACAGCGAGAGTAGTAAAACCACACGAGCAAAGCAAAATACAGTTTTCGTACGAGTTGCGTACCGTACTTTATCAACATTGTTATTGGATTGTACGAGTATATACGATAAATATTATATAAAAGATAATACAGAAATGAATATTTAATAAACTTCCTGTATGTAAGTTCGTATTTCTCTTTTCATAAATATGACATTAATTCATTGTTTTATTTTGTGCCGAATTAATTATTTCGGGAGGTGTATTATTTTCCTCATTTTCATCATAATGACATAAATCAATATATTTTTTTCACTAAAAACTCGATACAAACAGTTACTTTAATTAATTAAACAGCAAATTAGTTTTGTCAAATGCAAACAAACTCACTAATCGTGCGTTAAAGGTGAAGAATTCTTCTATTTTACCGCACTAGGACGGAAAAAAAGAGGAATTATGAAACGCGCATGCGCAATGAATACAAGTACGTAAAGAATCACTTTCTACGCATCTAAAGAGAGATACAATGTTTATATTTCGTATCAATCGTAGATAAATTATATTTTATATATATATTAAAAAATTACCTGATTTTCGTCGAATTTTAGTCGGCCTAGAATCTGCTGATGATTCTGTTGACACTAATATGATAACAGCTGATATCAGCAGGAAGGATTTGATGATATAAATCATAATTTTTGTCTTAGTTCAGTCTTATATTTATTGAAATGTATGATTTCGTAGTAATTTAAGTTTATGTCTTCGTTTTGATGAATAAGGTTGATGCAGCCATTTATTTAAGGAAGTAGCTTCATCTTGCATCCCTAAAACACAAAGAAAATAAATGTATTATTAATTATCGCATTCGTATTATTATTATCGCAGGCGGCGATTACAACGCCAAACATCCCCAGTGGGGCTGTAGAACCAGAAATCCTCGAGGATCTACTGCTCTTCTTCCCACCCTTCTATCCTCCAACTACCAAGTCCAAACACCTCCTGATTACACCTACTGGCCATCTGATCCTCAAAAACTCCCTGACCTCCTGGATTTCTTTATTACCTCTCCAATAACCCATCTAAACCCTACTGTTATGAACCTTCACGACCTCTCCTCAGACCACAGCGCTGTCCTACTACTCCTTGAACTTCATCCTTCCCCTATACCTTCTAGACAAACGTTAATTAACGGACTAGTTGACTGGGACTCATTTCGACGACAAACAGAAGACAGACTTGACTTACAAGTGTCACTGAAAACTTCTGACGAGATAGATACAGCTGTACAAACATTAACAGAGACAAATTCAGACAAGCGTTTGGAACTCTACAAGATCTTTTAAGCAACATCGGACTTCTACTGACTTACAACTACCACTTACTATACGGACATTAATAGGAGACAAACGACGAGCTAGAGCACGATGGCAACGGACCAGGACCCGAACTGACAAACAGACTTTCAACAGATTAAGTAGACAACTGACTACAGCCCTAAAGACGTATAACTCACAACGGTTCACAGATTATACCAACAAACTAACCACTGAAGACAAATCCCTTTGGCATGCTAGCCGTAGAATCCTAAAACATAAAATAATCCCTTCTCCCCTTCAAAACCCTGACCTGTCCTGGGCAAAGAGTGACGATGAAAAATCAGAGCTCTTTGCTCATTTCCTCTCCAAACAGTTCACTCCTCATCCTGATATCCACGAACCTAATCACTCCCAGAAAATAATAAAAGACTTATCAATCCCTTTACAATTATCCCCTCCCCCAAAATTTTTCCATCCCTCCGATGTTTGGTACATAATAAAAAATCTTCCTTCCAACAAAGCTCCTGGTTATGACTTAATTACCTCTTATATCCTCAAACACCTTCCAAGAAAAGCAGTCCTTTACCTCACATATATATACAATGCCGTCCTTAGAACCACACATTTCCCACTCCTATGGAAGTTTGCCAAAATAATAATGATACCCAAACCTCGAAAACCAACCCATCTACCTTCTTCCTACCGCCCTATCAGTCTCCTCCCTATACTAGGAAAAATCCTCGAAAAGCTTCTCCTACGCCGCATAAACCCTTTAATAGAATCCCTTAAAATCATTCCTGATCACCAGCTTGGCTTCCGTTCCCTCCACTCCACCGTCCAACAGTGCCGCAGAGTTGTGGATGTAATTTCCTCTGCTCTTGAGCAAAAAAAAGTATTGTTCGGCTGTCTTCCTAGATGAAGCCCAGGCGTTCGATAGGGTATGGCACGCCGGCTTACTTTGGAAGCTCAAGGGTATCCTTCCTTTTACCTATTACCTCATCCTAAAATCGTTCCTGGAAAACCGTTCCTTCCAAGTCTCCTATAACTCCTCGACCTCTTCCATCTTCACTGTAAAAGCAGGGGTGCCCCAAGGTAGCATTTTAGGTCCTATCCTTTATTCCATCTATACTTCCGATGTCCCCCAGCATCCTTCAACAGTTCTTGCTTCCTTCGCCGACGATAAATGTGTCCTATCCTCAAATAAGTCTCCTCGTACAGCCTCTGATCATGTCCAACAGCACCTTCTTCTCCTAGAAACCTGGTTTAAGAAATGGCGAATTAAAGTAAACGAAACAAAAAGCTCCCACGTGACCTTCGCTCTAAGGCATGGTGTGTGTGAACCAGTTACCCTAAACCAAATCCTTATTCCTCATTCCAATTCCGTCCGCTACCTGGGGCTACACTTAGATCGTCGTCTAACATGGGCACACCACACTAAACATATACGTCAAACATGCAATACACGCTATAAACTCTTACACAGACTCTTACACAACACATCTAAACTCAACATGCAGAACAAAGTACTTATTTATAACACAATAATTAAGCCCACATGGACATATGGCATAGAACTCTGGGGTTGCACCAAGCCTTCCAATTCCTATCGCATCCAATCTCTCCAATCCAAAATCCTAAGAAAAATAGCTGACGCTCCCTTCTTTGTATACAATTTTATCCTTCATAATGACCTCAAAGTACCCTTTGTCCGAGAATTAGCCATATCCAGATACAAATCCTTCCACGATTCCCTTTCCGACCATTCTAATCCACTAGTCCACAGTCTGTTTTCCCGGTCCATTCCTGACAATCCGACTAGACGCCTGAAGAGGCAGTGGCCGCGAGACCTCTTAGATAACTAAAATATATTTTATTTATTTAGTTTATATTATTTTCACTTCCTTTGTATCAATAAAATCTGTCAGTCAGTAAGTGCTATCACTGGATAGTTTCTTACATCATGTTCCTTCAAGCCAAATATTCTTACATATTTATTGCTTATAACAATTATTTATTGTAGTTGCATTATTCAAATAAAAGTTAAAAAAAAAAAAAAAAAAAAAAATTATTAATTAATTTATATATACTGGGTGACTGGCGTTATATGTGAAAAAATGAAGTAGGTTGTTCTACGTCTTATGGGCCACAAAAAACTCTATATAAACCATGGGTCAAATCTTAACCGTTTTCCCGCAAGGTCAAATTTTATGATATTTTTAAGATCGCATACCTTTTCTTATAAAAACACTTATTGCTCCAAATGTATAAAAGCTAGAACAAAATGTTTGGTATCGTTGTAAAGCTGACAAATTTTCCAATAAGAAAAGTGCCCTCAAATTACCTGACGAACAATGTATACAAATTTCATATTTAAGAAAAAAATTTAACAATCAATTGCTTTGCGGTTCTATAACTTGGTAAAGATCCGAGCTTAAACTTTCCGGACATCAGGAAAAACTTCCTTATTTACTAACGTTTTGATCGATATTAATATTATTACCCATTCATTGGGCGGAATTTTTATTAAACTTCGCTGAAAGTAAAAAAAGAAACGTGTTTATTGTTGCAATTCTTGACTTAAAGGTGAGTAAATAATTTAAAAAAAGCAAGGTTGGTTTAGTATACTCATCTTTGTGTCAACAATAGCAACAATAAACATGTTTCTTTTTCACTTTCAACGAAGTTTACTAAAACCTTCGCCTTATGAATGGGTAAACATATTAATATTGATCGAAACGTTAGCCAATGAGGAAGTTTTTCCTGAAGTCCGAAGAGTTTGAGCTCGGTTCTTTACCAAGATATGGGACCTCAAAAAAAAATATTATTAAATAGTATATTATGTTACTAGGCTGTGAAGTGAGTTTTTTCTTTACCGCGGCAATTACATTTACTGTCAAGCGAAGCGAGACAGTAAATATTGCCAAGGTAAAGAAAAAACACTTTATAGTCGCGTAGCATATGCTATTTTTTCCGAGGTAGCAGACAATGAAAAAACATTAAATATTAATCACTAATCAATATATAATAATAACAAATATTAGTACATACTTAAGACTTAAAAAAAGAAACCTTAAAAAGAGGTTACTCTATAAGAAAAGATAAATAAAACTTATTGACATCTAGCGGATTTTAATCGTACTAGAAGCATTTCTACAAAGACTGCAGCGGTACTAACGGAAGTTTTGACAACTACCCGCCGGAAAATAAAAATCTTTTAGTTCCTAGGACGTAAAAGATTTTTTTCTTTACAGCTAGGAGTAAGTCCACGTAATGAAAAAATGAATTTTAGCTATGTTTCTTAGGCTCTAAAGTTACTATTTCACAGCCTACCACGGAAAAAACGATTTTTTCTTAAAAATAAAATTTGTATAAAATTTTTGTTATATAATTTGAAGGCATGAAAATTTAAATTACATTTTTCTTATAGGAGATTTGTCAGCTTTACAACGGTGCCAAAAATTTTATTCTAGCTTTGGTGCAATAAGCATTTTTATGAGCTAAGGTATGTAATATTAAAAAAATCATGAAATTTGATTTTGTGGGAGAAGATTTGACCCATGGCTTATATAGTGTTTTTTGTAGCCCTTGAGGCGTAGAACAACCTACTTCATTTTTTCACATATATCGTCAGTCACCCTGTATATATATATATTTAAAAAAAAAAAGGAATAATTATATTTTGGGGATAGAAATTAATAATATAGGGGTTAGATTCCCATTGATAACTTAAATAATACATGAGATAAGCTATACCTATGTTGCAATAATGTTGTAAGTTGACAATTTCAGAGCATTTTCCTACTCTGTAATGACCTTATATAGGAGAACACGGAACCAAAGTGCTAACACTAATCTGGGTTGAATTCCTAGAGAGGTGAGACATGTTCCACACTAATGATCACATAGATAGATAGATGTGTAAAGTTACTCAGGTATCAGTCACTTGCTATAATAACCTAATACCGCTGGAAAACGGGACTGACTATAGGATATTACTACATTATCATTATTATCATATGTAACGTGTGTAACCTTTCAGTGTATCTGAAGCTATAGTTATAAGGTCATTAGCTATAGGGTCATATGGACAGGACGGAGGGATTAGCTAATAGAGCTTTTACATATCTATATTTATATCATCAAAATCGGTCCGAGACAATTGGGTTTGGTCGGAAATTTGCCCAAAACGACTGGAAAAATCAGAAAAGTTAAAAAAAAATATTTTTACCCCCCTTAAAAAATTAAAGATGGTGGACGCACATTAAAGTTTTTAGGTTAAAAAAGATGGCGGACGCACTTTAAAGTTTTTGGAGGCTTATTCTGGCTAAACGGCAAGTCGTATCGAAAAGCTGATTGCCCCAACGGCAACTGATTTAAAAAGATCTACAACATTGGTCCTATGACTTTTTGTCGTACCTTCATCGGTTCTAACTTAAATAGAGCTAAATTTAATTTTTTGTAAAAAAAAAAATTCACTTTGAGCTCTTACGGCGTCCGCAATTGTTGACCGATTTAATTTCTGATATGGGTGCTTAAACCTCACACTATTGCTCTATAAATCGAGTATTTATTATTACATTATTAGAGTTATTAAATATTTACTGGTGCAACTGCCGTATTGAGAGAAGAGACTGGTGCGCTATCATGGTTGATGATTGTTCAATGACTTCTTCAAGGAGTCTAATTGGTTTTTACGACGTTTATTTTCTTATTTATTATACCTTTTTTTATTATTTTATTTATTACTATACATATTAATTAGCTTCTATTGGCTATTTTACTACGTTTTTATTAGCTTGCTTTCTTGTTTGTTTGTTTGTTTGTCCGGTACAAATCTGGCAATCGATTTCTAACTAACTTCCCGAATAGCTAGACATTTGAAACTTTTAGCATAGCTCAGAACACGATGACAATGCATTATTTTAATACTTATAGCCATCTTTCAGCAGAATTTAATTGGTTTTAGATTCAGTGGTTGGGGCACTATATATAACGGATGGTCCTAAAATTTCGAAATTATTCATGGATATACCTTATGGTGGGACGATGCAAATTTCCTGAAAAATGTAATTTATCTTGTCTTTATTACTGATTAAAAACATTGTGACCCCCCGGGGGATCGAACCCGGGACCATTGAGATCGAAGACAAAAAAATTATAATTACATAACGGGGCTTACTCATCTACAAAACCCTAAAAAGTACTTGGACACAAGTACTTCCCTGTGATTTTTTTATAGGTTTAAGATCAGCTGCTCTCTAGATGGTTGTCATTTGTGTGAAGTAAATAAAGTCGGAACTTTTTTTTTTCACTAACATTATATATTATATAACAATAACAATTATATTATCAATATTACATACGATTTAACAGAAAATTTAAAAACGTAGTATATAAAAAGTTCTTTTTATCTTGAAATTATTTTTAAATATATAGATAAGACTCCAAACTACGATTTGGAGAATATTATATTCTCAGCAAGGGAATGAATGATGTATAATATAGTCCTGATTTTATTCCTAGAAGGCTTGGAAACAAAACCATTTAGGCATTTCATTTAATTGCTAGGCCTACATGACAATAGGAAACGAAACATAGCCACTAATACCAAGCATGAGACCCGCGGGGTGAAGACTAGAACTATATACTTTTATTTATATTAAACTAACGACATTTGATGGTACAACATAAAAAGTTCTTTCAAAGGTACTTAAAAGATAGTTTGTCACTGGATTTGATTACCTTCACAGATATAAAACTAAGAGTACTTAAAGATAAGCTATCACAAAACTACAAGGACTTTAACTCTGTTGGTTCTGCATTCTTCCAATGAAATCTCATCCTTCTGAGAAAGTTAGATGTGGAAACAGTGAAAGTTTCCCGCACACCTTTCTATCAGATCCAAAGTCAATTTAATTGTTCAGGAAGTCTTTTTGTAAATGGTTTATCAACTAATAAATCGGAACAATTGTCATTAAACTTGTTTTTCTTTTTAATACCACAATATATCTTTTTTAACCGACTTGTTAAAGAAAGGATGATTTAATGCTTTTTACCGGATTCTTTTTACTTTTCTTCACCCATGGTAGGAAAAGAATTGTTTCCACCTTTTTTTTTTTTTTTTTTTTTTTTTTTTTTTTTTTTTTTTTTTTTCGCGATTTCAACTGAATTATGATTTGGGTGTTTTTAAAACCTCCTGAGTGATTTTCAGCATGACGTTTGTATGTGTGTTATCATCGTAGCGCCCTGAGTATTTAACCTAGAGAGTTGAAACTTTGCAGAAAAATAAGCCCTTACTTCTAGTTGTGCCGCCCGGAAAATTAACATTTTCCGCCATCTTGAACCCAGTTTTCTGAGTCAGCAAAAATTTTAAAAATCGTAAAAAATCGATAAAGGGGTCCAATCGAGTTAAAATTTTACACGAATGTACCTCTCTGTATGACAAACAAATCCACCAAATTTAATTTTAATATTGGCCGCCATTTTGAAGTTATCAATTTTTGAATTTTGAAACTTTGGTGGCTAATAATACCGAAAGTATACATACGTTTTTGACATATAGCATATCGTTTGGTACACAGGGGTGCGAGGTACTAAAGTCATACCCTTCAAAATGCATGTCGTTGGAAAGCTCTTTAAGAGTACAGTTATTGTTGTTATGTACATATTTGTCCTATTTTCATATATATGAGGGGGTAAAATGGAAAAGACACGTTTTTATGCTATTTTTGACCCTAAATTGTCAAAATTTGACCCGTAAATGAACTCCAAAAATTTGGCCCTACGAACTCTTTCTTTCTTTTGATATTATTGACATTTTAAAATTTGTTTGGATGTTTTAAGTGCAGTCTAGCGTGAGATATCGTCTGGAGTGACACATATATACATAAATACATAAAAAAAGTGTTAAATTTAAGGAATCGATTTAGAATGGTTTAAAACAGATTTCCATGGAGAAAATTGTCAAACATTCGCATTACAAAAAATTTTGAAGCCATTGCAATAACTTAATTTTCTTCGAAAATTCTCAAAACAAAATTAGGACGTGAGGAAGCTATGTGCCACACTAATTGGCAGACTTTTTTAACATGAATATGTTTAGCTCTGAGGTACAGAAGAAATTTACGTCAAGCAAAAAATGGCATGAAAAATGTGACGCTCTTCAATATCGTGCCAGGAAGTTAGGATATGATTGGAGGTAGACTGGTTTTCACTTGTATTCATTCTAGTACCATATTTTCCCGATAGAAGTTTTCAATTTTATATAAAATGATATCAGAGCTCCTAGCGGACCAAATGGTAATCAAAATGGATTAATGTTTCATAATTTCAAACGTTACGATCCATCAACTACCAATTAGACAAATGTAGACTGATTTTCTCCACTTCATGGCTGAACTCATTAAAATTTCCATTTGTGGATTCAATGCCCAAAAACAGATCCATGATTACATTTTTTTTCAGTAAATTGAATTATTAGAAGTCATTTAAAATTAGTTCACCTTATCCTAGAACAACAAGCCAGGTAGGTATTTAATAGATCAGCTACCTTTAATAGTGTGTTTCAAGCTGGAATAGAGACACATGAAATGAAATGGGGAACTGACAACATTTTGTTTAAAAATGAGGAAATTTTAACAATGAAAAATCATAAAACTTCGATTCTACTTAAATTATTATACAGGGTGGTCCAAAAGTCTCCCCCCCCCAAACGGTTTGAGATAAATTTATGAAACTTGGGGGATCTCTACCATGCAAAGGGAAGTTTGTTTTCATGCAAATGCCCACAAGGGGCAACCACCCACTTTGCCCCCAGGTCACCCAACTTCAAAATTTCAAATTGGAGTGAATATTTTTAATAGTATATTTGGTTTCTACGGTGAAAAATAATAAACTTTTACTTGTAACTTTTTTTTCTATTTCCAATATTTTGCTCCCTATTGGGGGGCAAATATAGCAAATTAACCCCTCCGATAATACGTTGTAAAATCTAAACGGTTAGAGGTAAATTAATGAATCTTAGGGGATGCGTGTAATGTAAAGGGGGTTTGTTTTCATGCAATCGCGTAGGAAGGGCCACCACCCATTTTGCCCCCAAGCCACCTAAATTTAAAATTTTAACCTAGAGTGTATATTTTTGATAGTAGATTTAGATTCTACGGCAAAAAATAAAAATATTTTACTTATAACTTTTTTCTCTATTTCCAATATTTTGCTCTCTATGGGAGGGCAAAGTTATAAAAATGGTAAATTTCAGTGCCTGGGGGCAAAATAGTAGTTGCCCCTAGTATGCGAGTGGATGAATATGAATACACACTTCCCTTTACATGGTACAGATCCCCCAAGTTCTATTACTTTATTTCTAACCGTTTACTTTTTATATCGATCTAAGTGTTATTTTTTACTATTTCGGAAGGGTTATTTAGCTATCTTTGCCCCCCTATAGGATAGGGGGCAAAATATTGGAGATAGACAAAAAAGTTTCAAGTAAAATTTTATTATTTTTCACCGTAAAATCCAAATATGCTATCAAAAATATACATTCCTATTTGAAATTTTGAAGTTGGGTGGCCTGGGGGCAAAGTGGGTGGTTGCCCCTAGTAGGCGATTGCATGAAAACAAACTTCCCTTTGCATGGTAGAGATCCCCAAAGTTTCATTAATTTATCTCAAACCGTTCAAAAATTAAGAGGGGGGGGGGGGGGAGAGAGAGTTTTGGACAACCCTGTATATCTTTTACTTATAATGTTTGAATTTTGTTTTTTATAAATTGTTTTATAGAATTCTATATATTTGTAGAGTGAAACAAAGTTAAGGATTCTGATACGCAGAAGAAAAAATATGGGAGCAATAGTTCGAATCCCGGCGTCATAGATACATTTTATCAGTCTTATTCATTTCCTCTTCAAAAAATATTAATATTCCTCATTACATTTTCATAATATAAGTATTGTATGCAAAATATTTATTAAAGAGTCTAAAAAAATACAGGAATTCAACTTTCTGCTACAATCAGACTATTTCTACCTCTAAACCACCTCTTATTAGGAATTACGGTCATTAAACTCCCAAAGTTGGTCAATGGTGTAATGGTTTATACGCGATAATATTCTAGGCATGTCTTGACCAACGGTCAATATCCTTGCTACATTCACATTTCACTACAACAAGTGAAAAGCAATGTCAAAACATGTACGTGTCATGTATGTCTTAACCCGAATTATGTATACCCAATTTTTTATTCAAACGAAATTCCCTTTGTCACAATTTTTATTTTATTAATCCATTTTTTTATGCAAGTGTACAGACATTGCGCTTCCGAGCTCTGTATATAAATTTAGTTTAAAGTAAATTACGATTACAGATTACATCCCATCTTTTAACTTAAATGGTATTTTAATGTAAACTAAAATTATATAATCTAGGTTTAAAAACTTAAATGGTATTTTAATGTAAACTAAAATTATATAATCTAGGTTTAAAAACTTAAATGGTATTTTAATGTAAACTAAAATTATATAATCTAGGTTTAAAAACTTAAATGGTATTTTAATGTAAACTAAAATTATATAATCTAGGTTTAAAAACTTAAATGGTATTTTAATGTAAACTAAAATTATATAATCTAGGTTTAAAAACTTAAATGGTATTTTAATGTAAACTAAAATTATATAATCTAGGTTTAAAAACTTAAATGGTATTTTAATGTAAACTAAAATTATATAATCTAGGTTTAAAAACTTAAATGGTATTTTAATGTAAACTAAAATTATATAATCTAGGTTTAAAAACTTAAATGGTATTTTAATGTAAACTAAAATTATATAATCTAGGTTTAAAAACTTAAATGGTATTTTAATGTAAACTAAAATTATATAATCTAGGTTTAAAAACTTAAATGGTATTTTAATGTAAACTAAAATTATATAATCTAGGTTTAAAAACTTAAATGGTATTTTAATGTAAACTAAAATTATATAATCTAGGTTTAAAAACTTAAATGGTATTTTAATGTAAACTAAAATTATATAATCTAGGTTTAAAAACTTAAATGGTATTTTAATGTAAACTAAAATTATATAATCTAGGTTTAAAAACTTAAATGGTATTTTAATGTAAACTAAAATTATATAATCTAGGTTTAAAAACTTAAATGGTATTTTAATGTAAACTAAAATTATATAATCTAGGTTTAAAAACTTAAAATGGTATTTTTTTAACTCACATTTAACTCAGTTTAATGTAAACTAGGATTATCTATGTTCAAACTTAAAATGGTTTTCTTTAAGTTGGATAATACTGAGTTTCGTGTAAATAAAGACTAAGATTAAATCTAGGTTCAAACTTAAAATGGTTTTCTTTAAGTTGGATAATACTGAGTTTCGTGTAAATAAAGACTAAGATTAAATCTAGGTTCAAACTTAAAATGGTATTTTCTAACCGGGTTTAAACTCAGTTTAATGTAAACTAAGATGATACCTAGGTCTAAACATTGTTATACACTAAACTCGCTAAAATCAATTCTTACTGTGATGTAACTTTATTTTACTGAATTGAATTTATACTTTTACTACTTTATTATTGTTTTAGTTGTACGTTATAATGTTATACTAGGCTATCAGTATTTATGTTATTTGTAATTATGATCATGTTATTTGAGTTATTAGTAGTACTTTATCTAACTATTTGTTGTTTGTTTACAAAATCTGGGTTTTTTTATCCCTAAAAATGGTATTCTTTAAGTTGAATAATACTAAGTTTAATGTAAACTAAGATTATGTCTAGGTTTAAAAATATAAAATGTTATTTTACTTTGTTTAAACTCAGTTTAACGTAAATTAAGATTATATCTAAATGTTGAAACTAAAAATGGTGTGCCACTTTATTTTTTATTATTTTTTTATTATTATGACATTTGTACCTCGTGCCCCTGTGTACCAAAATTTAAACATAGTTTTACTAATTCAGAAACTTTCCCGGGCATGCTTCCAACCATTCCCTCTATGTTTTATCGCAATCGGATGAGGTTTAGGCAGGCATAAGAGACAGACAGACAAACATTCATTTTATTTATATATTATATTTCAACAAACAATCTAAAGTTCTTCAAAATTGGATAAGTACTTTAAAAGATAGGCATGAAGTAATTAATAAAAACAAAAAGTAAGTAAAAAGTCCAGTCATGCACCATGACTTAATGAGCGAATTTTCAAAGAGATATGCGTATTATTGGCTTATGATAATATAGGAAAATTTTGGTTTAGAATTTGGATGGGTGAAATAAAAAATTGGTACACGTGGGTACGGGGTACAAAAGTCAAAAAAGTATTTACCCTTCAAGATGCACGTCGTTGGAAAGCTCTTTAAGGCTCTACCGCCCTTTGAGGTTAGGAAAAACAGTAAAATTAAAATTATACTGGTTCTAAGCAAGATATCAAAAATCTAATCACAGGCTTCATTCCTAATTTTAATTCTGCACAATTTGAGCTCTATTTCAACTTCCTATGATAAATAGTACAGGCGCCATTGTACTATTTATCATAGGAAGTTAAAATAGGGCTCAAATTGTGCAGAATTAAAATTAGGAATGAAGCCTGTGATTAGATTTTTGATATCTTGCTTAGAACCAATAACATTTTCAATTTAATGATTTTTCTAACCTCAAAGAGCGGTAGAGACTTAAGAGCACAGTAATTGTTTTTAAGTACATTTTTGTCATATTTTTATGTAAGAAGGGGGTAAAATGGAAAAAAAAAAACAGTTTTTTACCTTTTCTTCCCCTAAATTGTCAAAATTTTACCCCTAAATGAAAAAATTCTTTGTTTGAAATTTTTAAGTGCACCCTAAGGGGAGATATTGTTTGGAGTGACACATACATATATACATATACCATAAAAAAGGTGTTAAATTTCAGGAATCGATTCAGAATGGTCTAAAACTGATTTCCATGGAGAAAAGTTTCAAAAATTCGCATTACAATACCTTAATTTTCTTCGAAAATTCGCTAAAATCATTCTTTGCTTGAAGAAGAGGCGTACCATCCAAATTTGATTAAAATCGGACGATTAGTTTTTAAGATATTTATTTGGTAGTTCGGAAAAATGTTGAACAACAGACCAACAAAAGGACACT
Source organism: Gerris lacustris (assembly GCA_951217055.1). NCBI lineage: Eukaryota > Metazoa > Arthropoda > Insecta > Hemiptera > Gerridae > Gerris > Gerris lacustris. Next base: position 12,002,920 of record OX578277.1, read on the forward strand.
AGACCAAAAGTATTCCCAGCTGTCTAAAACGGATTTATTTATGGAATTATTCAATTCGGAGACGTAAAAAAGAAATGGATCTTAATCATTACAATGTTACCGTCACCTGCGATAAGCTCGGAAGCAAAACTGTTCTTTAATTTGCAATAAAGTGCGATAAATAAATGTACTCTAAGATGAAATTTAGATTTAAACTAAAAATAATATACTCCAACTGTCCAAATTGGTGATTTAAACTATGATTAAATCCAGGTTTAACTTGAGATTAAACCAAAGAGTTTAAGAAAGTAGGAACGTACTCGGAACTTGAGAACTAAGTTCAATCGACTTATCATAAGTTCGAATCCAAGAAAGGTGAGAAGTTTTATTTTGTTGAACTCACACAATCTAATGACTAACACCTAATAATAGGTAGGCATTCTTATCGTCTATTTGATATTTTTTTATTAATTAACTATACACTTTATTTTTATTGTTTATAATTAGTGTTATCTAGTTTTTAAATATCTGTTTTTGTACTGTTATTCTTTCACTAACTGTTCGAATGTATTTTATTCTATTTGATGTATTTATTTAACAATTGTCTTTTGATTGATTAGTATGCCGTGTTTATAGCAATCCTTTAATGAAGGACAGCTCCACTTTGTACTTTTTGTCAATAAAGTGCTTCTCTCTTAAACTAGATCCCTTGAACTCCAGGCTCAATTTGACTCATTAACCATCATGACCAGAGACCTTCAAAATGTAGCATTTATTTTTATGAAATGTGGCACTAAAAAGTGTGGCAATATAGCACTTATTTTGGCCAAATGTTGCATTTATTTTAGCTAATGTGGCATTTATTTTTCAACTCCCCCCCCCCCCTCCCCTTTCCATTGTAAAAGGGATATTAAATCGTGCAACTTGAGTCCTATTAACTACATTATTACAATTTACAGGTATTTACAATACCCTACAATGACCCACATTGAGCAGTGATGAGCTAAAGCTAATGGCTCTTAATCCTTATGGTAGTAACACACTTCGCCACCCGGGTGGCGCCACCTTGTTGATGCCACTTGCGACACCTGTTTTCCGCCACCCGAGTTTTTACTTTTTTCGGGCAGTCGTGAAATGGACCCGGAGGAGATAGCTGTGCATGCATATCATTATTTTGAAATAAGAAGGAAAAAAGGCGTTTTGGAGTTCTTCGAATAATTTCAGACAAAAAGAATATCTACTATAGTTTGATTCATACAGTGTACCTACCCCGTATCAAAGAGGACAGTAACAATTTTTGCCAAATGTCGTGTGAAACTTTCAACGAATTGCTCAGAATATTGAAGAACAGTTAGACCAGTAAAGACACTTATATGAGGGATGCAGTTTGCCCCTGATTTGATTGAAGGAGTGGGGACTAGTGGCAGTGGCTTCTTGGATGGCAACGTCTGACGGGTTCAATTGAAAACAATGGGCTGACCGGGTAGTGCTACTCGGCGTGTGGCGCCACCTCGTGTGGTAGGTTGCATTCTATTCTCATTGGTGATTGGGTAGCACCACTCGAGTGGTGCTACACGAATGACGAAGTGTGTCACTACCCTAAGATAGGAATCCACGTCACTTGGGGAATCCTCAGCACCTTGGAATCCTGCCCTGCAAGGGCGTATCTTACCTGGTTTTATGGGTTGTAGCAGAACCCTTTAGAATATTAGAATATTTCTATTTTTTTCTCAGAGCTTGGCCCAAATAAGGCAAAATGTGGTAAAAAGTGTGGCATTTTACCGAAAATCGGCAAAATGTGGCTTTTTACTGAAAAATAGGCAAAATGTGGCATTTTAGTATGGCACCATGACAAAAAGGCATTTGAACGTCTCTGATCATGACACAAGGATGTTCAATTGAGTGATCTTAATGTAAAATGTTTAGTATGATTGATCTTACCATAAAGATGTTCAATTAATTAATCTTAATTTAAAGATGTTCAATTAATTAATCTTAATGTAAAGATGTTCAATTAATTAATCTTAATGTAAAGATGTTCAATTGATTGATCTTAATGTAAAGATATTCAATTGATTGATCTTAACATAAAGATGTTCAATTAATTAATCTTAATGTAAAGATGTTCAATTAATTAATCTTAATGTAAAGATGTTCAATTGATTGATCTTAATGTAAAGATGTTCAATTGATTGATCTTAATGTAAAGATATTCAATTGATTGATCTTAACATAAAGATGTTCAATTAATTAATCTTAATGTAAAGATGTTCAATTAATTAATCTTAATGTAAAGATGTTCAATTGATTGATCTTAATGTAAAGATATTCAATTGATTGATCTTAACATAAAGATGTTCAATTAATTAATCTTAATGTAAAGATGTTCAATTAATTAATCTTAATATAAAGATGTTCAATTAATTAATCTTAATGTAAAGATGTTCAATTAATTAATCTTAATGTAAAGATGTTCAATTGATTGATCTTAATGTAAAGATATTCAATTGATTGATCTTAATGTAAAGATATTCAATTGATTGATCTTAACATAAAGATGTTCAATTAATTAATCTTAATGTAAAGATGTTCAATTAATTAATCTTAATGTAAAGATGTTCAATTAATTAATCTTAATGTAAAGATGTTCAATTGATTGATCTTAATGTAAAGATATTCAATTGATTGATCTTAACATAAAGATGTTCAATTAATTAATCTTAATGTAAAGATGTTCAATTAATTAATCTTAATGTAAAGATGTTCAATTAATTAATCTTAATGTAAAGATGTTCAATTGATTGATCTTAATGTAAAGATATTCAATTGATTGATCTTAACATAAAGATGTTCAATTAATTAATCTTAATGTAAAGATATTCAATTAATTAATCTTAATGTAAAGATGTTCAATTGATTGATCTTAATGTAAAGATATTCAATTGATTGATCTTAATGTAAAGATATTCAATTGATTGATCTTAATGTAAAGATATTCAATTGATTGATCTTAATGTAAAGATATTCAATTAATTAATCTTAATGTAAAGATGTTCAATTGATTAATCTTAATGTAAAGATGTTCAATTAATTAATCTTAATGTAAAGATGTTCAATTAATTAATCTTAATGTAAAGATGTTCAATTAATTAATCTTAATGTAAAGATGTTCAATTAATTAATCTTAATGTAAAGATGTTCAATTAATTAATCTTAATGTAAAGATGTTCAATTAATTAATCTTAATGTAAAGATGTTCAATTGATTGATCTTAATGTAAAGATATTCAATTAATTGATCTTAATGTAAAGATATTCAATTGATTGATCTTAATGTAAAGATATTCAATTAATTAATCTTAATGTAAAGATGTTCAATTGATTAATCTTAATGTAAAGATGTTCAATTAATTAATCTTAATGTAAAGATGTTCAATTAATTAATCTTAATGTAAAGATGTTCAATTAATTAATCTTAATGTAAAGATGTTCAATTGATTGATCTTAATGTAAAGATATTCAATTGATTGATCTTAACATAAAGATGTTCAATTAATTAATCTTAATGTAAAGATATTCAATTAATTAATCTTAATGTAAAGATGTTCAATTGATTGATCTTAATGTAAAGATATTCAATTGATTGATCTTAATGTAAAGATATTCAATTGATTGATCTTAACATAAAGATGTTCAATTAATTAATCTTAATGTAAAGATGTTCAATTAATTAATCTTAATGTAAAGATGTTCAATTAATTAATCTTAATGTAAAGATGTTCAATTAATTAATCTTAATGTAAAGATGTTCAATTGATTGATCTTAATGTAAAGATATTCAATTGGTTGATCTTAACATAAAGATGTTCAATTAATTAATCTTAATGTAAAGATGTTCAATTAATTAATCTTAATGTAAAGATGTTCAATTAATTATTCTTAATGTAAAGATGTTCAATTAATTAATCTTAATGTAAAGATGTTCAATTGATTGATCTTAATGTAAAGATATTCAATTGATTGATCTTAATGTAAAGATATTCAATTGATTGATCTTAATGTAAAGATGTTCAATTAATTAATCTTAATGTAAAGATGTTCAATTGATTGATCTTAATGTAAAGATATTCAATTGATTGATCTTAATGTAAAGATATTCAATTAATTAATCTTAATGTAAAGATGTTCAATTGATTGATCTTAATGTAAAGATATTCAATTGATTGATCTTAACATAAAGATGTTCAATTAATTAATCTTAATGTAAAGATATTCAATTAATTAATCTTAATGTAAAGATGTTCAATTGATTGATCTTAATGTAAAGATATTCAATTGATTGATCTTAATGTAAAGATATTCAATTGATTGATCTTAACATAAAGATGTTCAATTAATTAATCTTAATGTAAAGATGTTCAATTAATTAATCTTAATGTAAAGATGTTCAATTAATTAATCTTAATGTAAAGATGTTCAATTAATTAATCTTAATGTAAAGATGTTCAATTGATTGATCTTAATGTAAAGATATTCAATTGATTGATCTTAACATAAAGATGTTCAATTAATTAATCTTAATGTAAAGATGTTCAATTAATTAATCTTAATGTAAAGATGTTCAATTAATTAATCTTAATGTAAAGATGTTCAATTAATTAATCTTAATGTAAAGATGTTCAATTGATTGATCTTAATGTAAAGATATTCAATTGATTGATCTTAACATAAAGATGTTCAATTAATTAATCTTAATGTAAAGATATTCAATTAATTAATCTTAATGTAAAGATGTTCAATTGATTGATCTTAATGTAAAGATATTCAATTGATTGATCTTAATGTAAAGATATTCAATTGATTGATCTTAACATAAAGATGTTCAATTAATTAATCTTAATGTAAAGATGTTCAATTAATTAATCTTAATGTAAAGATGTTCAATTAATTAATCTTAATGTAAAGATGTTCAATTAATTAATCTTAATGTAAAGATGTTCAATTAATTAATCTTAATGTAAAGATGTTCAATTAATTAATCTTAATGTAAAGATGTTCAATTAATTAATCTTAATGTAAAGATGTTCAATTGATTGATCTTAATGTAAAGATATTCAATTGATTGATCTTAACATAAAGATGTTCAATTAATTAATCTTAATGTAAAGATATTCAATTAATTAATCTTAACATAAAGATATTCAATTGATTGATCTTAACATAAAGATGTTCAGTTAATTAATCTTAATGTAAAGATGTTCAATTAATTAATCTTAATGTAAAGATGTTCAATTAATTAATCTTAATGTAAAGATGTTCAATTAATTAATCTTAATGTAAAGATGTTCAATTAATTAATCTTAATGTAAAGATGTTCAATTGATTGATCTTAATGTAAAGATATTTAATTGATTGATCTTAACATAAAGATGTTCAATTAATTAATCTTAATGTAAAGATGTTCAATTGATTGATCTTAATGTAAAGATATTCAATTGATTGATCTTAACATAAAGATGTTCAATTAATTAATCTTAATGTAAAGATATTCAATTGATTGATCTTAACATAAAGATGTTCAATTAATTAATCTTAATGTAAAGATGTTCAATTGATTGATCTTAATGTAAAGATATTTAATATGACTGCTCTTTGTGTAAAGATATTTAATATGATTGATTGTAATGTAAAGATGCTTAATATTATTGATCTTAATATAAAGATGTTCAATTGATTGATCTTAATTTATAGATGTTTAATATGACTGCTCTTTTTGTAAAGATGTTTAATGTGATTGATCTCAGTATAAAGATGTTTAATAAGATTGTTCTTAGTGTAAAGATGTTTAATATGATTGTTCTTAGTGTAAAGATGTTTAATATCATTGATCTTAGTGTAAAGATATTTAATATGATTGTTTTTTATGTAATGATGTTTAATATGATTGATCTTAGTGTAAAGATGTTTAATAAGATTAATCTTAGTGTAAAGATGTTTAGTATGATTGATCTTAATATAAAGATGTGAAATATGATTGATCTTAGTGTAAAGATTTTTAATATGATTGCTTTTTGTGTTAAGATGTTAAACATATATGTCTGATATTTGTGTAATGTGTAAAGTAACTGCAACACCTCCGCCCTGCACTTGCGCTAATATATTGCATTAATCAGGGTGTAATAAATAAATTATGATACTAATCATTATATTAATTACAGAATAATATAATTAATAAAATATTACAGCTTACCTTCCTCATTAAATAATATATAATCCAATATTAATTGTTATTAAGTCCAAATAAACAAACAAATTAAAATAAAAAAAATTATATAATTAATTACTAATAAATGTTACTCAATATTTATATTAATAACAATTATAATAACGAAAATATTTTTTCTTTAAGCAATTTAGAATTTAATTTTAAGAAAATAAATATTAGGTTTGTAGCATAGTTTAATTTTTTGTTCGAAAGCAGAGAATTTGTTTTTTTGTATCAATTTAGAAAATAGTTTGTTTACGTTTTTTATTTTTAAAAAATGTAGAAAGAACCGATGCGTATTAGATAAAGGAGTGAACGCTACTGATTTAATACATCGGTTCAAAGTTTGGTGGGAGGTAGTTAGAGAACCTGACGTTTCGTAATAAGGAAGAGTCCCCTCCAGGTGTTTCACTAACAGGTATTGAATGCAGTGTGGGATAGTACAGGTTTTTAATACATGAGTTTCTAACTAACTATAGACCTGTGTAACCTATGCAATAGAATGTGTCGAAGTCATCAAATGCTGCGTACTTTGAAAAATATTAACACATGGACATATGGTTATTATCAAGTGGAGCAATTTCAAAATTATATTATGTAAAAGAGAAGTATATAATAGCTCATTGACTGAGAAGAGAAATAGTTCAGAGTTGCAGTTGAGACAGAGGTTTAAATCTGTCTTTAGTAATTTTAATGTACAAAGCTAACTTTCAATTAAAAATAGTCATCTTCAGTACCGGTGAGAAGAGATCAAGTGTGAAAGAGAAACAGTCAGTGTAGGAGTTGAGACAGAGGTTTAAATCTCCTGTCTTTAGTAAGTTTATTGTACAAAGCTAACTTTCAACTACAAATAGTCATCTTCAGTCCCGGTGAGAAGAGATCAAGTGTGAAAGAGAAACAGTCAGCGTAGGAGTTGAGACAGAGGTTTAAATCTCCTGTCTTTAGTAAGTTTATTGTACAAAGCTAACTTTAAACTACAACTAGTCATCTTCAGTACCGGTGAGAAGAGATCAAGTGTGAAAGAGAAACAGTCAGTGTAGGAGTTGAGACAGAGGTTTAAATCTCCTGTCTTTAGTAAGTTTATTGTACAAAGCTAACTTTCAACTACAAATAGTCATCTTCAGTACCGGTGAGAAGAGATCAAGTGTGAAAGAGAAACAGTCAGTGTAGGAGTTGAGACAGAGGTTTAAATCTGACTTACTCAGTAAAAAATAGAGAAAGTTAAAGTCCCTGACAGTCCAGGAGAGAGTGTGCAAAAAAGTATCTGACTAACATTAGGCTAGAATTTTGTGTATAAGTAAATGTTTTGGTGGCTTTTAAGAATATGTGGTCGGCTAAGTTCGACTGCGGGACGTTGAAATAAACAAACCCAGCGGAGAGCGGCCATGTCCCGCCCTTTATGGGTAACGATATGTGATTTTCATAATTCTGAGTACGATATTAGTTAGTAGACAAAAAAATCTGATGAAAAGTTAGCTCGTCAAATATTACACTCCTAATGAAAGAGGTCACCTATTAAGTGACAAACTATCATCAACTTGATTTTTGTCTAATAATTATGTTAGTTCTCTGGATCATGAAAATTGCATTGTCCACCAAAAAGAGCGGGACATGGCCGCTCTCCACTGGTTTTGTGTTATTGAAGTGCCTATTCCTATTCCAAGATGATAAGTCCCGCAGATGAACTTAGCCGACCACATATTCTTAAAAGCCACCAAAACATTTACTTATACACTCTAGCTTCTAGCTTGATGTTAGTCAGACACTTTTGTGCACGCTATCTCCTGGACTAAGAGAGGTGTGACATGTTCCACACTAATGATCACATATATAGATGTGTAAAGTGACTGACACCTCCATCCTTTAATGATTTAGTACTATTCTCCCTGGAAACCAAAGTCAATACACTTATCCACTATCCACACTGATAATTACATAGATATTGATCTTTCTTTAGACAAATACATAGACTGATTTCTCTTTAGTAGATCATGTTTTTTAGTATGATACATTACAAGGAAGATAAAGACGAAACTTGACTTATAGAATAACAATGAAAATTCAATAAGTGAAAAAGTTTTAAGATGTGTTGGGAGAGGAAAGTTAAAAGTTAGCAAGTCGAAAGTTTTCAAATTAATCCTGTTTTTCTTTATCGTTTTATTTGATTCTTTACCAAACTTGACAGACACTTATATTGATTTCTTTCTCTGCCAAGATAATAACAGTCATCTTCTTTAGTAAAAGACCTGCATTAGAATATTAGAACTGAATTTTTATCAAAACAACAAAATTGTCTACCAACTATTTGGGTATAACTATCGCATACATAAATTGTAGTTATCAGGAATCTAAGGGTCTTAAAAATGTAAGGATCCGTGGTTCAATTCCTAGAGTTAGAATTATAATTTTATCTACAGTTGACCGATAATGTGGTTGTTATCGCACTCAAAATACTACGCAAAACAGCTGATTCCTGCACTTAATACATTACCGCTCTCCAGTGTTCCGACTTACGAACATAAAGAACTTAAATCTAAACAAAGATTAAATAATCCAAATTATAATTATAATAACAATGATAACTAATGATTTTTTTTTTTAACTAACTACATGATTTAAACACTATATATATCAAATATAAAAATGGTAAAATGTATAAAAGTAAAGATAGACAATCTAAAAAAAAAAGAATCAAATGTGATGAGTAAGTGTTACGATGAAAAATGAAAAATAATAACAGCGCTTGGTCAGGTTTGCTAATCAGGCAAAAAAAGGCAACACTGGCTATAAACAGAACAGCTGGTTTAGTTGATATTGTAAAACCTTTTACATGCGTTGATGAATGATGAACACTCAATTATTTTATTTTTTATTTACCGATTAATAACTAACAGTAGGAAAAAACTCGAGAAACCTTTCCGCCCTCACCAGCGGCTCGTGCGTAAATATTTCTCTCGAGTGCAGCAAAGTGCCACATTGCGCACTAGTTGCACAAATAACTATTATCCGTCTTACTCCTTTATTCTTTCAAAAAGCAAGGATACGTGTTTTAAGTCCCGACGATGGGCATATTTTTATCAGCCTTTTTACATTCTATTAAAAAATCAAGGATCCGTGGTTCGATTCCCGGTGCTGAGTATATATTTTTATCCGTATTTCTACTTTCCATTTTTAGAAAATTCAAGCATACATGGTTCAATTCCAGGTGCTGATATATATATTTTAATCCCTCTTTGTCCTTTCTTCTGTACGAAAGCAAGGGTCCGTGGTTCGATTCCTAGCTTTAGGATTATAATTTTATCTACCTTTCTCGTTTCTTCTTTAAAAATGCAAGGATTTGTGGTTTGATTCCCGGTGTTGAGCACATATTTTTATCCGTCATTCTCTTTTCTTCTTTAAAAATGCAAGGATTCGTGGTTCAATTCCCAGCGTTAAGCATATATTTTTATCTGTCATTCTACTTTATTTATAAGAATTCAAGGATCCATGGTTCGATTCCTGACGTAACGATTATTATTTTATCCCTTTTCCTTCATTCTTCTGTAAAAAAGCAAGGGACCGTGGTTCGATTCCTAGCGTTAGGATTATAATTTTATCCACCTTTCTCGTTTCTAAATTAAAAATGCTAGGATCCTATGGTTCCCGGCGTTGGGCACAGGGCCGTTCCTAGGGGGGGTCAACCGGGTCAAGCTGACCCGGGCGCCACGTCTAGGGGGCGCTGCCAGGCCCCCTTCTTAACTACTAGGTGAATTTGGCAATAAGGGGGAGAGGGCGCCAAAGATGCCTTTGACCCGGGCGCCTATACCCCTAGGGACGGCCCTGGTTGGGCATATTTTTTATCCGTCATTCTCTTTTCTTCTTTAAAAATGCAAGTATTCGTGGTTCGATTCCCAATGTTAGATATATATTTTTATCCGTTTTTCTACATTATTTATAATAAATCAAGGATCCATGGTTCAATTCCCAACGTAACGATTATTATTTTATCCCTTTTCCTCCATTCTTCTGTAAGAAAGCAAAGATCCTCGATTCGATTCCTAGCGTTAAGCTTATATTTTTATCTGTAATTTCTCTTTAAATATATTGAAAGGCTGAAAGCTGTATTTATAAATGAAGATGAACATTATACAATAACAACAGTTGTATTATGTTCAGCTTGAAAGAACAATGATAATAATATAGAGAATAATAAATATAAAAACTTTCTCTTTATAGTAAAAAAAAAACTATTCCCGATGAGTTTTTTTTTTATAATAGGTACATTCGTTATTAACATCCGTAACTCAAGAAACGGAACATGCGAAGGACCTTGGACATAACCTCGTACGTTTTTTAAACGAATATAATTATTATCAATAATATTAATGTTTAAAAAGAGTAATACTTGAGTGAAAAACAACAACAACAAAACAAAACAATAAAAAAGTTGAATGAACTTCAAAAGAAAGAATAGGCATTATGTATTCTAGAACCTGTTTATGTAATAGGTATACTAACAACTAACTTTCTTACTATATCATGTGAATGTCGTATACGATATAGAGAGAAAGCGTTGTAAAGGCGCGAAAATTCAAAATGAGAAATTGAATGATTTACACGTTTAAAGGTACCTTGAGCCCAATTTTTGGTTTCTAAAAAATCTCATTTAGTCGTTCTGTTGTCTTAAGACTGCGTGTAAGTCTATGAAGACGCGTGGATCCTAAAGTACTGGACCGATTTCAATGGAATTTGGCATACAGGTTAAATACGAATCTATAACGATAATGATTAATAGTTTTCCCGGGATAAAATCTAGTTCCCGACATAATGATCGAAAACAAAAAGTCCCGTCATAAACCATGACTTATTGAGTGAATTTTAAAATAAATCTGCGTATTATTGGCTTATGATAATATAGGAAAATTTTGGTTTATAATTTAGATGAGTGATAAAAATAATTGGTACACAGGATAGGTACGGGCTACAAAAATAAAAATTGTATTTACCCTTTAAGATGCATGTCGTTGGAAAGCTCTTTAAGAGTACAGTAATTGTTTTTATGTACACTTTTGTCATATTTTCATACAAGAGGGGGGTAAAATGGAAAAACACGTTTTTATGCTATTTTTAACCCTAAATTGTCAAAATTTGACCCCTAAATGAACTCTGGCCAACGAGCTCATCCTTTTTTTTGACATCATTAACATTTTTAATTTTTTTTATTTATTTTTTAAGTGCATCCTAGCGTGAGATATCGTTTAGAGTGACACATCGTTGACATATCGTTTAAAAAAAGTGTTAAATTTCAGGAATCGATTAAGAATGGTATAAAACGGGAAATTTTCAAAAATATCCATAACAAAAATTTTAAAGCCAAAGCAATAGCTTAATTTTCTTTAAAAATTCGCTAAAAGGAAACCACCACCTGTTTAAGACATTTGAAATATGTTTAAAAATAAATTAAATTACAGGATCAATATCTGTTTGAGAAAGCTTTGTAAAAATTATGGGACCGATTTAATATATATATTACCTTTAAATTAATAAGAATTGAGTCAACTAAGCGAGTCTTAAGATATCTATAGCCTTTAAATTAATCAGAATTGAGTTAACTAAGCGAGTCTTAAGATATCTATAGCCTTTAAATTAATAAGAATTGAGTTAACTAAGCGAGTCTTATGATATCTATAGCCTTTAAATTAATAAGAATTGAGTTAACCAAACGAGTCTTATATAGTCTTAAGATATCTATAGCCTTTAAATTAATAAGAATTGAGTTAACTAAGCGAGTCTTATGATATCTATAGCCTTTAAACTAATAAGAATTGAGTTAACCAAGCGAGTCTTATTAGTCTTAAGATATCTATAGCCTTTAAACTAATAAGAATTGAGTTAACCAAGCGAGTCTTATTAGTCTTAAGATATCTATAGCCTTTAAATTAATAAGAATTGAGTTAACCAAACGAGTCTTATATAGTCTTAAGATATCTATAGCCTTTAAATTAATAAGAATTGAGTTAACTAAGCGAGTCTTAAGATATCTATAGCCTTTAAACTAATAAGAATTGAGTTAACCAAGCGAGTCTTATTAGTCTTAAGATATCTATAGCCTTTAAACTAATAAGAATTGAGTTAACCAAGCGAGTCTTATTAGTCTTAAGATATCTATAGCCTTTAAATTAATAAGAATTGAGTTAACCAAGCGAGTCTTATTAGTCTTAAGATATCTATAGCCTTTAAATGAGTAAACATTGAGGCTACTAAGCGTGCCAGGGAGCCTTAAGATATCTATAGACTTTAAATAAATAAGAATTGAGTCAAATAAGCGAGCCTATTATATTCTAAAACATTTAAATAATTAAGAAATGAGTAAACTAAAAGAGCCTTAAGATATCTATATCCTTTAAACAAGTAAAAATAGAGTCAACTAAGCGAGCCAGGAAGCCATTATATATCTATAGCCTTTAAATGATAAAAATTGAGTCAACTAAGCGAGCCAGGAAGCCATTATATATCTATAGCCTTTAAATGATAAAAATTGAGTAAACTAAGCGAGCCAGGAAGCCATTATATATCTATAGCCTTTAATTTAATAATAATTGAGTCAAATAAGCGAGCCAGGAAGCCATTATATATCTATAGCCTTTAATTTAATAATAATTGAGTCAAATAAGCGAGCCAGGAAGCCATTATATATCTATAGCCTTTAAATTAATAATAATTGAGTCAAATAAGCGAGCCAGGGAGCCATTATATATCTATAGCCTTTAAATGATAAACATTGAGTCAACTAAGCGAGTCTTAAGATATTTATATGCATTAAATGAGTAAAAATTGAGTCAACTAAGCGAGCCAGGGAGCCATTATATATATATAACCTTTAAATGATAATAATTGAGTCAACTAAGCAAGTCTTAAGATATCTATATCATTTAAATGAGTAAAAATTGAGTCAACTAAGTGAGCCAGGGAGCCTTAGGGTATCTATAGACTTTAAATTAATAATAATTGAGTCAACTAAGCGTGTCTTGATATCTATATCCTTTAAATGGGGAAAAAATTGAGTCAACTAAGCGAGCCTGTATATTGTATATATCTAAAACCTTAAAATTATTAAGTTAACTAAAATAGCCTTAAGATATATATTTATCTATAAACTTTAAATTTAAAAGTATTGATAAAACTGAATATCCAAGTATTTATCCTTCACAGAAATATATATGAAGTTAACGAAGTGAGGCTAAATATAATTTTTACCTTTGCATTAATATATTAATTATAATTTGGAGCGAACTAAGCTAGCGTTAAGATTTTTTATTAGAATAACATCAATATGTATTGATCTAAAGGTTATATTGACTCAACAAAGTCCTAAGGTATCTTAAACCTTAATACAATATAATATTGCCCCTAATAAATATTAACAAATAATAATGAGTAAATTAAGTGAGAATTTAATATATATTGAGCAAATATGAAGTCTTAATTTCATTCTGTTTGAATTTTAGCGAACTAAGACTTCGTTCGCTGAAAGTATATCGGGCATGACCTTGCAAGTCCTATAAGCAAATATTGAACTTAATGCTTTAGACAGTGTAGCTCTAGATTACATTTAAGATTATACGAACTAAAATATATATCTCCGACTATGTATATATATTTACTTTAAAATTGAATGTTTAGTTAATAAAACAAGCACTATAATAGCGCTAGTAGTTTTTAAGTTCTTAAACCATATGTTTCTTAAAAAAAAAAACACACAAGTTAAGAAAGGGGTCGGTCGGTTGAGGTATTAACACACCCACGCAACATTGCCCTGTAACAATGAAGTATAGATTTTCATAGATGTCGCTAGTGTAGGTTTGAAAAGAGGGGGTAGTAACCACCCTGAGGAGAGTGCACTCTGGTGGGAGCTGAGAGAAGTACAGTAAAAAGCATTCGGGAGTCTACTACCCTACAAGTAGCATTTCAACCCCTATTTACAGGTTTCTTTTTCCAACATAACCCTTATTACAAAATCAACCCTCATTTAATTTATTTAATAAAAATCCCAACCCTTTATTATATTTCATCCCTTAAATCTCATTAATTTTACCTTTAAAACCCTTTTAAACCTTTACCTAAATAAACCTAATTTATTTAAAGAAAATAAATATATATATTTTTCACCAATAAACACGCCCCCTTGTTCGGGAAATATAAATTCGGTCAAAAGCCGGTGGTGCCACACCCCCTTTTTCTTTAAATTCTTCCCGACAAACAAATAAATCTTTACCTAATTCTTATTTGCATTCAATAAATCTTTTAAATAAAATATAATAATAATAAAATCAAAAAAATAATTATAAATAAAATTTAAGTAAATTTCAAAGAAGAAATCAATCTACAAGTTCAAAGGATAAATAAATAAGGTATGTAATTTATATTTACTTAATTATTTATTAAATCTAGATTTACTAAATATTTATTAATTCTAGATTTTATTTAATTAATACAATCTAGAATTTATTAAATATAGAATTTAGGATTATAAATTTTTATAGAGACAATAAATCAATTATATTATAAAATTATTTATAAGATAATAATAAATAAATTTAAACAACGTAAATATTAATTAATGATTGGTTAATTTTTGCACTATTTGTACACGCTTTTAATAAAATTCTCGTTTTTCTGATTTAAACATTTTGCAATCAATGTTTAACCCAGTTTCTGACCTAGAGAGTTAAAACTTCAAAGTTTCTGTATTTTATGACAAAGATATTAATAATTTCTAAGTGTGTGTTTTTATAAATAAAATAATAAATAATTTATATAGATTATAAATTATTACTTAGATTATTACTTAGTTTTTATTGGAAATTAAAAATAAAATTGCAAAATAGGTACGTTAAAATAGCTATAAACTGTAGTGATCATTATATATAATTTACAATAAATAAATTATTTTAAGAATTAATTTTTATCTACACACTTTAAATAATATAAATAAATTTATTTTTTTCATTTTATTTAATTATTATATGAATAGAGATGCTGAATTTAAATCTCAAAAAATCTTTTTTATTTAATTTGATTTATTACTAATCCTTTTATATAAATATTTTTTATGAACAAATAATGTGACCCTAGTGGGAATTGAAAGGTAGTTGTTTTCATGAAACTGTTATTTATTTGGGGTCACATTTAAGTATATAAACCTAATAATTGACATACGCACTGGATAGATATTACTTTACTTAGCAGCTACCCATATTTATATGGTTATGCTGGGTCAACACCGAGGTGTAAGACTCTTTGCCGGAGACAGGATTCGAACCCGGGTCTCCTGCGTGAGAAGCTCTGTTGATTGCTCAAGGAGACTCAAAAAATGTATACTGATATATAAATTTTAATGAAGTTGTGTGGTATGAAATTGGTGTACAGAATAGATATTATTTATAAACATTTTTGCTTCCGAGCTTACCGAACGTAACGGAAGCTATGTGATCGGTCTGAAAAACGAAAATATATTAAGTCTCCGATTTAAAAAATTCTAAGTCAGAAATCCGTTTCAGACACCGTAGTGTACATTTTTGGTTCCGATTCTGCCACTCCCTGTCGCTAAATTTTTGCGAGTTAACATAATATATACTAAAAACTACACGTCCGATTTGAATGAAATTTGTATGGTGTATGGTAGGTCATAATTAGCCCATTGTTGGTCCCATATAAGTTTCAACCTTCTGCGCCCATTTATTTCTCTTAAACATGCACAGAAACATGCATTTACGTATATACACCTATATCTTCAAACTTAATATCTGATTTTTTATGAAATTTGGATGGTTTTTCGAAAGTAGATAGCCCCAGATTAAATTTCAACATTTTGCGCTCTAATTTTTTTGCTAAACTGATACTTTAATTCATGTAAATAGACTGCCAGTTGGTGTGGCACATAGCTTCCTCGCATCCTTTCACATATACATTATTGATTTTATACTTTTACAAGCCATTATGGTATAATTTGTTTAAATTTTTTTTTTTTTTTTTTTTTTTTTTAATCTGTCAGAATTGTTTTGATTTTTTACATGAATTAAAGTACCAATTAAGCAAAAGTTAAAGAGCGCAGACGGTTCAAATTAATCTGGGACTATCTGCGGGTTACTTTCGATAAACTATAAAAGTTTCATATACAAATCAGATAAGTACTTTAGAAGCTATAGGTGTAAATTAATATATGTTTGTGCGCATGTGGAAGAGAAATAAATGAGCGTAGAAAGTTGAAACTTATATGGGGCCAACAATGGGCTACCACCCAAATTTCATTAAAATTGGACCTGTAGTTTTTAAGATACGTTGGTTCGAAAAATTGAACGACAGACCGATTGACGGACAGACACGAAACCAAAAATGATCCCTGATGTCTGAAACGGATTTCTGTCTTGGAATTTTTGAAATCGGAGACATAAAAATGTTTCGTTCTTCAGAACGATCACATAGCTTCCGTTACCTTCGGTAAGCTCGGAAGCAAAATCAAAACAATTTTGACAAATTAAAAGAAACGGGGGAAACAAACAAATTAGACAATAATAAAACCATAAAATCAATAAAGTACGTGATAGGATACGAGAAAGCTATGTGCCACATCAATTGACAGACTATTTTACAATGTTAAACTAAATAACTTTTTACATTAAGGTGAGAAAACGAAAATCCATCAAGCGAATTAGAGAACGGAAATTATAGAATAACTCAACTGTATAAAAGATAAGAAAGTTTCCGCAAGAAATATTATCAAGCTAAAATAGAACTAAAGGAATATCACAAGGTTTTCAACTTATACAAAACATATCTTTGGAAAGAGCAGGACATTTTAAAGAGCACATTTTGTCTGCTATGAAGAAATGAAAGATATTAAACCTCTTAGTGCTGAGGGAGCTTAGTGAATATAAAAGTGGTTCAAACATTGGAGACAGCAGGTGCTGCTAAAAGCGGGTTGCGAGAGAAAAGTGAACTAATTTGACAGTTTCTTTGATGCACACTAAGTGCTTAGAAGAGATAGTGGAAGCATTGTAGATAAAAATAGTATATTTAAGAAATAGTCTGCTAATTTGCTTCCTCGCATAGTGGCACATAGTTTCCTTGGATAGTGGCACATAGTTTCCTTGGATAGTGGCACATAGCTTCCTCGCATAGTTGCACATAGCTTCCTCGCATAGTTGCACATAGCTTCCTCGCATAGTTGCACATAGCTTCCTCGCATAGTTGCACATAGCTTCCTCGCATAGTTGCACATAGCTTCCTCGCATAGTTGCACATAGCTTCCTCGCATAGTGGCACATAGCTTCCTCGCATAGTTGCACATAGCTTCCTCGCATAGTTGCACATAGCTTCCTCGCATAGTTGCACATAGCTTCCTCGCATAGTGGCACATAGCTTCCTCGCATAGTGGCACATAGCTTCCTCGCATAGTTGCACATAGCTTCCTCGCATAGTGGCACATAGCTTCCTCGCATAGTTGCACATAGCTTCCTCGCATAGTGGCACATAGCTTCCTTGCTTCGAATACTTCAATAATTTTATTTTGCAACCCATTATTTTATTGTCAAATTTATGTAATTTTCCTCCCAGTCTTTTAAATCTTTCAATTTTTTTTTTTTTTTTTTTTTTTTTTACATGAATTAAATTGTCAATTTAGCAATCTATCAAGGGCTATCTGCGGGTTACTTACGACAAACCATCCAAATTTCAAACAAATATATACGTAAATAAATGTATGTTTGTGCGCATTGGAAGAGAATTAAATTGGCGCAGAGGTTTTTAACATATATGGGACCAACAATGGGCTCATTATGATCTACCATCCAAATTTCATTAAAATTGGACTTGTAGTTTTAAGATAATTATGTTGGTTCGCAACAATTGAGAGACAGACAGATAAGAGTATCTAAAATATTCCCTGATGTCTGAAACGGATTTCTGTCTTGGAATTTTTGGAAATCGGAGACAATAAATGTTCTTTCTTCATAAAGATCACATAACTTCCGTTAACTTTGATAAGTTCAGAAGCAAAAATTAGATCACGCGTTTATATAGATTGTAGTAGAAAAGGAGAAAATACCTATTTAAATCAGGTACATTCCATTATTTTTAGAGACCCTAATAATAATATACTGCGATCACGCATAGACATTATGCAGTTCTGTGGCCGTTAAATAGTTATTTATGTAACCAAGCAGCAAAATGTAAATTTGCTGACGAGTGATAAAGTTAGCCTCAGAGCCGGAGGCGAGGAGAAGCTATGAAATTAATGGTAATTTACCCAATTGACTGACGAGGCATGTTACTCTCTAATATACCCTGCTAAAATACCGCTATTATTGCTAAAATATCATGTTATTATATTTATTAAGTAATATAAATAAATTGTAAAAAAAAAAAAAAAATCAAATAAGAAACTATGCAATAATAACAATAAGTAAATAGTAAATTGAATCTATAACAACAAATAAATGAATTATCAACAAAATACAAAACATGCATTTAAAGCAAAAAAACTTTCATAAAAAAATTAAACGATTTATTTATTTTATACTAAGAAATAACAAAAACCATTTAAAATATCTTGCAAAAATTTTAATAAATTAATAAAAGAAGTGTTTAGGATAAATCAAGAAAAGTTGCTGGTCTAATCTAAAATGGCTTCAATAATTTGCATTTTTACTTAAAGCTGCAGTTATTCCACTGATTTTTTTTTTTTTTTTTTTTTTTTAATTGAAGACCTACAATTCTTTGAACTTATTAACCACGATTATTAAATATAAAAATTATTTTACTTATTAACCTATAATATATAATAATATACCTATAATATATAATAACATACTCGTAGGGGAGAAAAAAAATTATTGGGAACATAAAAGTTTACAAAACCCATAGCTAGAGGATCAAAATAACATATAAACTGTTATTGCCAACATCATAACAGTAAAAATTTTACTGCCCTAAGCTAATGTGTTTCCTGATTTTATTGTCTATAGATAGTCTATAGGAGGTAAAATTTCATTTCCCTACCCAAAATCAGTTCAATAATGCGTTATTTTATAGCTGTAAGTTTATAGTAAACAAAACTTCTGAATGAATTATTGAGTATAAAACAATTAAACTATTTATTTATATCTTTACTAAGAATATATTATGCAAAACATTTAATAAATTAAGGAAAGAAGTAATTAAGAGAAATCAAGAAAAGCTGCTTCTGCTGTATTAATCTAGAAAGACTAATAAAATGAATGTTCATTTGAAGCTGCAGGGTTGCCAGTTACTCCATAGAATTTTTTCTTTTTAATTGAAGACCTACTATTTTTTCAACTTATTATACATATAGGAATAATAAATCTAAGCAAATTATTAGTTAAATAAAAAGGATATTAATTAATTGTTGATTGATAATACTATTTCCCGAAGCTTATACGCCCCCCCGGTGGAGGTAGGAGAGCGGTTTTCGGGGGCCAGGTGTGTTCCGGTCCCAAACGGTCGGGGACCGCGTGAAAACCGCCTCCGGTGACCCGTTTCCCGGTTACGGGCGAAGATATCGCCCGTTTTCCCGGCGGGGTCCAGGGGGCGCGGACACCCGAAAAAAAATATTCCGACCCCGCGGCGTCGTGGGGCGCATTAGGGGCGACGACTTTTAGAGGAAACTTTTTTCCCCCCGGCGTACGGGGGGGGCGCTAAAATTCGAAAACACCCGATTTCGGGGCCTTTTTCGGACCCGTGTATCTTTTTCCCTATTCACTTTAAAAAAAAAACAAAAAACTATTTTTTCCTAAATTTAGAGGCCTACAAAAAAGGTCTTTTGGGTCGGACCGCTGCGGTCGACCGTATCCGAGTTATGCGGAAAAAACAGTTTTTCGCGGTCGCGCGAAATTTTCGAAAAATCGCGGCGCGGCAACCGCGCACGCTGAATTTTTTTCCACCTGATACATTTTAGGGGGGTACCCGCAGATTGTAAAAATACCCCCCGCAGATTTTCCCTAATTTCCGTTTGGCGTCGGGAACTCCCCCCGTTTTACCGCAGAACGGAAAATGCGAAAAAAGAAATTTCGTCATTTTTTTTCTCCGCGAGTAAAAGTCGGGGAAATACCGTTTGAAGGGCGTCCGGTAGGTTTCCCCGGTAGCTTTAAGGAAAAAAATACCGAGGGGCGGTCGGAGGCGAGGGGCGGCGGCGGGGGCGGACCGCGTACCGCCGACGGGCCGATTTTCGTGTTTTTTGGGCCGACCCCGCGAACTTCAAACTCTGCACCCCCCTCTTCAACTTGAGAATTTCCCGACGGGACTCGCAGGGTAGTTTCAGAACGTAGTGGACTACGAGAAACCGTCTTTCTTTTTTCTTAGCTCACGACATTTTTCCCGTGGGGGGGGGCGAAAACCAAAATTTCGGGAAATTTCATCCGAAAAAACGACCTTGCCGACTTCAAGCTCTGGACCCCCCTCTTTAACTTGAGAATTTCCCGACGGGACTCGCAGGGAAGTTTCGGCGCATAGTTGTCTACGAGAACCGGTTTTTTTGTTCTCTTAACTCCGACGGTTCTCTTCCTGGAGGGGGAAATGTAAAAAAAATCGGAATTTCGTTCCCCGCTTTTTTTAACTTTGGGGCCCCCCTAGCCACCCTTAAAATGCGATTAGGCCAACGAAACTTATGGGGCGTCTGACCCCATCTGTCCTCTACACGAAACCTCTTTCGGTTTTTTTTCGCCGGTTTCCGGACGCCGTAGGGAGGGGGTCAAAACGAAAAAAAGCTAAAATTTCGTTAAACAATTTGCGCGTAAATGTTGTATCTCCTCCTAGGGTTTTAAAAGTGGGGAATTGGGACCAATTGCACCTTTTCAGGTTAGCTCCCGGATTTCTGACCGAGCCCTTCGTTTTTTGAAATTTCGATTTCCGGGCCCCCCCCCGAATTTTTGAAATTTTCGTCTGCCCATAAAATTTCCCCTATTTATTTTATAGGGTCCTTGATTTTTTTACGTGTAGACATATGTGATAAATAACGCTATACTAAAAATCAGGTCCCTACGACTTATAGTTTTTGAGAAAAAAAATGTCAAAGTTTCGAAAATTTCGTATTTTTCGACCCTTCTTTTTAAACCGCTTTTTTCGACTTTAAACCGCCGTAGCTCCCTCTTTAATGTGAATATCGGGTTGATTTTCGTTGGGCGTCTTTAATTCACAGTGGTTGACCGAAATCTTCTTCGATTTTATTTTCACCGGTGCCCGGACGCAGTGGGGGGGCCCGAATAACTGTTTAAGGGCTTTTCGAAATTCTATAAATCGGCATAGCGTTTTCCCTGTATCCCGTGGAGAAAAACTCTATTAGCCTTTTTTGTAGCCCGCAAGTAGGCCTTTAAGCCCATGTATGATACAAGGCGGTCGGACTTATAGTACGCCCACTACGAGAGATTGAAATTGAATTATGTACTAAAAACCCAATTTTCACCCGTTCTTAGGCTCTAAAATTTCCCCAAATGGCTTTTTCCCGGAAAAGCGATAGTTTTTCATTATCGCCTTGCCGAATCCTTTAAAATGATATATATGTCGATCCGATTGGGCGACTTTCGATTTTCACTAAAATAATCACAGGTCCTAAGCCTAGCTTTTTTTTTTGTAAAAAAAAAAAATATTTTTTTGGTCGACGACCCCACATGTTTTATACATGGTCGGAAAGCTAATTTTTTTTAATAGGGAAGACACTCTTGAACTTTTTTCTTCCCGATCAATGTTTTCCGAGAAAAGCCTAAAAAACATCGAAATTCCCAAATTTCACTCAATCTTTGGACGCCATTATCTCGGAAAATATTGGTCAGGGAAAAAAAATTTTGTGAGTATGACCCCCAGTGAAAAAAAATAATCTTTCCAACCATATATAACACGTATGGGGTCGTCGACCAAAAAATTTCCCCAGATCGAGAACGGCAAAATCTGGGAAATTTCAACAAATTTTTGCAAGGTGCTCCGAATTTTCCCAAATTTGGTATGCACCCGTTGTTTGACACCACAAAAAGGATTATGAAAGAATTGTCCGGAAAAAAAAATTTCCGGGTCCCCCCCATAATTTTGAAATTTTTATATGCCCATAAAATTTGTTTAGACGCATTTACGGGGTTCTTAAATTTTTTACGTGTAGCAAGCCGTATCGTATGACGCTATGCAAAAAATTGGGGTTCTAAGGCTAAAGCTTTTTGGGGAAAAAAATTATAAATAATGTGGGTTTCAGTGTAATATTAATAAAACCACACTTTTTCGAGGTTCGAAGTGGCTCAACTTTTTCCCTGTATCCCGTGGAGAAAAACTCTAGGTTCCTTTTTTCTAGCCCGCGAATAGACCTTTAAGCCCATATATGACACGAGGCGGTCGGACTTATAGTACGCCCACTACGAGAGATTGAAATTGAATTACGTACTAAAAACCCAATTTTCACCCGTTCTTAGCCTCTAAAATTTCCCCAAATGGCTTTTTCCCGGAAAAGCGATAGTTTTTCTTGATCTTCTTGCCAAAACCTTTAAAATGATATATATATCGACCCGATCGGGCTACTTTCGATTTTCACTAAAATAATCACAGGTAATAGGCTGGATTTTTTTTGGGGAAAAAAAATTTTTTTTTTTTTGGTCGATGACCCCACATGTGTTATACATGGTTGGAAAGCTAATTTTTTTTAATATGGGACATGCTCTCGCCATTTTTGCTCCCCGACCGATAATTTCCGAGAAAAGCCCGAAAAACATGGTTTCCCGCCAAAAACGTTAAATCTTTGATCGCCATTATCTCGGAAAATATTGGTCGTGAAGAAAAAAGTTCACAGGAAATCCCAATGAAAAAAAAGACCTTTCCAACCATGTATATCACGTATGGGGTCGTCGACCAAAAATTTCCCCGTAATCGAGAACTGGAAAATCTGGGAAATTTTGACCTAATTTTGCATAGTGGTCCGATTTTCACCAAATTCGGTATACAGCCGCTGTTTGACACCGCAAAAAGGATTATGAAAGAATTTTCCCGAAAAAAAAATTTCCGGGCCCCCCCCCTATAATTTTGAAATTTTTATATGCCCATAAAATTAGTTTGGACGCCTTTACGGGGTTCTTAATATTTTGTCATGTAGAAAGCCGTAATAAATGACGCTATGCAAAAAATTAAGGTTTTAAGACAAAAACATTTTGGGGGGAAAAAAGTTTAATAATCTGGGGTTCAGTGTAAAATTAATAAATCCACCTTTTTCCGCTCTTCAAAGTGGCTTATCGTCTTTCCTGTATCCCGTGGAGAAAAACTCTTATGGCCTTTTTTGTAGCCCTCAAATAGTCCTTTAAGCCCATATATGACACGAGGCGGTCGGACTTATAGTACGCCCACTACGAGAGATTGAAATTAAATTACGCACTAGAAACCCAATTTTCAGCCGTTTTCTGCCTCTAAAATTTCCCCAAATGGCTATATAAGGGTAAAACTATAGTTTTTCTTGATCGCCTTGCCAAAACCTTTAAAATGATATATATGTCGACCCAATCGGGCGACTATCGATTTTCACGAATTTTATACGGGCCAACCCTATACCGGCGCCAACACTATGCGCGCGCCAACACTATACCAGCACCAACACTATACTGGCGCCAACACTATACCGGCGCCAACAATATACCGGCGCCAACACTATACGTGCGCCAACACTATACCGGCGCCAACACTATACCGGCGCCAACAGCTGGCTGAGTTCCGCTGGCCGCCGCTTGCGGCGGCCACGGGACCAGCTAGTTGATAATACTATTTCCCCAAGCTTATACGCCTCACCGGTGGAGGTAGGGGAGCGATTTTCGGGGACCGGGTGTGTTCCGGTCCGAAACGGTCGGGGACCGCGTGAAAACCGCCTCCGGTGACCCGTTTCCCGGTTACGGGCGACGGTATCGCCCGTTTTCCCGGCAGGGTCCAGGGGGCGCGGCCTCGCGAAAAAAAATATTCCGACCCCGCGGCGTCGTGGGGCGCATTAGGGGCGACGACTTTTAGAGGAAACTTTTTTCCCCCCGGCGTACGGGGGGGGCGCTAAAATTCGAAAACACCCGATTTCGGGGCCTTTTTCGGACCCGTGTATCTTTTTCCCTATTCACTTTAAAAAAAAAACAAAAAACTATTTTTTCCTAAATTTAGAGGCCTACAAAAAAGGTCTTTTGGGTCGGACCGCTGCGGTCGACCGTATCCGAGTTATGCGGAAAAAACAGTTTTTCGCGGTCGCGCGAAATTTTCGAAAAATCGCGGCGCGGCAACCGCGCACGCTGAATTTTTTTCCACCTGATACATTTTAGGGGGGTACCCGCAGATTGTAAAAATACCCCCCGCAGATTTTCCCTAATTTCCGTTTGGCGTCGGGAACTCCCCCCGTTTTACCGCAGAACGGAAAATGCGAAAAAAGAAATTTCGTCATTTTTTTTCTCCGCGAGTAAAAGTCGGGGAAATACCGTTTGAAGGGCGTCCGGTAGGTTTCCCCGGTAGCTTTAAGGAAAAAAATACCGAGGGGCGGTCGGAGGCGAGGGGCGGCGGCGGGGGCGGACCGCGTACCGCCGACGGGCCGATTTTCGTGTTTTTTGGGCCGACCCCGCGAACTTCAAACTCTGCACCCCCCTCTTCAACTTGAGAATTTCCCGACGGGACTCGCAGGGTAGTTTCAGAACGTAGTGGACTACGAGAAACCGTCTTTCTTTTTTCTTAGCTCACGACATTTTTCCCGTGGGGGGGGGCGAAAACCAAAATTTCGGGAAATTTCATCCGAAAAAACGACCTTGCCGACTTCAAGCTCTGGACCCCCCTCTTTAACTTGAGAATTTCCCGACGGGACTCGCAGGGAAGTTTCGGCGCATAGTTGTCTACGAGAACCGGTTTTTTTGTTCTCTTAACTCCGACGGTTCTCTTCCTGGAGGGGGAAATGTAAAAAAAATCGGAATTTCGTTCCCCGCTTTTTTTAACTTTGGGGCCCCCCTAGCCACCCTTAAAATGCGATTAGGCCAACGAAACTTATGGGGCGTCTGACCCCATCTGTCCTCTACACGAAACCTCTTTCGGTTTTTTTTCGCCGGTTTCCGGACGCCGTAGGGAGGGGGTCAAAACGAAAAAAAGCTAAAATTTCGTTAAACAATTTGCGCGTAAATGTTGTATCTCCTCCTAGGGTTTTAAAAGTGGGGAATTGGGACCAATTGCACCTTTTCAGGTTAGCTCCCGGATTTCTGACCGAGCCCTTCGTTTTTTGAAATTTCGATTTCCGGGCCCCCCCCCGAATTTTTGAAATTTTCGTCTGCCCATAAAATTTCCCCTATTTATTTTATAGGGTCCTTGATTTTTTTACGTGTAGACATATGTGATAAATAACGCTATACTAAAAATCAGGTCCCTACGACTTATAGTTTTTGAGAAAAAAAATGTCAAAGTTTCGAAAATTTCGTATTTTTCGACCCTTCTTTTTAAACCGCTTTTTTCGACTTTAAACCGCCGTAGCTCCCTCTTTAATGTGAATATCGGGTTGATTTTCGTTGGGCGTCTTTAATTCACAGTGGTTGACCGAAATCTTCTTCGATTTTATTTTCACCGGTGCCCGGACGCAGTGGGGGGGCCCGAATAACTGTTTAAGGGCTTTTCGAAATTCTATAAATCGGCATAGCGTTTTCCCTGTATCCCGTGGAGAAAAACTCTATTAGCCTTTTTTGTAGCCCGCAAGTAGGCCTTTAAGCCCATGTATGATACAAGGCGGTCGGACTTATAGTACGCCCACTACGAGAGATTGAAATTGAATTATGTACTAAAAACCCAATTTTCACCCGTTCTTAGGCTCTAAAATTTCCCCAAATGGCTTTTTCCCGGAAAAGCGATAGTTTTTCATTATCGCCTTGCCGAATCCTTTAAAATGATATATATGTCGATCCGATTGGGCGACTTTCGATTTTCACTAAAATAATCACAGGTCCTAAGCCTAGCTTTTTTTTTTGTAAAAAAAAAAAATATTTTTTTGGTCGACGACCCCACATGTTTTATACATGGTCGGAAAGCTAATTTTTTTTAATAGGGAAGACACTCTTGAACTTTTTTCTTCCCGATCAATGTTTTCCGAGAAAAGCCTAAAAAACATCGAAATTCCCAAATTTCACTCAATCTTTGGACGCCATTATCTCGGAAAATATTGGTCAGGGAAAAAAAATTTTGTGAGTATGACCCCCAGTGAAAAAAAATAATCTTTCCAACCATATATAACACGTATGGGGTCGTCGACCAAAAAATTTCCCCAGATCGAGAACGGCAAAATCTGGGAAATTTCAACAAATTTTTGCAAGGTGCTCCGAATTTTCCCAAATTTGGTATGCACCCGTTGTTTGACACCACAAAAAGGATTATGAAAGAATTGTCCGGAAAAAAAAATTTCCGGGTCCCCCCCATAATTTTGAAATTTTTATATGCCCATAAAATTTGTTTAGACGCATTTACGGGGTTCTTAAATTTTTTACGTGTAGCAAGCCGTATCGTATGACGCTATGCAAAAAATTGGGGTTCTAAGGCTAAAGCTTTTTGGGGAAAAAAATTATAAATAATGTGGGTTTCAGTGTAATATTAATAAAACCACACTTTTTCGAGGTTCGAAGTGGCTCAACTTTTTCCCTGTATCCCGTGGAGAAAAACTCTAGGTTCCTTTTTTCTAGCCCGCGAATAGACCTTTAAGCCCATATATGACACGAGGCGGTCGGACTTATAGTACGCCCACTACGAGAGATTGAAATTGAATTACGTACTAAAAACCCAATTTTCACCCGTTCTTAGCCTCTAAAATTTCCCCAAATGGCTTTTTCCCGGAAAAGCGATAGTTTTTCTTGATCTTCTTGCCAAAACCTTTAAAATGATATATATATCGACCCGATCGGGCTACTTTCGATTTTCACTAAAATAATCACAGGTAATAGGCTGGATTTTTTTTGGGGAAAAAAAATTTTTTTTTTTTTGGTCGATGACCCCACATGTGTTATACATGGTTGGAAAGCTAATTTTTTTTAATATGGGACATGCTCTCGCCATTTTTGCTCCCCGACCGATAATTTCCGAGAAAAGCCCGAAAAACATGGTTTCCCGCCAAAAACGTTAAATCTTTGATCGCCATTATCTCGGAAAATATTGGTCGTGAAGAAAAAAGTTCACAGGAAATCCCAATGAAAAAAAAGACCTTTCCAACCATGTATATCACGTATGGGGTCGTCGACCAAAAATTTCCCCGTAATCGAGAACTGGAAAATCTGGGAAATTTTGACCTAATTTTGCATAGTGGTCCGATTTTCACCAAATTCGGTATACAGCCGCTGTTTGACACCGCAAAAAGGATTATGAAAGAATTTTCCCGAAAAAAAAATTTCCGGGCCCCCCCCCTATAATTTTGAAATTTTTATATGCCCATAAAATTAGTTTGGACGCCTTTACGGGGTTCTTAATATTTTGTCATGTAGAAAGCCGTAATAAATGACGCTATGCAAAAAATTAAGGTTTTAAGACAAAAACATTTTGGGGGGAAAAAAGTTTAATAATCTGGGGTTCAGTGTAAAATTAATAAATCCACCTTTTTCCGCTCTTCAAAGTGGCTTATCGTCTTTCCTGTATCCCGTGGAGAAAAACTCTTATGGCCTTTTTTGTAGCCCTCAAATAGTCCTTTAAGCCCATATATGACACGAGGCGGTCGGACTTATAGTACGCCCACTACGAGAGATTGAAATTAAATTACGCACTAGAAACCCAATTTTCAGCCGTTTTCTGCCTCTAAAATTTCCCCAAATGGCTATATAAGGGTAAAACTATAGTTTTTCTTGATCGCCTTGCCAAAACCTTTAAAATGATATATATGTCGACCCAATCGGGCGACTATCGATTTTCACGAATTTTATACGGGCCAACCCTATACCGGCGCCAACACTATGCGCGCGCCAACACTATACCAGCACCAACACTATACTGGCGCCAACACTATACCGGCGCCAACAATATACCGGCGCCAACACTATACGTGCGCCAACACTATACCGGCGCCAACACTATACCGGCGCCAACAGCTGGCTGAGTTCCGCTGGCCGCCGCTTGCGGCGGCCACGGGACCAGCTAGTTGATAATACTATTTCCCCAAGCTTATACGCCTCACCGGTGGAGGTAGGGGAGCGATTTTCGGGGACCGGGTGTGTTCCGGTCCGAAACGGTCGGGGACCGCGTGAAAACCGCCTCCGGTGACCCGTTTCCCGGTTACGGGCGACGGTATCGCCCGTTTTCCCGGCAGGGTCCAGGGGGCGCGGCCTCGCGAAAAAAAATATTCCGACCCCGCGGCGTCGTGGGGCGCATTAGGGGCGACGACTTTTAGAGGAAACTTTTTTCCCCCCGGCGTACGGGGGGGGCGCTAAAATTCGAAAACCCCCGATTTTGGGGCCTTTTTCGGACGCGTGTATCTTTTTCCCCGTTCACTTTAAAAAAAAAACAAAAAACTATTTTTTCCTAAATTTAGAGGCCTACAAAAAAGGTCCTTTGGCTCGGACCGCTGCGGTCTACCGCATCCGAGTTATGCGGAAAAAACCGTTTTTCAAGGGGGAAGAAAAATTTCAAAAAATTCGGCGCGGCGACCGCGCGCGCTGAATTTTTTTCCACCTGATACATTTTAGGGGGGAGTCTCACGAGTGAGAAAATACCGCCCGCGGATTTTCCCTACTTTCCGTTTGGCGTCGGGAACTCCCCCCGTTTTACCGCAAAACGGAAAATGCGAAAAAAAAAATTCCGTCTTTTTTTTCTCCGCAAGTGAAAGTCGGGGAAATACCGTTTGAAGGGCGACCGGTAGGTTTCCCCGGTAGCTTTAAGGAAAAAAATACCGAGGGGCGGTCGGAGGCGAGGGGCGGCGGCGGCGGCGGACCGCGTACCGCCGACGGGCCGATTTTCGTGTTTTTTGGGCCGACCCCGCGAACTTCAAACTCTGCACCCCCCTCTTCAACTTGAGAATTTCCCGACGGGACTCGCAGGGTAGTTTCAGAACGTAGTGGACTACGAGAAACCGTCTTTCTTTTTTCTTAGCTCACGACATTTTTCCCGTGGGGGGGGCGAAAACCAAAATTTCGGGAAATTTCATCCGAAAAAACGACCTTGCCGACTTCAAGCTCTGGACCCCCCTCTTTAACTTGAGAATTTCCCGACGGGACTCGCAAGGTAGTTTCGGCGCATAGTTGTCTACGAGAACCGGTTTTTTTGTTCTCTTAACTCCGACGGTTCTCTTCCTGGAGGGGGAAATGTAAAAAAAATCGGAATTTCGTTCCCCGCTTTTTTTAACTTTGGGGCCCCCCTAGCCACCCTTAAAATGCGATTAGGCGAACGAAACTTATGGGGCGTCTGACCCCATCTGTCCTTTACACGAAACCTCTTTCGGTTTTTTTTCGCCGGTTTCCGGACGCCGTAGGGAGGGGGTCAAAACGAAAAAAAGCTAAAATTTCGTTAAACAATTTGCGCGTAAATGTTGTATCTCCTCCTAGGGTTTTAAAAGTGGGGAATTGGGACCAATTGCACCTTTTCAGGTTAGCTCCCGGATTTCTGACCGAGACCTTCGTTTTTTGAAATTTCGATTTCCGGGCCCCCCCGAATTTTTGAAATTTTCGTCTGTCCATAAAATTTTCCCTATTTATTTTATAGAGTCCTTGATTTTTTTACGTGTAGACATATGTGATAAATAACGCTATACAAAAAATCAGGTTCCTACGACTTATAGTTTTTGAGAAAAAAAATGTCAAAGTTTCGAAAATTTCGTATTTTTCGACCCTTCTTTTTAAACCGCTTTTTTCGACTTTAAACCGCCGTAGCTCCCTCTATAATGTGAATATCGGGTTGATTTTCGTTGGGCGTCTTTAATTCACAGTGGTTGACCGAAATCTTTTTCGATTTTATTTTCACCGGTGCCCGGACGCAGTGGGGGGGCCCGAATAACTGTTTAAGGGCTTTTCGAAATTCTATAAATCGGCATAGCGTTTTCCCTGTATCCCGTGGAGAAAAACTCTCTTAACCTGTTTTGTAGCCCGCAAGTAGGCCTTTAAGCCCATGTATGATACAAGGCGGTCGGACTTATAGTACGCCCACTACGAGAGATTGAAATTGAATTATGTACTAAAAACCCAATTTTCACCCGTTCTTAGCCTCTAAAATTTCCCCAAATGGCTTTTTCCCGGAAAAGCGATAGTTTTTCTTTATCGCCTTGCCGAATCCTTTAAAATTATATATATGTTGATCCGATCGGGCGACTTTCGATTTTCACTAAAATAATTACAGGTCCTTAGCCTAGCTTTTTTTTTAGTAAAAAAAAAATTCTTTTTTTGGTCGACGACCCCACATGTTTTATACATGGTTGGAAAGCTAATTTTTTTTTAATAGGGAAGACACTCTTGAACTTTTTTCTTCCCGATCAATATTTTCCGAGAAAAGCCTAAAAAACATCGAAATTCCCAAATTTCACTCAATCTTTGGACGCCATTATCTCGGAAAATATTGGTCAGGGAAAAAAAATGTTGTGAGTATGACCCCCAGTGAAAAAAAAAAATCTTTCCAACCATATATAACACGTATGGGGTCGTCGACCAAAAAATTTCCCCAAATCGAGAACGGCAAAATCTGGGAAATTTCGACAAATTTTTGCAAGGTGCTCCGAATTTCCCCAAATTCTGTATGCACCCGTTGTTTAACACCACAAAAAGGATTATGAAAGAATTGTCCGGAAAAAAAAAAATTTCCGGGTCCCCCCCCCATAATTTTGAAATTTTTATATGCCCATAAAATTTGTTTAGACGCATTTACGGGGTTCTTAAATTTTTTACGTGTAGAAAGCCGTTATAAATGACGCTATGCAAAAAATTAGGGTTCTAAGGCTAAAACGTTTTTGGGGAAAAAAAGTTGAATAATTTGGGGTTCACTCTAAAATTAATAAATCCACCTTTTTCCGCTCTTCGAAGTGGCATATGTTTTTCCCCGTATGCCGTGGAGAAAAACGCTACGGTCCTTTTTTGTAGCCCGCAGATAGACCTTTATGGCCATATAAGACACGATGCGGTCGGACCTAAAGTACGCCCACTTCGAGAGATTGAAATTGAATTACGCACTAGAAACAAAAATGTCACCCGTTTTTAGCCTCTAAAATTTCCCCAAATGGCTTTATAAGGGTAAAACTATAGTTTTTCTTGATCGTCTTGCCAAAACCTTTAAAATGATATATATGTCGATCGGGCGACTTTCGATTTTCACGAATTTTATATGGGCGCCAACCCTATACCGGCACTAACACTATGCGCGCGCCAACACTATACCAGCGCCAACACTATACTGGCGCCAACACTATACCGGCGCCAACAATATACCGG
Source organism: Gerris lacustris (assembly GCA_951217055.1). Classification (NCBI taxonomy): domain Eukaryota; kingdom Metazoa; phylum Arthropoda; class Insecta; order Hemiptera; family Gerridae; genus Gerris; species Gerris lacustris. Next base: position 12,034,560 of record OX578277.1, read on the forward strand.
CGCCAACACTATACGTGCGCCAACACTATACCGGCGCCAACACCATACGTGCGCCAACACTTTACCGGCGCCAACACTATACGTGCGCCAACACTATACCGGCGCCAACAGCTGGCTGAGTTCCGCTGGCCGCCGCTTGCGGCGGCCACGGGACCAGCTAGTGTTTACTTATTGAACTATAATATACATATAATACCTACTAGTATATAATATTATAAGGGATAAAGATATATAAACTGTTATTGCCAACATTATAATAGTTAACATTTTTCTGATTTCCATTCAAATTGGCATACATGTTCAGAAAAATCATTCCTTGCAAAAGCAAGAAAGAAATTTCAGGTCTTAAGTAAGGGGTTTTATTCCCTCCAAAAAAAAATCACAAAACGTAAATAAATATTATTTCTCGAAAACGGTACCGACGATTTTACTTAAAAACATTCTAAAATGTAGTCCATTTAAATATGAATCTATCCATAAACGAAGTTTCCCCAGGGCAAATAGTTTTCGAAAAATATTGATAAAATATATTTTATTTATGGGAGACCGGGGCTGGTTGTTACACTTTTATTCTTTATTTTTATTTGGCCATGCCATAATTTTTATGAAATTAATTTAACATTAGTTCTTTAAAACCAACTCTTGGCTACCTCAATTATTTTTTTCGGCTCTTAATATTCACGTCTCTTGTCGCAGGGACTTACTTAAATTGTAACAACCTACCCCGCTACGGGGTAGGTTGTTATCAATAACGAGATAGTTTATCTATCAATAACCTACATTGTTATGAAAATCGTTATGTTTTATAAAAATTATTGATAACTTTGGTTCTACTCAATATTTTTCGATGAAACCAAGGCTACAACATGCACAATGCACAACATGTAGGCGTACACCTCTGCGAACCTATTACTCGATTTGGTTTAGCCAGTTTTGCGCCTATTAAGTCAAATGGACTAGTGGCGACAGACATAAATACACGAAAGAAAGTTACTGCCGGTTTTTTGAATGTCTGAACTGAAAAGCGTGGCTCAATTCTTATGAGAATTACTACACCATAAGAGGGTTATATATAGAGCGTATATGAATGCTGGAATGAATAAAGCCTAATACATAGTAGTATTCTGCAAACAACATATTGATGTCCAGCGAGAAAGTCATGTATTTAGTTTTATCAAAGTTGTTGTCAAACCATGTCTCTACTTTTGCTATTCCAGTAAATGCTTTGTCAAATACTTCCTCCCAGGTTGTGCACCTAAAATATAGTAGTGTTATCTTCAAAGGAAATTATATCTAAGTAAGTGTCTGGTTTGTTGTGTAAACAATTGACATAGATTAGGAAAAGCCAAGGAGCTGTAACAGTTCCTTGTGGAATTCCGCAGTTAACGTCCATAGTTTCACCCAGACATCCGTTTATTTTAACCTGTTGTTTACTGTTTAATAAGAAATTCTTAAACACGATCCCCCAATCCCAATATAGTTAGTACTTCAATTTACCTCTCGTGCGAGAGACAATATCGAACTTTTTTTAACATCTTTAAAAATAGCCAATGATTTAATTCCTTTGTCCAGATAATTTGATGAGATAATTTATACACTGCATCCCAAGTGCTACTATTATTCATCATATATCCAAATTGATTTTTAGGTATGATGTTATTGTAGTCTAATTGAATTGTTTAACTTTTCAATTTTTCTATAATCTTAAGGCCCCCATACACGATCAAACATTTTGCGCAAACCTGATGTAAGGCAAATTTAGGCCATACACGTTAAACATCATGTTTGCGCAAACATCAAACAGCCCCATACACCGTCAAAATGTTTGCGCAAACATGATGTTTGGGCAAACATTTTGACCGTGTATGGGGCCCTTTAGACACATTAGATATGGTTGGAAGGGTCAGTTGTATCTCCCTCCTTAAATATAGGGACTATGACAGCTTGTTTTCAGACGTCAGGAAACACTGTGTTTAAGACAAAGATTAGAAATGTATTGTAATAGTTTGACAAAATATTACAAGAGTATTTTTTGTGTACTAAGATTTTATACCGTCTATTTCACCCACTGTAATTGCGTTTAAGCTTTTTATTTGTAATTTGTAGTCATATTTTTCTATCTCAGTAACTGGTCTAAAGTTAAGTAATGCTATTTTTGGTGAGTTATATACTCGTATAGTTATGTTGTCATTTTTTTGTGCCCTATTTATTTTAACAGCTAAATTCGTTCCTATAATGCCGAAATAAATACTTAAATGATTAGCTATTTCTTGTGTGTCCTGTTCATATATACGATTTGTTGTTATAATTTAGTTTATATATTTACGTTTGTCGAAATGTTTTTACTATTAAGGCATTTATTAATAGGAGCTTTCCATGTTTGTGTCGAGGGTGTTACGTCAGTAGCTTGTCCCCGAAATATTTGGGTTTCGGTTTTCCTGATTAATTTCGTTGTATAGTTTTTATATTTAAGCCTCGTCCAGACTGCTGAACTGAACAGAGGAAACGAGCCGAGCATTGGTCTCTACGCATGCCCAGTCTGAGATGCGCAGGTGCACTTTAGACTGGGCATGCGCAAACAGAGGAAACGAGCCGAGCATTGGTCTCTACGCATGCCCAGTCTGAGATGCGCAGGCGCACTTTAGACTTGGCATGCGCAAAGACCAAATCTCGGCTCGTTTTCTCTGTTCGGTTTGGCAGTCTAGTCGAGGCTTTAAAAATGTATTTGTCTCTTAATGTTTTATCGAACGGTTGCTTGTCCAGTGTTTGTCGCATCTTGTCTCTTTTTCTTTTGGATGTCAGTTAACCACTGGTTATCCAAGGTTTTATTTTTAGATGTTATAATATATACCTACTTGTTTATTATTTGTGTAAAATGTTATATGTTGTTGTATGCTTTGTATGAATGTTTGAGTGGCTGTCTGCGCGTCTGTTATGTTGTATAGGTCAGTCCAGTCTATTTGTTTGAGTTTATTATAAACGCTTTTCTGAATCTACAGTTGTCAGAGTGAATTGTTCATGTAGATTATTATTTGTTGTTTTCAAATCTATAGAAATCCCTGTAAGATAATGATCTGTTACTTTGCTATGCAATATAAGGGGATTAAGATTTATATCATTGTTACATTTTACTCAAATGTGATCGATACAAGATAAAGAATTGTTTTCATGCCTTGTTACATCGTTTATATAACTACTAAATCCACAAGAGCTTAAAAGATTCAAATACTTAGTTTTACTATTAGACTCAACTAACAAATTTATATTTATATCACCTTTTAAAATGTGATTTTAAAACCTATTTCTGTCTAAAAATGATTATAAATTATCAATATATGCATCGATGCTAATCTCAGCCGATCTATTAACTGATGTTAAATTAAATACTTCATTGATTTATTTTTATTTTAAGTAGAATGCTATTGTAGTTCATTATTGGTCTGTTCATCAATATGAAGGCATCTATCAGAACACCATAGTCTGAAACTGCACGACCAACAATGCAGCAGACATCATAAAAATGCAGCGCCTCTTATCAATTCTGCATGCCAAAGCAGAAATCGATAGAGTAAGCAAAATAAAATATCTTGGAGTTATTGTAGATACTTTTTTTTAAATTGGAAGGAGCAAATCACTACAGTAATCTCAAAATTTAGGAAAACTGTGTACGCTTTTGTCAAACTGAGAGATTTCGCAGATAAATAAATTTTAAAACTTGTTCATCATGCTCTCTGACAAATCTGTTCTTAATTATTGTTTAATAGCCTGGGGTAGTGCTGCACGCACGCATACGAACTTGTTAGACAAAAGACTGTACTGACGGTACTGGAAATTACGTACAAAAAAAACCCTAGAGTCTAGGGATAGGGATAGGGATATAATAGGGCCTAGGGCCTAGACCCCATCCTACAAACAACTCTTATCTGAAATTAATACAAACACATTCTATTTCTACGTTAAATACGTTTTATATCTATTCACGTTCTTTTTCCACGTTATACACGTTATAATAATATTTCTTCGTCAAACAGGTTCTGTATCAAACTCAAGAAAATGTAATCACACATTCAATAGTTTTTAGCAATGATCTGTATTATAGCAATATACTAAAATTACAAACAAGGTCAAGGTACTAAATACTATCATAGACAATTTATAAATTCTAAGTAAAATAGGGATTCCTCGTTACAATAAAACGTAAAAATAAAAAATAAAATGTCCCCAGACATAAAACAGTAACGCTATGATCTTTTATGGGGACAAAAATAAAAATAGATTAAAGGGATTTCGTGTAGATTTGATATCGTGCCAAGATTTCCCTGTCTCAATTTTTGGCCTGGATAATTTTCAGAGGATTTCTAACTCCCTTTATCTTAAATATATTTGGCTTATAAATATATATATATATATATATAACTTTATTTATGTGATAAGAGATAGTGGTGGTGGATTAGGAAGGGTGGAGTTGGCCAGCGCATCAGTATTTTATGGTCGTATTGATTGCCTCTCTTCGAGATGGGGTTGGAACTCAGGCTAGACTCAGTGTCTGGATATGGCTTGGGAAAAACAAGTTATTTTAAATAAATGAAAAAACATTTAAGACCATAAACAAGAAAATATAAGGTATTCAAATTATTTTTATAACAGGAGATTTACAAATAAAAAATCGGTCCGAGACAACTCAGACAAACTTTCTCATATCGAGTTTATAATTACTTAGCCCAGTGTTTCCATTTATTCGTTTTCAAATGTACATTTAAATATTATTGGAAATTTCATCAAAATGTATCATAAAAATAACTTCTCCTGGGTGGGGAATCGAACCCGGGCTCTCTCCGTCCGCGTTTTAAGCTTATTTCTCAGGAACTAGATTTTTCCCGGAAAAACGGCTTATATCGTTGGATCCGTATTCAAATGGACTACATTTTAGAATTTTTTAATCAAAATCGTCGGAACCGTTTTCGAGAAATATTTTTTTTTTCATGTTTTTTCAGAGTTTTTGGGGGGTAGCACCCCCAAAATTAGAGCTAAAATTCATTCTCGATTTCACCTCGGGGTATGATTTTTCTGAACATGTATGCCAAATTTCGTCATAATCGGCCCAGTAGTTTAGGCTCCAGGCGTCTGCACAGACAGACGACAGACGACAGACGACGGACAGACATTTTTTAAAAACCACTTTTTTGGACTCAGGGGACCTCAAAACGTGTAAATCCATCAAAATCTCAAAATCGAATTTTCGCGCCATCACAATACTTTCTCTTTATATGAGAAAGTAAAATCATTGAACTATCTGGATTAGAGTGCTTCGCTACGGTGTGTGTTCTTATTAACTTAACAGCTTTATATAAACTATAGTCAAAAAAACATTAAATCAAGGATAAGTTTTTTTGGAATTAAATCCATATATCATATATCGACATTTCAATATTTCTCCATAAAGTGGAGAAAATCAGTACGCATTTTTCTAATTGATCCACTAGGAGCTCTGATATCACTTTATATGAAATTTAGTATGTAGGGGAAAGGCACCTAATATGGCATAGTGTATTTCGGCAAATAGCGAATTTTGTAGCACAAAAAAATCTTAGTAATAGATTAACTACTTAAGTATAATGAGCCAACGCTACAATGACTAAATATTTAACACAAGACTTCTGAGAATTTTTAAAAGGAAAAAATCCAAAAACGATTATAAAAATTGTCGCCCCTTAATATGGCATACCATGGAAATCACAGCAATGATCTGGTTTTTATCTCCGTACATTAATGTAAAATAGTTATCTATTAATAATAATAATATAAATTAATATGTTTATTTATTAAATGTTGAATATTAGATCGCATTGTTGAAAAGGCACCCTTAATATGGCATAGGTCTTAATTGAGAATATTCCATATGCCATATTTGGGGGAATCACGTTTTTCACATCAGTTCTTCCATAAAATAAACAATGAGTTGAAAACATAAAACTGATGGGTGCACCTTAATCTACACAACATACTGAATGTATATCTGTAACCACATATTAGTTAACCCTAGAATGACACCGGGGGTCTGTAGGACCCCAAGTAAAAGATCTTAAGCGCAGATCTTATTTCTGTGAGTCACAGATGTTTGTTTTTTCCTTGTCTAAATACTCTTTACCTTCCTGCCCCCCTATTTCACCAATCAAAGGTATCAGTTTCTGTATAATCTTTGAACAGTGATGTCAAGTGCTTCTGGGGTCTAGCTGACCCCACGGTGTAGTTACCCACCAACTTTTTTCAGCCAACACTAATTTATAGTTGCTCTAATCAACCCTCCATCAAGATGATTCTATCGATCCTGATACAGGCAACCCTGAAATCATCATAAGCTATAATAAAACAAAATGTGGGACAGATTCGTTTGACCCGCAGGTGGCCTCAAGGGTTTTTCTTTGGTATATGCTTGATCAGTCATGTGTCAACGCTGCTATTCTTCATTGTATGGTCAACTGGCAAAAGAAACTACCGCGGAAGGGTTTTATTTTTGAATTAGGATTCTCCCTAGTCAAACCATGAAGGAAAGGATTTAAAGACCAGAATGCTATGCAGTGACTGCCATGGTGCTATTTGTGATGAGCATCGGTCCTGCAAATGATTAGAATGCTAAAAGCTTCACTGAGGACATTTTGTGATTTTTTTGTCTTTCATTAGTTTCTTTTTATAAAAAAAATAGTAGGAATTTGATAGCTTGCCATTTTTATGCTAGATTTTAATTTTTAAAACCAGCTTTGTTAAAACAAAAAGTTACTTTTTTTCATACCTTGCTTCATTATTATCATTAGTTTATAAGTCAATACAATTTTTTAAATTTTATTTTTCTTTCTTCTGTTCATTGTATTGGCCCTGTAGATTAAAATTAATATTTTTATATTACAATAATATTTCACGCGTTTCAGGATTGAGCGGAAAGCCTAGCTGGGGTCATATAGACCCCACGGTGTCTGATTAGAATGTGGAAATAACGGTGTCATTCTAGGGTTAAGTACTTACATTACACTACTTTTGGCCGATCAAAAGGAATCACTATAAACTTTTGTTGACACTAAGTTTGGGAAATGGCTGAATATTGAGAAAACGATGAGGAGTTTTAGATATATCACTATCTCCCTAGCGGCACTACTGTATAACTACTTCGTTGACTCATTCGCTGACAGAAATTAGCTCTTGGTTCAAGAGAAAACCCTCTATGCCATATTACCTACCTGTGCCATATTAGGTGCCTTTACCCTTTTATATTGAGTGCTGAAGTAAACTTCAGTACTGCACTCGAAAAAATGTAGTACTAAAATACAAGTGAAAACCAATCTACCTCCTAATATATTTTAACTTCCTAGCATGATATTTAAGAGCGTCACATTTTGCATGTCGTTTAATACCTATTAAATTAATACCTATCGACCTCCTGTTAAATCCTAACTGTCTGGCATGGTATTTAAACGCGCCACATTTTTCATGTTGTTTTTGCGTGAGCTCTGATATCGTTTTATATAAAATTTAGAACTTCTATCGGGAAAATATGTTACTACAATGAATACAATTGAATATTAATCTACCTCCTTGGATATACCCACTAACTTCCTGGAAAGATATTTGAGAGCTTCACATTTTAGCAGAAGCTAAAAGATATTCTTGTTAAAATATTATTTGCAAAACTCCCTAATTAGAATCTAGAATCTGATCCCTACTCCTGGAGAGACATTTCTAAATGTCAACTTTCCTGGAAGAGCAGAGGTTTATCTTCCTGTAATCCCCCCCCCCCCTCTCATGTCAACATATACCTGGGTTAAAATTGGATGACATATTTTATTAATAGGATGCTTTATATCGTCAAGAGAAGCCCTTTCTCAAGTATTTTCACTTTCTCATATAAAGAGAAAGTATAGTGTATATATTTGTACCTACGTGTGAAAATATGAGTATAATATGTGTATGTGAATGTATGTATGTATACAGGGTGGTCCAAAAGTCTCCCCCCCCCCCCCCCTCTTAACTTTTGAACGGTTTGAGATAAATTAATGAAACTTGGGGGATCTCTACCATGCAAAAGGAAGTTTGTTTTCATGCAATCACCCACTAGGGGCAACCCCCCACTTTGCCCCCAGGCCACCCAACTTCAAAATTTCAAATTGGAGTGTATATTTTTGATAGCAGATTTGGATTCTACGGTGAAAAATAATAAACTTTTACTAGAAACTATTTTTTCTATTTCCAATATTTTGCACCCTGTAGGGGGGCAAAGATAGCAAAATATTCCTTTCGAAATAGTAAGAAAATAACACTTAGATCGTTATAAAATCTAAACGGTTTGAAATAAAGTAATGAAACTTGGGGGATCTGTACCATGTAAAGGGAAGTGCGTAATCATCCACTCGCGTACTAGGGGCAACCACCATTTTGCCCCCAGGCGCTGAAATCTACTTTTTTTATAGCTTTGCCCCCCTATGGGGGGCAAAATATTGGAGATAGAAAAAAACGTTTTAAGTAAAATATTTTTATTTTTTGCCGTAGAATCTAAATCTGCTATCAAAAATATACACTCCAATTTGAAATTTTGAAGTTGGGTGGCCTGGGGCAAAGTGGGTGGTTGCCCCGAGTGGGTGATTGCATGAAAACCAACTTCCCTTTGCATGGTAGAGATCCCCAAGTTTCATTAATTTATCTCAAACTGTTCAAAATTTAAGAGGGGGGGAGACTTTTGGACCACCCTGTATATGTATGTATGTATGTATGTGTGTATATGTGCAATATGTATATACGCACGATATATAAATATTAACAATAATAATAATAATAATAATAATAATAAAATAAACTAAATAAATATGCAGTAAATTGAGAGACAGAATGCTCTCTCTAGATGCTGCGACATCTACTAAAAACTCTTACCACATAATATTGTTTAATTTGTTTATTATTTAGTTCCTTAAATGGTTGTTATTATAGTTATTTTTAGTATTATCTTAATTGTATTATTTTTTTAAAGTGATAGAATAAAGAATATTTATTATTATAATTATTTCCAGATGGTGTATTGTTTGGACAGTTAACTGTCTTTAGGAGTTTTTCCCTTAAGTCTTTAGGATGGGTTCCCTTTGATGTCTAGTAAAGGAATTTGACAAGAGGAAACGGGAGATTACTAAGAGAGGATAACCGGTAAACACATCCCTTAGTTTTCCACCAACTTCTCTATTTCAAAGGGATTTTCTTGTCGTTTAACTTCTCAAAGGTTAATATCATTGAAGTTAAGTTCATTTTTTAACGAGATATTTACTTCTTTTGACAGAAGAAGGATAAAGTATTAAATATCCAAAACATTAGAAATACAATACCACTCGTATAATACGAGCCATATACTCTATATATTTTTACTTTTCCTCACTACCTATAGTAGGAAAAGTATTATTGTTTTCACCAACCATTTCTTTTTCGAGATTTCAACGAAATTATCCGTTTTTGGGTGTTTTTAAGACCTCCTGAGTGGTTTTCAACATGACGTCTGTATGTATGTGGGTTATCATCGTAAGAGGTATTTAACCTAAAGAGTTGAAACTTGGCAGAAAAATCAGTCCTTACCTGTAGTGGTGCCACCCGGAAAATCTACTTTTTCCGCCATAATGAACCCAGTTTGCTGAGTCAGCAAAAAAATTAAAAAATCGTAATAAATCGAAAATGGTCCTGATCGAGTTGAAATTTGGCACGAATGTACCTCTCTGTATGACAAACGAGTCCCCCAATTTTCATTTTGATTTTGGCCGCCATTTTGAAGTTATCAATTTTTGCATTTTTAAACTTTGACGGTTAATAATACCGAAAGTATAAATGGGTTTTTGACATATACCATACTGTTGGAACCGGAAAAAATTAAGGAACAAATATAAAAAAAAAACCGAAAAATTCCATTAATTAGTTTAAAAGTTATAAGCGAATATAATTATTTTGATGACGTCAAAGTTTGTTTACATCTGTCAAAATACCGCCAAACTTCAAATAATTAAATAAAATATGTATAGGTATTAAAAATAAGGTTTTTTTTAAGAACGATAATAAATCAGTTAGTTCAGAACGGTCACCCATCCAAGTACTGACCACATCCAATGCTGCTTCCTCCAGCTGCTTCGCAGCAGGAGAGGCCACTTTAGTGGCCTCTGAAGTGAGGAAAAGTTCCGAGGTAGGTACCCTGTACCCGATTTTTTTTTTAAATAATAGTCAAAGTGCATAATCATTTAACCTGATACCTGACTCTAATTAGATAATTCACTCTAATCTTATGTTTACATCCAGTCACTGCCATTGCTCCTCACTCGGCTGTATTTAATACCAAAATACTTCTCTGGCAGAATCAAAGGCAGTGTTTACATTATCGCTTCACTTGCTTTCCATTCTAACTCGGGCAATGGAGGACGTCGAAGAAGATGCAACATCTGCAAATTTCAACTCAATCGGATAATGTTTCGATATTTTACGAATTTTTAAAATATTTGCTAGCTCAGCAAAATGGGTAGGTATAGGCAAGTAACCTGTATACAAACTAGCACTCCTCAATTTTAAGCACACTTCCCTGCTTACTGCAACGGAAGTGAACTTAATTTAAACGAAGCATTGCATCTACTTCTTTCATTACATCTACTTCTTTCATTTAACAAACTATGCATATTGTCTGTCTGTCTGCCTGTCTGTCTGTCAGTAACTTTACGAGTTCGACGGTAACTTAAGTAAAAGCTGACCGATTTAGTAGAAATTTGGTATACATGTTTTTTTTACTAATGCTCAGGCTGAGTTCGTTGGACAGCGTTACCCGTCCAAGAGTTCGCCTTAAAGAGAACGCTCTTGTAAACGTTAGCTTCAAATGTAAAATTGGAATTTCAGGACGGCAATAGATTCTATCATCACCTATTCGATGAGATAAACATTTTTTCAAATAAAATTTAATAAAACCAACAGCGACACCACTATGAAGTGAAAAAGATCGTTAAAACTATTAAAGCGGACCTATAAACGTTTGAAATAGAGGAAACAACGTTTTTACCGATATCTTACGTTCTGAAGTAACGATTTTAATAAAAATTCATATACAAGGTCTAGTGCGTACAATTGAAACAGACAGGTACAATTTCAACAAGATACAAGCGGATATTTTTGAGAAGTGAAGTGATACATTTTATAATAGTTGAAATGAAGATGGTCGGAACAAGTTAAGGAGTATGTAGAAAGGTACCCTTTTGCCCCCACTACACGAATTTGTATTACAATCATCCTCTTTAACCATTAACTCATTATGATTTACTGTTTTCTTAATATGTAATATTTATTGCATTAAGGTCACTTCAATGATAGAGCCACGCGATGCCTAGTATTAATAATTAAATGTAATCAGGAAAACTTGAACAACTAAAAAATTATATAATATACTGAAATTTCTCAAAAACACCAAATTTGAAGATCCCACTGCGTCATTACTGATATAATACTATTTATTGTATAACATAAAATTTCAACGCTTTATTAATTATAATATAATTTATATAGGTTATTTCACGCCATATTGGAATCTACGTCTGGCACAGGTGGGTTGCCCCGCCCACTAGGGGTCAAAGTTTTTGAATGGAATCTAAGTCGTTGAGAGAGAAAATTGTGCCCCTCCTATAAGTTAACAGGGGTATTGACCCTACTAACACAGGTACAGTGATAGCTAGGCTGAAGGCGGGCACACTGTTAACTGTGGGGGTGGTAGAGAGAGGCGCATGCCCTAGATTCGATTCACAATACTTGAGACACCCAAGGGAGGGTTGTTATATACCTAAACCCTTCGAGGTATATTATAAGGGTCACCGGATCTAAAACAGATCTTATTACAAGACAATAACAATATGTTGCCTTATATAGAGAAAAAATAATGTTATTTATACAATACAGATAACATTTTGATAACAGACACTTTCGAATAGAGGTCATAATAAATCAAAAATGCTTAGAAAAAGGTAGAAGGAGATTTGTCAGTTAATAAGTGGCTCAAACATTGGAGACAGCAGGTGGCGCTAGAAGTGGATAGTGAGAGAAAGTTGAACTAATTTGACAGATTTTCCGATGTAAACAAAGATCTTAGAAGAGATAGAGCGAGCACGTAGTGAAATTAATAAGTGGCTCAATCATAAGTGTCATATGGTAGTGCAAGAAGGGGGTAGTGAGAAAAAATTGAACTAAATTATCAGTTATTAATGGCATCAAAGGATTAACATGGTTAAATACTGAATGTGCTTAAATTCTAAAAGAGGGAAGTTGACTATCTTTCTATTTATTATCTCTGCTCTACAGATTCTTAGCTCTTTATAACTAATGTATAAAGAAGAGAACTAAAAACAGAGTTACTCTGGCAATAAAAATAATTAACAGTGTTGGCTTTCAACCAGAAAAAAATACACTATATCAGTGCCTTAGCTAATAACAATGAAAAACGCCGCAGTAAGTTTGTAAAGGTTAAAAAAAGGTTTAACAATTAAAAAATAAAATGCGAGGAAATATATTAAACTAAAATATTACTATGAAGTACTCAAGAACAGTTGAATATTCAGTCTGATATACTCGTAATCGTACTAAACATTTTTCATATTGCAAAATTACATGCGGTTACTTAATTAGTACTTACTTCTTATAATTACAGTTCAATATTTGTTAAGTTGTTTCGGGTATTCAAGGTGGAATTAATTAGTTAAAGAATCTATAAAAATTTATTGCAAAAACAATCTTACCTTTCGGGAAATCGAAACACTTACGTCCAAATCAATTTTTCATATTTTCTATGGAAATATTTACATTACCCGGGAAAGCGATACAATTAGTTAATATTTGAGAAGATTGCAAATTAAATTCCCAAAACCAAAATGATCAAAAACAATTTTTGAAATTATTCTTCCATCCTGTAATGACCTAATACTGTTCTCTCCGTATCCAAAGTCTGAACACTAACAATACTAAGGGTTGGATTCCCAAAGTGGTGAGATATGTTCTATACTTATGATCATATAGATAAGATATGTACAGTGGCAGATACCTCCATCCTGTAATGGCACTAACAATATTATGGGTTGGATTCCCAAAGTGATGAGATATGTCCCATACTCAAGATCTCGTAGATCTGATAGGTAAAGTGACTGATACCTCCATCCTGTAATGATCTAATACAGTTCTCTCCGTATCCAAAGTCTAAACACTAACAATATTATGGGTTGGATTCCCAAAGTTGTGAGATATGTTCCATACTTATGATCTCGTAGATCTGATAGGTAAAGTGACTGATACCTCCATCCTGTAGTTATTAGGGTCCGTAGGCAAAACCAAGTACCCTTATATTTTCCTGCGTGTGTCTGTCCGTCCGTCCTCTCGCGTGCTCTCACGGCTACACCTTTCGTCCGACCATTTTGAAATTTGGCATGTATGTGTCATGTACCTACCCACATATTTTAAAAATATAGCGACTTAAAAAAAATATTTTTCAAAAAAATTAGGGTGAAAAAACTTAAAAGTTAAATATTTTTTATTTTGTTTTGACACCGTGAGGGGCATCATATGAAAGGGTACGTCGAGCTGATTACAAAATATATAATTCTTTGGTTATAACTTTGATAGGGCGAGCGTAGGCAAGTTTGAAGTGGGTGTGAAAAGTGTCCCCCCCCCCCTTCTGTCTCGCTTATGTGAAGTGCAAAAAATCTGAAAAAATTCCTGAACATTCTTCGACCAAAAGTAAAGATACCACTTTTTGGAAATTTCGAAAAAAATATTATTTTATTTTTTATTGACAAAATACGCTTTTTAGGGTTTTGTAGATACTTCTCAAAACCCTTATACCGAGGGTGATGTGTCCGTCCGTCCGTAGCTCTTTGGTTCATAGGGCCCGAACCGTTTAAGCGAAAGTACTGAAATTTGAAACACTGGTGCAACTTTTTGACCCAACCACAGGAAAAATATACAGAAGTTCATAATTAGATTTGCGCATGCGCAATTCGAAAAAATGTGGTAAACTCAAAAATTTATATTTTTTTAAATTTTTGAGTAGGGTATCAAATGAAAGCTGCTGAAGAGTAGGACACAAATATATATATGATTTTTTAAATGTTGCATTCCTTATTGGTTAAATAAATCAAAATATACCCAAAAAAAAATCCCCCCCCCCCCCCCCCCCCAACCACTATAGATCGGCTGGCACTAAAATTTTGAAATAATTCATGCTAATATTTTATTGTGGGGCGATGAAAATTCCGGGAGTTCATCCCAAATTTTCAAAAATTGTTAATTTTGGGCGCGAAAAAGTGAAGTGCGCCCAAAATTGTATTTTTTTTAAATTTTGAGTTGGGTATTAAATGAAAGCTGCTGAAGAGTAGGACACAAATATATATATGCTTTTTTAAAATTTGCATTCCTTATAGGGGGAAAAAATAAAAATATACTCCAAAACAATTTCGAAATAATTCCTACTAATACCTTATAGTGAGGCGATGATATTTCCGTGAGTTCATTCCTAGGTTTTAAAAATTACCAATTTTGTGAGCGAAAATTTGGAGTGCGCCCAAAATTTTATTTTTTAAAAATTTTGAGTTGGGTATCAAATGAAAGCTGCTGAAGAGTAGGATACAAATGTATATTTGCTTTTTTAAATTTTTAATTCTTTATTGGTTTTATAAGTCAAAATATACCCCCAAAAAAATCCCCCCCCCAAATTTTATATAATGGCTGGTCTTAAAATTTTGAAATGATTCATGGTTACACCGTATGGTTGGGAGATGAAAATTTCCTAAAAAATGTAATTTATCTTGTCGTTATTACTGATGAAAAACATTGTGACCCCCCGGGGGATCGAACCCGGACCCTTGAGATCGAAGAAAAAAAAAAAATTATTATTTCATAACGGGTATGCTTAATCATCTACAAAACCCTAAAAAGTACTTGGACGCAAGTACTTCCCTGTGATTTTTTATAATTATGGTCTTTTCGATGTATTCAGTGGCAACAAAATACTTCATCAGAGTGTGTTTTGAGAATATCAGACCCTTAGAATTGTTCAAAGTAAGCTTTTTAGCATTTTAAAAAAACACTGTTTATGCACTTTACAGTTAAACACTATATAGTGTGGCCTACGGACCCTCGCTGTGTGCTGACCAACACACACTTGACCTGTTTATTTTTTTTAATGCTTCCATTAACTTCAGTAATCTCGGAAATTGGAAGGAAATCCTACTTATTCATAAGTAATACAAAGAACGTGACAAAAATCTTCGTTTTAAAGTAAAAATATTCAATCTTAGTCCAGTTAACAAAGGAAACATTGGGGAACTAAATCAGAAAGTTTTGGTATATGTCATAGTTCATAGTTTTGATATAGATCATTGATGTTTGAAATTGAGCATATCAAGTCCAGAAAGTTCTAAGGGAAAGCTACAGCCTTAAATTTGGAAGGTAGTTTACCAATTATTTTTCTCACAGATATCTCTAAAAAGATTAGCATTACCTAAAATGTCATTTAGATCATTTAATTGAAGATTTTTTGAAGTGAAACTTCTTTGGCGGCGGTAGAGTGAATTTTTTCATATATGGAATCGTGTAACGAAGTTTGAGATTCGAGACTCGTCCAAGTGTAACATTTTTACAGATTAATTGTATTATATCTATTTAAAGACCAGCAAATCAAAACAAACATATTTATATTGGAATAAATGTGGTTGCCTTAGCGTAGCATTTTTTTTTTTTTTTTTTCTATTAAATTTCCCATAACCATTTCTTAATCCTGAAATAATAAATTCGTTAAAAAATGAAAGAGAGCAATGCATTCTAGAACTAAAGTTTCACTTCTAATGCGTGAGAGCCTCACACATATTTTTTTCTCTACAAATAAGGTCCAAATGATTTTCTTGATACCTCGAAAGAACAGAACATAGTTTTATAGTAAATTCTCCTGGTAAGAATTCTATTGGTTTAACTTTCTTCCGTGTATCTCTTAGCCCAACCTTATATATAAATATTTGGGATTTTGGGATAAACAGAAAAATTAGCCTATTTTCTAAAATGGTGGTCCTACTCTCCTCTCAGGAATTCCCGGGCCATTGATATATTCATTTACAAACATCAATGAACAACTATGCCAAATATCCAACATTTATCGATTTAGTTCCACAATATGCCCAAATCATAGCTTCATATACTGAACTGTTTTATAATGTGGCTTAGTATTTGTTTGTTTTGACAAGTCTCTGGGAGTTAGGAGAGGATGTAGTTATTTATGTAACTAGGCAGCAAAATGGAATTTTACTGACGAGAGATTAGATTAGCTTCCGAGCCGAAGGCGAGGACAGGCCATGATAATTAACTGCCGAGGCGAAGCCGAGGCAGGTAATTTACCTATTTGACTGCCGAGGTGAAGCCGAGGCAGGCAATGAATAAACGAGGCAGAAATGTTTCCTTTGCTGCCTTGTTGCATACAATATTTTATCTACTCACGCTATGCAGATAAAAAATGGAAGCTTAGGTAAGAGTTAGTTTGAGATGAATTGTCAACAAACTCAAACCAAAACAAGTCGTGCTTCAGTGTTGCCATTTCTTACTTGAGATTAATTATTCACTGACCTACAATTAAAATACTTTTCCAGTTTATCATTTTTAAACTTTTAAATAATAATAATATAATAATATTAATACATTAATATTGTAACACTGCTTTGTAATAAAACAAGTATGAAACTGAATTAAACTAACACAGATTAAAATAAATCGTTATCACAAACAAAATAAGAAGTTATGACACGCAGTGGTAAACACTGTTACTTTCTCTGCCTAGGCAGAGAAAGTATTTTTCTGACTGTTTAACTACTTTCCAGCCTGTTTTTAATAATTTTATGACAAATCAGTACTTTCCAGCCTAAAAACAGTTAAGTACGTAATGTTAAATTTTTCTGCCGTGAGTAGATAAAATATTTTATGACAATATTTATTTATAAATATAATATATTGTCCCTAATATCCCCCCCCCCCCAATTTTGTCAAACCCCTGTTCAATTGCCCCCTCAATATTTGGTCAAAGCTAAAAGCAGGGGGCCCGCCCCACATCATCCGCCTAGGGGCCCACATACTTGAAATCCGGCCCTGCTGAGAGGTGAGAGAGACATGTTCCACAATATCATTTCGTTTTATATATAATCTAAATTAAGACTAATGACTAATATTTAATTGAATCAGAAAAGAAGCTAGTTCACATTATGTCGGATTACAAAATCAAATACAAGGAAAAGTTGGTAAGAGACAAGAGCTATTCTGAAAATAAAAGCTCCCACTTAAGTAGATAACATATAGAATTTTCCAGTGAGAAAAACATTCTATACAAGACACCTGGGACCCTTTAAAGCACTTGTTAACATTACCTTCAGCACCTTCGTTAAATATAAAACTAGTTGCTGAGTCACTTCATTTCATTGTTACAGTTAAATTGTGAAAAATTTAATTCATAAATGATCTTAAGTTAGTTGTTTCTACTGAGATTTTTTTAGAACTTACTCATAGTGAATAAACACTCAAAGAGTAAACTAAGTTAGTTGTTTCTACTGAGATTTTGTAGAACTTACTTATAGTATAGTGAATAATAATTCAAAGAGTAAACTAAGTAATTGTTTCTTCTGAGACTTTGTAGAACTTACAAGTAGTGAATAAGAATTCAAAGAGTTATTTGTTGAGAAAGTAATTTGTTTCTTCTGAGACATTGTAGAGCTAACTCATACTCAATAAGAACTTAAATAGTGTAATTAAGCTATATGTTTCTTCTCCCGCTTTGTATAACTTACTCATAACACTCAAAGAATAAACTAAGTTAGTTGTTTCTACTAAGATTTTGTAGAACTTACTCATAGTATATTGAATAATAATTCAAAGAGTAAACTAAGTAATTGTTTCTTCTGAGACTTTGTAGAACTTACTCATTGTGGATAAGAACTTAAAGATTTTAACTAAGTTATTTGTTTTTTCTGAGACTTTGTAGAACTTACAAATTGTGTAATTAATTTACTTTGTAGAACTTAAAGAGTGTAATTAAGTTATTTGTTTCTTCTCACGCTTTGTATAACTTACTCATACTGAATTCTTATTCAGTATGAGTAAATAGTAAACTAAGTTAAAAATGAAAAAAAATAATTGTTTCTTATTATTATAATAATCATATTAATACAAAAATTTAAATTATTAATATTGTTACCTACCTATTAAATAAATTAAAATATTTTTTTAAAAAAATGCCTCATTATCTTAATATTTTCCAAAAAGGGTTCATAATGAAGCAATTAGTCTTGCATTTAGCTGAAGTTAATTATAGAAGCCGGGGAGGGGGGGTGGGGAAGAGGGTGTTTTATAATTTGATGAACGGAAAATGAAGGGGGACGAGGGGAAAAGTATTCCTGAATGAATTTTCCGGTTTTTTGAACAAATATCAAGTTTAATTGTGCAAAAAGAAAGAGGGAGGGGGGGTGTTAATTGAGACGTGAAAATGAAATAGATTTCCTTTTAACTTTTTCCCTTTTATAGTCTGTAATTAATAGCTGAATGACATTTGGTTCAAAAGTTCAAAAAGAGATAGAAATAAATGAAATATTTTGGAATATTAATGACTACTATGCAAGGGTTCCCAAGCATGTACTCACCCAGGATCGTGGTACAAATAGGTAACATGATAGTGTAAGTGACAAGTGGAGTTCTTCTGGTTACGATCGTTTATTGAAGCATATTGATAATGATTTGGTTTAATTTATAACTGATAAGATTAGTTCACTTTTCTCACACTACCCGCTACTAGCGCTACCCTCAATCATCAATGTCAAGGATCTTATATAAAGGGGATGGAATGTTAAGAAGGGGTTTAAGGAAAAAAAAGTGACCCCATGGAGTTAAGAGAAATTGGAGAAAAAAATCATACTACGCATGCTCCACGACCTTTGAACTGGGATAAATTACCTTCTTTGTAAATTTCAAGGTTTATTTCTGGTTAATTTTGAATCAGGTTATAAACTGATTATTAACTTTTAATTATTGAGCTGAGCGAAGCGAAGCTCTTATACTACACTTTGCATTTTTTCTGACGCATACTCCTCCTGAACGACTGAACCGATCTGCACAAAATTTGGCACGGTAATCGGTCATAGTGACTAACCACAGGAAAGTATAAATCTGAAATGGTCCAAATTGGTACGCAGAGGTACGGGGTACGGGGTACAAAAGTTTCCTCCTGAACGGCTGAACCGATTCGCACGAAATTCGGCACGGTCATAGTGACCAACCACAGGAAGGTATAGATCTAAAATTGTCCAAATTGGTACACAGGGGTACGGGATACAAAAGTTTCCTCCTGAACGGCTGAACTAATTCGCACGAAATTCGGCACGGTCATAGTGACCAACCACAGGAAGGTATATAAATATGAAATGGTCCAAATTCGTACACAGGGGTACGGGGTACGGGGTACAAAAGTGAAAATAGTATATGCCCTTCATGATGCGTGTCGTTGGAAAGCTCTTTACGAGTACAGTTATTGTCATATTTTCATTTAAGAGGGGGTGAAATAGAAAATCAGGAAAAAATTATTTTTAATTAAAAATAGAGATTTTACTATTTTTGATCCGATTTCAGCTGCTTATAATTACAAAAGATTAAAATGCACGCTCAGCTCAATATTGCAAGCACACAACTGCATTGCACACCTAGTAAATAATGCAAAACAAGTCTCTATAAACTGCTAAATATTATAGTCCAAATATCAATCAGAAATAGCTCAAAATAAGAAATACAACGTATGGGAAAATATAACGCAAGGGAGAGTACAACGCAATCTGTTGATTGATGATAACCTGCCGCACGTTTCTTGGTAACCTATAACCAAGAGGAAGGTAATTTGTCCCATTGGAGCTAATATTTTACATATCTTCATGGGGTCACTTTTTTGCCACAACCCTCCATCCCCTTTATATAAAATCCTTGATCAATGTATTGAGATGATTAGTGTGACGTCACAAAAGCTTTCGAAAATTTAACTCAGTGTTTGTTATGTTCCTTTTTCTTATCACCTCTTATCAAACCCATGTAAAATGAATGGGAGAATTTTCTCAACTTTTTAAATAATTAATTATTAAATTATTATTGATTTATAAGAGTTTTCACCCTTTGAACATTGTTGTACCAAGTCTTTTTTAACGAGTGTAACAAAGAAAGCATTAAAAACTTTCGTTTCAGTTATTTAAAATGAGTATTTGTGTGAAGGGTCATATCATCGATAAAGCTATTTGAGTTATTAATCTTTATACTTGATTTTTTGTATTTCCTGTTGCCATAAAAATTCACAGGGTGTGTTCGTGTTCATATTGTGTGTCCGAAAATAAATTTTCCTTAAGTTTTGAAACTCAATGAAGTATACTCAGCGGGTACAGGACTTGTAGAATGATAGTGATACTTAATCTGCCAGGTAATAAAAGATTATTTGCTAATCATATTTTGTTCCTGGTTACTTACAATGTGCATTATATTTCTCTGATTTGGAACATAATATATACTATAAAATAGATCACTGACCAGCCTAGGAAAAAGACGTTGATGACGAGACAAAGTCCAGACTGTTTTATTTATTTGTTTATTTATAATAACGAGTATCATAATATAAGATATGAGTGCCTCGCATGTATACTTGTTTAAAATTTTGATTAAAAAACTAATTTAATACATTAATTTAATATTACTTAAGTACTCTGACATACTTTTACGAAGAATAGCTTTGTCCTCCGAAAAAAATTAAGTATAGATGAAATTTTCATAACGCGCGAGGAGGTGGAAGACATAATATACAAACTAAAATAGAAAAACCATTTAAAAAATAAACAATAAATAATAACGGACCCGAACGGTATCAATACATAAAACTCACTCACAATAATACTTATTTTAAACCACTAGAACGGCCATTATTATTGTTTTCTTATCTTACATTGTTAAAATAGACTTAGTATAATAACATCCAAAGGTTGAAAAGTCTTAGAAATCAGTAATAATTTAATAATTAATTATTTAAAAGGTTAAGAAAATTCTCCCATTCATTTTACATGGCATTGATAACAGGTGATAAGAAAAAGGAACATAACAAACCGAATCGAATAAATTATCGAAAGCTTACGCCATCTTGTGACGTCATTACTAATCATCTCTATAGCTATAAGCTACTTTTTTAATTCAAATTCACTATGCTCCCTCTCCCTCTAATCCTTCTTACCTCTTTGTTTGAATTAGAGAATTGTCAAACTAGTCCACTTTTCTCCCACTACCCACTACTAGCACCACCTACAATCACGAATGTTTTAGGTACATTTCTTATTTCTTCTCCATTGGAGAAACAGTAAAATTAGTTCATTTTCCTCACACTACCCATTACTAGCACCACCTGTTGTCATCAAAGTTTAATCCACTTTATATTTACTTTGCTCCCTCTAAAGCCTGGTTTTCACGATCCAAGTATACTTGGTCCAAGTCACTTTGATCAAATCCACTTGGTCCAAGTGTTTGTGGAATTTTGAAGTAATGTTTACACAATCAAAGTATACTTGGTAAGTAGTGCAACTTTGATACACTATAAAGTAGAGGTTAAGATAGATTGTGTGAAATGTGTTTCCCTCTAGAACTTTCCAGTTAAATTGTACTTATTAAGTTTTAAAAAAGTGGTGATATATCAGCAAAACCTCACATCTCTGTCACTTTTTGACAGCTCGTTCTCATAATTTGTCAGGTCACGCATTTTGTTGTTTTTATCAAAGTCTACTTTGATGGAGCCCATCCAACTTAACTTGGATGTCCAAATTGACTTTGATACACTGTTTACACGATCCTAGTAGCGTCAAAGTGGAGTCAAAACTGATTTGGTCCAAGTATACTTGGATCGTGAATGGCTTAATCCTTCTTACCTCTATGTTTTTGTTAGAAAAATTGTTAAATTAGTCCAAACTTTTCTCCCACAATCCGCAATCGGTATCACTAGCACCACCTGCAGGTGGTGCTAGTGATCGCTAATGTTTTAGCTACATTTTTTTATTTCTTCTCCATTGGAGAACAGTAAAATTAGTTAACTTTTCACACACACACACTACCCACAATTAGCACCACTTGTCATCAAAGTTTAATCCACTTTTTATTCACTTTGCTCCCTCCAATCCTTCTTACCTCTTTGATTGCATTAAAGGAATTGTCATATTAGTTCACTTTTCTCCCACTACCCGCAATTGGTATCACTAGCAGCACCTGCAATCACCAATGTTTTTGCTACACTTTTTATTTCACAATGCTCCCTTTAACCCATCATAGCTCTCTCAGTCCTGTAAATACCAGTTTTCCATCACATTATTAATTTTAGGGCAAGAAATACCGTACTATTTACTAATTCCAACATTAGCCCTGGAGGTTACTGTATATAATCGTAATAATACCTTCAATTGGAGAATCAATCTCACAGTACATCTATAAAAATATTTCTATCCGTTTCCTTTGTACGTTATTAATTCTTTCCGGTTCGGTATCCTAACTTTCCGTTTTAGAGGGTTAGTTGGTTAGTTTGCACCAATAGGGTTTCCCACACCTAAGATGTTCCCAACAGGATACAGAAGCCATTGAAGCAGAACAGGTGGATATATTCACAGTCGTCTTTTATTATCTTTTTAATCATACTTAGTCAACACGTTAGGAAAATGTAAACAAGCCTAGAAACAAAGTTCACTCACTAGAACGAGACAACTAACATAACCTTCTCCTCATGAAGATATAAACTAAAAGAAGAACACTGTATATAACAAGAAACAAGACTAGGAACAAAGTTAACTGACTAGAGTGAAACAACTAACATAACCTTCTCCTCATGAAGATAACAACTAAAAGAATAACACTGTATATAACAAGAAACAAGACTAGGAACAAAGTTAACTGACTAGAGTGAGACAACTAACATAACCTTCTCCTCATGAAGATAACAACTAAAAGAATAACACTGTATATAACAAGAAACAAGACTAGGAACAAAGTTAACTGACTAGAGTGAGACAACTAACATAACCTCCTCATGAAGATAACAACTAAAAGAATAACACTGTATATAACAAGAAACAAGACTAGGAACAAAGTTAACTGACTAGAGTGAGACAACTAACATAACCTCCTCATGAAGATAACAACTAAAAGAATAACACTGTATATAACAAGAAACAAGACTAGGAACAAAGTTAACTGACTAGAGTGAGACAGCTAACATAACCTTCTCCTCATTTAGATAAAAAAACTAAAAGAATAACACTGTATATAACAAGAAACAAGACCAGGAACAAAGTTAACTGACTAGAGTGAGACAACTATCATAAATTTCTCCTCATGAAGATAACAACTAAAAGAATAACACTGTATATAACAAGAAACAAGACTAGGAACAAAGTTAACTGACTAGAGTGAGACAGCTAACATAACCTTCTCCTCATTTAGATAAAAAACTAAAAGAATAACACTGTATATAACAAGAAACAAGACTAGGAACAAAGTTAACTGACTAGAGTGAGACAACTAACATAACCTTCTCCTCATGAAGATAACAACTAAAAGAATAACACTGTATATAACAAGAAACAAGACTAGAAACAAAGTTATCTGCATGACTAGAGTGAGACCACTAACATAACCTCCTCCTCATGGAGATAAAAACTAAAAGAATAACACTGTATATAACAATAAACAAGACTAGGAACAAAGATAACTGACTAGAGTGAGACAACTAACATAACCTTCTTCTCATGAAGATAAAAACTAAAAGAATAACACTGTATATAACAAGAAACAAGACTAGGAACAAAGTTATCTGACTAGAGTGAGACAACTAACATAACCTTCTCCTCATGAAGATAAAAACTAAAAGAATAACACTGTATATAACAAGAAACAAGACTAGGAACAAAGAACTGACTAGAGTGAGACAACTATCATAACCTTCTCCTCATGAAGATAACAACTAAAAGAATAACAAGAAAAATGAATAAAAAAAACCATGAAAAGAATGTAAAATGAATATAGTCTATTGTATTTTGGTTCGTGAGTAGATCCATACCTTACAGTGAATAGGATTTACATAAAGACAAGACATTCAGTTAAGTGACAGTTAGAATGACATATGTCTATTATCTATATCTATTAGAAGGTGTACATGATGTCATCTATGTTTAAGCATTATAGATCTGAGCAAAGTTCAGCTTCAGGCACTATTGGACTTAAAGTAGTAGCAATAGATTTTGCAATTGCAAATAGATTTAGTATAAGTAGATAAAATAATCATGACTGAAAGAAATTTAAAAAAAAAAAATTTTATTTCTTAGTGTGGCAAGTGTATGCATAATTATGTAAAAAGGGGTAGACATTTAGGAGGTCTTCAAAAGCCATCTTTAAGGCACTTAAGGACACTTAAGCGTAGGGCATGGAAAAGAACCTAACGGAGCCGAATTTGCATATCCCCCCCCCCCCTCCTTTCGAATGTTCTAAATAAGGGATTTAAATACAGTATCAATATCAACAGGTGAAAGTTTTGTTTGATATGACTTGTAATTATTATTGCCAAGCTATGTCCCGCAGACCAACTTAGCCGACTACATATTCTTAAAAGACACTAAAGATTTTCTTATAGACAAAATTCTATCTTGATGTTAGTCAGAGCTTTTTTGCACGTTATTTCCTCGACTATAATGCATCTCAACACCACTGTTCCAATGATATACTTTTTTAAGATTTTTTTTTTGGGGGGGGGGGGGGGTCCGCGGGGTCTGATTTTATAAAATATATGGCATGAAAAATTCCTTAAAGGTATAACCTATCTTGTGAATTGTTACCTGTATTTTAGGACACTTGGTGCAAATATGGATCATACACAAGTGCTAAAATATATTTTTGTACACAGAACGTCCGCCTCTTTCATTTTTTACTTTCTCCAGGGCTCCAGGGCTCTTCATATAAAGAGGAAGTATTGTTATAGAGCCAAAATTCGATTTTGAGATTTTGATGGATTTACACGTTTTGAGGTCCCCTGAGTCCATAATGACAAAAAAATGTCTGTCTGTCACCTGTGCAGACGCCTGGAGCCTAAACTACTGGGCCGATTTTGACACATGTTCAGAAAAATCATACACCGAGGCGAAATCAAGAAATGAATTTTAGCCCCAAATGTGGGGGTGCTACTTCCCAAAAGAAATTCTCGAAAACGGTTCCGACGATTTTAATTTAAAAAAAAAAATCTAAAATGTAGTCCATTTCAATACGAATCTAACGATATAAGCCGTTTTCACGGAGAAAATCTAGTTCCTGAGAAAATAGCTTTAAACGCGGATGGAGAGAGGCCGGGTTCGATTCCCCGTCGAGGAGAAGTTATTTTTATGATAAATTTTGATGAAATCTTTAATAATAATTAAATGTCCATACGAAAACACGAAAAATAATACGGAAAACTAACTACTAAAGCGGAAAACGCACTGGACTAAATAATTATGAACTCATATATGAGAAAGTTTGTCTGAGTTGTCTCGGAACGATTTTTTCCTCCCATGACGCATTTCCGTTGAAATATGTTCAACCCCTAGTCTTTGAGACATTTTTTTTAGGCTTCCCTATATAATTACTTTGTGTTTGAATTACTTAACATAACATAATAGCTATGTTTCAAATTTTTGAGTAGGGTACTTTAGGTTCGGAGATACAAGTGTAATAATGACTGCAGACAGACAGACAGATAAATGGAAGAAATGATAAGGGTCGTCACTTTTGCCTACGGATCCTAAAAAGTTGGCAATCGTGTAGAAAAGACCACATAAAAAGAACATTACATAATTATTTCTCTTATGTAGCGTTGTTAGAAAGAAAAAAAAAACGTAAAATATTATTATTTTGTTTTATTTAATTACCTTTATATTTTTGTGTTCTTTTTAATTGTTATTATTTTTCACGTTTTAAAACTTCAAGAAACCTTTTAAAATATTTACTTTCTTATTTTTTTTCTTTTACGTAATTTATTTATATTATTATTTTTAAAAAATGTGTTCATAAAAGATTAAAGAAAAAACTCATTTAATAATATTATCATATTAATAAATATTTACAATAATAATAACAAATAAGAATAATCAAAAGAATTAAAAGACTAAATTTAAATTATTATGTAACATTTCTTTTCAAATCTGTCGTATGTCATTTGTACTAAATATTCTTATGTATACATGATTTGTTCGTCAAGTTTTTTCTATTTGGAATTTTTCAAGATTTTCACGGTTACATATATATTGATTATTCGGGTGATTCTAATTTAAAGTGCTATTTTGGAAGCTAAAAATGGACTTAGACTGAAAATGTTGACTTTTTAAAAAAATTCAGGAAAAATTATGGAATGATCTCTTGCAGCATACGGGACAGATGGGAAATAACTTTACAAATTTTTAGGCGGTAATTAAGTTTATTTAAAGCATGGTAATTAAGGCACGTGAATTACACTTTTTCGTGCACGGTTGTTACATTTCACACTTTAAGAAAATATTTTGGTCAGTAGTTTAAAATAAAAACCCAATTTTAATACACCATTAATTAGCACTCTTAAAAGCCTAAACAATGAACTATGACTTAACCGAAAAAGTCTTTGAAAATAGACTTAAATAACATGCACGGTAATTACGTTTAAAATAGTTCGCAACTGGGAGAACAATCGGAATTAGCGCTAGCTCTCAACTAAAGGGTTCAGGTCATCCCCAATCAACCGTTACAAGAAAACCAGTGTTGCGGCATTACGAAAATCTGTCCCCATACTTAAAATCTCCCTGCCACAACCAGAGTAGGGACACATTTATATAATGCCATGGTTATTACATTTTTTTTCTTTTTTCAAACTTTAACTTGAAGTTCCATTTAGTAATAATTTATTATTTTTAATAACTAACACATATTTTAATTCTGGTAGGACCCCACTTCAAAATTATCCAATAAGTTTTTGAACAACATGATTAATGTATGAGCTAGAGTGAAGTGAATAAGAACAACTGACTTTAGGACAGCCACGGTTGTTACAAAATCGCCTTTTGAAAATTTTTGCAACGGTTAAAATTAAGCGGCACATTATTTTTTTTGCTTGGTTGTAGTTCTCTAAGCTTAACTGCGTTACCATGAAGAAAAATCCTGTCAATTATGTGAAAAACGCTCCAGTTATTCATCTAGGACATGAAAATTGCACTTTAAATTAGAATCACCCATTCATATTCAGTATTATATAAAAATTCCTTCCTGGGGGGGGGGGGGGGGGGGAATTGAACCCAACCGGCTTTTTTCTTTGTTATCAAATATTTATCATCGTTTTGTCAATTAGGTTTTTTTGGGGGAAAACGGCTTACATGATTAAATTCGTATTTAAATGGACTAAATTTTAGAATTTTGACGTGAACATTATCGGAACTGGTTTTTTTTTTTTTAAGTTTTTGAGGGTTAATTCCCCCAAATTTAATCCTTATTTTCACTTTGAGGTTTGATTTTTCTAAACATGTATCCAAAATTTTGTTGATATTAGGCCAGTAGCTTTTTGGTCCTCACACATTAGTACAGACTACAGACGACTGACAACAAATTATAGTTCACAGACTACAAATTACAGATCAAAGACTACAGATTACAGATCAAAGACTACAAATTACAGATCACAGACTACAAATTACAGATCACAGACTACAAATTTCAGATTACAGACTACAAATTAAATTATACAGATCACAGAGTATAAATAACAATTTACACACTACAATTTAGACTACAATTTACAGATCACAGACTACTATAGAGAAGCTGACCATGATAGAGAAGGGGGCCGGAACTGGTTATTACATGGGGTAGGCTGTTATATACTGTCCAAGACAACGGGTCCCCATTCGTGGTTTTTTAACTGTTCAAGACCTGACAAAACACCTAATTCATACGCTATCAGCTTGAGGATATCAGGTCCCTTCCTTCTACAGATATGTACTGATTTATGTTTTAAACCCCTTAAAGTAAAATAATTAGATGCTATAAAATATTATGTTCTGCCGTCTTCATTTATGTTTTAATGCAGCTTTAGTAAATTCTAGATTGAAAACAATGTTTTATTAAGCTTAATTATCACAGTTTATTAGATGTTTTAAACTTATTAGGGTAGATGCTTTACTCGATTGCGTCCAAAATGGCAGCAGAGGGCAGGTTGTTACGGGGAAAGTTGTTACACTGTAACGCAACCTTCCCCGTTACTTCTTATCTGCAATAACCAACTCTAGCAATGTAAATGATAATTAAATAAACTTTTTCAACAGAAATGTTGTTCAACTTTTACTTATAATGAATAAAAAGTTTGCTATAAGTAAATTATATCAAACTGTTTAAAATTATCTACTAAGCTATACAGTTTCTCTTTTAGGTTTCTGTACGAAGTACGAAAAGAAACCTAATAAAAAGGCTCTGTCTGTCTGTCTGTCCGTTAGCGTCTGTTTGTTGGCGTGTTTCAATTTATAAACTACTATGGCTAGGAACATGAAATTCGGCACATAGGTGCACCTCGGCATATGTGACAACTGTACAAATTTTGGTGTTTTCACACTTAATATTTCCAAGGTGGTGGCCTATATGGCGGGCACCCCAAAAAAAGGTCTTAGTCGCCATGACATGTTATACATCAATTTAAAGGTTTGGGAGTGTAGAAAGACAATATGCAACTACTAAAAATTTACACTTAATATTTTCAAGATGGTGGCCAATATGGTGGGCAACTACATTGAAATCTCCTATGCTGCCAATAACACGACATGGCTCAAAACTTCTAGTTTTACCTTCTCATATAAAGCGAATGTATTGTTATGGCGCGAAAATTTGATTTTGATAAAAGTGGTCTGTCGCCTGTCGTCTGTCGTCTGAGCAGACGCCTGGAGCCTAAACTACTTTTGACGAAATTCGGCATACATGTTCAGAAAAATCATAACCCAAGGCGAAATCGTAAATGAATTTTAGCTCCAAATTTGGGGGCGCTATCCCCCAAAAACTCTGAAAACCATAAAAAATATTATTTCTCAAAAATGGTTCCGACGATTTCGATTAACCCTTTCAGTCACGAATTATGAAATCGATGGAAAAAAAAAAAAAAAAAATCATGGATTTGAGCCTAATGATTTTTTTGATGATTTTTCGTGAAAAAAAAATGCATCTAGCTTATCTTGTTCCCGAGATATTAACTGTCCTCTACAGAGGACATGGTTACTTAAAGGTGACAAAACTAATTCTCAAATTCGAAATTTACATTTTTATTTTTAATAATAATTACAATATTTGAATTTAAAAGAGCAAAAAATGATATAAAAAACAATATTATTGGGAATGGAAATTTAAAAAACCATTTTTTTTCTCGAAATACATAAATTGACAACACATTTTATGCAATTGATATAAGTTTTGCTTTTGCAGCCTATATTTTTGCATCTGCTAGTTTCATTTTTTTTTGTTCAAATATAGGTAGGTGATAATAATGGTTATACCTAACCTCCTCAATGGGTTTTAGATGTGCCTCTCGCTTGCGCATCTTTGGAGACATATATATTATTACTAACATTCTTCCATGATCTCATTTTCAGGCAATAATTTGTAAGAATCATCACAAATTCGTTCTTCTGCTAATAATAAATCATCATCATCTTTGATTTCAGATAGTTATGAATCATCACCTTTGTTAAAAATCGTCTAAATCTCTTGGAAGTTAGAATTTTTTTTCCTTATCCATCTTCCGTATAGTACTTTTGTCCTCTGTAGAGGACTGATCTTTAAACCCTTATAAATTTTAAATTTATTGACCAAATGAGCACAAAAAATGTTTTTTGATTATATTTAACTTTTATAAACAATAAAAAAAATAAAAACCAATAAATAAATTACACTAACTGCCTCCAAAAAAATAAAATTGTGGGACAGAACGAACAAGGCAGAGGTGGTATGATTTACAGAACGAAAATAATGAATATAGCCTACCCCAAGCTATTGTAAATTACAGAAATAAGGAGGTAGAATTCAGAACTTATCACTTAACATGTATCTACCGATATATTCTATGTTCTCCCTTCCCATAGCTAGTGACAGCCTCTGAAAGTTAGTGTCCTCTGTAGAGACGCGGGGACCGAAAGAGTTTTAAAAAATACTAAAATGCGTAGTCCATTTAAATACGAATCTAACAATATAAGCCGTTTTACCGGGAAAAATCTAGTTCCTGAGAAAATAGCTTAAAACGCGGACGGAGAGAGCCCGGGTTCGATTCCCCACCCAGGAGAAGTTATTTTTATGATACATTTTAAAGAAATGATCAATAATAATTAAATTTACAGACGAAAACTAATAAATGGAAAACACTGGGCTAAGTAATCATGAACTCGTATATGAGAAAGTTTGTCTGAGTTGTCTCGGACCGATTTTTTCTAACTTGGACCTACATCAAAGTGGTATTTACACTTCCATGTCAAGTGTTAAGTCTGGGCAAAGGGACCTACTTCCTCGCCCTGATCTACGGACTGAAAGGAGAGTATGACAGGGCCATTGGGGGCAGCTCCCAATGTCCGCTCAACTATGATTATTTGATATTTTTCACAGTTTAATATATTTCGTAAATCACGCAAAATTGTAACACAAATGGGTGAAAACACCGGGAAAAGAAGTTCATACTGCATAATGTCGGCTACTATTCGAGGTTTATCTTACAGTACGACACGGAAACAGTCTTTAATCATGTTTCATCAAAATTTAATTGACATTCAAGTTTCAAGATACGAGACATATGTGTCACCGATAAGTAACATTAATGCGATAAAAGTTATTAAAAAATTATTACTATAAAATGTTGCAATTTTAAATAAAGAAAACGATCGTACAGAATCCGGCAAATTATCGCCTCTCGCATAGAAACGTGAAGAGCGCCTGACTTGTTTTAATTTTATTTTAAGAAATGATCTAAATCAGTTGAAACAAATTGAAGCTTATTTGTCACTTGAAATGTTTTTTTTTTTTTTTTTTTTTTTTTTTTATTCCGGGGGGCTTTTACGCCCGAAGACATAGGCCACTTAGGTGGGCCCATTGAACAAACCCGGGTTAGAAACCTAACTTCTTCACATTAGAGTGAAGTGTCTGGTCGTTAACCATGACTCTCTTTCGATGTGAATCGAACTGAGAGTGTATTTCATGGTTTCCAGGCCGAAACCTGGTGGCGCTACTCTTTTAAGCAGCTACCCATTTATTTAAACAATGCTGGGTGAACATTGAGCGGGGGGCCTGGTCCGGGAATCGAACCCAGAGCTGCGGTAACCATCTGACCCGATGCTGCTTAACTTGCCTTATCGCAAGGCAAGCGCTCTAGCCTCCGAGCCACCCAGGCCCCAACTAAACTTGAAATGTTATTCATTCAAATATTACTCCAAATTAAACTGGTCACCTATCAAGTGACAAACTAACATCAACTGGTTTTTCGGTCTACTAACTAATTTGTTAGTAGTTGTTAGTGTATTTGTTAGTGTTGTTTTTTTAATTTGTTACTCATGATCATGAAAATCACATCGTCCTACATAATTGGCGGAACATGGCCGCTCTTCACCGATTTGTTCTTTTCAAATGCCTTTTGCCAAGCTATGTCCCGCAGACAAACATAGCCGACCATATATTCTTAAGGCACTAAAAGATTAACTAATACAAAAAATTCTAGCTTGATGTTAGTCAGACACTTTCTTCCACGCTATCTCCTGGACTATTCTTGAAATCATATTACTTGAATCTAAAATGCATGAAAAGGGTTTTCGAATGAGAGACTTATTCAACTTAATTTGGAAGACCAAATAATTTCTAACAACTCTCAACACACAAGTTCCTTTACCAATATATAACTGTAACAACTTACCCCATAGCGGGGTAGGTTGTTAAAATTTAAGTTATATGAGATTATGAGTCCTTACGTTAAGGGACGTGAATATTGTGAGCCGAAAAATAAATGAGGTAGCCAACAGTTGGTTTTAAAGGTCTAATGATAATTAATTTTTATAAAACTTATGGCATGGCCAAATAAAAATAAATAAAAAAAATGTGTAACAACCAGCCCCGGTCTCCTCTTCTATTTACATATTTTCGTAACATCGGTATTTTTTACCGTCACCCTAGTTGTTCTACTTGTTTTGGTTCCTTTATCAGATCTTCAGTAAACAAAAATCATTTTTGTAAAAAGTAAAAAGTGAGCGGGGGAATTGAAATTAATAAATGGGGACACTGAAATAAAAGTATACTCTAGAGAAATATCTAAGTACAACTGAGGGAGAAAGACAGAAATTAGGAAGGAAGAAATTATAATTTTCAACAAGTAAAAAAAAATGTCCATGCCACGTCAACCTGTGTAATGTTGCCAGATTGTTCACACATTGCCATACGCCTACTTTCCATCTGACTTCCTTTGATCCGGATCGACAATCGTCGGGATCGGCATTTCAAATGGTACGTTTAATGTCAAGCATGGCAAAATGGCAAAAAATACATCCACATTACACTTGGCAGTGCCATTTGGCATCCTTGCCATCTGGCTTCCTTTGATCCGGATCGACAATCGTCGGGTTCGGGATGGCTTGTCAAATGGAAAGTTTGTGGCAAGCATGGCAAAACAGCAATTTCCAAGCAAGACGTTCCGTTCACATATCACTTGGCAGTACCATTTGGAATCCTTGCCATCTAGCTTCCTTTGATCTGGATCGACAATCGTCGGGTTCGGGATGGCTTGTCAAATGGAAAATTTATGCCAAGTGCCAAGCATGGCAAAACAGCAAATTCCAAGCAAGACGTTCACATTACACTTGGCAGAACCATTTGGCCTTGACATTTAGGACGCTGCTTAAAAGCCCCCATACACGATCAAACACTTTGCGCAAAGCTGATGTCGGACAAATTTAGGTCATACACGTCAAACAACATGTTTGCGCAAACATCAAACAGCCCCATACACGGTCAAAATGATGCGCAAACATTTGGCGCATATTGAGTAAACTATTGCGGTGAAAATAGGTACCAATATTCCGTGCAGAGGGTTAAAAGAAAAAACACTCTAATGCTACAATATTATTGACTTGTAGCAACTAAATAATTAAAGCCTCTTTTCTTCACTCAATTTAAACTCTCTATACTATATTTTATAAAGGTCAGTTACATGTTGGTTTTTTCTCCGTGAGCCTATAGAACCTTTTCATTATCACTTTTCTATTTCCATCAGCCTCTATTTCTAAATAGACTTACAGAAAGTTTTCCTTTCTAAAATTAAATTACCTTTTTCTAAAAGTCCCTTTTTTGTTTCGCTTTTCCCTTGGGGTTTATTTCCATTAAAAATTAAAAAACCTCTTTTAAAAATTAGATTAAAGTCTGGAACAAATTTTTTTTTTATTTCCTTTTCTCCAGTTGTCATTTTTTTAAAAAGATCAATCAATACCTTTATATTATTTCATTTAATTTTTTTTTTTATTCTGCTTTTACTTTGATATATTGTTAAAGTAAGAGCGTCATATTAATTTAATTTTCATATTTAATCAACTTTTTGGTCCTTTCATAAAGGAAGGATGTTTTATTAATTCTCTTCACCCTATATTAGATTAAACAAATGAATCTATGTTTAGATTAAGAGTATGTATGAAGAATTTAATTAAAAGAATACATATTGAATTAGACTAGACAACCCACAAGTGATATAGAATTTATAATAGACGAATGGATTAGATTAAAAGAACGGATAAAAAAAAGTAGGTTAACCAAATTAATAAAGAATTACACTAGAATATGGAAAAAAATATGGATATCAAATTCGAATAATGGATCTAGAATTAGTTTAAGCATATGATTGACAATTGAAGAATTTGATTAGAACAATAGATCTACAATTAGATTAGGATTATGTAAGAAAGATTATACTTGAAGAATAACAATTCTTTTTCTACATTCAACAAAATATACAAAGAGTGTGTTTGTTTGCATGTCAGTAACGTTTTCACGTGCGACAATGACAATATCTTAAGTAACTTAATTTAAATTTGGTAAACATGTTCCTTATTCTAATGCTCACACTAAGCTCATTAGACAGTCTTATATGTCCATCAAGCGTTCGCGCGCAACGCGCTACTAAACATGAGCTTTAAATTTGAAATTGGAATTTTAGGTCGGAAAAAGATTCTACCTTTATTTTTTTGATGTAACATTTTTTTTTTTTTTTTTTTTTTTTTTTCAAAAACCTTTTTTTATTAAATCAACAGCTACAAATATTAAGTCGGATCTATAGGTTTAATAATTACAAGATAAAAATAACTTTTTATATACTACGTTTTTAAATTTTCTGTTGAATCATATTATGTAGTGTTGATAATATAGTTGTTATTGTTATATATAATGATAGTGAAAAAAAAATAGTTCCGAACTTATTTACTTCTTATAAATGACAAATATACAACTCATCAGCTGATCTTACCTACTAGAGAGCTGATCTTAAACCTATAAAAGGACAAATCTTTGTACAACGGATCTCGCCCACACCGAATCTAAAACGTGCCATCAATATGCCAGAGTAGGGATGGTAAGAGAAGAAAAATGAGTACAAGTAAAGAAGTACAGATGCAGAAAATTAAACCGATACCTTTTCCTTTTTCGCTGTCATTCAATGTTTACCTTTTAATAAAAAAAATCACAAATTTGAAACCCGTCAAAATGAAGATCGTAAATATGGGTCATGTCAAAATAAAATAACATGCGGATTTTTTCCGAACTAACTTTCCATACAGCAAAATTTGCTGAAAACGAAATAAATTCTGCTGAAAGATGGCTAAAAGTATTAAAATGATGCATTGTCATCGTGTTCTGAGCTATTCTAAAAGTTTTAGAATATAAAATTCTACCTACTTGGGAAGTTAGTTAAAAATCGATTGCAAGATTAATACTGGACACACAAACAAGAAAGCATGCTAATGAAAACGTAGTAAAAAGAGAAAATAACGTTTATACAGATCTTAAATTTTAACGTATATATTTCAATCAAACTTCATATAAATAGTTTAAAACATTTTTTAACAAGCATACACAATTTCATCTTGATACAAGCAGAAGTTTTTGTGCAGTAAAGTCATCCAATTATAATAATAGTTGAAAAGGAAATGTAGGCGTAAGGTAGGAAAGTTATAAAGGCACCCCCAAACCGCTCTGTTCCAATCATCCTCTACAACTATACTGATCATGATTAACTATTTTCTTAATATTCTATATTAATTGCATTACTCTCACGTCAATGATGGAGTCTGGTTATGGATGTTTGTTTCAAAAGTTAAAATGTTCTTCTTTATTTGATTTTATTTCGTTTGTTTTGTTGTTACAGGTCTACCAACCGAACGCCCCGCGATCACATTTCCCCAGCAGTTTACCAGAGTGAGTCACCATCACAGGCAACATAGCGTTCTCAAGCTTCAAGGCGTCCTTCCAGACTAATGTTAATTACTTGAAACGAAGGTGAGAAGAAATAATTATATTAAACTGTTTTTATTAAACATTTATATTATTTATTATTAAGAATTATTTTGAGACTAATCTCACCAAAAATCCACGGCGTAGTTTTCTACATTTTTATTTTTGTTATACTTTTTGCCGCTTCTTTAGTGCTCCAATTGAGGTGGTTCGAAGTAGTCGTGATGGTCAAGGCACTAGACACTTCTACTCGGCCATCTATGAATCAAGATTTGGGGGTTCAAACCCACGCTTAGGCACATTGATTTACATTTCACTATTGAGCACACTATAATCACTTCGGCAGTATATTATTAATGTGCGAAGTGACCAAACTTCATACATGGCAGGGTTAGTAATCATGGCACATATAAGTGCCTCTCATATAATTAAAGACCGCAAATTGGCAGATAGACAGAGAAAAAAAAAAACTCCGGCGCCGGGATTTGAAGTGAAGACCTCCGTATTTCCAATACAAGTTTTTCGTCCTCCCCATTCTAATACTAGCACTACCACGCCGATAACCGCATTATTAGGTTATTACAAGATGGGTAATCGGCCAGTTTACTCATCTACTGAATGGCATCATCAGTGAATCATTTCTCAACCATTTTGGGCTTCATCCAACCATATATCCGTGTTTGGACCTTGGTACTAGGCTTAGAAGAGGTAAAGGGAGAATAGTATATAAAAAAAAGTGGCTCAAACATTGGGGAGACCAGGAAGTGTAAAGCCATGTCCAGATTGCCGAACCGAATAGAGGAATGAGCCGAGTATTGGTCTCTGCGCATGCCCAGGCTATAGTGCGCCTGCGCATGTCAGACTGGGCATGTGCAGAGACCAATGCTCGGCTCGTTTACTCTATTCGAACTCTGCCGAACCAAACAGAGGAAACGAGCCGAGTATTGCTCTCTGCGCATACTCAGTATAAAGTGCGCCTGCGCATCTCAGACTGGGCATGTGCAGAGACTAATGCTCGGCTCGTTTACTCTGTTCGGTTCGGCAGTCTGGACGAGGCTTAAGAAGTAGGTTATGGGAGAAAAGTGAACTAATGTGACAGTTTCTTCGAAGTAAACAAAGAGCTTAAGAAGTAGTGTAGAGAGAGCAAATTTAATTAAAAATTTGCTTAAACACTGTGGCGACAGCAGGTGGTGCTAGAAGTGTTAAGTGAGAGAATAATTAACCAATTTGACAGTTTCTTCAATGTAAACAAAGAACTTAAGGGTAGAGAGAGCATAGTAAATAATAAAGGGCTTCAAACATTGGTGACAACAGGTGGTACTATAAGAGTGTAGTGAGTGAAAAATTAACTACTTAAAAATTAATTTATCCAATGCAAAGAAAGTGCTTACGAAGTAGTGGAAGCATAATGAATATAATGGCTCTTAAAAATTACAAACACATTTAAATAAATATAATAATATTCTTTACAAGTCAAATGCTTTTCAAATGTTTTAAGACAAAAATGTCCTACAAATACTTTTTTCCTTTAAAATTAACAGACATTTGTGTAAAATTCAAAGTTAGATTTCAAGAGAGGTATCAATGTGATAGTTAGTGTGGAATATGTCTTACCTTTCTGATAAATGAAACAGTGGTAACCGTGTAACAATATAGTTAATGATTGGTTGATTTGACTGCGATTTTGTGGCACCACTTCATAATTACTACTAGAGAGGTTAATAAAAAGTAAGGCAGTACATTTTACAGTAATAGTGCTGTGATAGTAAAAAAAATCAATAAATAAGTCATTATATACCTAGTTTTGCCCGACATATATATATATATATATATATATATATATATATATATATATATATATATATATATATATATATATTGTGTGTTTAAAAAGACGTGATGGAGCACTAAGTACATATACCTCCTGGGTAAAAAAGTGTCGTCTATAGAACTTGGAAAAAAAAATCTACATAAAATTACGACTGCGCATGCTCAGAACTTTTGAGTGGGACGAATTTCTTCCTGACTATATTATCCATTGTTTATTGTGAATGAAAGGTTACAATATAACAATTTTGCATCAAATTTTTAATTAAATATTTTCTTGTTTTAAGGGTTCTTATTTTAATCTACAGTTATACTTTAATATATTAATTAAATTTAATTAAAATAGATAGTAGTAGTCATTTTAATAGTTATTAATTATCGAATAATTAATATTAATTAATTTAGAAACGGGTTCAATTGTAGAATAAGATTTTAAAAATTGCAGATACCCGATCTAAGGCAAGGAAGACTATTTTTTGTATTTATTGACTGGACTGTTAGATACCCTACAAATTTTATTTTTAATCTAATACTATCAGCTAATTTCTATTCAACTCAAAACATTTGGCGTACTTATTATTTTTTCTTTTTGTTAATTCACGTAACTAAAATATTTTTAAAATGTTCCAATTTATTTTTCTGCCTACTAAAATAAAACATTAATCTATTACATAATGTACAATTTTAATAATAAAATATTATTCGTATATATATTTTTTTTTTTTTCAATAAAATACCCCGGTCTTCATGTCCTGTTCATAAAAACCTAAAATTTATTTTATAAAATAACATTTTAGATGCTCTTAGAATAGGCTAAAAAGACGTTTTCAAGTAACATAAACTATATACATTTTTCCCAGGGGAGGACCTCCGGACCCCCCTAAAAGAGAGCCCAGCCCCCTTAAAAATTGGATGGATCCGCCCTTGATATGAAGTAATTTAAGAACAAAGAAAACCAGACTTCTTAATTATCTGTGATTATGCTAAGCCCACATTACATCCTCTTCTCCCCCCCCCCCCTCCTTTTTTTTAATCCATGCTCCTCCCAAAAAAAATCCTGGGTGCGCTACTGACCACAATTTTATATTACTAAACGTACGCGTTTCGACATTTATATTTATCATATTCAGTGTAAGTGTTAGCATAGTGAGTGTCAGACTATTACGCTACATATTTGGTTTCCCTTTACCTTTGGTTTCCTAATCCTTCTATAGCCCTATTCAACCTCAACTTAGGACTTAGAATGTTATTTTAAGTCATAAAAGCTTGTAAAGGAAATATGTAGCGTAGTAATCTTTCACTCACTATGCTAACACTTACACTGAAAATATTATAAATGACGAAACTCGGATGTTTATTAATATAAAATTGTAGTGACAATATTGTGTTTATATTAACGTCTCTAGTTATAATTAACAATATAGTGCTAATAAATAGAAGATTATATAAAAGCATTTTTGAAAAAACAGATGGTAAAATGGTAATTAGACCCATTATTATTGATTAATAATAGTAAATCAATAATTAAGTGTAATGTTAGGTGGGAGTAATCAGCCAGCAAGGTTAACGGTCAGGGGTTGAACATAATTATAACAAACTAATAAATAACAATTGTCACGCTCTTGTAACAGGCGGGTAACTAATTATAATTAACTTGGAAAATAGATGTAAACAACCCGGTATAAATTATCAATGAAAAATGTGAATAACAGAATAGATAAACATCTTAGTTTTCTGGGGAAATCAGCGTCAAGAAGGGGTTGAAATCCGACGTTTCACTTCCCCTACCGGAAGCATCTTCAGGGGCGTGGTGCATCGTGATTACTCGAAGCAACAACAAGACATACTGCGTATTTATCGTAGCTTTCTGGAACGTATACCTGGATTTTCTGAGGATTCCTTGAGTCGAGTTAATCCTTTGTTGGGATGGCGCAATCGGGCAGGTGCTGCCTTCGTCGGTGTTCCTTTGTGGAGCGAGTGACGTTTTAAGTCGGGAAGTGACCGCGGCGCCACTTCTTGCTTTATGATTGGAACAGGTGCGCAAGTTTTGTGATGAAGGTGACCTTTTGGTGATTTAAAGAAGCCTCTGGTGGTCATGTGGGCGTTGAATGTAGTCCCGATGCCATGATTTCTGAGAATCCTGCTTAACTTATCCGTCATTCTTTCGATGTAAGGGAGATTTAATGTAAGGTAGATTCGTTCTTTCGATGTAAGCCTTCCATTGGTCTTCCGTCCTTTCTGCTGGGGTGCGTTCCTCGGTGATCTCTTCGTGGCGGATGATTCACAGTATGTCTTCCTTCTTGAAGCCATTCTTTGCTAGGTCTGACTTGAGGTACTGCTTCTCTTTCTTCTGCTTTTCTTTCCATGTGGTCTCTTCACTGATCCTGAAGCCCTTTAAAACTAAAGAGTAGATGACAGCTTTCTTCTGCGTTGGATGGTGATGTGACGCTGTATTGAGGTACCTTGAGGTATCCATGTGCGTGTGCTTCCTGTAGTTGGCGTGACATAGAGCTCCGTTGGTCTTCTTCATCACCAGGACATCCAGAAAAAGGTAGGCTGTCCTTCTCTTCAATTTCCATGGTAAATTGAATTTTTCTATGAATCGAATTCATATGACGGAAGAAATCATCTAAAGTCTATCTTCCGTGTTCCCATAGAAGAAAAACACCCTTGACATATCTTCACCAGCAAGACGGTTTCAGAGCAGCTGAAGCTCTTCTATCTTCGAAGTCTTCTAAGAACAGGTTAGCAACTACAGGTGGCATAGGACTACCCATGGGCGCACCTTCTATCTGCTTGTAGTATTCCCCATTGAATAAGAATTATGGGGATTTAAGACAATATTCTATGAGTTGCGCTTTGTCTTCCAACAAGCGCAATGAATAATTAAAAAGAGAAACTGTGAATTACAGATAACAATATGTAAAGTATGGTTATAGAGAACAAAATATAGAGGGGGAACTACTAATATTAGGAAACAATATGTAAATTATCAATGGCAAGAGAACGAAATATATAAGAATGAAATGTTAATGAAATAGAAAAAGGAGGAACTGCTAATTCAAAGTGTCAATGACAGAAGAATGAATAATAGAAAGAAGAAAATGTGAATAACAGGAAACAAGATGTGACATTATCCGAATTGAAACTTTAGTGGAAGGGATATTGAAGACAACGAGTTGACGAGTTTCACCAACTCTGTTTTACAAGTGGGCTTTCACTGAGGAAATTGAACGAAAGAGGGTTCGAGGAAAACTTTGACTTGCTAATGAAACAGTTGCCTTTCAACCCTTACTAACCCTGTTACAATTCAATCTGATAAAACTGATAGACTCAAGGGTAGTTGAGGTGAAGAAAAGAAAAAAAAAAGAAATAAGAAAAAGACGTAAAAAAAGTCAGAACAAGAATAAATAATGCTTGAATTATACTGAGTTTATTTCAACTACATTTGATTATTTGATACTTTAACACGACAACGTTTATAAAGTCGTTTTTTACGGAAAAATAATTCCGAAGAGGAAAAAAATTGCTTAAATTTATTAACCAAAAATAATCGATGAAGTATCGAACAAATTGTCGGACGAACATTTTTAGAGGAGCACAATGTATATTATACAGGGATTTTTTTAACACTAACACTTATAGCTTCAGCTCAGCTTCTGTAAAAGATAGAGATATGGGGTTTGTGGGGTCTGAGGAAAACTACATTCTTCTACTTTAAATGTCATATCTATAACTTAAAAAACTATTGGGTGAAAGCCCTGCAATGACGGTTTAAATTAGGGTCTTATAAAAAGTCGTTGTTCTAGTAGTAATCGTTGTCTGGTATTATAGTTTTAATAGAATAAATAACCATACGGTGGAGTGGGGGTTTTTGAAAGTAAGAGGGAGGAGTCCCTCAGTGTTATAACAAACATTGAAGATGTGTTAAGCACAATGTTGCCTGAAATTGAAGATCAAATGCCAAATTACACGTTTATGCAAGATGGTCCCCCATTCCATCGCTCCTTGCATACAATTCAATACTTGCAAGAGAATTGACCAGACTTCATTCAGCCAGACGAGTGGCCACTCAACTGTCCAGACCAAAATCCAATTGTTTACTCAGTCTGGGGTTGGTTAGAACAAAGAGTGGGCAGAATAAAGGACATTGATGAACTTCGTAGGAGAATTATTTTTGCCTGGGATTATTGGCGTCAATCAACTATTACTGAGGCCATATCCCACTAGAGAAGGAGAGTGCAGGCTGTCGTAAATGAGCTAGGAGGACATATGGAACCATACAACAAGTAAATCTGTAAAACACACATTACTATTTTGTAATTTTGAGAAATATTCATTTTATAAATACATTTATTTTATCCAAACTGCCCGGACAACGATTTTTTTTTAAAACCCAAATTCAAACCGTCATTGCATGGTTTTCACCCGATAGTTTGTTAAGTTATAGATATGAAATTTAAAGTAGAAGAATATAGTTTTCAGACCCCGCAAACCCTATATCTCTTATATCTATTACAGAAGCTGAGCTATAAGTGTTCAAAATGGTGCGGTTTTTTTGCCCACACTGTATGTTTAGAGCCAGAGTGCCCGTGGAGCTGTAGGCTCGGCTATTAATGAATCAATAGTGACACACAAGGTCGTGGGTTCGATCTCATGCCATGGTTCTCTGATTTACATCTATGAATATAGGGGCGGAACAAAGCGAAGGAAACTCTCCAAGTGTTTCTTTGCTGTGGTGCTCAGATTTGTGACTATGAGTTAAGATTAGGTTAGGTAAAGAAACCTGGGTATTACAGACGCCTTGAAACTCTGATTGTAGCTCATAGAACACACCGTACTCCCTTCGGTGGTAAGATAAGATAAGAGTGTATGATGTGTAAAGCGGTTGCATTTCTCTACCATGGGGTTATAAAAAGTGGACCTAAATATAAATAGGATCAAATTGCTAGGTTTCAACAAACGGCTAGTACTAGTACAGTGGGTCTAAATAAGGTCTAATTGCAAGTGGTTCGTCCTAGTACTAGACGAGTGACTAATACTAGTACTAGACGGGTGACTAATACTAGTACTAGACAGGTGACTAATACTAGTACTAGACGGGTGACTAATACTAGTACTAGGATCTACTACTACTTCTCATAAATGTAATTTGTAATATATAAAGTGTATGTATTGTCATTTGCACGTTTAAAGATCCCCTCAGTCCAAAAAAGTGGGGTTTTTAAACAAGTCTATAATCTGTGTAGACACATGAATCCTAAACTACCGATTTTTATGGAATTTGGCATAAAGATTCAGAAAAATCAAACCTCAATAGTAAATCGAAAAATTAATTCTAGCTCTCAATTTAGGGGGTCAGCACCACCAAAAAATTACAATATCGTGAAAAAAAAATATTTCGACGTTTTTGATTTTAAATATTCTTAAATGTAGTTCATTCAATTACATAAGTTGTTTTCCCTTGGAAAAATCTAGTTTATGTGATAGATATTAATAAAAATTAAAGTGTACCCTCTGAATATCGAAAATAAAATGTAAACAACCAACTGTTGAATACATTTTGTAACATAACCTTATGATTTATAGTTATGTTACAAAATTGAGTTAGATACCATGGGAGAAAATTCAGTATTATCTATATATGTATATAAAACTAAAAGTGACTGTGATTGACTGACTGACTGACTGATTGATCACTAATTCTCCCACTTACCATTGACATAGAGATTTGAAATTTGGTACATAGATAGAGTGTGCCATAAATAGAAAGGTGCGGCCATTTGATTTCTATATATAGCCACCATATTGAATTATAGCCGTCATCTTGGATTTATTCACATTCTATTATCTCAGCTTCAAGTGGACCAAGAGATCTGAAATTTGGTACATAAACTTAAGGTAGCTAAAGAAGAAAATTAAAGGTACTTTCACTTCAACATATAGCCACCATATTGAATTATAGCCACCATCTAGGATTTAATAACACTCTATTATCTCAACTTCCAGAGGACCTAGAGATCTGAAATTTGGTACATAGACATAGTAGCTAAAGAAGAAAATTAAAGGTACTTTCACTTCAACATATGGCCGCCATATTGAATTATAACCGCCATCTTAGATTTAATAACACTCTATTATCTCAGCTTTCATTGCCCATACAGATCTGAATTTCTGTACATAGACTAATGGTAGATAAAGAAGAAAATTCAAGATACTATCACTCCAACATATGGCCTCCATCTTGGATTTATCAAATAAAGTATAAAGTATTATATTTAATGAAATGGCGTACTCAATAAACAAATATGATAGCAATAATAATAGAATAGTAATAATACAGCCACTGATTCCTAGAATTCGATGCGCGGGGCGAATTCAAGACAGTTTTGCTCGTGGGTTTCAGACCCAATTTTATTACACGTTTTCAACTAATATTTATTATTTTATACTTATGCATATATTCCCACACTAAATTATGTTCACAAAATATCTCTGATTTCCTTTTTGATCTTTGATTTCACACCTTGTACATACTTCCATTATTTGATTTTATACATATACATAGTTTTTTATTATGACCAATATTAGCTTTTTATGCATTTTTGGTTTATTTTTTTTAATAAAATTAAATAAAAGACACTGCCGCATTGGTTTTTACATTTTTTTGGTGAGATCTTATCATCAATTTATTTTATTTTATAATTTAAGCTTAAGTATATTAAGTTATATAGCTATTAATAGATATTAATTATTAATTTTACATTTTTAATTATTTAATTTTTGTATGTGTTTAAAGAGGAGTAGAATGGCGAGACAAAAAGTAAGCTACAAATTTGTTTTTTTTTTGTGATTTAATTTTTTTTTAAAATTTATGTCGTACTTTATTTTACGTGGCAAAAAAATGCATGTTTTATATTTAAAAAAAAAAATACATTTATTATCTCACTAACATTGTTTTTTGATTTTGATTTTTAAGCTATTCATTGTCTCGCAAACAATTGATTACAAAAACCACTGCTTTGCGTTCAAGAAACAAAAAGCCTTCGCCAAATTCTTCTACTGACACATTACAATTTTTCTTTTTTTTTTAAACATATTTAAACTTGTGAGAAGCACATTCAATTTTGTTATGCCCAACTCAGTAAGTAGTTAGGGGTGTGTTATACGATTGCCGATAAAATAATTAATATACTAAAAATAAATATTAAATTAATTCACAAATTATTGATACTTTATATTTCTTTTAAAAGAAATTATCGTATTCTTTTTATCTTCTCTTAAATAGACTGTTCCTAATTAATACTACTGCTATTATTAATGTTTAACTAATCTAGCCCCACGTTGGGCGCCAGTTATGTAAAATAAGCTCATTAAATTAGATGTATGTCCAACTTGTACAGGTAGTTGGGCGTACATTTTAAGATTAAAAAAAACATTTTTTTAAAGAGC
The DNA here is from genome assembly GCA_951217055.1 of Gerris lacustris. Taxonomy (NCBI): domain Eukaryota; kingdom Metazoa; phylum Arthropoda; class Insecta; order Hemiptera; family Gerridae; genus Gerris; species Gerris lacustris. Next base: position 12,079,434 of record OX578277.1, read on the forward strand.
GTCAGGTTCTTTTCTAAAGAGATAAAATCCAACCCATATTACGTAGTATTAAATAAAACTTGAATTGACTTTTATATGAAGAAAAAAATACTGATGAATGGATAAGGTAAGGCCCCAGCGGCTTAAAGTATGGCCGGCGGTAAGGGTGGGGGGGGGGGAGGGGGTATGGATGGTAAGGCCCCGGACTAACTACCCAATAAAAATAAACAAGAGATCATTAATATATGATAGCTTATAGCTAGTTTACTTTTACGTAAGCTCGTATACTTATACTTCGAAACCAGCTTCAGCAACCTAATTTAAAATTTACTTAGTTCGGCCTCATGGCCAAAGCCACCGGTCGCCACACCAGACCGTTCAGAAAGCCTTTGCCTTAGGGGAGCAAATCAGCATGGTTAATACTTCCGATAGCCAACAAAATAAAATCAGCCTGACCGACTTAAGAAAATTCAAAATAGAAAAGGAAAATATTAAATAATTAATTTGAATTTATCTACGATCCTAAAAATTAATATTATAATACCTCAACCAAACAAAATCGTATAAATTGGTCAACCTGAAAAATGTTCCACAATATTTAAATAAACTAATTTAATAGAAAATTGACCCTAAATATTATCACCCGTTACAAAATGAATATATTATATAAATGATAAAAAAAATCTTTGATAACTAGTTAAAATCAAGAACAATTGGAGTAAATGAAAATACCTCTTGGTAAAAGCAAAAAACACTTCCTATTTTACTTATTTGTTAAAATCAATAACATTTTTTTAACCACTTCCGTAATTGTTCAAACACTATCCTCATTATTAAAACCACTTTCCTTATTATAAAAATCACATTCTTTATTTTTAAAACCACATTTCTAATTATTAAATTCACTTTATTAATTTTTAAAAATCATTTCTTTGTTTTCTCAAAACCACTTTATTAAACACTTTAAAAAAAAATACCTTTTACAATTAAAAACAAAACTTACCTTATGGCACTTAATTATTAAAAACTACTGTCTTTAAACTTATCAATTGCTTCCGAGCTTACCAAAGGTAACGGAAGCTATGTAGTCGTTCCGAAGAACGAAAAAATTGTAGATCTCTGATTTCAAAAATTTCAAGACAGAAATCCATTTCAGCATCAAAAAATATTTTTGGTTCCGTGTCTGTCACTCAATTTTTGCGAACTAACAAAATCTTAAAACTACACGTCCGATTTTATTATAATTTGGATGGTAGGTAATAATTAGATCATTGTTTGTCCAATATAGGTTTCAACATTATTCGCCCATTTGTTTCACCTCTACATGCCCATCAACAGACATTTATTTTCCCCTATTATATTCAAAAGTATTTATCTGATTTGTATGAAATTTTGATGGTTCGTCGAAAGAAGCTTGCAGATAGCCCAAGATTAATTTTAACCGTCTGCGCTCTTTCAATTATGCTAAATTGATACTTTAATACATGTAAAAAAGACCAGTCATGTACCATGACTTAATGAGCGAATTTTCAAAGAAATCTGCCTTTTATTGGCTTATGATAATATAGGAAAATTATGGTTTAGAATTTGGATGGGTGAAAAAATAATTGGTACACAGGGGTACGGGGTACAAAAGTCAAAATAGTATTTACCCATCAAGATGCATGTCATTAGAAAGCTCTTTAAGACTACAGTAAGGGGGGTAAAATGGAAAAAAACACATTTTTATGCTATGTTTGACCCTAAATTGTCAAAATTTGACCCCTAAATGGATTTCGCAAAACTTTTGGCCAACGATCTCATCCATTCTTTTGATATTATTGACATTTTAAAATTTGTTTGGATTTTTTAAGTGCATCCTAGCTTGAGATATCGTCTGGAGTGACACATACATGACGTATGCATACATAAAAAAGTCTTAAATTCCAGGAATCAATTAAGAATGGTCTAAAACAGATTTCCATGGAGAAAAATTTCAAAAACTCTTATTATAAAATATTTTTTAAGCCATTGCAATAGCTTAATTTTTTCGAAAATTATCTAAAATCAAAACAATTTTGACAGATTTAAAAAAACGGGGGAAAAATTAAATAAATTGGATAATAATAATTGGATGGGTTTTAAAAGCATTAAATCATTAATTTTACGGAATAGGGCGCGAGGAAGCTATGTGCCACATTAATTTGCAAAATTTCTTTTAACGTTGTAAACATATTAAAACCTCAATTTTATTTAATTTATTAGTAAAAAAACAACTTCTTAACACAATATACGAGTATTATATTAGTCCAGTGCAATTAGACAAAAAAAAGGCCCAACTTCGGACAAATTAGGAGAAAGCTGAATTTTGGCATGAACCTTTATATTGCGGTTCTAAACAAAATGTCAAAAGTCCCCATTGATCCGAGTGCCGCTAAAAGAACTACGCGGGATCAAAGGTCATCAAAATCGGTTTTTTGTGAATATCTCATTAACGCTCACGTTTACTGAAAAAATATAAGTAATTAAATTTGTAGCTTAGAACATTTCCTACAAAAAAGATTTCATGACTTTTATTCGTAAGTGTAACGGTTTTGGAGATAGCCTCAATTTACTTTCTTATTTATTATGAAACGTGCACTCCTTTCCACACCACCTTAGAGGTAAAGTGCAAGGTAAGGTATGCCGAGGGTGATGTCAAATTTGAAACACGGGCGCAACTTTTTGAACCAAGCACAGAAGAAAATATGCACAAGTTGAATTGAATTGAAAAATTGAATATGCGCTATTCGCAAAAAAAAAAAAATTAAATTTTTGAATGGGGTATCAAAAGAAAGCTGCTAAAGAGTAGGATACAAATATATATATATGCTTTCTTGAATTTTGCATTCTTTATTGGTTTAATAAGTTAAAATATACCAAAACATTCCCTCGCCTCTAACTACTATATAATGGCTGGTCCTAACATTTTGAAATAATTCATAGAATTCATGAAGAACAAATTTGAACTCAACTCTGAGATTTGAAACATTTTTGAACAAATTTGAAACAATTCTGTAAATCGAATTATCTCCAAAACCGTTACAACTATGAATAAAAATCATGAAATCTTTTTTGTAGGAAATGTTCTAAGCTACAAATTTGAGCGTTAAACATGAGCGTTAATGAGATATTCACAAAAAACCGATTTTGATGACCTTTGACCCCGCGTAGTTCTTTTAGCGGCACTCGGATCAATAGGGACTTTTGACATTTTGTTTAGAACCGCAATATCAAGGATCATGCCAAAATTCAGCTTTCCCCTAATTTTTCCGAAGTGCAATGTCTAATTGCACTGGACTATATGTATATTTAGCGTTGCTCGCGATAAATTGTCGTAAGTCATAAGTTATGACTTATGACAAAAGTGTTATGACTCATAACACTCAACTGGCGGATTCTATGGTTCAAATGAAACAAAAGATGTCGAGTAACCATATGCTCTTTTCACAAAAGTTCTCGAGATATTGATTTATTTCTTTTTTCAGAGTGTTTCACGAAAATTTCAAAAAATTGCAGAATATCTTAAAAACTAAATGAGAGAGAAATTGGTGTTAAAGGAGAATTTAAAAGAGTATAAAAAACACCTTTAAGAATCACTCATTGATTTTTAAATTATCAGCTGCTAAGCATCTTTTCAAGTCCTGTTACATTTAAAAATTGATTTTTTAAAATGCAACCATGAAATTCCAGAGCTTTCTTCTCTTAATAGAGGGATTTTAGAAGTGTGGAGAATTCAGGGAAAACTTCTGCTTTTCTTAAGCTTTCGGGCTGATCTGAAGGAGATGATACGGCCGAGAATCGCTTGGCGGCACAGCTTTGCTAATTTATACATTTGAGAGATTATATCCCTTTGTCAAGCACAACATTTGTATGATTTAAACATTTGAGAAATAATATATTTTAGAGTTTATATCTATTTGTCAACAAAATATAACGTTGGAGTGAGGCCTCGCCATCTTTTCTATAAACCGCCCCATATTCTTCAGTTTTACCAGCTTTAAAATGGTATAATTAAAGTTTTTAGATCTACGACTAGTTTTTGAATTATGATGGATTGAATGTTACCAGGCGTGAAATAATTCGGACAGGATCTTAACCAATTCTTGTAGAAATGCGCGCATGCGCAATGAATAAAACTACGAAAATATTCACTTTCTACGCATCTAAACAGAGATCAAATGTTTATACTGTGTATATTATATTCGTATCAATCGTAAATAAAATGTATATTCATTTCAACCTTATCTATCTTAATCTCTTCAGCCAAAATGCACATTATTTTCACATCAGCATTTACAATGATTTATTTTAATTTAAAATCTATTTTCAATTAATTATTATATGGTTAAACTTCATATAGAGACATATTTAAATATTATAGAAAAATCTAATCTAAAGCAAGAGCTAAAATTCAAAATGTTTTGTTGTATTTTAAAATTATTGTACTATCAATAATAATATTTTCATTTTTGTGTGGTGGCAACATTTATTGAATGGAACAGGATGAAAATATGGCCGTTTCAACTACTGTTAAGTGTTTTAGGTTTTTTGTTAACCATTTACTTAAATTTCTAAAAATTTGGGTTAGAACGCTTTTAAATTATCAAGCTAAACAAAATATATTAATTTTTTGGTTATTTAGTAGTGGTAATACTGATCATTTTTAAAGCAACTTATTTTATATTTGTATGTTATATACAAGCCTTAATATGTAATTCGCTAGGGTCCCCGGTTGCTGATTGCTATCGAGTGCGCTCTCACGTAGGAAGTGTGAGTTCGAAACCTGCCGCCGGCAAGGGGCCACTACACTCGTTGTTCACCCAATTTCGCCTTTTAAATGCAGTAGCTGCTTATATGATATTTATGCCGTCTATCGGGTTAAGTTTGTCAATTATACGTTGAAAATCTAAAATTAAATGTCTTATCCAATTTAGCTCGATAAAATACGTATAAAAGAACACGTAACTTGACTTATTTAATATGAAATTTTCCCCTTCAAATATTTTGGGACTCTTCAGATATTCAATTCTTCTGTTATGAACCAAGTTTCATTAATACACCAATTATTATGTTCTTTTTTTTCAATCCCCTATTTTACCCGCTCTAAAAGGGCGATTTTAAGGTTTTGCTTTTCAATGTATCGGAAAGTAAGCCCTTAACCTAAATATAACAAGAGTTTAAATTTGTAGCCTACAAAAATAAATGTGCTTTGTTATTTATTTTATTTTATTTTTGTTTCGTCAAAAACTGTTAAGAATTGAGTTATAAGCACTTTTAGAATTTGCGAATCTTACCGTATCATAGTCACACAAGATATTGATTAAAATAAATATGATTCAATCGAAATTTGAAACGCAATGTAATCACCTGTTAATATGTATTAATAATATGTAGCATTATAAAATGATTAAATTAAATTTTTGTATGAAATTTAAATTCAGTTTCACTATGTAATGAGAAAGTCTCGTTCGAATTTATCGATTTTTATCTTTACCTTCTACCGCGGCACTGATGATGACAGGACAGAGTTAGAATGGGCAGAAGTCATTAAAGAGGCCAGGGCCCTTCAAGGACTTTAGTGTCATGGAGCGTGGAGTGAGCGTGGCATTGATGATGACAAGACAGAGTAGAATGGGCAAAAGTCATTAACCCTAGAACGCTAACCATATTTTTTAACCTCTTAAGACTAACCTTGAGTCATATTGACTCCCAAATCTATTATACCCAGTTTTATTAAAATATAAAGGCCTAATATGTACAATATTTTTTTAACATGTTTTAGTGCTAGTTGAAGGGACACTTGGGTGCTTTGTTTCCCATAAAAAAAAATGTTTTCCTTTTAATTCCGGTTTTTCAATCTGGACTACTATTACATATCCGGTATTGTTATCTACCGGAGTGGTTTTATTTACTTTTTTTTATGTAACTTTTTTCTTTCCTTTCCTTTGGTTTTTCTATTTCGTAAATTGTTTCAATTAATTTATCATTTTCCTCATCATCGCTGATGGGATCAAAGAAGGCATTTTCTATTTTCAAATCAGGGTCCAAATCACAAACGTCACCATTATTGTCGAATACGCTCTTTTTCATAATCGGTATCTGAATCGGTCATTTCCTTCATCAAGCGATACATGTCGTTTAGATCATTGTATTTTTTCTCCATTATTTGACTATATTCATATTCTATTAACTTTATATAATTTAGACATATAACGACACAAAAAAATATAACAATTTATACTTATAAATGAATAAATTACAATTATATTACCTTACATTTGAAATAATTATTGAATTAAAAGTTATATAATATTTAATTTATAAGATTTAAAATGCCAAAATAAACAATAACACGACATACTATTCTAAAAAATACTATTCTGCGTCAAAATGACCTACAAAAAATTTACGTGTAAGACTAAACAGGAGTCAAAATGACTCCGTGACTGCAGAAAAACAAACGATATGTCCTCTTTAGAATCTGAATGTGAAACTGATAGAAGTGTAGAAGGGTCATTCAAGAGTGGGAGATAGCATAGCTAAGATGTGGGAGTTCTGTGTTTTACAGAGAAAGTGCATTCGTAGTTGAAAAAAAAATGGGAGCCATTTTGACTCCAGGTTAGCTTTCTAGGGTTAAGGAGGCCAAGACCCTTCAACGGCCGTAGAACCTGAACGTAGCACTGATGATGACAGGATAGAGTAGAATAGGCAGAAGTCATTAAGGAGGCCAAGGCCATTCAACAGTAGTACAGCCATGTAGCGTGGAGTGAGCATGACACTGATGATGGCAGGATAGAGTAGAATAGGCAGAATTAGGCCATTCAACAGTAGTACAGCCATGTAGCGTGGAGTGAGCATGACACTGATGATGGCAGGATAGAGTAGAATAGGCAGAAGTTATTAAGGAGGCCAAGGCCATTCAACAGCAGTTACAGCCATGTAGCGTGGAGTGAGCATGACACTGATGATGACAGGATAGAGTAGAATAGGCAGAAGTCATTAAGGAGGCCAATGCCATTTAACAGCAGTACAGCCATGTAGCGTGAAGTGAGCATGACACTGATGATGGCAGGATAGAGTAGAATAGGCAGAAGTCGTTAAGGAGGCCAAGGCCATTCAACAGTAGTACAGCCATGTAGCGTGGAGTGAGCATGACACTGATGATGACAGGATAGAGTAGAATAGGCAGAAGTCATTAAGGAGGCCAAGGCCATTCAACAGTAGTACAGCCATGTAACGTGGAGTGACCATGACACTGATGATGACAGGATAGAGTAGAATAGGCAGAAGTCATTAAGGAGGCCAATGCCATTTAACAGCAGTACAGTCATGTAGCGTGAAGTGAGCATGACACTGATGATGATAGGGTAGAGTAGAATAGGCAGCCCTTCAACGGCCGTAGAACCATGGAGCGTGGAGCGAGCATGGCACTGTTCAAGACCGAGACACCGTAAGCTTTCATTCATTTGTGGGAGAGGCATTCAATTATACTTAAACAATTTCCTTATTGTTTCGAAGAAATTTCACTTTCATCATCTACTCTAGTTTGTTAATCGTATTTTATAAGAAAATAAAAACTGCTATCGATAAAGATAAAGTTAGACGTAAATGTACACCGAGGTGAAAGGAAAGAATATTGGAAAATCTTGAATAACAAAATTATGAAGAAAAAAAACAACTTAATTACATCGATACCATTTCTCATTCATTTTAATTGCATTTGATATTAAAAAAAAGGAAAGTTGTTTTTTTTTAATCGCCAATTACTTTTAATGAAAGTATAAAAAAAAGATTAAAACTTCATGTAAAGAAATTAACTTTTAAAATTATATGATAAATGTTAATTAATAAATGAATTGTGAGAATCTATAACAATTAATTTTCACTCTCTTTCTTCTCAATTTAAAAGGAATTTATGATTTTTTTGAAAAATTATTTAAAACTCTCAAACGAAAAGATGCTTGGTTTTAGAAGGAACAGTATCAGGTCATCACAGGATGGAGGAATCAGTCACTTTACACATCTATCTATGAGATCATTAGTGTGGAACATGTGGTTTCTCTCTGTAGATTGCTTAAGACTTAAGGACTTTGGAGGCGAAATTTAGGGAAAGAGCTTTAACTTCTTTATTAATAATTTCTTAATTATTTAATAACCACATAATCTTACGTTATAGTATTACTAAATTTCGTAAGCAATATAGACTTACTCATTCTAGTAGCATTAATAGTAGAAGTAGTAGTAGAATAGGGAAGGCAAATCACTTAAACCTTACAATTTGGCCACTAATTTTGTCACTGTTCACTACCCCTGTATCGAGTTCACCTATTTCACACACTAATGTACCACTGAAGCGTTGTGATCAATAATGAGCCAAGGATATCAAAGAGCAAACGCATGGGATCGAACCTGTGACCTCAAGTTTGATTCATAGCAATGGCTGAGCAGACGTGACAATTGCCTTTAGCATCACGATTACTCAGGATCTCCCGTAAATAAGCATTCCGGTAAATTATTATCTGACTACTGCGAGCGCACAATGTAACCCGGCTTCCACTATGGCTACCCCGCTTTAAGACGTAGCCCTATCTAATTTTTAGGGGTAGAGATTAGCTATTGTCTATTCACATTAAAAAAATCGGTCCTAGATAATTCAGACAAACTTTCTCACATGCGAGTTAATGATTAATTAGCCCAGTGTTTTCCATTTAATAGTTTACGATTTTTCGTAGGTACATTTAATAATTATTATTGAACATTTTATCAAACTGTATCATAAACAGTGGCATAACTATGGACCCGCACGGGCCCGCATTGCGGGAGGGCCCCCAAATCAACAACGACAGGGGCCCCCAGTTCTAAACGCAATAGGTTTGTTTGGGCGTGGGGCCCCCAAAAAGTTCTTGCGGGGGGCCCCATTGCCCTAGCTCCGCCACTGATCATAAAAATAACAATTTATCATGAAAATAACTTCTCCTTGGCGGGGAATCGAACCCGGCCTCTCTCCGTCCGCGTTTAAAGCTATTTTCTCAAGAACTAGATTTTTCTCGGTAAAACATTTTATATCGTTAGATTAGTATTTAAATAGACTACATTTTAGAATTTTTTAATCAAAATCGATCAATACATTTATCAAAACCGTTTTCGAGAAGTAATTTATTTCCATGTTATTTTTAGAGTTTTTAGGGGGTAGCGCCACCCAATTTGGAGATAAAATGCATTTCTTCGCCACGGGGTATGATTTTTCTGGAAATGTATGCCAAATTTCGTCAAAATTAGCCCAGTAGTTTAGGCTCCAAGCGTCTGCACAATCGATTTTTGAAAAACAACTGTTTTGGACTCAAGGGACCTCAAAACGTGTAAATCCATAAAAATCTTAAAATCGAATTTTCGCACCATAACAATACTTTCTCTTTATTTGAGCAAGTAAAAAGTAGAATTAATATAGTAAAAACTCAATCGCTATTTTACAACACATTTGGTAGGCTAAATTGTCACCAAAAACTTCACGATGTACAGAAGTCTGATGCCCGAGTGGTCTACTGAACAAAAGTCTGAACAAAAAGTAGCACGTCTAAAGGCCCCCATACACGATCAAACATTTTGCCCAAACATAATGTTTGCGCAAATCTGATGTTGGGCCAATTTAGGCCATACACGTCAAACATCATGTTTCCGCAAATATCAAACATCCACATACACGGTCAAAATGTTAGCGCAAACATTTTGACCGTGTATGAGGGCCTTAAGACCCGTCTGGACTAGTGCATTTTTTACAGGTACACGAGGGATTTTTTTTTTCCTTTTCCCTGGTAATTCTGAGAGCGCCACTGTCTATTCAAAACTGCATGGAGGTGGTTCTCCACCACAAAGAAAGAATTCTCGTTAAAGAGGAAAGTCGTTACGTCTATATGTATTTACTATCTCAGACGATCCCATCTGGTCTTCTTAAGTTGGGGCCACACTTCTTTGGCCCGAAAACCTGGTCGTGTAACGCGTTCCTTGGTCACGTTTTGGGAAGAGAAGCCAGACAGGGAAGTCGGGTAGACATCCCATCCGACTTAAGGTAGAAAAGTGGGAGAACTCCAGGCTCCCATCACTTTACCCTACTTGACGACAGTCTAATTCCACTTTAAGGAAAAGCCAGCGAAAGGGCATCTACTGACAGGATAGAACCGCGATCTTAGAAATACAAAGTCCTGTTGAGTGCTGCGGAGACCGCAGACGGGGAAACCTGGAACGGGACCGGGATTAGACTCCAGGGAACGGATCTTCTAATCGCCCCTTAACTACACTGTTTGAATCCAAATCAGCATGCACTTTGGCCATGCTCTATACATTTCGGTAAACTATCTGACTCTGAAGCCTGCGTGTGCAACCAGTTTCCGGCTTTCAATATGGCCAACCGTTTTAACTATACAATTTAATTCTCGTGCTTGTTGTCATAATTTCAAAATCAGCATTCAGTTAAAGTTCCTATACTTGCAGCTGGTTTACAACTTTTTCAGCTAAACTTGCTAAACGCTGGATGTAACGAAAAACTAAATAACATGCAATGTTACTTGACTGTTTCAGGTTCAGCTCTGGGGATCTATCCTCAGAGGCGGATGACGAACCAGTACCGAACCAAGCACCGGATCAAGGACCAAGACCACCGTTACCTCAACCAGGGACTCAGCCCCCACCTGGTGTTCCGCCGCCGCAGGATGCACCAGGTGTTCCTCCCCACGGAGGTCCTCCCCTTGGAGGTCCTCCCCTTGGAGGTCCTCCTCAAGGAGGTCCTATTCAAGGAGGTCCTCCTCAAGGACCTCCAACTTCGTTATCATTTGGACAACCACCTCCACCACAGGCAGGAGCAGGAAGAGGTTCGTCCAAGACTACATCGGCACCAACCAGCCCGGCTAAAACCAGGGAAAGCCTTCTTCAGAGAGTACAATCTTTAACCGGAGCCGCTAAAGAGCAAGGAGCATCACTTATCGGTAAGTACCACTGAGTCCCGATCTCATCTAAGCTAACTTACTTAGAAAATAGAAGACGAAAAAGAAAATTTAGAAAATAACTATATTTTGTTATGTATATCTAACACATCAGGCTGCGTTAAGCGTGACGAGTACCAAAGTAATTCCAAACGCTTACACCTCATTCAGTTTCAATAAGCCAAAAGTTGTCCTGTGGCGTTAAAACATTTCAACATTGAAACCCTCAATATTTTAACTCAATGAACCTTAAAGTCTACCTATATTTTGATAAGACGGTCTGTAACAACTAACAAATAGAAAACACTAGACGAAGGAATTAAGTCCGAGTTATATCGGACGGATTATTTCCTCTATAACTTGTAAATGGTAATTTAAAAGAGAAATACTATAATCTTTATAAATCATTCTACGATTTTATGCAAGAAGGGGGAAAAAATATTGATAGTTAGATAAGATAAGACATACTTAACATTATAAAGATGTTTGACTTTTTCAAAAGATGAATTTCTTAGATGAAGAAGTATTGATAAGGTGATAAGATAAATATATCTTTAAGACACCAAAACTCTTCATTCTCTCGTCATCCATGAAAATACTCTTAAAGTCTTCCTTTTAAGTTTTGTTCCGTAAAGAAGACACTTTATTCTTTTTAAATTACCATGTCAAGTACTTCTCTCTTTGAATATGTTTTGTATAAGTGAAAATTAAATATTTAATTATTTTAAGACCCAATAATATCATTCTTGATTTATACGAGAGATTACGCATTATAATATAGAGAACTAGGAATTAATAATAGTCATATTGCACACGGCATTGCTTTGTGCTCGGCCATCAAACGATCAAGGTGGCGATCGTAGGTTCGAGGTCCTGCTCCAAGGTACATGAATTTCCAAGGTTTTTTGCACCATGTGCCGTTGAAAATTAAGTTTTTCGGGTCCCCCCCCCCCCCCCCCCCTCTATTTTTTTTAACAAATCAACCAAAATAGACTGCCAATTAGTGTGACACATAGCTTGCATCCTATCACGAACATTATTGATTTAATGCTTTTACAACCCATGTCTATTTTATATAATTGTTTCCCGCCTTTTTTTAATATATATATATCTTCTTTATTTACATGAATTAAAGTAACTGGAAGAATTCTGGGGTGATGTGATTATCACCTTGCAGCTAATTTGTAAGCAGCCGGTAAATAAAGAATAAAGGTGGTAAGATGGACTGTAGGAATAGTTTGTGAGATAATATATATAATTTAAATAGAAACCCCGTTAAATTAAATCTGAAGTTTAGAAAGAAAAAGTTTCATACCCTGTTTGTGAGTGCAGCTCGCTTGACGCCGGTCACAGGATACTTTTTCTCTTAAACGTCTATGACAGCAACGAAGATCCCGGCCGGGATGTAGAACGGAGTGAAAACTCGGAGAGTTACAAATTTTAAACAAAGGCGAATATACTAAAAGCGGTGTAGTGGTGGCACAAGCCGGCGACCCTTTCCGACGTCTTGGCAAGCTGCAACTGAAGACGTTGGGGGGGGGGAAGCGTCCTTACCACCCCACATCTAAACCAAGATCTACTTAAACAGGGCTAATGAAATAGACATTTTTAAACATAAAATATAGATAAAGATAAAAAATAAAAGATGTAATCCATCAGTAACAATTAAGTAAAAAGAGTGCAGACAGCTCAAATTAATCTGGGGCTATCTACGGGGTTACTTTCGATAAACTATAAAAGTTTCATACAAATCAGATAAGTACTTTTCAGGCTATAGGAGAAAATAAATGTATGTTTGTGCGCATGTGGAAGAAACAAATAAGCGCAGAAGGTTGAAACTTATATGGGACTAACCATACAAATTTTTATTCCTACCATTCAAATCGGACGTGTAGTTATTATATGTTGGTTCGAAAAAAATAGAACAACAGACCGACAGACAGATAGACACGGAACCAAAAATGCTCCCCTGATTCTGAAACGGATTACTGTCTTGGATTTTTGAAATTGGAGGCATAAAATATTTACATAGCTTCCGTTACCTTCGGTAAGCTCGGAAGCAAAATCTAGATGTATGAGTGCAAATAATTTCAGGTTTTGAAATTTGTAAGGAATCTGTGAAAATGGCTTAATTTGCGTTTTATGGTCGATAGGACCTAATCCGTCGTCCCCCTCACTTTTTTACCCCAGTTTCTAGCTACTTTTTGTCTGGATTACATAAATCAATAAATGAGGTCATTTTAGGCTGAAAAAAGGGGTTTTTAGACTTCTTCAAACCGTGCGTGACACGATGACCGAACTGAAGTAAAAAATGCAAAATTGCGACAGAGGAAAAAACAACCTGAAAACATTAGAAAGGTAACAAAAATAAATAATAATGGGCTAAAATCGATCATATTAACTCTACAGTGAACTTTAGCCCCCTCATAAAACAAAATCATTGCGTGAATGTTAATGCATTGTTATTTGTAAGGGTTTTAATCGATTTTGTTACCCACAAATTGACCAGCATCGTTAAAAGTTTAAAACTGTAATTAGAATTAATTTTTTAATAACATTTAATTTGACGTTTTGTTCATATTATAGTATGGCAGTTGTTGCATTAAGAAATCTCTATTACCTGCTATGCAATTACCAAAAGAGAAAATAACACTGTATATAACAAGAAACAAGACTAGGAACAAAGTTAACTGACTAGAGTGAGATAACTAACACAACTTCTCCTCATGAAGATAATAACTAAAAGAATATCATTGTATATAACAAGAAACAAGACTAGGAACAAAGTTAACTGACTAGAGTGAGACAACTAACATAACCTCCTCCTCATGGAGATAAAAACTAAAAGAATAACACTGTATATAACAAGAAACAAGACTAGTAACAAAGTGAACTGACTAGAGTGAGACAACTAACATAACCTTCTCCTCATGAAGATAAAAACTAAAAGAATAACACTGTATATACGTCGCGTCAGAGAGGTTACGTAAAAGTGACAAAGGTTGCTGTGACGTCATGCGCCCTCCATGATTTTTCGTCAGGTTATCTTTTCTGGCTCATAACAAACCATTGTTTACTAGAGTTCTGTAAGCATTTTATAGTTTTTTCCTCATTTTATTCTATTAAAAGCTTTTTTAACAGTTTTTAACCATATCATATATTAGTAACATCATTAATAAGCCAACAAATGTATACATTATATATGATAAACAAATAATTCTCACAAATAACTCAAATAAGATGTAAAATAACTTACTTACAGATGTGCTCTTTTTACTCTATTAAAAGCTTTTTTAACTGTTTTTAACCTTATCATGTATCAGTAACATCATTAATAAGCCAATAAATGTATACATTATAGATGATAAAACAAATAATTGATTAACAAATAATAATTAAATAAAATAGCACTGATACACCCCACCTATATCCAATGTTATGAGCCAGCTAACCTAACAACACACACTTTTTTTTACGTAAGTGACGTCACACTTCCCCGGCGTATAACAAGAAACAAGACTAGGAACAAAGTTAACTGACTAGAGTGAGACAACTAACACAACCTTCTCCTCATGAAGATAAAAACTAAAAGAATAACACTGTATATAACAAGAAACAAGGCTAGCAACAAAGTTAACTGACTAGAGTGAGACAACTAACATTACCTTCTTCTCATGAAGATAAAATTAAAAGAATAACACTGCATATAACAAGGAACAAGACAAGGAGCAAAGTTAACTGACTAGAGTGAGACAACTAACATAACCTCCTCCTCATGGAGATAAAAAACTAAAAGAATAGCACTGTATATAACAAGAAACAAGACTAGGAACAAAGTTAACTGACTAGAGTGAGACAACTAACATAACCTTCTCCTCATAAAGATAACAACTAAAAGAATAACACTGTACATAACAAGAAACAAGACTAGGAACAGAGTTAACTGACTAGAGTGAGACAACTAACATAACCTTCTCCTCATGAAGATAACAACTAAAAGAATAACACTGTATATAACAAGAAACAAGGCTAGCAACAAAGTTAACTGACTAGAGTGAGACAACTAACATTACCTTCTTCTCATGGAGATAAAATTAAAAGAATAACACTGCATATAACAAGGAACAAGACAAGGAGCAACGTTAACTGACTAGAGTGAGACAACTAACATAACCTCCTCCTCATGGAGATAAAAAACTAAAAGAATAGCACTGTATATAACAAGAAACAAGACTAGGAACAAAGTTAACTGACTAGAGTGAGACAACTAACATAACCTTCTCCTCATAAAGATAACAACTAAAAGAATAACACTGTACATAACAAGAAACAAGACTAGGAACAGAGTTAACTGACTAGAGTGAGACAACTATCATAACCTCCTCCTTATGAAGATATATACTAAAAGAATAACACTGTATATAACAAGAAACAAGACTAGGAACGAAGTTAACTGACTAGAGTGAGACAACTAACATAACCTTCTTCTCATGAAGATAATAACTAAAAGAATAACACTGTACATAACAAGAAACAAGACTGGGAACGAAGTTACCTGACTAGAGTGAGACAACTAACATAACTTTCTCCTCATGAAGATAAAAACTAAAAGAATAACAATGTATATAACAAGAAACAAGACTAGGAACAGAGTTAACTGACTAGAGTGAGACAACTAACATAACCTTATCCTCATGAAGATAACAACTAAAAGAATAACACTGTATATAACAAGAAACAAGACTAGGATCAAAGTTAACTGACTAGAGTGAGACAACTAACATAACCTTCTCCTCATGAAGATAACAACGAATAACACTGCATGTAACAAGAAACAAGACTGGGAACGAAGTTACCTGACTAGAGTGAGACAACTAACATAACCTTCTCCTCATGAAGATAACAACTAAAAGAATAACACTGCATGTAACAAGAAACAAGACTGGGAACGAAGTTACCTGACTAGAGTGAGACAACTAACATAACCTTCTCCTCATGAAGATAACAACTAAAAGAATAACACTGCATGTAACAAGAAACAAGACTGGGAACGAAGTTACCTGACTAGAGTGAGACAACTAACATAACCTTCTCCTCATGAAGATAACAACTAAAAGAATAACACTGTATATAACAAGAAACAAGACTGGGAACGAAGTTACCTGACTAGAGTGAGACAACTAACATAACCTTCTCCTCATGAAGATAACAACTAAAAGAATAACACTGCATGTAACAAGAAACAAGATGGGAACGAAGTTAACTGACTAGAGTGAGACAACTAACATAACCTTCTCCTCATGAAGATAACAACTAAAAGAATAACACTGCATGTAACAAGAAACAAGACTGGGAACGAAGTTACCTGACTAGAGTGAGACAACTAACATAACCTTCTCCTCATGAAGATAACAACTAAAAGAATAACACTGTATATAACAAGAAACAAGACTGGGAACGAAGTTACCTGACTAGAGTGAGACAACTAACATAACCTTCTCCTCATGAAGATAACAACTAAAAGAATAACACTGCATGTAACAAGAAACAAGATGGGAACGAAGTTACCTGACTAGAGTGAGACAACTAACATAACCTTCTCCTCATGAAGATAACAACTAAAAGAATAACACTGCATGTAACAAGAAACAAGACTGGGAACGAAGTTACCTGACTAGAGTGAGACAACTAACATAACCTTCTCCTCATGAAGATAACAACTAAAAGAATAACACTGCATGTAACAAGAAACAAGACTAGGAACAAAGTTAACTGACTAGAGTGAGACAACTAACATAACATTCTCCTCATAAAGATAAAAAACTAAAAGAATAACACTGTATGTAATAAGAAACAAGACTAGGAACAAAGTTAACTGACTAGAGTGAGACAACTAACATAACCTTCTCCTCATGAAGATAAAAACTAAAAGAATAACACTGTATATAACAAGAAACAAGACTAGGAACAAAGTTAACTGACTAGAGTGAGACAACTAACATGACCTTCTCGTCATTAAGATAAACACTAAAAGAATAACACTGTATGTAACAAGAAACAAGACTAGGAACAATGTTTATTGACTAGAGTGAGACAACTAACATAACCTTCTCCTCATGAAGATAAAAACTAAAAGAATAACACTGTATATAATAAGAAGCAAGACTAGGAACAAAGTTAACTGACTAGAGTGAGACAACTAACATAACCTTCTTCTCTTGAAGATAAACACTAAAAGAATAACACTGTATATAACAAGAAACAAGACTAGGAACAAAGTTAACTGACTAGAGTGAGACAACTAACATAACCTTCTCCTCATGAAGATAAAAACTAAAAGAATAACACTGTATATAACAAGAAACAAGACTAGGAACAAAGTTTATTGACTAGAGTGAGACAACTAACATAACATTCTCCTCATGAAGATAAAAACTAAAAGAATAACACTGTATATAACAAGAAACAAGACTAGGAACAAAGTTAACTGACTAGAGTGAGACAACTAACATAACATTCTCCTCATAAAGATAAAAAACTAAAAGAATAACACTGTATGTAATAAGAAACTAGACTAGGAACAAAGTTTATTGACTAGAGTGAGACAACTAACATAACATTCTCCTCATGAAGATAAAAACTAAAAGAATAACACTGTATATTACAAGAAACAAGACTAGGAACAAAGTTAACTGACTAGAGTGAGACAACTAACATAACCTTCTCCTCATGAAGATAAAAACTAAAAGAATAACACTGTATATAACAAGAAACAAGACTAGGAACAAAGTTTATTGACTAGAGTGAGACAACTAACATAACATTCTCCTCATGAAGATAAAAACTAAAAGAATAACACTGTATATAACAAGAAACAAGACTAGGAACAAAGTTAACTGACTAGAGTGAGACAACTAACATAACCTTGTCCTCATGAAGATAACAACTAAAAGAAGAACACTGTAAATAACAAGAAACAAGACTAGGAACAAAGTTAACTGACTAGAGTGAGACAACTAACATAACCTTCTCCTCATGAAGGTAACAACTAAAAGAATAACAATGTATATAACAAGAAACAAGACTAGGAACAAAGTTATCTGACTATAGAGTGAGACAACTAACATAACCTTCTTCTCATGGAGATAAAAACTAAAAGAATAACACTGTACATAACAAGAAACAAGACTAGGAACAGAGTTAACTGACTAGAGTGAGACAACTATCATAACCTCCTCCTTATAAAGATATATACTAAAAGAATAACACTGTATATAACAAGAAACAAGACTAGGAACAAAGTTAACTGACTAGAGTGAGACAATTAACATAACCTCCTCCTCATGAAGATAAAAACTAAAAGAATAACACTGTATATAACAAGAAACAAGACTAGGAACAAAGTTAACTGACTAGAGTGAGACAACTAACATAACCTCCTCCTCATGAAGATAAAAAATAAAAATAATAACACTGTATATAACAAGAAACAAGACTAGGAACAAAGTTAACTGACTAGAGTGAGACAACTAACATAACCTTCTTCTCATGGAGATAAAAACTAAAAGAATAACACTGTACATAACAAGAAACAAGACTAGGAACATATATGGGACCAACAATGGGCTAATTATGACCTACCACCCAAATTTTATTAAAATTGAATGTGTAGTTTCTAAGATATGTTGAATTGTATATCAAAAATTGAACGACAGACCGTTCCCTGATGTCAAAAATGGTTTTCTGTCTTGGAATTTTTGAAATAGGAGACCTAAACATTTTTAACATATTTTCCGCTACCCAATAAGGACAGGTCCTAATAGTAAGGTAAAAATACATAAATATACAACTCTGTGGTCCAATGATATTTCCGGGAGTTAATAGTTTGCTGGGAAGTACTTGACGGGATTTTGCAACCATGTGGTGTATTTCATATTTTTTTAACTTTGGATGTGTCCTGAAACTGAACAAATCATTGATTTTGTTGACTGATTGGTATCGATCACTCAAATTTCCGATCACACTGTCAATTAAAACATAAACAACTTCAACTTTGAAGCGATTTTCCGGGTTCTCTGTGGATTTTTCTTGATACCCATCGGGATACAGCTTAGTAATTCTTCGCTTCTCGCAGACTCGGTGCCGGGAAATTCTCTCGCAAACTTAATTACCACACCTAGTTTACAACTTTAATATTAATTAATAATATTTTTAATTATTATTAATATTATTATTTAATATTTCAATCATAAATATTGCGTAATAGTGTATTCAGGGCTCAAGACAGCCGGGCCGGGCCCTTTAGGGGAGGTCCGGGCCCCCCGGCATCAGCCGTACCTGCCGCCCCCTCTCGACGGGCCTGCTAGAGTGAGACAACTATCATAACCTTCTCCTTATGAAGATATATACTAAAAGAATAACACTGTATATAACAAGAAACAAGACTAGGAACAAAGCTAACTGACTAGAGTGAGACAACTAACATAACCTTCTTCTCATGGAGATAAAAACTAAAAGAATAACACTGTATATAACAAGAAACAAGACTAGGAACAAAGTTAACAGACTATACTATAACCTTTTTATCTAATGACAATATAAAGGATAGTGATAAGTTGGTCACACCTGATTTGTTGTTTTGTTTCAGGAGCAGCGGTGTCCAGCGTGCCTCGACCATCCTATAACAAAGACAGATGTTTTACATTACTAGTTATAGATGATCAGAATACAGATTGGTAAATCAATTATATTGTTAAACATCTATTAAAGAATTTGGAATTAGGTAGAAGTTAGATGACGTATTGAAAAGGAATTTGATTCCATTAGTCCATATGTGTTACCAAAATAGGGAATCTAAGCCTGAAGTGTTTTCTGAGTACTCTATAGAGAACTTCTGAAAGTCTAGATATAGAAATCATACCCATTGCAAGAGCATTTGAAATCAATTTAAGCATCTATAAATTATAACTATCTCGAGAGCTTCTGAAAACCTTTAATAGATATTATACCCACTCGATAGCTTTTGAATATCTTAAACTAGATGGGTATGATAGTACTGACATCAAACTAGTGGATGGTATAAAACTAAAGCAGCCCCTACAAGGACAAGCCACTTGATCAAAACATTGTGTTAAGCTGATTGACACGACCTTTAAGCCGCCTTTGGGTGCATCAAGCATACCATCAAGCATCTCATCAATCTTTTCATCAACCCTCATTTGTAGTGGAGTTTTCGACTAGTGAACTGCTCCTCCTGGACTGTAGTGAATCAGTATTGTGTAGATACCATGGTTTCAAATCAGGATTTGGGGTGTCGAGCAGGTGATTGACGGAATGCTTGATCAAAATTGTTCTAGACAATCAAGCATTCCGTCAAGCCGCTTGACTCATTCAAACTTTCCATCAATCTCCGTCAAGGCTTGACTCAAGCATCAAACGGGTTCCTAGACGATCAATCATACTTGACACCATTGCTTGACGCGCTGTTTTGATCAAGCGGCTTGACCGTGTAGAGTGTAGGGGCTGCTTAAAATAGTGGATGCTTGTTACTTCCAGGAAAGGTAAATGTGTACGAAATAGCTCGTTACTAATATTGTTGCTACAATACTAATATTGGGGGACACGGAGATCGAAGGCGTCGACTTCAATTAGCCGAATTATTTGATTTACGAGATAAAAGAACATAACCTCACAATAATTCTAGAACATCAGCAGGGTTTCCCAAGAATATAATCTTAACCACATACCTAAAATCCTATAGAATAAGCATGATTAGTATTAGTGGACTAAATATTTCAATCTGTTTTAGGTCGAAGTATTTCCGAGTGAGGCGAATCCATGGAGATTATGATATTAGAGTGGAGCAAGCGGAATTCAAAGAGTTAAGTCTAGTTGCGAGTTCAGAACAAGGAACTCTGGTTAATATGACCGTTGTCAGGAACAATACTAAGGTAGCAAGGTACGAAATATTCATACTATCTTTTTTTTCTTAAAAGTAGTCTTCCCATTGGCCAGAGTCAATTTAATTGACATCTTCCAGAGCAGATAACGTCAGGGATTTTGATAATTAAGACGTTTCGAACAAATTGCAGGGATTATTATCAAGGGAGCAGTAAATGATCAGAATCATTACAAACTTGTAAGCAGTAGTTGCTAATGATTTAGAGAAACACCAACACTTCAAAACTATTGCTGGGATCTATCTCATGGCAGATGCTAATAATGAGAATCAATATATACGCCCTTGAGTATAATTCTTCTTCTGGGTCAATACGTCGGCAAGATGAATCATAATAAACTGAAAATGAAAAACCGAGGAACCAAAAAACATTTTTCCAGTTTTAAAATCATCATTGACCTAAACATGACTTATTGGTAAACTCTTTCAGCTTAACCCATCATCCAATGATTCCTCATTGGTTCAGAATCATTCTTCGTAATTTAACAATATATCTTGACATTTTCTCATTCATCTCTTATTATACAATCATTATCCTTACCCTATAAAAAAGTTTTAATTTTCATCTTTTTCAGAACGTTTCGTCCTGATTTTGTGTTAGTTCGTCAGAATCTAAAAGATGCTGGTGAAGATCATAAAAACATCCTGCTTGGATTGGAATACGGAGGTGTGCCAAGCATTAACTCACTTCAAGCTATTTACAACTTCCAGGTAATTTAATTGATTCTATTTCATTTCATTCCGTTTAGTTATCAATCGAGATTTAACTAAATTAGTCTAGTATCGATAAATTAAAATAATCTGAGGTAATAACAACCTGCGGTCAACTTGGGCATGCAAAACGGTAGTAATATATAACATATAACACAGGGTTTGCATGTGTGTGTGTGTTGCAGCTAAATAAACTGTATCATATGGAACAAATGGCCAACAGACGCCATTTAACTTAATTAGATACCCATTCATTAAACAATGAACCAACAAACATGGGTCTCCAAACCAGAGTATTTTTAAAAGTGTACCTCCAGCGTGACAAGTACTAAAGTCTTAAGTTGATTATAGCAAAGGGAGCATAGTGAATAAAAAGTGGTTCATATTTCCATGGCAGCAGATGGTTGTGTGTGTGACAGAATAGTAAATTTGTACTAATTAATAACTGATAATATAAATGATTTAAAACAATGATGTAATTAGTGAATTCAACACACCATATCAACGTTAAACAATTATATGAACCACCCAAAAAAAGTAAGAACAACGTTAAAGTGAATGACGTCTTTCACCTGAAAAGGTTTTCTTTTTATTGCTGTTTCAGGATAAGCCATGGGTTTTTGGACATTTAATTCAACTGCAGAAGAAAGTAGGCAAAGATAATTTTCCTCTGATTGACCAAACTTTCTACCCCAACTACAAAGAAATGGTAAGTAACGCCTTTAAAATTCAAAGTGTTATTTATTGTGAGTGTATAGGATTTGTTTCTAGAGAGAACAGTATTAGAGAAATGAGTCACTTTACACATTTATCTATGGAATGAGAATCATTTAATAAATTAAGTAAAAAGTAGAGCAATAAAAGAGCAAAGATTGAGGTCTGATCATTTGTAACTGAAAGATAATGTATTTCAACCCAAACGATGCTTCCAGAGAATCTCCATGGCATCTATTTATCTATTATCTGCCTTCTAGGCCTGGGTAGCTAGTGGTGGAAAGCGGCTTTAAATTAATCCGGTGAAAAGTTAAAGTAATAGGCGACTATGGTGGGACGATCTGGGTTCAATTCAAGGACCGGGCTCCCCACTCAAATGTGGAGCTTCTAGAAAGAAGTGGCTCCATAAGGTTTCGGTCTGGAAAACCATAGTCGAGAATCTTGGTTCAAAAAAAAATCGAGATGTGAAAACATGGTTTACCGACCACCGCAATTGTGAAAAGTTTTGTCTTTTAATCCGGATCGATGGAGCCACCGAAATGGTTTGTGTTTGCGGGGTACAAAAGCCCCTCGGAATATTTTTTTTTTTTAAATTATCTATGTTCTACCTATCTATATATCTTCTGGCTATATAACTTCCTTCTATCTATCTCATATTCTTACGTATTAGAAGCGAAACGTTCAACGCTACATAAGGGCCCTATTATTATTCCTAAAATCTTTCTTCTTCAATTAACTATATTTATATCTTCACATTTTTTCCCAAATTTCCAGATGACAACGAATAAACTGCCGGCTGTAGTGAAGATCGGCCATGCACACTCCGGATTGGGTAAAGTCAAAGTTGAAACTAACGCGGATTTCCAGGACGTAGCTAGCGTTGTCGCCGTTGCTAACACATACTGCACCACTGAACCATTCTACGACTCTAAATATGACGTACACATTCAGAAAATTGGACCTAACTACAAAGCTTTCATGTAAGCCTTCAATAATATATTATTGTTCTTTATCTTACACAAAAAAAAATATAATTTAATGTTATTTAAACCTTTGTCTCAATTTGTACACTGTCGCACTTTCTATATTTATTTTTTAAAGTATTGAAATGTAGATAACAAATATATATCACGCTTCCAAAATGCAAATACACCATTATAAATCCATTTTTTTGAGGGGCGTATAAATCCATTATACACCCAAAATTACCAAAATAAAACACAAAAAAGTTCCCTCCCCCTCACTTCTCCACAAGGACAGGTCCTAAAAATAAGGGGAAAAATACATAAATACACATCTCTGTTGGCGAATGATATTTCCGGGAGTTAATATAACAAAGTCAAATTTTAGAAATGTTAGTTGACCGTAACTATGGAGACCCAAAAGTATTATTTTTTGTAATTTTTGAGTGGTGTATAATTTTAAAGGTATTGAAATGCAGATCACAAATATACAATACGTTTTCAAAATGGCGGCCATTTTACCACCAAAAAAACCAATTAAGTGCATACCTAAGATGCTTAAGGATAATAAGCACACCTTGTTCCCTTAAAGAGCAACTTTTATACATAGTGTAGTAAACATGTGTAAATATGTGTTTATACATGTTTTTAGTCACAAAAAAAAAAAAAAATTATTATTATTATTATTATAATAATAATAATAACGTAGGAAATATGAATGTTTATGACCGGAGACCCGAGACCTTTTTAGTAGCTTGCTGTATTTGACGGATTTTTAATTGATCATTTTCCTAAAATTTTCTATTTTTCTTACAGGAGGAAATCTATTTCTGGTAACTGGAAAACAAATATTGGATCAGCAATGTTGGAGCAAATACAAATGACAGATAGATATAGGAGTAAGTAAAATAATGATTTATAATTAAAATTTGAAATCAATGTAATCCCAGAAAACGCAGGAAACGTTTTATTAGTCCAGATATTCCTGGATCTATTGATTTGGAAACTATTTTCTAACCTGGAAAGCAATTATTATAGTTTTATTGGCATTAAAATTTGATGATAAATGGTTTAAATTTTCTTTTAACTCAATTTTTAATAATGAAGTTCCTTCTAAATCCTTTTCAATTTAAAAGGTAGACAAATCGACTCTTAAGAAAGGTTAAAAAGTTAGGTAAGGGATTAATTCCTTTAAAACTTCTTTTAAGTGGAGAATCGTAAGGTACAAAGTTCTCCATTTCAGAACAAGCAAAAGCCTTAAGTTAAAAGTTATAGACAATGAAGTAATTCTATTGAATAAATCGAGGTAAAGTGAAGTTTTCTTAACACAATTTACTAACAACTTTTGTAGAGAACAGTGGCGATCCTAGGGGGGGGGGGGCTAAGGGGGTTTGAGCCCCCAGAAATCAAATTAGCCCCAAATAAATTGTCATTACCATCACCCATCTAAAAATATCGTAAAAAAAAAACAAAATAAATGTGAAGATAAATAAAAAATTAAACAAGTCATGAGCATTATTTTATTGATTGGACTGGATGAATTCTTACTTAAATAAATATTAATTATAATAATAAGTAAGAAGGATTTAAATAATTTATATTGTTAAATAAATTTAACATAAAATGATGATTTTGTAGTTTTAAATATTAATTATAATAGTCCAGGAGATAGCGTGCAAAAAATTGTCTGACTAACATCAAGCTAGAATTTCGTGTATAAAGTTAATCTTTTGGTGCCTTTTAAGAATATGTGGTCGGCTAAGTTCGTCTGCGGGACATAGCTTGGCAATAGGCATTTGAAAAAAAAAAAAAAAACGGAGGGTGGCCATGTCCCACCCTTTTTGGTGGACAATATGATTTTCATGAGTAAGAACTTAGTTAATAGACCAATAATCAAGTTAATGGTAGTTTGTCACTTAATAGGTTAGTTAGTCAAATATTACTCCAAATCAAAGTGGTCACCTATTAAGTGATAAACTACCATTAACTTGATTATTGGTAAGTTTGTACTAAGGATCATGAATATCATATTGTCCACTAAAAAGGGCGGGACATGGCCACTCTTCACCGGTTTGTTTATTTTAAAATGCCTATTGCCAAGCTATGTCCCGCAGACAAACTTAGCTGACCATATATTCTTAAAAGGCACCAAAAGATTTACTTACACACAAAAATCTAGCTTGATGTTAGTCAGACACTTTTTTGCACGCTATCTCCTGGACTATAACATTGTTGTTATCTATAAATATTATACTTTTCTGACAATTTATAAATTTTTAATTAATCTATACAGTTTTAAACCAGTCATTTTGTTCCTCTATTACAAATTTACAAGGTATAATATGTTATACTCATGTTAAAATTATCATTATTTAAAGACAAATACTTTCTTTTGTGATTGTATAGTAGGTATCATAGGAGTATAAATAAGCCTCCAATTGTACTTACAAAAGAACTTCCCAGTCCCAGTTTAATGGTAATTATAAAATTCTTGTACGAATTTAATTGTGTAGCCTGAACGAACAAATTGTATAGGATTGCCACTCGGAAGGACAGCAACAACATATTTATGGGGAACTGTAAATTGCACCATTTTTTTTAACGAAATAAATCAAAGTATGTAAATTGCACCACTCCTGTTTAAAACGAAATAGATTAAAGTATGTAAATTGCACCACTCCTGTTTAAAACGAAGTAGATCAAAGTATGTAAATTGCACCACTCCTGTTTAAAACGAAGTAGATCAAAGTATGTAAATTGCACCACTCCTGTTTAAAACGAAATAGATCAAACTATGTAAATTGCACCACTCCTGTTTAAAACGAAGTAGATCAAACTATGTAAATTGTACCACTCCTGTTCAAAACGAAGTCGATCAAACTATGTTAATTGCACCACTCCAATTTAAAGCGAAGTTAGTCAAACTATGTAAATTGCACCACTACCTCTTGAAATGATTGGACTAATGGATTGTGTCACTTTTTGTTACATAAGTGTGATGTTCCTTTGTCCCAAAATACATTGGACTAAATGCCCCTTCGTCTTATTTGATTGTTAGGCTAACAGATATTGTCACTTTCAATTGCAGAAGTGTGATATTCCTTTGTCCCAATGTACATTGTACAAAATTTCTAAATTTTAAATCTTTCTTTATTGCACCAATTTCTGAAATATATATACTCGTACATAAATATATAAAAGATACCGTATAATTTTACATTTTCTACTATGGAACCATTCAAAAGAGGTTGGGAGGAATTGGTGCAATTTACACTATTTTTCTTACCTCGTTTTTGAAGTAGTGGTGCAATTTACACTATTTTCCTTACCTCGTAAAACACTCCTTTTTTATTTCTGCTAAAAAAAAAGGGTGCAATATACATATACCCCATATTTATAATGTACAAATGTGTTTCTTCTTGGTACATTAAAAGTTATACTAAACCCACAAAACATGGGGGGGGGGGGCTTTTGTGAAAAAATAAATGAGATTGAATTTGCTATTCTTTTATCAAATACTGTCGACAGAATTATAAGTAGAGAACAGGGTTCTACCTGCAGATAAAACGGGAGTGAAATTGCATCAGATCAGAATCTAAAGAAGACACTTGATGCAATAGAGAGAGAGGTTTCAAAATAGAATACTCAAGACACGACAAAGACTTAAGTGCTGAAGATCTACCATTTAGAGCAGGGGGGGTCCCAACATTTTCCCTTCATCGACCCCTTTTTTTAAAAAAAGAAAAATGTTCTTCATCAACCCCCTTGCATTTTTTCATTAATATACAGCATTCAACATTAGCAGAATTCTAATAATTTCACTTAAAAAATCTTAAAGATAACAATTTGTGCTAAGAACTTGGTCAAAGAATTAGAAAAAGTAGTTTATATAAGATTTCAGATAACAGATATAAACTTGATAGTCCAGGAGATAGCGTGCAAAAAAGTGTCTGACTAACATCAAGCTAGAATTTTTTATACAAGTCAATCTTTTAGCGCCTTTTAAGAATATGTGGTCGGCTAAGTTCGTCTGCGAGACATAGCTTGGCAATAGGCGTTTGAAAAAAATAAATCGGTGGAGAGCGGCCATGTCTCACCAATATGATTCCACCAAGGTCATATTGTCTACCAAGGTGGACAATATGATTTTCATGATCCTGAGTACAGAATTAGTTAGTAGACCAAAAATCAAGTTGATGTTAGTTTGTCCGTTGACAGGTGACCACGTTAATTTTTAGTAATATTTGAATAACTAACCTATCAAGTGTTAAAATAATATCGACTTGATTTTTGGTCTACTAACTAATTCTGTACTCTGGATCATGAA
This sequence comes from Gerris lacustris, assembly GCA_951217055.1. Lineage (NCBI taxonomy): Eukaryota > Metazoa > Arthropoda > Insecta > Hemiptera > Gerridae > Gerris > Gerris lacustris. The sequence goes on from OX578277.1 coordinate 12,107,082, forward strand.
AATCATATTGTCCACCATAATTGGTGAGACATGGCCGCTCTCCACCGGTTTATTTTTTTCAAACCCCTATTGCCAAGCTATGTCCCGCAGACGAACTTAGCCTACCACATATTCTTAAAAGACGCTAAAAGATTGACTTGTATGCAAAATTCTAGCTTGATGTTAGTCAGACACTTTTTTGCACGCTATCTCCTGGACTATAATTTCAGATATATCGATATTGTAATTGGACAATAGTTCGATTTTTATTAATGTGGTCATTGTGTGATATATTGATACATTTTTTTTAATATTTGGCCTGATAAGGGTTTTGTGTTGATGTAACAATGTTCAAAGAGTGAAATTAAAGCTTAAATTTTGTCAAGCCGAAGAACTCCTTTTAAAGCAGTCTCCATAATATGTAGAAGGAGAATTTAGAATATAATTGCACAATGATGTCTCTTGTATGAACATATTTACTACATTTTGAATAAAATTTTGAGAATAATATATTTTGGAGAATTTTGAATATAATTTGCCCAATGATTACCTCTCGTATGAACATATTTACTACATTTTCGACACAAAGGTCATTTGTCCAACATATCCAACGAAACATATGTTTAAAACATTTCTCTAATCATGTTAATTTTCTTGTTGATTAGTGTGGATTGACAGTGTTTCCGAGCTGTTTGGAGGATTGGACATGTGCGCTTTGGAAATAATCGTAGGACGTGATGGTAAGGAAGCTATCATAGAGGTCAACGACAGTGCACTTAGCCTGATGGGAGACTCGCAGGAAGAAGATAGACGACTTATAGCAGATTTAGTCTGTCAAAAAATGCAGGTAAGATAGATTTCAACTTACAGTTATAACATTTCTTAAGTTAGCTTATGCAAATTCCAGTGGCTATGGGAATCTAAATCATTATTTTCCCTTTCTTCTTCTTCTTCGTCTTTAAAATCAAATGTTTAATGAATAACTCCAGGTCTAAAAGCGTCTAAGATTGAATTGATTAAAGATTTCGATGAATCTGAAAACTTTACAAAACATTATAGGAATGACTTATGAGTCAAAACATGAAGCTATCATGACGGCAGACACATCTTTTTGCCATTTGGAACAGATCGCAAACAGAATCTTATCTTGTATTTAGAATTAGGTTCCGAAGAGAACAGAATTAGTTCATTACAAAATGGAGAGATCAGTTACTTTACACAACTATCCATGTGATAGACCACAAGTGTGGAACACTTCTCACCTCTTTGGGAATCCAACATGGACTATTGTTATTGGTCTAGGATCTTGGTTTCAAGGAGAACAGTATTTGGCCATTACAGAATTTTTGGATATCGAGGTTCACGAGAGCCGATACACATTCACATTGACTTCTTCAGTTGTCATTTTATTTTTGGTTTTATCCAAAAACAAAACAGTAATCTGAAACAGGTGTAAATTTATTTAGAAGGGTCATTGCTTTAACTAAATCCAACTCATTAAAATTCCCTCTTTGAATTGGAAGGACCCCCCTTTGACTCGACTCCCAACGAAGTCTTTGAATAAAAAAGGGGGTAATTACAATAAAATTTAAAAGTCAAATTAATAAGGGAATCAAACCCAGATTAGATCGATCGGAATTTTAACAGAAAGGACCTTCCGAATTACAATTTATTTGATCCTCTAGAAACAATAAAAGGGAGATTTAAATTAAGATAGACACAGAGCAATTACTTTTAGATTCTTTGGTGCTTTTTAAAGGAACCCTTTGAGGCTTACATTGTTGGACAATGTAAAACGCTTTAAAAGAAAAGTCTGGAGTTAGGATCTTTGTTGGACCCTCAGTCGAGAATCGAACCTTTATCTCCTGCATTTAAAGCATCGAATGATAGCAATGATCTGCAACGGACCCTTCAAAATAATATAGACCCAATATCAAACCTCTATCTTCTGCATTTCACGCAGGAATGGTAGCAATGACATACAACGGACCTCTTCAAAACAATATAGACCCAATATAATTTGATATATTTAATCATTTTCTGGTTTTATTCTCTAGAACGTTTGCAAACCAGCAATGGTGTTGACCAAAACTGCTTCAAGGGCTTCCGTTTCAAGCGCAATGGATGAAGACGAACTATCCAGACAAGATCCTGGACGCAGGGATTCTCAAGGTAAATAAATTTTTTTAATCATAGATAAGTAATTTAAAGTATAAACTTGAGGAGGGTTATTGATGATGTTACATAAGCTATTAAAGCTTAAGGTACTTATTTTCATACCAATGAGGGTTGGAAAATATTAAGTAAGCCCAAAATGCTATTAATTTTAAATAAAATAGCAGCGTGAGGTAGGTGTCAAAGTTTTTTCATTCTTAAACTCAATTTGTCATTCACTACCTGATGGAATGTGATAAGATAATGTTCAGGTACCACCTACTACGTTATGACTTTATGACCTCCTTTTTAACACTGTCACCCCTCTTTTTTAACTTATTAACTTAACCTACAATGCATGTTGGTTATGTTCCTTATCACCTTCAACTACATTATAACCCCCTTTCATACTTTATCTATCATGTTGTTAAAACCACCTTGAAACTTACTAAGGAGAAGGTTAAGTAGCACCTAACCTTCCTATTAATATCACCTACTAATACTTCTACTTTATAACCTTCTTTCTTACTTTCTCATGCTGTTAAAACCACCTTAAAACCTTCTGCCTTAGTAAAAATTGAACTAGGAAGGTTTAGGTAACACCTAATACTCTTCCTTTATCACCCACTTATACTTAATAACTTCCCTCCATTATCACGTCATAGTACAGGAGATAGCGTGCAAAAAAGTGCCTAACTAACATCAAGCTAGGATTTTGTGTATAAGTAAATTTTTTGGTGCCTTTTAAGAATATGTGGTCGCCTAAGTTCGTCTGCGGGACATAGCTTGGCTTGGCAATAGGCATTTGAAAAAACCCGGTGGAGAGCGGCCATGTCCCGCCCTTTTTGGTAGACAATGTTATTTTCATGATCCCGACTACGAACTTAGTTAGGAGACTTATAAATCAATCTGATGGTAGTTTATCACTCGATAGGTTAGTTAGTCAAATATTACTCCAAGTCAAAGAGGTCACCTATTAAGTGACAAACTACCATCAACTTGATTTTTAGTCTACTTACTAAGTTCGTGCTCAGGATCATGAAAATCACATTGTCCACCAAAAAGGGCAGGACATGGCCGCTCTCCACCGGTTTTTTTCAAATGCCTATTGCCAAGCTATGTCCCGCAGACGAACTTAGCCAACCACATATTCTTAAAAGGCTACAAAATATTTACTTATACACAAAATTCTAGCTTGATGTTAGTCAGCCACTTTCTTGCACGCTATCTCCTTGACTATCAAATGCACCTTGAAACTTACTAAAATTCAGTTAACATCTAATCTTCATGTGTCACCTACTTTAAAACCTTTTTTACTCTATATACCTGAGTTAGTTATTAAAATTAATTTAGTAGACCTATGTTCCTCAGACAAACCGAAAAAGACAGTAACTAAGGGGGGTGACACACTTCGCTACCCGGTCGTCAATGAGAATAGATGGAACCTGTCACAAGAGGTGGCGCCACCTGCCGGGTGGCACTACACAGTCGACCGTCCGACGGTCTAGCCGCCACCCACAGGTGGTGCCACCCGGTCAACCCATTGTTTTCAATAGTGCCTGTCACACGGTGCCACCCAAGTCCCTGCCACTCAGCCCCTACTCCTTAAATCAAATATAGGGGAAATCAAATCATGGGCTGACTGCATCCCTCATATAAGTGGGTGGCGCAAGTCAGGTGGCAGGAGCAAGTGGCATCAACCAGGTGGGCGCCACCCAGGTGGCGCTACCCGGGTGGCGAAGTATGTCACTACCCTAACACAAATGATTATTTTGTTGTTGTAATTTTCCATGTTAGCATCGCAAAGCAGCACGATTAGCTCTACGTCGAAGCCATTTTTCGGTCGTCAAAGTTCGGTAGCAGGCGGTGCCACCCGACCTCCATCGACTGGAAGTCAAGAGGACTCTGACGACACCATGAAGAACCTGAGGAATACATTCACCGGTTTCTTCGCCGATATGCAAATAAAAAAATAATTAATTTAAAAAAGAAAATGTAAAACCTAAGTTCATTTAGTAGAAGAGTAAAGCAACAATGGTTAATGATAACGTAAGAATTTAAGACCGAAATTTAGCCACGAAAAAATACAAAGCCATTATGATTTTAAATAATCTCAGTTTCAAGCACCATCGATACTTGTACATGGTATGACAGCCAAACCTGACATTAAATCTTCGAGATTTTTTTTTATAAAAGAGGAATAGTGGAAATTTACAACACATGCCAAAAATCATTATGAAGCAAAAATAACATCACCTTAAATTAATGGCGACCTCCATTTTCCCTGTACTAAGTCGGTTGGCGAAGTTTGTCATCACTCTTCCCAAAATATGGCGAGGGATCGCATGAACTCTCTCTCGCAGTAACGGGGTTGATCTTCTCTTCTTTTCTTCTTCTTCTCCTTCTTCTTGGTCCTAAGGTTATTCCCCTCTTGCAGTTTATTACCTGCAAGAGCTTCAGCAAGGCCTCTTCACAGCAAAAGAGTAACCGTCTGGGCTGCAGCCTGTGAGTCAGTTGTGATATATTTTTTTTTGAGGAGAACGGCCGCACTGTGACCGAAATTATATAACGATAATCCATGACTTCCTTCAGCCTAAGTTACGTCACCAATTTTCTCTTAGGTTTAGTTTTAGCAGGTTCGCTCACTTCACGTGCGTCTATGGACCAGCAAACAAGATCATTTCCCGGCAAGTTAATCTCGCGACATTCCCTAGCCGGCAGATCTCCAGCCTCCAGATCTGTCTTTGTGTATTTTTGTCTATGAGGTAACCTTAAGGGAAAATTTTATGTTGACAAGCCTCGAATTTGGCAGAACTGAGGGAGAAAATTCAGAGAGAAATTCATGTGATTCCCAAACCTTGTAAAGAGTGATGACAAATCTCGCCACTTGGCTAGAGCAGTGCAGGGAAACTGAAGGTCGTAATTTTAGTGATGTTATTTTTGCTTCATAATGTTTTTTCTTTTTTTTTGGTAAGTATTACAAAGTTCCACTATTCCTCTATTAAATAATAAAAAATAATAATAATATCTCGAAAATTGAGTTAGTCCGTTTTAAAAACCGTCGGGTTTGTTTGCCGCACCCTGTATATGATTTGATCATCACAAAACCGAAATTAACCAATTAAAAATTAAACCTGTTATAAAATAACAACAAACACGTTAAAACAAACAGTTTTAGTCAATATTGATAATTAACTACACCAAAAACTCATTTAATGCTTCTCATCACCACTACCCTCTCATCTAAATGACTAAGTAAACATTACAAAAAGGGAACAAGTCATCATCTCTCAGATTCTATTCTACCCTTTACAACCCCCTCTAAACACCTCATAGATTCTATTCTACCCTTTACAAACCCTTCAAATCACCCCCTTAGATTCTATTCTACCCTTTACAAACCCCTCTAATCACCTCATAGATTCTATTCAACCCTTTACAACCCTCTCTAAACATCTCTTAGATTCTAATCTACCCTTTACAACCCCGTCTAAACACCTTTCACATTCTATTCTACCCTTTACAACCCCCTCTAACCCTCTCTTAGATTCTATTCTACTCTTTACAAACCCCTCTAAACACCTCTTAGATTCTATTCTACCCTTTACAACCCCCTCTAAACACCTTTCACATTCTATTCTACCCTTTACAACCCCCTCTAATCACCTCATAGATTCTATTCTACTCTTTACAAACCCCTCTAAACCTCTTAGATTCTATTCTACCCTTTACAACCCCCTCTAAACACCTCTTAGATTCTATTCTACTCTTTACAAACCCCTCTAAACACCTCTTAGATTCTATTCTATCCTTTACAACCCCCTCGAAACACCTCTAACCCTCTCTTAGATTCTATTCTACCCTTTACAACCCCCTCGAAACACCTCTAACCCTCTCTTAGATTCTATTCTACCCTTTACAACCCCCTCGAAACACCTCTAACCCTCTCTTAGATTCTATTCTACCCTTTACAACCCCCTCGAAACACCTCTAACCCTCTCTTAGATTCTATTCTACCCATTTCAACCGCCTTTAAATACTTTTTTGATTCTATCGTATTTTTTTTTTCTTTTAGGTTTTAGTCCCGATCAACTGCCATATCGTATTATTTGCAATCATAAAAATAGCAAACTCATCTCTCCTAACTTACTCTTAATACTCTTATCTAACTATAATTATGTACTTCCTGAAAAATTTAAAAAATGACACACACACACAATGCCCTCCTCAAAATAAAAAAAATAAAATCTAACACAACCTTATAATTTAATTTTATATTTACTTCTCTTGTTTTTGTGTACTAGCATCTCAAAGCAGCACATTTAGCTCGACGTCGAAAACAATTTTCGGTCGGCAAAGTTCGATAACAGCGGGAATCATCGGACCATCAGCTGGTGGTCAAGAAGATGCTGATGATACGATGAAGAATTTAGTGAATACATTCACCGGTTTCTTCAGAGACGGAAATGAATAGAAATTAAATTATGTAAACGCCCAAATTTAGTAGAAATTGTATTAGCAATGAATAACGATCACGTGTTGCAATTAAGAAAAAGAAAAGTTAAATTAATCAATTATTTTTTTGAAAATTGTATACATCAATTTAATAACCTACAATTTCATTTGCTATAATTATGTTCTTAAATACGTGGTGTAAAATTAAATTAAAAAAAAAAAACAATTTAGTAATATCTATTATTTTAAAGTTGGTAGCATCTACAAAACTTGCAGGTCCTATATATAGATTCTCTAGTACTCGTATAATTTCATGATCTGATCAATTTATGAATGTTTTAGTTGTATTAAATTCTATAAAAAATTTAAAAATAAAAATAAGATTTAAACCGGTTATAACTTCAGTATTAGGTTGTAAAAATTAATTATAGAACGAAAGTAGATTCTAAAATAATTTCATGGTTTGATCCAATGCATGAGATATATCGGAACAGGAAGAAACGTATTGTACAATTTTTAGAAGTCTATTGAAGAACAGGATGAATATGAAAGAAGAAAAGCGCTTTTTGTTATGAGTTAAAGGTGAGTTATAGAACAGAAAAGACGTGTTGTTAATATATGTAAAGATGAATTAAAGAACAGATTGAATTTATAAAAAGAGAAGCGAAAATTCGAATTTGTTAATTTTGTATAAGTGTATTAAAGAACAAGATAAATATTGATTAAGCGAATAAAAGAATATAAACAGCATTTATTGTTACATTGAATTGATGAATTAAAGAACAGAAAGAGTTTCTTTTAAATCTACCCTATTTCAATTTTTAATTGATATAGGAAAAATAAAAGTATTCATAGATAAATTAAAGTACAAAAAGTACCTATTGTTGCATTGTATAAATAAATTTAAGCATAGAAATAGTACATTACGCGTCTAGTGCGGAAAGTAGTATTTTGCATGCGAGTGTGGAGTTTGCACCCGAGCGACAGCGAGGGTAGTAAAACTACACGAGCAAAGCAAAATGCAGTTTTCGCACGAGTTACATACCGTACTTTATCTACGATTGTTGGATTTTAATAATGAATACAGAAAAAAACAGTTACTTTAATTAAACATACAGAAAATTAGTTTTGTTAAATGTAAACAAACACGCTAATCGTGCGATAAGGTGAAGAATTCTTATTTCCGCACTACTGAAGAATTATGCAACGTGCATGCGCAATGAATACTACATACAACTACAAAAAGAATCACTTTCTACGGATCTAAACAGAGAAAAAATGTTTATATTCCATATCAATCGTAGATGAAGAAATTATTGATTGCTAATCTACATAATTTCAATTTTTGCATTGATAAATTGAAGAAAACCACAGAAAAGAATTAAAAAGCTTTTTTTTTAAACCAACACTATTTCATTCTTTTATTGTTTAGGTGAATTAAAGAATATAGCTGTCCGTTCCAAAACTCCTCCATTTAAGGTTACACCAAATGCCAAATACACTGAAATACAAACATACACTAATCGATTATTATAATATTGTTTTGGTGAATTAAAGAATCAAAGGATTGATTTGAAACCTACCCCTTTCCATTTTTTTTTATTGTTTTGGTGAATTAAAGAACATAATTGTCTGTTCCAAAACCCCTCTATTTTAGGTTATATCCCAATACACTTAAATAAAAACATGAAATGTTTTTGATTAATTAAACAATATACACCCCCCCCCCCTCCCCTTAAAGGTTACATCAAACATAAAAAACCACACTTGCTATCACATACACTAATTGACACAATTTTTTTTTCCTTTTTTTTGTTGAATTAGTGTCTCAAAGCAGTTCGATTAGTGCTACTGCGAAGTCGCTGTTCGGTCGACAAGGTTCGGTTTCATCCACCGGACCACCAACTTCGGGCCAAGAAGATGCCGATGACACGATGAAGAATTTGGTGAATTCATTCGCCGGGATATTTGGTGAAATGTAAAAAACATAAATCAAACAAATCAACCATAGTCGGGGAAATTAAACGCAACAATAGATCACAAAAAAAAAATAAATATGCATACTTCAATCGAGTATAGAATATTTTTTAAAAAAGTAACTATAATAAGTAATATAATGAATAAAAGATTTATAATGAATAAAAGAAAATAACGTAAGATATAAAATAACGTTCGATATATCCTCAATAACCTTCACTCAATTATTGAAACCTCCAATTTACTATCATAACCTCTATTTTATCATCATAACCTCCTATTTACCACCATAACCTTCAAGTTATTTATCATCTTAACAATCAATTCATTGAATCATTTGCTATCATAACCTCCTATTTACCATCACAACCTTCACTTAATTATTAAAATCTCCAATTTATCATTACATCTTCTAATTTAACATCATAACCTCCAATTTACTAATATAACCTCCAATTTACTATCTTAACCTCCAATTTATCATCCTAACCTCCTTTTTACCATCATAACCTTCAATTTATTCTCAATTTACTATCTTAACCTCCAATTTATCATCCTAACCTCCTTTTTACCATCATAACCTTCAATTTATTCTCGTCTCCTTTAATATCTCTTCATAACTTTCAATTGAAACTTATAACCTTTACTTGATCCTAACAACCTTCTACACGTTCTTGTAACGTTCAATTAAAGAACGTTACTATTTTGACTCTTGTTCCATTTCATTAATACTCTTAAGCCTCGTCCAGACTGCCGAGCCGAACAGAGAAAACAAGCCAAGCATTGGTCTCTGCGCATGCCAAGTCTATAGTGCGCTTGCGCATATCAGACTGGGCATGCGCATCTCAGACTGGGCATGCGCAATGACCAATGCTCGGCTTTTTTTTCTCTGTTTGGTTCGGCAGTCGGCAGAGGCTTTAAAGATCAACGAATCTTCAATTTATCCTTATAATGCTCAAATGAAGAACGATTCTACTACTCACAATACTAATAATATAATCAATTGATTTTTATAACCTTAAATTTCTCCTACAAAAACGTATTACACGTTCAAAACGTTTAATTGATCCTTCTAGTATTTCAACATTTTCCCAGATCATACAAGTATTATTAATTAGTACCGTTTAAAACTAACTTTTATTACACAATTCTATACCTTACCAAATTTAACCCAAAAAATATAAATAATAATAGAAACACCAATAAACGATTCATTTCATCTTAATTTTTCAACCTTTTTGCTCTTTAACACTGCCTTATCTTGGTTATATATATATATATATATATATATATATATATATATATATATATATATATATATATATATATATATATATATATATTCTATAAACGTGATCATTAACTATTGTTGCTAACCAATTAAAAGTTATTTAATTTTTATTTCAAATCTTGAACACCGCTTACCATAAAAATTTAAATGTAAAGAAGTTATTTTATAAAAATATTCAACAACCAAAAAATGAATTTTATAAAAAAAAAAAAAAAAAGTATTTAAAATTTCAGGACTGCAAATTAACATTTTTTAAAAAAAAAGCTTTTATTAAAAAACTTTTTTTGGATAGTTAAATAAAAAAGAGTAGATACAAAAAAGTTTGTTTTAAGACAGATTATTGTATATTTACTATTTTAAAATTCAATGCCTTTTTTTAAAAAAAAAATAATAAAATATATATAGTCAAATAAATATGTATTTAATAGTCCTGAATGTTGTGTACTACTGTAAAATTAATACAAAATTCTAGTCGAGTTATTTAGTCTCCCGCATTATTTATTCAATGTTTAGAAAAAAAGCAAAAAAAAAATATAAAATATAATAAGTAAAAAATAAAAGTTTTTTAGTATATCTTAGACAATGTAGCATTTTATTTCCTTAAAAAATAAAATAAATATATTATATATTATGTAAAGGAAACAAAAAGTGGATATATTTACAATAGTTTGTAAGATATTTAAAATAAATAAATGGATATATTTAAATTAGTTTGTAAGATATTAAAAAAAAAATAAAATAAAATATACAAAGAATCTATTATTTATATTTTGAATCTGAAAATACAGAATATAAATATTGGATCATGAAGGACGTTATTTTAAATAAATATATTTAATTTTTTCTTTCTTTTTCTGCACATATATTTTTTTTTTATATTAAATAAGTAATAATTTAAAATAGATTTTTTTTTTTAAATTAATAAATGGTATGTATTTAAAGTAAATATATATATAAATTAAATCAAAGTTAAACCCCTTTTTTTGTGATTTTTTTGTTTTTAGAGTACAACACCAAATGTGCACTTTATATGGATTTTTAAGGAAATGTATTTTTTTAAATAGATTAATTTAAAATATAGATTGAATAATGAGATATTATAAGTGGTTTAGAGAAGCTAATTAATCTAATTAAATTCCAAAGTGTAAATACCAATATAGTTAGGTTTCAATTCTGAAATAGATAAACGTGATAATATTATAATGATCTCATAGATAATGTTAATAATGCTCACGTAATAATTAGATTATCAATATGATCCTGTGATACTGTACTATAGTACAGTCCTGTGTACTATAGTACAGTCCTGTGTACTATAGTACAGTCCTGTGTACTATAGTACAGTCCTGTGTACTATAGTACAGTCCTGTTTACTATAGTACAGTCCTGTGTACTATAGTACAGTCCTGTTTACTATATAGTACAGTCCTGTGTACTATAGTACTGCTCTACCTTTGAACCTAAATCTAAACACTAACAATAATCTGGGTTGGATTCCCAGAGAGGTGAGACATGTTCCACACTAATGATCACATAGATAGATGTGTAAAGTGACTAATACCTCCATCCTGTAATGATCTAATACTGTTCTACCTGGAACCAAAGTACAAACACTAACAATAATCTGGGTTGGATTCCCAGAGAGGTGAGACATGTTCCACACTAATGATCACATAGATAGATGTGAAAAGTGACTGATATCTCCATCCTGTAATAATCTAATACTGTTCTATCAACGGAACCCAAATTTACACAGAAGCAAAAATATGGGTTTCAATACCGGAAGAGGTAAGACATGTTTTACATCAATGATCACATAGATAAATTAGTTACTCATACATGTAATGACATAGTATAATGGAGAACAAAATATGTAATTAAAAAATTACAAAATAAAATATATATATATATATATATATCGACGGCTTGGAAGAAGACTGTCACAAAACCGTGTTTTCAAATTTTACAGGAGAAGCAAAAGAAAAAAATGACTATTTTTGATGTCGAATTTATTGACCTTATGGTTGTTGGATTTGCTTTATATTTTAATAACTTCTTCTATATACTTCAGAAAACCTAGCCATACTTCTACTTTTTTCATATTAAGCTCAGTGCTTAATTGTTAGGCAATTTTTCAATTAAAATCAGTACTTGTGACGATATTCCATAAAAAAGAGTAAGCAAATTGCATATTAGTACATAAGGGTTTATAATAATTTGGTAAAACATTTTACAAATTAACATCATTTATTTGCTAAAATTAAAAGTACAAAAATCAAAATCATACATAAACTATATAACATGTCTAATAAAACGAGATCAGGCACAATTCTATTCAGTCTTTGTCTTTTGTTAGTAAATTCAGTGTTGAAATAAATAGGAACTGTAAGTGACAAGGCTATTGCATTTAGACAAGTAACTTATTTTTAAATGTTCTTTTGTTTCATATAATTCTTCTTAAATAAATAAAGACAAAAATAATAATATTGAAAATCAATTGACTTAGGTTCTTAGTCTATATAAAAATAATAATACTGAAAATCAATTGACTTAGGTTCTTAGTCTATATAAAAATAATAATACTGAAAATCAATTGACTTAGGTTCTTAGTCTATATAAAAATAATAATACTGAAAATCAATTGACTTAGGTTCTTAGTCTATACTAGTGCCCATAAAAATAATATCACTTTTCCATATTTATATAATAATGACATTTAGATTTTCCAAATTACCTTGGACTCTATGGCACACAATCTTTTAAGTTGTTAAACATTAAAAATAAAGATAGAAATAGGAAAATATAATGACTGATTTCTATAATTTATTTAAATTGAATATTGATTGAATAAAATAAAATAAGATCATAAAATGCCATGACAATGAAAAGTAAAAACAGTTAAATTGAAATAAGTTGAGACACAAATAAAACATTTAAAAAAATAAAAACAGTTTTGAGTCTTTATTAAGGAATCGATAAATAATTATACAATCATTGCTGCAATAAACATTCAAATGCATAAGCAGTATATCATGCATAGGTATTGTACGCTATGCTTGTATTTTTCTTACTTATTAAAAAAAATAGTTATAGTATAAAACATAATATCAGGTAGGTATAAAAAGTTAAAAAAAGAAAGAAAAAATATTATGATGATTAAAATTCAAACACAAATAAAACAAGTTATAAATTTTTATGTTTTCATAAAATGAAGGAATATATTTTTTTTTACTTATTAATTGAACTAAAGCGTCCTTTTTTACCATTGAGTCCAGTTTTTGTTTATAAGCTGATGTTAGTTTAACCTTTTTTATTTCGGTTGATTTCCATCTTGCTGCTAAACTTTTGTCTTCCAAACAACTTAAATTGATAATAACATCACCTTCACAAGGCCTGGAGTCCAGTTATCCCACGGAACAATCTACTGCCTCCAATTAATAGACTAGATTAGAGGGTGCTCAACTCCACCCCAATGCTGATAAGAAAGTTATAATCAAAATAACATACACATGAATGACAATAGTCACTAGTCACCCACGCGACCACTGCAGGGTTAAAACTCCGATTGGTAAATAAATATAGGGAATACGACGGAGAACACATAGATAAGAAGTAGTAGGGTTAACGATTTCGTGAATGACGAAAGGTTACTAATCTACGGTTGACAATTCTAAAAAATAATTGTTATAAAATTATATTTATTAATTTAAATAAAGCTTTATTTTAGTGGAAAACTGTTATAAAATAATAATATTGTTACAAAATGATATAAATATAGATAACATTGTATGCAAGAGGGTCACTTTTTTAAAAAATAATTGTTTTAAAAAAATAAAAAAATAATTGTTTTGATCAAAATTGTCATAATATCGCACGTATGACGTTTTGATCAATTTATTTAATAAATATTTTATGGGTTAAATAGTCATAAAAGCATTTGTGTCGTTATTGAACAAAAATGAGATAAAAATGTCTTCTTACCTTATTATGAAGACTGCAAGAAACACTTTTGTGACAGTTTATTAAAAAAAACGCGACGTTTCCACTTAGATGCCAAGTTGAACACTGATTTGTTACAGTTTAGACCATAATACTAATACAATCCTCTCTAATGTCAGACTGGCATTTCACTCATTCTGGCGTTCTGTGTTTGTACTAGAAATATGACAATATTCTACATAAAAGTACTACCCCTTAGGAGTGTTTTGGTACAAAAAAAAGGTTTTCTCAAAAAATCGGTTTTGTGACGGTCTTCTTCCAAACCGTCGATATATATATATATATATATATATATATATATATATATATATATATATATATATATATATATATATATATATAAATTTATAAAAAAATACATTCCTTAAAAAATAAATATACTTAGATAATAATTTAATAATAACCAAAAAATGGGAAAATTTTGTTAACTATACCATAACTATAATTTTTTTTTCTCAAAAAATTTGAATATATAGATTATTTAATTATTGTTTCCTATATATATATATATACATTTAAAAATAAATAAACTAAATGTGGCTTAAAAGCAATATTAAATGCGATGAAATAAATTGAGATTAATAAATAAATTAACAAAATAATGTATTTTTTTGATAAATGTATTTTGCCATTTATATTCAAAGTAAATTTATTAATGTTTTTTAAATAAATAAATTAATATGTATTAGATCGTTTCTGTCAAAAAAAAAAAAATGTATTTTTTAAAAAATGATAATGTTGATTAATGTTTTTTTTTTTTCTTTCTTATTCATATTAAATTAAATAAATAAAACTTTATGTAAATTCAAAGCCAAAAAAAACTATTCAAATTTCAAAAAAAAAAGAATCATTAATTTTTTGCTTTCATTGGAAGGTCCCCATTTCAAAACGTCTTATAACGTAAACATTTTAAATGTTTTTTAGTTACAAATTTAAAAACATTTGTATTAATTATACATATATATTATTTTACCTACATAGATTCCTGATTCCAAAAAAAACAATACACATTTAAAAATCCGTTCCGAGGGACCAAATACTTTTTGGTCCTTCAGACCGGATTTATAAAATTTACGTATACATATTATTGTATAGCTATATAAGTTAATATTAATATATACGTATTGTATAGCTATATAAATTAATAAACCATAGACAATATTCGTATAAATTATAATAAATAAATAACAACATAATTCATTACTCAATGTTATGTTTTATTTACGTAAAATAAAAAAAATAATAATCTATGTATTTTGGAATATAAATTAAATATTATTTATGTATTAGTGTCCAGACAATACCCCATTTAACAAATAATACATTAATAATTTATTTTATTTATTAGTTTTTATTGACTCTATCTTGAAAGGTATCCAGTGGGAGCAGTTAAATGATTGCTATTATTTTATCTATATTATTTAATTTTAAAATATCGGCAAAAAAAGAAGATATTTATATAAAATTGTACAAATAATATAACAATAAATGATAAAATAATAATAAATTTAAATATTTTCTTGCATTAATATAAATATTACTTATTATATATTATGTATTATTAAAATTACATTATTTAAAATATAAAAAAGTACATAAAGAAAAAATAAAAAATAATGACTCTTTGGTAAATTGAAGTTTACAAAAGAACATAAGTATTTCATTTTATTCCTAAAATAAATGTATTTTATTTATTTATTTATTTTGATGTTAAAACTAAAAAATAAAATCATTTATTTCAGAAAGATATTGAATTATCATTTATAATTATATGTAATTCCTAAAATAAAAAAGCCCTTAATAAAAAAAGTGATATTTATAATATATAAAATCTTGTAGTAGCAATACAGAAAAATAATAAATAATAAAAATAAAAACAGACGTTAACGTTTTTTGAAAAGAATAAATTATAAAAAAAAATATATAGTACATCGAATGTTAGTGATCTCTTTTATTCAGATTATAATATTTTATTTATTAATTTTTTATTGATTTTTAATTAACATATATATTTTATATATATATATATATATATATATATATATATATATATATATATATATATATATATATATATAATATTTTTAATTTAATTGTTTATTTATGTTATAATTAATCCTAAATAGGATTGTTCTATCTTTTATTTTTTATATACTTCTCTTTAAATAAATTATAATTATTTTATTTTTATTATTATAATTATTGTTATAGTAATTGTTATTTATAAGTATAATTTTTAAAATGATAATTATATTCTGTTAATTTTACATATATGACTGGAAGAACCAAATTAAATTTGGCCTTTTGAGGTATATTATACAATATGCATATATACCTGTTTCCAAAGACAAAATATATATATTTGTTTTTGGTCCTTTGGGGCGGATTATATTACATATATTATAATCCGGCTCAAAGGACCAAAAAATATATTTATTCATGGAAACAGTTATATACATATATATTTTTTTTAAATTTTTTACATTATTAACTAAATCGACTAAAAAGTCGTAAACATACAGCGGCAAACCAAAAAATGAATTAGGATTAAAATGTACGGTTAAATGAAAACTTATGTATATTATTCTCATTGAAGTAGTGGTCTCTATTTATAATCAAATTACCATTTGCACTATTTCCATGACTGTAATATATTGGAGATTAACCGTTAGGATTATAATTAGTATTAAGAATTAAAATTAATCACATTTAATACTATTAAATATTAGTAATAATAATTTGTAGTTAGAATGAAATCCTTATTTTTAGTTAATGTGGTCCCTTATTCACTTAGCACTTATTATCCTTTACTTACTGATCCCTTATATCATTCCTTTAATACTCCTCTCGTACTAATCCCTTATTTCATATTTATCATTCCTTTAATAGTCCTCACATACTATTATTTATCATTCCTTTAACAGTCCTCTTATACTAATCCATTATTTATCATTCCTTTAACAGTCCTCTTATACTAATCCCTTCTTTATTATTCCTCAAATAGGCCTCTCATACTAATCCCTTTTTTATCATTCCTTTAATAGTCCTCATATACTAATCCTTTATTTATCATTCCTTTAATAGTCCTCATATACTAATCCTTTATTTATCATTCCTTTAATAGTCCTCATATACTAATCCTTTATTTATCATTCCTTTAATAGCCCTCATATACTAATCCTAATCCTTTATTTATCATTCCTTTAATAGTCCTCATATATACTATTATTTATCATTCCTTTAATAGCCCTCATATACTAATCCTAATCCTTTATTTATCATTCCTTTAATAGTCCTCATATATACTATTATTTATCATTCCTTTAATAGCCCTCATATACTAATCCTAATCCTTTATTTATCATTCCATTAAAATTTCTTACATGTTGATCCCTTTTTAACTATTTCCTCATTTACATAACTTCTTCTAAACTATTTCCAAATTTATTAATACCAGTATTAAACTCTTTTCACTAATCCTTTATTTACGGGCATTATATTTGATCATTTAACTTACAACTCCCCAACTTAATGATTATTTATTTACTGATCAATAAGCTGCTGAGTTCTTGTTTTAACTGAAAATTAAGATAATACTTTTTTTACATTTTTCTACATAAGAAAAACTGATTTAAATGTGAAACAAAGGTTCAAAATATTAATTCACATTCACTTCTCACAGTTAGAAGTTAACCTTAAAATAATGTATCCTTATTATAGAAGCCATATTGAATAATGACCACCATGTTGAAAATGTAACAAAGATTTAGCTCACATATTTCTAACAGAGCTATGGATTTGAAATTTGAAACAAAGAAATAAAGTAATAATAATAATAAATAACATAGAAATAATAAGATCTTTAGAAGCCATCTTGTATAATGATCGACAAACTAAACAAAACAAAAAAAAGAATTTATTTATGTTTTTCCAAAATTTTGATGACCACTCTGAAACATAGTTCCCATTAAAAAAAAAATATATAAATATGTGTATAGTGGATTATTAACATAATGGTGGTTAAACATGTAAAACTATTATGTTATAACCGTAATCAATGGTAGTATCAGGTTGAAGAATGATGGTAGTGTCAAATTTATATAAAAAAAATAAATAAATTTAGTAATATTTATTATTTTAAAGTTGGTAGCATCTACAAAACATGATAAAAACGAGATTAAAATTACGGAGCCAAGATAAAAACATCTGGTTAAATGTGGTTAATGATTAGAAAGAGTTAATAATTGGTTAGTGGTCATTGGAATTAAGAGAATTGGAACAAAATTTAGAAAAATTTGGTTGGTATTAGTAAAAGGTTAAAGATGGTTTGAGATGCTTAGAAATGGCTAGAGATGCTTAGAAATGGCTAGAGATGGATAGAAATGGCTAGAGATGGTTAGACATTGCAGCTTATCCCTAAAGACACGACGATCTTCAGACGATACATTTTTATGGTCACATTGTAGCAACATATTTTCACATTTTATTTTTTGTTTCTCACTTACATATTATTTAATATATCATATATTTTATATAGTAGGTATGTAATGAAACAATCTAGTATTTTATGTTATAGAACCCAAAAATGCATCCATATATCATGACATATTATTTAATATGACAATATGTCATTTTAAAGTCATGTTTATGTCCTAATGTACATAAATGTCCTATAAATGTGCTAATGTAAATATTGTATATACATAAATTATAATACCTTGTTGAGCACAATGAAACTCTCAAGGGGGTCCGATAAGTACAGGACAGGGTCTAAATTTTTAAGGATAACAATGTTTCAAAGCGAAACATGATTAGTATTTATTGTTGATAAAACACCTGGATATTAATATGAGGGAAGTAGAGTAGGGGTAGTGATCGAACCCTGGACAAAGTGCCTCATATTATAGACATCTCCTTATGGTTCTTAGCTTGTAATTATAGATCAAAGTAATTTTATTTAAACATAAATTTTAAATTGAGTAAAAAAACAACAATATACATAAAGATACACTAAGTAACAACACTATCATCCAAAATAATATCTCGTTATAACGTTTTCACAACGTTAAACATGACTAATCAAATTATTAATATTTCAGCTGGAAGATAAACTTTTTACAGTCAATAAATTTTATTGTTAATAAAATTTAGTTTAAATTAGTAAGTATATACTTAAAGTTTAAATAACTTAATTTATGAAAATACATAATACATTTATATAAATATATGTACACATATTATTATATAAATATAAATTAATGTAAACATACTTTTCGATGTTTACATTAATTTATATTAACATACATTTTAAATTTAACATAAATATTTAGCTTAACCTAAAAACAAAATATGTTAATTTAAATATATACATGTTAAAATTTACGATAATGTAACATGTATTTATTTAAATTTATGATAGTGTTACATATATTATATTTATATAACTTTATATTGAAGTACATAAATATTTATTTATATAAATGTGTGAATATATACGGTGTATACTGAACATGCGGCCAAATTAAGGAATAAGAGGTTATTCTTTGGAGTATTTTAAGAATAATTATATACCTTAGATGGTTTTTCGTTGTTTTTTATGCCGAGGGTGATGTACAGGGCCGGCGCGACCGTATAGGCGAACTAGGCGACCGCCTAGGGCGCTATGGCCTGAGGGGCCCCGCAAAATACTTGCCCATCAAGAAGTCAATGATTTTACAAAGAAAGATGGATGAATAACTTAAATTAGGAGAGATCTCAGGGGGGTGGATCCATGGGGTGGAAAGGGGACCCCCCCCCCCCCCCCCCCGATAGTCAAGTTGATATTAACATTTAAAACTGGGATTCCCACTTATATGTTTATGTGGGATACAAACATTAAACTACTTTGCGTTTGTTTATTTGCATACTTCAATGGTTGTTTGTTTATATACTCAGTTGAGTGTGTATCCCCTATATAGTTCAGTTGTCGTATAGGACGTTGTGAAGGTATTTCATAATGAATCAGAAAGAATTAATAGCGTTAAAGGTAAACAACATTTTTTTTTAGTCTAAAAACCGAAGTACTTAATAAATGTTTCAAAAATTCTGCAGAAACAATTTTAAACAAACTTTTAGGTAATGCTTTTTTTTAGCTGAAAAAGCTCTTAAAAAAGGCCCAAAATTCACCATTTTAAAACTAATTTTCTAAAATTTTCCGGGAGAGGCCCCCCGGACCCCCCTTTGGGCTAGATTCATGTATGACGGATGAGAGATTAGTAGGACTGGCAACTATTTTAACTGAACTGAACAGGAGTTAGCAAGTTATCTACATTGTAGTGTGATTTAATTATAAATTTGGGATAAATTGTGTTTTATTTGTTTTGTTCTTATATTTCCTAAAAGTGAGTGGCTGAATCGACTGAACGGCGTTGGCTTAGAATGATGGGGGGGGGGGGGGGGGGGGGCGTTATAATAATTTTGCCTAGGGCGCCAAAACCTCTTGCACCGGCCCTGGTGATGTATCTGTCCATCCGTCATACTTTGATTCATATCCTCAGAACCGTTACCGCTAGTTGAAATTTGAAATACTGACGTAACATTTTGACCACACATAGAAAAAAATATAGAGAAGTTAAACATTTATTATGCGCATGTGCAATGCTCAGAAATGTGTTAAGCTCAAATTTGTTTATTTTTTAAAATTTTCGAGATGGGTTGTTAAATAAAAGCTCCTGAAGATTAGATAACAAACAATTATGAGTGTAATATAACATTTTATGAGTATTGCGTGCTTATTAACGCCAATATTGCGTCTTAAGCGCCAAAATAATAGATTCACCCCAAAATATAGAACTTCCCTGTGATATTTTAAATTATGTCCTTTTATTTGTTTACTCATCATATCAAACCATCGAAATGAAACGATTTTCGAAATTTGTCCAAGGTATAATTATTCTTAACTTAGTCCAACCAATAACCTCCTTAATTTGCTGCGCATGTGCAGTATACACCCTGTATGCATAGCACACTGATAAATAAGATCACTTAATAAATTTATAAGATCACTTGTAAATTTGTTTTCTTATAGAAATTTATATAAATTGGCAATTATGTAACATAGATTTATATAAATTTACTAAATTTGTGTTATACATATATTTGGATATATATAGTAATATAATAAGATCGCTTAGATTTATGTAAAATTAACATAGATAAGGTACCATAGAATTACATATAATTTAAGGTAAGGTAGATTTACATAAATTTAAGATAAATACATAGAATAATTACATTAATTATTCTATTTATATATTGTTTTTATTGTTGTTATAATTAAAATTATATTATTTATTTGTTATTATTTTAAATTATTTTATTGTAACGTTTTTCTTTATTGCATATTTACTTTATTTTTGTATTTTATTTTATTTTTTTTTTTTTAATTTTTTGTTAAAAAAACAAAAAAACAATGATAATAAAAATAAATAAATAAACGTAATAAAAAGAATTAAAATACATAAGAAGAACAAATCAAGTTTTAGAAAATTAAATCGCAATTTAAATTTAATAAAAAGTCAATATTGGTATATTTTATATTAATTTTTAAATTTATTATAAATTATACTACTAGCTATGATTATTCTATCTGTACTAGAAATTTACCTATGGGGTGATAAAGTATTCTAGCTATAGAAGATGAAGGGTTTCAAGAAAGAATGATGAAGGATACGATAGATAGGAACAAACGGATTATAACTAAGGATTACGAAGAATTCAAAATATGTATGATATTTTATCTATCTATGGTTTATAAAGGATTTTAACTATAGATGATGAAGGATTGTAACTAAGTATAATGAAGGATTAGAAAGAAAGCTATAATGATGAATTTTAACTAAGGTTTATTAAGGATTCAACCAAAGATGATGAAGATTTCAATCTATGTACGATTAAAGATTCTATCTAAGATTTATAAAGGATTTTAACAATAGATGATGAAGGATTGTAGCTATATATGATGAAAGATTAGAAAGAGGTATAATGATGAAGTTTTTGAGGTTTACTAATGATATTCCACCAAAGATGAATATTTCAATCTATGGACGATTAAAGATTCTATCTTAGGTTTATAAAGGGTTTTAACTATAGATTGAAAATGATTTTGACTGAGTATGATAAAGAATCAAACGATAAAAAATAATTATAGATTCTAAATATAGATTATGAACTATATGTGATGGACGTTTCGGAATAGAACTAAGGATAGCAAAGAATTTTAAGGATAACGATGATGGTATATTTGAACTAACTATGATGAATAATAGAAATTATGTATGAAAACTATAATCAATTAAGTATAATGAATAATTGAAATTATATGTGATAACTTTGATCAACTAAGTATGATGAATCATTGAAAATGTGGATGATAACTATAATCAACTAAGTATGATGAATGATTCAAACAAAGGATTCGTAATAAGGATGATGAAGGATTAGAACTATAGATAGATAACAAAGGACTAAAACTATACGAATGCTGAATAATTGAAACTATGGCTACGGAGGAAATTACTAACTACGTACGGCCTAAGAATTTACTCTAGGGTGGACCAAGGATTAGAACTAAAGCTTATGAAAGATAAACTAAGGAAAAGAACTAAGGATGGTGAAGAATGAAAGCTAAGGATAATGAATGATTAGAACTAATGCTTATGAAAGATAATAATGAATCAGAACTAAATGTAATGAAGTATTAGAACTAAGGATCGTGAAGAATGAAAACTAAGGATACTGAAGGATTAGAACTAATGTCTATGAAAGATAATGATGAATTGAATCAGAACTAAATGTAATGAAGTATTAGAACTAAGGATCGTGAAGAATGAAAGCTAAGGATACTGAAGGATTAGAACTAATGCTTATGAAAGATAATGATGAATCAGAACTAAGTTTAATGAAGTACTTGAACTAAGGATCGTGAAGAATAAAAACTAAGGATAATGAATGATTAGAACTAATGCCTATGAAAGATAATGATGAATCAGAACTAAATGTAATGAAGTATTAGAACTATGGATCACGAAGAATGAAACTAAGGATAATGAATGATTAGAACTAATGCCTATGAAAGATAATGATGAATCAGAACTAAATGTAATGAAGTTTTAGAACTAAGGGATCGTGAAGAATGAAAACTAAGGATAATGAATGATTAGAACTAATGCTTATGAAAGATAATGATGAATCAGAACTAAGTTTAATGAAGTACTTGAACTAAGGATCGTGAAGAATAAAAACTAAGGATAATGAATGATTAGAACTAATGCCTATGAAAGATTATGATGAATCAGCACTAAGTGTAATGAAGTATTAGAACTAAGGATCGTGAAGAATGAAAACTAAGGATACTGAAGGATTAAAACTAATGCCTATGAAAGATAATGATGAATCAGCACTAAGTGTAATGAAGTATTAGAACTAAGGATCGTGAAGAATGAAAACTAAGGATACTGAAGGATTAGAACTAATGCCTATGAAAGATTATGATGAATCAGCACAAAGTGTAATGAAATATTAGAACTAAGGATCGTGAAGAATGAAAACTAAGGATACTGAAGGATTAGAACTAATGCCTATGAAAGATTATGATGAATCAGCACAAAGTGTAATGAAATATTAGAACTAAGGATCGTGAAGAATGAATACTAAGGATACTGAAGGATTAGAACTAATGCCTATGAAAGATTATGATGAATCAGCACTAAGTGTAATGAAATATTAGAACTAAGGATCGTGAAGAATGAAAACTAGGGATAATGAAGGATTAGAACTAATGCCTATGAAAGATTTGAACTAATGACAATGCAGAATTTGAAGTAAGGATAATGAAGTCAAAATTAAATTAGATCTAATGCCTATGAAAGATAATCATGAATCAGAACTAAATGTAATGAAGTATTAGAACTAAGGATCGTGAAGAATGAAAACTAAGGATAATGAAGGATTAGTGCTAATGACAATGCAGATTCAGAAGTAAGGATAATGAAGGATTAGAACTAATGACAATGCAGATTCAGAAGTAAGGATAATGAAGTCAAAATTAAATTAGATCTAATGCCTATGAAAGATAATCATGAATCAGAACTAAATGTAATGAAGTATTAGAACTAAGGATCGTGAAGAATGAAAACTAAGGATAATGAAGGATTAGAACTAATGACAATGCAGATTCAGAAGTAAGGATAATGAAGGATTAGAACTAATGACAATGTAGATTCAGAAGTAAGGATAATGAAGGATTAGAACTAATGACAATGCAGAATCAGAACTAAGGATAATGAAGTCAAAATTAAGGATAATATAATCGACAATCTCCAAATAATGACTAACTGATAGTCTAAACAAAAAATAATATGAAAATAATGTATCAATATTGGCTTTCTATTAATATAAATAAAGTAAATGATATAATATATAATGTGTAATATTTTCTGTATTGAGGGCTTTTTGTAATAACAAATCTATACAACAATTATAATTTCACAACAAAATAATGTTTATGTCATATAATTTCAAACAAATAAATAAACAAAAGATAAATACATTATTTCGAATAATCAATGAGGAAAATAATAAATAATAAAATGCACACGTATTATGTTGAAGACGATATTATTACTTATGTATAAGAAAAAAAAGAAAAAGAAACTATTTCAATGAATAAAGAAAAGTTAATTACTTCAAGTAAAAGTGTTTTTAATTAAAAACTTCCTTTGGTTTTTATATTAACAGAAGAAAAATCTACATTGCATCATCAGGTAACATAGCATCTAAATAATACATTATAAAATTACAATTACTACTTTAGTTGTACAATAGATGAGTTTACAATGTACATTTCAATACATTACATCATCAGGTAACATAGCATCCAAACACTACATTACAAACTAACAATTACTACTTTAGTTGTACAATAGATGAGTTTACAATGTACATTTCAATACATTACATCATCAGGTAACATAGCATCTAAACACTACATTACAAACTAGCAATTACTACTTTAGTTGTACAATAGATGAGTTTACAATGTACATTTCAATACATTACATCATCAGGTAACATACCATCTAAACACTACATTACAAACTAACAATTACTACTTTAGTTGTACAATAGATGAGTTTACTATGTACATTTCAATACATTACATCATCAGGTAACTTATCATCTGAACACTACATTACAAACTAACTATTACTACTTTAGTTGTACAAAAGATGAGTTTACAATGTACATTTCAATACATTACATCATCAGGTAACATAGCATCTAAACACTACATTACAAACTAACAATTACTACTTTAGTTGTACAATAGATGAGTTTACATTGTACATTTCAATACATTACATCATCAGGTAACATAGCATCTAAACACTACATTACAAACTAACAATTACTACTTTAGTTGTACAATAGATGAGTTTACAATGTACATTTCAATACATTACATCATCAGGTAACATAGCATCTAAACACTACATTACAAACTAACAATTACTACTTTAGTTGTACAAAAGATGAGTTTACAATGTACATTTCAATACATTACATCATCAGGTAACATAGCATCTAAACACTACATTACAAACTAACAATTACTACTTTAGTTGTACAATAGATGAGTTTACATTGTACATTTCAATACATTACATCATCAGGTAACATAGCATCTAAACACTACATTACAAACTAGCAATTACTACTTTAGTTGTACAATAGATGAGTTTACAATGTATATTTCAATACATTACATCATCAGGTAACATAGCATCTAAACACTACATTACAAACTAGCAATTACTACTTTAGTTGTACAATAGATGAGTTTACAATGTACATTTCAATACATTACATCATCAGGTAACTTATCATCTGAACACTACATTACAAACTAACTATTACTACTTTAGTTGTACAAAAGATGAGTTTACAATGTACATTTCAATACATTACATCATCAGGTAACATAGCATCTAAACACTACATTACAAACTAACAATTACTACTTTAGTTGTACAATAGATGAGTTTACATTGTACATTTCAATACATTACATCATCAGGTAACATAGCACCTAAACACTACATTACAAACTAACAATTACTACTTTAGTTGTACAATAGATGAGTTTACAATGTACATTTCAATACATTACATCATCAGGTAACATAGCATCTAAACACTACATTACAAACTAACAATTACTACTTTAGTTGTACAAAAGATGAGTTTACAATGTACATTTCAATACATTACATCATCAGGTAACATAGCATCTAAACACTACATTACAAACTAACAATTACTACTTTAGTTGTACAATAGATGAGTTTACATTGTAAATTCAATACATTACATCATCAGGTAACATAGCATCTAAACACTACATTACAAACTAGCAATTACTACTTTAGTTGTACAATAGATGAGTTTACAATGTATATTTCAATACATTACATCATCAGGTAACATAGCATCTAAACACTACATTACAAACTAACAATTACTACTTTAGTTGTACAATAGATGAGTTTACAATGTACATTTCAATACATTACATCATCAGGTAACATACCATCTAAACACTACATTACAAACTAACAATTACTACTTTAGTTGTACTATAGATGAGTTTACAATGTACATTTCAATACATTACATCATCAGGTAACATAGCATCTAAACACTACATTACAAACTAACAATTACTACTTTAGTTGTACTATAGATGAGTTTACAATGTACATTTCAATACATTACATCATCAGGTAACATAGCATCTAAACATTACATTACAAACTAACAATTACTACTTTAGTTGTACAATAGATGAGTTTACAATGTACATTTCAATACATTACATCATCAGGTAACATAGCATCTAAACACTACATTACAAACTAACAATTACTACTTTAGTTGTACTATAGATGAGTTTACAATGTACATTTCAATACATTACATCATCAGGTAACATAGCATCTAAACATTACATTACAACATAACAATTACTACTTTAGTTGTACAATAGATGAGTTTACAATGTACATTTCAATACATTACATCATCAGGTAACGTAGCATCTAAACACTACATTATAAACTAACAATTACTACTTTAGTTGTACAATAGATGCGTTTACAATGTACATTTCAATACATTACATCATCAGGTAACATAGCAACTAAACACTACATTACAAACTAACAATTACTACTTTAGTTGTGCAATAGATGAGTTTACAATGTACATTTCAATACATTACATCATCAGGTAACATAGCATCTAAACACTACATTACAAACTAACAATTACTACTTTAGTTGTACAATAGATGAGTTTACAATGTACATTTCAATACATTACATCATCAGGTAACATAGCATCTAAACACTACATTACAAACTAACAATTACTACTTTAGTTGTACAATAGATGAGTTTACAATGTACATTTCAATACATTACATCATCAGGTAACATAGCATCTAAACACTACATTACAAACTAACAATTACTACTTTAGTTGTACAATAGATGAGTTTACAATGTACATTTCAATACATTACATCATCAGGTAACATAGCAACTAAACACTACATTACAAACTAACAATTACTACTTTAGTTGTACAATAGATGAGTTTACAATGTACATTTCAATACATTACATCATCAGGTAACATAGCATCTAAACACTACATTACAAACTAACAATTACTACTTTAGTTGTACAATAGATGAGTTTACAATGTACATTTCAATACATTACATCATCAGGTAACATAGCATCTAAACACTACATTACAAACTAACAATTACTACTTTAGTTGTACAATAGATGAGTTTACAATGTACATTTCAATACATTACATCATCAGGTAACATAGCATCTAAACACTACATTACAAACTAACAATTACTACTTTAGTTGTACAATAGATGAGTTTACAATGTACATTTCAATACATTACATCATCAGGTAACATAGCAACTAAACACTACATTACAAACTAACAATTACTACTTTAGTTGTACAATAGATGAGTTTACAATGTACATTTCAATACATTACATCATCAGGTAACATAGCATCTAAACACTACATTACAAACTAACAATTACTACTTTAGTTGTACAATAGATGAGTTTACAATGTACATTTCAATCATGGGCGTCGTCAGCAGTACAATATTGGGGGGGACACATTTCGGGAGGGGGGTCCGGGGGTCCTCCCCCGGAAAATTTTGAAAATATGACCTCTCAAAACAGCGTTTTTATGCATCTCTTATGTGGAATTTGATTTTTACTTTGTCATAAAATAAAGTAAACCTGCGGTGTAGTTCGTTGACAAAACTATGAACACAAGTATTTTTATAAAAATAGCAAACTGAAATAGTAACTTAACAGTAGTAAATGTAATAAATAAAAGTTGTGCTCCTAATCATTCTAGATAAAATAGATCAGTAAATAGCAATTATGCAATATCACTTAAAATTTATAATAAACTATGTCATTTAAAATTCAATAGTTTATGAAAAAAAATAAAAATATGTTTTCTTAGGGTGGCCATGATATAAAGTTTAGTCCAAAACGGGACATTGGATTTTGAGGGGTGGTCGAGCTATTGCAGGTCTCAGACGAAGTTGGGGGAGTCTGGGGGCCCTAGAAAAATTTCGTTAATTTTAAGGATCATATGCATTCTTTAGTAAAGTTTTCTCTTTTGACATCAATCTGCACTATTTGGCCTATTTCGTTTTTTTAAACTGTTCCTTGTTACAGGATTTGTCTTTTTTACAGTATCTCAGGACACTAAAAACTATTCTGGTTGTATTATCTCGATAAATTCCGTATTTTCTATTTTTTAAAAATACACAAAGTGTCACGTTTTATATAGTTATGTTGGAAGGTTAGTGTTAGGTTAGGTCAGGTCAAAAAGTAATAAACTTAACCTAAACTAACCATAACCTTGCATCATTTTCCCTAAAATGAAAAAAAGTTAAACAAATAAGATTTCGTCCCCTCTCTGACAAACTTGCGAAACTGCGTTTTTACGATTTTTCAGGAGAGCCAAAAAACAACTTTAACATCTCATCAAAAATAGGTTTTTGTGGTTTCATGATTGATGATATGTGTAAATAAACTCATTTACCACCTTGCTAACGGGTAATTTAATATTTTGTGCTTATCTTCAGTTTAAGGGGGGGGAATGGCAGTTTCGTTACTTTGCTAGAGTGATTATATTAGACCTACTCGTAATGATGTATACAGAGTAGTGTAGTAAAGTAACGAATCTACACAACTACTAGCATAGATTAACTTACAATTAAGCTTTAAGAAGCTTTTTTTGTGTATAGGATTTAAAAGACAACATATAAATCTCATTGTTAATTATTTCGGAACTTCTTTAGATTGTACTCCCTGGTTTTTTTTTGTTTTTTTTTTTTAGATTATAAATGACTTTGACAAAATAACTATTAAGACAAAGGGATGTTTAGTCTAATGAACTTGGAAAAAGGAATATCTCATTTTTGTTTTTAAAAGGGGAGTAACAGTCTAAAAAAGAAAATTCCGTACACCTTCTTTAGATTGGTACCCCCTCTTTTTTTTATAAGGGGAGTAACAATCTAAAGAAGTGTCATTATTTCTAATAGGGATGTAAAAAAAATCACATTATGAAACAATTAATAATAAATTAATTACTTCACAAATTTAGCCATTCTAAACAGATCAAAATATTAGTAAAAAGTATTTTGTTCGGCAAGGGCATCTCTAATTTGGACGAGGGAAGATTTTGATAAAAGCTGTGATATGCCTTTGGGATTTGAAGATCAATATAAAGCTTTTTTAAGTCTGGAAGATTTGGAATCTATGACCTAAAATAAGATTATTTTACATCAAACATTTTTTTTTATATACCTCTAATATGTTGCCCCCTATTTGAGAGCCAAAGTATAAAAATTGTACCCCACCATAGAAGATATACAAATTATAGGGGACCACAGCTCTTTAAAAATAATAATTGTAGATTTCCAATATAGGGGGCAAAATATTGGAAATATAAAATCATGTGTTTGTAAAATTTTCTTATTTTTGCCATAGATTCCAAATCTACTAAAAAATAGGCAAATAGGGTGGTTGCCCCTAGTACAGGAGAATATGAAAATTAATTTGCCTTTACATGGTACAGATCCCCCAAGTTTCATTAATTTATCTCTATTTAACAACGATAAAAAGTTTTATTTTTCTACTATTTTCGGGAGGGAAATTTACCCATCTTTGCCCTCCTATAGGGGGCAAAATATTGGAGATAGAAAAAAAACAAAAAAAATATATTATTTTACTTAAAAATATACACTTCAATTTGAAATTTTGAAGTTTGATGGCCTGGGGCAAAGCGGGTGGTTGCCACTAGTGCGTGAGAGCATGAAAACAAACTTCACTTTACTGGTACAGATAATATGTTTAATTAATTTATACCAAACATTCAAAAGTTAAGAGGGGGGGGGGGGGGGTTGGACCACCCTGTATGGGCCCAATACTCAAAGCAAGAAGACACTAAAATACTAGAACCTCATAGTTTAACATTTATCCGCTTGCTTAACATTTAATTCCATTATATGTGTAATTTTTTCTTCGTGTAATTCTTTCTGTGTAATTTTATCCTGTGTATTTTTTCCTGTGTAATTCTTTTCCTGACACCCTTCAAAGTACCCCTACTTTTGCACTACACCTTCCCACTTTTTAGCCTTGCACTATCTCCCCAATTTATTATTTTTTGCAGATTCGTAACTTTTCTGGAGTGAGTTAAGTAATTTGACGAGGGAATTAGACTTCAGCATACTAGCTAATCTGACACTTTGGTGACTTTAGGTATCTAACTTTATCCGCGATGGCTACAGTAAACTAACTGAAGTACCAGATTCGCTATTTTTGCAGAGTCAAAAACGTTATCTAGGTAGTTTGGTAAATAAATTCCTGCCGATTGAGAGAATATAAAACGTCCTACACATAAGAGACTTTGCCAGAGTTTAGATCTTATATAAAGAGTTAAATGTACGATATTAGTGCAGATTCACAAATTTTTCAGTTTCGCAAGTTTGCCAGAGAGGGGACGATTTAATTTATCGCGATGCTACAATCGAAATCATTTTTTGGGTTTGAGGTCATCCTAGAAACCCTTATGCTTTTGGTAGATCATCCGTCGCATCTTGGATCAAACCCCCGACCTATTGTAGCTAGAGATTTGAAATTCGGTAGACAAGTTAAACTTTTTTGCCCAAAAACAGGAAAAATCTTGTGAAGTCACAACTCAAAATTTCTTCGATCAGCGAGCAATTGCGATTTTTTGTAATTTTTGAGAAGGGTATCATTGTAAAGGTATTGAAATGTAGATTACAAATATATATCGTTTCCAAAATGGTGTTCGTTTCCATATTACCCCCGAAATTACCAAACCAAATCCCCCATAAAAGGGCCCCCTATTCCTAGTGGCTTAACTATGGGCACGCGGGGGCCCGCATCTCGGCCCCCAGTGCGAGGGGGCCCCAATAACTGGAATTACTATCCTTGTACCAACGTCGAGGGGGCCCCCAATCCTGAACGCAAGAGGTTTTTTTTGCTCATCAATTTTCTTTAGCGAAGGGGTCCCTATGGTCTAGCTACGCCACTGCCTATTCCCCATACGGAAAGGCCTTAAAAATGAGGAAAAAATATATCAAAATATACTTCTCTGTTTGTCAAGTCTCACGTAAAAAGGGTTTCGTTGGTATCCTTATCATAAAA
The DNA here is from genome assembly GCA_951217055.1 of Gerris lacustris. Taxonomy (NCBI): domain Eukaryota; kingdom Metazoa; phylum Arthropoda; class Insecta; order Hemiptera; family Gerridae; genus Gerris; species Gerris lacustris. Next base: position 12,138,773 of record OX578277.1, read on the forward strand.
CTAGTTATATTAAGGAGGGGAAGGAGAGGGTACATTGATGATGCTTTTTGGCAAAAGGCGTGTAGTTTTTGGATTCCTAGTAAATCAGATCAAATTGCTAATCTTATTTTTCTATGGACCATCAGACCGCACATTTTGCATATTTTTCTATATTTTTAGTAAGAGTGAAAATTACGATTTTAGAGGGGGGGGGGGGACACACAAAATTTTGATGTTTCTTGACAAAATGGCGCCGAAAATTAAACACTTACCCTAAGTGGTATATATATATATATATATATATATATATATTTGTAATCTACTCTTCAATACCTTTCATTTGATACCCCACTCAAAATTTAATAAAAATATTTGTTTCACGTGATATGGGTTATCCGCCATTTTTGATTTTAACGGCTGATAATATTGAGTTCGCTATATTTTTCCTGTGTGCGCGTCAAAACGATCTTTAATACTGCAAAGTTTCATATTTATATAATTTTTTTATATGACCATTTTACCCACGAAATTACCAAATAAGTGCATACCTAAGATGCTAAAGGATAATATACAGAACTTGTTCCTCTTAAGTGCAACATTTTATACATATTTTAGTAGAAATGTAGGGAAATGTGAATTTTTATGATCGAAGAAACCCTTTTAGTAGCTTGCTGGCAAGTACATGTCGGTATGTTTTGTATACTGTAAAAAGGAACAATTTGAAAAAACCGAATTTAACGGATGTTTAGAAATAGGTGGGGCATATTATGCAGATTTACCGCACACAATAAATAACATGTTCGTCATCATTTTGAAAGGGGGAGGGGGGGCACTAGGTCTTCACACAAATATTTGTAATAACTGATAACAGGTTTCTAACTGAATCTGAAGATTCCATATTAGTTTTTCACTGTTAACAGTACATGGTATCGAAGTGACATACAGTGGATAATATATTATTAATGATAAAATATATGTAGAAATTAAAAACGGGTTAGATATTTTTCAACTTTTTAAAAAACGGGTTAGATATTTTATACTTTTTTTTAGGTTAAATTTTTTATTCCATCTCAAACATTGGGGGGGACGCGTCCCCCCTGTCCCCCCCGGCGACGACGCCCGTGATTTCAATCCATTACATCATCAGGTAACGTAGCATCTAAACACTACATTACAAACTAACAATTACTACTTTAGTTGTACAATAGATGAGTTTACAATGTACATTTCAATACATTACATCATCAGGTAACATAGCATCTAAACACTACATTACAAACTAACAATTACTATTTTAGTTGTACAATAGATGAGTTTACAAAGTAATATTTCAATACATTACATCATCAGGTAACATGGCATCTAAACACGAAATAAATAAATCATTTAAAATGATTTGGTGGACTGGGCTAAGTCCCTGTCGACGATTAAGGGTAAAAATCAATAAAGCTCTACGATTGAGGGTAATGAACTTGCAAAATCTATATCCATTGATGAGGTGAGAAAAATGAATGATCAAATCAACTATGCTGAGCTAAAGGTGATTGAACTACAAAATTTGAAGAGGGGCCCGCCAACGTAATCAATAACTTTGGGTTAAGGCTTTAGCATAGTTCTACGTGGTAAAGTATTTATTTGGATTCCTAATAGCTTATTAATAAGAGCTTAAAAAAATTGTCCCTGGAACAAAGAATTTATTTTTGTGAGCCTTAAGCCTTCCATATACGGGTAAGTTAGGGAAGTACAAAACGATCTGGGAGAACTCCATTTTGTCCGGTCTTTTGGGGTGCTGAATCCGAATTTAAACTTTGCCTCATCATAAAATTGAAGCTGCGCAACAAACGCTATTTTTCTAATAAATACAAATAAATAGTCTCTCCGCGGAAGATAATACTTGTTTATTTATCAAAGCAGCTTTCGGCTTTTATAAAGCCATCATCAGTGCCTATGAATAAACACTAAGCGGTAAAACTTACTAACATATAAATAAACCTAAATTAAATGAAAACTAATAAAATCTAATAACAAGAAATTAGAGATAAATATATAATAAGTAATAAGTAATAAGCTAACAATATTGTTTGAGTAATACCTATTGATAGTGCTGTTTTTACGTATTAGTAGTAGTTTAACTGGCTATCATGCATAGCCCGCGTTCCACCAACAGCGCGTTATTTTTAAAATGCTAAAAAGCCTACTTGAACAATCTCATGGGTCTGATACTCTCAAAACACATAAACAAACTTCTGATAAAGTATGTTTTGCCAATAAACCGGACTATAAACATACATAATTTCCAGATAAAAAGAACTTTTTATATACTACGTTTTTAAATTTTCTGTTGAATCGTATGTAATGTTGATAATATAATTGTTATTGTTATATTATATATAATGTTAGTGAAAATAAAAATAGTTCCGAATTTATTTACTTCACATAAATGACAACCATCTAGAGAGCTGATCTTAAACCTATAAAAGGACTCTTAGTACAACGGATCTCCCCAACACCAAATCTAAAGCGTGCCATCGATGTATTTGAAATAATATAAATAATATAATCGATATTTCCTGTTTTGCTGTCATTCAATGTTTATCTATCACAAATTTGAGACCCTTCAAAATGAAGATTGCGTAAATATGGGACATGGCAAAACAAATAAAATAACTTGCGGATTTTTTCCGAACTAACTTTCCGTACAGCAAAATTTGCTGAAAACCAATTAAATTCTGCTGAAAGATGGCTAAAAGTATTAAAATAATGCATTGTCATCGTGTTCTGAGCTATGCTAAAAGTTTCAAATGTCTAGCTATTTGGGAAGTTAGTTAGAAATTGATTGCCAGATTTGTACCGGACAAACAAACAAACAAGAAAGCAAGCTAATAAAAACGTAGTAAAATACATCGAAAATAGCATAATTATAAAATAAAAATTTAAAAAAACGTATTTTGTCAATTAAAAAAAAAAAATAAAAAATTGTCGAAATTTCTAAAAATTGCGGCACTTTACTTTTGGTCGTAGAATGTTAAGGAATTGTTTCAGTGATATGGAGAGGAGGGACACTTTTCACACCAACTTCAAACACGCCTACGCTCGCCTTATCAAAGCTTAACCAAAAAAGTAGGTATATATTTTTGTAATCATCTCGACGTACCCTTTCATATGATACCCCTCAAGGTCTCCAAAAAAAAATATTTGTTAACCCTTACTTAAGTACTTTTGCTTCCGAGCTTACCGAAGGTAACGGAAGCATTGTGTTCACTTTTGAGAACGGAAAACTTTTAGGCCTTCGATTTTAAAAATTCCAAGACAGAAATCCGTTTCAGACATCAGGGAACATTTTTGGTCTCGTGTCTGTCTGTCTGTCTGTCTGTCTGTCTGTCTGTCTGTCGGTCTGTGTGTCCGCGAATTATGAAACGTGCGACGATAACTTGAGTAAATGTCAACCGATTTTGATGCAATTTGGTAGACATGTTCATTTTACCAATGCCCAGGACGAGTTCGTTGGACAACGTTATCCGTCCAAGCGTTTACGAGCAACGCTCGCGTAAATGTGAACTTCAAATTTAAAATTGGAATTTTAGGTCGGGAAAAAAATCGAACTTCATCTATTCAATGAGACAAACATTTTTTTCAAATACTATTTTTCAGTAAAACCAACAGCGAAATCGCTATGAAATGTTAAAGATCGCTAAAACTATTAATAGTTTTTACACAATAAACATTATAACAATAAAGTACATGATAGGATGCGAGGAAGCTATGTGCCACACTAATTGGCAGTCTATTTACCTTTATTTTTTATATAATTCAAATTATAATTATTATTAACTACGGGAAACTGACAGAGAAAAATACACTCCAGCGCCGGGATTTGAACCACGGGCCTCTTTATTCCCAGTATAGCGCTCTAACCAACTAAGCTTCGCAGGAGAGTGAGTTTCTCTGACATTAATGATACCTTGTCCCGAATTTAAGCTTTCAATTTTCCACATAAGTCTTAGAAATCAACATTAATGACATAGAACTAGACCGAGAAATAACGCTTATAATTATAAAGTACCCAATTAGTACCTGTACCTAGTACAATCAATTAGAAATTCATATTTTACCATTTTGGTAGTATTCATACTACAGAAAGATTAAATTTTAATTTAAATCAAATTATAATTATTATTAACTACGGGAAACTGACAGAGAAAAATACACTCCAGCGCCGGGATTTGAACCACGGGCCTCTATATGATAAATGGTAAAATATTAATTTCTAATTGATTGTACTAGGTACAGGTACTAATTGGGTACTTTATAATTATAAGCGTTATTTCTCGGTCTAGTTCTATGTCATTAATGTTGATTTCTAAGACTTATGTGGAAAATTGAAAGCTTAAATTCGGGACAAGGTATCATTAACGTCAGAGAAACCCATTCTCCTGCGTAGCTTAGTTGGTAGAGCGCTATACTGGAAATATAGAGGCCCGTGGTTCAAATCCCGGCGCTGGAGTGTATTTTTCTCTGTCAGTTTCCCGTAGTTAATAATAATTATAATTTGATTTAAATTAAAATTTAATCTTTCTGTAGTATGAATACTACCAAAATGGTAAAATATGAACTTTATTTTTTAAAAAAAAATTTTTTAAGTCGATACATTTAAAATAGACTGCCAATTAGTGTGGCACATAGCTTCCTCGCATGCTATCATGTACTATAACAATTATTGTTATATTACTTTATTGTTATATTGTTTATTTTGTAAAAACTATTAATAGTTTTAGCGATCTTTAAGACTTCATAGCGGTGTCGCTGTTGGTTTTACTAAAAAATTGTATTTGAAAAAAATGTTAGTCTCATTGAATAGATAAAGTTAGATTTTTTCCCCGACCAAAAATTCCAATTTTAAATTTAAAGTTCACGTTTACACGAGCGTTACTCGTGAACGCTTGGACGGATAACGTTGTCCAACGAACTCGTCCTGGGCATTGGTAAAATGAACATGTCTACCAAATTTCATCAAAATCGGTCGACATTTACTCAAGTTATCGTCGCACGTTTCATAATTCGCGGACACACAGACCGACAGACAGACAGACAGACAGACAGACAGACAGACACGAGTCCAAAAATGTTCCCTGATGTCTGAAACGGATTTCTGTCTTGGAATTTTTGAAATCGGAGGCATAAAAGTTTTTCGTTCTCAAAAGTGAACACAATGCTTCCGTTACCTTCGGTAAGCTCGGAAGCAAAATGCGGGGGAAGGTACCATAGACATATATGCCAAATTTCAAAGTGATCGAACAAAAGTTGTAGCCGTGAGAGCAGGCGACAGGCGGACGGATATACAGACAGACACACGCAGAAAAATATAAGGGTCCTTGGTTTTGCCTACGGACCCTAAAAAATCCATGATACCAGAGTTGTGAAAACATGGTTAACGACCAACACTTCACTCATGTGATCAGGGTTTAGTTTTATTGTTTTAATCCAGTATTGAGTTGACACAAGGATTTCCCGGGTGTGTTTAAATTCAAGGAGCCACATACGTGGCCTTTGTCTTCGGGCGTCGAGAAAAGCCCCCTGGAAATGAATTTATATAAACAAAAATAGGACGCGGGGCGTCTCAGAACTTTTATTCATTTGCAAATAATTCCAAAATAGTGGTAGATATAAAGTTGACATATGGAGGGCTTATTTATCTTATACTGACAGACAGATAGACAGAAAGACAGACAGACAGACAAATTCAGCAAAAAATCACTAAAAGCAAATAAATTGCAGGAAATGCATGGGAAATGCTGAAAAAAGTAACAGCTTTTCCCACTAAGTTAAAATTTACTAAATTCTTTTATGGTCTTCGGAAAAACAGTACACTTGATGTTGAAGTTTCTATTTTCAAAAACCGATATTTCCAAGATGGAGGCAGAAATTCAGTGAAATGTTTGTTCTATGTTAGTGTGATTTCTTCACACAAAATGAATAGTATTTCAAATAATTTGACCGCGGTTTCGGCTATTCTAATGTAGCCTTCTTCAGAAAGTTGAGGGAGTTATGCTTGACACAGACAGATAGACAGACAGAAAGATAGACAGACAGACAGACATTCGGCTAACAATCACTCAAATAAATTTAATTTCCTGGAAATGCATGGGAAGAACTAATGACTGCAAAGGGAATTGTGGCTGAAAGAAACCTTAGCTTTTCCGACAAAATTAACATTTACTAAAGGTTTCTCTAATCGTCGGAAAAACACTAACAAAATAGAAAATTCTGCAAATTATATTGGGGGGGGGGGGATATAAGAGGAAGACAGGAAGAAAAACATTTAGTAAAATATGTTTAATGTTTCTTGACGGTAGTTTATAAACACTGTAATTGTAAATTATTGGATTGTTATAAACACTATGTAATTTATTTATTTTTAAAAAAATTATAAAATAAGTAAAATGAACTTAAAAAGAATTCAATAGGTCATGGTAACAAATAAATAATTAAATAATTATTTATTCTACCCCTTATCAACCTTCATAGAAGGAAAAACACGTTAAGAAAGAATTAAAAATAAATAAAACTTTACACAACAATTACGTTCGGAGATAAGGAAAAAAAGACAATAACTTGGTAAAACAGAAAGAAAAACATAAATAAATAAATAGAACTTCTATATATCGAAAACTTTTCAAGAAAAACGTCTCAGGTGAGTAAAATAAAAGGTATCATTATATATCGAATTGCAATATCGTTTTTAATATAATCGATATTGTATTCCAATTATTTAATACGAGAAAAAGATAATACTAAAGTTGAATAACACGAGGAATACTTTTTTGAGGTCGAATTCGAGACGGTAATAAAAAGTTGCTTAAATTTTTAATTACAGTTAATAATTTAGTACTGTGCGAGGTGGAAAGCACATTATGGCCTTTTAGAGAGGTAAAATATCGTTTTGTTTTTTTTTGTAATCGATGCATCGAAGTAGAAATGTCAGTTTGATAAATCGATTGTTTTTCTTTTTTTATATCTATTTTAGAGAAATTATTGTAATGTTTAATTCCTAAAACTAGTTTTCCGAGATATTGATGAAAATAATTCTGATTTTGATGCATATAGTAATTTATGTTACTAGGCAGCAAAATGGAAATTTGCTGACAAGTTTTAAGTTTTAGTTCCGAGCCGAAGGCGAGGATAGGCTAAACAAATTTACTGCAGAGGCGAAGCCGGGGCAGGAAAATGTTAATTACCTGCTAAGGTTTAACCGAAGCAGGTAATCTTTAAACGAGTCAGGAATGTTTCCTTTGCTGCATAATTACATACGATATTTTATCTACTAACGGCAGACAAATTACACTAATTATTATATTCCCTTTTTAATATATTAATAAAGATTTAAAGAAATGAAAGTTGTAAAAAAACGAAAGTTTGAGTCATAAAGAAAACAAAACAAAGGCTAAACGAATTCTGTGTTGCCACTATAATTTATTAACAGCATTTTTTTATCTCAAGTTTTAGCGATTTGTTTTTAAAATAATCACTGTAAAATAATAATATTTGTTTTATTACTATAATTATTTAAGTTATTTTAAAGAAAGATATCAATATTACGTTTAAATAATATAAAAATGAACAAGTGGGAGAGTTCATAACCTGCGATGTAGTAACCTTTTTCTAGTAAAATTTTCTTAAAATGTTGCAGCCTGTTTGTTATTTTGCTGACACTTTATTATTTTGCTGCGTGTTTTATGACATCTGACAAAAGAATCAAGAAAAATTACATTTTGCAGATTGAAAACAGTGCAGCAATGCTTAATTTTGCTGCCGTGAGTAAATAAACTCTTTTTAAAAATAATAGGTGTGCAATGCAGTTGTCTGCTTGCAATATTGAGCTGAGCGTGCATTTTAATCTTACACAATAATCATTTTTATTTATAAACAGCTGAAATCGGATCAAAAATAGTAATATTTCTAATTTATAAATTAAAAAGCATTTTTTCCTGTTTTTTCTATTTTACCCCCCTCTTAACTGAAAATATGACATAAATGAACATAACAACAATAATTGTACTCTTAAAGAGCTTTCCAACGAATTGCATCATGAAGGGCATATACTATTTTAACTTTTGTACTCATTCCTGTGGTTGGTCACTATGACCGTGCCCAATTTTGTGCGGATCGGTTCAGCCGTTTAGAAGGAGTATGTGTCCAACCAAATGCAAAGTGTAGTATAAGAGCTTCGCTTCGTTCAGCTCAATTAATACATTTATTAATGAAAATTTATTGTAAAATATTGAAAACGTATTTTTCGGTGTGTGTATATACATATAGAAAGAAATTATATATAGAGAGGGTGACGCAAAAAATCGATTTTGATGGTTTGACTTTGAGGTCCCCCCGAGTTCAAAAAATTGGTATTTAAAAAATGTCTATCAGTTGTCTGTGCAGATGTATGGAGTCTAAACTACTGGGCCGATTTTAAAATAAAATTTGGCGTACATGTTCCTCCACCACCTCTAACCACCTCTAACCAACTTCAAACACGCCTACGCTCGCCTTATGAAAGCTTAACCAAAAAAGTAGGTATATATTTTTGTAATCATCTCGCCGTACCCTTTCTTATGATACCCCTCAAGGTCTCCAAAAAAAATATTTGTTAACCCTTACTTAAGTACTTTTGCTTCCGAGCTTACCGAAGGTAACGGAAGCATTGTGTTCACTTTTGAGAACGGAAAACTTTTAGGCCTTCGATTTTAAAAATTCCAAGACAGAAATCCGTTTCAGACATCAGGGAACATTTTTGGTCTTGTGTCTGTCTGTCTGTCTGTCTGTCTGTCGGTCTGTGTGTCCGCGAATTATGAAACGTGCGACGATAACTTGAGTAAATGTCAACCGATTTTGATGCAATTTGGTAGACATGTTCATTTTACCAATGCCCAGGACGAGTTCGTTGGACAACGTTATCCGTCCAAGCGTTCACGAGCAACGCTCGCATAAATGTGAACTTCAAATTTAAAATTGGAATTTTAGGTCGGGAAAAAAATCGAACTTCATCTATTCAATGAGACAAACATTTTTTTCAAATACTATTTTTCAGTAAAACCTACAGCGAAATCGCTATGAAATGTTAAAGATCGCTAAAACTATTAATAGTTTTTACACAATAAACATTATAACAATAAAGTACATGATAGGATGCGAGGAAGCTATGTGCCACACTAATTGGCAGTCTATTTACCTTTATTTTTTATATAATTCAAATTATAATTATTATTAACTACGGGAAACTGACAGAGAAAAATACACTCCAGCGCCGGGATTTGAACCACGGGCCTCTATATTTCCAGTATAGCACTCTACCAACTAAGCCACGCAGGAGAATGAGTTTCTCTGACATTAATGATACCTTGTCCCGAATTTAAGCTTTCAATTTTCCACAAGTCTTAGAAGTCAACATTAATGACATAGAACTAGACCGAGAAATAACGCTTATAATTATAAAGTACCCAATTAGTAATTAGTACCTGTACCTAGTACAATCAATTAGAAATTCATATTTTACCCAGATTTTTATTCATACTACAGAAAGATTAAATTTTAATTTAAATCAAATTATAATTATTATTAACTACGGGAAACTGACAGAGAAAAATACACTCCAGCGCCGGGATTTGGACCACGGGCCTCTATATGATAAATGGTAAAATATGAATTTCTAATTGATTGTACTAGGTACAGGTACTAATTGGGTAATTTATAATTATAAGCGTTATTTCTCGGTCTAGTTCTATGTCATTAATGTTGATTTCTAAGACTTATGTGGAAAATTGAAAGCTTAAATTCGGGACAAGGTATCATTAACGTCAGAGAAACTCATTCTCCTGCGTAGCTTAGTTGGTAGAGCGCTATACTGGAAATATAGAGGCCCGTGGTTCAAATCCCGGCGCTGGAGTGTATTTTTCTCTGTCAGTTTCCCGTAGTTAATAATAATTATAATTTGATTTAAATTAAAATTTAATCTTTCTGTAGTATGAATACTACCAAAATGGTAAAATATGAACTTTATTTAAAATTTTTTTTTTTTTTAAGTCGATACATTTAAAAAATGCGGGGGAAGGTACCATAGACATATATGCCAAATTTCAAAGTGATCGAACAAAAGTTGTAGCTGTGAGAGCAGGCGACAGGCGGACGGATATACAGACAGACACACGCAGAAAAATATAAGGGTCCTTGGTTTTGCCTACGGACCCTAAAGAATCCATGATACCAGAGTTGTGAAAACATGGTTAACGTCCAACACTTCACTCATGTGATCAGGGTTTAGTTTTATTGTTTTAATCCAGTATTGAGTTGACACAAGGATTTCCCGGGTGTGTTTAAATTCAAGGACCCACATACGTCGCCTTTGTCTTCGGGCGTCGAGAAAAGCCCCCTGGAAATGAATTTATATAAACAAAAATAATAGTAGCGTTGGGACAACCGACTAGAAAAAACAACCGAATGAATAAGTCGATTCGGGAAAAAACAGTCGATTGAATTCAATCGACTGAAAACAGTCTCATAGCGGGTATAGGATATATGAATAAAGATATAAACCGAGACTGAACTCGCAAGTCGAATTTTTCAATCGAATGGTTTTTTTTATATAGGAGAAGTACGGTGGAGGCAGTAAAGGCCTTAGAGCTGAGGGGGGGTGAGAGTGAGAAGGCGCTTGACACTCGTTATCTCGTCCCAAACTACAGCCTGCTACGACATCGTTTTCATTCGAATGAAAAAATATAGACTGAGACTGAATCCAGTCGCCTTTTCATTCGAATGTTTCATTCGGATGTTTTTTTGTTTTGGGTAGGGGAAAGGAACGACGGTGAAGGGCTCAGAGCGGAGGAGGGGTGAGAAGGCGCATGACACTCGTTATCTCGTTATACACACGTCCACATATACACGTCCGAATTACAACTAATACAACTTCAAACTATAGACTGATATCATTCGAATGAAAACTAGATATCCACAACCGAATGAATGAATATTTTAAAACAACCGTTTAGTCGACTTTTTTCAATCGATTGGTTCCCAACGCTAAAAAATAGGACGCGGGGCGTCTCAGAACTTTTATTCATTTGCAAATAATTCCAAAATAGTGGTAGATATTAAGTTGACATATGGAGGGCTTATTTATCTTATACTGACAGACAGATAGACAGAAAGACAGACAGACAGACAAATTCAGCAAAAAAAATCACTAAAAGCAATTAAATTGCAGGAAATGCATGGGAAATGCTGAAAAAAGTAACAGCTTTTCCCACTAAGTTAAAATTTACTAAATGCTTTTATGATCTTCGGAAAACAGTACACTTGATGTTGAAGTTTCTATTTTCAAAAACCGATATTTCCAAGATGGAGGCAGAAATTCAGTGAAATGTTTGTTCTATGTTAGTGTGATTTCTTCACACAAAATGAATAGTATTTTAAATAATTTGACCGCGGTTTCGGCTATTCTAATCCAGCCTTCTTCAGAAAGTTGAGGGAGTTATGCTTGACACAGACAGATAGACAGACAGAAAGATAGACAGACAGACATTCGGCTAACAATCACTCAAATAAATTTAATTTCCTGGAAATGCATGGGAAGAACTAATGACTGCAAAGGGAATTGTGGCTGAAAAAAACCTTAGCTTTTCCGGCAAAATTAACATTTACTAAAGGTTTCTCTAATCGTCGGAAAAACACTAACAAAATAGAAAATTCTGCAAATTATATTGGGGGGGGGGATATAAGAGGAAGATAGGAAGAAAAACATTTAGTAAAATATTTGTAATGTTTCTTGACGGTAGTTTATAAACACTGTAATTGTAAATTATTGGATTGTTATAAACACTATGTAATTTATTTATTTTTAAAAAAATTATAAAATAAGTAAAATGAACTTAAAAAGAATTCAATAGGTCATGGTAACAAATAAATAATTAAATGATTATTTATTCTACCCCTTATCAACCTTCATAGAAGGAAAAACACGTTAAGAAAGAATTAAAAATAAATAAAACTTTACACAACAATTACGTTCGGAGATAAGGAAAAAAAGACAATAACTTGGTAAAACAGAAAGAAAAACATAAATAAATAAATAGAACTTCTATATATCGAAAACTTTTCAAGAAAAACGTCTCAGGTGAGTAAAATAAAAGGTATCATTATATATCGAATTGCAATATCGTTTTTAATAAAATCGATATAGTATTTCAATTATTTAATACGAGAAAAAGATAATACTAAAGTTGAATAACACGAGGAATACTTTTTTGAGGTCGAATTCGAGACGGTAATAAAAAGTTGCTTAAATTTTTAATTACAGTTAATAATTTAGTACTGTGCGAGGTGGAAAGCACATTATGGCCTTTTAGAGAGGTAAAATATCGTTGGTTTTTTAGTAATCGATATATCGAAGTAGAAATGTCAGTTTGATAAATCGATTGTTTTTCTTTTAGCGAATTTTCAAAGAAAATTACGCTATTGCAATGGCTTCAACATTTTTGTAATGCGAATTTTTGAAAATTTTTTCCATGGAAATCCGTTTCAGACCATTCTGAATCGATTCCTAAAATTTAACACTTTTTTTTATGTATGTATGTATATATGTATGTATATATGTATGTATATATGTATGTATATATATGTATGTATATAAGTATGTATATATGTATGTATATATGTGTCACTCCAGACGATATCTCCCCTTAGGATGCACTTAAAAATTTCAAACAAATTTTAAAATGTCAATAATATCAAAAGAAAGGATGAGTTCGTTGGCCAGAATTTTTGGAGTTCATTTAGGGGTCAAATTTTTACAATTTAGGGTCAAAAATAGCATAAAACCGTGTTTTATCCATTTTACCCCCCTCTTATATGAAAATATGATAAAAGTGTACATAACAACAATTACTGTACTCTTAAAGAGCTTTCCAACGACATGCATCTTGAAGGGTAAATACTATTTTGACTTTTGTACCCCGTACCCCTGTGTACCAATTTTTTTCCCCATTCAAATTCTAAACCAAAATTTTCCTATATTATCATAACCCAATAATACGCAGATTTCTTTGAAAATTCGCTCATTAAGTCATGATGCATGACTGGACTTTTTTATATCTATTTTAGAGAAATTATTGTAATGTTTAGTTCCTAAAACTAGTTTTCCGAGATATTGATGAAAATAATTCTGATTTTGATGCATATAGTAATTTATGTTACTAGGCAGCAAAATGGAATTTTGCTGACAAGTTTTAAGTTTTAGTTCCGAGCCGAAGGCGAGGATAGGCTAAACAAATTTACTGCAGAGGCGAAGCCGGGGCAGGAAAATGTTAATTACCTGCTAAAGTGTAACCGAAGCAGGTAATCTTTAAACGAGTCAAGAATGTTTCCTTGCTGCATAATTACATACAATAGTTTATCTACTAACGGCAGAAAAATTACACTAATTATTATATTCCCTTGTTAATATATTAATAAAGATTTATAGAAATGAAAGTTTTAATAAAATCGAAAGAGTGAGTCATAAAGAAAACAAAACAAAGGCTAAACGAATTCAGTGTTGCCACTTTTATTTATTAACAGCTGTTTTTTATCTCAAGTTTTAGCGATTTGTTTTTAAAATAATCACTGTAAAATAATAAAATTTGTTTTATTACTATAATTATTTAAGTTATTTTAAAGAAAGATATCAATATTACGTTTAAATAATATAAAAATGAACAAGTGGGAGAGTTCATAACCTGCTATGTAGTAACCTTTTTCTAGTAAAATTTTCTTAAAATGTAGCAGCCTGTTTGTTATTTTGCTGACACTTTATTATTTTGCTGCGTGTTTTTTGACATCTGACAAAAGAATCAAGAAAAATGACATTTTGCAGATTGAAAACAGTGCAGCAATGCTTCATTTTGCTGCCGTGAGTAAATAAACTCTTTTTTAAAAATAATAGGTGTGCAATGCAGTTGTCTGCTTGCAATATTGAGCTGAGCGTGCATTTTAATCTTAAACAATAAACATTTTTATTTATAAACAGCTGAAATCGGATCAAAAATAGTAATATTTCTAATTTATAAATTAAAAAGCATTTTTTCCTGTTTTTTCTATTTTACCCCCCTCTTAAATGAAAATATGACAAAAGTGAACATAACAACAATAACTGTACTATTAAAGAGCTTTCCAACGAATTGCATCATGAAGGGCATATACTATTTTAACTTTTGTACTCATTCCTGTGGTTGGTCACTATGACCGTGCCCAATTTTGTGCGGATCGGTTCAGCCATTTAGAAGGAGTATGTGTCCAACCAAATGCAAAGTGTAGTATAAGAGCTTCGCTTCGTTCAGCTCAATTAATACATTTATTAATGAAAATTTATTGTAAAATATTGAAAACGTAATTTTCGGTGTGTGTATATACATATAGAAAGAAATTATATATAGAGAGGGTGACGCAAAAAATCGATTTTGATGGTTTGACTTTGAGGTCCCCCCGAGTTCAAAAAATTGGTATTTAAAAAATGTCTATCAGTTGTCTGTGCAGATGTATGGAGTCTAAACTACTGGGCCGATTTTAAAATAAAATTTGGCGTACATGTTCCTAACTCATAATATGTATACCTAAGTATCAAACTAGGCTATTTTTTCACGTATTTTATGTTACAGTAAATATTTAAAAACAATCGATACATTATAAACGTACTCAGTATCGATACTACAAAAAATAATCGAATTATCATTTTTAAAAAACATGCTACTCAACAGTTGCGCTTCAGAACTCGTCTTAACACCACGGTTAGCAGCATAAATAGCATAAAGTTATTAATAGCATTATTTAAATCATAGCATAATTTAAATTTCTAATCAAATCATAGTATAGTTTTTATCTACAGTCAAATTCTTTAAAATAATTTTAATTTCTATTCAAAATAATAGCACAATTTTAATTTCTAATTCGTAACATAGAATACTTTTAATTTCGAATCCGAATCATAGTTTAATTTATATTTCTATCCTAATCATAGCGTAATTTAAATTTATTATCAAATCATAGCACTTTAAATTTATATTGAATCCAATCAATAAATATTGTAATAAAAAATAATTAATATCACATTAAGAACAAAAATATTTAAAAGAACATAAATTAGGTAAGAAAATACTTTTTTTTTCTAATTTTAAGAACAAATAATGTTTCAGAAAATAGGATTCAAAATCGTATTTTCATAAGAAAAGACATTCACTGGATAACTGAAGACTTATTACGAAGGGTGAGTATTTATATATAATAATATATTGGTTGTAGAAGTAAGGCACAAACGATATCAACATTTATGAGAATAGACTATAGTTTCATAAGGATTTTAGGATAAAGAAAACTATGAAAATGTATAGCATGAAATTAATAAAAGAAAAGTGAAAACAACATAACCTGGATTTAGATAAAAATTACGAGAATATTTAAGATTCAAATAAAGGGTTTTTTTAAAACCTAACAACTATAATCTTCTAGTCAGTTAGCTTGAGAATTACCTTAAGAGGGATCATAATATCGCTAAAGAGCGCTTTGCTACGGAATATATTTAGTTAAGTGCATTTTGAGTGTGCAGGGTCTAAAATACAGCCCAAAAGGCATTATTCGGACAGGCATCTCCGATTCTCCATACTTACTAAATTTTCTGCCACTCCCCAATCTCTTGATCCAGCTATCTAATGTAATCCTTCTAGTACTTAAAGTAAGTCCTTTTAAGTACTTACGTAATGATAGTACTTAAGTACCCTTCTAGAACTTATTTTCTTTATTTTCACTGCCTCTTCCATAGGGTCGCATCCTCCGATCTTGAGGCGAAGCAACTGATAAATTATTTTACTCACTAATTAAAAAACATTCTGCTAAGAAATGATTAAGTTCTGTAATATAATCAAGAATCAAGAGGATCTCTAAATCGTCAGGGTATATCAACGTCTGCCGATTAGTGTGGCATAGCTTCCTCACGTCTTATCATTGTACGAATTATGGAATATCTCCCTCACGTCTTATCATTGGACGTATTATGGCCATATCACTGTATTCTAAATCGTCAGGGTATATCAACTTTGGCAAAACGTCTGCCAATTATGGAATATCTCCCTCACGTCTTATCATTGGACGTATTATGGCCATATCACTGTATTCTAAATCGTCAGGGTATATCAACTTTGGCAAAACGTCTGCCAATTATGAAATATCTCCCTCAAGTCTTATCATTGGACGTATTATGGCCATATCACTGTATTCTAAATCGGCAGGGTATATCAACTTTGGCAAAACGTCTGCCAATTATGGAATATCTCCCTCACGTCTTATCATTGGACGTATTATGGCCATATCACTGTATTCTAAATCGTAAGGGTATATCATTTTTGGAAAAACGTCTGCCAATTTTGGAATATCTCCCTCAAGTCTTATCATTGGACGTATTATGGCCATATCACTGTATTCTAAATCGGCAGGGTATATCAACTTTGGCAAAACGTCTGCCTATTATGGAATATCTCCCTCACGTCTTATCATTGGACGTATTATGGCCATATCACTGTATTCTAAATCGTCAGGGTATATCAACTTTGGCAAAACGTCTGCCAATTATGGAATATCTCCCTCAAGTCTTATCATTGGACGTATTATTGCCATATCACTGTATTCTAAATCGTAAGGGTATATCACCTTTGGCAAAACGTCTGCCAATTTTGGAATATCTCCCTCAAGTCTTATCATTGGACGTATTATGGCCATATCACTGTATTCTAAATCGGCAGGGTATATCAACTTTGGCAAAACGTCTGCCAATTATGGAATATCTCCCTCACGTCTTACCATTGGACGTATTATGGCCATATCACTGTATTCTAAATCGGCAGGGTATATCAACTTTGGCAAAACGTCTGCCAATTATGGAATATCTCCCTCACGTCTTATCATTGGACGTATTATGGCCATATCACTGTATTCTAAATCGTAAGGGTATATCAGCTTTGGCAAAACGTCTGCCAATTTTGGAATATCTCCCTCAAGTCTTATCATTGGACGTATTATGGCCATATCACTGTATTCTAAATCGGAAGGGTATATCAACTTTGGCAAAACGTCTGCCAATTATGGAATATCTCCCTCACGTCTTACCATTGGACGTATTATGGCCATATCAGTGTATTCTAAATCGGCAGGGTATATCAACTTTGGCAAAACGTCTGCCTATTATGGAATATCTCCCTCACGTCTTATCATTGGACGTATTATGGCCATATCACTGTATTCTAAATCGTCAGGGTATATCAACTTTGGCAAAACGTCTGCCAATTATGGAATATCTCCCTCAAGTCTTATCATTGGACGTATTATTGCCATATCACTGTATTCTAAATCGTAAGGGTATATCACCTTTGGCAAAACGTCTGCCAATTTTGGAATATCTCCCTCAAGTCTTATCATTGGACGTATTATGGTCATATCACTGTATTCTAAATCGGCAGGGTATATCAACTTTGGCAAAACTTCTGCCAATTATGGAATATCTCCCTCACGTCTTACCATTGGACGTATTATGGCCATATCACTGTATTCTAAATCGGCAGGGTATATCAACTTTGGCAAAACTTCTGCCAATTATGGAATATCTCCCTCACGTCTTACCATTGGACGTATTATGGCCATATCACTGTATTCTAAATCGGCAGGGTATATCAACTTTGGCAAAACGTCTGCCAATTATGGAATATCTCCCTCACGTCTTATCATTGGACGTATTATGGCCATATCACTGTATTCTAAATCGTAAGGGTATATCAGCTTTGGCAAAACGTCTGCCAATTTTGGAATATCTCCCTCAAGTCTTATCATTGGACGTATTATGGCCATATCACTGTATTCTAAATCGGAAGGGTATATCAACTTTGGCAAAACGTCTGCCAATTATGGAATATCTCCCTCACGTCTTACCATTGGACGTATTATGGCCATATCAGTGTATTCTAAATCGGCAGGGTATATCAACTTTGGCAAAACGTCTGCCTATTATGGAATATCTCCCTCACGTCTTATCATTGGACGTATTATGGCCATATCACTGTATTCTAAATCGTCAGGGTATATCAACTTTGGCAAAACGTCTGCCAATTATGGAATATCTCCCTCAAGTCTTATCATTGGACGTATTATTGCCATATCACTGTATTCTAAATCGTAAGGGTATATCACCTTTGGCAAAACGTCTGCCAATTTTGGAATATCTCCCTCAAGTCTTATCATTGGACGTATTATGGTCATATCACTGTATTCTAAATCGGCAGGGTATATCAACTTTGGCAAAACTTCTGCCAATTATGGAATATCTCCCCCACGTCTTATCATTGGACGTATTATTGCCATATCACTGTATTCTAAATCGTCAGGGTATATCAACTTTGGCAAAACGTCTGCCAATTATGGAATATCTCCCTCACGTCTTATCATTGGACGTATTATGGCCATATCACTGTATTCTAAATCGTAAGGGTATATCAACTTTGATAAAACATCTGCCGATTAGTGTGGCATAGTTTCCACCATTGAATAAATGCTCACATGAGTGTAGGACAACGTATAATTAGAGAAATATTCAAATATTGATGTTACTAAAACATGTGAGCATAAATAGTCTAGGGAAAGTACAATTTGACCTGCGCAAAATTGCTTCACGAGCGATTCCAGTGGTATTTAACTAAACTAACTGGGCTTTGTAACATATCGAAAATCAGACAAAATCCGATCATGGGAAAGCACCTAAAAATCGAATTCAAAATGGCATTTTTTAATATTAAGGGTAAAGAAAGCCCAGCCATCCAATAAATGTTATTTTATATGATCCAAAAATTGTAGAAAAATAAATTTTGAGTGTGGTTATAAGTTTAAAATAATTTACTTTTCTTATAGTTATAGCCCAGTCAAAATTGCATAAAAAATATCGAAATTCGCAACGAGTGATGTAGTTTTGATTTTTTATATGTTGCTCGGGCCGGTTAGGGTAGTGTGATCCTAAGTTTGCAGCTTCGAAAAACCTGTGCTAGCTGCGTAATACTGAAAAACCGAAAAAAAAATCGGACTTATTTCAGTTTTTGCCATATAGCTCGTACACTATGGGCTGTTCGGTATTAGTTGTTATGAGAATTTTAAAAGTACAGTAAATTTCCAGCAGCATAAGCTCAACCGGAGCACTTTGCGACCAATAGGTTCCGAGATATGGCACTTCGAAAATTGGAATTTTTTTCTCCAAAAAAATATTGCTCTCGTTTCGGGGCGAATATCGGCGTATAACTGTTACCCTACGAGAAAAGTCATACGGAATGAAGTTGAAGTGAATATAATTGGCTTCCTTTAAAGACCATTGGCAACTCTGTACGTCTAAAAGTTACCGAGATATGACACTTCAAAAATTACTATAATTTTCCAAAAATGAAATTTTAAGTATTGCTCTCGTTTCGGGCCGAATATCGGCCAAAAAACTCTCCCCTACGAGAAAAGTCAAAAGAAAAGAAGTTTTAGTAAATTTAATTGGCTTTTATGCAAGCACAAAATGAAGCCTGTAGACAAAACAGTTCTGTTGCAATCGTAAAAAGAACAAAAAAAGGTAAATTATAATTTTTAAGAAATCAATATAAACCATTTTTTTAAACAATTTATTGGGCATTAGGGAAAAATAGCTTTCGTGGATACTACCAGATCAGTGTTTGGAAATCAAAAGAAACAATTTTAACTAATAATGTATGTAATGTAATCTAATAATGTTTTGACTAGCCTATGACTGTAAGAAAAATAAATGAATTTAATCTTATAACCAAACTCAAAATTTATTTTTCTACATTGTTTGAATTATATAAACTAACATTTATTGGATGGCTGGGCTTTTATTACCCTTAATAAAAACAGACGCCATTTTGAATTCGATTTTTAGGTGCTTTCCCATGATTGGATTTTGTCTGATTTTGGATATGTTATAAAGCAGGGTTAGTTTAGTTGAAAACCACTTCAATCGCTCGTGAAACAATTTTGCGCAGGTTGAAGGGTATTTTTTCTTAGTTTTCCTAGACTAAAAATAATCATAATTATTATAAATGACCTCCACTAGAAATTGAAAGTGTGCTTGTGGTCAGATCTGTTTCGTTTTCCAGTGGTGGTAAATGTGCCCAAAAGGTTTAATTTAAATTAATATTTATTATTAAGGTTTATTTACAGCGGCTACATAACCATCCAAATTTCTTAAATATCGGTTGAGTAATATTAATAATATAGATGTTAATATAATAGTACATTACGCGTCGAGTGCGGAAAGGAGCATTTTGCATGCGAGTGTGGATTTTGCACCCGAGCGACAGCGAGGGTGGTAAAACCACACGAGCAATGCAAAATGCCGTTTTCGCACGAGTTGCGTACCGTACTTTTGAAACAAAAAAAAAATTGTTTTTTACAATTCTATTGTCACAATGCTTTCGTTATACCTTCGGTAAGCTCGAAAGCAAAAGAAAAAGATATTTCTTCTAGCACTGATAAGTTGAGATATCCAAGGGTCTCAGACAAATTAATGTGGGCCTTATATAACGGTTCTGTCTGTCTGTCTGTCTGCCTGTCTGACCCTTGCTTGTTTTAATTCATAAACTACTATAGCTAGGAACATGAAATTCGGCACACAGGTGCATCTCGGCATTTGAGATAACTGGACACTTTTTTGGATGTTTCACACTTAATATTTTCAAGATAGCGGCCAATATGACGGGCGACTAAAAAAGGTTTTTAGTAAGTATGACATGTTATACATCAATTTAAAGGTCTTCTTGAAGTGTAGAAAAAGAAAATGCAATTATTAAAATTGTCAAGATGGCGGCCAATATGGCGGGTGACTAAACATTGTTTTAGTTACCATAACATGTTATATATCAATTTAAAGGTCTTGAAATGAAGAAAAAGAATATGCAACTATTATATTTCACACGTAATATTTTTAAGATGGCGTGCAATATGGTGGGCGCAAAAAAAGGTTTTTAGTAAATATGACATGTTATACATCAATTTAAAGGTCTTGAAGAGTAGAAACAGAATATTACTATTAAAATTAGTGCAATTATATTACACTTAATAATTTTAACTTTAATGTACAGAAAATATACTTATGTGAAGCGCGCCTTACTTGTTTCTTGGATAAGCCTTATCTCAAGATATTTTTAATTTCCAGGTTGAAGCAACAAGATTTCATACAAAGAAAAAACGATCTAAATTGAAAAATGTCGTCCTCTTCTATGGACCGTAATATGAAACCGATGTCATCCTTGTACAGCTACGATAATACGGTTTTCTGTGGCTACGCCTTTTACTCATGTTTACTTGCTGTGAAAATGATGGTAATGACCTACTACACTGGATATATGAGAATGCGCAAGAAGGTAAAGTTATATTATTTATTACAAATGTATACAAATAGAACTAAAATAGTTGTTTATACTGAGATTAATATAGAACTTACACAGACTGAATAAACACTCAAAGAGTAAACTAAGTTAGTTGTTTCTACTGAGATTTGGTAGAACTTACTCATAGTCAATAAACACTCAAAGAGTAAACTAGTAGTAGTAGTAAGGGGGCGGGGAGGCCAAGCCTGGCAACTAGACCGCACTCGGGTCCTTTTTGCCAACCCCTGGTTTTTCACGCCCATCGAACCACCTCAGTCTTACCCTCAAGTCTCCTAGTTTGGGTAATAAAGGAGAGGATATCCTGCCACTTAAGTGTGACAAGTTCCTCCTCTCTGATAATCCCTGATCCTAAGGTGTGAAAGCGTAGTCTCCCATGTCCTTCGCAAGCTCCCACCAGGTGGTAGGCTGTTTCCTCTTCTTCACCACATACTGGGCATGTGGGGTCCTCTTCAATCTTTAATAGTGCCAGATGTCTATTTAGTTGACAATGACCTGTTAAGACCCCCACCATTTTTCTTAGGTTGGGTCTACTCAGTCCCATGAGCCATCTGCTTTTCCCTTTATCTAGCTTAGGCAGCATCATCTTAGTCTGACTGCATCCTTCAGTTCTTGTCCACACCTTCCCTGCTTCCTCCCAGATCCACATTTTGATGGCCGATTTGGTTTGACCTCTGGACCAGTCAATAGCGGGCTCTGGTCCGCAGAATGGCATGGAGGCACCCCTTTTTGCTATTTCATCTGCTTTTTCATTTCCCGGAACTCCTGTATGTGTCCAGGAACCCAAAGCAGAGTAACCTTCTTTAACTCTGCAAGCGTCTCTAAGGCCTCTTGGCATTCTTTGACCAGTGCTGAGTCTGCACTGGGAGCGCAGAGTGCCTTAAGTGCTGCTTGACTATCCGAGCATACTACTACTTTTTTAGTTCTCGCCTCTACCACCTCTCAGGGCCGCCGAGAGGCCACGTCAGCCAAGTCTGAAACTAGGGGCCCGGGACCCAGGGGGGCCCGGACTGGCCTGACGGCCGTCTGGCCGGTGCGCCTTTTAGAAAATCATGATCAACGCCTTCGACAGTTAAATATAATAAAAATTATTTTTGGGAGATAAAAATAAATAAGAGAGAGAAAACAAATAAGAGTTTAATTCGGAGTTAGGAATGCTATGAAACGGTATGGTTTAGAGCTCAGTTTGATTTCCAAGTTAGGTGTCAATACCTATATAATTATGTGCGTGCGTGTATATCCGAATAAAGATAACTGATTCTCCCTTCTTTATTTTGGACTGGTAGCGAGATCGAGGTTTAGCTTAGATCTAACTCTTTTCTTATCTAACAAATTTTACCTCCCTTTGTAGTTGTTAACTTTTCTGCCCCTGCATTTCCCTTACTTTTTGAATTGTTATCTCCTAATCAAATAAAAATATCATTACTTTATTAACTTCAAATATAGTTAGTTACTTTTAATTTTGTCTCTTTTCTAACTCCACCATGTATAAGTAGTTATTACTGTGATTTTATAATTTATATTTTAATGAAAAAGGCGAAATCGAGAAATGAATTTTAGCTCTAAATTTGGGGGCGCTACCCCCCAAAAACTATGAAAAAACGTGAAAAGAAAAATTTTCTCGAAAACGGGTCCGACGATTTTGATTTAAAAATTCTAAAATGTAGTCCATTTGAATACGAATCCAACAATATAAGCCGTTTTCCCGGGAAAAATCTAGTTCCTGAGAAATTAGCTTAAAACGTGGACAGAGAGAGCCCGGGTTCGATTCACGCCCAGAAGAAGTTATTTTTTTTATAAATTTTGATGAAATGTTAAATAATATTTAAATGTACATTTAAAAAAACTAATAAATGGAAACACTGGGCTAAGTAATTATAAACTCGTATATGAGGAAGTTTGTCTGAGTTGACTCGGACCGATTTTTTATTTGAATTTCAGATGTTTAGTTTTCGAACCTCTTAGGGAAGGAGACACGAACTCCTCCCCCCCCCCCCCCCACCATGGCGAGGGGGGCCCGTAGATCTCTTGACTTGGGGCCCGGCCTAGCTCTTGGCGGCCCTGCCACCTCTTGCCTTGTTGCCACCTCTAGGATGGCGTAGACTTCAGCCTGGAAGACTGTGGTAAATATTCCTAGTGGGAAACTCTCTTGGGTGCCGGACCTTTCTAAGTAAAGTCCCGCACCTGACATACCATTCTCAGAGAGTAAACTAAGTTGTTTCTACTGAGATTTTGTAGAACTTACTCATAGTGAATAAACACACAAAGAGTAAACTAAGTTAGTTGTTTCTACTGAGATTTTGTAGAACTTACTCATAGTGAATAAACACTCAAGGATAAACTAAGTTAGTTGTTTCTACTGAGATTTGGTAGAACTTACTCATAGTGAATAATCTAAGAGCCAACTAAGGTAGTTGATTCAACAAAAATGTAGTAGAACTTACAAAACATTAATCAAATATATTAATATGGGACTAAATATGGGCTAATCCTCATATACTTCATAAAGTTCATTAAAATCAGATGAATAGATTCGAAATATAAATGTGTTACTATTAATATTTCAGATCTTTGTCAATCCCGAAGACGCTAAGATGGCTAAATCAGAGCTAATTCAGGAATCCGATGATGACGTAGAAAGAATTAGAAGGTTAGTATAATATTATATAAGTTTTTATTTTATATTCTTTACTTGCAAATTCCAGGTAAACCTTTAGAATAAAGATTAGTGTTGCTCCTTGTAATATAAGAATAAAAAGGAAATTACGTTGGAAATACTTTCTCTGTTTTGACAACATATTTGGATTTAGTATTAATTTCTCTAAAAAAAAATACTTCTTGCTTCGGACTCGTATGAGTCCGCAAGACAGTGAGACATTTTCATGTTTTCGCTCTGCGTAAATTACCGACATAAAATAAAATAAAATCGGTAATTTATTCAAGTAATTGATAAAAGCAGATGGAAGATAATTTTGATTCTTATCTCCACACCGGCACTGCCGTGGCTTGATTACAAAATACTGAATTCAAAGGCGCCGGCTCGCCTTCTACGAATTGTTAATATGCCTTCATACTAGGAGGGCCGAGAGGGCTGAGAATTTATGGCAACCGCCTGTACTTTCCTAACTCCCTGTCACACGTATAAATCTTTTTGACTCTCTTCGGCCCTATGACGTGCGGTGGAGGGAAGCCCAACAGCTGGAGACTGGATTACACACCTCCTATAGCTTTTTAACTCCCTGTTATACTTTTCTGAGTTTTTAAGCTAAAAGTAACGTGACTTTTTGACTTATATTCAAATAGCCTAAACATAAAAATGTCAAAAAAAAAGTATAATTTTCGTACAAGCAACATTATAAACATTTATTTTCTTCCAAGCTTACGGAAAGTAACGGAAGCTATATGGTCGTTTTGAAGTATAAAATATATTTATGTCTCTGATTTCAAAAATTCCAAGACATAAATTCGTTTCAGACATCAGGGTACATTTCGTTTCTTCTCTGCCTGTCGGTCTGTCTGTCTGTCATTAAATTTTTGCTAACCAACACATCTTATAAATGTGTTGTGACGTGGGACATCTGATAAGAACGAAATTCCTTAACTATCTTTAAATAAAACTTGTTCAATTTATTTTTTATATTCACTAACACACGTGAAAAAAATGAGCGTATTGCAATAAATATTTATTGAATATTAAGAAAATTGCATTGTCTTTATTACATTGTGTCCTTAAAACTTAATTTAAGAGGTTTGTTTATTTCTGTCCTAGGGCACATTTAAATGATCTTGAGAACATACCGATATTCTGGATAACTGGTCTAATAATGATCGGCGCAGATCCCAATGTTATATTTGCACTCATGATGTACCGTCTTTACGCTTTTGCAAGGTAACTTTACATCTAATATAAATTATCATTTGACAACCATTCATAATTTATTTTTATTGCGATATTTCCTTATTTCTGTCTCATTGACGACTATCTTTAAAAAAAAGGCTCTTCTAAATAGCGTCTCGGCAGTCTATTAGCACATCCCACCTTGAAAAGCCGAATTATCAGGACTAATTTTTCATTTATTTAATTTCACTTGTTTTTTTTTGTTTCTCCCTACAAAATTCATGTTTTTCCAAAACAACTGCAGAGACAATTTCACAGGAAAAATGTTTATCCATCGATAGTTACAAATTATTACAAGATAAAAAGAACTTTTTATATACATACTACGTTTTTAAATTGTCTGTTGAATCATATGTAATGTTGATAATATAATTGTCATTGTTATAATATAATGTTAGTGAAAAAAAATAGTTCCGAATTTATTTACTTCACACAAATGACAACCATCTAGAGAGCTGATCTTAACCCTGTAAAAGGACAAATCTTTGTACAACCGATCTTCCCAACACCGAATCTAAACCGTGCCATTGATATGCGGGGGCATGGGGATGTAGGGACAGTAAGAGAAGAAAAAGAAAAATTTGTACAAGTAAAGAAGTACAGATAAAGAACAATTAAACCGATGCCTAGGAAACAAGTGTAAAAAAACTTGGTTGTCACACGTCAATTAATTTATTTTATCTCCAGTAGGGAAAAAAAGTTATGATTTTGAATTAGTTTAGAGGGACTAAAACAGGTCTTTTCATCCCTGAACTCAAAAAGTAGGGAGAAAAAGTAAAAGTAGGGCGAAAAAGTAAAGTAGGGCAAAAAAGTAAAGATTGCAACTTAATTATTTTAAATTCAATTTTTAATTTTTTGGTAGTTTTCATACTACGGAAAGTTTCAATAATTTAAATCAAATTATAATTATTATTTACTACAACGAATTTCGAATTGATTGTACAAGGTACAGGTACTGATTGAGTACTTTATAATTATAAGCGTTAATTCTTGGTTTAGTTCTAATGTCATAAATATTGACTGTCTAAATATAGATGAATATTGAAAGCTTGGATTCGGGACTAGTTATCGATTACGGCAGTTAAAAATCATTCTCCTGCGTAGCTTAGTTGGCCAGAGCATCTGTACTAGAAATACAGGAGACCCGTGGTTCAAATCCCGGCGCGGGAGTGTATTTTTCACTGTCTGTTTCCCGTAGTAAATAATAATTATAATTTGATTTAAACTTAATTATTTTATAAATAGTAGAAAATGTATGGCTAATGTAATGAAGTTGTTGAAATCAGGTTGGTGGCACTGCGCTTTTTTGACCATGTTTATCTTTGTTTACAAAATTATAACCTGCATCTAAATAACCTTCTATTTGAGTTTAATTCCAATTCTTATTTGTTTTTAACATTGAATCTCTTATATCTGCTATTAAAAGTTTTAATAATTATTGTTATTTATTAAAATAATAAATAAAAACTGTGCTATGGACGAAAATGTGTATTTTCATTCCTACTGGAGACCTGGAGATAAAATATTGTATGTACCTCGTGAGTAAAGTGCCATTGCCATTATTCCCCTCGCTATGATTATCTCCCTCGGCTGCGCCTCGGGAGCTAATTAGAGTTATTCCCTCGGCTACGCCTCGGGAATTAAAGAGTCTAATTCCCTCGGCTTCGCCTCGGGATTTAGGGACCATGGTTCCTTTGGCTTCGCCTCAAGAACCAACTTTTTTTCGCTCAGGGAATAATGGCTTACTTTACTCCCTAGGTGCATAAATAACTATTCTTTGTTTACTTTTCCTTTTTCGCTGTCATTCAATGTTAATCTCTAAATAAAAAATCACAAATTTGAAACCCGTCAAAATGAAGATTGTAAATATGGGACATTCAAACAAATAAAATAACTTGCGGATTTTTTCCGAACTAATTTTCCATACAGCAAAATTTGCTGAAAATGAATTAAATTCTGCTGAAAGATGGCTAAAAGTATTAAAATATTGCATTGTCATCGTGTTCTGAGATATTCCATAAGTTTAAAATGTCTAGCTACTCGGAAAGTTAGTTAAAAATCGATTGCAAGATTTGTTCTGGACAAACAAACAAGAAAGCAAGCTAATAAAAACGTAGTAAAATAATTTCATCTAAATACTAATAACTGAAACGTCAGTAAAGAATATCGATGTGAAACAGGATGTCGAAGACGCCAATGTGAAACTGTATGTAGAAGACGCCGATGTGAAACAGGATGTAGAAGACGTCGATGTGAAACAGGATGTAGAAGACGCCGATGTGAAACAGGATATAGAAGACGCCGATTTGAAACAGTATGTAGAAGACTCGATGTGAAACAGGATGTAGAAGACGTCGATGTGAAACAGGATATAGAAGACGCCGATTTGAAACAGTATGTAGAAGACTCGATGTGAAACAGGATGTAGAAGACGCAGATATGATACTGAATGTATAAGTGAACAGGATGTGAAACAGGATGTAGAAGATGTCGACGTGAAACAGGATGTAGGAGACGTCGATGTGAAATAGGATGTAAGAGACGCCGATGTGATGTTAGTCAACACTGCAATATTAAAGGCTATAGATTTTGGTAGCATTACCATCATAGGAGAAGAAGTAGATCTACTGGTATTGCTGACGGCACTAGTTTCCAATCAGCCCTAAATTCATTTCCAAAATAGTGGGAGAGGTAATGCCCATAGTGTTTTGCATTCCTCAACGTCATTCAAACATTACCCGCAAGATGTCCTTTCTCTTCACGCTTTTACGGCGGATGTGATACAACATCCACCCAATTTGAGCAAGGGAAGAAGAAATTTTGCAGTGTTAATCAGAAAATCCCTGCTTTAACGGTAACAGGCAATGCATTTGGACGGTCAGAAGCTGCAGTTAACCAAATCAATGAAGCAAGTGAAAGATATTTTGTCATATAGTACGTTGAAGAGGTAAACACTCAGACAATGGACGATCTACGCTACCAACTATTTATAAAATCAGTGACAATCTTAAGCTTCACCTTGCCGGACTGCCACCTACACAAGACGCAAACCGGTATCATGCGTTTCGTACCTACCATAAAGTCCAGAAATGGTTGGAAAGACAAAAGAATCCTTTGATTTGCGGCTGGACGTCTACTACACAAAGAATGGTCCCTATTAAATCAATACAAAATGCAGTTTCAGATTCTTTGCTGTAAATACTTTCAAGCAAATGTAAGATAGAGTGTACGGGGGCCAAGGGCGCCTATGCCTATGGGCAGGGGGTGGGAGGATCACGGTCCCCCCTAGCTTTCAGGAAAAAAGGAAAAAAATATATTACCGTAGTCAAGTCAGGTGTTTTTCTTTCAAGAAAAAAAAAAATTACGTATTGGTATAACGTCCACAAATTTTTTTGTTTATGTAGGTTAGTTAGTAGCAGAATTCACTCAGAACCTCTGCTTCAAATAAATTTTTTGTTAGTAATCGTAGTGTTTACTGCATTTTTTTTTTTTATTATTATTATTATTAATAGGTATTTTTAATTATGAATAACTGCATAGAATAAATGGAAATAACTATTCTTCACTCCCGTTCCCTTAAATATCAAATGAGTTAACGACGTTACAGGTCGTAAGTTGAACAAAAACCTACTTATTGCTCTTCTAAAAGTATGAGAATGCATTTTTGGAGAACATGAGGGCAAAAAGTTACAAAGCAAAATTTGAAAAAGGTCAGAATTGAAAACGGTTTTTTGGGCCTCCCAGAGTTAGCACAGGGACTGAGAGAAGTTTCTAACTAGTTGTTAGGTATACAGTAGTACCCCGGACTTACGTAATAGATAGAACCGCAAAGTATACCGTAAGGACTTGGTTGCTTATGGGAAAAAGTATTAACTTTTTTATAAATAATAATGACACATAATCGGAAGTAATTTCATCTTCTGGATCTTCGAATACTAAGAAGGCATCGAATGATCTAAAGATGAATGGACAGCTTAGAAATTATTCTCTATAATGGCGTAGCATAATATTATGTGTTAGACCCCTTGTAGACAGGACTAAGTTAGATTTCAGCTATATTTTACATTGATTTTAACGAATAATTATGATTATCATTAACATTATGGTATTGTGTTTGCAGGATTGGTCACACCGTAGTTTACATAATGTCGGTACCTCAGCCAACAAGATCTATTATATTTTTTACAGGAAATATAATCAATGTCATCATTGTTATGTATTGCATGGGTGTCTACTTTCAGATGTAAAAATACAATTAAAAAATATTTCTTCCAAACAAGATCTAAGGAATTGCTTATAGAAATCTATCAATAATTTAACATTTTAAATGTACACCACATCATCGAAATTTCGATATCTTATGAATCCTATTGTAATATACAATTGGGATGTCCATCCCCTCCAAGGCCCATGGCGTAAACCCCATATTTTTTAAAAAAAAATACCCGCCAATCTCTGAAAAATACCTCAAAATTGGACTGATGGCGCAACTTGCGACATAAAACCCCCCTGTGGACACCCCCTGAATACAATATAAATACTATTGTAATAAACACTATTACTACTCTTGTAGTATACAATATGAGTACTATTGTAATATACAGTATTAGTACTAATGTAATATACATTAGTACTAATGTAATATACATTAGTACTATTTTAATAAACAGTATCATTACTATTTCAATATACAATATTAGACCTATTGTTATATACCTGCAGTATTAGTACTATTGTAATATACCTACAGTATTAGTACTATTGTTATATGCCTACTGTATTAGTACTATTGTTATATACCTACAGTATTAGTACTATTGTTATATACCTACAGTATTAGTACTATTGTATTATACCTACAGTATTAGTACTTGTAATATACCTACAGTATTAGTACTATTGTAATATACCTACAGTATTAGTACTATTGTAATATGTAAAACCACTCGTCCCTTATGCAAAGTATCTATGGAGACCCAAATGAGATCTCGTATCTTCATCTTTCAAATTTTGAGATATTGTAATGAAAATGTTTTTAAAAAAATATAATTAATAAATACCTATATTAACCTAGTGTCCCACCGCATTTAAATAAAATAATTACAAGATATATACTACGTTTTGAAATTTTCTGTCATAAATCATAAATTTGAAACCCGTCAAAATGAAGATTGTAAATATGGGATATGTCAAAACAAATAAAATATCTTGCGGATTATTTCCGAACTAACTTCCTATACAGCAATATTTGCTGAAAACGAATTAAATTCTGCTGAAAGATGGCTAAAAGTATTAAAATAATGCTTTGTCATCGTGTTCTGAGCTATTCTAAAAGTTTCAAATGTCTAGCTACTCGGGAGGTTAGTTAAAAATCGATTGCAAGATTTGTACTGGACAAACAAACAAATAAGAAAGCAAGCTAATAAAAACGTAGTAATAAATAAAAATCTACAGTTCTTATAATTTCTAAAATATGGTTAACTACGTAATTTAAAATCATTTCTAAAATAAGGTATCTACCTTATTTTATAAATTAGGTAGATAAATAAAATAGACATTAGTTTATTAGATTTTATTTCCAAAATATGTTAAAATAAGTTACTAGAGTAAATAATGGTACTAAAGTTAATTTCTAAAATAAGTTACTAGAGTAAATAATGGTACTAGTGTTAATTTCTAAAATATGTTAAAATAAGTTACTAGAGTAAATAATAGTACTAGTGTTAATTTCTAAAATATGTTAAAATAAGTTACTAGAGTAAATAATGGTACTAGTGTTAATTTCTAAAATATGTTAAAATAAGTTACTAGAGTAAATAATGGTACTAGTGTTAATTTCTAAATATGTTAAAATAAGTTACTAGAGTAAATAATGGTACTAGTGTTAATTTCAAAAATATGTTAAAATAAGTTGCTAGAGTTTATTTAAAAAATATGGTTAGCTAGGTTACTAGAATACATTTAAAAAATATGGTACACTAGTTTAATAGAGTTAATTTCTAAAGTATGATTAACCAGGTAACTATTGCAAATTTAAAATTATGGTTAAACATCGAAAATATGGTACACTAGTGTATTAGGTATTATATTTCAAAATATGGGTCACTAAGTTAATATAGAACTAATTTCTAAAAATGTTGACTAAAATATCTCGGAAGCGCCAAATTTTAAAATGTGAGGTGTGTGTGACCATCTATATGTAACAATATAAGAGATATGTTACATAGTTTATTGGTAGTGGTTATACTCAATATTAACATATTTGAAACTGCACTAAATGTTATTTTTATTTTAAATTATACTTCGACTTTATTAATACTGTAACTTTATTAATCTATCTATAACTCTTCTAAAACATGTAAGACTTTATTAATCTATCTATTACTCTTCTAAAACATGTAAGACTTTATTCATCTATCTATAATTCTTGTAAAATATGTAAAACTTTTATTATCTCTTTTAAAACATGTAAAGCTTTATTAATCTATCAATAACTCTTCTAAAATATGTAAAACTTTATTAATCTATCTATAATTCTTGTAAAATAAGTAAAACATTATTAATATCTCTTTTAAAACATGTAAGGTAAGGGTTTATTAATCTATCTATACCTCTTCTAAAATATGTAAAACTTTATTAATCTATCTATAACTCTTCTAAAATATGTAAAACTTTATTAATCTATCTATAATTCTTGTAAAATATGTAAAACATTATTAATATCTCTTTTAAAACATGTTTATTAATCTATCTATAACAGGGTTTATTAATCTATCTATAACTCTTCTAAAATATGTAAAACTTTATTAATATATCTACAACTCTTCTAAAATATGTAAAACTTTATTAATATATCTACAACTCTTCTAAAATATGTAAAACTTTATTAATCTATCTACAACTCTTCTAAAATATGTAAAACTATATTAATATCTCTTTTAATCTTGTATACCTTTTTCTCTCAATTGCCTTTTCAAATTTTAATAATATTTCTTTTAAAATATATTAACATTCATTAATATATCATTGTCTCGTATAAAACTTTATTAATATGTATTTTAAAACATAAACAAACTTTAATAATTTATTAATATCACATCATTAAGCATGTAAAATTATTATTAATATAATTTATCAATGTCTCTTTTGAAATATGTAAAACTTCATTCATTTCTCTTTTAAAACAAATATTTTTTTTTTTTAATAATTTATAAATATCTTATTTAAAACATGTAAAATTATCATTAATTTGTCAATATCTCTTTTAAAATATGTTAAATTTTAATAAATTATTTAAACAAATATAGAAGTTTATATGTCGCCTAAATTGCATTAAACGCAGGAGAGCAGTTTTCAAAATTATGTCATTAACCAAAATATTGTTGGACAGGCAGGCTGATCAGTTGAAGTATACTATTATTGACTGGCCTCAGGTATGATACGTGCGGTGAGCGGTGACGGTAGGTGGTAGGGTGGTAGAGAGCGGCAGAGTGGTAGAGACCGGCATAGTGGTTGAGAGCGGCAGAGTGGTAGAGAGCGGCAGAGTGGTAGAGAGCGGCATAGTACAATGGAGGTAGAGGACAGCCGGCTATGACAAGCTCCAGCGTCTGAGCGAAAAATGCTGCCGCTTGCCGCTCAGCGCTTAGCCTAGATATTAATTTTCGCTCACCGCTCAGTCTTTTGAATTGAATAAATATGGCCGCCCAGCCTATTATTTCTCGTATCGTACCCAAAGCCAATGCCTCGTTTACGATACGAGTGGTGAGCGGTGGGTGGAAGAGCGTATGAGTGGTAGAGTGGTAAGGGGCTGGCTACGATAAGAGCGAAAATAATTGGGTGAGCGATATTTTCCTTCAGTTATCACTCACCGCTCGTGTCGTACCCCAGGCCTTTAGACTATAATGCAAAGTAAGTATATAATGTACTATAACGGACTGAAGTGTACTACAATGTATGTATAAAAAAAACTGAAGTGTACTACAATGTATGATTAACAGTTCTTACGCATAGACGTACTCTGTAAATAAAGTTAAATTATACCAGATAAAGTTTATGATAATGGTTTTGGGGAAGCAGGGGTAAGTTGAAAAAATTTGGTATAGCTTTTTCACGCCCATCGTTAAACTTTTATCGAGGAATTCAAGAAGATATTTTATTTGTTTATATTTCTCTAGCTCTGTATAAAATATGTTTACTAAAATAAATTAAGGCCGATTTAGACGGGAAGAGTTTCTCATACTCAGTCTTCAGAAAATGTGCCAAGAGAAGTGAGTCTTAAGAAATTGTACCTGTTGAGAAAATGTTTATGTGATAACTAATCGTACGATTTGAAGCTCGGGGAAATTTATTAGGAGTATTAAAACGGGGAGGGTTTCTCATTTATACTAGTAGGTATGGGGATACTTGAGACCACCCCCACTCCTGACCCCCTAGGCCCCGCCCTACTCTACCCCCACTCTCAAGGCCACTTCGAAAAACTGTGCCTGTCGAGAAAATCCAACCTTCAAAAATATTTAGATTTCAAGTGTAAGTGCTGAAATGAAGTTCGTAAGGAAGGGAGTCTAGGCCTTGTTATTGCTGATATTTGGCGGTAAGGATTGAGAGATAGAAGAGTTAGCGAGAAAGAATGGGTACAAAGACGCTAACAACTTAGTGCTTCAGAAACTCTTCGAAATAAACTACAAACCCAAGATGACAAATATTATAGAAAACTCTCAGGCAAGTATTTGCATCCAAAGTACTTTTTAGAGTTTCGTAAATTATTAAGCATGTACGTTATCACAACATCATGAAATAACATTTTTTATTTCCTCATCCTGGTCTATATGAAAATAAATTAAAAAAATATAAACCAATACACCCCGGGAGTATATAAGCGTATTATTATACACATATACATTATTATTATTATTATTATACATATACATTTTGTTAATTAATATATATATAGTAGTAACTCTATAGGCGAAAGACCCCAAAAATCAAACAAAAAATTAAAGGGTCACTGGTTCAATTGCCCGGGGAATCACATTTTTTATCGGTAATGACAACAAGGTAAATTTAATTTTTTTCGGGAAATTTTCATCGCCCTATAAGGCCCAATGCACACAGAAGAGGCGAGAGGCGGAGGCGCGGCGCGGGCGAGGTGCAGGCGCGGCGTGGTGCACGCCTCCTCCATATAAACATATGGCCCAATGCACACAGAAGTGGCGAGAGGTGGAGGCGCGGCGTGAATCACGCCTCCTCCATGTAAACATATGGTCCAATGCACACAGAAGAGTAGAAGAGGCGAGAGGCGGAGGCGCGGTGAGCGCCGCTTGCTCGCCTCCTCCACGTCTCTTAACTCATTTTGAAGAAGCTAGCCTCCTGTGTGCCACCAGCATCGTTTCTACATAATTCAGTTTTACTGCATAGTTAGTTTTTTACTGTGTCGTGTTTTTATTGTTTGGATACATTTCCAGCTCTCTCAATACGTTGAACGTTCCTCTTTTGCTGTTTTTCAACCACAAAGGGTGAACCCAAAACTTCCTTTGGCTATTCAAGTTTATTAGATTGATAAGAGCTAACATGTCCTCGTCACTTTCATCGTCCGTTGAATTCATGTTAAATAAACGAATATGTATGAATATATTTATTTGTTTAAATTACAAGCAATTTTTACAAATTTAATTCTTATCTTGTTGTATCGGGCTCCTGCATTTATATTTACACTAACATTTACATATTTAGCTATCCTTATTTATTTTATTTTATTTTATTTTGTATACATATTATATATATTTTAAAAGTGAATTTATCATCTTTTTGAAAAACATTATAGTAGCAGTAAAGATATAAATAATTATTTTTTAATCTAGAATTTATAATTAAATAGATTCGGTGGAATCATTTTTTAAGTAGTAATAAACGAATATGTATTATGTAGCTTACAACGCTCTATAGTCACGACTGGCTACACCACGGCCCGCCCGCGCCGCGCCTCCGCCTCGCCTGTTCTGTGTATACATTGGACAGTTTAACTCGCCTCTTCCACGCCGCGCCTGCACCTCGCCTGCGCCGCGCCTCCGCCTCTCGCCTCTTCTGTGTGCATTGGGCCTATAAAGTATTTGCGTGAATTATTTCAAAAATTTAGGACTAGCCGTTATAGGGTGATTGGAGGAGGGGGACTTTCTTTGGAGTTTATTTTAACTCATATAACCGATAAGGAATGCAACATTTACAATAGACTGCCAATTAGCTTCCTCGCATCCTATCATGTACTTTATTGTTATATTAACAATAAAATTATTGTTATATTACTTTATTGTTATATTGTGTAAAAACTGTTAATAGTTTTAGTGATCTTTAACACTTCATAGAGGTGTCATTGTTGGTTTTACTACAAAAATTGTATTTGAAAAAAATGTTTGTCTCATTGAATAGATGAAGTAAGATTTTTTTTCCCGATCTAAAATTCCAATTTTAAATTTGAAGTTCACGTTTACGCAAGTGTTGCTTGTGAACGCTTGGACGAATAACGTTGTCCAACGAACTCGTCCTGGGCATTGGTAAAATGAACATGTCTATCAATTTTCATCAAAATCGGATCGCATTAACTCAAGTTATCGTCACACGTTTCATAATTTGCGGACACACAGACAGACACGAGACCAAAAATGTTCCCTGATGTCTGAAACGGATTTCTGTCTTGAAATTTTTAAAATCGGAGACATAACATATTTTTCGTTCTCAAAAGTGAACACAATGCTTCCGTTACCTTCGGTAAGCTCGGAAGCAAAAATAAATAAAAATAACATTATAATATACATATTTGTAACTCCTACTCTGCATAAGCACCCACAAAATTTGCAATTTATAAAAAGTGGAAATTTTCATCGCCCCATAATAAGGTATTTGCATAAATTATTTCAAAATTTTACGACTAGTCTTTATAGGGTGGTTGAGGGGGATTTTTTTTAGGGAATATTTTAACTCATAAAACCAAAAGAAATGCAAAATTTAAAAAATTATATATATATATTGTAACCTAGTCTTCAGGAGCGTTCATTTGATACCCAAATCGAAAATTAAAAAAAAAAAAAAATAGACATATTTAAGTTTACTACATTTTTGCGAATTGCGCATGCGTATATTAAATTAACTTCTAATTTTTTTTTAAGTGTGGGTCACAAAGTTGCGCCAGTGTTTAAAATTTCAACTTTTTATCTAAAACGGATCGGGAGATATGAATCAAAGAGCGACGAACTAACACACACATCACCTCTGACCACCTCTTATCACCTCGGGTTTCGAGAAGGATCTACAAAACCCTAAAAATCCCACGAAGGGTCAATCTGAATATTTGTTAGATGTTAGATAACAATAGTCTTGGTGTTATTTACTTGTATTGCATACTTGCATGGCTACAATAAATTTAATTTACTTCATTCTATCCAAACTTGATTAGTTTTGTCATTTTTTAGCACTCAATGCAAGAACGCCCAAGCCACTTGAATGCAGATAAAATTCGTTTGAACCGTTTCCAACCAGTTATGTTCGATTAATAAAACTTTCAAGTCATAACGAAAGACCGTTTACAGTAGTCGATATTTTAGAAGAGAGTATCTATTGTATTAAATAATATCGACTTGTACAGTTTCAATATATGGCAGAATCGCTGAAATCGGAACTCGATCGTTAAATGAGGAAGAGTGATAAAAACAATCGATTAAATAACATTTGAACAATTACCTTATAATGTAGATTGTAGATGTGCCAAACTCAGAAGACTTTAATGATCATTACAGTATATAATATCACTTAGTTATAGTTACATATGTCACTAATATTAAATAAGATGCTTTAATATTTTGGAGAATCTGACATCAAATTCCAAAAACGAACCAATAAACACAAAAATACACGAATAATTTAAAATCAGTAAGGAAAAGAGGGCTCTAAAGATCAAATTCGAAACATAACTGCGCTTATGCACATAGTGCACCTGCGCAGTATCATAATATGAAAAAAAAATAACTGAAACAGCTGATTGATTTTTTTAAAATCATATATTTATATAAATATATTTATTTATTAATATTGCCTATAAAAATATTTAATACCTATATATATTTTTTCATAAGTATTTTAAATATTATAATGCATATAGATAGTGACGTAGAAAAAAAGTACTAGATATGCTTTTGCATTTTCGTTCGTTTGTTTGTTTTTGGAACTTAACAAAGACATTTTTCATTTTATTAAATAATAATGTTACTTTTTTATTTTTATATTTTACAACATATTAATAAAAATAGAAAAAATTATATATAAAGGAATAAATATTATAGATATGCTTTTTTTTATAAAAAAAAAAGTAAATCTTGATTTAGTTGTAACTTAGAATGTTGAACAACAAAAAACATATGATCCTCAAAGAAGAGCAAGAAGAATGCATTAGATATAAAAAAATAAACTAAAATTAAAAACAATCACAAGTAAAAAGTTATTTATTTTCGTGTTTCGTGGTTTTTCGTCCGTGTAATTTTATTCGTGTGTAATCTGTCTGAGTTATAAAATGGTCTTTTAAATGATAAGTTTATCTGTATAGTTGTTTATTTTTTTTTTAATTTCTTTACATTTTTTTCGATTTTAAAGTTGATATTAAAATTAGCAAAGCTGCAGTCTATAATTGTAGTAATGTCATCTTCTGGACCTTCGAATACTGAGAAGGCAATCGAATGGTCTAAAGATGAATGGACGGCTCAGTTAAACAAAAGGAAAATACTCAGGACTGATATGGATAAATTGGTTATGGATTATTTAGTTACTGGTATGTTATTTTTGTTTAATAAAAAGTTATTACTTGAGTTGTACAATGAATTAGTTATTTATAAAGTTACAGTATCAATTTATTTAGAATCTAAACACTACTTTACAAACTAATAATTACTACTTTTTATGTACAATTGACGAGTTGTTTAAAATTTGCATTTCAATGCATAGATAACTGAAAGTCTAAGTAAACTCCATTCTGTAATAATCTAATACAGTTCTTCCCGAAACCAAAGGCAAACACAGTGTAAAGTGACTGATACCTCCATCCTGTAATGAACTAATACTGTACTACCTGTAACCAAAGTCTAAACACTAACAATAATCTGAGTTGGATTCCTAAAGAGGTGGAACATGATCCATCTAGAAGGTCTAATATCAAGAGCTCGAGCCCTCATTGGCTCTCCTTCCCATTTACTTCGATTTTCCTTAAACCAAAAATCTAAGCACTAACCTAATAATCTTTCATTCCTTGAGAGCATGTTAACACTAGTGATTAAATAGATAGATGTATTAAGTCACTGTTTATCTTCATCCTATAATGACCTAATGCTGTTGGCCGATAACCTTTGACCAAGTACTAGCAATAATCTGGGTTTAATTCCCAGAGAGGTGAGACATGGTCAACCTTAAGGTGGGATTCCTATGCTGCGTCTGACGCAGGTTAGAGGGTTTCCTATGCATATGTTCAGTTAATCTGCGGCCTCGGTAGTGAGAGTGTCCGCGATTTGATCTTCTATTTGAACTTAGAAGAGATTGAAGACGAAGACATTTTACTGGAACTAATAAGTAAGGGTAATGCTGCTGCACACCCTATTTTCAAATCAAGAATTGAGGAAGGTTGTTTTGAGACACTTATCAATCGGCACTTGTTGAAGGAAGAGAAAAAATGTCGTGAATATTTCAGGCAAAACAACGCAGTTCAGCTACATTCTCAATCTCGTTAAAGAAAAAAAAAATAATAGTAAATTTTGAAACAATATCAACCAACTTTTCATGTTCCTCAACTGTAAACAGTGCTTTATCCGACATAACTGATTTGATTAAAAAACGGTAAATATGCACTTGGGTGTTTACAATTGTTCCTTTCTACAATTTAACAACTTTTAACCTGGCACCGTTTCGGTAAAATAAATAGTTTTTTTTAAAATATATTAATTTATATAAATATCCACTCACTTATATACGGGAAATATTGGGAACCAAGGGTTTTTTAAGGATTGGGATTACATATTTATATATATGTATTTAAAAAAACAATGTATTTAATTTAACAAAATGGTGGCAGATTAAAAATTGTAAAAAGTGGGTGTTCAAGTACATAGTTACGACCCGTTCTTCTTCGCGTCTGCGTCTACACTGCTCTCGAACCGGTATGGCCGCACGACCAGAGCAGCCGCATGCGTCTGACGCACCATAGGAATCCCTCCCATTGAATTACATTGTAGTAGTGCTCTGCGTCTGATGTAGCATAGGAATCCCACCTTTAATGATCACATAGGTAGATGTGTAAAGTCATTAATACCTTCATTCCGTAAAGAAAACTAATATTGTTCTCCCTGCAACTTAAGTCCAAACAAACACTAGGTAAGTAACAATAATCTGAGTTGGATTTTGAGATTTTTAAATTTAAATTTGTTTTCTATGTTTGATGTTACAGAAGGGTATAAAGATGCGGCGGAGAGGTTTCAAGAAGAGTCAGGTATAACACCTCCAGTTGATTTGAACAGTTTAGACGACCGAATTAAAATTCGAAACGCAATTCAGAACGGACAAATTCAAGAAGCGATCAGGCTCGTTAATCAACTACACCCAGAACTCCTTGATAATGATAGATACCTTTATTTCCATCTTCAAGTAAGTCATAAGAATTAGTTTTAAAAAATGATTTGTTGCTTACTATATTACGGAACTCTCAGAGCTCTGAAAACAGCAACTAGAATTAAATAATAAGTGTTTGGTTAAATTTTGAATGCGTTAAAAGAAGCAACAAAATATGTATGATAATGTAAAGACTTTAAATACTACGTTTCCATGATGTTTAAATACAGATTGAATACAGGTAGAATACAGTTTTTGGATCCAAAGTGTCCATGGAAACCTAGATTCAAAACGGATTAAATACGATCCCGATACAATTCACTAAATTCTGGGATCGTATCTGGATCTAGTTGCAATGGAAACACCTGAACCCCATCCTGAGTACCTGACATGCACAGAGCATGGGTGTGAGCGCACCTAGCGTATTTCTGTAGAAACTGTAGTCAAATCTGTCAAAATACGTAATAAAAAATATGGTTATAAAAGGTGAAGGTTACAAAATTATTTATAACCTTTAACAAAAGTAAACAAGAAAAAGTTTTTTTTTATTTCATATTGAATACGGATTTAATACCATTCTTGGAAACACCTAACTTATTAAATCCCAAATCAGGATTCAATCCTTTTTTTAACTCATGGAAACGTAGTAGTAGTACTAGTTACCTAGTACTTCCTACTAGACGGGTAGGACGAACCACTTTTTCGAACCTTGCAATCAGGCCCGTGGTGGAGAGTTCCAGCTACTTCACACTTCATACATTTGTACATTGTACTGCCGAAGCAAGTATGATGTGGTTATTAGTAAGCTATATAAGCGTGCATCAAAGTGTGGGGGAAGAGAACCCCTTGGGGGTCCCCTCACCCTGCTCCGTCGTCGAACCATAGATACAAATCACATCTCATGACACGGATCGAAACCACATCAAAGTGTGGGGGAAGAGAACCTCTCATGGGGTGCCCTCGCCCTGCTCTGTCAATTCAAAGTACCATGGCACAGGATCGAACCCACGACCTCGAGTTGCCTTGACTTAGTGATAGCCGTGGCTAACTAGTAATAGTTACATTCATAGCTGAATGTTAAATTATCTACTGTTTGCAGATGATATTTTATTATTATAATATCTGGAGTGAAGAGGGTTATTATAGATTTAATGAGAGCGTGTTAAAAGTACGGTCTAACAATAAATTTGTTGAAAAAAAAAAGTTATGTCTAATGTTAATTGGAACACCCTCCTTCCTCGACTGATTAGCATCGGAGGAAGTAAGTATCGAAAGAAGGTGTACGGAATGTTCTTCTTTAAACTGTTACTCCCCTTATAAAAACAGAAGTGAGATATTCCTTTATCCCAAAGTACAGTGGACTAAACATTCTTTTGTCTTATTAGTTATTTAGTTAAAGTCGTTCATATTCTAAAACATAGGGGAGTAGCATTCTTATGAAGTTCTGCTTTTGCTTCAAAAGAAGAATCCTAATTTACTGAGTTATGCTAACTCAACATATACTTACTCCTGAGAATCTACTACTGTATTATTATTATTAGTAGTAGTAAATGTGATTCTTTCCATGAATAATTTCCATGAACAACTGATTTCATGAACATTTTATGTGTCCTTAGGCAGGCTTAAGCCTTACATAGGTTCTTGTGTCACAGAATATTATTTATTTATTATTATAAATACAGTTATTTAAAATGTTTTATTACTATTATCTTTTTTATGTGTGATGATTGTAGCAATTGGAGTTGATTGAGCTTATAAGAAACGGTCGTGTAGAAGAGGCGCTACATTTCGCTCAAAGTCAACTTAGCGAGTCTGGAGAAGCCGACCCTACAGTGCTGGCAGAATTAGAAAGGACCATGGCGCTGTTAGCTTTCGAAGATCCTAATTCCTCACCATTTGCCGATCTCCTTAACGCTAGACATCGACAAAAGGTAAAATAAAATAAAAAAAAATAAAAACTTTCTCATACGCCCAGTGATTTATTCTGAATATTTTGACTGCAATATCTCAAATACAATAAATTTGAAGATATCAGGTCTTACTATGTCACCAGTCGTCATCAATATCATGTACAGTAGAACCTCCATTAATTGCAGTCTCGGAAACGGAGCCTTGTCCGATAATAAAAAATACAGCTAAGCAACAAAGGATAAAATTTAAGGGCAAAAAGTGACACGTAACTTTTATTTTTTATTAGTCACAAAAACTTTGTCAAACCAAGATTTAAGTTAAAAAGATCTTGGCTAATCCAGGCACTTTTTTAAGCTAAATAATTGAAAGGTAGTGCCGTCATGTTCACACGCTAGATGGGTGGGGGGTAGTGATGGAGGGCTCAGAGTAGAAGAAAGTGGATTATACTCGACAGATGTGGTCTGACTGTTAAGCAAGAAAGACGGTGAATCGGGACGCGGATAATCAAGGTTCTACTGTATTTCATTATAGAGAATAGTGGTGAACCCTGTGAATCACATTTTCCTGTGAATAACATTTTGATGCAAATATCCTTTCATTTTATTATTTCGCGTGATAAAGGACCAGTTTTTGTTAAATCAAGTTTGAATTTAATTAATTGCAAGGGTAGAAAAAAAAATGGCTGTCTGTGGTCAGATGAATAAAGCAGCCCCTACACGGTCAAACCGCTTTATCAAAAATCACGTCTAGCTGATTGACACGACCTTCAAGCCACCTTGGGGCGCATCAAGCATCCCATCAATCTTTTCACCAACACTCATTTGTAGCGGAGTTAACTTACTATTATATAGTTAGCAGTTACTAGTGAACTGCTCCTCCTGGACTGTAATAAATCAGTATTGTGTAGATACCATGGTTTCCAATTAGAATTTGGCGTGTCGAGCAGGGGATTGACGGAATGCTTGATCAAAATTGTTCTAGACTATCAAGTGCTCCGTCAAGCCGCTTGACTCATTCAAACTTTCCATCAATCTCCGTCAAGGCTTGACTCAAGCATTAAACTCAGGTTCCTAGACTATCAATCATGCTTGACACCATTGCTTGACGCGATGTTGTGATCAAGCGGCTTGACCGTGTAGGGGTTGCTTAAGTCTAAATATTTGGGCGATTTCGATGCAATTTGGCATATATATGTTCTCATAAAAATTATACCTCAAGGTGAAAATTATGTTTAATTATAAATTATTAAATTAGATTTTATGAAATTTATTTTTAGTGTAACTATTATGTGAGAAATCTTGGTTCTAGTTCATAAGACCTTTTATTTATTATTTTTTTGTACTTCCAGTTTCGTTGTTGCTTTGATAAAAATTTATTTAAACTTGTAGAAACTTATTATATTTATTTGAAAAGAAGGTTTAGAATCAAGGTTCTAAATACGATTGACAAAACTAAAATTTGTGCACCTCAAAATTCCTCTATTTTAGAGAATGTCATAAATATGCTGTTACATGATAAGATGAGCCTTTAAGGATTTAAACAATAGTGCTACGGTTCTAATTACCTCCAAATTAATGACTTTAATGACTCCCAAATTACATTATCATATTAATATAAATTTTTATAGCGTAAATTTCCACAGCTAGAGTCTATTGATTTTGTTTATCCACGATGTTTTGAATCCATTACAGGGAGTTTGCTCATGATGGAAGTCATTCATGACTGAGTTGGTCATAATGAGTCATTCATGACTGAGTTGCTCATGACGTCATTCATTCATGTCAGTAGTTCAGTTGAGTTCATGAGCAGTACCCTTGAGAAGAGTCCCTGTAATGGGTTCTTAACATCGAGATTCATAAAATCTCTGAATAGGTCTCCTCCGGAACAACTGGCTTTATAATTTTTTTTTTTTTTTTTTTTTTTTATCTGATAAGGTGGCAAGTGAAGTCAACACTGCAATACTAAAAGCGGAATACCGTCTCGAGTCGTCTCAACCTAAGATGTACAACCTAGTCCGTCTCA
The DNA here is from genome assembly GCA_951217055.1 of Gerris lacustris. Classification (NCBI taxonomy): domain Eukaryota; kingdom Metazoa; phylum Arthropoda; class Insecta; order Hemiptera; family Gerridae; genus Gerris; species Gerris lacustris. Next base: position 12,182,705 of record OX578277.1, read on the forward strand.
TATGCTGGGCTCAAGATGAACTGAGTAAGAAAAAAGTCAAATTTCCTCGTCTCACAGACCCAGGCCAGGCAACATTCGACGAAATCAAGTGACCCACGCCCCCTCCTCCTCCTCCTCCTCCACCCCCTCCTCCCCTTCCCTACTCTGATAATAACACCTCTTCGTAAAAAATAATAAAAAATCTACAAAAAGAAAACCTTTATTATATTATAATATCTTTTTCTCTCTCTCTCTCTCATACCTGTTTCATATTTATTTATTTATTTTTTAATAGTTGTCTTAGTAAACAAAATACTTGGTACCTATCATTTAGACCCATTTATTTGGGCCCTTGTTGATTAATACCATATGGAGTTCAACCTCTTTACACACTTATGTACTACCGAAGCGAATACGATGTGATCAATGGTGAGCCATGCAAATCAAAGTGCCCAGGCGAGGAATTGAACCCTCGAACTGAACCTTGATTCTGAACAAAGATGACCGAATACAAGCAACCGTATTCACTGCCTTTTGATCAAACCGTATTTAATTTGGTTGTAAGTTAGTGTGTAAAGTGGTTAAACTTGAAAGGTGAGTGATGAAGGACTCAAATAAGTGGTCCAATTACTAGATTCAAACAAGTGGTTCGTCCTCCCCATTCTACTACCACTAAAGATATAAAAATGTTACAGATGATTGACCTTTAAATTTACACTTTACAAGGTACAGTGCGGAAAATTGTTTTGTTTATCTGTCATTGACATGAACATCTCACTCTGGATATAGTAGAAATAATTTCTGTTTAATTTATCTGTAATTCGGAATTATAGATAAATTCTCTCTCTTATAATCAGGGTTGAATTCCCAGAGAGGTGAGACATGTTCCACACAAATGATCATATAGCTATAGATGTTGCAAAGTGACTGATTCCTTCATCATGTAATGATCTAAAACTGGTCTACAGATCAGAGAGATGAGACTTGTTCCAGACTAATTATCATCTCAATATATCTTAAGTAACTTGATGTATATGAAATTATTTTTATGAAACAGGATTTTTTTTAAAAAATACTTTTTTCCCCCCTATGAAGCTGAATATTGTTTGTTTGGTTTTAATTTTGTTGATGTTAAATTTTGTGGAGTAACGCTCAAGCTACATTTTATAGCTTATCGCAACTACAAATGGTCGCAACTATTCATAAGGATAGATGAAAGAGATAGAAGCTAACCCAAAGGGCAGATAACAACTGAGGTGAATATTGGCATCTGCGACCCACTAGTACGGTAGTGACAATAGAACCGGCCTTTTTTATACACATCAAAAGCGACCATTTGTGACCATATCCTGTGACATTTTGTCACAATTGAGTGTAACCAAAGTGAACTGCAACCACTACAAGCTATAAAGTGTAGCACCAGTGTCACTGCACTTATTTTTGTGTAATTATTAATTTTTAAGGAAAGTAAAAAATTATTATTTAGAATGTAATATTCAAACAATTATAAATTTTTAATAATTATAATTATATTAATTATTGTAAAAAAAAAATTAATTGTTTATATTTTACTTATTTATATTTCATTGACATTGAATTCCTGTTCTCCCTAGAACCTCGGTCTTCACTGACAACAATCAGGGATGGATTCTTAGAGAGGTGAGACATGTTCCACACTAAATTACATAGATAGGTGTGAAGTGACTGATTCTTCAATCCTGCAATGATTTCACCCTGTTCTCCCTGGAACCAAAATCTTATCACTAACAATAATCCATCAAATACATATAAATGGATAGCTACTTAAGAAGTGAAGTGGTGGCTAACCTGTTGCATGTACGTAAATTAAATTAGGTACATATACAGTTTATATTGTTGTTTACATTGTACAGATTTTGGAGCAGTGTTAACCCTTCATCATCCAGTAACCCTCCACAGGCTGTAGTACCATAAATTATCTTATTCAAAACTAGCCTTCACCCCGCGCTCCGGGGCTCATGCTAGGTATTAGTGGCTATGTTTCCTATAATCATGTAGGCCAATTAACAATTAAATGGAATGCCTAAATAGTTTTGTTTCCAAAGCCTTCTAGGAATAGAATCAGGACTATATAATTAATCATTCATTCCATTACTAAGAATATAATACTCTTCAAATCGTAGGTTAGAGTCTTTTATATACCTAAAAAAATAGCCAATTGAAATTAATAGTTCAGGAGATAGCGTGCAAAAAAGTGTTTGATTAACTTCAAGCTAGAATTTTCTGTACAAGCAAATCTTTTGGTGCCTTTTAAGAATATGTGATCGGCTAAATTCGTCTGTGGGACATAGATTGGCAATAGGCATTTGAAAAAAAAAAAAAAAAAAACACGGTGAAGAGCGGGCATGTCCCGCCAAATATTATGGACATTGTGATTTTTCATTTTCCTGAGTATAAAATTAGTTGGTTGACCGAAAATCAAGTTGAAGTTAGTTTGCCACTCGATAAGTGACCCCTTTGATTTGGAGTAATATTTGAATGACTAACCTATTAAGTGAAAAACTAACATCAACTTGATTTTCAGTCTACTAACTAATTCTGTACTCAGGACAATGAAAATCACATTGCCCACCATAATTGGTGGGACATGGCTGCTTCCACCGGTTTCAAAATATTAGTATAAGTTATTACTTATTACTAAAATATTTCATTTTTTTTTCCTTGGTAATAAGCAGAGACCTTTATTCTATGACTTTTATTATCCTGTTTTATGACCTCTATTTTAGAAAATCGGTTGTTTTATGACGTTTTAGCAAAAAGTATGACGTTTATTTTCACTGTGAAACGCAAAATTTTGATGTTTTTTTGACAAAATACCGTTGAAAATGAAACGCTTTCCACAAGTGTTATATAGTTTTGTATCTACTCTTCAATACCTTTCATTTGATACCCCACTCAAAATTAAAAAAAAAAAAAAATCGCATGACGTGAGTTATCCGCCATTTTGAATTTGAACAGCTGATTATTTTGAGTTCGCAATATTTTTCCTGTGAATGCGTCAAAACGATCTTTAATATTGGAATTTCATGTTTCTATCTCTTTTGATTCAAAAGTTATTGGAACTGTACCGACTGACAGATAGACTGACACATGAAGGAAACTATAAGGGTTTCCTTTTTTGGTTTTACCAACGAAACCCAAATAGTAGAACAAATAAAAAAAAAAACAAGTAACACGAGTAAGAAATCAAATGAGCAATTAAACATTCTAACCCCTTACCATGAATATTTACAAAATCTTAAGTTCTGGAATAGCTAATCAGGAAACTGCCCAACCCAATGGGTTTACTCAGTGCTCGATTTCTAGAAATTGAGGTGCCGGAACTACAATCTACCCTCTCTCTACCCCCCCCCCCCCCCCCCCCCCCCCCCGTTAATTTTATTTTTTATTTATCAGAGAGAGAGTTCTTGGAACGCCGATCCGCCTCAAATCGAGCCCTGGGTTTACTATTGGCTGATTGGGGAAACTATCTTGACCTTCCTGGATTCTAATTGAAAGATTTGTTCCAAGAAGGAGCCGATTAGGAGCCCTAGTTTGGAATTAGGAATGACCCTCGGTGCCTCTCTAGTTGCAGGTATGCGTATGCGCATTAGTTAAGTCCGAAAGTGATCAGGGAATTAAGAGCCCAGGCCTTTCACTAAGCTGGTGTAAAGGTTTTTTGTTTGAACTGCACTTTTACCTGGAACCGGACCAGGAGTGTTCAATATAAAAATTTGCTTTTAAAAAAAAAAAAAAACTTTTTGCAAAACATTTGACAAAAAAGGCCATTCTATGACGTTTATCCCAAGAAAACCCCATTTTATGACGTTTATTCGAAAAATGGCTATTTTATGACAAAATCATATGACTATGACGTTTATGACTTTTTCCCGTCTCTGGTAATAAGTCACCCCACATTGTAAAGGCTGAAGTTAGAGATAATTTTAGTTAAAATATAATAATTAGAACAGATAAATTAATGAAAACTTATACATAAAACCCCAATCCTAAAAATAAAACTAAATAATGGGTCGTTGTTTTTATTTTTGTTGTTAGTAGGAAATGTTATTTTAATTAGTGTTAATGAATTATAGTTTATGCATATTATTATTTACCTTTAAATAGAGAGAAACTATGTGTCATCAGTGAAAATGAGTGATTTGTTTTGAGGGATAGAGAGATAACGAACGGGGGAGTGCGGGAGTCAGTCGAGGCCTAGCCTAGAAGCTGGAGAGACGTCTGATACGCACGTACTCACTCACATTTTGCAAGCTGCTCTCAAGAGAGAATCGCTGATAGTTTTACACCTACTCTCTTCACACCGGAATCAGCTAAGCTAGTTTTATGACAATTAGTTTTAGTAAAGAATAAGTGAGACTCTGTGCTCTGTGAGACACTTTAGTGCATATCAATTAGATTTAAGCCCCCCTCCCTCTTAGTATAATATTGTCTGTCTGTCGTCTGTGCAGACACCTGGAGCATAAACTACTGGGCCGATTTTGACGAAATTTGGCATACATGTTCACAAAAATCATACGCCCAAGCAAAATCGAGAAATGAATTTTAACTCAAAATTTAGGGGCACTAACCCCAAAAAAATTGAAAAAAAAAATTATTTATCGAAAACAATTCCGATGATTTTGATTAAAAAAATTCTAAAATGTAGTTCATTTAACCCATTCAATGCGGGGTGGATCCAAGCCCCTTCCTTTCAGCCCTCAGTAGCTCTATTCTCCGTGCCTCGAGTAGAACCATCTTGCAAGGCTCCGTCAGGCCCGCTGACGTTTGTATCCACAGGGGATCCAACAATTTTTTTTTATTTTTAAATTAACTTTTAAAGATTCTATTCAGTCACTAAGGTAGGTTCATGAATTAGATAACGCATTCAATAGGTTAAATAAGAATCTAACATAAGTCGTTTTCCCAGGAAAAATCTAGTTCATGAGAAAATAGCTTAAAACGCAGACGGAAAGTGCCCAGGAAGCCGATTCTGTAACTTTTTTTATATATATCAACAGTGACGTTATATATCAAACATTGCTATATATCAAAGTGTTGTTATATAATGTAGTGAATCTGTAAAGTGATGCCAGCGCTGCATGTGGCCGAATGCTGAACTACGACTGAAATACACGTCCCATTTTGTAGCTGTCAAGTTTGTTTATTGTTTATTTGTTTGACTTTATTTACTTTCGGTAGTTTTATTTGTGTTGTGTTGAACTTTTTTAATTACTCTATAATAATTGTAATACCCGTCACACTGAAAGATAAAGGTAAGTGAAACTTGCGTGTTGTATTTTTATGTGAAGTATTATAATTTATATTAATTTTTGTATGAGAATACAAATTACCGATGTAAAACAATATAGATAGTCGTCTATAAAAGATTACGAGCAAAACTACTTTTATTCGCATGGTTATAAATGCATATGCGATTTAATTACAATACTTTAACATTCGGTAATTTGGTATGGCTAAATGAATGCTGCTGAATGCAGTCATCCTGTCAAAAAATGTAAGTATTTGTATTTTTACAATTGTAGGTAAAGCAACAAAACGAGATAATAAATGTTTATTTTATATAGAACACGTATATTGTGTAACATCGGTAATATGTATACTCATACAAAAATTAATATAAATTATAATACCTCACATAAAAATACATCAAGAAAGTTTCACTTACCTTTATCTCTCAATATGCCGGGTATTACAATTATTATAGAGTAATTAAAAAAGTTCAACACAACACAAATAAAACTACCGAAAGTAAAAATAAAGTCGTAAAAAAGTGAAATGAAAGGTATTTCAGTCCAAAAACAACAATGGCGTCACTTTGTTTTCATTTCGACTTCGATTTGATATATAACATAACCTGACAAATTATATCAACAACAATTTTGAGTTGCTATATATCAAACGTTATATATAAACTTTCTCCTTATATAACAACAGACAAAGTTACAGATTCACGTGACAGGTTGCGCGCGCATCTTCATATCAACTTTTTGATATATAACAACATGAAAAGGGAGGTTTCAAAGTTACAGAATCGGCCCCCAGGTTCGATTCCCTGCCCAGGAGAAGTTTTTTTGTACTAAATTTAGATGAAATGTTTAATAATAATTAAATGTACCGACAAAAACCAATAAATGGAAAGCACTAGGCTAAGTAATTATGAACGTATTTGAGAAAGTTTGTCTGAGTTGTCTCGGACCGATTTTTTTTTAATCGCTATTAAGAATTCGCTTTATTCAAGTAAAGCCATTTGTTTTATTATAATTATTATTTTATTAATCAATCAATTGTTTATACTTTAATTATAGAGGGACTATTTTTCCCCCTCTCAGCCTACTCATTAATACCCTCATCCTATAACCCTAAACTACCCACCCAAACTGATCTAGCTGGCATTTAAGGTAACAAGTTAAGAATTTATCTAAGTATATTTCTCAACTTACGGTCCTACATATTATGCCCCCCCCCCCTCCAAAACATTTAAAGATTTAACTATTGTGGCAGTTTTTGGACTGTACTATCGTAATAATTATGGATTGGCTGTACTTTTATCAGAAACACTCAGGTTTACTTGCCTCAAATCGATGCCTAAAATTATATCGTTTTGATGTTTTATTATTTTTAAAAAATTAAAAAATAATAAAATTAAAACATTTAAATTTTTATGACACTATTTTTTAATTTAATATATATTTATATAAATTAATTATATAATAAAAAATAATTATAATATATTTTAAAATAATAAATATTTTATTTTATAAAAAACAAAATGTAATTAAAACATTTTTTTTTTTGTAAATATTAATTTTTACTAAATTACATGCCTCTTGCTGTTTTCTTAATTGTATGTTTCATCTTCGTGCTAAGAAATTAATGACAAAAATCGATAAGTAATACAATTTAAAAAAAGAAAAATTTAATTTTAACAATTTAAAAAAAAAAATACAGTGGATTTAAGAATAACACAACAAAACATGTTCCGCAGAAAAAAAAAAAGAATGTAAAATCATTTGTAGAACATTAAAAACAAAAAAAATAGTTTGTTACAATAAAAAATTGTAAAAATAAGTGTTTTTCGTACAAGCAAGTGATTTTTTTTATGTAAAAAAAAAACAGCGCAGATTTGTTGGAAGAATCATTGATACAAAATTAAATTGTTTCGTAACTAAAAACCAAAAATAAAAATTTTGAAAATTAAAAAAGCAATTATTTGCAATTTAAACAGAAGTTATGTAAGTATTATGAATAAAATATATATATATATATATATATATATATATATATATATATATATATATATATATATATATATATATATATATATATATATATATATATATATATAAAAGGTAGTTGACATAAAATAGGCAGGAAAATATGTTTTATAAATAATTTATAAAACAGATACGGGTGTAAAATAAAAATAACAGAAGTTATTTCATAATAAATAAAGAACTCCATTTTAAGATATTTATTTTAAATATTATAAAATATATGTATATGCATACACACAAACAAATATATCTATATGTATGTGTGTATGTATGTATCAAATATTAATAATTAAATAATAAATGGTAAATAAAACACAAAGTAATACATAAAATAAATAAATATAATTTTTTTTTAATTTATCTGTAAATAAATTCCCTACACTAACAGAAACATTATAATAAAACACATAAATATATTTATAAAAATTGATCTTTGTCTGCCAGGCATTGAACGAGTAATATTCTACTTTTTGGTTATTGCACTAAGTAGGGTAGTTAGTAATGTAGTGTTAAGATGCTTTCTTATCTGATAATGTAATGATGATAAAATTAATAATGTAATGTGTTGATTTCTATATGTAATGTATTGTAAATGTATGCACTTCCTTTTAAGTAAAATTAATTTACAATTATCAATATTATTATTATTATTGTTCCTATAAAATTGTTTCAAATTTTCAAATGTCGTATATTCCCTGTAAATTACATTAAATCCAAATTTAAAAGTTTGCTAGCTAAATAAAAAAATCCAAGTTCAATTCCTGGGGAAAGAACAAATTTTTATTAAAAAATAATTTCATATGTGTTTTATTATAAAAAAAATTTACAATAAGGAAAAAAAAAAATAAAAACAATAAAATTATAATTGTTTTAAAACACTTAATTTATCTGATAAGCCAAAAAATTAAACACTACAAATATATTCCTTATTAAATTTGTACATAATTATTTTTTTTTATAATTATTATCTATTTTTTTTATATTATTTTTCTATTATTTATTTTTAATTATACTCCACTCCAATTTATATTTTTTCTCTTAACTAAGGTATTAATTTAAAATTTAATATTAAAATTAAATAAAAAATAATAAAAAGAAGTGGTACATTCTAAATATATACTTATTTTTTGTTTCTTTTATTTTATTAGGGACAAAAAAAATCACCGACTTTAAAAGACATTTATTCAAAAAAATATATATTTTTAAATTATAAATTCATTAGCTTTTTTTAAAAAAAAAAAAAATAAAACAATATAAAAAGGCTCAGATTGTGAGCCTGATTTAAAAAAAATAATTTGAGAGAACTCATGTACGGCAAATTAATAATTTCAAACACATTTTAGAAGATTTTATTTACATATATTTTTTTTTATAATAATAAAAAACTATACATATTTGATATCCATGCGTCAAAAGTTTAAATTTGATATCCAAAGGTAGATTTTTAAAAATAGCCGACATTTTACAAAATGGCATGCATTATTTTTTTTTTTTTCTTCATTGCCAATTATGTTTGGTATCAAATAAAAACTTATTAAACGTACATTTATAAATTGTAAAGATAAATAATTTCTAACAACGACTATTAAATTTTATATATACTTATATATAAAATTATATGAATATATTAAATTTTTAATTAAAAAAAAAATAAATACATAAACCAGCCAATATATAAATATAAATGGGGGAGAGGGAATAAAAAAAAAAAAAAAAATCAAAATTTATTTTAGAATATTTTTTATATATTACCCATCTTGAAATATAAATTATAAAAACTTTTATGGCATATATTAATTTTCAAGATGGTACACAAAATATATAATTAATATGATAAAATTCATTTATTTTTAATTTTATAAAATACACAATAAAATATGTTTAAAAATAAACCAGTGCAACATAAGTTATTCTTTTTTATCCATTAGTTCTCATCATTACTAAAATGGTTAATTTATTTATATATTTTTTTAAGTGTATGTTTTTCTTTTTTTTATTAAAAAATGATTATTGTTATTAAACAATTACTTTATACAAATATATTTTCTTTAAATAGAAAAAAATTCTAGAGGCAACTTTTGTGTTATTTTTTTTGTTTTACAAGATGAATATGGTAGCAGTGTTATTAAATTTTAATTTTTCTAAAAAAAAACTTGTTTATTTATTATTATAATTGGGCTTTTTTTTAGAAATTTAAAAAAAAAAAAAAAAAATACATTATATAGTCATAGGGGTTAAAATTGTTGTAAAAAATAATAATTATTTTTTGTTTGTTTGTTTGTTTTTAAATATAAATGGGGGGTTGTTACTTTTTGTTGTTTTATTCATTATATTTTGTTTATTTTTCAGTCGTTGGATTGAGCCGGCTCAGAATTTTTACTGTCATCGTCGTTAGCGACTGCGTTATCTGGAGTTGATTTTTCAGAAGTGGGCTCCTCGTCTTTAGCTTCCGTTTTGTTCTCTGAAACTTCTTCCTTTTCTTCTTTCTTCTCTTCGGATTTACCGTCTGGCACATCTTTATCTTTCTTCTCTTCCTCCTGGTTTAACAATTAAACATTGAGTTAAAACAACTGGAGTAAAATTAGATATAATTTAGAAGGAAAGAAAATTCTTTTAATTAGGAGATACGTCAAGTTGAGTTATTTTAAAGTGTAATAATGATATATATATTCCTTTTTAAGTTTTTGGTAGTATTCATACTACCAAAAACTTAAATCAAATTATAATTATTATTAACAACGGGAGATAGACAGAGAAAAAAAGACTCCAGCGCCGGGACTCGAACCACGGGCCTTTATATTTCCAGCACAGTGCTCTTGCCAACTAAGCTACACTGAAGAATAATTACCTCTGTCAATATAGATACCTAATCCCGAACTAAGCTTTCAATTTTCCACAAGTCTAGGAGTCGACAGTTACGACAATAGAACTAGACCAAGAATTATAAGCGACTTGTGGAAAATTGAAAGCTTAATTTGGGACTAGGTATCTATATTGACAGAGGTAATTATTCTTCAGTGTAGCTTAGTTGGCAAAAGCACAATACTGGAAATATAGAGGCCCGTGATTCTAGTCCCGGCGTTGGAGTCAATTTTTCTCTGTCTATCTCCTGTTGTTAATAATAATTATAATATGATATATATATAGTGAACTTATGAAATATACTAAGATTTTATAATTCAACGTAAATAAGATTGTTACAATCAACACACAATAGTTATTTAAGGCTTCATTTGATTACTTAAGAGTAAAATAAAATATAAATAATAAGATGAAATCAGGTGTCAAGAGTAATTTCTTTTGTTAAAAGAAACATGTCATATTTCCTAACACACAGATATGAAGTGCGCAGCAAGTAGGCAGTAATAAGTTTTATTCAGACACATCAGTCATGTCATATTTCCTAACACACAGATATGAAGTGCAGCAAGTAGGCAGTATTAAGTTTTATTCAGACACATCAGTCATGTCATATTTCCTAACACACAGATATGAAGTGCAGCAAGTAGGCAGTAATAAGTTTTATTCAGACACATTAGTCATGTCATATTTCCTAACACACAGATATGAAGTGCAGCAAGTAGGCAGTATTAAGTTTTATTCAGACACATCAGTCATGTCATATTTCCTAACACACAGATATGAAGTGCAGCAAGTAGGCAGTATTAAGTTTTATTCAGACACATTAGTCATGTCATATTTCCTAACACACAGATATGAAGTGCAGCAAGTAGGCAGTAATAAGTTTTATTCAGACACATTAGTCATGTCATATTTCCTAACACACAGATATGAAGTGCAGCAAGTAGGCAGTATTAAGTTTTATTCAGACACATCAGTCATGTCATATTTCCTAACACACAGATATGAAGTGCAGCAAGTAGGCAGTATTAAGTTTTATTCAGACACATCAGTCATGTCATATTTCCTAACACACAGATATGAAGTGCAGCAAGTAGGCAGTATTAAGTTTTATTCAGACACATCAGCCATGTCATATTTTAGTGTCAAAATCCTGACTCAATTCTCACTCATCAGTCATGGTTGTTTAAACTTACTCCATGAAAATTTCAACTTGCCTCTCATGGGGGTAAGATATAACAAAACTATAAAATTTGTGTATAATCAAATCACTCACGGAATGTTTCCATTCTGTCAGTTCCAACAAGTATCAGTCACAAAAAAATATTCTTTCTTGAAAGTTAAGGTCTATTCGCACATCACAGTTCAGTCACTGTTCCGAATCAGAACTGTCACCGTTCAGTGTCAGTAAAAATTTCAAGAAAGAATGTTTTTTTGTGACTGATACTTGTCAGAGCTGACAGAATGGAGACATGCCGTGACTGATTATACGCGAGATTTGACAGCAGTTTCGTTATATCTAACCCCCATGAAAGGCAAGTTGAATTTTTCATGTTGCAAGTTTAAAGAAATTAAGTAGAGTGTAGAAAGTAACCAATCAAAATTTCTTATCCTTACTTTGAAACCAATTAATAAAAACAATGATTATTTATATTATTGGTTTACAAGGTATGATTGAAGAGAAACCCTAAAATTATGTATTTATTGAAATACTTATATAAATTATTTAGTTATTTTAAAACATTACAAAACATGGCTGTAGATATTATAACTATAAATAATAATAAAAAGAACTACAATTACAATATTAAAAAAAGAAAAAAAAAATACTTGGGGTATTTTGCTTGACTGGCTTTATTTAAGGAAATAATATGACACATGTTACAATAAGCGCTTAACAAATGTTTTAACATGCCCAAAAGGCCATAATACTATTTAACCCAACACATGAATTTATTAAAGAAAATATACAACTGCTTTAAGAGGAGTGGCACAAGACTAAAGAGAATGATAAAATAGTTTGTATTGCAAACTGTACCCATCAGATATCTACCTATTTCTTGCAATAATCCCTTTGTTTTAACTCTTTTAAGTAGCTGTTCCCCTGTGTTTCAACCTGCTTCGGCCTTCCGTAAACAAGATATGATATTTGATCCGACAACGGGAAATATGTGAATACTTGTCACGCCTAGTAATTACCATTCACAAGTCCTAAGTGTCATAGTAAATATACATCCATGAAGGCGTGACATAAATGTCACGCTACACGCATATGGACTACATATATACGTTACTATACATATCATATACACTCACCCTCTCTTAAGTAGTATTTATTTATTTTAAGCCCATGCTATCAAACCAAACAAATATAGTAAAAAAAAAAAAAAAAATCTGCAAATTAGTGAGGTACACAGCAGCTACTCTTCCTAGTATCCTACTATTAGTCACAAATCAGTCACATAAGTATAAAATCATTGTGACCCCACTGTATATTGAAAGGGTGATAGGTTTGACCGTTTAATTTCTTTAATGGCTCAAATTTAATTTGTTTTCTGTTGCTTTTAACTCGCCGGCACCATACCCCCCCCCCCCTTTCAATCCTGGAATTGCCCCCTTATTATGGTTGACCACTTTACACATATGTTTATGTGATCATTAGCCTGGAACACCCCCTTGGATTCCAACTATAACCAGATATACAGGGTGACCCAGTTTTTAATGGGACAAAAAATAAATCCTGATTCTATGGCCGACAATGAACAGAAAAAAGGTGTATATGCCTTATTCAATTCTCAATAGTTTTCTGAGATTTTTCGATACATTGTTTTTTCTTGAAATAAGATGCGTAATAACTCAAAAACAAAAAAGTTATAGAGTTCCGGTTTTCACTATTAGAAAGAGCATTAAATTTGCATGCAATATAACCCACGTATTACATTTAAAAAGGAACTTACACTCATTTAAAATGTAAAATTAGAGTAGGGTAAAAAATTAAGTGATATTGAAAACCACCATAACTTTGTTAATACCATAGTCACCATTGAAGTCTGAAGAGCTTAAAAACTGACTCATTTCATTACCTTTAAAACAATATAACACAACCTATATTTTGTTTAAACTTTCACTGAAATATGCTCAAAAGACTTCAATAAGGTAGCTAAAATATAGTATTAATTAGTTTATATTGTCCAAATATGCACAAAACACTTGTTAAAATAAATAAAATGCAAAGTTAATCTAATAAGATATATTTTGTTTACATTTGTACTGCAAATTTTAGCTACCTTATTGAATTTTTTTAAGCATATTTTAGTGAAAGTTTAAACTATGTTTAGGTTATGTTATATTGTTTTAAAGGTAATGAAATGGGTCAGTTTTTAAGCTCTTCAGGCTTCAATGACAACTAAGTTATTAACAAAGTTATGGTGGTTTTAAATTTTTTACACTTGTCTAATTTTACATTTTAAATGAGTGTAAGTTCCTTTTTAAATGTAAAACGTGGGTTATATTGCAATTAATTTTAATGCAAATTTTATACTCTTAGTAGGGGTGAAAACCATAACTCTATACCTTTTATGTTTTTGAGTTATTACGCATTTTATTTGAGAAAATAACAATGTATTGAAAAAATCGATATATCGAAATATCTCGAAAACTATTGAGAATTGAATAAGGCATATACAGAGTGTCTCAGCTAATATGGAACAACAAAATACCTCCGGGAACATGATAGATAGAAAGATGCGGTTTCAGGATAATGGCTATAAATGTGCTTCCGAAACATATACTGATTATTTTCTGTGTTAAGCAAAAGTGTGTGCAATTTACATAATTAAAAAAAAAGTGTATAGGAAGCCAAATTTTTTAAACTAGATTTGGATTCTATGGCTAAAAATAAGAATTTTTTACTCTCAGATATTTTTTGCTTCGAGATTAGTTTGCCGTCTGGAGATCCCCGAACTTGCTAAAATTGAAACTTTAAGTCCATTTTACAGCTAAACTAATGGATTTAGGAAAAAAATTCAAGATACAAAAAGTTCTTATTTTTTGGGCGTAAAATCCAAATCTATTCGTAAAAACATGCATTATTGGTATTATTTTTACTATAAGAACCCTGCCGAACACTTTTTTTTTTTTTGCAAAAAAATTCTAAATCCATTAGTTTAGCTGTAAAATGGACTAAAAGTTTCAATTTTAGCAAGTTCAGTGCTCTTCAAATGGTAAACTAAAGCTCGGAGCGAAAAATGTCCAAGAATAAAAAAATTCTTATTTTTAGCCATAAAATCCAAATCTAGTCTAAAAAAATATGGCTTCCTATTCACTTTTTTTAATTATGTACACTACACACACTTTTGCTGAACATAGAAAATGTTCAGCATTTCTTCTGTAGGCGCATTTATAGCCGTTGTCAAAGCTTGAAAACCCCATATTTCTATCTATCATGGTTCCGGAGATATTTCACTGTTACAGCTGAGACACTCTGTATAGTTACCCTTTTAGCTACACTACAACAATCTGCCTGGTTATCGTTAAGATGTGGTTAATTATTACCTTCTCTTCAGTATCATCGTCCGCCTCCTCTTCCTTGGTGTCTTGTTTCTCATTAGAGTTGGTTCTCTCGGTACCGTGCTGTTCACCATTTTCACCAGCCTCGGTCGTGTCCATTTCTTCCTCCTTCTTGCTCTCTTCCTTCTCAACAACTTCCTCTACTTCTTCTTCTTCCTCTTCTACATTCTTCTTACCACGTCCTCGACTCCTTCCTGGATACATCAAAAAAAAAAAAAAGTAATACGTTGTATAGCCTTCCGAGAAAAGGCTTAGGCCTGCCAAATGGCTTTAACAAAGCTATTTTTCTGATTGGTGTTCAGTGTGTAAAGACTGACACACCAACCTCATGTCATCTATTGCATACATATTTGTGTAAGATGTTTGCCATCCTAAGCCCTCCACAGGTTGTTGAATTTTATAATGCACTTAAAGGAATGAAAACTTATTAAAACACATTTTTAAGAACATTTCATAATAAAGCCAGAAGAAATGTCAATAATATCATCTTTTGATTTCATACTCAGACATTTTTTATGTATACAGTAACACCTCAGTAAAATAAAGGAATCTTTTATAGCAGGCGAAAGAAAATTACATCATATATACTAAAAAATGTTGTAATTAGGGTTATTAGGGTAATTAGGGTCATCCTCGAAACCCTTATGCTGTCGAAACCCTTATGTGGTGATGTGTCTGTTATGACGGTGATGAAGCTAGAGAGTTGAAATTGGAAATACTGGCATAACTTTTTAATCCACACATAGGAAAAACAAGGAGAATTTGAACATTTATTATACGCTAAGCTCATTTTTTTTTAAGAGGGATAATCAAATGAAAGCTACTGAAGAGTAAATTACAAACATGTACAACATTTTAAGACAATTGTGCTTTTAACCGCCAATATTGCATCAGAGCCAAAAAAGTTTCCAAAAAAATATGCCCCCCCCCCCCAAAAAAAAAAAAACTGGTAGTCCTAAAATTATTAATTCATACAAATATATCATCGATGAAAATAACGGGGAATTTCCCAATTTTTATAAATTTCAAATTATGTATGTATATTGCGTGCACACATACTCAGTGAGACAAAAATTTAATTTTTTTAAACTTCGAGTGGGGTATCAAATTAAAGCTATTGAAGAGTAGGTTAGAAATATATTTATCGCCCTCCACTTGTAAACATTCCTATCCTGAGCGGGCAGTAAAGTTCCATTTTACAGCCCTGGGGCCTGTAAAAATGCATGCTTTATCTATACAGGGTCGCTAGTAGTTCGAGAATCGGCCGCTTCCTGGCCGGGCCGTGGTGTGTAGGAAGCACTAGTAGTTCTCAGCATCAGCTGTTCAATTAGTAACAATCAATATTTTTATAACTGCGGTTGGTTTTGGTACTGATCTTAATATGCATTTATTGTTTTGAAGATTACGGCAAAATAGTTTGCATGTTAAGTAATTAGTTTACATGTGGTGGGCGATAAAATAGTGTACGCACCACGGGCAGTAAGCGACATGACAGGCCTCGGGCGTTAAACGAACTCGTGCTTTCAAACTTCGCCCTTGGCCTGTAATGACACCCCTACTGCTCTAGGTACGTAAATAGCTATTACATTTTATGAGTATTGTGCATTTTACCACCAATATTGCGTTTAAAAAGTTATATAATGTTCTTGTCTTTTACAGGGGTTTCAATTCATTGAAAATTTGAAAAATATTGAAGAATAAGCAGGAATTTTTATAAAATTGATTTTTTCATGAAAACCCACAAATAAACAATTTTTCCTCATCGTAACACACAGTACATATTTCACACTTAAGCAAGGGCTACATTTATGTCCAGCTTGGTCTAATAGTAATTCGTAAATATTTGACAATGGTTGCCTTCCCCTGCAGTAATGAAGCAATAGAAACATAAGCTGGCTACACACCAGCTTAATGTTCCATGGCAAAGGCCACAGGGTGGATGCTGGAAGGTCCTGGGTCATTCTCTTTGTCAAACCTCCATTCGACGATCATTGATGGAGCAACAGAACTACTCATCAATGACCAACCTTGGACAAGAGTGTGACCTCGGCTTTATCATCTTAAACTATGACACATTATCTTAAACTCTAAGCTCGCTTCTATGCTAGTTCAACGTAATGCCTTGTAATAAGAAGAATTGCATTTAAGAGTAAGTTTTATACCTTTAGGAGCGGGAGTCTTCTTGGCTTTTTTCGGAGGAGGAGTAGGTGCTGGAGTAGTAGATCCCCTAGTGGAAGATCTGGTCGTCCTTCTACCTTCAGGAGCTTCATCAGTGTGGCCCATGCCCTAAACAATTAAAATAGGTATTGGTAAAAAACCAGCGACTAGTCTGGAGTATAGGTAGACTCTTTAGGACTCAGGACAGAGCTTAAGTGCAAGGAGGATATTGTAGCGGCTATTAAGGGGCCTCAGGGTGCTACTTTTGCCAAGCAACACCCATAATATAAGGTAGGATTTTATAAGTAGATACCTACAAAACAGAGCAAGACAATAAAAAATTCTGTATATAAAAAAGGAAGTCAGCTGCACGCACCATTTTTTTTACTGCAACATACTTCAAATAGTACAGTTCCAAAAAAAACTGTAAGAATTAAAATTCGAATGTAAATGGTTGATGAGTTATATTACACCAATAGTCAAAAAAAATATTTTAAAAAAATACACAGCCAATTAGAGTGGCACATAGCTTTCTCATGTCCTATCGCGTATACTTTAATGATTTTAGGCTTTTAAAATCCATTAATGTCTAATTTATTTAATTTCCCCCCGAATGAAGCCTTGTAGCCTGGTCTCGAGGTCCCTAGGCTCGCTTTGCTATTGAAAAGATAGGTCAAATAGAGAGGTAGGGCAACCAAACCACCTCCTATTCCCCCTTGTCTATCTCCCTCCCCACATTCTCTCCATAATAATTTTTTTTTTTTAAGTTTTTAGTGATCTTTATCACTTCATAGCGGTGTCGCTGTTGGTTTTATTAAAAAAATTGTATTTTAAAAAAATGTTTGTCCCACTAAATATATATGAAGTTAGATTTTTTTCCCGACCTAAAATTCTAATTTTAAATTTGAAGATCACGTTTACGCGACCGTTGTCCAACGAACTCGTTTTAGGCATTGGTAAAATGAATATATCTACCTGAATATATTTCATCAAAATCGGTCCACTTTTACTCAAGATATCGTCACACCAACAAACAGACACCAAAAATGTTCCCTGATGTCTAAAACGGATTTCATAAAATTTGTTCGTTCTCAAAAGTGAGCACAATGCTTCCGTTACCTTCTGTAAGCTCGGAAGCAAAAAATAAATAAAATTATGTATTCCCGTGCCACTTATTAGGCTAACATGACTACTCCTCTTTATTTTTTTGCTTAATTTCATTGCATTAAATGACATAGTTGTTTTAGACAAAGGCACATAATCTCTCCAGTGTAAGGAAGTCAATCGTAAATAAGTTTAAATTTATACGTTTAATTGACATGATACATTCATGTCATGGCTACTAAAAACTTTTTTTTAGTCACCCGCCATATTGAAAATATTAATAAGTGTACTATTTCAATAGTTGCATATTTTTTTTCTACACTTCGTCCTTTAAATTGATGTACAACATGTCATGGTGACTAAAAACTTTTATTTTAGTTGCCAACCATATTGGCCGCCATCTTGAAAATATTAAGTGTGAAAACTCCAAAAAGTGTACAGTTGTCTCAAATGCTAAGATGCACCTGTGTGCCAAATTTCATGTTCCTAGCAATGTATTAAAACAAGCCAATGGACAGACAGACAGAGCCGTTATATAAGGTTTCTTTTTTTTACTTCGTACAGAAATCTAAAAATATATAATAACTAAATATTGGCTTATTTATATACATTGTATTAGTAAACAATGTATTCAATCTATTATTTTATACATTGTTAGTTAATTTATTTTCAAGTTTTTGGTAGTAGTCATACTACGGAAAGTTAAAATTTTAATTTAAATCAAATTATAATTATTATTAACAACAGGAGATAAACAGAGTAAAATAGACTCCAGCGCCAGGGCTCGAACCAGTTAGAGCTCAAAACTGTTGGTTAGAGCGCTACACTGGAAATATAGAGGCCTGTGGTTTGAGTCCTGGCGCTGGAGTCTATTTTTCTCTGTCTATATCCCATTGTTAATAATATTTTTTTATAAATTGTGGTGAGACCTACTCAAAACATAATATTAGTTATAACGAATTGTTCTTCTTAGAGAAAAGAAGATCCCATTAGAGTGTAGGCCAGCTCTGTACACATTATCTCCCTACAACTTTGCTGTGGCCTGTTTTAACAGATTACTTGCCTTGTTAAATCAATATTCCATTAGAACAAAATTTAAAAATAGTTTTAAAAAAATCTCATAACAAAGGCATACTACAGTGTTCAAGAACATATGCAGGGGGAATGATATATTTTAATTTTTTATGAAATGTTGAAGTTGATGGTCTGTTTTTGTCTATACATACTGAGTTCGGTGTATTTATATTATTCAATTTATTTAAATTTAATGTTATATGACCTACTGAATCCAAGCATACAGCTTGGCAACAAAGCTAATATAAATAAATTAATACAATTTTGAATAATTTCAAATAATTTGGTAGTGAATTGCTTACTTTAAGTATAGCTTCGCCTTCCTGAGCAGTTCTGGCAAGCATAGAGACTCTTTTGGAACCTTTTCTTGTCCCACGCTTACTTGGTGTCTCCTCAACGACGGACTCCTAAAATTTCCCAAATATATATTAAAAAGTGTATCAAATCAATTAAAAAAAAAAAAAAATAGTGAAATAAATTAAACAAATATTAAATTATCGATGTATTTTTGATTAAAGGGCGGGCTTTTTACCCACCGAATATAGGTTATGATGCTTTAATACCCTCTAAAAGAGAAAGGGGGAAAAAACGCGGCAAAATAACAACCGATATTAAGCGGCTAAACATCGATAATATAACCAAAACAATTCCAACATATCGATATATTTCGATTAAATTATTACATATATGTTGTAAAATGCCGTTTACATCGGTAGAAAAACGATTGAAATAGATTTAAAAAGTTAATTAATACGTTATAAGTGGATATTTAGTTGAAAAATGGCGGCTTGGAGCACGGAGTAACAAGAGGTTAGGTAAACAATATCTTCTGGTAACCCAAAACAAAACGGCATTAATACAATGGTAAAAACCCGAGAAAATTGATTCAAAACAAAGCATTTATCGACTTGATATATTATCGGATGAAAAACGGGTTGAAAACGTGATGAAATTGTCGAAAGTACGAGTATTCTAAAGTGATATCTACGCATAAGGTTCTTGAGAGATAAAAGATTGTAGAAAAAAAAAATAAAAAATATTCCTACGTTCTCTTTTACCTTCTCAACTGCGTCTACAGAATTGTCAGTTTTCACTTCGCTGTTTTCGGACATCCTTCAAGGCAATATTTGAAAAGAAAACAAAAACAAAAAAAATACTTTCGGATTGTTATACAATTGACGGACTTCTGTACAAACTGAAGCGAACCGAGTCAAAGTAAGGACTGGAAATGAAAACAACTCCCGCACTATTCGAGAGAACACAACAAACACAAAAAGGAAAAAAGTAAATTGAAAATAAAAAAAGAAACGACACTGAGTAAAAAGCCGGACACACTGAGACAATGCAAGCACGCAACTCCACCAAGCTTAGAGCAGATAAAACCCAATACCCCACTGTTAGCGTCGGTCACGTGATCAACAAACCACCTCCCCACCTCCTCCATCATCGCCCGGCTAGCAGCGCCTCAAAACGGTTTACACCTGCATCTGATAAAAGGCGCGTTTACAACCCGCTAATTTCAAATTTAAAAAAGTGCCACTCGGCACCCACCCAAAAATTACTTTAATGTGTATAAATATTCTCCAGTCTAAATCGTTTTTTAGTGATATTATCACTTTTACATACTGAAGAGTATTGTCCCGTTGTTCTTAGGACTAAATAACTAGGCATCGCGTGGCTCTTTCATTGAAGCGAGCGTATAATAATAATAAGTATGTATTGAATATTGAAAAAATAGATAATTTTTTTACTATTCCTCTAACCACACATCTTCTTTTCAATTATTATAAAATGTATGGCTTTACTACGCAAAAACCTTTGCTTTTATCAAGTTGAAATTTTACATGGCTGTCATAATTGTACTTTACACGATGTATATGAAGTTTTATTAAAATCGTTGCGTTAGAACGTAAGATATCGGTAAAAACGTTATTTTCTCAACTTTCAACGTTTAGGTCCGCTTTAATAGTTTTAACGATCTTTATTAATTTATAGCGGCGTCGTTGTTGGTTTTACTACAAAATGTTATTTGAAAAAAATGTTCGTCTCATCGAATAGATAAAGTTAGTAATTTTTCCCGTCATATATTTTTCCGTTCAATTTTGAAGCTTACGTTTACGCGAGCGTTGAGTGGGAACGCTTGGGCGGATAATGTTGTACAACAAACTCATCCTGTGCATTGGTAAAATGAACATGTGTGCCAAATTTCATCAAAATCGGTCAACTTTTACTCAAGTTATCGTCGTACGTTTTAGACACGGAGCATATTTCGTTGAATGTAGGAAGCTCGCTTCAATTATTTAATCAAAGGAATTCTATATATGTGGTAAAGAAATATAGGGTTGATAGCCAATTAAAATTTTATCAAATATTTTTGTAGGAAAATTAACATTCTCACACACTACGAGTAATTTAATAATTTATTATTAAAGATAATTAAAACGTCTTCAACAGTTGTTTACTTTTCGTGTCAGGTAAATCAGATATATGTTGATCGATATCTGTATCTAGGGAACTGGAACCTTCCCGGGAAAACGCTTATATGATCAAAAATGTATATTGATGGACTTAAAAGTTTAGTTTATTAGTGTCTGATGATTTATCTTTTAATTTATTGCCTAAAAGCAGAAGAATTCATTAAATATAAAATCACACTAAGTATAGAATGCTAACTACTTTGAGTCTGAAAAGAGACTAAATTAAAAGTAATTAACAATTTGTAATTAGCGATATTTAGGCAAAATAAAAAGAGAAGTTTTTTTTTTTTCATTGAAGCAAGCGTCTTGCAATAAATATGTATTGAATATTGAGAAAATAGTTAATCATGATGAGTTGATAGTTAAAGAAGATGATTGGAGTAATGAGGGAACAGGACGGTTCCCCAACCCTCTAGTCCCGGCCTACTCCATTTAAAATATTATAAAATATATCACTTCACAGAACAAAAACTTCTGCTTGTATTAGACTGAAATTTTACATGCCTGTTTAGTTGTACTTTAGACGATGTGTATGAAGTTTTATTAAAAATTGTTACGTTAGAACGTAATTTATGGTAAAAACATTGTTTTCTCTATTTTAAACGTTTATGTCAGGTTTAAAAGTTTGAGCGATATTTAATACTTCATAGCGGTGTCAGTGTTGGTTTTACTAAAAACAAATTATTTAAAAAAAAAAAGTTGTTTGTCACATTGAATAGATGAAGTTAGAATTTTTTCCCTTACTAAAATTCCAATTTTACATTTGAAGCTTACCTTTATACGATTGTTGCATGCGAACGCTTGGTCGGATGACAATGTCCAGCAAAATCGACCTGGGAATTGGTAAAATCCTGTTTATTTTACCAATGCAAAATTTCAGCTAAATAGGTTAACGTTTACTCTAGTTATCGTCATCGGTCGATATCGTAAGGTTTTGTAACAGTTGATTTTGTGAAGGTCGATTTCGTTACCGGTCGTTTTTTCAGATACACTCCCGGGCTCCAGACGCTGCGTCATAAGGAACTTCGTTCCAAAAAAATGTATGTCTAATTAAAAAAAAGAGTTTGATTTGGAAAAAAAAAAAATATACCTTTATTCCAAAATCATGTGTGAGTAATTAGAAACTAGAAATGGATCTATTTAGATCTCACTAAGGAATTCAATGTCAAAGAATTATGTAAATCTCTTGGTTTTCAACTCATAATAAGGCCCACCGCTTCTTGTACTGTCCAGGAATCCTGGTCCACTCAAGGCACTCCTTCTTTGTCTGTACCAGATGAAACAGGGAGAGGCAATCAGACACTATAACCTGAAAGCTATCATAGCCTCCATTTTTAGAAGCAAGGAAGAATGGAGACTCAGCACGCTACATCCAGCTGATTCAGCAGACAAAGCAGGGGGTTCTAGAACATTTACATTCCGGTAGATAAATTCTCAGAGGGTAGCTCCTAGAGGCACAGGACAAGGACTTAACTACTTAGATGTAATGAGCACTGTGAGTCTGACACTGTCACGCACTAATTCTAAACAACTGTCTTTAGACAAACAATACAACCTTAAATATGTATACTAGGTGTGCAATGCAGTTGTCTGCTTGCAACATTGAGCTGAGTGTGCATTTTAATCTTAAACATTAATCATTTTTATTTATAAACAGCTGAAATCGGATCAAAAATAGTAATATTTCTAATTTTCAATTAAACAGGATTTTTAACCTGTTTTTCTATTTTACCCCTCTCATAAATGGAAATATGAAAAATCTGAACATATCAACTATATAACTGTAAAGAGCTTTCCAACGTCATGCATCATAAAGGCCATATAGTATTTCAACTTTTGTACCCCCTACCCTGTACCCCTGTGTACCAATTTGGACCATTTCAGATTTATACCTTCCTGTGGTTGGTCACATTGACCGCACCGAATTTTGTGTGGATTGGTTCAGCCGTTTAGGAGGAAACTTTTGAACCCCGGACCCCTGTGTACCAATTTGGACCATTTCAGATTTATACTTTCCTGTGGTTAGTCACATTGACCATGCTGAATTACGTGTGGATCAGTTCAGCCGTTCAGGAGGAAACATTTGTACCCCGTACCCCTGTGTACCATTTCAGATTTATACCTTCCTGTGGTTGATAACATTGACCATGCTGAATTTTTGCGGATCAGTTCAGCCGTTCAGGAGGAAACTTTTGCACCTCGTACCCCTGTGTACCAATTTGGACCATTTCAGATATATCCCTTCCTGTGGTTGGTGTCATTGACCGTGCCGAATTTTGAGCAGATGGGTTCAACCGTTCATGAGGAAACTTTTGTACCCCGTGGGCCTGTGTGGCTCGGAGGCTAGAGCGCTTGCCGTGCAATAACGCCAATTAAGCAGCATAGAGTCAGGTCAGGAGGTGACCGCAGCTCTGGGTTCGATTCCCGGACCAGGCCCCCTGCTCAATGTCCAACCAGCATTGTTTAAACAAATGGAAAGCTCCTTGAAATAGTGGCACCACCAGGTTTCGGCCTGGAAACCATGATGATGACACTCCTGGTTGTATTACAACCAGGAGGGGAGTTATGGTAAACGACCATATCTTTACACGAGTGTGAAGATTTCGGTCTCTAACCCAGGTTTGTTCAATGGGCCCACCTAAGTGGCCTGCGTCTTCAGGTGTAAAAGCCCCCTGGAATAAAAAATAAAAAACCCCGTACCCCTGTGCACCATTCTTTCATACCTTCCTGTGGTTGTTCACAATGTCTGTGCCGAATTTTGTGCGGATCGGTTCAGCCTTTCAGGAGGAGTATACGTCCAAACAAATTGTAGTAAATTCAATCAAAAATCAGCTCCTTGTGTGCTGGCCATGTTATTGGTTTGGTTGTATTAACTACACTAGCAGTTAATAGGTAATTGCAAATTTTAGTTAAATTCTGTTTTCATTGATATAATAGCAATATTAGGCAAATGTTCTATCTCTATGTCTTCATTTTCTTCTCTTTCCTCATCTGACTCAACATTAGGCTTTGGTACCAGAGATAAAATATATTTACCTCTGTTTGTAATTTAAGGTTTCTATAACAAATAAAAGAAAATCATGTAAGCAGACGAAAAAAAAAATCAATAAAACCAAGCATATAAAAGTACATTTCTGTCCAGTTGCCAAAAAAACATCAAAAACATTACTACAGTCAAAGTGGCTAAGTATCTCTGAAGATACCTTTAATAATTACATTACTTGATATTTACTAAATTAATTACTGCTTCAATGATCTAAACACTGTTTATTGTTCCTTATAGTATAAGTAATGGATAACATAAAATCAAACTTTCTAAAATTGAGTTATGGAGTAAATATAAATAGATAAAACTTACCTTTGCTCTGAGAGAAGCCATGGTGCAAGTATCAGAGAGGATTGAAAACAAACAAACCTTTTTCCAAGGATCTTATAAAATATCCTTACCTTTTTCATAAAAATAGAGGTTATTTAGGGTTACCCAAGTTTGTTTACTTCTACATTAAAAACTAAACAAAGATTTGAAAAGCATTGCATACAGTCAACACTATCTGGAGATTTTATAGAAATTATAACACTCACTTGTTAATAACAAGTGAGGTATCTTCCAAGATACTCTGTCAAGAAAATGGTTAAGGAGCGAAATATAGCCAATTTCATGAAGTAGTTCGTCACATTTATTTCACCCCTCACTGACCCAACACATTCAACATAAATACTTACAGGGGACCACTACATAATAATTTTAAATCAAATTATAATTATCATTAACTACGGGAGACATACAGAGAAAAATAGTCCCCCGCACCGGGACTTAAACCACGGGCCTCCTATATATCCGTTACAGGAGCTCTTACCAACTGAGCTATACGGGAGAATGATTTTTTTTTAAATATTTGGCTTGCTAGACTTGTAGAAAAGATTGAAAGCTTGGATTCGGGGATTTGTAACGGTAAATACAGAGAAAAATCATTCTCCCGTATAGCTCAGTTGGTAAGAGCTCCTGTAACGGATATATAGGAGGCCCATAGTTCAAGTCCCGGTGCGGGGGTCTATTATTCTCTGTATGTCTTCTGTAGTTAATGATAATTATAATTTAATTTAAAGTAAAATTTGATCTTTCCGTAGTACGAATACTACCTAAAACTTAAAAATTTGAATACATAATAATTATAAATATCAATTTTTAAAGTACACATGATCACAATAAAAATAATGTATTTTATTAATGCAAATTACATTTTTTTTTTTTTTTTTTTTTTATCAGAATTTTTTATTTTTTTACAATTTCGGCAGACATTTCTTCTTATTTTATATAATAATAAAATCGATATTTTTCATATATATAGTTTTGTGTGCATATAATATTTTGGTTTGTATACATATATCTAAATGATTAAGTCTTTTTTTTTAAAGCATTAACTAAGTTTTGTTTGTTTTTGTATTTTTATCAAATTAGAATTTAAAAAAAAAAAAAAATATAAAACAAATAATAGAAATTAAAATAGGTACTTTTGTATACATTAATTAATGAGGGTGAGGGACTTATTTTTTATCTTATTATTAGCATGTTTTTTTTTCTTTTTTTACTTGCGACAATAAGTATAATACATTAACATACATTATGTATATACAATAACAAGCAAATGTTATTAGCATAATACAACTCTTCTTTTGAGTTTCATTATAACCAAGTCACTAGACTAGACTACTGCCTTCTAATGTTAATTCAAAACCAAAAATTATCACAAATAATAATATCATTTGTAAAATTGTAAGTTGAGTAAATCAATAAAGTAATAACATCCATCTAACAAATTCTAAAAAACAATCCCCAATAATATCTAATTCAATTATTTTATTTATAAAATGTTCAACAGGTTGTTGTTTATATTTTGTTTTTGAATTTCAAAAAAAAACAAAAAAAACAAAAAAACGGGTTTGCACGATCCAAGTATAATTATTGGTCCAAGTAACTTTGATCAAATCCACTTGGTCCAAGTGTTTGAGGAACTTTGAAGCATGGTTTACATGTTTAAAGTATACTTTGTCCAAGTAGTGGTACTTTGATGCACTATAAAGTATAAGATAAATTGTGTAATATATTTTATCTACGATTGATACGAAATATAAACATTATATCTTAGTTTAGATGCGTAGAAAGTGATTATTTACGTACTTGTATTCATTGTATGCGCGTCTCATAGTTCTGAATAATTCCTCTTCTTTACAACACTAGTGCGGTAAAGAAGAGGAATTCTTCAGCTTTACGCACGATTAGTGAGTTTGTTTACATTTAACAAAACTAATTTGGTGTTCTTTTATTAAAGTAACTGTTTATATCGAGTTTTTAGTGAAAAACAATGAGTGAATCAAGTGACTTTGACGAAAATGTGGAGAATAATACTCCTCCAGAAATAATTAATTCGGCAAAAAATACAACTAATGAATTAATGCCATCATTATCAAGAGAGAGATACGAACTTACATACAGCAAGTTTATTTGTTTCTGTATTTATTATTTAAATCTAACAATCGTAGAAAAAGTACGGTACGAAACTCGTGCGAAAACGGCATTTTGCATTGCTCGTGTGGTTTTACCACCCTCGCTATCGCTCGGGTGCAAACTCCACACTCGCATGCAAAATGCTACTTTCCGCACTCGATGCGTAATGTACTATTTCCCTCTAGAACTTTCAAGTTAAATTATACTTATTAAGTTTTAAAACAGTGATGATATAAAGTTCTTCTAAACAAAACTCACTTCTTTTTCATTTTATGGCGTCATTTTTGTTTAAATTAAAGTCTACTTTGATGAAAAACAATTGAGGTCCATCAAACTCAACTTCGACGTTCAAGTTGAAAAGCGAACTTGGCCCAAGTATACTTTGACCGAGTAAGCTGAGTAGCTTAAAAACACTTGTAGAATAATTTAACTAATTTTTTTTTTTTCCATAATTTTACAAGTGACTTTTCTCAGTAATTAAAAATAAAAAAAGTAAGCTGAATAGCTTAAAAACATTTGTAGAATAATTTAACTAATTTTTTTTTCCCATAATTTTACAAGTGACTTTTCTCAGTAATTAAAAATAAATCTTTTCTCATTAAATTTCTTCAATACATATATATAAACGTAAAATGCTAAGCATGTTTTCTAAATGTGCTATAAAACTAGGAACATGTGCTTTATTACATTTCTATCAATTTATCTAATATACTAGTGATACTACGTTGTTTTTTTCCAAAAAATTATTTTTACATTCTATGGTAAGACGGTTCAATTAACAAAATTATTTTAATTGTAATAAAAATAAAACATAAAATATCTTTACAAGTTTTTATACTTAAGAAAAATTATAATATAATTAATAATAATAATAAACCTAATATTATATAAATAATAGAAAGTTTTTTTTTTTTACTGAATAAGAATCAAAGAAAATTATTTAGGTAAATTGTGATTTTTTAAAAGGGTGCTATATTATAAGAGGCAACAAGTGGTATTTGCTTAACACATTGGAGGGCCTCTAGTTTTTCACAATCTTTAACTCAACTACCAGATCTCTGCCATTAATGATGGTCAACTCAGAGCTTATAAGCTGTAAAGTAAGCATGGTGAATACAAAAAGTAGCTTAAACATTGCTGAGAGCAGGTGGTGAGAGAAAAGAAGAACCAAATTTATTGTTTCTCCAATGTAAACAAAAAGGTTAGAAGGTGGTGCTAAAAGTGTGTAAGTTTGAGAAAAGTAAACTAAATTAACAGGTTCTCTAATGTAAACAAAGAGCTAGTGGTAGAAAGAACGTAGTAAATGTAAAAAGTGGCTTTAACATTGGTGACGACAGGTGGTGCTAGAAGCGGGTAGAGAGAGTGAAGTGAACTAATTAATAAGTTATCAATGACATAAAATTATTAACAACTTATATTACAAATATATTATTATAATAGGTAAATACGATATACAGAGAGATAGTTGCAGTCATTATAGAAAGTATCGCATCAACTATCACTGTGTAGACTATGTGATAGATTCTGTCATGATAAGAACTATCAACCATCACACTATCTCGTCTGATGAGATAGTTAAGTGTTGTTCTACTAAGGCAGTCAGTGTTCAGTCAACTTTGTTAAGCGAGGCTTATGCACTTCGCTCCATCAACCCCCTACTAATCTTGGAAGTACCACCTGTTGTCACCAAAGTTTCAGCAACTTTGTGAAGCAAGGCTTTTGCACTTCGCTCTATCAACCCCTACTAATCATGGAAGTACCACCTGTTGTCACCAAAGTTTCAGCAACTTTGTGAAGCGAGGCTTTTGCACTTCGCTCCATCAACCCCCTACTAATCTTGGAAGTACCACATGTTGTCACCAAAGTTTCAGCAACTTTGTGAAGCGAGGCTTTTGCACTTCGCTCTATCAACCCCTACTAATCTTGGAAGTACCACCTGTTGTCACCAAAGTTTCAGCAACTTTGTGAAGCGAGGCTTTTGCTCTTCGCTCTATCAACCCCTACTAATCTTGGAAGTACTACCTGCTGTCTCCAACGTTTCAGCAACTTTGTGAAGCAAGGCTTTTGCACTTCGCTCCATTTATACCTCTTCTAATCTTGGAAGTACTACCACCTGCTGTCACCAAAGTTTCAGCTACTTTTTAAAACAAGTGTTTGTATTTCAGTCTCTCTATCAATTACGTTCAGTTGATTCTTTATTCAGTAATTAACAAAATAAAGATAAACAAAATATCAGTCAATAAACAATCAATTATCTTTGCCACCACAAACATATTGATTGATATAGAATTACACCAAAAACAAATCACATTGCTGCATTACCTTCTTTGCTAAGCTTAGAAGCAAAAGAAAATAAATAATAAATAATAATAAAAAGCAAACTAACAATTATAATTTTTTTTTCACAAAATCACAATAATAACCACTAAAAGTAAATAGTCTGAATGAATTTAAAAATAATTAATAACATTTTTAAATACATAATTAAAATAATTAAAAAATGGAGAGAAAAATACACTCCAACTTCGGCAGTGCATTTTTCTTTAATCCAAATTTAATTTAAAAAAAAAATCTTCCAAGAGGAAGATCAATTCTTATCACTAAAATAATATCAATAATAATGCAATAGAGTATCAATAAACAAATTTACACAAGGAAAAAAAAATCACAATAAACAAAAAAAAAATTAAATACTTAATTAGTCTGGTAGAATTAAAATTAAATAAACAACAACTGGTAGAATTAAGATTAAATAAACAAAAAAAGAATAAATTATAACTAAATTAACAAATTATTTTAATGGAAACATTCTTTTATTTAATTTAATCAGGGGTTTTTTTTTTTTCTTTGAACTCCATCAAGAAAACCTACAAACTAAAGATAATTCAACTAAAAAAAAAAACAAAAAAAAAACATAAAACTTAATAAATTGATCACTAAAGGGGAATCAATACATATTGATTTTGAATTACATTAACTTTGTTAATAATAAGTAAATTAAATGTTTTTTTTATTTTTGAAAAAAACAAAAAAAAAAAAAAAACAATTACTTTTTATATTAGAAGTGTAAAAACACATAAAAAAATTATATAAGAAGCGTCTATGGAAGTAATCTTGAAGACATAATACACATTGATTTGAACAACTTCAGTATATTGTTAATCATTAATAAACTGAGTAATTTTTTATAATTAATTTTTTTTTTTTTTTAATTGGAAGCATCAATGGAAGTCATCTTACAGGAATTACATTAACCGTTCTCTCCACATTAATTGTAATTGGTTTATTACTATTACATAGGTTTTAATGGTTTGTTTTAATATGAAATCCTAGGCCTATCGGTGATGATCACATTATAAAGGGTTTACCTAAACCCATAATTAGAAAAGTGCCACCACCAGATGACCAAGAATTTCACATTAAAATCTATTTGCTTAGTCAAGTAGCTATTAGCCTTCATAAGGTCACCATCAGTGCCTGAACTACAGATATGTAGGTAGGCTGAAAAGTAATGCACACATGCTTGTAGAATGCGAACAAAATGACCTTTAGAAGCGTGCAAGGCAGCATTTGGTAGTGACACCCCACCTATACGCATGTGCAATTTGTGCAATTGACTCCTACTGAAATTTATCGCTGTTTAAAGGTTTTTTTATGGTGACGATGATGTTGATAGGTCAACTGTAAATCGATGGGTAGTAAAATTTCGTGCTTGAGAGCCAGGAATAGTACATTACGCGTCGAGTGCGGAAAGTAGCATTTTGCATGCGAGTGTGGAGTTTGCACCCGAGCTACAGCGAGGGTAGTAAAACCACACGAGCAATGCAAAATGCCGTTTTCGCACGAGTTGCGTACCGTACTTTATCTACGATTGTTAGATTTAAATAATAAATACAGAAAAAAATAAACTTGCTGTATGTAAGTTTGTATCTCTTTTCTTGATAAAGATGGCAAATCTTGAGTTGTATTTTTTGCCGAATTAATTATTTCTGGAGGAGTATTATTCTCTACATTTTCGTCAAAGCCACTTGATTCATTCATTGTTTTTAACTAAAAACTCGATATAAACAGTTACTTTAATAAAAGAATAGCAAATTAGATTTGTTAAATGTAAACAAACTCGCTAATCGTGCGTAAAGCTCAAGAATTCCTCTTCTTTACAGCGCTAGCGTGGTAAAGAAAAGGAATTCTTCAGAACTATGAGACGCGCATGCGTAATGAATACAAGTACGTAAATAATCACTTTCTACGCATCTAAACAGAGATATAATGTTTATATTTTGTATCAATCGTAGATAAAAGCCTTAAATGTTGAATAACCACGCAGTAGATGTCCAATCATTGCAACAGACAATAAACATCGCAAACTCGTTGACGATTTGATTCCTAATGATTTGACAAAAAGAAGCCGGGCATGATCCTTAGATATTCCAATATGGTTTGCAATACGCTGCTGAGTTGATTCGCCGGTCATTTTGAATCAAATTGCCGACGAGTTAGTAATGTTTATCATCTGTTGCAGTTATCGGACGTCCGCTGCGTGGTTCATCAACAAGTATGGCTTTTCCAGGCTCATAAGCACAAAATTTTACTAGCCATTGCATGTAACGCTTTTTGGTGTCGTTTTTTGGTAACGCTTTTCGAGTTTATGAGCCTAAGTAAAGACATGAAAATGTGTAAGTGGTTCTTAACCGGGGGGCCTCGAAAGGTATTTAGGTACTATATTTATTACATTTGGAAATTTTAAGGGGGCTGTAGTTACCAAAAGGTTAAGAACCACTGCTCTAGACTTGATTAAACGATTAAGTGAACTGTAGTAATGATTAAGGGCGAGTAAAATATAAAAACGAGAATTTAAAAATATAGTCGTGTACTTAAAGAATTGTGACATACAATAGAATAGACATGGCCTGACTGAGGCTGAGGCTTACTCTTACATAAGACTCAACACAAGGTATTACATACATAAGAGGAGAGAAGAGTGAGTCCAAGGTGGGGGAACAAGGCGCGAAGGGAACCAACCTGTCCAAGGCCAAGCAAATATGCCTATAAGGACGGTAAAAACTAGAGATTAAACAAGACTAGACTGGACTAGACTATGCAATTACGAACTACCTTCTGCAACGGCCTAGTTTCCTGCTAGCAGTGGAACTCTTTTCGACTTTCTTCGGCCCTACGAAGCGCGGTAGGGGAAGGCACTATAGCTGGAGACTGGATTACACACCTCCTATACCCTTCTAACTCCCTGTTATATTTTTCCAAGTTTTTAAGCTAAAAAGTAACGTAACGCTTTTTGAGTTATGTGCCATAGCCTAAACATTAAAAATCAAAAACCTTTAAACGACGATAAATGTCAGTAGGAATCACTTTTTCAGCTGTTAAAAAGTTTGATAACAGCACGCTGTTCAACTTGAGTTTACATAGCACTAGAACAAGTCTCCATACTTTGCTGCTCAAAATACACTGGATGAACTCAACGCCTTCAAATTGCGCATGCTTATAGAGGGTGAGTGTCTCTCAAATGCCGCCTTGCGCACCTCTGAAGGTCATTTCGTTCGCGTTCAACAAGCATGTGTGCATTACTTTTCAGCCTACCCTCGTATATCAGGCAAGTCGATTCTCAATGAGCATTGCAGACCAGGCACTAATGATGCAGACCATTACTATAAAAAATAAAAATCAATTTACATGAAGACAGCTTCTTTCTTTACTTACTTTTTTTGTTAGTTTTTTTTTTTTACAAAACAATATTTTTGTTGTATTTAAAGAAAAAACTGATTTCCACATGAGTTAGTTAAATTTAAAATTTAATTATTGTATTTAGTACATCTTCAAAAATGAAATAAAATGTTGGTATTTATCTTCAGTGGATGGAGTCATTACATGGAATATACATGAGTTATACTGGGTAAGCTCACCATGGTGTTAAGATCCTTAAGAATAAATTCAACATAAAAATAATGGTACCCAGGCGTCCCAGTTTTGGACTTAAAATTCCAAAAATAATTAATTAGTAAAATTAAAATTAATTAAGTAATTTGTTAGAATGTTTTTGTATTGGTAGAGAGTCGATGACTGTATTGGTAGACAGCTCGATTGGATGACTGGAAGAGGGTTAACTCGCCCTCCAAAGATTTTATATACCTACCAATTAATTACTTAATTAATTAAATATTTATTATTTTATTTTTATTACTTAAATTTTAAAATTTAATTTTTCCATTCAATTCAATTTAATGGTTCAATTACCGAATTTTTGAAGAAAATTAAGCTATTGCAATGGCTTCAAAATTTATGTAATGCGAATTTTTGAAAAATTTTCCCATGGAAATACGTTTCAGACCATTCTGAATTGATTCCTAAAATTTAACACTTTTTTTTATGTATGTATGTATGTATATATGTATGTATATAAGTATGTATATGTATGTATATATGTATGTATATATGTGTCACTCCAGACGATATCTCCCCTTAAGATGCACTTAAAAATTTCAAACAAATTTTAAAATGTCAATAATATCAAAAGAAAGGATGAGTTTGTTGGCCAGAATTGTGGAGTTCATTTAGGGGTCAAATTTTTACAATTTAGGGTCAAAAATAGCATAAAAACGGTTTTTTTCCATTTTACCCCCCTTTTATATGAAAATATGATAAAAAAAAAATACATAACAATTACTGTACTCTTAAAGAGCTTTCCAACGACATGTATCTTGAAGGGTAAATACTATTTTGACTTTTGTACCCTGTACCCCTGTGTAACAATTGTTTTTTTCACCCCTGCAAATTCTAAACCAAAATTTTCCTATATTATCATAATAATATGCAGATTTCTTTTGAAAATTCGCTCATTAAGTCATGGTGCATGACTGGACTTTTTTAATTTAAAAATAATTAAGTATTTACTGATGTAAATAGATTATAAAAAAAAGTATCATTTAAATTCAAATTTTTTAATATCACATGCTTAATTATTAACTCCAACCACAGAAGATAAAACACTGTAACATGAATTAACCTGAAAATAATTTTTTTTTAAATTGTATTCCCTTTATTACAACTAAATCTTAATACATAAATAAAAAAGGATCATTGGTAGTCTTATTCTGTTTGAAACTTAATAACAAATTAAAAATAAAGAAATTAAATAAATTTAGTACTATCTGAATGGGCTTGGTGGAGCTGGGAATAATGATAGATTTGTAGGTCTTGCTTTTTTACCCTTGATAGCCGGAGTGTTTGTCGATGACAGTCGAAGATTCGTAGGTCTTTGTCTAGACGGTTTTAATTCTCCGCTGACGAGACATGTGGAGAACTTCATATCTAAGTTGAACAAACCTGCTAATATCGTTATAGCAACAACTGTACCCGCTGCTAGAAGGAAGACTGTAAGAACGATTTGAATTATCCAATTCAACGGCCATATCAAGTTGTCTGAAAAAGAAAACAAGTTTGATATTTGTTAAATACTTCATTTACATTACTTCTTAAATATTTGTTAATACATTGTAACAAAAACTGATCAGCTTTAACAGTAAATACATTTTTATAAAAAAAAGAAGGGCATTATTATCAACAGTCTTTATAATATATTGAGAGTGGCCCACGTTTTTATCTTTAGAAAAATACACATATACTGTGATGTGGACTCTTAGAATATAGCAGTTAAAAAAGGGGTTTTTTTTCCTGTGTTGTGCATGTTTAATAATAGTATATTATGTTACTAGGCTGTGAAGTGAGTTTTTTCTGTACCGCGGCAATTACATTTACTGTCGAGCGAAGCGAGACAGTAAATATAGCCAAGCTAAAGAAAAAACACTTCACAGTCGTGTAGCATATATGCTATTTTTTCCGTGGTAGCAGACAATGAAAAAGCATTAAATATTAATCAATAATCAATATAATAATAACAAATATTAGTACATACTTAAGATTTAAAAAAAAGAAACCTTAAAGAGGTTACACTATAAGAAAAGATAAATAAAACGCATTGACATCTAGCGGATTTTAATCGTACCAAGAAGCATTTCTACAAAGATTGCAGTGCTAAAAACTGAAGTTTTGATAACTACCTGTAAAAAAAAAAAGTTTTCTGTCCTAGGACGTAAAAAATATTTTCTTTACAGCTAGGAGTAATGAAAATATTTTTTAAGTCCACGTATTGAAAATATTGATTTTAGCTATGTTTTTTAGGCTCTAAAGTTACTATTTCACAGCCTATCACGGAAAAAAGTTTTTTTCCCCTGTTTTGTGCATGTTTAATAAAAGGAATTTTTGGAACGAAGTCCCAAAAGAGAAGAGCCAATACAAAATTTTTATCGTTACAGCGTAATTTTTTTTATCATTATCGGGATCTGGGGGTAAATCCGACAAAAACGACTGTCAAGAAATCGACTGTTGACGATAACTTGAGTAAAAGTTGAAATTTGGTACACTAGTTCATTTTACCAATACCCAGGAAAAGTTTGTTGGACAAGGTTACCTACTCGAGCGTTTGCAGGTAACACTCGCGTAAACATAAGCTTCAAATGTAAAATTGGAATTTTAGGACGGGGAAAAAAATTCTAACTTCATCTATTCAATGAGACAAACAACTTTTATAAATATTTTTTTTTAGTAAAACCAACACCGACACTGCTATAAAGTGTTAAAGATTGCTAAAAACATTAAAACGGAAAGCAAATATTTTACCAATATTTTACGTTATATATAACGTAACAAATTTTAATAAAACTTCAGCCTGATATAAGCAAAGGTTTTTGTGTAGTGAAATGATATATTTTAGAATATTTTAAATAGAGTCTGGCCGGGGAGCGAGGATTAGGGTACAGTCCTGTATCCTCAGGCTTTATACTTCAATCATCTTCTGCCACTATCAACTCATTATGATAAACTATTTTCTCAATATTCAATACAAATTTATTGCAAGACGCTAAAAAAAAAGTTTTCTTTTAATTTTGTCTCTTTTCAAACTCCTCCATGTATAAGTAGTTAGCAACGTATAATTAGCAGTGTGATTTTATAATTAATATTTGATGAAAAGTGTAAGGAACTTCGTTCCTACCGGGTGCCCCACAGGCAGTTGTAACGTAGAGTAAGTAAGTAAGTGTTAATAAACAAAACTATTGAATGCACGAGCAAGAGCTTGAAATTAATGTGATTTATGGGCTAACTTTAACCATCAAAAGTTGACTAATTGATTCATACAAATACTGACGGACAGACCAAAAATGTTCCCTGATGTCTGAAACACATTTTGAATTTGAGGAATAAAAAAAAGAAAAGTTCTTGATGATGATATCAAATTCATTTTGCTACCCTTTGGTAAACCCTTTGGATACAAAATAGTTTTGAAAATTACATCATGTACACCACAAAAAAAAAAAAAAAACAGCAAAATTACTTCAGGAATTAGAGCGTACATGGAGATCTTCTTAATGGATTTAAATAATAAACGACAAGATAAATAAAAACTTTGATATTGTTATTTAACGTCGAGGGACAGTTCTTTCAATCCACGAGCAAAAGCAATTATGTTATCGGCACATAAATAAAATGAGAAGCGAAAGAAAATATGTTACCTGTAAGAGAGTGAATGAAAGTGGCAAAGCTTGAAGCAGCCAGAGACACAGGCGATATAAAGATCATAGATATAGTCTCGGTGATAACTTGATGAGGCGATACCATAGCTACTGGATCATCCACAGGTGCTTTGAAATAATCACCACAGTTCGGATCTGAAATAGAAAAATCAGTGTTAATGATAAATTTGGTGACATATGGGTGGGGGGATATCACAAGTCTTTGAAAGGTGTTGTATATGGAATCATAAATAAGTACTGGGAATTTTAAGAAAAGCAATGAGCATAGATAGTTACTTAGACTAAGCCGCTAACATGTCATTCATTAACACCTCTAGATGTTGTATGCCAAGACATGTCTAAGTACTGGGAATTGTAAAAAAAAGCAATAAGCATAGATAGAAACTTAGACCAAGCCATTGAGGAAATGCTAACATGTCAGCCATTAACACCTCTAGATGTTCTATGCGAAGACATGACTAAGTACAGGGAATTGTAAAGCCTTGTCCACACTAGTAGACATGTTGCGCGATTTTGGTCTCAGAGACTATGTCTAGCGATTTGTCTACAGACATCAGCTAGACAAACGGCGTCTTCGGTCTTGTTGCTAGATCAAAAATCTCATGTCTATGGTTTTCCATTCTAAATGGTAGACACGGTGCAACGGTAGTCATGTTGCGCATCGTGTCTATAAGTGTGGACGCTAGACCTAGACAATAGACGGTCTCAGAAGACGTCTATAGACACGTTGCGCAACATGTCTATAGACGGTCTATGAGACCGTCCGTCTATAGGTTAGAGGTGGTTATGTTGCGCAACGTGTCTACAGGTGTGGACTAGCATAGATAGTAACTTAGACCAAGCCATTGAGAAAATGCTAACATGTCACTCATTAACACCTCTAGATGTTGTATGCAAATGCAAAGCCATGAATCAACTACTGCGACATTTAAGAGAAGCCTTAAGCATGCCCAATGCTATGCGCTTGATCCAAGCCATTGAAGAAATTTTGATACTCAGAAAGCAAGTCCAGTCAAAATGGAGTTCTATTATAGAAAGCAGTAGAGCTACCTAACAGAAGAGATATTGGAATTAAGCTGGCCACACAAGACACTCCAAGCAAGATGGAATGAAAATTAACTGTGAGTGGAAAATCTTCAATAGGAGTGGTCGAACCCGGATTGATTTCACACTCTCCAAAAATGCACTACGACATTCTATTAGGAGTGGAGTGGCTAAAGAGGAACAACCCTGATTGGCCAGCTTTAGATATTACAATAGATTTCAAAATATTTTTTTTTTCCAAATATTTTTTAAAAATCAACTGCCCCGCCCAATACATTTGACATTGGATATTCTGGCCCAATACATGT
Organism: Gerris lacustris; assembly: GCA_951217055.1. Taxonomy (NCBI): domain Eukaryota; kingdom Metazoa; phylum Arthropoda; class Insecta; order Hemiptera; family Gerridae; genus Gerris; species Gerris lacustris. Next base: position 12,220,700 of record OX578277.1, read on the forward strand.
CAATTCAACTTACATTGGATAATCTGGTAATTCAATATTGTTTGTTCGGCTAAAGTTCACATTTGAGTTTGGCAAGCTTAATAAAGGAGATAAGGTCAGTGGAAATCCGATAAAAAGAGAGTTTAAAACACACAAAAGGTACTCAAGTTTAAAAAATGACAGCAGTCAGGTAAAGGAGCTTACTTGTTATAAGAATATAAAAGTAAGCTCTTGATGGCGAATCTACCATACTTCTAAAGTATGTTTTTTTAATTCTTTTTAACGGTTAAATTTAAAAATAATTTGTTCGTACCAACGAGGAAGCCTTTGACGGAATGATACCATGAAGTCTCATCAGGTTTGCACTCGTCAGGTAACTGGGTTACTCTCTTTGAATATTCCTCCTAGAAACACATATAATCAAGTGCTATTAATAAAATAAATAAAGTTAAGACAACTAAAACAAGAACAATTGATAATGGTGATAAGCTGTAAGGGGACAACACAATAATAAACAACAACAATAGTTTACTAATAACAATACATCATGAGCAACTAATTTCAGAATGAACTCTGTAATGAGTTGGAAACCAAGGGATTCACACAATCTCATACAGTGGAATCCTTAGTAAGATCTAGATTAATTCCATGTCTAGTTGCTAATAACTCACATCATGAGAAACACCCTTGAGAATGATCTCTGTAATGAGTTGGAAACCAAGGGATTCACACAATCTCATACAGTGGATTCCTTAGTAAGATCTAGATTAATCCATGTGTAGTTGCTAATAACTCACATCATGAGAAACACCCTTGAGAATGATCTCTGTAATGAGTTGAAAACCAAGGGATTCACACAATCTCATACAGTGGATTCCTTAGTAAGATCTAGATTAATTCCATGTCTAGTTGCTAATAACTCACATCATGAGAAACACCCTTGAGAATGATCTCTGTAATGAGTTGGAAACCAAGGGATTCACACAATCTCATACAGTGGATTCCTTAGTAAGATCTAGATTAATTCCATGTCTAGTTGCTAATAACTCACATCATGAGAAACACCCTTGAGAATGATCTCTGTAATGAGTTGGAAACCAAGGGATTCACACAATCTCATACAGTGGAATCCTTAGTAAGATCTAGATTAATTCCATGTCTAGTTGCTAATAACTCACATCATGAGAAACACCCTTGAGAATGATCTCTGTAATGAGTTGAAAACCAAGGGATTCACACAATCTCATACAGTGGAATCCTTGGTAAGATCTAGATTAACCCATGTCTAGTTGCTAATAACTCACATCATGAGAAACACCCTTGAGAATGATCTCTGTAATGAGTTGGAAACCAAGGGATTCACACAATCTCATACAGTGGATTCCTTAGTAAGATCTAGATTAATTCCATGTCTAGTTGCTAATAACTCACATCATGAGAAACACCCTTGAGAATGATCTCTGTAATGAGTTGGAAACCAAGGGATTCACACAATCTCATACAGTGGAATCCTTAGTAAGATCTAGATTAATTCCATGTCTAGTTGCTAATAACTCACATCATGAGAAACACCCTTGAGAATGATCTCTGTAATGAGTTGAAAACCAAGGGATTCACACAATCTCATACAGTGGAATCCTTGGTAAGATCTAGATTAACCCATGTCTAGTTGCTAATAACTCACATCATGAGAAACACCCTTGAGAATGATCTCTGTAATGAGTTGAAAACCAAGGGATTCACACAATCTCATACAGTGGATTCCTTAGTAAGATCTAATTAATTCCATGTCTAGTTGCTAATAACTCACATCACGAGAAACACCCTTGAGAATGATCTCTGTAATGAGTTGGAAACCAAGGGATTCACACAATCTCATACAGTGGATTCCTTAGTAAGATCTAATTAATTCCATGTCTAGTTGCTAATAACTCACATCATGAGAAACACCCTTGAGAATGATCTCTGTAATGAGTTGGAAACCAAGGGATTCACACAATCTCATACAGTGGATTCCTTAGTAAGATCTAATTAATTCCATGTCTAGTTGCTAATAACTCACATCATGAGAAACACCCTTGAGAATGATCTCTGTAATGAGTTGGAAACCAAGGGATTTAAACAATATTAGACAGTGGAACATAGAACATTGTCTATCAAAGACTAGAATTATGTATTTTCTTCAGTCTAAAGACTCCACCTTATAATAAAGTAGACTTACATTATATATTTTCCACCAATTCCAAGCTATACCGACGGAGAACGAAAGAAGTAAGAGAAGAACAGTAACCAAGCAAATAGATTGACGAGACAAGATCATCCACATGGCACAAAGGGTTACACCGCCTGTCGACATCATTATGATCACCTAAAAAAAAAAAAAAAAAATACTAACAATAACAAAGTTATCTACTCAGATATCAGTACAAACAAACTCATAGTGCTAGTAGTAGAACTGGGAAGAAGAAGCATATGTTTAAACCTAAATAAGCCCACTTATATGGGACCTACCACTTCACACCAATGTATCGCTAAAGTAAATATAATAGAGGGCGATGCAAATCAACCCCCCCCCCCCCCTTAGCACACATAATATACAGACCATATACTCAGCGTTTGGAGTCACTAACCAGTGCAGTAGGTCCGGAAAAACCAACCTACCAAGTCAACCAGTTCTGTCAAGCAGTTACCACCGCATTGACCGAATCCAGAGTAGGGTTAGTCCAGTTAGTTAACCATAATAATACCTTCAATGGCGAATTTTATTTTTTTTTGTTGTTTTTTTCTTAATTTTTATAATTAGTAAGATGAATGAGAGGATTTTTTTTACATTTAATTAAAGAGGACACCGTTTGACGGTCGTTATTTTTACAAAAACTTAATCAAAGCTCAAAAAAATGACATAATTAATTGATGGTATTGGGGGTATTAGGGTACTCAAACTGAAGGGGAATAAATGAAGAAGTTTTACTGAAATTCGGCAAACTGTAGCACTTGCCCTATTGGCATTATTACAAGCTGAAACAAAAATAAATTTTAATTTTTTAAATAAAATTAACAATAAAATGAAATTTAGGCATGTGTTTTGCCCCTTTAAGGCATTTAAAAAACACTTTTTCTAAACTGAAATGTTTTCCTCTTTTCAACGGTATCTCTATTTCAGCTCTATCAACATGATTAAAGGAGCAGTAATAGATTGTTTAGAGTAAAATGGTTGTACCTTGGAAAATAAAAATAGTTATTAATGTAACTAGGCCGAAGGCAAGGAAAGGCTATGATAATTAACTGCCGAGGCAGGCAATGAATAAACGAGGCAGAAATGTTTCCTTTGCTGCCTTGTTGCATACAATATTTTATCTAAGGGCAGCAGAAAAATGAAACTGCTAAAATGTTATATTTATTAATAAGTTAATTAAAATGTGTCATATTAATAAGAAAAGAACATAAGTATTAACTAAAATTAATGTTCATAAAGAAATCAAATAAGAAGCTTGGGAATAATAACAACAAGTGAATAGCAAACTGAAGCTATAACAACAAAATTCTTAACACACGTTTATACCACACATAACTTCTGAATGAATAATGCACGCAATATAAAATATTTATTTATGTTTTTACTAACAAATTACTAGAAGTATTAAAGATATTTTCTATTGCTTAAAAGAAAAGAAGTAACTAGGATACATCAAGAAAAGTAGCTAGTCTAATCTAGAATGACTTCAATAATAATAATAATAATATGGATGTTGTTATGTTTACATAACGCTGTAGTGCTGTAGTGTAGCCAGTGACTCCACTGTTTTTTTAATTAAAGATCTACTATTCATTGAACTTATTTTACAGAAATAACAAATATAAACAAATTGTTTTATTACTAACCCTTTCACTCACGAATTATGAAAAATTGCTGAATTTTTTTTTTCTTCCAATATTTTGCTATTTGTATTTTTTAATGATTTTTCATGTTTCTCAAGTTTGACTGTGGCCCCCAGGGGCCCAGAATTTAACTGTCCTCTACAGAGGACAAATATATTTAGAGGGCCAAGACAAAAGAAAAAGAAATATTTAAAAACTTATATTTAATGTACCAAAAATGGCGGATTCAAATCAAAAAGTTATAAATGCATAAAATAATATATATATGTATGAGTATAAAAAAATATATTTGCTATGAAAGCTAGTGAAACAATTTCTGTTTCTCGCAATGTACACATAAACATTAAATTTTCTGCATTTCATATAAGTTTTTGATTTGCAGCCAATATTTTTTATTTCTGCCTGCATCATTTACATCCCCATATATTGGTAAATAGTCATTGTGGCTGTACCAGACTTCTTCAAGTGGTATAATTTGGTTCTCCGGTGGAACCACTAGAGGGGCTACCTCTTTTTTTTTGACAGTTTTATCCCAGACAAAATAGTTATCGAATATTCCAGTATAAATTCATCACCATCTTATTATAAATCTGACAAATCAGATGAAACACCTTCATTAAATTTTATAAATCTCTTGAACATAAGTTGTTTTTTTTTTCCTTCTTGCATTTTCCTATAACTCAATTAGTCCTCTGTAAAGGACACAAGTTCAATGGCTGGTAACTTCTAAACTCATACAAATTTTGGAAAAAGTTTTATATAATCTTTTAGCTTGAACTCTTATTTGCTAATTATAAAATCATCAAAATTTAAAACTTTCATATGTAGCAACTAAAAAAAAAAAAATAAAACGGACCACAGCAACAGGCATTGTGACAGTAGATTTGAGTCTGGTTACTATTTTATAAAACCTACATCTGTAATTGGATAGTGCTACAATCTTGTGGTAGCAATCATAACTAATCATATTATAAGCATATAGTGTCATATGCCCCCTTCCAGTCGTCCACAGCTAATTAGAGCTTTCGAAAATGACTGTCCTCTGTAGTGACCGAGGTGAGCGAAAGGGTTAAAGTGTTTAGATACTAAATATTACTCATTAAACTATAATATATAATGTTATAAGATAGAGATAATAGTATAAACTGTTATTGCCAACATTATAACAATTTATTTTGCTGCGAAATAAATTTTGCAGCATAATTTTCCTCTTTTTACCGCCTAGGCAGTAAAATTGCATTTCTCTGCCCGAAATCAGTTCAATAATGCCTCATTTTGCTGCCGCAAGTAGATAAAAAAATTATTGTGGCGAAAAGATTGAAAATTGACCTATGGTATATAAGTGTTTTTTGTTGCAAATGATGGGTAGAATCTGCCCTTTTCGTTTGTTACATCTTCAACTAAACACCCTGAATTTGACTACTCTTCAAGATGATCAAAATAATATTTTTCCAGTCATCCGCCATATTAGCCTTGGATTTTGAAAATATTAAGTATGAAACTTCCAAAAACTATTCAGTTGTCAAAAATACTGAGATAAACCTGTGTGTGATCATTTTTACACAAAAATTAACTAATTTTTACGTCAGTCATCATAATCCAAACACACAAAAAAACTTTTAAAATCCAAAGTCTCTGAAATAAATAACTCACTACAGTACCATTCAGGAAAGAAGACGTGCGTTGACAGCACGGGAAAGTTTGACAAATTGGGGGGAGAGCCAATGAGAGCTCGAGATTTTGGCGGGCAATAGGTTGAGCCAACTAGGTAAAAAATAAAAATCTCTAGTGAGGGGAGCGGCCCTCGGGATAACCGTTTAAAAAGGGTCCGTAACCTCCACCACTCCTACATTTCCCTTCTCCTTGTTGTTTAGTTATCATCGCTTCTCTCTTGTGTCCCTTGTTTATTTGAATATCTTTAATTAAAGATATTTAATGTAATATATAATGAAAATTCTATGTTTGGCAAACTATTCTTTATCTTTATCTACTTTTAAGTTGTTTAAAGTCTTCACTTTCTACAATATTTCATTACCCGCAATATATTTAATGATAACTTATGGAGAAAAAAGTACTCTTAGAAGAAATATTAAAATATATTCGTAATAAGATGTGAAAATCTATAGACAACAATAGTTAAAAAGATCGCGATTTGGAGTAACATAACCTTCTTTTGTTTACAAACAAGTTCTTCTTTCATGAATTGTACTGTACACTCGTTCAAAAACTTAAAAACTAAAACTGACTTAATGACATTAAAGTATTATTTCTAAAGTGTAAATTAGATAAGGTGACTACTACTTCATATCAACTTAGAGGAAACTACAACATTAGCCTGATACCGTCCCTCAAGGGAATATAGTCATTCTTTTAAAAAATATAGTCGTTTTAATGAAAAAAACTTCAGTATTTGTTTACCCTTACACGAAGAGAGTAAAAGTGAAAGGGGAAATCTTACCGATGGTGATAATCCTTGTTGAAATTCAATTGGCTCATACTCGACAGGATGGACAGAAGGAGTTATCACTCTCAGTACTTCCTCCAATCTGACCCAAGAATCTTCACTGTTGGCAAATTCATCGAGCATTTCCAAATCTTTTTTTCTTAATCTGACTTTTATCTCTACCTCTTCTTCACCTTCCTTCATCTGCAACACAATTGTTTGAAGTAAACAAAATAATTAGAAGTGAAATAATTAAAGAACTTCGCTAATATTATGATCACAACCTGAAATTGATAAAGTAAATGTTGTCGGCTGTGTTCTTTTGTAAGTTTTTAAATATTTGCTAGCTTTAAAGAATTACTATGATGCTAACAACACCACGATATCTAACTCAGCCTTGATATATGCCACAACCTTAAGCATCAATTCTGTATCAACTACAGATACAGAATCACCATCAAGAACCACAGAATCACCATCAAGTTCAAGATTATCAAACTTGATCAAATCTGTAAGTAGCTACAAAATTGCAACTAACTGACTAACTCCATGTCTCAACAGCTATTGAAGGGCCTAGGCCTGCTAAAGAGATATCCCTTAAGCCTGGTTTACACGGGTAGAGTAAACAGGAGAGTAGAGTAGCGAGTAGAGTGTACTTTACTTCCTACTCTACCAATTTTGATTATGGAGCGCTTACACATAAGCTAGTAGTAAGTATAGTAAAAAAACAGAAATTATTGCACAACAATGTATAATCTGAAACTAAACTCTACTTGCTATTGAAAAGTTTACACTGGTAGAGTGGCGAAGCTAGTAGAGTGGGAGCTATGGTGGGGGAAGTAGAGTAGTCTACTTTACTGCATGCGGTATAGTACTCTATTCTACCAGCTACTCGCCACTCTACTCTACTGACCTTTTTTTCGGGTTTCTAAGGGTAGAGTTACTCTATTCGCTACTCTACTCTCCTGTTTACTCTACCCATGTAAACCCGGCTTTAGTCTAATAAACTGTTAAGGCAAAGAGGGATTAACATTTTTATATAAAGTAAAGATGGTGTTTCTTTCTCTAATAGTTACTTTAGACAAAGTAATATAATATCTTCGGTACTCTTTTAGTTTGGGGGGGGGGGGTACCAAACTAAAATAGGCGCCTTGTGGCAGCACTTTAGTTAGGTACCCCCTGTTTATTTTTAGTTAAATACATGATGAAATGGTATTTTATATAAATAAAAGAATAACAATCTTAATAGGGGAATGTTCAAAAGCAGTGGGGCTTTAGTGTAGGGTTGAGAAAGGGGAAAGAAAGAGAAGAAAAAGGTAGGGGGGTACCAAACTAAAAGAGGCGCCCCTATACGCCTCTTTTAGTTTGATACCCCCTAAGAAAAAGAAATAATATAGTAGGGGGGTACAAAACTAAAAGAGGCGTATAGGGTCGCCTCTTTTAGTTTGGTACCCCCTAAGAAAAAAGATAATCTAGTAGGATTATTTAATTAAATTAATTTAGGGCAGGAATTAAAATGGAAAAGTGAGAAACACCTCTCTAATGTCATAGACAAAGGGAGTATTATGTATCATTTCTTGTGGATTTTTTTTTTTTTTTAATTGATTGACCTGTTATTTGTCAAAATTGGCATTGTCAATTAAATTTTATTTTGTTTACAGAAAAAATATTAGATTTGTCTAAAGCGATATTAAAATAAGTTAAGTTTTAGGGGAATAGAAAGGTCTAAATTTCCAAAGTGTAATTCTATTTAATGGACAATTAGATGAGAGAGAGTTTCTCCAATGGATGCAAGGTAAGGTACTTAAAATTTGAATTGTAATTTTTGTGAAAGTTTGTTTGAGGTATTTTATTTTTTAAAATTAATGAAAGTAACCTAGTATTGCTCACTCATATCTTCCGGTAAATATATCGTAACTGCCCAACTTTGACTAAATAACTATTAAGAAAAAGGAATGTTTAGTCTAATGTACCTACATTGGGAAAAAGGAATATCACACTTTTGTACATAAAAGTTTGATATTCCTTTGTCCCAATATCCAACTATCGTTATTTAGACAAATTGGGTCAGTCTTTTCTTTCCCATTTTGGGGAAAGAAAAGATGATCAGAAACAATGATTTGTAAAAGTATGTAAAATCCACTCATTATATATTATTAATTACTGATCCATTTCATTGGAAATTTAAGATGACCTGGGTGTTTAAATTTGTTAGGCATAGTACTAACTGTCCAACTAGGCAAGTCAGTACTATTTCCCACTCATTTACCCACCCAGGTCTTCTCAAATTTGCAATGAAGTAGGGGGGTACCAAACTAAAAGAGTGCCATATCTTCAATATTAGAAGTGCTCATTATCCCATAGTCTAATTAACTATTAAGAAAGGGATATTAACACTCTTATATACAGTACAGTCTTCGCACAACTAGAATCGACGCGTTGACAGCGCGGGAAAAACTAGCAAAAGGGGGGACGAGCCAATGAGAGCTTGAGATTTTCCCGGACAAAAGGTCGGGCCAACTAGGCAAAGATAAATGTCTCTAGTGGATGGGAGAGGCCCTCTGGATAACAGTATAAGAAGGCTTCGTAGTGGCTTTATTTTTTCCCCCAGAGAGGTTGGCCAATCTGTGTGTCACTCAATTTCCCGCGCTGTCAACACGTCGATTCTAGTTGTGCGAAGACTGTAGGAATGATGTCTCTATGTCTAATAGTCCTTTAAACAAAGGAATATAATATCTTCTGAGTATAGAAGAGATCGGTAAAAGGAAATTCAACGGTACTGTTTACAGAATCAAAGTACAAAATTATTTCTTTTGCCCCAGAATTTTCAACAGCCACTCCACACCCCATCACTCCAATCATTTTCTGAAATAAGGTAGAGGTCCAAATCGAAGTACAAAATTTGATTGTACTGTACAATTCACTTTAGCCAAGAGATCATATTATAGATGAACATCATTGGTTCTGCAAATTAACCAAATAGCAAAGTATTCTAGGCTAAACTCGGCAATAGTGTACCCCTTCTGTGTAATCGAAGTCGTAAAGTTGGCTTCGATATATCAATTCATCCCTTCCATTCGTATATAATAATAATATATATAAAATAATTATATATGTATGGTTTGTTCATAGGAGAGTTGATATCCCTTTGTCAAAAAATACGTTGGAGTGAGAAGGGGCGCGCTATTGCCGATATTTACCGTATTCTATTACCTATTATTGAGACTATTACACGTTACTTATTAAGAAATGTGTACGTTGTTTCTTTGGTTTGTCCCTTTCTTTATATACCTCATTAAGGTGTGGGTCAGTAAGGCTAAAAATGAATCTAAAACTTTTTCATCTCAGACGATGATCAAACTAAATGTGTACAGATATCAACCACACACAATTTTACAAGCTTAATACGCCTCAAATCTTTACCTGTATTCATTTCAACATTTTTATGGATATTTATACTTTGCTGATACCCCCAACGAATATATTATAGATCAACGAATACCTTAGTATTAAAGCATGATATAGATATAGTTAAGTAATATTTTAGGGGAAAAAAAAACAACTTACAACATGTTTAGCTTTGTTTACAATCTCTTTGACCAATTGTTTAACACACCAGGAACACTCCGTTACATCTTCAGAAACCGATATTTCTTTACTTGGATGTGCAGCACCGAAAAAATTAACACAATCGACACGGGTCAAACAGATAAAAGATAATAAGAATAAAACAATTCTTATTTTATCACAAACCGAACTTCCTCGTCCAAAAATAGCACTCATGATAGACCAAAATAAAACTTATAATAAATTCGATAGAAAAAAAGTTAATAATAAATTATAAAATAAAATAATAAAAAGCCGAAAACCCTCAAGTTTCGATTAGGTCAGAAAATAACAGCCGGGGTAACAGTACCAAGAAGAATAAACAGTCAAAAAACGCGTCGATCAGCTGACGGCGGGAATTCATCTTCTTCTTCTTCATTGGATTTTATCTTTTTAAATTAAAAATTGAATATGTGGGATTAAAATGTTAGTATAATAAACCTTGATAATTTAATATTATATTAATATGCTTATAATATTAATATATATAATAACCATATTTCCTAAATAATATATATATTTTTCGATACCGTCAAAAATAACGGTGGTTTACTACGGTAAATACGGTTGGTCAGTAACCCTACCATGCACAAAACCGAGGACCCTGAGAATTTTTTGAGTTTAGTCTGTTGTTAACGCCCCCTGATCTTTGAAAGAAGAGGTAATAAATAAAGTTAATTAAAGAGTAAATAGATAGATAATAAAGTCCTAAACAGGGAAAATATAGGAAAGCCTTAAAAAAATCATACCTCAAAAATAAACAGGTCAAGTGTGTGCTAGTCAGCACACAGCGAGGGTCCGTAGGCCACACTATATAGTGTTTAACTGTGAAGTGTATAAACTAAACAGTGTTTTTTTAAAATGTTAAAAAGCTTACTTTGAACCATTCTAAGGGTCTGATACTCTCAAAACACACTCTGATAAAGTATTTTTTTTTTTTGCCACTGAACCGGACTACATGGTTGTAGTCATTATAAATACATCGAAAAGACCATAATTATAAAAAAAAAAAACGTATTTTGTCAATAAAAAATAAAATAATATTTTTTTCGAAATTTCCAAAAAGTGGTATCTTTACTTTTGGTCGAAGAATGTTCAGGAATTTTTTCAGATTTTTTGCACTTCACATAAGCGAGGCAGAGGGGGGAGGGGACACGTTTCACACCCACTTCAAACTTCCCTATGCTCGCCCTATCAAAGTTATATCCAAAGAATTATATATTTTTGTAATCAGCTCGACGTACCCTTTCCTATGATACCCCTCACGGTGTCGAAAAAAAAAAAAAAAAAAATTAACCCTTAAGTTTTTGTACCCTATTCTTTTTAAAAAATGTTTTTTTTAAGTCGCTATATTTTTAAAATATGTGGGTAGGTACAAGACACATACATGCCAAATTTCAAAGTGATCGGACGAAAGGTGTAGCCGTGAGAGCACGGGAGAGGATGGACGGACAGACACACGCAGGAAAATATAAGGGTCCTTGGTTTTGCCTACGGACCCTAACAAGGAGGTTAAAGTTTTGTTTATCAAAAATGCATCATATGGGGTAATAAATAAAAGGGGAAGACAACCAGAGTATGAGTAAAAATATACATGATGATGATCCCGATCCCCTCATAAAAAATAAAGCTGAGGGGAGTGACAATCTAGAGAAGGTGTATGGAATGTTCTTCTTTAGACTATTTCTCCCCCTAAAGAAAAACAGAAGTGTGATATTCCTTTGTCCCAAAGTACATTAGACTAAACATCACTTTACCTTAAGGCTGCGGCCACAGTGGAGCTACCTTGCTTGGAGCCTAGTGTCTTGGTGAGTCGCCAGGCGTGTAATGTAACCTTGTAGAACATACGAGACCGGCCACACCTACTAGGCGCTTGGTTACTAGGCGAGTCGCTAGACCAACAGTCCATTCTGTTCTACATGGCGACTCACCAAGCCACTAGGCTCCAAGCGAGGTACCTTCGGTGTGGCCGTAGCCTAATACATAGTTATTTACTCAAGGTCATTTACATTCTAAAAAAGACAGGGAGTAACAATCTAAAGAAGTACCATAAACATTTGGGTTTTTTTTATTAATTCATCTTAGCGACAAGTGTCCCTATGAAAATTGCTTTTTCCATGTCCCCCCTCTTTTTTTTAACAAACTAACAAAAAAAACACAGGTATTCTTTGTCTAAAAAAAAAACGGGTTTTGCAGAGAATTGTTTATAATTTGCATATTTTTTTAATAAAGAACATCCAACCCACCACAATTTAAAAAAAAATGGGAAAGGTTTGAGCTATTAAGTTCAGAGTGGTTTCATTGAGTTTAGCCAATAAAAATGCTTTTTACATATTTTTTTTTCACGTCACAATATACAGTATAAAAGTTATAGCTATGACAAACTTTAAATATGGCCACCATCTCGGACATCTGGTTTGATAGTGCGAGATGTCATCCAAGATATTAGGATTTAATAGGTCTGAGCGAAATTTCATCAGAATCAGACAATATATTTATAAAAAAATCAGGTACCGGGTACCTCGGAACTTTTCCTCACTTCAGAGGCGACTAAAGTGGCCTCTCCTGCTACTTCGCAGCAGGAGGAAGCAGCATTGGACGTGGTCAGTACTTGGATGGGTGACCGTTCTTAACTAACTGATTTATTATCATTTTTACAAAAAACAACCTTATTTTTAATACCTATATTTTATTTAATTATTTGAAGTTTGGCGGTATTTTGACAGATGTAAACAAACTTTGACGTCATCAAAATTATATTCACTTATAACTTTTAAACTAATTAATAGAATTTCATCGGTTTTTTTTATATTTGTTCCTTAATTTTTTCCGGTTCCAACGATATGCTATAAGTCAAAAACCTATATGTAATTTCAGCATTATTAACCGTCAAAGTTTAAAAATTCAAAAATTTATAACTTCAAAATGGCGGCCAAAATCAAAATAAAATTTAGTGGGCTTGTTTGTCATACAGAGAGGTACATTCGAGCCAAATTTCAACTCGATTAAGACCATTTTCGATTTATTGCGATTTTTTTTCATTTTTGCTGACTCAGCAAACTGGGTTCAAGATGGCGGAAAAAGTTGATTTTCTGGGCGGCACAACTACAGGTTAGGACTGATTTTTCTTCCAAGTTTCAACTCTCTAGGTTAAATACCTTGGGCGCTACGATGATAATACACATACATACGTCATGCTGAAAACCACTCAGGAGGTTTAAAAACACCTAAAACGGATAATTCCGTTGAAATCTCGAAAACAAAAAGGTTGGTGAAAACAATACTTTTCCTACTATTAGTGGTGAGGAAAAGTAAAAAAGACATATCTACAATAAAAAAACACATTTTAAAAACATATATATTTTATTTACCCAATCTTATTTATTTAATAACATATATTATAATTATTCTTAAAACCAAAACAATGTAAACAAATTTTGTGAAGTTTATTCGGAGATTTTAAAGAACAATAAGTTATATTATTCTCAATGAATTAAAATTAAAGAGTCAAAACTATTTAGCTTGTTGTATAAATATAAAAATAAATAAAATCAAATCTTTCCAACAAACTGGAACAAAGAAAAACAATAAAAATATTTAAAAAATTTCAACTCTCGGTTAAACCAGATGTATTTTTATTAATATCTCGGAATCTAGATTTTTCTCAGATCAACTACCTGTATGGTTAAATTTTTATTTAAATGGACTATATTAGAGAATTTATTAAGTAATATCGTCAGAACCATTATTTGATATTATTTTCCAAATTTTTCATAGTTCTTGGAAGGCAGCGAACCTCAAATTTAGAGCTAAAATAAATCTCTCAATTGAGTATCATAACTTGGAGTATGAATTTTCTTTACACGTATGCCAAATTTCATTGAAATCAGCCCAGAAGATTAGATTCTATTCGACTGCACACACTACAAATAGATTTCTACAAAAAGTCTCAGCAGGTATTTCAAAAAAATCTTGAAGATAGCTAATAACGGGCATATTTTTTAATGGTCATTTATTTAAATTTATTTTACCTCAAATTTGTATGTTTAATATTGGAAATAATTAAATTTTTAATGTGTTTCATTCATTGGTTTAAATGTTTCAATATTTCTTGAGGTTCAATTTTTAAGTTTTTGGTAGTTATCATACTACGGAAAGTTTAAATTTTAATTTAAATCAAATTATAATTATTATTAACTACAGGAAACAGACAGTGAAAAATATACTCCAGAGCCGGGATTTGAACCACGGGTCTCCTGTATTTCCAGTACAGATGCTCTTACCTTCAAATCCCGGCGCTGGAGTGTATTTTTCACTGTCTGTTTCCGGTAGTTAATAATAATTATAATTTGATTTAAATTAAAATTTAAACTTTCCGTAGTATGATAACTACCAAAAACTTGAAAATTGAATTTTGAATTGATTGTACAAGGTACAGGTACTAATTGAGTACTTTATAATTATAAGCGTTAATTCTCGGTTTAGTTCTAATGTCATAAATATTGACTGTCTAAATGTGTATGAATATTGAAAGCTTGGATTCGGGACTAGTTATCGATTACGGCAGTGAAAAATCATTCTCCTGCGTAGCTAAGTTGGTAAGAGCATCTGTACTGGAAATACAGGATACCTGTGGTTCAAATCCCGGCGCTGGAGTGTATTTTTCACTGTCTGTTTCCCGTAGTTAATAATAATTATAATTTGATTTTTATTTCTTGAGGTATAATTTTTTTATTTTGTTGCTGAATTACATATACTGTACAATTGTTAAGAGTTAGTTGAGGGCTTAAAACAACTTGAATCGGCTTTAAGCTATTAGTTGTTTGAGACTGCTTTATGGCTGCCGAATTAGTGATTGCCAGTGATCGATGCTGACCTGAAAAAAATTAAACCACTTCAATAAGTTTTTTTAACACGTTTTTACGTTTAACTTTTGAAATAATTGAACATTTTAAATTTTTCAAGGCTTTTGTAGAGGTCCGTAGCCTGTAACGAGATCTTTTTTATAACGTGCATCCCCGCTTAGGGGCGTCATCGGAAATTAATTTTGCCGATCAGAAAACTGGAGATATTTGGTACGGGGTGTCGCATATCGTTGGAAAAGCCTTGGGAAGAGTGCAAAAGTAATACAAAAATTTTCACATTTCAGGCCCTTTAAAGCGAAAAAACACTTTTTTTTCAAACGTTTTTCTGCATGGTTCACGAATCTTCTCCTAGGGCTTTTATACAACGCTAATGTGCTTTTGAGTCTTAAAAGCCTATGAAATACTGCTCACCACGTTTTACTATAAAACTCGATGGTACTTTTACTTTTTGAGATATGGTACTTTAAATTCCAAAGATGGTACGTACATAGGAGGTACGTACGGAGAATAAACAGGACTCTCCTACTCTGCTTCGTGTGCTCTAAAAATTTCCTTTTTAAAAGGTAAGCGCAATCACCTTTTTTTAGTACCTTCGAGGGGGGGAAGTCGAGTACCTTGGCAAAAAACACACAAAAATCATGTTTTTTCTGAAATTTCGACTTTAACCTTCTGTATCGTTCGCAATTTTAATCGGTCCGGGTGCAAAAGGGTATTGGACTTTAGGTCAAAATGTCCTCTTTAAGAATCCGGTTTGCTTTTATATTTCCGATTCCTAGTTTGAGAGCTACATCTATGTGAAGGACGACCTCCTTGGGTAGCCACAACCAGAAGAGGGCGTTGAACAGATTTGAAAGAGGTATTGTTGGAAAGGCCTTTTAAAATGGACCAAATTTGTGCAAAAATATTCTCGAAAAAATGGACTTGGTTGGTACTTTAGTACCTTTTTGTACTTTTAGAGTGCCGGGTAGGGGGTAGGTTACCCCACTGTGGAGCTAATAGCGTCGAGGGATTTATCAGCTCGAACATTTCTTTCTGTCAAATGTTGCGCCAAATTTATTTTATATTCCTACTTATTTTTGTACTTCTTGTACCTGTTTGGAAAAGTCAGTTGAATAAACAACTTTTTAGTCTTTGTACTGCACCATTTTTGCATTCCATAGGATCGGGCTGAAACTCATATGGTATTTAGTACTTTATAGTAGTAAAAGGAATACGTGAAAGGAATACCTTAAATTTATTACTATACCGGGTACATGAGGGGGTACAAAGTTGTGTACTTCTGTTTAAGAAAAGGTAAAAATCTCTAACAGCCATTGTTACATTTTCCTTTATTTTGAAAAAAAGTATTTATTAATAAATACCAAATATGAATCCCTACAGTATACACGTTACTAGTAGTGACTTTTGACACTCAGATTGGTCAACCTAAATAAGGAAAAAAATAAAGCCACTAGGCCTATGGGAGGGGTGGGGCCAGTGACATTTTTGTTTGCCTAGTTGGCCCTACCTTCTAGAATTTAAAACCCTGACCTCTCATTGGCTCCCCACCCTAATTTTTCGGATTTTCCCGAGCTATCACAAGTCCTAGTCCAGGAGATAGTGTGCAAAAAAGTGTCTGACTAACATCAAGCTGGAATTTTGTGTATAAGTAAATCTTTTGTGCCTTTTAAGACTATGTGGTCACTATGTGGACATAGCTTGGCAATAGGCATTTGAAAAAAAAATAAACCGGTGGAGAGCGGCCATGTCCTCCTCTTTTTGGTGGAAAATGTGATTTTTAAGATCCAGAGTAGGAAATTAGTTAGTAGATAAAAAATCAAGTTGATGGTAGTTTGTCACCTAATAGGTTACTTAGTCAAATATTACTCCAAATCAAAGAGGTCACCTTTTAAGTAGTGACAAACTACTGTCAACTTGATTTTTGGTCTACTAACTAATTTCGTACTCAGGATCATGAAAATCACATTGTCCATCATAAAGGGCAGGACACGGCCACTCTCCACCGGTTTGTTTTTTTTCAAATGCCTATTGCCAAGCTATGTCCCGTAGACGAACTTAGCACCTTAAAAGGCACCATAAGATTTACTTATACACAAAATTCCAGCTTGATGTTAGTCAGACACTTTTTTGCAAGCTATCTCCTGGACTATCATAACTCATAGTGGGCAAACTGTAGACTACTGTCATTAAAAGCATTAGAAGTGCGGTGCTGACTTTGACCCTATTTTTTATACAAATACATCAATGAATATTCTCAACTTACCAATATTTTTAGAAACTAGACTTGCTTCTGATGCTCCAATATTATCTACTTTAAGGATATTATGTTGAGGAATTGAAGGTTTAGTTACGTTTGCTTTTTGATGACTCTCCTCAGTTACCGCATCTGCTTTTTTTTTCAATTATCATATTTGTCGTTTCTGGTACATTAAAAACTTTCTTGGTAACATTATTCTCTTCATTTGTTAAATTTTTAACTCTCTGTCTCTTATTAACTCTTAAATCCACACAAGAGAGAAGAACCTGTTTTAGAGAAAAAGAAAAAAAAATTAGAAAGATAAAACATTTAAACAATGTTTAAATAGGAGAGGTATTTTGTGACGCAGGACATAGCAGTTCTTTTTCAAACATATAAATATGCGAGACAGCACGAAATGAGATGCCAGATCCACAAGATGGCCATATATTATGCAATATTGCCATCCAGTGAATCCACTGAAAAGCAGCTTTGAAGAGGCCGACTTCCGCGGGTTGACAAATAAACCTTAAAACACCCATTCCTGGTCCGACTTGGACATATTTCACCGTCGGATGCAGCGTTTGGATCTACCCCACTCACAGTCCTACGAGACTTTCAAACTTATTTCCAACCTCAGTCTCACTTCTGGAATTATACTAGAACGTTCTTATAACTTCATAACTTAATCCTTCAATTCATTATACTATAGTGGAGTATAATTAATTGTTGTAATGATAACAGAAGGGAGGAAATAATAAATGTTTTGAAATTATGGCACTTTACTCACGAGGTACATACAATATTTTATCTCCAGTAGGGATAAAATACACATTTTCGTCCATTGCACAGTTTTTATTTATTATTTTAATAAATAACAATAACTATTAGCACTTTTAATAGCAGATATAAGAGATTCAAAATTAAAAACAAATAAGAATTGGAATTAAACTCAAATAGAAGGTTATTTAGATGCAGGTTATAAACAAAGATAAGCATGGTCGAAAAAGCAACAACTTCATTAGCCATCCATTTTCTACTATTTATAAAATAATTAAGTTGCAATCTTTACATTTTCGCCCTACTTTACTTTTTCGCCCTACTTTTTGAGTTCAGGGATGAAAATACTTACTTTAGTCCCTCTAAACTAATTCAAAATCATAACTTTTTCTCCCTACTGGAGATAAAATATATTTTAGGAAGTTAAATATATATATTAAATAGTGCATACATATCACAAGTGAAATGACCATTACCTGACTTCAGAAGAAATGACGAGAATCAAAAAGATTCAAATAAAATATTTCAAGAATATAACTAGTATAATGTAAGATAACTTCTAGTCTATCAGCATGAGAATGACCCAAGGAGGGGTCCAAATATTGCAAAAGTGAGTTTTTTATTTCCTTAATAGACCCAACAACTGCAAAATTGAATGCTACAAAGAACAATCTCTAATTTACAAAAATGACTCCCTCATCTTATTAAAATCTCCCACCATGGCATATATGGTTGATTCTAAAGTGGAAACCATTAAATTTCCAATTTAAATGAGGAATGACCCAAATATTTAATTATAGATTGTTAATAAAATTCACCTTATTGAGATCAACGTCGGAAACTTTATGTCTGGTTTTCAGATGAGTTTTGAGGTTGCCTTTAACTGCAGTGTTGTACTCGCAGTATATACAGCAATGTGGTTTTTCACGTCGGTGTATCACTTCAATGTGACGTTGAAGATGAATTTGCTGTGCTCCTCTGTTTAACGAAAAAATGTAATTATTAAAGGAGATAGTAAGAAAAATAGGTAAAATATATAAATTGATAGGAATCAATACCTTTTTAGAAGGAATCTATGTCCGAGAAAGTGGAAGACAGGGTTAGTTACACTATCTCCTCATTTCTAGGTTTCTACTACAAGCATAAGTCAACACATCTACGTCTTATACAATGAGCATAAAGAGTCTAGACTTGTAGTATAGTAATATAGTCTCCCCTCTCTTTGAACACATGTTTTATCTAATCCATACATGTTTAATGTGTGTTTAAATGGGTCAGAGCCATTTAAACACCAACCAATATATCTAAGTTGCTATTCCCAGGTGAGACTATACTACAAAGTACTAATGCTCCTCCATATAAAGTTACTTAGTGTAACTTTAAAGTGTAAAGTTACTTAGGGTGTTCAGAGGGTTAACAAATTACCTCCCAACCAAGTCCTTAGTTAATTTTAATTTTATACACATAATGTCAATTGTACACGTAAAAATTACTTATAATCGCAGAATTCGCAATGATACGGCTTTTGCCCCATGTGAACTGCATTGAAATGACGCACGAATCTCTCTTTTATGCTGCATTTGAATTCGCACAGTTGACATGAGTATGCGTACTGTCCTAGATGAACCTATAAAAAAAAAAATTACAATGTAATAATAAAAAAAAAAATAATCACGTCCACACACGTGTAAAGGTACTAATGCTGGTTTTAATCAATTTAATCAGAGACAAGCAATCGGCAACAAAAACTCTTTAATATTGTGTCACACAACATAGCTAGTTGACAAAGATATATGTTAACAAATGATGCCAGTGATTGTAGACCAATACAAAGATTAAGGAATCTACTTTATGCTGTAGCAAATATACTTAATAAGATAATTAAAATTAATACTAGTAGAATACCTCAGATATATGAAGTTTAACAAAATATTTTCGACTTGCCGAGAAGTCACAATCGTCACACTTGTAGCGTTGAGATTGGCCTAAGTGTTTAATTCTAATGTGCTTTTCAAGAGATCTTTTCTGAGTAGATTCATGAGGACAATGTGGGCATAGAAACGGTGGTTTTGACTCGTTACCTATAACATTTAGATATAAAAATATAATCTAGTAATTTTACTTTTGAGCTTACCAATCTAATGTTAGTTAATAATATTTTTGTTTCCGAGCTTACTTTAAAGGAATCATTTGATCGAACAGACATTTTATTATGCTTCTAAATTCTTAGACAGAAATGGGTTTAAGACATCTTGGAACATTTTTGATCTCATGTCTGCTTATCTGTCAAATGACAGATATCTTTAAATTTAGTGGTATAAAATCTATTTTTTGTTTTACAAAACTTCTTGTCCAACTATAATGAATTCAGAGGTTAAATCAAAATTAGCCCGCAGAAGGTCCCATATTTCATAAGAAGGTTATCGCCATTCTCGGGAATGTTGGGGCGAAACAATGAAACCAACCTCACTGCTATCCGACCCTCTATTTTTCATGCAATTCAATCAGTCCCGATACTTTTTAATCGGACCTCATATATAAGGCCTCACTGCTTCAGCCTTTATCTTCAAAGTCCTCCGGAAGAAAAAAATAGAGTAGGAACTGTTTACAAAGAAGGATATTTCTTTAGTAATCTATATCCTTTGTAAAATTAAATAGTTAAGTTCAGAGCTGGATTTACATATTTGGTGGCCAGGGGCCCAAGAAAAATTGCCGCCTAACCCCCCCCCCCCCAATGTTGTGACAATTTTGACACAAAAAAAATATTGCAAGTTTTGTCCTATAAAACACTGGAAACGAACTAGGTATCCGTCAGACAAACGTACATATAATATAGCAAGTAGAAAACTGACTAACTTACTGAGACTCTATAAAGAAGACAAATTTAAGACTTTCACTTCACAACTTACAACTAAAGATAAATCACTTTGGAACGCGACCAGACGAATCCTTTCCCAAAAATCAATCCCTTCTCCCATTCTAAATCCTGATAACTCCTGGGCAAAGTCTGAAACTGAAAAGGTTGAAGTCTTTGCTCAACACCTTACAAACCTTTTCTCTCCACATCCAGATATAATTGATCATAACCATGTAAACCTTATTAACAAAGATCTCCTAGCTCCCCTCCAACTGTCTCCGCCTCCCAAATCCTTTAATCCCTCGGACGTCCTTTACTGTATTAAACATCTTCAACCACGAAAAGCTCCCGGTTATGACCTTATTACCTCTGAAATCCTTAAACACCTTCCTAAAAAAGGTATCCTTTTCCTTACATACATATTTAACTCTGTCCTTAAAACAACCCACTTTCCTACCCAATGGAAATTCGCCACAATTATAATGATTCCTAAACCATCCAAGCCTCCTCATCTTCCATCATCCTATCGACCTATAAGCCTTCTCCCTGTAATGGGGAAAATCCTAGAAAAGCTCCTTCTCCGTAGACTCCTTCCCATACTTAAACCATTCATACCTGACCATCAGTTTGGCTTCCGTGCTCACCACTCTACCATCCAACAGTGTCATCGCATTGTTGATGTCATTGCCTCCACCTTAGAGAAGAAAAAGTATTGCTCAGCTGTCTTCCTGGACGAAGCACAAGCTTTTGACAGAGTTTGGCACGCTGGGCTGCTTTGGAAACTCAAGGGAATCCTTCCTTTTACTTACTACCTCATCCTGAAGTCCTTTCTCACTGATAGATCTTTCTGTGCAAGTTTAGGAACCACTTCCTCCTCCATCTGCCCTGTAAGTGCTGGAGTACCTCAGGGTAGTATTCTTGGACCCCTCCTATATTCCTTCTACACACATGATATCCCTCAATACCCTTCCTCAGTCCTTGCCACCTTCGCAGATGACAAGGCAATCCTATCAGTCCACCAAGACCCTCAAACTGCATCCAATAACACTCAAAGTCACCTTCTCCTTCTCGAACCTTGGTTAAGAAAATGGAGGATCCGGATTAACGAGCAGAAAAGTGTACATATCACCTTTACTCTTCGTCATAGCACCTGTCCTCCAGTCATTCTTAACCAAGTTCTCCTTCCTCAATCCAGCACTGTCCGTTACCTTGGCCTTCACCTTGATCGACGACTCACCTGGCAACATCACACAAAAACTAAACGTACTGACATCTCAAGACGCTACAAGTTGCTGCTTCGTTTACTAGATCGTAGGTCCAAAATTACTCTAAACAATAAACTTCTAATCTACAACACAATTTTAAAACCAGCTTGGACTTACGGTCTGGAGGTTTGGGGTAGCACCAAGCCTTCCAACTCCCGTCGACTTCAAACTCTTCAATCCAAAATCCTCAGGAAAATTACCGATGCTCCTTTTTATGTATCCAACCTCACCCTCCTCAATGATCTTAATGTTCCATTTGTCCGTGACCTATCAATATCCCGATATCAAAAATTCCATCAGTCCTTATCCGATCACCCCAATCCTTTAGTAGAACTTCTTTCTTCCCAAACCATCCCAGATAACCCACTTCGCCGCCTTAGGAGGCAGTGGCCTAGAGATTTGCTTAACTTGTAATAATATAATTATTATATTATTATTATTATTATTATTCTTTCCATATTATTATAAAATTATTTATTGTTATATTCTAAAATATTCACGCCAAAAGGACTAGCCAATGGACTATATCCTTTCCATGTAATTCCCCGCCCAAAAAACATCAATGTACATCAATAACACTAATAACATTAAAATTTATGTAGTTGTGTTAGTCAATAAAAATTAATAAAAAAAAAAAATAAAAAAAAAAAAAAACATATGGACTAATGTTTTATAGTTTGTCCATTTTTAACCTGATTTATTTTAATATTATTTAAATAATATTCCACTATTATTACAGGACTAGGCTAAAACCAAATCAAACCAAATACCAATTTTTTAAAATATAAAAGTTTTTGAATGAAAAATAATTTTCAAGTACACAGTATTTATGTACAACTTTTATTTTAAAATTAGTCATAATTTAAAAGTAACTTCGATTGTAGGAAATAAAAAGTTAAAGTGTAGTTATAAAATAATTTTAAAAAACGGCCAATCATGCACCATGACTTAATAAGAGAATTTTCAAAAAATCTGTGTATTATTGGCTTGTGATAATACAGGAATATTTTTGTTTAGAATTTGGATGGGTGAAAAAAAATTGGTACACAGGGGTACCGGGTACAAAAATCAAAATAGTATACGAGTATACCCTTCAAGATGCATGTCGTTGGAAAGCTCTAAGTACAGTAATTGTTGTTATGTACACTTTTGTCATATTTTACTATAAGAGGGGGTAAAATAGAAAATACACGTTTTATGCTATTTTTGACCCTAAATTGTCAAAATTTGACTCCTAAATGGACTCCAAAAATTCTGGCCAACGAACTCAGCCTTTCTTTAGATATTTTTGACATTTTAAAATTTGTTTGGATTTTTTAAGTGCATCCTAGGGTGAGATATCGTCTGGAGTCTGGAGTGACACATACATACATAAGAAAAAGTGTTAAATTTCAGGAATCGAATAAGAATGGTATGATTTCCATGGAGAAAATTTTCAAAAATTCGCATTTAAAAATTTTGAAGCCATTGCAATAGCTTAATTTTCTTCGAAAATTCGCTTAAAATGAAAAGTAATTGAATACCTTTGTTGAGAAATTTGTTTATTTAAATTTCTTAAGTCTTGCTTTAACATTAGGAAAGTCATTTATGACATTTAAATTCAATTCATAGTCCAGTTATTTTAGTCATAAATATGGCTTCTGTTCCAAAAAATTCGAAATTGCTTCAATTTTTTATTTTTTGATCACTTTATTTTGACATTCTGAAAAGCACGACTTTTTGCGTATTTTTGTAAATATCTCGCTTCCTCTAGCTCGGAGACCAATTGACTATCAGATCAAAATTGAAGATTTTAAAATTTCACACATGAAACATTTGTTTATTTTTAACATAGAACGAAACTTTTGGATAATAAAGTGCTCCAAAGTTTCCGCACAAGGCGTAAAAAATAATTTTATTACATAGATATTTGTCAATTAACGTTGGCGGAGCTGAAGGGTTTGCTTGGAGATAATGCTCCTACCGATGCGACAATACAAGCAAAATTGATTAAAAAGTATGGCAAGAATATTGTTATTACGATTCAGTGTTTGCAGCGATACTGCGGACGTCTTCTCTTATAATTGCTGCATCAGCTTCAACTATTCGTCAAGAGTATCGAGGAAGCTAATCATTGTCATTTTTTGGTTTTGTTGTAATAACAATATTGTTGCCATACTTTCCAACCAATTTTGCTTCTATTGGCGCATCCGTAGGAGGATCATCTTCAAGTAAAACCTTCAATGTAAAACATAGACAATTATCTATGTAATAATATGGTTTTTTTTACGTCTTGTGGGGAAACTTTGGAGCACTTCATTATCCAAAAGGTTCGTTCTACGTAAAAAATAAACATCATGTTTGTAGATGAAGGTGATCCCTAAAACTTTATATTTTCCTGAGGTATGTGGGTATCAGACCCACATACCTCAGGTAAACATCATGCTTCTTGTGTGAAAATTTATAATCTTCAATTTTTATCTGATCGTCAATTGGTCTCCGAGCTAGAGGAAGCGAGATGTTTACATAAATACGTAAAAAGTCTTGCAAAAACAAACACTACCTACTCAAGTTATAAAATGCTAGGTTTTTGCTAAACCGTTCGTTGTACGTAAAAAATGAAAGATAACTTTTCTGTGGGAAATTTAATAATCTATTTTTTTTAATAATAACCTTAATTTGCCTCCGATCCTTAGGAAGCGAGATATTCATAAAAATACGTAAAAAGTGGTGCGGCAACGGATAACAGATATTCTTCGCCCTATATTCCGTAAACCGTCCATTGCACGTAAAAAATTAATGAGATTTTTTTTGTGGGAAATTTTGTAATCTTTAATTTTGATAACCACCTTGATTGGTGTCGGAGCAATAGGAAACGAGATATTAGCAAAATACCGAATTTGTTGACCTTTGCCCTTGAATATCAACTAACGCGACCACGATCTCATTGCCGATTTTCAATATGTTTTCAGAACGTCAAAATAAAGTGATCAAAAAAATATAATATAATTTTTGATCATTTCATTTTGACGAGCTTCAATATGATTGAAGCTCCGAATTTTTTGGAACAGAAAACCTAATATGACTGGACTATCAAGAAAGCAAAAGAAAAGTGTTTTTAATGCAATTAATAATTATTTAATGTTTATATTATAAACTGCTGGCTGCTGGGAATTCTTTAAATTGTTTAAAAACATAGTTTTATGCCCGTTTTTACCTTTAAAGATTACGTTGTATAAAAATAGAGTAAAGTTGGCCTAAACTGTAGTTCTAACTAATGTACGTACGTAAATTACTAGCAGCAACGAGTTATAAATCACTAACCGTTCTATGCCTAAAATCTAAAATCCACTTAAACACTAATAAATAAAAGATTATGCCTACTGACCTGCACTTGCGCTCATACTCAACTGTACAATTAGTATATAAAAGTTCAATTAGTAAATAAATATTATACTTTTTGTTCATAAGAGTCAAGAGTCATATTGTAATGTCCAATATAAAAAAAAATATGTTTTATGATTATTGTTTTATTTTTCTTTCTGCCGCCTTTTGCCACCTTTAAAAATTTGCCGCCAGGGGCCCGGGCCCCCATGGCCCCTGCCTAAATCCAGCCCTGGTTAAGTTATTAAATGATGGGTAAACCAAAAAATTGTTAATTTGCTGAATTTTATACAAATAATCAAAGTGCATAATACCACCTCTACCAGCTCCATCCACAGGTGGTTCCCTGATACCATGGCCTTTATACAAAAGGCTCTTAAGTATAGGCAGTCGACTCGTAGCGAAATTACACGATTCGATATTACCGACATGAGACTTGACTCCACTATGTGCTTCCATTATATGAGCCTTACAACTGCTACTCGATGTAGAGCTGAAATTGCATTCAGGTTCCGGGCATCTATATGGCTCGATTACCTAAAACAATCCACATTACAAAATATACTTTGGAGGATAAAATTTGAGCCAACAAATTGAGGCAACATTTTTATTTCCAATTCTCTGAATTTTGCCGGGATATCATTATCGGGTCCTCCTATTTAATAAATTTTCAATTTCAACATGTTCAATTTCTAATGAGATTTTGGGTGAAAGGGGTTCCATTGTACCTATTTATTTATTGTTAGCTTGAAAATCTAACCTTGCTATTTATCTACCAGCATGGCATCAGTTTTACTTCTAAATAAAAATTCAAATGCGCCTTACACCTAAATAGGGAGCTAGCGTAGCCGTGTGGGTAAAACCACGTCTGCTCGGCCATCACTGAATCTCGAGTGGAACGAGACGGGGTTCGATTCCTCGCCGTGACACTCTGATTTATATGGCTCACTATTGATCACATCATACTCGCTTTGGCGGTACTATGTACAGAGGTATGATGTGTGAAGTGGCTGGAACTCTCTACCGCGGGGCGTAAAAAGGGCCTAAGTGATGGCCTCATTGCAAGGTTCGAACAAGTGGTTCGTCCTACCCGTCCTAGTAGAAAGTACTAGACTACTACTACTACTACATCTAAATAAAGATTTAATATCCCAACAATATCCAGGGTAGAGAGCCTAAATTGGAAGACGGAACAAGTTGTTAAAAAATTGAACGGAAGTTTTTTCCGTCAGGGTGTGTCTTATATTCGATGCAATGAACTACTACCTTTGTTACATCTAGGTACTCTGGCCTAGAAAAACTTCTTGACGGAAGTATATTAACCTATCAAATTAAATTAAATATTAATAATAAATAGTTTGCTCATAATAAAAAAATTACCTTATGCTCTTTCATTAAGTGTTTTACAAGTACATAATTTCTCGAAGTAAAAAAATCGCATTCAGGGCATTTGATATCACGTTTCTTATCGTGAACAACTTGGACGTGACGATCGAAATTCGACTTATTATGCGTTTCATAATCACACTGATTGCACTGGAATCTTTTCCCTTGACGATGTTTTGTTCTCAAGTGTAGCAGTAGACTACTCCTGTGGATACCTTTAAAAGGACAAAAGGAACAGTCTGTTTTCAATTGCCCTTCGTTATAATGCTCGTTTGGATTATGAGCATGGGTCAATCCTATGTGTCTATAGAGTTCAGTACGATCATTACAGGTAAACGAGCAAAATAAACACTTGTCAAGTTCGCTCGATTCTTTACTCTTATCTTGAAAGTCCTCTTTATCTTTAGATTGGTCGCAAAACGGTTTGATAACTTGTGTACCGTTATTTAAAGATTCGATAAATTCGTTTAAGGCTTTCTTCCGTTTACGAACATTTTTTTTGCGTTTAGTTTGAACGCTTTTTTTGTACGCCCGTTTGCTTTCCGTTTCTATAATCACTTGTTCTTTATCAAAGTGCTGAGGATTCTTAACTGAATTATCATTTATTGTAGATTCTCTCTCATGTTCAATTTTAATATGAGCCGTTAAACAATCTTCTCTCGCCGTCATAAAGTGGCACAGTTTACACTTGAAAATTGAACTTCCGTCAGATTTAGCATGGGAAACGATTGTATTTTCCAAAGGACTCTCTTTAAAATCAGTGCAATTCCTCATTTGAGAATCCAAAGTAATGTTGGAACTTTTTCCGTCGTTAACATCGACTGATTGATACATTAATTCTTCATTGACATATTTCTCTGCATTTTCAAATATTCTTCCATCATTTTCAGCAAAGGAATCATTATCATATTCTTTAATAGGCCTACAAAAAGAAAAATAAATAAATAAGGAGGTTAGAAGAAAGAGGAAGGAGTTGAAACTTTCAATGGAGTTAAAAAAAAAGGGAGAGAGAGAGGATTAAAATTAAGAGATTAAAAAGAATGTTTAAAATAAATTGACCCAGTATGTGCTTTCAGCACACAAAAGGTAGGTAGTTAAATATAAAAGAATATTTCGTTAACCAGCAACATAGTAGGTTAACGAAATAATCTACGCCTGGGACACATGGCATAAAGATGAATTAGTACAAAAAAAAACTAAACCAAATATATATTTCATTTTTAGGGTCCGTAGGCAAAACCAAGGACCCTTATATTTTCCTGCGTGTGTCTGTCCGTCCGTCCTCTCGCGTGCTCTCACGGCTACACCTTTCGTCCGATCACTTTGAAATTTGGCATGTATGTGTCTTGTACATGCCCACATATTTTAAAAATATAGCGACTTAAAAAAAAATATTATTCAAAAAAATTAGGGTAAAAAAACTTAAGGGATAAATTTTTTTTATTTTTTTTGACACCGTGAGGGGAATCATATGAAAGGGTACGTCGAGCTGATTACAAAAATATATAATTCTTTGGTTATAACTTTGATAGGCGAGTTTGAAATGTGTCCCCCCCCCCCCTATCTCGCTTATGTGAAGTGCAAAAAATCCTGAACATTCTTCGACCAAAAGTAAAGATACCACTTTTTGGAAATTTCGAAAAAAATATTATTTTATTTTTTATTGACAAAATACGTTTTTTTTTATAATTATGGTCTTTTCGATGTATTTATATGGTTGTAGTCCGGTTCAGTGGCAAAAAAATACTTTATCAGAGTGTGTTTTGAGAATATCTGACCCTTAGAATGGTTCAAAGTAAGCTTCTTAGCATTTTAAAAAAACACTGTTTATACACTTTTCAGTTTAACACTATATATAGTGTGGCCTACGGACCCTCGCTGTGTGCTGACTAGCACACACTTGACCTGTTTTTAAGTTTTAGGTAGTATTCATACTACGGAAAGTTTAAATTATAGTTTAAATAGAATGATAATTATTATTAACAAAGGGAGACAGACAGAGAAAAATAGACTCCAGCCCCGTGTACCAACCCCGTGTACCAACTGAGCTACACTGAAGAAATAATTCTTCAGTGTAGCTCAGTTGGTAGAGCGCTATACTGGAAATAAAGAGGCCTGTGGTTCAAGTCCCGGCGCTGGAGTCTATTTATCTCTGTCTGTCTCCCTTTGTTATAATTTGATTTAAAATACAAATATATATTTGTACTCAGGGTTTTATAATCTTTCATTTAACACCCCATATGACATATCACCATTAAAAAACTTCCCTATAATTGAGTTATAACAAATAACATAATGAGAAAGTTTCAAATTTTTGTGTTGGGTACATTCGAGTGTGTAGGTGTGTTACAGACACACAAGTAAGCACAAAAATATATACAGTAGAACCTCGATAAGAAGTGTCTCAAGGGGATTAGGGAAACAGTCTTGTTATCGAGGCGCTCTTTTTGTTGAGGGTCGTGTTATCAAGGTTATATTGGCTATCAGTCGTGTTATCGAGGTTAATGGGCAGGGTTTTCAAGTCTAGACTTGTTTAAGGTCGACCCATTCCAGTATAGAGTCGCGTTATAGAGGTTGGCATCTCAAAGCGACTTGTTATAGAGGTTCTGAGTTACGTTGTGAATTGGAAAAAATCCGTGTTATTGAGATTGTTTGGATAATAATAGTCGCGTTATAGAGGTTAATTTAAAATTATGTGTTACAGCAATCTCAAGGGGATTTGAAAATTGCACTTGTAATTGAGGTTGTCCTGTTATTGAGGGTCGTGTAAGCAAGGTTCTACTGTATTAGGGTCCTCGTTTTTGCCTACAGACCCTAAAAAAATAAAGAGTAGTTGACATTTTCAAGGAAATTAATAAAAAGAAGAAGAAAAAGTGGAGATTGGCAAGGAATTTCATTTTTTTGCTAGTCCGTTGTGTTTCTAGACACCAAACATGTGGATTGTATTCCCGGAGAAATTAGACTAAACAACAACACACAAATTCTCAATTTTCATACATGTGTAAAGTGACTTAGTGTGTCTGAGAGGTTTAAGTAATTTATAATACACAGTGGAGCCTAGAAAATTCAGACCTCTAAAATCCGGAGCCTTGATAATCTGATCTGCATACTGAAAAAAGATTGTATTAACCAAAGCAGACATTAAAGGCTGCGAGTCGCTAATTGGAATGCGGGATGGAACTAAAGATATATGTTATCTAATCTAATTTTCCTAAGAAGAATCTATGAGAATAATATCTAAGACTCCCTTATACGGTAACAATGTTCTGTGAAATCACACTATGAGAATGGAGTCAAATAGCAACGCTGTATTATTATATAGCATATTGAAAAATCCGGACAAATCTGTAATTCGGACTGTGTCTGTTCCCGAAATTATTAAGGCTCCACTGTAGTAGTATAGCTAGTAAATAAAGTAAAATAAGATTTATACATACTCAGTATTATCAAAATGATTGACATTTTCAACTATTACTTTTATATCGACAGATTCAGTTTTACTAGGTTTAATTATCTTTTTAGGTGAAGCAATCGATAATTCTTGACTTTTTTCCTTTCCAGTCTCACGGTCAGCATTTTGTGGAATAATATTAGAAGTAGTTGATTCTGAATTATTTTTATTTATCAAGTGTGGTTTGAGGTATCTTTTAACGGTAATTATGTACGAATATAGAACATCGCCTAGCACAAATTCAACTTGTCCTGGTTTGTTTCCTTTGGCACTCAGCTCATCGTATCCTTTCATAATTTTTCCGAGTATACCTAAAAACAAAACAGCGATAAATTTAATAATAAAATAATGATTAACAGGGGAAGGCTTAGGCAACTACATTTATATGATGGACAACACATGGTTAGCATATCGCTAGCAAGTAGCGCCCATTTATATCATAAAGCTGGGTAAACGACATATACGAATATCCTTCAGTTTCCAAAGCAAAGATAATAGCAATCAACTTTAGTAGATTAGCAATCAACAATGAGGAGCCCAAAATGGAAAATCAAACTACTAAACAATTAATGTTTTAGATAAAACACTTACAGGTCTGATCTGAAAGGTTTAAGACACTATCTCACAAGAAGTAAAGTCTAAAACCAACATATCTAAGTTGTGTTCCCATTGAGATGAGACTATACTGCAACATACTAATTATTGCATTCATACATGTGAAAAGTAACTCAGAGTGTCTGAGAGGTTTAAGATACGGTACTTCTCTAGATTGTTACACCCTTATGTTGTTTTAGACTAGGCATCGTGTGGCTCTATCATTGAAGTGAGCGTATTGCAATGAAATACTGAATATTGAAATTTATTAATCATGATGAATGTCATAGTTGAAGATAAGTGGAGGAGGGCAGTGTGGGGTAGAGTGGGGGTGCTCGGTACAAAGCTTTACTTCCTAAACAAACCT
The DNA here is from genome assembly GCA_951217055.1 of Gerris lacustris. Taxonomy (NCBI): domain Eukaryota; kingdom Metazoa; phylum Arthropoda; class Insecta; order Hemiptera; family Gerridae; genus Gerris; species Gerris lacustris. The sequence continues at coordinate 12,251,771 of OX578277.1, forward strand.
ACACACTACATACCTATAAGAATCTTAACCACCTGCAATAGCTTCAAACAATTATTATAAATGTATCACTTCACAACTAAATAACTTCTGCTTGTATTAAGTTGAAATTTTACATGCCTGTTTCACTTGTACTTTAGACGATGTATATGAAGTTTTATTAAAATTGTTACGTTAGAATATGGGCGAAAAGGTTGTTTTCTCTATTTTAAGATAGAATTTTTCCCTGTCAAAAAAATCCCAATTCGAAATTCCAATTTTAAATTTGAAGCTCACGTTTACGCGAGCATTGCGTGCAAACTCTTAGACGGATCACGCTGTCCAACGAACATCGCCTGAGTATTAGTAAAAGGAACATGTATACCAAATTTCAACTAAATCGGTCAACTTTTACTTAAGTTATCGTCGGACACGTAAACGTTACACACAGACAGATAGACAAGATGCATATTTCGTTGAATGTAAGAAGCTCGCTTCAACTATTAAGAAAAATAAATATTTAGTCCAATGAACTTTGGGACAAAGGAATATCATACTTATGAGTAGAGATAAAAGGGGGCACCTGTCCCAATCGCTAATGTGCACCTCAACTAAGGTCAATGACCGAAGCCCCTCTCGACCATCTACCCCATATCGCCTCTGCTCTCTGCATCCTCAAGGTCACTGACCGGACTACTTTTCGTTCATGTATAGGTCCATGCTTTTGTTCTCCCCCCCCCCCCCCACACAGATATTATTCCCAGAGTCTGTCAAGGTCACTTCTCGTGCATGTATTCGATTACGAGCTTGAGCTTGGTGGCGATAACGTTCTCCTGATTGGACTTTGGAAAAATGGAGGGCGGGCTCTCAAAAGAATAAATTTATATCAGAATATTAACATTAAAAAAAAAAAAGGATTATATACATGTGTAGACGGCAGGTATATAATTATAGCAGCTGAAGCTTGAAAGCGGTTGACCTTGGCCGAGCTGTAGAACGGGCTATCCTCCAAATAAACCGCGGAATCTAATTACTTTTAATGCATGTAGTACTTAATATTTCTTAAAACGCTCACCTTTGTACACTTTAACATTATTATACGGTATACAAGGATATCTCCATGTGATTGTACTTAAAATTCTTTGATAATTCCTGCTCCTTGGTTTAGCTGTACCAGGAAACTAAAAATTAATGAATTACCATTATATAAAAAGTCTTATCGCAGGGTTTCAATTCTCAGACAAAATACACTTATTTTTAAAAGCTTAAAAAACGATAATTTAAGTATAGTTCAATAAAACGCTTATTAATATAATAGTTAAATTATAAAACTATAATTTTAGAAAAATAAATAAATAAATAAACAACGAGAGAGCGACCAATATAATATTAGGGGTAAAATAAATAAGACAAAATAACTTTTGATGATTTATATTTTATTATTGATCATCTAAAACTTGGGTGAACTCTATGTTGAATGCATTTCCTATAAGGCCTCTGTATATCAGGCACAGATTCGGCATCGCGTTGTAACTGTTTATGACATCTTCTGCGAAAAGCGGGACCACTCTCGTCGGAAGAAATACATCCACCATTGTATCCTCATTAAATCGAATGGAGGCCACGACTGATGGTCCATGTTGATTTCGAGGAAGCAGTTGAAGATGATCAATGAAATATGGTACACCTAAATAAAAAATAATAAATAATAAAATAAAATGTTCATTACTGCTGCTTTTCTTTTTTTTTTTTTTCTTTTTTATAAAATGAGGCCGTTAATGTTGTATTTTATGTTTATTGATATCTTAAAATTATATCTAAAAATGTACTTCTTCGATTAAAGTGATAATTATTTGAGAAAATAAGTTACACCTAAATAAAAGAAAATAAATAAATAAAATTTTTTTTTTTTTTTTAAAAATAATGAAATAAGTTTTATTATTGCTTAATTTGTAAAATTGGGGCCGCTAAAGTTCTATTTAATTTTTATTGATTTCGTTAAATTATTTATTGTCTTACGACAAAATGTACTTTTTTTTTTATAGGAACGCTAAAAATAAGTTACAACTAAATAAAAATAATATCTTAAATTTTCATTTTCATTTTTTGTTTTACTTATAAAATGGGGTCGCTAATGTTGTATTAAATTTTTATTGATTTCTTAAAATTATTTGTAGTCTTACTACAAAATGTTCTTTTTGATGGAATGATATGCTTTTTTGGATAATGGTTGGATGGAATATCACGTTGGAAAATTCATCCAACCGTGAAGTGTGAGAAATTATAATTATAACACCGATTTAAAATAGCTCTTACAATGATAATATAGGATAATTAAATACAAAAATTGGAAGGAATATGTTTAAACAAAGTCAAATAAATATATGAAGAAATAAACAATACCTATTCTTCTATCGGTGTCTCCCTTGTCCTCACGAATTGAACCGCGACGACTCCATCATCAGTCAGAGATGTAGGTACCATATAGTCAGGATTCAAATTGTAGTTCCTTATATATTCAGGTGAGAATATAGCTCTTAGCCTATATGGTAAACATACATCCACTAACAGTGAATATGACTCGAGCGGGTCCAATGTCGCTACTAAATTAATTCCCCGATATTCCAGCTTACACATGAAGTATAATACATCTAAAAGAATATAAAAATAAAATTGTTAATTGTGTATGTATGTGTTTAGGTATCAATTCCGAAGGAGTAAAGTGTATAGTATATTTATAAAAGTTACCTAGTTCTAAATCGTCGATAGTAAGGATATCTTCATCTTGCTCAGGAGATGAGTCCATCATAATGTGTTGGTCCTGACTAATTCGATAATTTTGAAAATGAAAATGTGTTACCTCAAAATAATATTCATTGAGGTAGGTGGGGCGAAAGATTATATCTTAACATACATCCCCTCCCTAAGTCCTTTTCGTAACGATACCCGTGAGAGGGTATTGAGTGACGAGTTGGTCGTGTAGAATCAAGCAATAGGCTGTCGTATTTGCCGGCACATTGCTTGCTGTTTCAAATTTCACTTTAATATCCACAGATGACGAGGTGACTGCTTCGACTTGTCTACTACAGTCAATAACCACAAATGGTGCGTTTTAGTCTATAATTTGAAAGTAGAAGGTGGTATCATCATACTTGTAAAATATGTACCTACTATCTATATTTTATAGGTGCAGTTTCAAGGTATTTCAAAACATTCTGATCAATATCAAGAACCAAACCATCGTTTTCCAATGATGGTGGACTGTCATTCCTTCCTCATTGAAACAATGTATCCATCTCGTTACTATAGAATCATTCGTCATTTAAAATTTGTCGATGAATTGGTTTAGGGTTTCTCAAATTCAGAAATTCTTTTAAAGATTTTCACGGTAAAAATTGTATAAAAAAATATATAAATAACATAGTACTTATACATTATAAGGCAGACGCACATTTAGATGCAGCGCTGGACAGGGCAGTTTTCGGTACTTCTTTAGATTGTTACTCCCCTATGTTTTTTTTAGAATATATGTAATTATTATTTTATGCCATTGTTTAAATGACTATGTTGTTTAGTCCAATGTGCTTTGGGACAAAGAAATATCACACTTGTGATTTTATATGGAAAGAGCAGTCAAAAGGAGAACATTCCGTACACCTTCTTTAGATTGTTACTCCCTTCTATTTCTTTATAAGGGGAGTAACAGTTTAATAAAGTGCCATTGAGGTTTAAAAATAATCAGAGCATTCAGAATAAATTTCGATTTTTACGATTTTTTGACATTGTGCCGACACAGCAAAATGATTTATGATTTTCCGGGCAGCGCAACTACATGCAACTACCTGATTTTTACTTTCTCATATAAAGAGAAAGTGTAGTGATGACTCAAAAATTCGATTTTGAGATTTTGATAGATTTACACGTTTTGAGGTCCCTGAGTCCAAAAAAGTGGTTTTTAAGAAATGTCTGTCGTCTGTGGAGACGCGGGGAGCCTAAACTACAGGGCCGATTTTGACGAATTTCGACATACATGTTAGGAAAAATCATACCCCGAGGCGAAATCGAAAAATGAATTATAGCCCAAAATGTGGTGGTGCAACCACCACAAATTTGATTTTGTTGAAAATCGAAAACAAAAAGTAAACAACCACCTGTTGAATTTATTTTCAATAATATACAATAACTAAGCATCGCTTAAGCCTCGTCCAGACTGCAGAACCGAACAGAGGAAACGAGCCGAACATTGATCTCTGCGCATGCCCAGAGTGAGATACCTGATCAAAACGTTCGGACAGGATTGGCGTCTGGAAGCCATGGAAGCTCTTGGCGAGCATTTTGATTTTAGCAATCTGCCATTGGATCATCCATGTTACTCGGTAATCAATGAAAAGGTATTGGGAAAATTCAAAGATGAGCTAGGTGGTGGCAAAATGTTGGAGTGGATAGGACTGCGAGCCAAAATGTACGCCTCAAAGATGAGCTAGGTGGTGGCAAAATGTTGGAGTGGATAGGACTGCGAGCCAAAATGTACGCCATCAAACGGGAGGACGAGTCTTAAATTAAAAAGGTTAAAGGAATTAAAAAGTCTGCTGTAAGAAAAAATATAAATTTTGAAGACTACAAAAATGTACTTTTCAACGATGATAAGAAAGAAATGACTACGAAATTCAATTTAATCAGATCATTTCGTCAAAAACTCTTCACTATCTCGGTAAATAAATTGTCACTATCCTCTCACGACGATAAACGTCATATCCAGTCGGACAAGATAACCACATTGGCTCATGGTCACTATAGCATCATGGAAGATGAAGAAGAGCAATAATGATGCAGGTTTGGAGTAAAAGAAAGAACAGAGGCGACAGGCACAAAATGGTTGGTCGTCATGGCATAGTGCGAGGATGGGCCACTATGCATTCGGCAAAATGGGGATATAAGTAGCGGTGCACCATGAAAAAATGGTCAGTATGCTAGCTACAAACAGTAAGAGAGGACGTGCACACTTGAAAGAAAAATAGAGCTCTATTTCCAACATTAATGTCTCATAATCCAATGATTTACTTTAAAATTGATCAAATGTCGTATTTTAACAAATATTCCCCTTCTAAGGGCAAAAAAGGGCATGTATCTCGGAAACGGTCAGAGATATAAAAAAAATAACAAAATTTCGATAAGCACTTCGTGCAAATCGAGCCCACATTACTTTTTGAAGCTCAATCATTTAAGACCCCACATGACTTTTATGGGGGGGGGGGGGAGTCAAGGGGGTTAATAAAAACTTGAGGCTTATACACACTTGAAAGAAAAATAGGGCTCTATTTCCAACATTAATGTCTCATAATCCAATGATTTACTTTAAAATTGATCAAATGTCGTATTTTAACAAATATTCCCCTTCTAAGGGCAAAAAAGGGCATGTATCTCGGAAACGGTCAGAGATATAAAAAAAATAACAAAATTTCGATAAGCACTTCGTGCAAATCGAGCCCACATTACTTTTTGAAGCTCAATCATTTAAGACCCCACATGACTTTTATGGGGGGGGGGGGAGTCAAGGGGGTTAATAAAAACTTGAGGCTTATACACACTTGAAAGAAAAATAGGGCTCTATTTCCAACATTAATGTCTCATAATCATTCATAAAAATTCATAATAATGAATTTTCCAACGTGATATTCCATCCAACCATTATCCAAAAACGCATATCATTCCATCAAAAAGAACATTTTGTAGTAAGACTACAAATAATTTTAAGAAATCAATAAAAATTAAATACAACATTAGCGACCTCATTTTATAAGTAAAACAAAAAATGAAAATGAAAATTTAAGATATTATTTTTATTTAGTTGTAACTTATTTTTAGCGTTCCTATAAAAAAAAAAGTACATTTTGTCGTAAGACAATAAATAATTTAACGAAATCAATAAAAATTAAATAGAACTTTAGCGGCCCCCATTTTACAAATTAAGCAATAATAAAACTTATTTCATTATTTTTAAAAAAAAAAATTTTTATTTATTTATTTTCATTTTATTTATTTTCTTTTATTTAGGTGTAACTTATTTTCTCAAATAATTATCACTTTAATCGAAGAAGTACATTTTTAGATATAATTTTAAGATATTAATAAACATAAAATACAACATTAACGGCCTCATTTTATAAAAAAAAAAAAAAAAAAAAAAAAAAGCAGCAGTAATGAACATTTTATTTTATTATTTTTTATTTTTTATTTAGGTGTACCATATTTCAATGATCATCTTCAACTGCTTCCTCGAAATCAACATGGACCATCAGTCGTGGCCTCCATTCGATTTAATGAGGATACAATGGTGGATGTATTTCTTCCGACGAGAGTGGTCCCGCTTTTCGCAGAAGATGTCATAAACAGTTACAACGCGATGCCGAATCTGTGCCTGATATACAGAGGCCTTATAGGAAATGCATTCAACATAGAGTTCACCCAAGTTTTAGATGATCAATAATAAAATATAAATCATCAAAAGTTATTTTGTCTTATTTATTTTACCCCTAATATTATATTGGTCGCTCTCTTGTTGTTTATTTATTTATTTATTTTTCTAAAATTATAGTTTTATAATTTAACTATTATATTAATAAGCGTTTTATTGAACTATACTTAAATTATCGTTTTTTAAGCTTTTAAAAATAAGTGTATTTTGTCTGAGAATTGAAACCCTGCGATAAGACTTTTTATATAATGGTAATTCATTAATTTTTAGTTTCCTGGTACAGCTAAACCAAGGAGCAGGAATTATCAAAGAATTTTAAGTACAACCACATGGAGATATCCTTGTATACCGTATAATAATGTTAAAGTGTACAAAGGTGAGCGTTTTAAGAAATATTAAGTACTACATGCATTAAAAGTAATTAGATTCCGCGGTTTATTTGGAGGATAGCCCGTTCTACAGCTCGGCCAAGGTCAACCGCTTTCAAGCATCAGCTGCTATAATTATATACCTGCCGTCTACACATGTATATAATCCTTTTTTTTTTTAATGTCAATATTCTGATATAAATTTAATCTTTTGAGAGTCCGCCCTCCATTTTTCCAAAGTCCAATCAGGAGAACGTTATCGCCACCAAGCTCGAGCTCGTAATCGAATACATGCACGAGAAGTGACCTTGACAGACTCTGGGAATAATATCTGTGTGGGGGGGGGGGGAGAACAAAAGCATGGACCTATACGTGAACGAAAAGTAGTCCGGTCAGTGACCTTGAGGATGCAGAGAGCAGAGGCGATATGGGGTAGATGGTCGAGAGGGGCTTCGGTCATTGACCTTAGTTAAGGTGCACATTAGCGATTGGGACAGGTGCCCCCTTTTATCTCTACTCATAAGTAGAGATAAAAGGGGGAGTAACAATCTGAAGAAGTGCCTAAGATGCTAGCCCACTAGAATCACAGTCTAGGTGATGATGATGATTGCATCAATACACGTGTAAATAACTTTTTAACAAGAAAATGAATGCTTACCCAAATCACTTGGTTCAACTTCAAGTTCTTCCATTTCATTTGGATTTGCTTCATATCCGTAGACAACAAGTTCTTCAATAACTTCAGGATAGTCATCTAAATAGAAAAAAACAACATACATTTATTTTATTTTCTAGTTTGTTTGAATAGTTTTATGAAAGATAATAAAGAATAAATGAAAATAGCCTTCAAATTGTTGTGGCACATAGCTTCTTTGTGTCCTATTGTTGGGCAAGTATTGATCCCACAGGGCAGTGGCGTATCCAGCAGCTAGGTCTGGGGGGGGGGGGGGCACATTCTAAGTCAGTTTAGATTGGGGGGGGGGGTCTTTGTAGTGGTAACAAGAAAAGGAAACTACTTATACAACAAAGCAGCTCTGATATTATAAATAAATTGAAAGAATCATTATCTTCATTAGATAATTTAATGCATTACAATCCTGATTTACCACTCATAGTCTTTACAGATGCTAGTAAATCGGACGTTGGTGCAGTATTATCTCATAAAGTAGATAATAATATAGAAAAACCAATTAAATACGCTTCTAGAGCATTAACAAAATCAGAAAAACGCTATTCGGTCATTGATAGGGAGGCATTAGGGATTATTTTTGGAGTAACAAAATTTCTGCAGTATTTGTTAGGACGTAATTTTGTATTAAGAACTGATCATAAACCATTAGTAAGATTATTTGGCGAAAATTCAGAAATTCCAAAAATTACAGCAGACAGGATCACCAGATGGGCGTTGACTTTGAGTGCATATTCGTACGAGGTTCAACACGTTATCAAGACTTCCTCTGATGGGCAATGGGGAAGAGGATATGGAACCTGAACCTGGCCATAAATATAGCAAGAAAATTTTAAGGTTGCTTTAACGTTACAATTAATGATATTTTACTTAGACAGAGGTTGGCCTGAGAAGAATGATATACCAAAGGAGTTAAATTTTTATTTTGACGAGACAAGAAATTCCGGCACCCGGGTATCGCTGCAATGAGATCAGTTGCAAGGTTTCATGTGTGGTGGCCAAACTTTGATGCAGATATAGATAAGGCAGTAAAAAGATGTAAGAAATGCCAGGAAAATAAACCGGCAGATCCTGATGTACCACTTTACTTGTGGACGATACCTGTCGAACTGTGGACAAGAGTCCATATAGATTTTGCTGGTCCCTTTGAAGGAATGTACTGACTGGTGTTAGTGGATGCTACTTCAAAATGGCTAGAGGTAGTACCATTACATAAAACCACTACAACAAAAACAATTAGTACGTTTTGGCTTTCCTAAAATAATAGTCTCGGACAATGGGCCGCAGTTTACGGCAGATATCTTAAAGGAATTTTGTAATAGTACGGGAATCAAACATGTTAGAGTTTCACCGTATCATCACAAAAGTAACGGGTTGGCTGAGAGAGCAGTACAGACTTTTAAAAGAAGGTTTAAAGCATCAAAAGAAAATGGGGTGGGTATTAATGTTCGATTAGCAAAATTTTTAATGACTTACCGGTCAACACCACATAAGACAACAGAACGGACACCAGCAGAAGTATTATTGGGACGACAAATGAGGACAAAATTAAGTTCGATGAAGCCAGATATAAGTAGAGATGTTGAAGTAGGTTTGGCAAAGCAAAAACGATATCACGATAAAGGAACAAGAGAGAAATCATATCAAGAAGGACAGAAAGTGTGGATCAGAAATCCAGACAAGGAGGATTATACGGAAGGGAAGGTGACTGGACCGTTGTCATACAAAATGCTCCTCAACGGCTGGGAACAAAGGAGACACGTATCCCAGCTAAGACCACGACATGGGCACTCCCGAGAGGGGGATACATCATATAATAATGACATAATATGACATTATGTCTATTAATATGTCATACTTGTTATTCTAATTATTCAGTTATTGTCTTACTATGAAGTATACTATAAATTAAATAAATTGATATCTCATTATCTTACAGTATGGTCAACTTAAATTATATCTATACAGCAACTATGATATCCCTTTGTCGATAAAAGTGAATTGTACGGGGCTATTTACACAATCAAAATATAAAATTAATTTGTTTGCCCTAGAATTTTTAACAGCCGCACTGCTTCGTTGTTTTTCTGAGGAAAAACAACCCTGCTGCATATATAGGTAGACCAGGTAGAGATCTAAATCGAAGGACAAAATTGGATGGTACCGAACAATTCACTTTAGTCCCTTTGTCTAACAGTTCCTTAGACAAAGGGGTATCATCTGACCTGTTTATAAAGTGATATTATCCATTACTTCCAATAAACTGTTAAGACATGTCTATATTATACAGTAGCGACGATATTCTATAGTCTAAAAGTTCATAACGGAAGATTGCCTGGATTATAAACTTCTGGAATAAGTGGAAAAAATGTTTTAAAGTATTTAATTATTAACATACCACAATCCAAAGGTTCCTTTCTAATTTTGGCAAATAAACCAATGTGATCTTCCATTACGCATATAAATTATTCTTAAAACAGTTTCAATATTATAATGCGATTTAAATTTAAAATATTATATTTACTAACTATTTGGTAATTTGTTTACAATTCTTTGATATTTATGTTTTCAAGTTTAAAATAATCTTCTTATTCTTCTTTATTGGATAAGAATTTAGAGATAGTCGTCTCCCCTCTTCAACGAGCTTTGACAGGTTAGAGTGGGGAGAAAAACAGTGGCGCACCTCACAGTACGGAAAAAAGAGGAACTAATTAAAAAAAGTCCGGGAATTTCAAATAAAAAATATTAAGTATACTATTTCCTCCTTCGTATTCATAATTAAAATATGAATTTATTATTTTAACCCACTTAAAAGATATTAAATTTACATTTGCTCGTAATATTTCAGTGCCTTGAAATTTTAAGTATATTAAATATTCAACTTGGATAATTTAAGGAAAATAAAAATGACGAATTCAGCAAATTGAATTTTTGAAGAATTTTAACTTGTATCAACATAAAAAAATAATTTTGATAATTATTTTGCAATTGTTTTTATTTCTCTTGATGCTGAAAAATTAAAATGCCATTATCTCATAATTATTTTAAGAAATTCAAATACTTCCTTATTATTAAGAAGAAGAACTGATAACTTCTAAAATAAATATTATTTAAAATATTTGGAAGGGTTAAAACATTAATATTATAAAATATAAAAAAAAAAAAACTGTTTTATTCACATAAATGATACAAAAAGGTTAAATACAATGTTTTAATACATAGTTAAGCAGTAAAAATACCCTTGTCATAAAAAGAAAAGTCAATTTACAGAAATTAAGTTGAATTTAATGTTTGTGAATGACATTTAATTAATATTATTTATTAGTCTTTTTTAACGTTGAAGGGTTTAAAAATGCTTTATGTGCGTTTTGAGATGCTAATACCTCCTAAAAACACTTCCTTCCACTTGCAGGGCGAGTCAGGTCCATACAGATTTTGAAGTTCCTTCAGTAGGTTCCAACCACCATCTAGAAAATATAAACAATTATATAAATATAGATGAAATAAAAAAATAGAACTTGTCCAGACAATATTTTTGTTTTCCTCAAATTCCTGAATTGGACGTTCTCTCACTCATTAGTGTGTTCTTTTACTATATCATGTAAGGATATTAAATTTTCGTTTCACAAATATCAAATATGGTTTGAATAAGACTAGAGGGAATGGAGTTAAATATATAATCTTATACATTTACATTATAATCTACATATGCTATGTTTTATGCGAATAAATTTAGCGAAAACCTAATTACTGTGTTATATTTGACAGAACCTTATTAACATTTACCTCTCAGGCTAATCTGCAGTTATCAATGCAGTCGAGAATCGCTTTGTGACACAATTTCGCTTGATTTATACACAAGAAAATACATCCCTTTGTCAACATAGTTTATTATTAAGATTTATACATTTAAAAGATTATTTCTACATAATTAATACATATTAGAGATGATGGTAAAAGTGAATTGTACGGTGCTGTTTACAGAATCGTAGTATATTTTTTTTTCACCCTAGAATTTTACAACCGCTGCTCCGCACCTATTCATTATTCATGGTGCTCCACTTATTTTCTGACAAAACAACCCTGCTGCATATAGACCAGGTAGAGGTGCAAATCGAAGTACAAAATTCGATGGCACCATACAATTCACTTTGACTGATATCCCTCTGTCTAAACAGTACATTCGAGTGAGGTCTCCCCAATTTATTACCTAATCTATTCTACTAGGTGGCTTGATAACTTCAGTTTTACCTCCTCCCATTATAAAAATTAGAGTAAGGGCTAAATTCACACAAATGTAAATTTAAAGAATATATTATTATATGTATAAATAATGTAACTATGTAATAATATAATAATATTTGTTAACATATCAATCTTAAAAGCAGGCACATGGATAAAAAAACGTAATTTTGATTCTGAACCCACTGTCCTAGGGACAGAATCGAGCCTTGAACAAAGTTGGAAGCGCAGTATGTAATTAAGTAATGTTTTGTAATCTCAAAAAAACTCAGCTGTTTAACTGAACTTGACATCAGCTACCCAAAAACGGGGATAACGTGTTACTGATATGGTACATTTGTATCATTAATACCTTTGAAAGATTCCATGTGTATGATTTAAACATTTGAGAGATAACATCCCTTTTTTAAAAACAGTACTTTCGAGCGGGACATTCACTTAACTTCAGATTTACAAAAAATTAAATAACTACAAAAAAACCTACCTTGTTTTATTATCCTGAGGTCAGCGAAAGCTTTTCTCCAAAGGTTATTTACTTGAGCAGGCAAATACATCACAAGAGAAGACATTTTGAAAGAAGTAGAAAACAAAAAAATTATGATAAGAGCACAAGAAGACAGAAGAAACCAAAGGAACGAGACACAAGTCGGAGTTGGTTAAAAGAAAATGCCGAATACAAGTTTTCGTTTTCAGTTAGGTGTCACATTAGTTCCACTTTTAGCCACACTGTGAGGTGCAGTACCATCGGGTCAACTTCGGCAAACCCCCACCCTAGGGAGTCAGACAGTTGGAGGTTTTACATAAAAGGCCCTACACACGACCACCAGACCGTCAGGGCGAACGGGGTTGGCCCCGACAGTTGGAGTGTGTGTAGGCTTGTCAGCGGACTAAAACTGTCGGACCCGACGGTCGGGTGGTTGGTCGTCTCGTACGAGCTCCCCACCCTCGATTCCCCTCGATTTCTGTCGGGTCAGTTCGTGTGTAGCGCTGTCGGCCGACTCCTCAACTCGACATGACCAAATTCCTCATAAAGAAAGGAGTTTGGACGTGTGTAGGGCCTTTAAAGATAATTTTATGTATATTGGATAGTTTCGGAGTAAATATTTTATATTTTTTTTTTTTTTTTGTTTCTATTATTATTATTATTATTTTTTTTTTTAAATGGGAATTTTTTATTGTACTTTAGTTGGGATAGTTTGCAGGTGTTTAAAAAGGTATCATAGGCAGTCTGTGGACTGACTTAATGGGAAACCAACCTGGCATTTGCCTAGTAAATTGAGGGAAACCAAAGAAACCTCAATTAGGTTGGGCAGGCCCGAGTCCTTCCTACATTTTCCCTAAGTAATTTTTATTTATTTTTTAATTTTATTTCGTTTGTGGGTTTCTGTTGGTGCTTATTTATTTAATAACATATTATCATTATTCTTACAACAAAAAAACATATTTTGTTGAGTTTATTAGGAGATTTTAAAGAACTTATTTATTATTCACAATGAATTAAATTTAAAGAGTCCAAACTATTTAGTTTGTTATTCAAATATAAAAATAAATAAATTCAAATCAATCATCAAGATTTTAGGATTTAATAGGTCTGAAAGAAATTTCATCAGAATCAGACAATATATTTATTAGCGTTGGGACAACCGACTAGAAAAAACAACCGAATGAATAAGTCGATTCGGGAAAAAACAGTCTCATAGTGGGTATAGGATATACGAATAAAGATATAGACCGAGACTGAACCCGCAAGTCGAATGTTTCAATCGAATGGTTTTTTTTCTTTATATAGGAGTAGTACGGTGGAGGCCGTAAAGGCCTCAGAGCTGAGGGGGGGGGGGGGGTGAGAGTGAGAAGGCGCTTGACACTCGTTATCACGTCCCAAACTACAGCCTGCTACGACATCGTTTTCATTCGAATGAAAAAATATAGACTGAGACTGAATCCAGTCAAATTTTTCATTCGAATGTTTCATTCGGATGTTTTTTTGGTTTTGGGTAGGGGAAAGGAACGACGGTGAAGGGCTCAGAGCGGAGGAGGAGTGAGAAGGTGCATGACACTCGTTATCTCGTTATACACACGTCCACATATACACGTCCGAATTACAACTAATACAACTACAAACTATAGACTGATATTAGTCGAATGAAAACTAGATATCCACAACCGAATGAATGAATATTTTAAAACAACCGTTTAGTCGACTGTTTTCAATCGATTGGTTCCCAACGCTAATATTTATAAAAAAAAAAAAAGGCATATCTACAATAAAAAAATAACACATTTTAAAATCATATATATATATATATATTTTATTTACACAATCTTATTTATTTAATAACATATTATCATTATTCTTAAAACCAAAACAATGTAAACAAATTTTGTGAAGTTTATTCGGAGATTTTAAAGAACTTATTTATTATTCACAATGAAATAAAATTAAAGAATTAAAACTATTTAGTTTGTTGATTAAAAATAAAAATTAAAAAATTGAAATCATTCCAACAAACTGGAACAAAGAAAAACAATAAAAATATTAAAATAATTTTGACTCTCAGTTAGTAGTAGTAGTAGTAGTCTAGTACTTTCTACTAGGACGGGTAGGACGAACCACTTGTTCGAACCTTGCAATTAGGCCATCATTCAGGCCCTTTTTACGCCCCGCGGTAGAGAGTTCCAGCCACTTCACACATCATACATATGTACATTTGTACCGCCGAAGCGAGTATGATGTGATCAATAGTGAGCCATATAAATCAGAGTGTCACGGCGAGGAATCGAACCCCGTCTCGTTCCACTCGAGATTCAGTGATGGCCGAGCAGACGTGGTTTAACTCACACGGCTACGCTAGCTCCCTAACTCAGTTAAATCAGATGTATTTCCCTTAATATCTCGGAATCTAGATTTTTTTCCAGATCAACTACCTATAGGGTAAAATTTTTATTTAAATGAACTATATTAGAGAATTTATTAAGTAATATCGTCAGAACCATTATTGATTTTATTTTTCAAATTTTTCATAGTTCTTGGAAGGCAGCGAACCTCAAATTTAGAGCTAAAATAAATCTCAATTGTCCATCATAACTTGGAGTAGGAATTTTCTTTACACGTACGCCAAATTTCATTGAAATCGGACTAGAAGATTAGAATCTACTCGACTGCGCACACTACAAACAGATTTCTACAGAAATTCTTAGCAGCAATTTAAAAAAAAAAAAATCTTGAAGATAGCTAATAACGGGCTTATTATTAAAATTTATTTTACCTCAAATTTGTATGTTTAATATTGGCATTAATTAAATTCAAATTTTTCAATATTTCTTGATGAATAATTTGGTTATTTTGTTGCTCAATTACATATACTGTACCATTGTTAGGAGTTATTTTAGGGCTTAAAACAACTTGAATCGGCTTTAAGCAATTGGTTCTTTGAGACTGCTTTACGGCTGCCGAATTAGCGCTTGCCAGTGATTGATGCTGACCTGAAAAAAAATAAAAATAAATAAATAAACCAAAGAAAATTAAAAATAGAGTAAAACATTTTTCAAATGGAAACTTCTAATAAAGCAAATAATATTTTTACCTCCAGCAGGGAGAAAAAGTGAACTTTCCCCCCTAGTTTACAGGGAGGGAAGTTATTCTCTGCACCAGGTCGGGTAAAACAGGGAGTAATGAAAAATAGGTTGAAAGTTCATGATTCCCTCCAGTGTTGCCTTAGATAAAGTATAAGTAAATAAGGTTGGTGCTAATACACATTTCATTTACTAACTTTTGTTTAATGTCTAAATCTATAATGTCATCTTCACACATGTCATGTAACCTCTACAACAGTTGCCATAGTGATTTATCAGTAAAACAAATAAACAATTTAACAGTGAAATCATAATTTCTAAATGTAGATCAACTAATCCATATGTAAATACATCAGTTGTCAAAACCATTCAAAACACGACTCAGCTTCTAGCTTATTCTCCCATTTAATTTTAGCATTGAAATTCAAATAATAACTATCTATACTTTATTTTTAATGTGGTCTATGAAACCGGGGAATTAATTATTGCGAGGGTGCAAGTTATTTTTACTCCTGAGGTACGTACAAGATTTTACCTCCAGATGAGAGAAAAAAGTATGGAAAGATTTTAATTTTAAATTATTTTATTCAACAAAAAATTCATATTTATTTAAAACAAAATAAAATAATAAAAAGATAGTTAGATATAATATTAACGATTCTCTAAGTATAATCACGTTCAAATTAAAGTATAGATAGTTATTATTTGAATTTCAATACTAAAATTAAATGGGAGGATAAGCTGGAAGCTGAGTTGTGTTTTGAATGGTATTGACAACTGATGTATTTACATATGGATTAGTTTATCTACATTTTGAAATTATGATTTCACTGTTAACTTGTTTCTTTGTTTAATTGATAAATCACTATGGCAACCGTTGAGGACGTTACATGACATGTGTGAAGATGAAATTATAGATTTAGACATTAAACAAAAGTTATTAAATGAAATGTGTATTAGCACCAACCTTATTTACTTGTGCTTTATCTAGGGCAACACTGGAGGGAACCATGAGAGTTCATGACTCCCTTATTTTCCATTACTCCCTGTTTAACCCGACCGGGTGCAATGAGTAACTTCCCTCCCTGTAAACTAGGGAGGAAAGTTCACTTTTTCTCCCTGCTGGAGGTGTAGAACTATTTCACTCTATTATAGTTAATGTACTAAAGCATTTATACAGCACACATTCTTCTAAATAGCAGACATTTCACTAAAACAGACATTATTTTATTCCCCTTTAGTACATGTACTGTTAACATAGGAAACATACTTTTAAAAATTAGGCATTTTTCTCAAACAGCCATTTTTCATTAACCTTTATTTATGTACTGTGTATACAGCAAATATTCTTTTAAATGTCAGACCTTAATTTAAATAACCCATAATAATAAATACCAAATATGAATCCCCACAGTACACGCGTTACTAGTTGTAACTTTTGACACTCAGATTGGTCAACCTAAATAAGGAAAAAATAAAGCCACTAGACGGTATGGGAGGAGTGGAGCCAGTATAATTTTTGTTTGCCTAGTTGGCTCGACCTTCTAGAATTCAAAATCCTGACCTCTCATTGGCTCCCCACCCTAATTTTTCGGATTTTCCCGAGTTGTCAAAAGTCATATTTCATAGTGTGCATACTGTAGACTACTGGCATTAAAAGCATTAGAAGTGTGGTGCTAACTTTGACCCTATTTTTTATACAAATACATCAATGAATATTCTCAACTTACCAATATTTTTAGAAACTAGACTTGCTTCTGATGCTCCAATATTATCTACTTTAAGGATATTATGTTGAGGAATTGAAGGTTTAGTTACGATGGCCGGTTTAGTTACGATGGCCGGTTTAGTTACGATGGCCGGTTTAGTTACGATGGCCGGTTTAGTTACGATGGCCGTTTTAGTTACGATGGCCGGTTTAGTGACGTTTGCTCTTTGATGACTCTCCTCAGTTACCGCATCTGCTTTCTTTTCAATTATCATTTTTGTCGTTTCTGGTACATTAACAACTTCCTCGGTAACATTATTCTCTTCATTTATTACATTTTGAACTCCCTTTCGTTTGTTAACTCTTAAATCCACACATGAGAGAAGAACCTGTTTTTGAGGGGGAAAAAACATTAAATAAATAAATAAAACATCTAAATAATCTTTATGTATATTATAGATTTCTTAGAGCAGAGGTACTTTGAGACCCAGGACAAGGTAGTTTTTTTTTCAAACGTAGAAATTTGCGAGAGCTCATGAAATAAGATACCAGATCCACACAAGTGTCGGGTGGGCCATGTGTGGTGCAGTACTGCCATGCAGCGAATTCACTAGAAAGCAGCTGTACAGAGGCCGAGTTCCGGGGGTTGTCGAGTGAAGCAAGTTGGGGCAAAGTCCCCATCTTTCAATTTAAAATTTAAGTGGCTGGGATATTAATGTTTTGGACAAAATTAAAAACTGTTAAATTTTTCTACATCATAATGAACTCTGGATAAAAATACAATCCATTTTGTTCAATATATATTGTGACATGCCACCAACAAAATCCCTGGCCTATCTTATTAAAATCTCCCACCATGGCATATATGGTTGAGTCTAAAGTGGAAGTCAAGAAATGCCCAATTTAAATGAGGAATGACCCAAATATTTAACTATAGATTGCTTATTTAATAGATTAACACCTTATTGAGGTCAACGTCGGAAACTCTATGTCTAGATTTCAGATGAGTTTTGAGATTGCGTTTATGTGCAGTGGTGAACTCGCAGTATATACAGCAATGTGGTTTTTCACCTCGGTGTATCACTTCGATGTGACGTTGAAGATGAATTTGCTGTGCTCCCCTGTGTTTAACAAAAAAAATTAAATTATTTAATTATGAAAGAAGATAGTAAGAAAAATAGGTAAAATATATAAATTAATAGGAATCAATACCATTTTAGAAGGGATCTATGTCCGAGAGAGTGGAAGACAGGGTTAGTTAAACTATCTCCTCATTTCTAGGTTTCTACTACAAACATAAGTCAACACATCTACGTCTTATACAATGAGCGTAAAGAGTCTAGACTTGTAGTATAAGCTCATTTTAGATGGCAAACCTTTGTAATGCCAATTGTTCCCTTAGAACAGTTTAAGGGACTGGCTCTAAACAGACTCCTGACTTTTTGTGAGTCTGTCAGTCTGCTCAGACCAAGGATGTTAAATAAGGGGGATGGAAAGTTAGGTAGGGCCTACCTCCTAAGTGGCCTATGTCTCTGGGTTTTCTAACCCCTGGAAAAAAAAGTAATATAGTCTCCCCTCTCTTTGAACACATGTTCTTATCAAATCCATACATTTTAACGTTTTATACACGTAATATCAATTTTAAATAATAAAATAAATATATAGACATAAAAATTACTTATAATCGCATAATTCGCAATGATACGGCTTTTGTCCCATGTGAACAGAATTGAAATGACGCACAAATCTCTGTTTTATGCTGCATTTGAAATCGCACAGTTGACATGAGTATGCGTACTGTCCTAGATGTACCTAAAAAAAAAAAAAATCATATAATAATAATATAAATAATTAACAACTAATAATCACGTCCATACATGTGTAAAGGTACTAATGCTGGTTTTAATCAGAGAAAAGCAATCGGCAACAAAAATTCTTTAATATTGTGCCACACAATATTGCTAGTTGACAAAGATGTATTATGTTAACAAATGATGCCAGTGATTGTAGACCAATACAAAGCTTAAGGAATCTACTTTATGCTGTAGCAAATATACTTAATAAGATAATTAAAATTAATACTAATAGAGTACCTCAGATATATGAAGTTTAAGAAAGTATTTTCCACTTGCCGAGAAGTCACAATCGTCACACTTGTAGCGTTGAGATTGGCCTAAGTGTTTAATTCTAATGTGCTTTTCAAGAAATCCTTTCTGAGTAGATTCATGAGGACAATGTGGGCATAGAAACGGTGGTTTTGACTCATTACCTAAAACATTTAGATATAAATATAATCTAATAATTTTACTTTTCAGCTTACTAACCTAAGGTAAGTGTCCATCTGAGAGTTTTAGTCTCGAGACTCACTCTCGAGACTGAAGTCACAAGTGGACGTGGGGCTATGACTAGTCTCGGAGAGTTACCGCAAAAGTCTCTGAGACTCACTGAATCTCAAGTCGACAAGCTTTTCCCCTGTGTCTCGAGACTCAGTCTCAGAGTTCCAATTGCTGAGACTAGTCTCCGAGACAAGATTCACTTCATCCCTTCAACTAATACATTAATTATTGTTTTCTTCTTTTTTATTCTAATTTAATTATCTTTATTCCCATATTCTTAACAACATTAAAAGAAGAGGAGTCGTTTCTTCTGATCGAACTCTATGAAGCTATGATATTTTATGAAATGTTAGGCAAAGTAAATACCTTATTAAGGGTTAAAAGATAAAAAAAAAAAAAAATACTATGCGAAATAGGTATTGTTATCTGCTTTATAAATCATCTAGAAATAAAATATAACTACAGATGACAGAAGAATATTATACATAATATATAGTAGAATCTCCCTTACACGACCCTCAATAACACGACAACCTCAATTACAAGTGCAATTTTCAAATGCCCTTGAGATTGCCATAACACATAATGTTAAATTGACCACTATAACTCGACTATTATTATCCAAACAACCTCAATAACACATATTTTTTTCTAATTCAAAACGTAACTCAATATTGCAATGTTTATACGAATAGCGTCTCAAAATATGGTGTATTTCTACGAGATTTGCCAACATTAAAAAATGTCTGAAACGTTGTGTCTTCAATTTTTTATATTATTTTCTAGAGTGTGCAAATCACCCAACATACTTTTTTATCATTTAAAAAAAAAAAAAAAAAAAATGCTGACGGGAAACCTCCATTGGGCGAGTCTCAGACGGAACTGTGGGATCTCAGGTAGACACAAACCTGAGAGTAGTCTCGGTACTCGACCAGGTCTGATGATGCTCTCAAGTGGACAAGGTTTTGAGACTAATCTCGAGACTAGATCTCGAGATTTAGTCTCAGGTGGACACCTAGCATAATGTTAGTTAGTAATATTTTTGTTTTCAAGCTTACTTCAAAGGAATCATTTGATCGAACAGACATTTTATTATGCATCTAAATTCAAATTTTCTTAGACAGAAAGGCGTTTAAGACATCTTGGAACATTTTTGCTCTTGTGTCTGTTTATCTGTCAAATGAAAGATATCTTACATGTAGCGGAATAAATCTATTTTTTGTTTTTTACAAACTTCTTGTCCAATTATAATGAATCCAGATGTTAAATCAAAATTAGCCTGCAGAAGGTCCCATCTCGGGAATGTTGGGGAAAAACAGTGATAACAACCTCACTGCTATCCGACCCTCTATTTTCATGCAATTCAATCAGTCCCGATACTTTTTAATCGGACCTCATATATAAGGTCTTACTGCTTCAGCCTTTATCTTCAAAGACCTCTGGATGAAAAAAATAGAGTAGCAACTATTGACAAAGAAGGATAATTCTTTTGTAATCGATATCCTTTGTAAAATTAAATAGTTAAGTTATTAAATGATGGGTAAACCAAAAAATTGTTAATTTGCTAAATTTTCTACAGATAATCAAATCGTGCATAATACCACCTCTATCGGCTCCATCCACAGGTGGTTCCTTGATACCATGGCTTTTATACAAATGGCTCTTAAATAATGAAAGCCGACTTGTAGCGAAATTACACGATTCGATATTACAAACATGAGACTTGACTCCACTATGAGCTTCCATTATATGAGCCTTACGACTGCTACTCGATGTAGAGCTGAAATTGCATTCTGGTTCAAAACATATGTATGGCTTGATTACCTAAAACAAATAAATTAAAATAAGTCCTTTAAATAAATTAAATTAAAATTCACTGGAGTGTGAATGAAATACTTTGGAGGATAAAATTTGAGCCAACAAATTGAGGCAACATTTTTATTTCCAATTCTCTGAATTTTGCCAGGAAACTTTGTGACATCTAGAGGCGTGCCATTAACGGAAGCAAGGCTCGATGTTGGGAAAAACTTGTAGAGGATATTGACTCTGATCCCTGGAGCATGGGCTACAAGCTCGTAACCCAAAAGCTGGGAGCCATGAAGCAGATTTACGTGATGGAGGCGCCTCTTATGGAAAAAATTATAAAGGCTCTCTTTCCATCCAAGCCGGAGTGAGAGGCAGTCGAATGGGGACATGTAGAAGGCTTCCCCCCTTTTCAAAGGACGAATTGAAACAGGCGGTACATTCCATGAAAGCCAAAAAAAGCACCAGGCCCAGACGGTATCCCCAGCGAGATAATAAAGGAAGTGTTTATACAGAGCCCAGATCTCCTCCCGGAAATGCATAATGCGTGCCTGAAGGCGGGAGTTTTCCATGAACACTGGAAAATAGCTCGTCTTGTTCTTGTTAATAAAGGCAAGGGAGACCCCGATCTGCACTGTGCATGTTGGACACGGTCGGCAAGGTTTTTTGAAAAGCTGATCAGAGCGAGGTTGAAGAAAGCAATCGTGGCAGCCGGAGACTTATCCCTATGCAGTACGGTTTTAAGACAGAACTCTCGACGGTGGACGCGATGATGCAAGTATCCGAAGCAGTCAGAAGAGCGGAGGACCACAACCACCACTCGCTTAGAGTAGTGCTCCTGTTGACGCTTGATGTCAAGAACGCCTTTAACTCGGTGAGGTGGGTCGACATGCTCGAGGCGCTGAAAAGCTTTAAATTGCCTAGAACCCTTCTCTGCATCATCATTTCATTTATGAAACCAAGAAGGGACCAAAAAGAGCAAGAATATCCATGAGGGCGGCCCAAGGTTCAATCCTGGGCCCGAACCTGTTGTCTATGATGAACTCCTACAAATAAAGATGCCAGATGAGACCCTCTAGAAAAATCTCTTGACGGAAGTATATTAACCTATCAAATTAAATTAAATATTAAAAATAAATAGTTTGCTCATATTAAAAAAAAAAATTACCTTATGTTTTCTCATTAAGTGTTTTACAAGTAGATAATTTCTTGTAGTAAAAAAATCACATTCAGGACATTTGATATCACGTTTCTTATCGTGAACAACTTCGACGTGACGATCGAAATTCGGCTTATTATGTGTTTCATAACCACACAGAGTGCACTGGAATCTTCTCCCTTGACGATGTTTTGTTCTCACATGTAGCAGTAGGCTTTTCCTATGTATACCTTTAAAAGGACATAAGGAACAGTCCGTTTTCAATTGCCCTTCGTTATAATGCTCGTTTGGATTATGAGCATGGGTCAATCCTATGTGTCTATAGAGTTCAGTACGATCATTACAGGTAAACGAGCAAAATAAACACTTATCAAGTTCGCTCGATTCTTTACTTTTATCTTGAAAGTCCTTCCTATTTTTAGATTGGTCGCAAAACTGTTTGATAAATTGTGTACCGTTGTTTAAAAGTTCGATAAATTCGTTTAAGGCTCTCTTCCGTTTACGAACAATTCTTTTGGGTTTAGTTTCAACGCCTTTTTTGTACACCGGTTTGTTTTCCGTTTCAATAATCGCTTGTTCTTTATCAAAATCCGGAGGTTTCTTAACTGAATTATCATTTATTGTAGATTCTCTCTCATGTTCAATTTTAATATGAGCCATTAAACAATCTTCTCTCGCCGTCATAAAGTGGCACAGTTTACACTTGAAAATTGAACTTCCGTCAGATTTAACATTTGAAACAACTGTATTTCCAATAGGACTCTCTTTAAAATCAGTGCAATCCCTCATTTGAGAATCCAAAGGAGTGGTGGAATTTTTTCCGTCGTTAACATCGACTGATCGATTCATTAATTCTTCATTGACATATTTCACAACATCTTCAAAAATTATTCCATCATTTTCAGTAAAGGAATCATTATCAAATTCTTTAATAGGCCTATGAAAAGAAAAAAGAAAAAGAAATAAATTAGGAGGTTAGAAGAAAGAGGAAGGAGTTGAATCTTTCAAGCAAGTTAAAAAAAAAGGGAGAGAGGGAGGAAGAGCTGAGATTCGGAAAGGAGATTAAGGCCGCTCCCTGACTTGTTGGTACGGTATCGGTAAGCTCGTACGCTCAGTACCGATTCTGTACAGATTCTTTACCCAGCGCAATTATCTTAATGAGTGCTCCCTGACTTGTTGGTATGGTATCGGTAAGCTCGTACGCTCAGTACCGATTCTGTACAGATTCTTTACCCAGCGCAATTATCTTAATGAGTGCTCCCTGACTTGTTGGTACGGTATCGGTAAGCTCGTACGCTCAGTACCGATTCTGTAAAGATTCTTTACCCAGCGCAATTATCTTAATGAGTGCTCCCTGACTTGTTGGTACGGTATCGTTAAGCTCGTACGCTCAGTACCGATTCTGTACAGATTCTTTACCCAGCGCAATTATCTTAATGAGTGCTCCCTGACTTGTTGGTACGGTATCGGTACGCTCGTACGCTCAGAACCGATTCTGTACAGATTCTTTACCCAGCGCAATTATCTTAATGAGTCCTCCCTGACTAGGGCGGTATGCGTGGGAGTGGGGCGGTAAGGGATTGGTAAACAGAGGGTCGGTACCAAGAAGCAGCAAAAACAGAAGCAGTAAAGTACTATCCTTCTTCTGACGATAACATAATCACGCCACGACACTACTGTTACTGCAAGATTCCACTGAAAGTATACCAACAAGTGGGGAGATGAAGGCGGTATCGGTAAAGCAGAATATACCTCATACCAATAACGTACCAACATGTCAGGGAGGGGCCTAAAAAGAATGTTTAAAATTACTTGGTCTAGTCTGTGATTTCAGCACACACAAAGGGTCTGTAGGTAATAATACACAGTGGAGCCTTGAAAATTCAGACCTCTAAAATCCGGAGCTTTGATAATCTGGTCTGCATACTGAAAAAAGATTGTAATAACTAACGCAGACATTAAAGGCTGCGAGTCGCTAAATAGATGCGGGATTGAACTAAAGATATGTTATCTAATCAAAGATTCCTAAGAAGAATCTATGAGAATAATATCTAAGATTTCTTTACACGGTAGCAATGTTCTGTGAAATCACACTATGAGAATGGAGCCAAATAGCAACGCTGTATTATTATATAGCATATTGAAAAATCCGGACAAATCTGTAATTCGGACTGTGTCTGTTCCTGAAATTATTAAGGCTCCACTGTAGTAGTGTAGCTAATAAATAAAGTAAAATAACATTTATACATACTCAATATTATCAAAATGATTGAGATTTTCAACTATTACTTTTTTATCGACAGATTCAGTTTTACAAGGTATAATTATCTTTTTCGGTGAAGCGATTAACAATTCTTGACTTTTTTCCTTTCCAGTCTCTCGGTCAGTATTTTTTGGAATAATATTAGAAGTAGTAGATTCTGAATTATTATTATTTATCAATAGTGGTTTGAGGTATCTTTTAACGGTAACTATGTACGAATATAGAACATCACCTAGGGCAAATTCAACTTGTCCTGGTTTGTTACCTTTGGCACTTAGCTCATCGTATCCTTTCATAATTTTTCCGAGTATACCTAAAAACAAAACAGAAATAAATTTAATAATAATAAAAAATTATTAACAGGGGAAAGAGTAGGCCTGCCAAAGGGCTAATACAACTACATTTACGTGACGGACAATACGTGGTAAGCATATCAATTCATTAGCTGTATAAACAATTTAATTTGCATTCATAAACGGATCAACACCAGTATTCATAAACGGATCAACACCAGTATTCATAAACGGATCAACACCAGTATTCATAAACGGATCAACACCAGTATTCATAAACGGATCTGTTGGGTGCACGACAGGTAAACTGTGGCGTGCAGTACCAAAGTGACTAATATTCGCTGAAATGTAAAAGGTTTGGAAAAGGATGAGTGATAGGGAAGGTAGGAGGGTTAGTAAATTGAGTAAAATGAGATAATATAATAATAAATCCTATTTATTAAGTTGACATAATAATAAATAATAATAATAGGCAATTAAAATATATAATAGATATATAAAACAATCGGAAATAAATAAACCCAAGCAGGGAACCCAGGGGGGCTAGATAAGATAAGAGGAAAATAAACCCAGAAATAAATACAAATGGTGTTAGACTAATCTACTTTGTTAAACTATGGTTAGTAACGGTTAAAGGTGGTGTAAGATGGTGAAGGTGTTGATATGTAATATGTGTGTGTGAGAATGAGAAGGATTACCTGTTGCACAGCATGCTTGGTGCAAAGCTGTGCTTGAAAATAAATATGTAATAAGTATTGTGTTCCAGTTGGTTGACCAGGATGTGGTACTGGTCCTCAAACTGGTAACAGCACTGTAAATGTACGATTTATTCACTCTGAATATTATAATTTAGAAAAACTTCACTAAGGTGTCAAAGCAAGTGGTCACTTGACAGCTTCACATGTGCACTCTGCCGGGATGTCGATAGATCGATAGTACTATCGATCTGCTTGGTGCATCCAGCGCTGAGTTTAGGAAGGTGTGAAGGTTAACGGATGGGAAGGTTATGCCGGTTAGATTCAGACGTAAACAAGTTCTTGCAGCAACAGTAGGTTGTCGTAAATAACTGGTGTTTACTTGTTACTCCTGAATCTATTATGGTAGAACTGATGATAGAAGAAATGAAAATAGAGTGTAGAGGAAGAAATGAAGCGGTAGAATCGGCGATATATGTGTTTAAAAACTAAGTTAAAATGTGATTCTATATAAGTGTAAATTGTTAAGTGATAAGGTAAGATTTGCATGATAAAATAGATTAAATAGTGATATATATGATAAAATATAAGGGAATGGTTAATAAGCTTAATATAATGATAAATGAGAATAAGGATAGGGATAATTTTGAATAGGATAGTCAGTGCCCCGACATACCGCCTACCAAAATTTACGTCAAAGAAAATTTTCAAATAGGATTTGAAGGTGCTGAAATGGATTCGGGAAGAAATAACGGAATAAGTTTGTTGCAGGGTCTCCGTAAAACTGATGAGCTGGTCTTAACTTCAGCAACTCGTACAACGCCGTCGTTGCCTGGGAAGACTCGGAGGACTCTGCCCAACGGCCAGTGCAACCTGGGAACTCCATCATCTCTCAACAAGACAAGATCGCCTACTTGGAGATTATACCCTGCAGCTCGCCATTTCGTCCTTTCCTGGAGCGTGGTTAAATACTCGCGACGCCAACGCTGCCAGAAATGCTGAGATTTCTTGGCAACAGCCTGCCAACGAGTGAGCCTGTTCTCGGAAACGTCGAGAAGAGAAGGTTCGGGAACTGATGTAAGCGGCATCCCAATGAGAAAGTGTCCTGGTGTCAAATAGGAAAGATCATGAGGATCACTGGACATAGGACACAAAGGACGTGAATTGAGGATGGCTTCGATGTTGATCAAAAGCGTGGCCAATTCCTCAAATGTGAAAACGTTGTCACCGTATACACTCCGCATCAATCGCTTTACGGATTTGACTCCTGCCTCCCAAATTCCTCCGAATGATGGCGCTCGGGGAGGTATGAACGACCACTCAATATTCTTTTGGACAACATACTCTTGGATAGCATCTTTAGTAACTTGGGAACGGATCCAAGCAAAGAAATCCTTCATTTGATGCGCAGCTCCAATGAAGTTAGTGCCGTTGTCGCTGAAGATTTTAACGGGCTTTCCACGACGACCCACAAACCTGTCAAAACATGCGAGAAAGGATGTAGTACTTAAAGAGGACACCAGCTCCAAATGCAATGCCTTGGTGCTCAAACAAACGAAGAGGCATAGGTAGGCCTTGGAGGTTAACGACTTTCGTCGCAGGGAGTCCCGTATGCTGAAAGGACCTGCATAATCTACACCAACATGCAGGAAGGGATGGTTGTCCTGAAACCGGGCGGCTGGTAGATCTCCCATTGAAGGTTGGAGGGGTTTCGCATCATGTTTTCGACAGGTGACGCACTTCCTAGTAATTGCTCTAATTGTGTTACGTGCGTTGGGAATCCAAAAATCCCATCGGAGGGCTGCTAAAAGAAGTGACGGTCCGGCATGAAGAGTCTGACGATGATATTTGTCGATAATGAGTTTTGTCAAATGAGTTTTGGGAGGTAATAGCATTGGATGTCGGGTTTCATATGGTAAATTGGAGTTGCGGAGGCGACCGCCTACCAACAGAACTCCTGAGTCATCCAGGAAAGGGTGTAAGCTAACTAAGTGCTTCGGAATTGAATTCTCAGATGGAGTTTTATTATTAAAAAACTCATGACGCTGAGTAATCTTAACTGCTACACGCGTCGCTCGGCGAATTTCCCAAATTTGAACAGTTTTCGTGGTAGCTGGCTTCAACGCGATGGCCTTTAAATGGTCTACAAATCTTAAGATGTAAGCCAACACTCGAAGCAGCTTACTTAAGCTGGAATGAGACTGAAGAAGGTTGAGTAACGGGGAATCGACGCTAACAGCTGCAAGAACTGCTCTTGGTGGTGAGGCTTTAAGCTCCGGTATGTTGGAAGAAGGGCTACTGGCACTGGCTGGCCAGGAGGAAGGCTCGGACAAAGCCCACTCTGGTCCGGTAAACCAAAGAGCACAGTCAATTAAATCGGTGGCTGGTACTCCTCTTGATCCCAAGTCACTTGGATTATCCGCTGAAACAACGTGGCTCCATTTTCCTCCGGAGGTTAAGTCTCGGATTTGTACGACCCTATTGGCGACAAATGTTTTTAGCAGATGGTAAGGTGTAGTGAGCCAAGATAGTACTACCATGCTGTCTGAAAAGAAGTATACGCTTGGAGGCACAGACAGCTTCTGGCAGAACGGTTGTATACTTTGCCATACACGCGCAGCTAGCAAAGCAGCGCAAAGCTCAAGCCTCGGAACGGTTGTGAACTTCACAGGCGCCAATTTCGTCTTCGCCATTATCAGGTGCATTTGTGGCATATCATCTTTGACAGATCTGAGGTATGCTGCTGCACAATATGCCTTTTCCGAAGCGTCGGCAAAGATAAGTAAATCGTAGGGTCCATCGTTTGGCACTACCCAACGAGGAACCCTAATTCGCTCTAACGCTGGTAGTTGCGCAGTGAAGGATGTCCACCTTGTTCGTAGGTCCGGAGGTAGTTCCTGGTCCCATGAAAGCTGTCGTTTCCAGGCCTCCTGAATAAGTTCCTTAACTAGCACCACCGTAGGGCCCAAATACCCAAGGGGGTCATATATCTTAGATATGGCTGATAGCACACCGCGCTTGCTGCACACATCCTTAGGCATCGTAATCTTATATGTAAAGATATCAGCTTGAGGAGACCATTGCATTCCCAGAATCTTAACATTGCTCTCATCCTCAGATTGCAATGGAATGTTTTGGTCGATTGGTAATGTGCCAGCAGGGTCTTCTTGGCGACATGCAGCTAGGATATCGGGATTATTGGACGACCACTTGCTTAAACTGAAGCCTCCTTTCCCGAGCAAGGTAACTAACTGATGCTGCAACTCTAATGCTTCTTGCAGTGTCGGTGCTCCTGTGACTACATCGTCGATATAAGTATCGTCCAATAGGGCAGTAGATGCTAGTGGAAAATCGTGACCTTCGTCTTTGACAAGCTGGAGAAGAACTCTTAAGGCAAGATAGGGTGCGCATGCTTGACCATAAGACACAGTCATAAGTTCGTAATCTTGAACGGCTTCAGCTGGATCGAACCTCCATAATATGTGCTGGTATCCCCTGTCCTCGGGGTGGACCAGTATTTGGCGAAACATCTTCACGGCGTCGGCTGTAAAGACGTAGGCATAACGACGGAAGTTAAGTAAAATCATAGCTAGGTTGCTTTGAAGCTTCGGTCCTACGAGAAGTGAATCATTGAGAGAACCTGAAGAAGTCCGAGCAGCAGCGTCGAATACTACTCGAATTTTAATATCGTCGTCAACATTCTTGACCACACAGTGGTGTGGGATAAATACATGACCAGGTTGAGAGGCGACTTCCATGTGATTCAGGTCAATATACTCTTTCATGAAGTCATCGTATTTAGATTTTAAGTTAGAATTTCGAGCCAATTTGGACTCGAGATGCTCGAGGCGCCGTAGAGCCATGCCTCGAGTGCCTACGATCTGTGGGTTCGGCAAACGGAAAGGTAATCGGACAACGTATCTACCATCCGGAAGACGATAGTGGGTGTCTCGAAATAACTGCTCGCAATGCTGTTCTTCCGGGTCCTGAATCTTAGCTGTAGGCGGCTCTTCCAACTCCCAGAACTTAAGAAGATCCTGCTGCAGCAGGTCTAAAGCGCTGTTGTCTGGTACAGCATGAAGAGCGTGGAGTGAGGTAGCGTTGGAAGCTTCTCGAACTCTACCGATAACAGAATACCCGAAGATGGTTCCCAATAATCGAGGCAAGTCGCTAGTGACAGTGATGATTTCTCCTGTGATGATGTCACTAAATAAATCACAGCCTATGAGGAAATCGATTGGCCTGGAAGTCCAAAAGTCTTTATCAGCCAGAGGGTACGACAAAAATGGTTTCCACATCTCTGGTGATGAAGTAAATCCAGGAAGAGGTGATGTTATAGTGTCTACAACAATAGCTGTGGTGGTAAGACTTAGTTGTGAAGATTTAAGCGGTGAAATGGTGCATGAAGTTCTGCCTTTAAAGCCTTTAAACGGAGTGTCACCTATACCCCAGATGCTTGAGGAATGCTTATCGATTTTAAGTCCTAACGCATTAGCAACTTCTCTGGTGACAAAGGAAAAGTGACTACCTGAGTCGATAACTAAGCGGATCTTCTCCTCTCGTCCATCGCTAGCTTTAATTAAACACTCCGCTGTTCCTAACATGACTTCTAAGTCCTTACGAGTGTTAGTATGAAGAGCGAGAGCGGGCGGGTCTTGAGACTGCTCTTTCTGAGGCAGGTTATGCAGCATACTATGGTGTTTACCATGACAGTAACGGCAACGGTATTTTGAATTGCATGCATTTGTAGCATGTCCTAATAGCAAACAATTCTTACAGCCCCTCCAGGACTTAAGAAGCTCATACCTCTCACTGACGGTTGCTGAGGCGAACTTTACACAATTCATTAAGGAATGATAGTCCTTGCAGATGTGGCACCTAATCTTAGTTCTAGCTGGAGATGAACTGGAAGCTGCAGAAGAATTGTCCGGAGTGGTGAGACGAGTGTTGCTCACTAAGGCTAGCTGACCTCCGCTTGAACTCCCAAAACGTCTAGCATACCTTGGAGTTCTCTTGGTATTAGCTAGATCCTGTGCAGTAGTTACTCTGGCTAATCCTACGGCTAATTCTGAGGCTACACATCGTGAGCGAAGAAATTTGATAAGAATATCGAAAGTTGGAAATTCTTCACCATTTTGACGTTCAAACTCCTCCCGAGTGTGTACGTCTAAACACCGTCGCGCTATGTGAAAGTACATAAATTCCTCTTTATTAGGAACACCAATAAGTTTGAACGCAGCAACAGTTTCCGCTATCCGAGCTACAGTGTCGCCTAGAACTTCGGCAGAAGGCTTCTGAGCAAGAGGTTTCATGTCTAGTAACCGATCAAGATGAGCAGCTGCCAACAAACGCTTGTTGTCATAAGCCTCTTTTAATAGGTCCCAAGCTATAGCGAAAGTGTCATCAGCTACGGGAACATGTGCTATAATAGCTGCTGCTTTGCCTTTAAGACAACGCACTAGATAGTGAAATCGATCAATATTAGATAACTGTAGTTCCTCCATGATCATACTCGAAAAAGTGTCTTTAAACCGAGGCCACTTTGTTCGTTCACCGTCAAAATATGGTAAATCTAATGTGGGTAACTTCGGCTTGGATGCACTCGAGAATGTCACATTAGCATTGGTTGATTGCTTTTTGGCTTTTTCATCGAACATAGTCCATGTCGTGTGACATTCGTGTAAGTAGCGTTTTCCCCTTGCTCTTAAGGCTGTATCGCTATCGCTTAGAAGATACTTGCCATTGTCATCAATAAGATCACAAAGATCATCATAGGTTTGCTCTAACTTATCATAGGTACTACTGAGTGTTAGATACATACCTTTAAACTTGGCAAGTGCTTTAGGATCACTGCTGATCTCTGCGAGGTTACCCTGATCTCTTATTTCATGTAAGTCGGCCACCAAGGTGTTCATTCTCCGACGGTAAGGTGTTGCCATACTAGTCGGATCTTCCTCATCAGAAGGCATCATGATTTAAATGTAAATAAATAAATAAATAAAATGCTAACAAAATTTAACAAAGAATTGTACAGGTACAAACAATTTAAAAGAAACCTGTGGTGACGCTGAAGTAACAATAACAAAAAATAGATATATAAATACACGTGTAAAAGATAAGTAAAATATAAATAATAAAGTAGAGCAGGAGTATCCGGCTGTACAATCGCTGATCGCTGACAAAATTAATTAAAATAATAATGTTGAAAATAAAACGCTGGAGTATTGTACATAAATAAATTAAATAATAATTAGGTACAATAAAAAATATTTATCACCTATGTAATAGGGGATAATCGCTGGGCAAGCCTGAGACTGTAAGTCTATCAGACTGCAATGCTCAAAGAGAAATGTCCTGGCAAATATAGCTTCAGTTGTGAAACTTATAAATAGTCAACAGGAACAATAGACTGAGTGCAAGTCTATAAGATTTGCATAAGTATGCAAAGTAATCGCTGATGTGAAGTGTCGCTGAAAGAAGAAGAGTGAAATCAGAATGTAAAGTTGAGATAGCTGAGTAGATGAAATAAAATAGATGATAAATGAAACAGGTATCCGGCCCAAAGGACCAATATGTTGGGTGCACGACAGGTAAACTGTGGCGTGCAGTACCAAAGTGACTAATATTCGCTGAAATGTAAAAGGTTTGGAAAAGGATGAGTGATAGGGAAGGTAGGAGGGTTAGTAAATTGAGTAAAATGAGATAATATAATAATAAATCCTATTTATTAAGTTGACATAATAATAAATAATAATAATAGGCAATTAAAATATATAATAGATATATAAAACAATCGGAAATAAATAAACCCAAGCAGGGAACCCAGGGGGGCTAGATAAGATAAGAGGAAAATAAACCCAGAAATAAATACAAATGGTGTTAGACTAATCTACTTTGTTAAACTATGGTTAGTAACGGTTAAAGGTGGTGTAAGATGGTGAAGGTGTTGATATGTAATATGTGTGTGTGAGAATGAGAAGGATTACCTGTTGCACAGCATGCTTGGTGCAAAGCTGTGCTTGAAAATAAATATGTAATAAGTATTGTGTTCCAGTTGGTTGACCAGGATGTGGTACTGGTCCTCAAACTGGTAACAGCACTGTAAATGTACGATTTATTCACTCTGAATATTATAATTTAGAAAAACTTCACTAAGGTGTCAAAGCAAGTGGTCACTTGACAGCTTCACATGTGCACTCTGCCGGGATGTCGATAGATCGATAGTACTATCGATCTGCTTGGTGCATCCAGCGCTGAGTTTAGGAAGGTGTGAAGGTTAACGGATGGGAAGGTTATGCCGGTTAGATTCAGACGTAAACAAGTTCTTGCAGCAACAGTAGGTTGTCGTAAATAACTGGTGTTTACTTGTTACTCCTGAATCTATTATGGTAGAACTGATGATAGAAGAAATGAAAATAGAGTGTAGAGGAAGAAATGAAGCGGTAGAATCGGCGATATATGTGTTTAAAAACTAAGTTAAAATGTGATTCTATATAAGTGTAAATTGTTAAGTGATAAGGTAAGATTTGCATGATAAAATAGATTAAATAGTGATATATATGATAAAATATAAGGGAATGGTTAATAAGCTTAATATAATGATAAATGAGAATAAGGATAGGGATAATTTTGAATAGGATAGTCAGTGCCCCGACAGGATCAACACCAGTATTCATAAACAGATCAACACAGTATTCATAAACGGATCAACACCAGTATTCATAAACGGATCAACACCAGTATTCATAAACGGATCAACACTAGTATTCATAAATGGATCAACACCAGTATTCATAAACGGATCAACACCAGTATTCATAAACGGATCAACACCAGTATTCATAAACGGATCAACACCAGTATTCATAAACGGATCAACACCAGTATTCATAAACGGATCAACACCAGTATTCATTATAGCCTTAATAATCAAATACATTGCTAATTGAGGAAATGATTTGTCCCAACTCAGTCGGCAGTAGGGAGGGGTAAATCCGTCTGAGGTATAACTAAGAAATTTGGGCGCCACCCTGTTCAAAAGGGTAAGAACAAGGAGGATGAAAGAATAAAAGAAAATAAATAATAACATATAAAAACCTATTAAATCACCTAGTGGCTTAATAGAGAAGGGAGGTGTGGGAAAACTGGGGAATGGGGAAACCAGTTTTAAAGATAAATAGAGGGAATCGTAGAACTCATTAAAGCCTCCCAAAAAAACAATAAAACAATTTAAATAAAACACTTTTATTTAACTCTGGGTAAACAGGCTTTGTTCACTCCCCAGTCGTCAAAGAAAATAATATTTAGTAGTCAAAAAGAAACAAAAATAAATGTAAATGAAAAAAAAAAAAATAATAATTCTTGTAACAAAGTAAATTAAATTTATGTGTAACTGCTTATATTATGATAAATATATGTATTATAATATTTTTATAGCGCTTCCTATGGGGCCCCAGTACATGAAACTCCTAGCGGCGGTCATCCACCGGCCTAGTTTAAGTAACTGGGTGGAACACTAAATAATTAAAATCATAAAACAAAACTTAACAAGTAAAATAATAATATAATAATAATTAAATTTGAAGGGGGCTTCAGGTCAGTTCCCGGGATGTCTAGGGTGAAGGGGTTCAAGCCAGAAGATGGTTAAACCTTCCCCTTGCTCTCAGGATACTCCTTGTCGAAGAAGAGGAGATAAATCAGAGGGAAGATAGAAGTATAATTTTAGCCAACCTCAAAAGTTGATGACTGCAGTGCTCTGGCTTAACCGCCTGTTGGCTACGCTGCGTAGTTTTAGGGTAGCAATAGCAGAGACCTACGAAACGCTGTTGGTTTCCGCAATCCGGGAAGTTTGGCTCCTTCTTAATCCACCGTAGGTGAGAACAGCCCTAAACTTTAACTTTATGAAAAAAACTTTAAAACTATGCAAGGAGGAAGTTTCTTGCCTACAACTCACTCCTTCTGACTCAACAAAAACTCTCCAGCTGTTATAACCCCCTCAGGGTTACCCATAAAAAAGTGAAAACAAAAAAAAACTAAACCAAGACCTAATAAACATAAATAAACTACTTTAAAGGTAGACTTACACTACAATCCGCCCTAGATTTTATTACAAACAATCAAATCATTAGGGGGGATAAAAATCATAAAAAGGGTTACATCATAAACGGATCAACACCAACTACTAGAATTTTATTCCAGTAGCTACACATTTATATCATGCAGCTGGGTAAACGACATACATGAATATCCTTCAGTTTCCAAAGTAAAGATAATAGTAATCAACAATGGGGAGCCCAAAATGGAAAAATCAAACTAGTACGTAATTAATGTTTAAGATAAAACACTTACAGGTTTGATCTGAAAGGTTTAAGACACTATCTCACTAGAACTTAAAACTAAAATCAACATATCTAAGTTGTTTTCCCATTGAAATGAGACTATACTGCACCATACTAATTATTTGTGAAAAGTAACTCAGTGTGTCTAAAAGGTTTAAGATACTATCTTAAACTAAAACTTAACACCAACATATTTAAGTTGTGTTTCCACAGAGATAAGTCTATTCTGCAACATACTAATTATTGCATTCATACATGTGCAAAGTAACTCAGAGTGTCTGAGAGGTTTAAGATACGATACTTCTCTAGATTGTTACTCCTTTATGTTGTTTTAAAATATAAATGACTTTGACTAAATAACTATTAAGAAAAATAAATATTTAGTCCAATGAACTTTGGGACAAAGGAATATCATACTTATGTTTTTATAAGGGGAATAACAATCTGAAGAAGTGCCTAAGATGCTACCCCACTAGAATCATATTCTAGGTGATGATGATGATTGCATCAATACATGTGTAAACAACTTTTTAACAAGAAAATGAATGCTTACCCAAATCACTTGGTTCAACTTCAAGTTCTTCCATTTCATTTGGATTTGCTTCATATCCGTAGACAACAAGTTCTTCAATAACTTCAGGATAGTCGTCTAAATAGAAAAAAACATACATTTTAATTTATTTTCTTGTTTGTTTGAATGGTTTTATGAAAGATAATAAAGAATAAATGAAAATAGTCTTCAAATTGTTGTGGCACATAGCTTCTTTGTTCCTATTGCTGGGCAAGTATTGATCCCACAGGGAATTAAAAGAGTATGGCTGTAAGTGTAGAAAGAATACTGTTTTGGTTAAGAGGAAATTCAGACTGTCAGCAATCAGTTTTACTCAAGTGTAAAAGAGTATATCAGACGTCGGAGTTGTATTGATTGCGACAATCTAATGAGTGTATTTCTTGAAGATGCCAAGAGATCTTCTAGAGGAGATAGAGGACACTTAAAAAGGTAAGCCAAATATATTTTATTTAACTATTTTAAATTCGAATAAGGCAGTTAGCTGGTTGTTTAAGGCCCCACCCACTTTTATAAGTCATTGTGGCTTAACTGAGTTTAACCTCTATAGACTTTTTTTTTTCTTTTTTTTTAATTTTACATATATATTACTTGCAATGTCATTTTGCTATAAGTAATAAGGATAACAATATGATTGAGTGACATGGATTGTCATGAGAGGAGAGGCTACCCAGTGGTAGTACTCCTGTCGTGCTTAACATTAATCTACTTCTTCAGTTGAGGTTGAGAACTATAGTAGCAAGTCACGAGGCCAATGCCTCTTCAGCCGACGGGGTGGTTGATCAGGGATATGAAGGGATGCCATGGATTTGACTAAAGGATTAGGATGGTGATTTAAGGTTTCATGGAAATGTTTATAACGGGTAGAAGTGATGTCATGAACAAAAGGAATTTTTAGGTCGTGGTGAATTGTAAGGTTAGAAACGTATGGTGGGGAATTGGTGATTTTTCGAAGGATCTTTGATTGAAGGGATTGGAGTCTATAAGAATTTGAGCGCTTGGTGCAACCCCAGAGCTCAATTCCATAGGTCCAAATGGGTTTAAGGATTGAATTATAAATAAGGATTTTGTTATAAAGGGATAGGTGGGATCTTTGGTCAAGAAGTCGCAAGAGCAGTTTATATCGTCTGTTAGTGTCCGTACGTTTAGTTTTGGTGTGTTGAGCCCAAGTCAATCGTCGATCAAGGTGTAGTCCTAGTTATCTTACGGAAGAGGATTGTGGGATCACTGCTTGGTTGAGGATGACTGGAGGACAAGTTGAATGACTGAGAGTAAAAGTGACATGGACACTTTTCTGCTCATTACTATAGACTTAAACTATATTTTGATCGGTAAATCAGCAGATAAGGAAGCGTCTAAGGAAGGGGCTAGTGATATACTTTAGGAATGGTACTTCTCAGAGGAATTAATTCTTATTTTTAACAAGTCTCTGTTGGAAAAAAACATTATGTAAGTCTTGGCAAGATTTGTTATCAAAATTGTTTCAAAGTGTCAATTGTAAATTGAGTTATATCTGATGACCAAAATTCGGTAACTAAATCTTACGTTAATGCTACACATTAGGGACAAGCTAAAAAAAAAAAGTGGGCGGGACGAGATACTATTGACTTTTTTGGGCGGAGCAAACAAACTCTTTTTGGTGGTAAATGCTCCACTTTAAAGGGCCCGAAATGTGAATTCCGCCATCTTTTCATGGTTTTTATTACGTGTTTTAAATAGTTGATTCTGTTATAACAAAAATGTGTTTGTAGTCAATTTGCTAACCTTAATTTTGTTTGCCTTAGAATTTTCAATGGCTGCTCCGCTCATTTTCTGAAGAAAAATAACCCTCCTGCATTGCATATAGACTAGGTAGAAGGTTATAATATTTCGCGTTTCTTTTTGTTTGTTCTTTTTTTGTTTTTTTTTTTTCTATTGATAAATATTGGAAAAAAGCTATTACCCTATTAGTGATTGAATCTGGTTGTAAACCATTTATTGCTGTAAATTTAGTGATATATCGCCGTACCTATCATAAGTTCAGTGAATGAGTGAATCAACGCCGGCCATCGACGAGGTTACGACCCCGAAATCGGCTAAAAGACCAAGAAATCAAATATCCCCTATTGATAATATCAAATTGCCATCCTTAAAAAAACAAAATATGCTATTGGGAATCAAAAGCAACCCGGCACCAGCACTTAAAATAGATCGCGAGGCAAAGCTGAATGAGATCACATTTGGTCAGCTACTAGACGCAATCACCGCAACCTTACAGGGTACATACGCAACAAAAAAAGAGGTAAGTGAGCTGAGAACTACCGTAAATACACATGATCAAAATATCACCTTGATAAAACAAGACGTCGCCACCATAAGAGAGGATCTCGCCCGCGCAGAAAAAAAGGCTGTAGATCTGGAGGACAGGGCCCGTCGAAATAATTTAGTATTTAAAGGCATAAAACTTAAGGCCACGGACAGTGTTTCTTGCAGAGACGGAGTGGAACAGTTTCTTAAAGATAAACTGAATGTAGAAGAGGTTCTAATCAATAGAGTTCACATACTTGGCAATCCCAAGTATACCGAGGATCCCAGGATCATAGCCCATTTTCCCTATGACCGCGATATTGAGCACATCCTTAGTAACTGTTTTAAGCTGAAAGGCTCTACCCTGTCTGTATCAAGGGACTTCTCATTTACCACTAGAATTAAGAGAAATTTCCTTATCGCACTTAAGAGGATGGTAGCAGCCATAAACCCAGCAGCCAAAACTTCTGTGATTAAAGACTATTTATTAGTTGAAAGACAGAGATTTTATGTAGATGATAATTATGCCCTTACATGTAAGGGAGAACCCGGAGTAATAGTACTACAAGACCTAATAGGAGCTACGGATCTCACTACTCGCTTTGCTGACCTAAAAGATATGTGGAAGAAAGGCAAGAATAAATCAACCGATAAGTGACAGAAAAAACTGGCAGGAAAGAAGAAGAGGAGGAAGAATCATTATGAAATACATGGAAATACTGACCCTTTAAAAATTGTTATATATAATGTAAACGGCTTAAAGTATAAAATGAAAGACTGGAACTTTATAAATTACTTAAAAAAATTTGACATATTTGCACTGTTAGAAACCCATGTGCCCTCTGAGGGGAAGGTTGACCTTATTGAGAGGACCTTCAGTGATTACAAGCTTAATTGGCTTACGGCCACAAAAAAGGCAACATTTGGAAGGCACAGCGGAGGCATCCTAATGGGAATTAGAGGCCCAAACGATGTGGTCTCCTTTGCCTCAGAGGAGGGCATGGATTTCATACAGATCACCTATAAGGATACAGGACAGACGCTTAACATTTTGCCAACTTATATTTGCCAAATAAATTGGGAGGCGGAGTTTAATAAAATAGCTACCCTGGTCCGGAAAGACGGGTACAACTGGATCTGGGCGGGCGACTGCAATGTGCGTGTCGGCGAGGAGCAGGTGGTCCCGGATGAGCTCATCGAAAACTGTTGTGCAATTTTGCATCCTCATAGAGTATCCAAGGACAAGTTAGTAAATAGCAAAGGGAAAAAATTATTGGAGCTCTGTGAGGATGCAAATATGGTAATACTTAACGGAAGAGCGACAGGCGACAAAGAGGGACATTGGACCTTCATTGGACCAATGGGTCGCTCTGTGAATGATATATGTAGTTTCCAGGCAGAAACGCTGAACCGATTAGAAAATTTCAAAGTTGGGAGTGAGCCCTTCTCGGACCACATGCCTCTTGAGATTGAGTTGCAGTCGCCTAGCGCTAGGGGGAAAAATGAAACGGTGCTGCCCCTTCTACCTAAGCTTCACTGGACTGACACAGACAAAAATGATTTTAACAAAAAATTGCATGATTTATTGGAAGGGTCTGGGGATGTGTCTCCTTTAAGTGTAGAGAAGTATATTAATTTCATTACTAACTCTATCTATAAGTGTTCAGACAGAGGCAAGAAGGGAATGCCTCTCTCACAAAATAATAATTGCATGCCTAGGCAACCATGGTATGATGATGCATGTGCGAAGGCTAGAAAGTATTCTTATGCATGTCTTAATAACTATCGCAAGAAAGACTCTGATGAGAATAAAATAAATTATAGGGAAGCTAACAAAAGATTCAAGGCACTGTTGTGTAAGAAGGAGAAAGAGTATAAACAACTTTTCCTTGAAAAATTGAGGGAGGTGAGGGATTCAGGGGAATTCTGGAAGGCTGTAAGTAAATTTAAGTATAATAATAGAATTGTAAATCCGATTTTGAGAAAAGAAGACTGGTTTAACCACTTCAAGAGCCTCCTGAACCCCCCACTTCTATCAGATCCTATTATATATGCAGAGCCTTTCATTGCTAACCCTGATCTGGACCAGATTATCACTAGGACAGAACTTGTAGCAGCAATAAGCCGGAGCAAAAGGGGCAAGGCACCAGGGCCTGATAGGGTACCCTATGAATTTTATCAAAATGCTCCTGCTAATTGTCTGCAGCTGGTACTGAACCTTTTTAACAAAATGTGGGACCAGGAAACTGTGCCAACTTCCTTTAAAAGAGCAATTATTTACCCAATATTTAAAAAAGGCGATACCCTCGATCCCACTAACTATAGAGGTATATCCTTCTTAAATACATTATTGAAACTGTTCACATCTATTATGCTGGAAAGGCTAGAAAAGTGGGTGAAGGTAAACAATGTCCTGACAGAGTGTCAAGCGGGGTTTCGAGCTGGCTACTCGACCAGTGACAACATCTTTAATTTATGTAACATTTTAAAAATAAAGGCAAGCCAGGGGAAAAAGGTTTATTGCTTTTTTGTTGATTTTAGAGCTGCGTTTGACACTGTGTTAAGAAGGGCAGTGTTTTATAAACTGTTTAATATGGGAGTCTCGTCTAAGTATGTATCCATGTTAAGGTTACTCTTATCAGACACAGAAGCATGTGTGTGGTGTAACGGAGGTATCACTGATCATTTTCTCTCAGCAGTCGGGCTAAGGCAAGGCTGTTTATTATCACCATTGATTTTCTCACTATTTGTAAATGATCTTGAGAGTGCGTTGCCAGGGGGCATCTGGATTGGGAACATGAACATCAAAGTTTTACTTTACGCAGATGATTTGATTTTGATGGCTCCTGATATTGTTACATTTAAGAAAATGATTAAAGAACTAGAGAGATATTGCGACACATGGAACCTAACGGTTAACTTAGCCAAATCAAAAGTCATGATTAGTGGTAACAAAGGAAAGGTTACAAGAAAAGACACATTCTGGTTTAAAAAAGAAAAAATAGAAGTAGTGAAAAATTATAAATATCTAGGGGTTACCGTGTCTCACAGTGTCTCGCTGAAAAAACATTTTAATGAAAAAATCGTAACAGGCAAGTTTGCTATTAATAGTGTGTGGAGTTCCTATTTCAACCAGAAGATACCCTATGAACAGAAGCTGAGAGTGTTTGAAGCAGGCATTGAACCAATACTCACTTATGGAGCTCAAGTATGGGGTTATCAAAGAGTTGAGCAAGTGGAAAAACTAAGCAGATATTTTATGAAGAAAATGTTCATGCTTCCTCCAAACACTCCCAACTATGTCATAGCACTGGAATCGGGACTGCCTTCAAGGTTTGCTAAAGTGCTAAAGCTGCACTTTAAGTACATTATAAAAACACTTAGCCTAGATAATAGCAGACTTACAAATTTTTTAGCAAAAGAGGTGATAAAAAGAAAAATATTTTGGTTTGCAGAATGGGAAAAATTGGCGCATGACTTGGGAATTAACATAAATGTGGATTTAAATGACCTCAGAGTGGAGGAACTCAGAGGCCAACTAATGAAAATTGTAGCTAGGGTAGAAGTGACAGACAGACTTAAAGCTTTTCAAAACGCAACAAACTCACAATTCCACCCCTTATATATTGAACTAGTCGACAACAAACCACCCCCCAAGTATCTGGGCAAAATAGAGGATAGGTTTATAGCAGGTTGGATGTTTAAAGCCAGGGGTCAGCTTCTAAAAGTAAATTTTTGTCATGGACGAGAAGACTACAGATGCTCTCTCTGTAATTTAAATGCAGTTGAAGACAACTTCCACTTTGTTGCTGTCTGTCCTGTACTCGCTGAGTATCGAGTGTTCTTCTTTGGTAAGGGACACTTTTCCAAAGAGGAATATCTCCAAAGGCTTGAGTGCAACACTGTGGAGGAGTGCTCACAATTCGCTTCCTATTTGAGAGAAATATGTGGTTACAGGGCAATACTCACCAAGGAATTTAACTACGACTAAAAAAAAAAAAAAAAAAAAAAAAAAAAACCATCATTGACATAGCATTGAAAAAAAAAAAAAAAAAAAAAAAAAAAAAAAAATTAATTGAATAAATCAATTAACTGAACAACCAAACAATATAGTACTTGGATAAATGAATGTAACCCTCCTTCTGACGGCTTTAGAAGCCCTGAAGTAGAGGCTTTTTTGTTCCAGTGTATTTATGTCACAACTATGTATGAATAAATAAAGCCATTATTATTATTATAGACTAGGTAGAGGTCCAAAATCAAAGTACAAAAGAGTTTTAAAATTAAAATGCCGAGAGTACAAGCACCAGTGTCACTGGCAGGAGACAAGCATATCAAATCATCGGACAAGATATATGGTTAGGTAAATAAAGTCTCGAAAGAGTTGATAGAGAGTAGTCGATGCCCAGTAGTTCAACCAGACGTAATAAAAGACTTAGATATGTTTGATCTATGTTAAGGAGCCTATAAAGGTAGGGAGTTGGCTCTACCCACAAAGCTTATAACATTCACTAGGCCCCGCCCTCGTCCAAGAGATTATCAACTTTAAAAATCCTTTATCAAATCAACTTTAGATTAGCCTACGATTCGTTAATTAATGAAATTGCTCGTCCTGTCAGTGCATGGAATCTAAACAATATTTGTTGCCAAATCTAAAAATCAGGCCCCCTCTAAACAAATTGGGACATATGGTCAACTTAAATTATATCTATACAGTAAGGATGATATCCCTTTGTCGTTAAAAGTGAATTGTAACATTTTTTTTTTTGCCCTAGAATTTTTAACAGCCACTCAGCACTGCTTCACGTTGTTTTTCTTTGTTTTATATTGACTGGTAGATAGACCAGGTAGAGGCCAAATCAAAGTACAAAATTCGATGGTACCGTACAATTCACTTTAGCCCCTTTGTCTAAACAGTTCCTTAGACAAAGGGGTATCATCTGACCTGTTTATAGAAGTGATATTATCCATTACTTTTAATAAACTGTTAAGACACTTCAATATTATACAGTAGCGACGATGTTCTATAGTCTAAAAGTTCATAACGGAAGATTGCCTGGATTATAAACTTCTGGAATAAGTGGGGAAAAAAATGTTTTAAAGTATTTAATTATTAACATACCACAATCCAAAGTTTCCTTTCTAATTTTGGCAAATAAACCAATGTGATCTTCCATTACGCATATAAATTAATCTTAAAACAGTTTCAATATTATAATGCAATTTAAATTTTTAAAATATTTACTTTAACTATTTGTTAATCTGTTTACATTTCTTTTATGTTATGTTCAATGTTGTTATTTATTTATAAGTTTAAAATAATCTTCTTATTTTTCTTTATTGGATCAGGTTTTACATAAAGATGATTTTATGTTCGGATACTTAAAAAACTAAACAAAGATTCAGTTAAGCGATACATATTATATTAGTTTTATTAGTTCAATAGAAAGTTTATTTATTAATTTATTTCAAGATATTTCCTCTCAAGGCATAATGCCAGAAATCAGTGCTTATATTATATCTTCTAGCGCTAATACTGTGCATAATTATGCAGGCCATTAAATGAGTGAAAATTGTAGCCATTTGGAAATTACTCTAAGTTTCGTTTCCAAAGTCGTCATAAATTATGTACTTACAAACACACAAATTTTGAATATAGTTCTCAAAAACATTAGATTTATCAAGAAATTCATATGGTCCTTTTTGGACAATTGCATGATCCTTAATCCTTAGTACCTTTTTTCCAAGATGGCGGTCACAGCTTCCCCTCCTTTTCCAAATTTATTTTCAGATATCAATAAACATAGACGCAAAATATTAAAACTTTTCGATTTGGTTTCAAAATTTAATTTAGTTACTTAGATTTTTGTGATGTTTATAAATGTGTTTCTTTATTAAACGGGACTAAAACCACAAAAAAGTGTTGCTTAACTAATTTGATTTGTTTACTCCTAATATCACTATTTTAGCAAACAATTTATATTATACTTTATTCTATATTGTGTATTATACAAAGTGTAAAAGGTTTTTTAATGAAACATACCAGCTACCAAATAACTTAAAATTCGTCCCCACTAAACATCTTTTTCTGTTAGGACAAATTTGCCCTTAGAAATATTTAAAACTCATCTTTTTGCATTTTAAAAATTATCCGGGGGGGGGGGGGCCCTCCGGGGGACCCGGACCCCCCCCCCCCCCGTATTGTTGAAAGAGGCCTAGATGCTAACTTGCTTAGGAAATAAAAAATGTACTTCTTGCATGCGAGTCCGCAAGACAGTGAGACATTTTCATATTTCCGCTCTGTGTAAACTAACGACATAAAATGTCCCTAGGTTTGCTTCGAGGTGTTGGAGGTGGTTAAATGATTCCTGTGTGAGATTCGGCCTTACAAAGAGAAGTAGGGGGAGACCGCAAGGTAGGCCGAGAGGGCTGAGAGTTGATGGCAACCTCCTGTACTTTCCTAACTCCCTGTCACACGTATAAATCTTTTCGAATTTCTTCAGCCTTATGACGTGCGGTGGAGGGAAGCCCAAGAGCTGGAGACAGACTGT
The DNA here is from genome assembly GCA_951217055.1 of Gerris lacustris. Taxonomy (NCBI): domain Eukaryota; kingdom Metazoa; phylum Arthropoda; class Insecta; order Hemiptera; family Gerridae; genus Gerris; species Gerris lacustris. Next base: position 12,296,093 of record OX578277.1, read on the forward strand.
GCACACCTCCTATACCTTTCTAACTCCTTGATACACCGGGTAACGTTTTTCGAGTTATGTAGCACATCCTAAACATGAAAAATGTCAAAAATAAGGATTTTAAGGGAGAGAATAAATAATTGAGTTGCTAACAAGATAAGAGTGATAACGTTTAAATGTCATAGATAGATTACTCTGATGCAGGGCAACATTATGTATACGAGCAAGGACAACATTATGTATAAGAGCAAGGACAACATTATGTATACGAGCAAGGACAACAATATGTATACGAGCAAGGACAACATTATGTATTCGAGCATTATGTGACTATTCACTTAAACACCACATCTACTCTCCAGGAGATGCAAGTGAAATTCAAAAGAATTATAATAATAAAAAAAAAAGTTTTATTTTCAATAAATACAATATACAATACAATCAAATTAGAAAAATTAATTTTTAAAATAAATAAATATATATTTCTTTTTCTTCTTCCTTTGTTTTAATCAGTCATTTTTTTTTTCAAAGAAACAAAAATAATTTTTAATTTTTAAAAATAAAAAAAAAAACATTTTTAAGAGACAAAATTATAATCCAAAAGTATTTAATAATTTTGATGAGATCAAAACTTAGATGAAATTACATAATAGAAATTTAAAAAAAAACAATGAGATACATCGAATATTTGTACATAAAAATTATTCACAATATAAAAATAAATAAATAAATGACATTTTTCCAGGTGAAATTACAAAAGTAATGAGAAGTAGAACAGATATAAAGCACTTGTTGCATCACTTTAATTGAGTCTGGTTCACTAACACCGTATCGAGTTAAGCGGCTTTACAAACCAATGCATCGTCAAAGTGATTAATTGTGAGCCATGAATCAAAGTGGTGAGGGATTGAACCCATAATTCATAGATAAGTGTTATACATTCATATTATAAGTGATATAGATTAAGTGTTTTTAGGATCTGGCCACTCAAATTACCGAAGCAAGTCAGACACCCGTAAAAATTCGTAAAATAAACAAACAGAAATCAAAATTAAAAAAAAAAAATTAAACATAACATCTATTTTTTCTTTAAAATTAAATAAATAAAAAAAGTTACATTAGATTAAGTACTATTTTTAAAAAGCTACATCTAAAATCTCATTTAATTATTATATTATATTTTTTTTTTTTTTTAATATTTCACAAATAGGTACACAACAATAAATAATTAAAAACTAGTGGTAAGAAATAAATATATAATTTGTTTTATTACGAAATTTACAAAGATGTTTTAAATTTAATTTTTTATTTTAGGAAATAAGCATCTACTAGAATTCTTATTATTATATAATAGATATATTTTTTTTTGCATTCATTTTTAATATTATATATTATTAGCTAAATGTTTTATAATAATGAAGTATAAAAAAAAGTTATATTTGTAACATTAAAAATGGTACACAAAGGTTTTTTAGGCATAAATTTATATCGTTCTAAAGATGTTCTATGTATGACAGTATGGACTTCTATGTTGTTGGTTTTTTTATCTAAGAAAAGATGTATCTATCAATAAACTTATTCCTCTCCAATCCACTCTCTACTGAATCCATTGCTAAACATTTAGAACAGAAAAGATGTATCTATCTATGACCTTATTCCTCTCCAATCCACTCTCTATTGTATCCATTGCTCATCATGTTGACAATCTAGTTAACAGATATGTTAAGTGACAATATTTTTATCTCCAGTAGGGAGAAAAAGTTACGATTTTGGATTAGTTTAGAGGGACTAAAGCAGGTCTTTTCTTCCCTGAACTCAAAAAGTAGGGAGAAAAAGTAAAAGTAGGGAGAAAAAGTAAAAGGAGGGCGAAAAAGTAAAGTAGGGCGAAAATGTAAGTATTGCCAACTTAATTATATTATAAATAATAGAGAATGAATGGCTAATGTAATGAAGCTGTTGAAATCAGGTTGGCGACATTGCTTTTGCGACCTTCTTTATCATTGTTTATAACCTGTATCTAAATATCTTTATATTTGAGTTTAATTCCAATTCTTATTTGTTTTTAATATTGAATCTCTTATATCTCTGCTATTAAAAGTGCTAATAATTATTTTTATTTATTAAAATAATAAATAAAAACTGTGCAATGGATAAAAATGTGTATTTTCTCCCAACTGGAGATAAAATATTGTATGTACCTTGTGAGTAAAGTGCCATTATTCCCCTGGCGATAATTATCTCCCTCGGGAGCTAATTTGCGTTATCAAAAACTCTAATTCCCTCGGCTTCGCCTCGGGATTTAGGGACCATGGTTCCTTCAACTTCGCCTCAAGAACCAACTTTTTCGCTCTGGGAATAATGGCCTACTTTACTCCCTAGGTGCATAAATAACTATTATTTCCTAAAAAAAAAAAAAAAAAATTGAATATTCAGTGGTCGAAACATTTTTCAGAATTATGACTGTGTTTACTTGATTCAGCATTAATATAAGCCATCCAAAGAGCAATTCTACACTTATCATAGCTGTGCATTTAATAATAAGTCATAAGGGGTTAAATTATGACTTAATCCACAATTCATAACATTATACCAAATTTAAAAGGCAATTTACTATTTTTTATACATCTTATTTTTTAAATATTATTAGTTAAAATTAACTTTCTTTTTTGACATTTTATTATTTTTTCTTTGGAAATTTTATTATTTTCCAATCTACATTTAGATTTACTAAATCTACAATTATAATATAAATTAAAAAGGAAAGTATTAAATAAGCATTATACAGATTTTTAAAGTATATTTTTTAATTATATAATTAAAATCTAAAATTATTATTAGTTTTGTTTATCTTACAAGATTCATTTTTTCATATATATAAATAAGTATTGTGTTTAAATATCATATATTTTATTTAAAAATAATTAAAAAGCACCACAAAATATTTTTTTTTTTTGGATGTGTTACTCATTTGGTAATTTTAGAAAAAGGGTAAAAATAAAATTTAGTTTCTTCTGAGATTTTTTGTCAAACATGCTCATAGTAAATAAACACAGAAAACGTGTGATCAGCTGAAGACCAAAATTCATAATAGTATGAACATTTTTGACCACACTTAATCAAAGATCTCTCTTTTTCATCACCTTGTAGTAAATTACTTACTACAAGTAGATATATACTAAGTTACTTACTACAAGGAGATACTTGTACAAGATGATACTTTTGTATGAAATAGTACATTACGCGTCGAGTGCGGAAAGTAGCATTTTGCATGCGAGGGTAGTAAAACCACACGAGCAATGCAAAATGCCGTTTTTACACGGGTTGCGAACCGTACTTTATCTACGATTGTTAGATTTAAATAATAAATACAGAAAAAAATAAACTTGCTGTATGTAGGTTCGTATCACTCTCTTGATAAAGATGGCATTAATTCTTGAGTTGTATTTTTTACCGAATTAATTATTTCTGGAGGAGTATTATTCTCCACATTTTCGTCAAAGTCACTTTATTCACTCATTGTTTTTCACTAAAAACTCGATATAAACAGTTACTTTAATAAAAGAACAGCAAATTAGTTTTGTTAAATGTAAACAAACTCGCTAATCGTGCGTAAAGCTGAAGAATTCCTCTTCTTTACCGCCCTAGGGTGGTAAAGTATGAGATGTGCATGCTCAATGAATACAAGAACGTAAAGAATCACTTTCTACGCATCTAAACAGAGATACAATGTTTATATTTCGTATCAATCGTAGATAAAGTTTATTACAGGAAGATATTGTCATACAATTTATACATATACCAATGTAATTATTAGTGTGAAAAATGTGACATCTTTTTCGGAATCCAACCCAGATTATTGTTTGGATTTTCATTCTTGGTAGAACAGTATTAGGTAATTTACAAGATGGAATCAGTCACTTTACACATCTATCTATGTAATCATTAGTGTGGAACATGCCTAACTTCTTTGGTAATCCAACCAATACTATTGATAGTGTTTTGACTTTAGTACAAGTGAAAACAGTAATAGGTGATAACAAGATGGAAGTATCGGTCACTTTACACAACTAACTATGAGATCGTTATTTGATACATCAGTATTTATTACATGCATCAGACAAATTAGTTTTATTAAAATAAAAATAATTATTATTTACTCTAAGATTTTTGTACACACATTTTGACATGCAAATAAAACATAAATATTATTGACTAGATTGTTTTCAAATAGGTAAATATAATATGTTTAGAATCAATATAACATATTTTTTTTGATTCATTAAAACCATATAACAATAATCAGTCAATTGTTTATTATTTAAAAAATACAACATAAAATACAATTTTTCTTTTTATGATAAAATAAAAATAGTTTATAAAAAAGAAACTCAGGATTTCTGCTTATGGGTGTACTCAATAATAGTTCAAGAATTCATATTCCAAACAAGTTTCATCAAATGCTATGTTTCAACCCCTTTGGGCAGGGGTGCCCATCCCCCCCAAGGCCCATGGTGCAAACCCCCAAAAAACTGCCTGAATCACTTGGAATATTTAAAAAAATCCTCCCCAACTTCTGAAAAATACCCCAAAATTAGATTCCCCCCAAAAATTCTGATGGCGCAAGCTGCGCCATCAATCCTCCTGTGGGCACCCCTGCCTTCGTGTCATTTTCAAGCTTTTTATACCACATTATTCACATATTTATGAACTCTGCATTGGAATAGAAATAAAGAGATGTAGATTCCTGGAATTTGGTGTAAAAAGCTTGAAAATGACCCAAAGGGGTTGAAATATAGTATTTGATGAAACTTGGGTGAAATGTGAATTCTTGAACTATTATTGAGTACCCAATAAACAGGAGTAATCATGAGTTTCTTTTTTACAAATATCCTTATAGAGGGTAATAAACTACTAAGGAAATAGTTTATTTAAAGCCTTCAATAAAAATAAAAAATGTAAAGTAAATATTTAAAATTAAATGAGGAACCCTTTTTTTTTTTTTAATAAAACTTAAGAGTTTAGAAAATTGTTCACCTTTGTTTTTAAAGACATTAAAAAATAAATACAATAAACAATCATATTCATATTCAGTGAAATTTAGCTTAATGGAAACTTCTAAATTACGAACATTCATCATTAACACAGATGTTCTTATTCCCCCAGAATTTATGTACCAGGGTCCTCGATAGCATACTGCTCTCGTGTTACTAGTCACGCAGGTAGAAGGTTCCGATTTCAATTTCTGACTCTGGTACTTTGATTTACATGGATTGATCTATCGATTGATCACTCGATGGGTAGCTGCTTACATGAAGTGGTGACTAATTGTTTGCCAAGGTTTATACAGCTGATGGAGTGACATACTAACCCCGTTTCATGCCCGCACACACACACACAGTTGTATAAGCTCTTTTGCAAGCCTAGGAACTACTTGGGCTGATAGTTAGAATTTATGCGCTGTTTATATTTAAAAAAAAAATCTCAATAATCAATACAGGGTAATTACAAATGATGTTCCTGATTTCAATTGAAAATATTACTAGATTAATATGTTTTAAGACCACTTCAGTTGGTAACACTGGGAAGAAAATACTCATAAAGTTTTGTTTACATTGGTTTGGGTATGTATCAGCTGTTTGTAAAGTCAATTGTTGTCAGTGTTGTGCAATGGCTGAATTTGAAGACAGGAAAGAATTTTGTGTGTTAGATTATCATATTAACCAATCAGTTATTAGTGTGCGACATCATTTTAGAACCAGATTTCTTTTTACAAATGGCTGCATTTGTAAAAAGAAATCAACTGGAAGGCTGTCAGTAAGCAATGAAGTTGTAGTAGGTAAGGGAAAGTTATACGGGGTGTTCCAATATCTAACATTTATAATTCTGAGTACCTCTGATGAAACTTTTTTATTTCTTTGTATGATACATAAAACTACATCTATGTACACTTGAAATTATGAACATCATTTGTAATAACCCTGTATTTCTCTCAAGCAAACATTATTTCATCTCCCTTGTGATTACATGCAGTTTATAAAGCAACAATTCTTATTGATATTCCTCTAAAGTAGTCATATTTTCATACACATCATGTTTAATATTTGCTGAGTACATACTGTTACAGTTTTATAGTAAAATAATAAAAGATAAATTAAAATTTAACTTATTCATTGTGAAATAAATATTATCCTACTATCTTTTGATCTACATTCTTTTCCCATGTGATCATCAATCTATTAAACTGTATTAGGGAACCCAAGGCTGGAATAATAGGAAAAAATTATAGACCTAAGCCTAGTGAAGGCTGAAATTTCTGTCTAGAGGTGCTTTCCACCACCAGTAATCTATCGGACTAAGGTCTACCATAACAGGTGCTATAGAGTCTCGTGTTAGTCTATGAGTAACACGAGGATACTCTTCTTACGAGGATCTTAGGTCGGAGGTGTACACTGAATACAACTGTAACGGGAAAGCCAAGGCTAGAATAGTCTAGAAAAACAGTGTAGGCATTAAAACAAGCAAAGGCTGGGATTTCTTTCTAGAGTTGCTTTCCCTCACCAGTAATCTATCAGAGTCAGCCCATAGAATCACATGTGGAGTCTGATCTTAGCTCTGGAGGAGAACACTTCATACAACCCTAATACACTCCTTTAACCACACCTCATACAACCACTTCACATTTAATGCATTTAACTAAATCTTCGTTAAGTACTTTTTTAAGCTCAAAAATGTTTAAAAATAAAAATTTCATGCCTCAACTTATAAAACATAAAGCAATAGTACATTACACGTCTAGTGCGGAAAGTAGCATTTGGCATGCGAGTGTGGAGTTTGCACCCGAGCGACATCGAGGGTAGTAAAACCACACGAGCAAAGCAAAATGCCGTTTTTCGCATGATTTGCGTACCGTACTTTATCTACGATTGTGGATTTTAATAATAAATACAGAAAAAAATTAATAAACTTCCTGCATATAAGTACGTATTTCTCTTTTGATTAAGATGACATTAATTCATTAGTTGCATTTTGTGACGAATTAATTATTTCGGGAGGCCTATAATTCTCATAATTTTCGTCACAATCACTTAAATCACTCATTGTTTTTCACTAAAAACTCGATATAAATAGTTACTTTAATTAAACAGACAGTAAATTAGTTTTGTTAAATGTAAACAAACTCGCTAATCGTGCGTTAAGGTGAAGAAATCCTCTTTTTTCCGACCTAGGGTGGAAAAAAAGAGGAATTCTTCATCTCATTATTAACGTGCGTGTGCAATGAACACAGCTACGAATAGAATCACTTTCTACACATCTAAACAGAGATATAATGTTTATATTTCGTATCAATCGTAGATAAAAGCTTTTACTGTTAAAAAAGAGAAGATAATTTAAAAAATAGTTAGGGTTCCTCATTTAGTATTTTAAGGACTGGCTAATTGAAGAGAGATGTAATATAACATTATAAGAGAAATAGATTTAAAAAAAAGTATTACATTTTTTTGTCTTCGATTAGTTCTAATGATGTTGGAAATCATGTCCATCGTATTTTTTGTAGTGGGCAGCCCTAGAGTCATATTTCGGAGGGTTCGGCTCCTTCGGTACAACAGGAAAGCAGCACCACAGCACAAAAGCAAGGAATGCAACTAGCGTCCCGATAAGAAGAATGAAATCTTCTATCGACTAAAACATAGAGGGTAAGATAGAAACAATTAATATAAGTTTATAGATTAGAACTCCTTTGCCTCAATTGTCCAAACCCCAGTCAACTGAATTCCCAATTATCCAAATCAAATTATTAGGAGAAAATGTATCTGTAGAAATGAACTTGAGAGATGAGAGTGAAAGAGAAACAGTCAGTGTCGGATATGACACTACTAGTAGTCAACTTCAATACCGATGGGAAGAGATGTATGAAAGAGAAACAGTCACATCAAGGTCATAAAGTACACTTTCCAATTTTACATAAAACCCTTCCTAAAACCTACCATTCACATGAAGAAAACAAAAAACTTAAAAAATCAATAATTAATGCCACCTGCCACCTACAAATAAAAAAACAAATTTGAATTAAATTAAATTAAAGAAGAGTGGTGCAGTTAGGTAGTAGCTGCTCATGAAAGCTATGAAAACTGTACACAAGTAATGTGCCACATCCATACCCAGGCAGCATCACGAAACGGTATGACAGTTCAACACTTTTACATCTAATGATAGTTCCAGCAGTGGTATCTTGGATGCAACCATTTTCGTTACTATCTAAAGTTTCTGCACGCTCAATACATCTAATGATAGTTCCAGTGGTATCTTGGATGTAACCACTTTCGTTACTTTCTAAAGTTTCTGTACGCTCAATTAACTGGCAAAACTGGCCCTCAGTTTCCCAGGGCTTCCGCAAGGTGTAAAAAACTGACTTACTGACCAATTTCATGAAATACTGACCTAATACAGACTTTCCTCAAAATACAGACTATTACTGACTAGTTTGCAGTCCTGTATGCTGGAAGTGATCATATTTATTTAAGGCCTAAATAAATGTTCGATATTTCACTAGTAACAGCAGGGATGCAGCACCGACAAGGTTACTTTAACCCTAATGTCTATTTAAATAAATGTTAATAAATTTATAATATACAGATGAAAAAATAAAATATTTCGACTCACCGGATCTTCGCCTAGAAGTACTGAGTTGATCAAAAGAACGAAATCATCAAGTGGAGTCATTATTTGAATTTAAAATATTTCCAATCTTATTCAAATTGAAAATAGAGTTAATCTTAATTACAATCGCTTAGTAGAGAATAAAATCTGGCAGATATATTAAATCCATAACTGTTTGTCCCTGTAAAAAAAATGAAATAAAACGATACTAATTGAATATCAAATAAAATTTAACAACAAACAAATTAAAATAAACAAAGAAATGAAAAAGATACCTTTTTATAAGTAAATTTAACAAAATTGATAGGCAAAACACCACAAATAAATGCGTATCAAAAGAAGTGACTAACGATATAGGGACCTAAATTCGAAAAAAAGACAGATTTAAATATTTTAAAATGATAAATATATGTATTCAATAAATTATTTAAATACACGTATATTCTGTATTAATATAATAATTATTCTTCAGGTATTTTTACGCAGAGGATAAAATAGAATAATAGATATTGCGAACTTTTCCAAGATTTTTTTTTTCAGGTTTTTCTAGAAAACCGGCTGTCAAAAACAAAAAACCCAGGTTAATATGCCTCTTATTTAAAACTTGTGTTGTGCGGAGTAGAAGGTGCAGTGCAGAGATTTAGAGATAAAAATAATGTTGAGCAAACATTTAACATTTCAGCTGGGTTAGGATCGTTGCGCATGATACAGCAAACATTTTTAATAATGGAACAAATAATGTTATATTATAGTCCTGATCATAGGTCCTGATTATTTTGAATTTTGAAAGCTTTTAAAACAAAATGATTAAAAGCGTTTCATTTAATCACTTGGCCTACAACATGACTCATAATTGGAAACAGCAACTGATTTCTAGCGTTCTAGAGTACCGCAGGCTAGTCTAATTAAACTATTTTTTTTTTTTAAATTATTATATATTATACGCTTAAATTTCAATGGACGACCAAAGAAGCATAACCTTTTGGATAACCACATGGAGATGTAGTACAACCTACTTCGCGTTCCAAATAAACTTATTTTACTATAGGGAAAAACAGTTAAAGTCATTTTTTAATAAAAATCTATTTATTTTCTTAGTTTTTTTTCTTAGTTTTAATGTTTTTAATAGTATTTAGTGTTATTATGCAAAAGAAATTGTAATTATACGCATAATTATAAGGATATTTAGGGTTAAATCGGTCAGTTTGCTTACACCTTTGCAGTGATGGCTTTTTTCATGCTTTTTATTTGTTTAAAGTGGTTTTCTTCCATTTGTTTTACCAGTTTTATGTAAGAAAACTATTTATGGTTAATTTGGAGGGAAAATGATTACTTTTCATGCATCGCTGGAGTTCTAAATGTCAAGGTATGTTTGTATTAATAGTATTTGAATAGTTCGAGTAGATAACTCTTATTTGATTTAATATAAAATAATATAACTTGTTGATCATTGATTTCCCATATATATACATTATCGATAAATTATATGGTAATTACGGTGTTGATTGTTTGAGTTACAATACAATTGAGATACAATTGTTTGAGTTTTGTAAAATAATTGAATTGATCATTAGGTATGTTCAGCATTATGTGTATAACCTTTTTTAATAACTTATATAATAATCTTTGTTTTTGTGAACAGATGGTGATGTGCTTTGCTCCAAACTGCAATTCAATTATTATTCAGAGAAACACGAATGCATATTCTTTGGGTTTCCAAAAGAGGAGAAATTAAAAAAAAGAAGTGGATTAAGATACTGAGGTATGTAGGTAAATACAGTGGATTTATTAATAAAATAGTTTGACTGGGTACATTCGTATTGTACGTGCCTGGCCAAAATTTAGAGCCACTTCTAATCTCCTTTTTCTTCACAATGAAATTTCTCTGGCATGTACAGTACGAAGTAGCCATTGACTTTTTTTTAAGAGAACAAGTTGTGGAAATCTCTATCTTCTCCATTATAAATTAATCTTCCCCCTTCATGTGAAACTGATAGTTTCACTTGAGTTTGTTGGTGTAGCCCGAAAACTGATAGTGTTTTGTATTCTTTTAATTTACTCATTATGTATTATTTTTTTTCTCAGGTTTGTGTTTCCCATTTTCCCAAGAGCAACCATTTTCACTTTTAATCTAAGCTCCGGAACTTGTTCTCTATGTATAACTTTTTTTTTTCTGTGACTGAAGTGATTATTTATAAAGGCGGAAATACACATGCTAGTTACTCGCACAAAAACATATGAGTAGCTCGCAGAGGAGAGCTACTGGCATGTGTATACATCAAATAGCATGCGAGTAAATCGCACGAGGTTTGATTTTTGTCTTGCCAGTGGCACGAGTCGAGGGGAGGGGGAACTGATAAGGCACGTGTAAACAGGCCTGCCAGCGAAAGGTTGCTAGTAGCTAGCACGAGTCTCCCTCAGCCCTTCAGTTGCCTTCCTTTCTTTCGCGGGCATCTGACAGCAACTCATCTACTTTCTCCGGAAGCATTTGCAATTGATTCCTAAAACCATTGACGTCCCGCATTTCATTTAGTAGCCACTGACTCGCTCCATGTACATAATTCCCTTCTAGCTATCCAATCTTTACCCAGACTCTTCGTGTATTTTTATTATTTTTCAAATGTTTTAAAACACAGTTTTTGCAAGTAACAACAATCTGGTTAATTTCTACATACATTCATAAGGTACATCGAAACAATAAATAAAACTATCAAAATTAATTAAATCAAATACAATTATTTAATCATTTATTCCGGCTAAAAGAAGGCAAGAAACAATTGCCTGTTTCAAAACTAGAACTGTGACTGGAATGTGTATTGTCATGTGCTAGTGGCTCACACAAGACCGATCATCCGGATGATACTAGCATGCTGTTTCACTGGCAAATGTGCACAGCGTCTGTAACAACATCATCTGTAACTCGCCACTGGCATGCTTTTTTACTAGCATATGTATTTCCGCCTTAACTAATTTTTTTTAAAAAAAATCAAGTTGGCGGCAACTTATCAAAATAAAAATAGCTTTTTTCTATTTATAGTAACCCCTAACTGCGTAAAAAATTTCAAATTTCCTTGACAAACTGGAAGTAGGAGAATCAGTCCTTAGTTAGTTAGTCAACTATTTTTTATTTATAGTTTTTAAAAAGATACATATTTTTTTGTGTTTATTTCAATTAATTGTATTATGTTTTAGGCGATGTTGGAGTACAATGTACAGAGCCTGGATCTCAAATTTCAGTCTACATTCACAAAAATGATGGGAGACTAAGCTCTTGCAAGTCAATACGATGAGTGAACCCTCTATATAGCGTTTTGGGATATATCTTTGGCTATTTCCCGACAACTATTGCCAATATTTTATCACCTGGTTGGAAAAACTGCAAGTTTTGTACCAGCAACTTATGATGAATATTCCTCAAGAGCACTGAACAGAGCCACCATCTCAAATGTCAATTGGTATAATAGCTAAAGCAAGAAGAATCAAGACTTTTAGAATTTTACAATTCTTACCAAATCATTTTTTCTCATATGGAAGCAAAATCTTTCAAGTCTGTGTTGCATTAACAAACTTACAAAATCCCCTTATTAAAAAAGTAGAACCGTTAATGGTTTCAATTTCTTACTAAATTGTTTATTGTGACATAAGCTAAACCTAATATGTGACTGAATAAATATTATAATACTAAATATGTAGGTAATTATATGAAGTACTAAATTTTGTTAGAAACCTATTTCTAGTTCTATCATTTATTTTAATTTACTTGTTACTACTAAATTCCTTATTGATGTAAGCCAAACCCAATATGCAGAATATTTCATTTGTTTTTTTTTTACGTATCATTAGTATTTTACTCTTTACTTTTGTAGTATGATATATATTGAATTAAAGTTTTTTTTTTTTTATACATTGTTATTATTTCTACCTTGTGGTAAATCTTTTTGTACATTCAACTGGCTTGTCATTTGCTTGCAGTGCAGACTGTTTGGGGAAGTTTACTAATTTGGCTATAGTGCTTCTCATTCCTAAAGCTTACTTAGATTTTACTATTGGTCTGTGGCTTTAACAATCAAATACTATTAGTGGGTTAAATTTCACTATGTGCTGAATGGGTTAAATTCAAAGCCACTGCCTTTTTCTGATGATAGTTCTGTTGTTAGCTCATTATTTTGTTTTTTCTTTCAAGAAAAGAAATAAACTATCTTTCTTCAAAATTGTATTCAAAATTAGTAATTTTTAAGTAGCCAAGAAGAACAAAATAAGGTATCGTAAAGTAAAGCCATTGACTGATCTTACTTGCCAAAAAAGGATAACTATATAGATATTGTCAGTTATATTTGCATCATCTAATGTAAGACGCATATATTTGAGTATTAATCTGCAATAATGACTCAAGATGTTAAGCTTATAACAAACATGTTTCTGTAAATCCTATAACATACTATACTTAGTATTGATTTTTTTGTTAACACAAAATTGTGTAACAAGATTAATAGTATTAGTTCAATCTTGTTTCCCCTCTCTACAACATGTGTACAGCACACTGGTATACATGAAGGTTAAAGGGGGGGAAAAAAAACAGCGAATGCTCAAAAAAGTCATGTGTATTATTTTAATTATATAATAAAATATGTATTTAAATATAATTTGACTGTGGAAGTGGAGGAAGGTGAAACATCAGACAAATCTGTAAAAAAAAAAAATAAATAAATAAATAGACAAAATAATAATAAACTAAAGATTATTATGTAACACGTTCATAGCATAGGATCACCTGGGGCAACATACCTAACTATCCAAAGTGGCGGATGCATGCCTGGGGCGTCATCCCCTCTTTTTTTTAACTACAGATAGTAGTCTTGCAGCTTAGAACTGGTATATACCTAGTCCTACAGTTCAGACAGACAATTCCTATTATACCTTTTTCTTTCATTTAAACATATCCATTCAATATTAGGTTAGAGGATTAAAAATACTAAAACAAGTTTCCCCCTGGCAGCAAAGCTCATACAGTATGAATGTGTTAAGTTATATCAAACTGAAAATGCATTTAAAATGAATTAGGAATGAATATTAACAAGTACAGTTCATACTAACCACTTAGCTTCTCTCTTTCTATCCTACTGATTAATTTTGGGATACCTTTTTGAAAGTAAACGTTCTTCATGAAGACCATATTCTTCTTCCAGTCTTCATCTTTTTCAATTGTAAAATACACAAAATCTAGGGTGTTCCATTGCACAAAATGACACCTTGCCCTTCCTGCAGCATAAATAATAATTAAATCAAATAAAAATGATAACACAGAGACAGTGTACAGGGAAATTTCTTCCCTTGAAAAAAGACTTAAAAGTTGAGCAAATAATATTTTTTGGAAATATTGCAAGAGACTAATAAATATTATTTTAAAACAGAACAGGAGATAATCCTAAAGAATAAAAAAGTAGAAGACTTGAGACCAATAGAATCAATGTTTTATAGTTAAATATTTGACTCTACTTAACTTTATTATTCTTTATAAATGTTGTTAGACATCAATGACACATTTGCCAACTCAAACTGCAAGGAGAGTATTCCATCTTAGTCTTTAAGGTCCCTAGTGAAATCTAACTGGCCATGTATCAATAAAATACTTCTTATGTCTCATGGGTCTTCAACACAGAATAAAACATAGAAATGGTACCAAAATAGGACTACTACATTTCCTACTTCTTCTTGACAGCAATAAGCAGTTCAACAACAAGATCTATGACCATTCATTAACATGGACAAAGTTGAGAAACTTGTGATTAATATCCATTTATTAATGTAAAAAAGTCTTATGCTATCGTTACTTACTTCCACATGGTAAAAAAACATTTATTCTCATGCTGGCATTCACATTTCCTCGCAGTACTTTAAGAGCTCCGTCATAAGTACAAGATGTTATGTGCTTATCCATTTTCTATTTCTAAAACATCTTCGTCTCCAACAAAGAAGGCTGCAATTTTAGCAAAGCTAAAATTTGTTTAACCATCATTTTTCACTAAAAAAGAAGAGGGGAAAAACAGTAATCACAACAACAGGTCTAAAAATAACAAAACATCTTATCAGATCAAACAGTAGAGATAAATTGCATCAATATTAATGGCTCGAGTAAATTAATGGTCAAAATTAATTAAAATTCATGATGATCATACCGAATAATAAGTAGTTAAACATAAACATAAATTGATAAAGGTAAAAAATAATGGGTTTTATAAACTAAAATAGTTCCAGGCAGAGCGAGTTTCAAAGGCTGAAAAGCAACAGATTAATAAAAAAAACTATCGGAAAAACTAATTCCAAGTAAAGAAATTATGATAAAAAAATAATAGTAAAAACAAAATGATCAAATAATATGAAAATTTAAAGTTTAATTCAATGGTTTGAATCAAGACCAAACGATATGAAATCCACGTAATAAAATGAACCTATTAAGGCCCAAAAAAGAAGAAAAAAAACTTACCTTTTATGCTTAGTAGTTAAAAATGGTTACAAATTGCAATAAAACACAAAAAAACACTGGAAAAAGTCTATAGAATATTAAAATGAAGCAATTATAAATACACACAATAGAGTTTTACATGGTAAAAAAAGTTTGTTTGGAACGCAGAGGTCACAGATGATCGTCAGTGTTGCCAACATTACAGGCCCACTTTAGTTGTCTATTGAATGTCTTTTATTATTTATATACAATTTGTTTTTTTCTTATTGTAAACACTGGAGAAGGAAGGTTATAATGAGCATGTTGAGGTTTGTCGAAGGTTATAAAGTAGCAGGTTTGTTTATTTCATTCAATTTCAAATTATTGTGTCACGTTTATTTCAGTAAATTTTTTTCGGACTATTATTTAAAATTTATGGAATTCTTGTTAATTAAAATCTTTTAAGTTTGGCTTTATAAATATTTTAGTGCTTGTTTTATCTAATTTTAAATCTACATAACTTTTAAAACCAGTTTTTAAAAAGGTAATTAATTTGGTGTTTTTGGTGTATACAAATATATATGTAGTTTGGTAAATCTGCAGGTATCTATTTTGGGCTATCTTCTAGGCTTAGTGAAACTGTTGTCTTGCATCTGCCTGTGCCTCCAGCGTACGCACTCCTTTATATTGTGTAAGCTCTTAAGGTGGTGACAGAACTACTTGTAGACAAAAAGTCTCCAGTGTGCACCTGGCCTACGTCTATACAAACTTCAACCTAGATTTAGTTGTCAAATTATTTACAAAAATATTTTGTTTTCGTGTATTTTATTCTGGAGAGAAGAAATGTTATTCAAAACTTATTGATGTCTTAAATACAGGAGCAAGGTTTAATTAAAACTCTGTGGCCTGGCAGTGTGCTGCAAAGGAACAGTAGGGGTAAATCCTGAGAATAAGAGCCAGCGTATGGAGGAGCTTAAAAAAGTGGTACGAGCCTTACTCAAACGCACTACTGTGACAAAAGGATATAATCTCTCAAATGTATAAATCAGTTGAAGATTCTTAACTGCATCGTCTCCTCTGGTTCAACCTTTCTAAGACATTGTCGTAACTAGGATAAAAGTCTAGGGGGGCTAAGCCCTCCAGGGGGTCCGGGGGCCCTCCCCGTGAAAGTTTTGAAATTTCGATTCCCTAAAATCAAATTCTAGAGGTTCTTTTTACCTAATAAAAATGTAGATACGTTTTAGAAAGTAACGGAAAATGTGTGTAAAAATACGAAATTTAAATCTTCTAGTATAAGATATAATTGTGTACTAATATAAATTGTTTGAAAATGTTCTCCAGTCATTAGAGCAAAGAAGTATACAATTATAAAATAGCATTAAAACCTATAAAAGACTTTAGCCACCCTTAAATTTTGTTTTGGTGCTTTTACATTTTAATTATTAATCATTTTCATAGGGGTTTTTGTGAATTTTTTAACACGTCTTTAGACTGAATTTTTACTTTGGAAATATCTCTTTCAATATGGAGCAGAGAAAGGTTGGTGAATCTTTCTTGACCCAAAGTTGTTCTTGCCAAGTCTTGACTCTTCGCATGGCAGAGAAACTTCTTTCACACCCTGCAGAGCTAACAGCAATTGTGATGGCAGCCTGAAGCAGTTTGTGCAAATCAGGTGTAAGTTCTTTCTTAATAGAAGCTCTCAGATTCTTCAGGGGATCCTCAGTGCTTTTTATTAAAGCAGTACCTTATGTAGGCAAAGTTCGCACATTTTTCATCACTAAGGCCCAGGTTTCATGGAATTTACATCAATATTCAGACACTGTTTGTAATTTTCAATAAATAGCTTTGCATTGTCAACATCCAAGTGTAAGAAACTGTATATAGATTCTCCCATATCTTAGTTCTGGGTTCTTTTCCTGCAAGCACGCAGTAACACTGTTCATCACACGATAATAGATATGAACCCTCCAATATTCTTCAACAGTGTAAGAAGAGTGCGATAAGCTGGAATGATCAGGCAGATCTCCATGTCCCAAGGAGGATTCAACAATGCAATCTTTCATATAAGTCCTAGTGGTTGGTTTCCTCTTTTTGGAAGCTTTTGGAGGATCATGGGATCCTCCAGTTTTTTGTTGAACGTTATTCAATCGAAAACAATAATCTATCAATATTTGGGCTCAGGTTTTCATTTTCTTGTTAGCGAGATTAGTCAATAGTTTTTTGAAAGTGAAAGTAGGTATTTATTTTCATGCATTGCGTTTATTTTTTTAGTACAAATGTCCGTAAAAAAAAAATATTTTTTTACTTTTCTATTTTTCTAGGGGGGGCTAATTTTCGTCTAGGGTGGGCTTAGCCCACCCTAGACGAAGTGTGGGAAAATAAAAAATTGGGGTGGGGAGATTTTGAATTGAACTAGACCAACAAAACAGAAATGATACTGGTAGAGGGGCCTGACACTTGGATTATCTAGTGGCTTTACTTTTTCCCTCACATGGGTTAGTCTGAGTCTCAAAAGTCACAACTCGTAACACACAAACTGTAGAATCTAAACCTTGATATAGTAGTAGTAAGGTACGGGTAAGACGAACCACTTGTTGGAACCTAGCAATTAGGCCTTCATTCGGGCCCTTTTTACTAGCCCCGTGGTAGAGAGTTCTAGCCACTTCACACCATCATACCTCTGTACATTGTACCGCCAAAGCGAGTATGATGTGATCATTAGTGAGCCTTGTAAATCAGAGTATCACGGTGATCATTAGTGAGCCATGTAAATCAGAGTATCACGGCTTGGGATTGAACCCCGACCTCCTGATCCATTGATGGCTGAGCAGACGTGGTTTAACCCACACGGCCACGCTAGCTCCCAACCTTGATGTAAGTTAATAGTGATTATATCTATCTCCTAAATTTACACAATCTCAGGAATATATAAAGCCACTGTATCGCTAGGTTATTTAACACATTGATATTTAAGTACTAATGTTACAGAATCACTATTATGCTTAACACCTTGATATTTGTCAACTGTAGTTACAAAAGAGCCCCTTATGATTGTTTCATATTAGAATGTAACCTTAATCTATGATTTATTTTGCCTTAAAATGTACCCTTATATGTTTTTAAAGTATGATAAAATTAATTTATATTCTTATTCTGTTTCAGAATGATATAAGAGCTATATTTAAAACAATATAGGACACATTTTAGTAAATCAATTGTATAAAACCCTTAAGCAATGGAAGGAGTTGAGTTACCAGTTCTGAAATACGAATATCTAGATCACACAGCAGATGTACAATTGCACGCATGGGGCGAAACTTTAACAGAAGCATTCGAGCAATGTGCCATGAGCATGTTTGGCTACATGACTGAAATTGAATACGTCGAAATAAAAGACACGCAAACAATCGAAGCAGAAGGTGATGATATGTTAGGTCTTCTTTTTCATTTCCTCGATGAATTTCTCTTCCTATTCTCGGCTGAGCCATATTTCATACCTCGTGTCGTTAAAATTATCGAATTTGATCGTATTAATTTTAAAATTCGTGCAGAAGGCTACGGAGAAGAATTCCGTATTGGTAAACATCCTCAGGGAACAGAAGTTAAAGCTATAACTTATTCTAATATGCAAGTTCATGAACATAAAGATCGTAATGAGAATAGATGCGAAGTTTTTGTAATTATTGACATATGATTTTTAAATTTTTATTTCTGTTGTGTATGTGTATATAATTTTTTAAAAAATTACAAATATATATTATAATTATTGTTTTAACTTCATGATTTTTTATTTTAGTACCTGGTGTCTGATAAAATGTTCAAGAATGATTATATCAGGCCTTTTTGTTATGTGAAAATTAATTATATTTTTGAGATAAACATTAAATGATAGCGAAACAGGAAAAGTAAACAAAGAAATAAATTAATTGACGTGTGACAACCAGGATTGTTTACACTTTTGTCTTGGGTATCGGTTTAATTTTTCTGCAACTGTAATTCCTTACTTGTACTCATTTTTCTTCTCTTACCGTTTCCTACACGGGGGCATTTAGATTCGGTGTTGGCGAGATCCGTTGTACAAAGAGTTGTCCTTTTATAGGTTTAATATCAACAGTCTAGTTGGTTGTCATTTTTTTGTTATGAAGTAAATAAATTCTGAACTATTTTTTTTTCACTAACTTTATAATATAACAATTATATTATTAACACTACATATGATTCAACAAAAAATGTATAAACGTAGTATAAAAAAAGGGCACTTTTTTACTTTTAGCACCCCCCTTGGTTCTAAACAATAGTCTGCCCAACAAAAGTCTCAAAGGTTTGTGTGTTCGTCTCCTCAAGACATTGAGACTCCTGGGGTAGTTTTATAATTAATATTCCTTTATCTTAGTAGTTGATTAGACTAAGGGATATGATCACAATTATATACACAAGTGTGATATTCCTTTGTCCCAAGGTACATTGGAATAAATATCCCTTCGTCTTAATAGTAATTTTGACTAAGGAATATATACTACTCTGTATATGTTCCTTTGTCTAAATAACTATTAACACAAAGGGGTATAGGGGGTGCTAAAGTAAATAAAGTACCATAAAAAGTTCTTTTTATAATAAAATGATTTTACAAAGTAAAGGTTATACTTCACTGGTTTCTTTTGTTTTCAAAGTTTGTTTTTATGTTTCCTTTAAAATAAAAGTTTCACTGTCATATGACCAAGTCAAATTTTCAATATGATTTTTGTGTATGATTTAGTCACACGGAAAGTCATCCGACAAACTCACATAGTAAAGTGGCCTTTATGTTTAGACAGTGTTTGTAGGTATAACAGTATTAGATCATTACAAGACGGAGGGATCAGTGACGTTAGACTTTTATCTACATGATCATTAGTGTCTCACCTCTTTGGAAATCAAACCCAGATTATTTTTTTGTTTGCACTTTAGATTCAAGGAGAACATTATTAGATCATTGCAAGATAAAGGGATCAGTCATTTAACACATCTATGAATGAGATTAGTGGTGAACTTATCTCACCTCTCTAGCAATTATCACACCTGATAAGATGTACTCCACAATAATCACCCCCTTAGATAGTGGTTCACAAAGATGGACCAATGGGGACAATTACACTAGGATTATATCAACAAAAATCCTTTTATAAATAAAAGGGATTTTGTACGTCATATATATAAATATCAGGGCTGCAAACTAGTCAGTAATAGTCAGAATTTGAGGAAAGTCTGTATTTGGTCAGTATTTCATGAAATTGGTCTGTAAAGTCAGTTTTTTACACCTTGCGGAACCCCTTTGTGGTGCCTGGGTGTAGATGCTGCTCAAGATTTATTTGCCAAGTTATGCAAGGCATTAAATTGCCATGAACTAAATTGCTTATGCTTAGTAATGATGTACCAAATGTAAACAAAGCTGTTACAAGACTTTTGAACAATTATATGATTTTGTTAAAAATAAAAAATAAGAGTTGACATTGAAACCTGTAACATCCATGTTTTACACAATGCATTTTAACAGGGCATGGAAGTACTCAGAGATAATGCATCGAATCTATTTTTTCAAATTCACGCTTTTTTTAATGGTTGGCCGTCAAGGTGGGAAGATTTCACTGAAGTTCAAAAAGGCCTAAATTTACCCAGTCATAAAGTTATTAAGCAAGTGTCGTCAAGATGTTTATCCTTGGAGCAAGCAGGCAAACAACTTTTGGAACAATGGCCAGCATTTGTTAAATATTTCCTCACATTTATCCCAAAATATAAAACTGACCTTATGAAATCTACAAAGTATAAGAACATCGTTACTCTGTTAAAAATTGACACGATGAAAGCAGAAGTATCTTTGTTTTTATATTGTTTATTAAACATTTTCTGACACTTGATTGCACAGCATTACCTATTTATCGCGTTTCTTTATAATTTAAAGATCAAATTTCAATTTTTACAGCTAATCAGGAGAAGGGTGGCCAATTTTATAAAATATTTCAGTAATTATTCGATTTGTCACAATTTTTTTTTTAAATGAGGATTGATGTCAGTAATGTTAGTAGGTATTTAGTCAGTACTTTCACATAATTAGTCAGTAAATTTGACTATACAACCAGTTTGCAGCCCTGAAATATATATTTATAAATATGAATCTAGTTAGAACTATATAAAAGTATAATATAATAATAAAATAAGGAATAAAATATTATATAGATATATATGTACCAATATATAAAATAGTAATTATAATATTAATTTTTTAAACAAATTACTTAACAATCAAAATTTTAATGTATATTTTATTTTTCTTTTTTTTACAAACAATTCATTTTCATATATTTTGATTTTTAATTATAATTTTACAATAATAATTATTAATAGAGTTTCTAGGTTTCTAAAAAAGGATTAAGAACACATGAAATATAATTTATTATATTATTTACTATTTTATTTAATTTATATAAAAATGTATTTATTTTATTATTATTCAATGTTATTTTACTTTACAAAAAATGTACCAATAGAATATTACATTTTAAACTGTTATTACTGAATTTTATTTAAATATAATAATAATAACACAGAAATTATTACGTGTTGTGGAGAGTGTGAAAAAAAAAAAAATCTGATAATTTTATAAAAAGTTAATAGATTTTAATTTGTTTGTATTGATTACATTTTGGAATATTAACAATATAGATAATAGTTATGTTAAGTCAAATGAAAGGTTTGAAATAGATTATTTAACTCTGTGCTTTACAGAGACGCAAATGAAGAAATAAAAATTATAATGAAAATTCTAATAACTTTAATTTATTTTATATTTACTACAAGCTGTTCTGTTACACCCTGTGAGGCCCAGGGAAGGAAATAAATAAATATGTAATTATTACAGTAACAGTATAAGAATAGTTAAATATTTATATTTTTAACCTTCATTGTACATAGAAGCTATGTTACATGAAGTGAAGGGTTTTCAGCTGATTGTGTACCTCTGTACTTCACAGAAACACAATGAACCTAAGGTAAGACGAGCATGTTCTTTTATTTTGCATCTGGACTTCAGATAATGGTCAAGTTGTATCTCTATGGAGGATAATAGACATAAATAATAGCTTACTTTGTTAAACTTACTGTGTAAAACAAACTTGGGGGAAAAAAACTGTACTTATTATTTTTTTGTTGATGTCAATTGTCATCTTTTGAACTCTCAAAACTCTGTGAAGAATAAAATATATTGAGTTGATTTAATTTGTATAAAAATTCTCCTTATTAGTAAGTTAAACGTTTATTGAAATTATTATTATTATAATAATAGGTTATGGGCCCAGCATTCTTCCACTGCAGTTTCCTTACAACTCTGTAAGAGCTGTTGGTGTGTTTATTTTAATATTTTATATTCTCATGTTACGTCAAATGGAAAGATCAAAGTAGATTGTGTACCTCTGTACTTCACAGGGACACAAAATAAGAAATAAATGAGGATGAACAATTACAACTTTAAGTATGATCCTTAACTGTGTTTTTCTCCAATGTATGCAAGCGAGGCATCACGAAAGAGGTGTAGTTTAATAACTAGAGATGTGCTTTATTTAACGTAATAGGTAAAATTATAGGGTTCAAACTGTGTCACCAATTACTGACGTTACAGTGACGGTTAAAGCTATTAATTTTGTCACTGTTTACGGAACGGCCCCTAGAGATTTTTAAGGTAGGTGTAGGTAGTAAGTAGTAGGGTGGTATCATGTGGTGGTAGTGGGGGAAGGTTCCTTTTCCTACATGTAAGCCTTTGGCCTGTACCCTTTTCTACTTAGCAGAAAGCCCTTTCTCTACCTGGTTCCGTTCCACGCAGTGACAAGTTATAATAAATATTTAATATGACTTTTTGAATACTGGAACTGGTGGTTCTAATACCTATTATTTTATTAATAGGTGGCAAAGTCACTTGTCACAGAAAAAAAAACCCTACTACCTGCTTCGTAAAATATTAAATATGAAGTTTCGTTTAAAATAAATAAAAGATATTGTTGAGAGAAGAGTTAAATCAGCAAGGGAAAATATTGAAAAATAAAAATGGTGGACAGATGAGACCCTTCCAGGTATATTCACTATTCATTCGAGATTTAGATTAAAGTGATTAAAACTATTAAATCTTGTCACTGTCACTCATCTGGTCACGGATCCTTAGAGGAACGTTGCAGGTAGCAGAAGAAATTTCTTTCAGTGACAGTGACTTTGTCACCTATTAATAAAATAATAGGTATTGGTACCTAATACCAGATCTGGTCACAGATCCAGCAGGTAGCAGAACTTCCTTTCAGTGACAGGACTTTTGTCTTCTATTAATAAAATTATAGGTATTTGTAGCTATTACTAGGTCGGAGCTGGAACGGTGTCACCTATTACTCAGATTTAATAGTTTAGCCCATCCCTATTTATAACCAAACGTCTTCACACAAAATATTGTAATTAGCAATGTACCAGTTTCGGCTGTTCTAAAGAAACAGCCTTTTTCAGATAATCTATAGCAGGGGTCTCCAAAATACAGCTCGAAAGACTTATTATTTGGCTCACCTCGCCACAAAAGAACCTAAACACTGCAGAGTTATAAGCTCTCCATAATTAAATGTCATATCAAACATCACTAAAGATTAACAGGATCCTTATCAAAGTTTTTTTGATCAAAATGGATCGTGCTAATTCGGATATTCCGAATTCCAATGACTGAGTATTGCTTACTTTATCCAGCCTGCTACACAACATCTTATCTAGATCTGGCCCCTCAACCAAAAATATTGGAAACCCCTGATCTAGAGGTTGCTGGATAGACTTTGAAAGATCAAGTCAACTTTCTTCTTCAGTAAGAAGTAAGACTAGTATATTCTTTTAAGGATTGTCTTGTTTTGCATCTTGACTTCAGATATACAGAAGCTTTATTCCTCTTTCAGACTCTCTAAGAGATTATAGTTATATTTAATTTTAATATCTTTGGTTCATGATGGTTAGATTATGCCTATGGAGGGTTAAACATAAAATATAGCTTAATTCTGTTTCTTCTTCCAGATTCTGTAAGAAGAAAGCAATATCTTATAGTAAATGTCTATTTAGTACGGCTGTGCTACAAAATGGTTATATTACATCATTATGAAGTGATAGGCGTAGATTATAACTCTATTTAGTATGGTTTTTCTACATAATGGTTATATAACATCATTATGAAGTGATAGACATAGATTATAACTCTATTTAGTATGGTTGTTCTACATAATGGTTATATAACATCATTATGAAGTGATAGACATAGATTATAACTCTATTTAGTACGGTTGTTCTACATAATGGTTATATAACATCATTATGAAGTGATAGACATAGATTATAACTCTATTTAGTACGCTTGTTCTACATAATGGTTATATAACGTCATTATGAAGTGATAGACATAGATTATAACTCTATTTAGTACGGTTTTTCTAAATGATATATTACTATATATGAAGGGTTACATATAGATAATACTATTCTTCTATTATCTGTAAGTATTACATTTTATGCTACCTTATCTTCTGTCTGTTTTACAACGACTTTAACTATTAATTATGTTACGTCATAGGTTGGTTCGGTCATAGAGTTAACATCTATATTGCTTAATATGAAACATATATATGAAATTAAAAATCAGGATTTTGAAATTTAACGCCAATAGGAACTGTTAATCCATATAATAAACAAAAAAGAAATAACGGAGACAGAAAAAAAATTAAATCAGAAATATTACGATAATTATCTAATTGTGAGATATCACTCTAAACAAAGTACCATTATATTGATATATGATATCAACATGTGTCATATATATATACAATGTGCATAAACGCACAGGTTTTTTTTTTTTAGAAATAATATATTAAATAAATAAAGTTTTTAATAGACTATAATTATAATCGTTTGTTTATTTCTTTGAAAAATGAAATTAATACTACATATTGACAACACATAATTGAGATTTAAGAGGATATATAGGATCTATACCAGAAACTAGTACAATTTTAGGATATATACAGTGTGTGAGTCCCAAAATGGAGTAGTGAAGAGAGAAAAAAATAAATTACAACTTTTGGGTTTTCAAGAAAGATATTCTCTATAATACTCCTGCTTGCTCTTAAATCTTTTGAGATCATATTTTCTCTTTTTTTTTTTCTTTTTTACAGTGTTTTTTTTTTTTTTTTGAAAACTTGATCAATTGACTATTTAAATTTTAAGTTTAAATTTACGTAGCTCAGCGTAGAAGATCATATCTACAAAACCATATTACATCTAATTAATAAATAAATAAATATTTTATTCCCAATGAAGAAAAAGTAACAAGACACGAAAATCAATGATATAAGTGTAACATTAAAAATAACGTACCAAATAAAATTATTAAGCCATAATCAACAAATTCAAATTAAAAAAACAAGTATCCAAAACACCATGCGTGAAAAAAAATCATAAAAATAAAATAAAGGTCATTCAAATGTATCGTCACCTACTTTTGCACAAATTTCAAATCTCGTTCAAAATATTCATTTGCAAACTTTTCCCACCTGGAAGAAAAATCATCTCTTGATGATAATGGACTTAAAGTATACAGCATCATCGTGGTTTAGATGATATCATCTTGTTGTTAATTTATGAGACTCCCAGTAGCACTGAACTTCAATATTAATAGTTTTATGGCCCTCTCAGTCCCTGATTGGGTTGGGCCATCTTTCCTCAAATTTTCTTATATTCGAGCATAAGATATCTCTTTATCTAAACCATAGCTCTTCACTTTAGAACATAAATATTTTATAGAAAACTACAAAATAAACTAATTCAATACCTATTTAGTGCATAAACTATTTGTAGTCATAAAAACTGTTGTTAGCTTGAAGTTCTAGGACTTCCGGTGGTGACTGCGTCTCGAAGGGTTTGTCTCCTAATGCTGGAAGGATGTTCAGGGGTGTTCATGGTGTCCTAGGTTTAAGACTTCAATTCACACCTGTCTTAAATCTAGGACACCATGAACACCTCTGAAAATGCTTCTAGCATTAGGAGCAAAACGTCGGGAAGTACACCCTTCGAGACATGGTCACCACCGCAACACCTAGAACTTCATTATAACGTAATGCTTCAAATATAAGAATTCCTTCTTTCTTTTCCCTACATCGCGAAGTGTAAATATACCTAGAAGACAACAGACGAGGAATAGAAAATAGAAAGAGAACTCAACTAACAAGAAATATCTAGGTACAACGGAACTCCCTCCACCAAACATCTCATTGGAAATTGAACTCGTTAAAATTTCTGAAAATTGTATTAATGTTAAAGGAGGCTGACAATAATATCTCGGCAAAGTTCAGAGAATTGGAAATAAAAAGTAAAAACATGATCTTAACTGTTTTTGAACGAGAAGTTTGTAGAATAAAGGTTGTTAGATCGTGCAATGATGAAATGCTATTTCAATATGCGAGATAATGGATTGGATTATTGCAGCATTTGAGCAAATAAAGCGGAAAGATGAAGAGATGAGTAGTGTAAGACAGAGCTTTGGAAGGTGTAGACGTTGTTTAATTGAAAATGGTGGTAATATCCAAATAAATAATGGTGAATACATAAATTTTCACAATGCAAAAATGGAAAAAAGTGCGTCTTATATTCGAAACAATACGGTGATTGTGACTGCAAAAGCCTACGAACATTAAAGTTGTTAGCTCATTTATTATTTTTAAACAAACTAAAATGTAATATTTTTCCCGGTTTCTATAAAATTCTAAAAGCACTTCCCAATGCCATAAAAAAACCTGAACACTCAGTACAAAAAATAGTTGATTTAATAAACAAACAGTAGCATTTAGTGAAGAATGACTATTAGTTAGCTCTCCAGTGTCCTATCTCGGGACACACACACTCATTTATATATATGTATATATAAATATATTATTTGTTAAAGACTGTAGCCACAAGAAATCTCTTTAAAAAAAAGTTGCAACCAATTTCCTGTGCCTAATTACTGTAAATTTTATTATTTATAATAATAATAATAAACTATTATTGATTTAAAAATTGCATAGATTCTTCATTGGTTACCTTTCTACATTATCATATTTAATACTGCGATTTTCATATTTTTTTGTTATAGTACATTAATTTATTTATTATAATTATAATTTTATATATATATATATATATATATATATATATATATATATATATATATATATATATATATATATATATATATATATATATATATATATGGATTTATTATTTCAATTTTGTTGTTATAAAATTATCAATCACAGCAAATATATAAATACCTAAAGAAATTTAGTTTTTCTGGTGTTTATTAATTTAATTTCGTTTTACTTTATGTTACTTCCTTAAATATTATGAATAATTATTTTATTTAAATACCTCAATATTATTACTTCCTTTTTATCTCGTTTGTTCTTAATATTTAAATCTAAATATTTCAATTCAGAATAATATTTTGTTTTGTTAGTGTGCAACACTTTAAAGAAAAAGCTATACAAAAATTATATATTAATAAATAATAATGTAACTTAAATAAATAGTAATCAATGCAAAATTAATTATAATATAATTTGTGATGAAGGCGATATCAAAAATAAAAAGACGATATAAAAAGGCAAGAGAAAGATATAGATTATGTATCGATTGACCAAACCCAGGTAAAGTGAAGGAGTACCTCCCAATCCTTCTATTCCCTAAGTAGACTAATAGACTCGCAGAAAGGTACAAAGTTTGTTATCTACGACTATGCTAAAGCCTTAACTCAAAGACATAGACTATGTAGGTGGATCTATTGCACCAACCAATGGAGTCCCTCCCAGATCCACGTATTAAAATAGTTACTTAATCCTCAAATATGAAACAAAAGATTGAGGAATTGCTCTAATTGGAACATCATAGCAAAAGTGGGTTGGTGTTAGCAAAAGTGTTAGCACAGTATTGCTGAAGAAATGTGTGATGAATTACTACGTTCACACATCGTTTTGAAAGCGTTTCGGATCCAATGCGTTTTCAAAACGATTCCCGTTCACACAACAAAAAATACAGGTGATCGAAATATTTGTTTTCGAAATCTCGTAACGGTGACGTCACGAGTAAAACCTTCTTTCTTGTTACCTAATAAGTCCGCGAATTTTTACATTTTATTTACAAGTTATTAAAAGTTTTTACAGGTTCTTTATAGTATTAACTTTTGTTTAAAAACGTTTTTGCAGTTTAAAAAAAAGAAACGGAAGCTTACGAAAACTTAAAAGCTTCAAGAACTTAAAAAGTGGAAAAGAGTAAAGTAACCTGATATCTCGATCCCCTCCACGACCTGTTCATACGAGCGTTTTGAATTTCGATCCCCCGATCCGATCACGTATTTTTGGTGGAGCGGATCTAACCCGATACGATCCGTCGATCTCCGTTCGTACAGCGTTTTGAACTAGCGGATCGTTTTCAAAAACCGTTTCCAAAATTATATGTGAACGTAGTAAATGTAAGAGAGACTATAGCATGTGGTGATATTCTCCTTGCTCACTCAGTCACCATTGAGCCATTACAGGATGGAGGTTCAGTCACTTTACACATCTATCTAAAACAGTGATTCCCAAAGTTAGCGATAGCGCTCTTAGGGGGGTCATAGGGAGACATGGTGAAAAAAAATAAGTTCAGCATACGTCGGCAAGGGTACGTGAGCTTTGATAAGGAAGTGTAATTGGTGTAGAATGTAGGAATGAAGTATAGATACATATATCTTTCGCTTCAAGTATACAGAATGTAGATTTCTAGGGGGGCTGAGTAATTTTTTTTCTGAAAAGGGGGCGGTAAGTCAATTAAGTTTGGGAATTACTGATCTATATGATTATCGTATACATGTCTCACCTCTCTGGAAATTCAACCAAGATTATTCATACTGTTTAGACTTAAATATATATATATAAATATATATATATATATATATATATATATATATATATATATATATATATATATATATATATATATATATATATATATTCTTAATTATAAAATAAAAAAAATCTTATTTGCAAGCAAATTATTGTAATAATAAAATTAAGAAAAAAAAAATGTATTATAAATTTTCTACTTTTAATATATAAATAAATGAACAGAAAATATTATATATATATTTCATATAATAATAAATAACTGTATAAAATACAAAATAATAAAAATAAATAAATAAAAATAACTTACGTCCAAAATAAATATAAAATAGCTCACATTAAAAATAAATTTAAAAAAAAAAATAATAAGATTAAATTTTGAATATACATTTAATATATTTACAATTTTTTTTTTTTTCATTTTAAAATAATAAAAAGAAAAAAATATAATAATATCGATCTAATTAATTTATCATTAATTAAATTTTAAATTTTGTTAATTAGTTTAATTTAAAAAAATGTTTTTCTTATTAATATTAAGTATTAATTGTTTAAAAAAATTATATTACAAAATTAGGGTAAAAGATATAGAATTACTTCTTTAGTGGTACAATAGATGAGTTTACAATGTACAATTCAATACATTAAATCATACAGCATCTAAATGTTTCAGGATAAGAAAATACGTATATTAAAAATATTGCTTCTATTGTAACACTAAAGTAGTCATAATTGCTAGTTTGAAAATGTAGAGTTAGTTGCAACGTTGTCTGATGATGTAATGATATCTGATGATGTAATGTATTGAAATGAACATTGTAAACTCATCTATTGTACAACTATAGTAGTAATTGTTAGTTTGTAATGTAGTATTTAGATGCTATGTTACCTGATGATGTAATGTATTGAAATGTACATTGTAAACTCATCTATTGTACAACTAAAGTAGTAATTGTTAGTTTGTAATGTAGTATTTAGATGCTATGTTACCTGATGATGTAATGTATTGAAATGTACATTGTAAACTCATCTATTGTACAACTAAAGTAGTAATTGTTAGTTTGTAATGTAGTGTTTAGATGCTATGTTACCTGATGATGTAATGTATTGAAATGTACATTGTAAACTCATCTATTGTACAACTAAAGTAGTAATTGTTAGTTTGTAATGTAGTGTTTAGATGCTATGTTACCTGATGATGTAATGTATTGAAATGAACATTGTAAACTCATCTATTGTACAACTAAAGTAGTAATTGTTAGTTTGCAATGTAGTGTTTAGATGCTATGTTACCTGATGATGTAATGTATTGAAATGAACATTGTAAACTCATCTATTGTACAACTAAAGTAGTAATTGTTAGTTTGCAATGTAGTGTTTAGATGCTATGTTACCTGATGATGTAATGTATTGAAATGTACATTGTAAACTCATCTATTGTTCAACTAAAGTAGTAATTGTTAGTTTGTAATGTAGTGTTTTAGATGCTATGTTACCTGATGATGTAATGTATTGAAATGTACATTGTAAACTCATCTATTGTTCAACTAAAGTAGTAATTGTTAGTTTGTAATGTAGTGTTTTAGATGCTATGTTACCTGATGATGTAATGTATTGAAATTGAAATGTACATTGTAAACTCATCTATTGTACAACTAAAGTAGTAATTGTTAGTTTGTAATGTAGTGTTTAGATGCTATGTTACCTGATGATGTAATGTATTGAAATTGAAATGTACATTGTAAACTCATCTATTGTACAACTAAAGTAGTAATTGTTAGTTTGTAATGTAGTATTTAGATGCTATGTTACCTGATGATGTAATGTATTGAAATGTACATTGTAAACTCATCTATTGTACAACTAAAGTAGTAATTGTTAGTTTGTAATGTAGTATTTAGATGCTATGTTACCTGATGATGTAATGTATTGAAATGTACATTGTAAACTCATCTATTGTACAACTAAAGTAGTAATTGTTAGTTTGTAATGTAGTGTTTAGATGCTATGTTACCTGATGATGTAATGTATTGAAATGTACATTGTAAACTCATCTATTGTACAACTAAAGTAGTAATTGTTAGTTTGTAATGTAGTGTTTAGATGCTATGTTACCTGATGATGTAATGTATTGAAATGAACATTGTAAACTCATCTATTGTACAACTAAAGTAGTAATTGTTAGTTTGTAATGTAGTGTTTAGATGCTATGTTACCTGATGATGTAATGTATTGAAATGAACATTGTAAACTCATCTATTGTACAACTAAAGTAGTAATTGTTAGTTTGCAATGTAGTGTTTAGATGCTATGTTACCTGATGATGTAATGTATTGAAATGTACATTGTAAACTCATCTATTGTTCAACTAAAGTAGTAATTGTTAGTTTGTAATGTAGTGTTTTAGATGCTATGTTACCTGATGATGTAATGTATTGAAATGTACATTGTAAACTCATCTATTGTTCAACTAAAGTAGTAATTGTTAGTTTGTAATGTAGTGTTTTAGATGCTATGTTACCTGATGATGTAATGTATTGAAATTGAAATGTACATTGTAAACTCATCTATTGTACAACTAAAGTAGTAATTGTTAGTTTGTAATGTAGTGTTTAGATGCTATGTTACCTGATGATGTAATGTATTGAAATTGAAATGTACATTGTAAACTCATCTATTGTACAACTAAAGTAGTAATTGTTAGTTTGTAATGTAGTGTTTAGATGCTATGTTACCTGATGATGTAATGTATTGAAATGTACATTGTAAACTCATCTATTGTTCAACTAAAGTAGTAATTGTTAGTTTGTAATGTAGTGTTTTAGATGCTATGTTACCTGATGATGTAATGTATTGAAATGTACAGTGTAAACTCATCTATTGTACAAACTAAAGTAGTAATTGTTAGTTTGTAATGTAGTGTTTTAGATGCTATGTTACCTGTTGATGTAATGTATTGAAATGTGCATTGCAAACTCCTTCTAATGTACAACTAAAATAGTAATTCTTTATCTTTAATCTTAATATTACAAGAGTCCTATGCAAAAATACTAAATGCCTACAAAAAAAAGTTTAATTTATACAATATTTTTTTTTTTTTTTAGCACGTAAAAAAAAATCTTCATGAATTACAAATTTCTATAAAATGTTATTTTAATTTTTTTGATTTATTTTATCCCATTTTTTATTTTTTTATTAAAAAAACAGGAGAGTGAAAATTTAAACAAAATATTTACAAAGAAACTACAACTGGCAATTTATTATATATATAAAATACTACATTTAATATTATTTTTCAGCATAGCTTTAGAATATATTAATTTTAAATATTTATTTAATTAAAATAATATTTTTATTAAGTCCAATCTATACATCCTGTTATTAATATTATTTATTCTTGGTTATCTCCTGTTATATTAGATAAAACTTCATAAGATATGATGGTTAATAGCAAGTTTGAAATAAGAACTGTTGTTTTGCAGCAGTGGAAATAAATACAACCAATATTTATTGTGCTCAAAAATTTGGTGTTTGTTATCTGTTGTATTTATGTATTTGTACATCTCATTGTTCAACAATTTTTTAAAAATATAATTAAAAGTCTCAAAATGTTCATCTGTTAACGTTTTATAAGATTATAATGTCTGCTACTTTATGAAGATAAAATGTACGATCTTTACATTTATCTACTTAACAAAACAATAATGGAGTTAATAACACAAATAATTTATATCTTTTACATAATTATTTATTAAGATATGAAGAAATAATAATAAAAACATTTAAATGTATTCAAATTATATTTGTATAGCCTTATATCGTTCACTCACTTGTTTCAAAAGGTAAAGTTAAATAAATAAAAATTTATGTAAGTAACGAGAGGGATTTTGAAGAGGGTCTGTGGAATATTTGGTAGTCTGTGTAGCAAAATAATTTACGGTATAAATAAATTAACCTGAGAGAAAAAAAGGAATGGTTTTCGAACGTGAGGAATACTGGTGTATGAAGGTAGACAGTGGAAAAATGTATGGATGAATAAATACCAGAAGAAAGAGGAATTGGAAAGAGATCTATGCTTGTGGTAATGGTAGATAGTGACTTGCGGTATAATGGGGTAAGAAGGTGGAAATGGTAAATGTGATGAAATTTATGAATGAATAAATTGAGCCAGAAGGATGAAGAATAGGAAAATAAACTTGCCGTATAATGGGGTAAGAAGGTGGAAATGGTAAATGTGATGAAATTTATGAATGAATAAATTGAGCCAGGAGGATGAAGAATAGGAAAATAAACTTGCGGTATAATGGGGTAAGAAGGTGGAAATGGTAAATGTGATGAAATTTATGAATGAATAAATTGAGCCAGAAGGATGAAGAATAGGAAAATAAACTTGCGGTATAATGGGGTAAGAAGGTGGAAATGGTAAATGTGATGAAATTTATGAATGAATAAATTGAGCCAGGAGGATGAAGAATAGGAAAATAAACTTGCGGTATAATGGAGTAAGAAGGTGATGAAATTTATGAATGAATGAATATATAGCCAGGAGGAAGAAGGATTGGAAAGAGATCAATGAAAGTGGTAATAGTAGATTGCAAAGAAACCTAAGGTTTACTGAAGTATGAAGGTGGTAATGGTAGATGGCAAAGAAACCTAAGGTTTACTGAAGTATGAAGGTGGTAATAGTAGATTGCAAAGAAACCTAAGGTTTACTGAAGTATGAAGGTGGTAATGGTAGATTGCAAAGAAACCTTAGGTATACTGAAGTATGAAGGTGGTAATAGTAGATGGCAAAGAAACCTAAGGTTTACTGAAGTATGAAGGTGGTAATAGTAGATTGCAAAGAAACCTAAGGTTTACTGAAGTATGAAGGTGGTAATGGTAGATTGCAAAAACCTTAGTATACTGAAGTATGAAGGTGGTAATGGTAGATTGCGACAAAATTAATGAATGAAAAATAATAAAAGATCAAAGGAAAAAAGTTGGATTAGAGGAATATTGGAAATATGACTATGGTATTCCATACATCACAAAGTTAAAAAATATATTATGAAGGAGACATGTTTTCAACATGGATAGTGTCATGGATTTTGTAAGTAACATTGTATGATATGGAGCTAGACAACTAAACTAGTACATGATAATCATAAAAATAAATAAACCGGTTATATAAGTAAATTATATAAACATTTAACTAAATAAAATAAAAATTTTATGCATAATATAATTGATTTTTTTTTTCCTTGTAATTATAAAGAAAAAAGAGAAAATAAAATAGCACCATCAATTATCACTTAAAATCTATTAAATAATTTTTAAATATAAAAATTATTTTTAATAACTCATTCTTCCTTAAATTTGATAAATAAAGCTAAATAATATATTTTTGTTTTAATAAGTTCATTGATTTTTTATGTTTAACAAAGTAAAAAGAAAAAAAAAAAAAAAAAAAAAAATCAAAATTTGTAAAAGAGTTAAAAACACGATTAGTATAAACTGTTCAAATATATAAAAAAATATGCTATGGAGCTGGTTCTCAAAGAAATGGTTTATAGTCATTAAAATTTGATTAATAAAAATGTACAATTAGAATTTATTAACAAAAAAAGTGTGAGACTCACGCATTAGAAGTGAAACTTAAGTTCAAGAAAGAGTGATTTTATGTATTGCTCTCTTTGTATTTTATTATTTCAGGATTAAGAAATGGTTAATATGGAATTTTTTTTTTTTTTAAATAAAATAATTTCATAATTAAGTTTTTGGTAGTGTTCATACTACAGCAAGTTTGAATTTTAATTTAAATCAAATTATAATTATTATTAACAACGGGAGATAGACAGAGAAAAATAGACTCCAGCACCGGGACTCGAACCAAGAACGCAAGTATTTTGCATCTAAATAAATTAAAATGTAATTCATTCATTGTCGAATAAAAGTTTTACGTCACTAATGTTTAGCAAGTTTATAATAAATCTGATTACAATTAAATCTAGCCTACTATGTATGAAATTTACGGATTATGTGTTTTGACACGGTTGAACTAGCCTATACGGGGCATCATGTCGTATATAGAAATGAAAAAAACTGGCACATATAATTAAAGTCTTTTCTATATATTGATAAAGAAAAATGCACCAATTATGGATGCTTCATAATTCATTTCATAAGTTTTCTCTTAACACAATTTCCATCTTCAGTCCTCTATTTTTAGACACAGCTGTATACAGGTCGATTTTGGGAATCTTTGGCGTATGTATCTGTTGTAGATTACCTTGGCTTCGATGTAGCGTATCTGGTTTTCCAAGAGAGTATGAAATGAAAAAGAATACATAAATAATGCAATTTATATCAATATACAAGAAACACTTTAATTATGTATGCATTATATTTGTTAGTTTTTGCATTTCTATACATGATGCCCCATATAGGCTAGTCCAACCTTTGACACAAACTAACACAGTTTAATTCCCACAAGTGTGTGCTATAGATAAGTTTCAATATACATATTATATTTAAGTAAGTGGTCTTTGATAGCTTGTTTTCAGTGTGTTTCACTTCTGAATAGCAGACGCTATTTTATTTTACATAGAAGGTGTCCACTGTAGAGAAGTTTCACTGAATACAAAAATTCTTCTCATATATCAGACACCTTCAATAAGGAGCAACATAATTAGAATTGACGGATTATGTTGTTTCACAACAGAGAGTTTACGTTTGGTGTGTAATGTCAATGTGGATTGTCTTCCGTCGTCTAATATTATGTTTTTCTCTTCATTAATTCTAGTTCTAATTGTGTTTGTTCCCTTTTAAAGAGGTTTTTAAGAAAGGTAACCTACAACAGAAGGCATGTACTTAACTGTAACACAGAACAGAAGGTAATTACTTAACTGTAACACTCTTTGTACATGTTTTTAACTCTTTAAAAAAATTTTATTCGATTAAGAAAAAAAATATAAATCCGTTTCAGGTTGAAACAACCTTCTTTTAAGTATTTATACGAATATATATATATATATATATATATATATATATATATATATATATATATATATATATATATATATATATGTATGTATATATATATTTATATATATATATAATATATATATATATATATATATATTTTATTTATATATAATAAAAGAAAAAAAACTTAACTTTTTTTCATAATAATAAATTATTATTTTTAAATGAATAATACCTTTAACTTTTTGTTTTTCTTATAGGAACAAGAATTACTCTTAGAGAGAATTCCAATAAAAAATAAATAGATATAATAATTTTTAAATAAAATAAAATCTAACTTCCCTCTTTTTAAAATAAAATAAAATGTTTTGCCAGCTTTTCATTTTGGAATTCATTGGGAGGATAGTAGTTTAAAAAAAAATAATTAAAATTAATAATAATAATACTTAGGAATTTGTTTTTGAATTGCTCCCGTTTTGTTTTTTTAAGTATTTAGGGAAATAATGCCGAAAAGAATGTAGTTATGTTTTCAACTTGGTTGAAGTCGTAACTTTTATATTTGACTGTTAGGAGGATATCCTAGGTAGAGTAGGTCGTAGAGGTTAGGTGTTAGTTACTGGGGAGGTGGTTGGAAATGCGGCGGGGGAAAAGGAAAGGGTGCGTAGGGTGGAGGGTAAGGAGCGAAGGGTGTAGGTTCAGGTCGGTGAAATGCACTAGGGTAGACAGGAGGGTAGGCAGGATATGCCGGATAAGTAGCCGGATAGCCGACAGGTGGGTACCCAGGAGGGGGTTTATAGCTATTAGATTCATCTTTAGTATGGTAAGGAGCGAACGATATTTCAGGTTTTGATCTATCGTCTAAATGCCTTATAGGTTCAGGGCGTGCAACCGGTCTGTCTAACGACGATCTCATCGCGTCTAGAAGAGGAAGTGATGTTAGAGAAGTCGAAGGATCTAGAAGTGAACGTGTAGGTTCGACAGGAGGTCTAGGTTCTGATGATCTCGAAGTCGATGCTTCAATAGGTCGTTGAATTTCTCTAGGTTCAGGTCTGTTCGAACTTCTCGATTCTGAACGATTATCGACTCGCTCAGTTCGTGAAATGTCACCACGTTCGATTATAGAATGATCTAACATAGGTCGGGAGAAATCGGGTAGAGTTCTAGTCGGATCAGGCATTAGTGGTCGAGTAGGATCTAATGTTCTTGAATCGACAATGGACCTTGAAAGATCAGGTGACGGTCGAGTTAGATCGGCTAATGGTGGCAAAGGTCTAGATATATCCGGTAATGGTCTAGATATTTCAGATGACATGGATCTATTCAAATCTTGTCTTGGTGATCTCACCATTGACCTAGGCGATTCTGGTATAGATAAAGGCACTGATAACTCAGGTATAGGTCTAGAATGATCAATCTGCCTTGAAATATCAGGGATTTGCGATAGATTTCTTGATATATCGGGAATAGGTCTTGAAGGTTCTGAAACTATAGGTCTCGACATCTCAGAAACAGATCTGGATTGATCTATAATAGACCTAAGTGGATCCGATCTGGGATGTTCAACGGGTTTCATAGGTTCTAAAATATTTCTCGGAGGATCGATAATAGGACGTGAAGGTTCCATGAGAGGATGCGAGTGATCGAAGATAGGTCTTGAAGGTTCAACAGGCCTGTGTTCTATATAACTTCTTTGAGGTTCAGACCTAGATGTCTGAGGTTCTTGATAAGTTCGAGGTTGCTCAAACGATCTAGTAGGTTCAAGAGGTCTCGAATGATCGAATCTCAACTGAGGTTCGTATCTCGGAACTTCCACCTCTACAGTTCTACTTGTCTCAGGTATATTTCTCGACTCTGAGAATGATCTTGATTCTACATTGTGTCTAGCACTTGAAATTTCGGCAAAAGGTCTAGTAGGATCTAATAAAGGTCTTTGTTGCTCAAAAGGTCTTGAAGGAGTAGCTTCGACACTTCTCGAAATTTCAGCGAAAGGTCGACTCTCAGAATAACTTCTGGAATTTTCAGGTGTTTTTGAAGGTTCTCCGTAAGATCTACCATCAACCGATCTCTGATTGATATCAAATTGTCTTGAACGATCAACTCTCGATATTTCTACACTTCGAGAAAGCTCGGCAAAAGGTCTAGGTTCGATGGCCTGGTGCTGATTTCTCGATACTTCTGCAAAAGGTCGTGAAATTTCAAGCGGTCTCGTGGGCTCAGCTCTTTCTTCGTTAGGAATTGGCCGATCGTCACATTCAGGTCTCGCATTCGGAATATCATCGAATCTGTTACCACCCATTGAAGAATGAGGAATTGCCGAAGGATCGAATACACCTGAGTGTTTGGGATTCTCAGCGTAGTAAGGAACCGAATTATTATCTTCTGGAACATCCTCTTCCATTCGTTCTGGCTCCGAAACCGATTCTTCAAGGCGTTCATCCTTCTGTTCCTCAATTATAGGTTTTAAAGCTTCAACTGGCTTCTGAGGTTCTGGTCTCATTCTATCTCCACCCTTAATCTCAACAGCATCTTTGATTTTAGAAAGAGCTACATCAGGTTTGACTTGAGCAGCTGCAGGAGCAGTTGGTTTTACCGCACCTGAAGGCGAAATCTTGCTGATCTGAACAGAATTAGACGTTGAACAACCGGGCAAATTGATTTTCTTTCTGACAGGTGTCATTGTAATTTCCGGCTCTCTCACATAAGGCCTAGCCGTCGCCACTGTTTTCCCCTGAACACCTAGGCAATAAAATTTACCAATTACAATTCAATTTCAACACATAAGTCATGTTTAATTCCCACTAGAGATAATTCCCGTACCAGCAGTTAATATTAAAGGGAAATAAATGAAAGCTCAGTACATAAAGCATTGATTATTTAAACGAAGTAGGACCAAAGTGCATTCAATAATAGATTTCAAATAAAAAAAAGCCTCGAACAAAAACATTTAAACAGCTGATAATAATGAAATTTACCTTGTTTGTTTAGAACCCTGACAGGTCTGATAGCACCTCTACCTGCTCCACTACTTCTTGGTACAATAGAAACACTGCTATTATTCCTTAAAGTTGGCAATACTGTTCCCCGTGGACGACCCATCATATCTGAAAGTGAAAAACACTAGAGTTTATAAAAGAATAAGTGGCGGATATTTAATATGAGAGTTTGGGAGATATGATAATCACTAGGCTTACACCTCCGTGTATAAACACGGCCCTTACAGTAGAAGATGGGAGAGAGAGAAGATGGGATACTAGCGCTAGATATTCCTTCAACCTCTTACCGCCAGTCGTGTCCAGTCAGAGGTTTAATCAAGATGACATCTGTCTAACGCAGCTTTAGGCCACCCCGCTTTCGCCTGCTACCGCCTCTATAACCTGCCGCCTCAACTCACCATTCCTCAGGTAAGTCTAGTAATTAGTTTTCTTACAAATTTCTTAATCACTAGATATACCAAAAATTTGTTTCTTCAATACCAATGTCAAGACAGTCCTAATGTATACTAGGGACATGACAAGTTGATGGTAAAATCAACTCCCAACTACCTTTATCAATAGATGTCTTTGGAACATCATAGGTATGTGGTGGCCATAAACAAACACAAATAAAGAATTATGGAGACTTACTGGACAGGCCCTTATCAACCCACTGAAGGCTCTGGAGTGGAACCCACAATCTCAGGAGGAGAAGCAGGCTGAAGAATAAATGGTGAAAAACAGTGGAAAATAGGCTTGACAAGTTGGGAACTAAAGCATGGAGTTAACTCAGGAACCTGGCAATGGATCTAGAGGAGTAGTGGATTCTCCTGATTGCCCTACTCAACCATAAGAGTAAAAGGAAGTCATGCAAGACATTTTAGCAATTACAGAAGGGCTATTTTCTGTTTGCTAAAAACAGAAAATTGAGCAGTCTCTTTTCAAATTATACTAACATTTTACATTGATTATTTCTTTATTTACCAGCAAAGGAGTTGCAATACTTTACGACAATTATCTGCCAGCATATAATACATACCACAAAAAGTCAATTTAAATGGAAAAAAGTAAAGGAAAGCAATTTATAATTATCAATGTGTACAATGCTTTTCTAAATAAAATGATATTTTTAAGGCTAGAAAGTGGCTGGTTGGGTCGAAACGTTGCCTCATAAAATCTGATTTATGATTTTTATTACCCTATAAGAATTCACCTTTTATACTGAATTGGATTATAAAGAATGACTTTTTTCTAGAACCCACAAATAAACATTTTTTTTTTTTTTTTTTTTTTTTTTTTTTTTTTGTTTATTTTCCTCTCCAGGACTCTGCAGTGGGACACAGTTTAAATTATGAAAAAGTTAAAAATAGAAGTTTCAAATTTGCCAAAAGCCATAAAAGAAAGTAGTTTAAATTTTATAAAGTTACCTTTCTTAGGATCATTCTTGATATCTGAATTCTTTTTACTCGAGTTGACGCCCATCTTAATTGCAGTACGAATGGCGATGATTTTACCGCTTTCCAACTGCATGTAAATACCTTTAGGTGATTTCAATACCATCACTCTCTGACCTGCTTTTAACACTATTGAAGCCTTATCAGGAGCATTTGTCGGAATTACCACATCTAAGCAGAAACAGAAAAATTAAATTAAGAGTTAAGAATTAAACTAGAACAATTAAAGATAAAACAATTAAATTAGTTGTAATAAGTGTCCATTTTGGAGGTTTCTTTAGCAGTATCTATATTATAATAACAATAAATACTTTTTTAGCTAAAAAAAGACATTCATTTTTCTGCAAGGAGCTGCTAGAAAAAAATGAAAATATAACAATAATAATTAAATATTAAATACGAAAATTTCATCAATACAAATTAATTAGATTCTTCTTTTATATTAAACAAGCCCTTAATTAGGCCTGCAGCAACGGGCTTAATTTTATACTTAGAAAAATAAATAAGACTAAGTAAACTAATTTAGATAAGTTATTATTTCTATTTAAAGACCAACAAATCAAAACAAACATTTATTTTTATTGGAATAAATGTGGTTGCCTTGGCTTAGCTATAACAAATCATTTCAAGGTGATGATTTGATTCATGTCATCGGGACACTACTCAATTATATAAAGAACTAGCTTTCACCCCGCGCTCCGCGCGGGGCTCATGCTAGGTATTAGTGGCAATGCTTCCTATAATCATGTAGGCCTAGCAATTAAATTAAATTCCTAAATAGTTTTGGTTTCCAAAGCCTTCTAGGAATAAAATGAGGACTATATTACACATCATTAATTCCATTACTAAGAATATAATACTCTCCAAATCGTAGTTTGGAGTCTATCTGTACATTTAAAAAATAGCCAATGGAAACTAAGTAATATAGCAATAAAAAAACAAAAACAATGCTAAATAAATATAATAAATAACAAAATAAACGTAGACAAAACCAATTAGACTGGCAAGTCATTGAACAATCATCAACCATGATGGTGCATTAATTTAATTATACCAGCCTCTTCTCTCAATATGGCTGTTGCACCAATAAATATTTAATAATTCTAGTTCAGGGAAAAATTAATAAAATAAACAATACTCGATTTAAAGAGCATTTAAAGAAAAAGTGGAATAAACTATAATAATTTTTACAGAGGGGATAGATCTCAAAAGAGTTTAAAGTGTATTTTTGTTTAGATTAAGGCTGTATTTATTAATTTGGGAGAAGTAAACCTTAGCAAAAAATCTTAAAATATTATTATTTACTCTATAGTGTATATGATTCACCTTGAGAGCAGAACATGCAAGTTGAGAGTAAGTGCTTTGAGAATTTGTTCTGTCTAAAGAGAATTCATGGTTATTGTAAGATATTATTATAAAATCCAAATAGCACTACTTTATCACTATATTTCTAAAATTACTGGACCTATGACCATGAAATGTT
Source organism: Gerris lacustris (assembly GCA_951217055.1). Taxonomy (NCBI): domain Eukaryota; kingdom Metazoa; phylum Arthropoda; class Insecta; order Hemiptera; family Gerridae; genus Gerris; species Gerris lacustris. The sequence goes on from OX578277.1 coordinate 12,337,999, forward strand.
GTAGGCAGGTTCCTCTTACCTTCTAGATGCTGGATAAGATATATTTTTACAATCTGCCATCTTGAATCAAGATAGCTAGTTTACAAGCTGAGACAAATGATTGATGTTGATACTTACCAAGTGGTAAAGTCATTTCTTGAGCAGACATGCCTTGTCTCTGCCAAACAGCTGCAGGAATCCATCCTCTACCCTGTGGTTTGTCTTTAGAAGCATCTGAATTCTGCTGCATTGGACGTACCGATGCCATCGGCTTCACACCTCCCCTGTAATACACAATACAAAAAGATTAAATTCACCATTTTGAAAAAATAAAATAAAATAAAGAACTTACAAGGGGTAGAGGAAGAAACGTAAAAAACTCTCACTTCAAAAAGTTACTCAAACTTTGTGGAATGCAGATATCTTAACATTTACCTATTACTATAACATCTTTGTTTAAGCATGATATTAATTATTTTATCTACTTGTGGCAGCAAAATAAGGTATTATTGAACTGATTTCGGGCAGAGAAATGTGATTTTACAGCCTAGGCGGTAAAATTTTACTGCTCAGGCAGCAACATTTTTATTGTTATAATGTTGGCAATAACAGTTTACACTATTATCTCTATCTTATAACATTATATATTATAGTTAAATAAGTAATATTTAATAAATAAACATTTTAATAATAAAACAATTTGTTTATATTTGTTAAATAAGTTCAATGAATAGTAGATCTAAATAACTGGCTACACTGGAGCATTATGTAAACATCCAACATCCATATTATTATTATTATTGAAGTCATTCTAGATTAGACTAGCTACTTTTATTGATTTATCCTAGTTACTTCTTTTCTTCTAAGCAATAGAAGATATCTTTAATACTTTTAGTAATTTGTTAGTAAAAATATAAATAAATATTTTATATTGCGTGCATTATTCATTCAGAAGTTTTGTGTGTTATAAATGTGTGTTTTGTATTTTGTAAAATATTGTATGCAACAAGACAGCAAAGGAAACATTTCTGCCTCATTTATCCATTGCCTGCCTCGCCTTCACCTCGGCAGTTAATTATCATAGCCTTTCCTTGCCTTCGGCTCGGATGCTAATCTAATCAGTCGTCGGTAAAATTCCATTTTGCTGCCTAGTTACATAAATAACTATTATGTACTAATAAAATAAGTTCACTTTTCACTAACTACCCGTTTTTAGCACCACTTGCTATCTCTAAGGTTTGAGCTACTATTCTACTTTTTATACTCCATCTACCCCTTTTAAGTTCTTTGTTTACATTGGGAACCTGTCAAATTATTTCACTTTTTCTCACTTCTCGCTCATAACACCACCTGCTGCCACTCATGTTTGAGCAACGTAACACCATCTATGCCTACTAAGCTCTTTAGATATAACTTCTTTTTTTAAACCAATTTCATCTCCCCTCCATCATGATCCTCACCATATCCCAGTTTCCAGAACTGCAACCAAATGCTGTTGTTCGGATGACAAAAGGAATCAATAAATTCCAGCTCAATCTGTTTACTTAAGTTAGCATTTCTCCATACACATAAGTGGGATACTTTTTCAGGTAGAAGCTCTTTTTAATTATTTAGCCGATTGAGATTAGTACTTGTTGAGTTGAAACCATGTTTATTTTACCTTGTTTGTACTGTTGCTTGAGCTGAATAAACAGGTCTGTTGTTACAATTAGCTTGTTTCTCTAATTCATAACTTCTCTTAGCTAATCTTTTCTCAGCTTGAGATAACTTCTTATCTTTTCTTTCAACAAGTAGAGATTCGTGATGGAATGGCTCCTGGACAAAACACAAATAAATACAAAATAAACTATTATAGCAAATAAAGCAGAAAGTTTCAAAGGATATGAGATGTGACATTTGCAACTGGACATGGATTAATCTAGATCCTACTAAGAAATTTTATATCACATTGTTTATACAGTAGAACCTCCATAAGAAGTGTCTCAAGGGGATTAGGGAAACAGTCTTGTTATCAAGGTGCTCTTTTTATTGAGGGTCGTGTTATCAAGGTTATTTTGGCTATCAGTCGTGTTATCGGGGTTAATGGAATCACTAAACACGGGGTGGGGCGGGGTTTTCAAGTCTAGACTTGTTCAGGTTGACCCATTCCTGTTGACTTCTCAAAACGACTTGTTATAGAGGTTCTGAGTTACGTTGTGAATTGGAAAAAATCTGTGTTATTGAGGTTGTTTGGATAATAATAGTCGCGTTATAGAGATTAATTTAACATTATATTATGAGTTATGGCAATCTCAAGGGGATTTGAAAATTGCACTTGTAATTGAGGTTGTCGTGTTATTGAGGGTCGTGTAAGCGAGGTTCTACTGTAACTCTTGTTTGTTTCAACTCATTTCAGAGATTTTTATATTCAAAGGAGTTGCCCAAAATGTCAGTTATTAGTAGCAACTAGACATGGATTAATCTAGATTTTACTTAAGAGTCAAATGTTGATTGTTTAAATCTTTTGGTTTCACATAGATTAAATAAGAAATAAGTTGCAAGACACAATGAGGAAAATCTTCGTCAAGATTAAAATGCAACTAATACTAATGATTCAAATTATGAGGTAATCCCTTAAGAATTATCCTCATGTGTTCAAAACACATTGAAACAAAACACTCAAACAACATTCACCTTCAGAAGATCACACATGTAAATAATACATATAATAAAGATTACCTTAGTAAGTACTGATACATGCTTTTCCAATACTTTCTGTATGACTACATCAATATATCTATCTTTAACTGTATCCACATTGATAGGTTCTGAACTATCTTCCTTATCGTCCCAACACAGAGAGGTAACTTCCTTGATAGAAAGATGAGCTTCAGGATTACATTCATCTACGACTCGATCCGCCATACCTGATAAACAAAAAGACAAACATTTAGAAGAGATTAGGTTAAAACTACTCAAAGAAAATTAATAGGTTCATGGGGGATTGCTTAGAGAACCTCTTATCAACAACTGCCAGCTACTGTTGCTTGGTTAATACCAGACAACAATAATATAAGTTTATCACCCCATCATAGTGAATTCTCTCTTAAATTTGTCATACAAGAATAAAATATATAGAAACCAATAGCAAAGACATCGTGTTAAAGGTTAAAATAGACTTGGGTGCTCTCGCATTAAATTCACTTTTTATATTAGGAAAAAGACAAACAATCTGGCGATGACTGCTAGACTGCTTGCTTAGGCAGTTAAGTCATACGGCTTGCCTTTTTTTTTATTCCGGGGGGCTTTTACACCCAAAGACGCAGGCCACTTAGATTCCCATTGAACAAACCCGGGTTAGGGACCGAAATCTTCACACTGGTATGGTGTGAAGATATGGTCGTTAACCATGACTCCCCTCCTGGTTGTAATATAACCAGGAGTGTCATCATCATGGTTTCCAGGCCGAAACCTGGTGGCGCCACTCTTTTGAGGAGCTTCCCATTTGTTTTAACAATGCTGGGTGGACATTGTGCAGGGGGCCTGGTCCGGGAATCAGGGAACCCAGAGCTGCGGTCACCATCTGACCCGGCTCGATGCTGCTTAACTTGCGTTATTTATTGCACGGCAAGCGCTCTAGCCTCCGAGCCACCCAGGCCCCTTTGAGCCGCCTTACTAGAGTCGCTTGTCGGTGAACCCACGTCATTGGAGAGGGTTTCATTCATTTGCCTAAAAGGAGTCCTATTTATTAGCCGCTAGTCGTCTCAGACACTGCATTGACACTCCACCTTAACACTTCACTTCCCTCTTAAGCTGATGGTTCACATTCTGTCATTTAGCTTTTGTCACTAACAATAGATATGAAACAGAGCTTAGAAAGGGTAGGGGGAGCATAGTGAATAAGATATAATGAAATATAGTCCAGGAGATAGCGTGCAAAAAAGTGTCTGACTAACATCAAGCTAGAGTTTTGTGTATAGGTTAATGTTTTGGTACCTTTTATGAATATGTGGTCGGCTAAGTTCATTTACGTGACATAGCTTGGCAATAGGCATTTGAAAAAAACACAAAAACCGGGGGCCATGTCCCACCAATTATAGTGGACAATGTGATTTTCATGATCCCCAGTAAAACGTTAGTTAGTAGACCGAAAATCAAGTTGATGTTAGTCACATGATAGGTGATCACTTTGATTTGGAGTAATATTTGAATAACTAACCTATCAAGTGACTAACTCACATAAACTTGATTTTCAGTTGACTAACTAATATTGTATTAGGATCAAGAAAATCACATTCTCCACCATAATGTGCAGGATATGGCCGCTCTCCACCGGTTTGTCCTTTTCTTCAAATGCCTATTGCCAAGCTATGTCCCGCAGACAAATTTAGCCGACCACATATTCTTAAAAGGCACCAAAATATTAACTTATACGCAAAAATCTAGCTTGATGTTAATCAAACACTTTTTTGCACGCTATCTCCTGAACAATTAGTGAGTTTCCTAATTCTTAATAACTAATCACAGAATATCCATGATATATGTACTATGTAGCAGTTTTCTGTTCTTGGAGCTGAGTTTAGAGGAATATACTAAGGAGTAGCATACAAGCAGCTCTTGTATGTAATATGGACAAAAATTCTGAAAATTAGTTCACAAATCTAATAGAATTTTTATACTTATAATAAATAAACATTTCAAGCAATCTATTTCAATAAGTTCAATTATACTTTTTACACAAAGTTTTTTTGTTTTTTTTTTTATCAATATATTTATTAAGATTACCTTGTTTGTTAATTTGACGGTCGTATATCTTTTTCTCCAAGCAGTTATCAGTAACCAGTCTGTAAACGAAGCATGGCTTTTTCTGACCATACCTACAAAATAAAGATGATAAAAAAATTGTTTAGTGGCTGAGCAGTAAAAAAAAAGGTAAAAACTTCAAAGGTGAAACAAATGACAAAAACAGTGTATAACTTCCCACACTTATATCTTAAGTGACATTCACATATTCTGTGATCGCTAATAGTACTGTGTCTAAAGTGTAAAATATATTTAATCAATAACGAATCTTTATTGATATAACCCCTCAATGCTCTTTTGTTTAAACGTTTTATAGTGAAGCTTAAAAAATATTTTATTTTGACACAGTCCTAAACGTGCAAAGAGAGCTTAAAACAATAATTTTTAAGTCTGGATACTTTGAAATTGCCTCTTTCAGGTCTCTTTTTGGTTTTCAGGAATTCCAGATACCCATCAATGTTCCAAGATGTCTGAAATGGATTTCTGTCTTTAAATTTTATAATTAAGACCTGAAATATTGCTTGGTCTTTAGAACGATTGCAATGCTTCCATATTAGTCAGGGTGCCCATAGGCAAAAAAGTCACTTATACATACTCTTTCCAAACCTTTTGGTATGGCTTGTTCAGGCCAAGTCTGACAACGTTTTCCTCTGTGACTTTTTTTAGTTTAGGGGCGTTTTTTTATTATTTGAACCCTACAATTTTGATGCGTCAGACTGAAAAATCGGAAAAAGTTCTGCGTCAGACAATTGAATATAAATCATCAACCCTATAAATCAACTAACATGTTGATTTATAGGGTTCAAATAATGTATCTTGAGAAAATCAGCTGGTTATTAATCAATGATATTAATTAATTTTAATTAATAATAATTAATTTGAACTAATATTAATTAATGATTAATAACCAGCTGATTTTCTCAAGATACATTATTTGAACCATATAAATCAACATTTTAATATTGTCTGACGCAGAACTTTTTCTGATTTTCTAGTCTGGCGCATCAAAATTTTAGGGTTTAAATAATAAAAAAACGCCCCAAAACTAAAAAAAGTAACAGAGGAAAACGTTGTCAGACTTGGCCTAAACAAGCCATACAAAAAGGTTTGGAAAGAGTATGTATAAGTAACTTTTTTGCCTATGGGCACCCTGACTATATCCTTCAGTAAGCTAGGAAGCAAAAAATTAGGAAAATATTTTCTTAAAGTAGGTAATTGTTTAATTACTGTAAGATCCAAGTCACCAAACAAAATAAGTGCCTGTTTGAAAATTGAATGCCGAATTAATTGGAAACGCACAAAGTAGTAAAATAAACTTTTTTAAACTTCTAGTTAAAAAAAAAACACTATTTATTGTTTATTTGTCAGTAATAATAATAATAATTATAATAACCATTTCTTAAATAAATAAATAATTAAAAGAAATGTCAGTAAACTATCTGAAAATATTTGATTATGTTGTCTAATTTATTGTCTCAAGAAGGTTTTAACCTATTACAGTCCCACAACTATAAATAATAAAAAAAAACATATTTTTGCAAAATCGTTGCCATTTCACTTTCTACTATCAAAAGACACAATTTTGTCATTTTTTTTTCATTAAAAGGAACAAATTGAGAGGCTCCTTGGGATTTTAATGTAGTAGTAGTAGTAGTAGTCTAGTACTTCCTACTAGAACAGGTAGGATGAACCACTTGTTCAAACCTTGCAATTAGGCCATCACTTAGGCCCTTTTTTACGCCATGGAGGAGAGTTCCAGCTACTTCACACATCATACATTTGTACATTGTACTGCCGAAGCGAGTATGATGTGGTCATTAGTAAGCTATATAAGCGTGCGTCAAAGCGTGGGGGAAGAGTCCCCATAAAGGGTGTCCCTCGCCCTGCTCCGTCCTCGAACCATAGATACAAATTACATCATCATGACACGGATCGGACCCACATCAAAGAGTGGGGGAAGAGTCCCCATAAAGGGTGTCCCTCGCCCTGCACTGTCCGCGATTCATTGATGCAATTCAAAGTATCATGGCACGGGATCGAACTCACGACCTCGAGTTGCCTCGACTTATTGATAGCTGAGCGAGCGCCTTAAGACGCTCGGCTACCCTGGCTCCTCAGGGATTTTAATGTAAATTTGACTTACATGCCCCAATATTTGGTACTTACAGCAGGCAGGGGAATGCCCTCACCACATCTCCAGTCTAGGGGGGCTCAACTACTCTAAATGTGGCCCTAGTTTGCACAATTTTTACTTAAAACTCATTTCAACTAACCTGTAGACTCTGCAGACAGCCTGAGTATCATGACAAGGATTCCATGAAGCATCGAACACTATAACTCTATTTGCTCCGACCAAGTTAATACCGAGGGAGCCAGCTCTCGTACTCACCAAGAACATCTGGAAATTTGGATTCGAATTGAACTCGTTAATCAATTTCTCTCTTTCACTCGCTGATGTACTTCCATCAAGACCTGAAAAGGAAAAGAGAATGTATTACATTTTTTCTTATTATGTTTAAATAAAAATCATAGTATCACTTTTATGTGGGTCCCAGGCCACATGGGTATCCCCAGGAATGAAAGAGCAGATCAGGCAGCCAAAGACGCAGCAGCAGACCAGCCTAGTTAATCTGATTTACAGCCAGCAAGGATGGAGAATGCAGTAATTCAAATAAAAATTAAGATGAGGAATGTTTGGAATGAGCACTGGCTAACCAAGATTTGGTCTTCCAGCGATATCGCCTGAATCTCCAAAGATATATGTTATCCTTCTCACAAAGGGAGTCAGTCGTAATAACGCCCCTCAGTCGAATTATGGCCATACAAGGCTGACCCATAGAAACCTTCTGTTGGGCCGTCCTATGTGCCCACAATGTAAATAAGACAATCTAAATATTAAACATATTATGTTGGATTGCCCAGTACTAAAACCCTTCTGTGATAAGTACAATATAGTATCATTGGAGACTTTGCATGCTATCAGAGTCAGGGCGTGGAACTGATATTTTGAATTTAGTGAAGGATGTGAGATTATTTGATGATCTGTAAAGCATGAAGGACAACTTAGGTTTTTATTATTTTCTTAGAATCAAGTGTAAAGATAAATAGATAGATGGAAATTTATGATATTCCCGCTAATAGCCAAAGCTGCTGAAGCGGAGAAAAAAAGTATAACAGTTTAAAGGGGCATCTACACTTTGACACGAATCTCGAGGCGAGGTGAACAGGTGGTGATGTAGTCAGTTCACTTGTCATTAACGCTTGTGGCGTTCGTGCAGATTCTAGATTTACAATATCCATTCAGAGCGAGCTTCCTTTGTCAATTTATAGAGACAATTTTTTGTTTCAAATATTTTTTTTATTTTTTAAGTTTTAGGTAGTATTCATACTACAGAAAGTTTAAATTTTAATTTAAATCAAATTATATTATTATTAACAATGGGAGACTCAAATTATAATTATTATTAACAATGGGAGACACAGAGAAAAATAGACTCCAGCGCCGGGACTTGAACCACGGGCCTCTATATTTCCAGTATCAGAGAAAAATAGACTCCAGCGCCGGGACTTGAACATACAGGAAATATAGAGGCCCGTGGTTCAAGTCCCGGCGCTGGAGTCTATTTTTCTCTGTCTGTCTCCCATTGTTAATAATAATTATAATTTGATTTAAAATAGTAAAACCAATAGGGATGCTAAGAAAGGATAAAGATTCCTAAATCTTTTAAAATGGATCTTAAGGTTTTAAAAAGACAAAACATTTTCACCAATATCTTACGTTCCAATGTATCAACTTTAATTAAACTCCAAACCAATAATCAAAAGTACTATTTAAATAGGTATGTCACATTTCAACTTGATATAGGCAGAATTTTTTTGAGTAGTGAAGCTATGAATTTAATAATAGTTGTTAAAGAGCTGTGGGTTGTGTGAAGTGTTATAGATTGTAGGCATTCTCACTCCACTAACTTACCTACCCTCTCCTTCTATGAATATAGAACACTTACAATCTACAACTACGCCATATAATTACAAACGTAAAACAAAAGTCGGCTCGCTTCAATATATCAGCCATGCAATGCTTAGTAACATCGTTAAGATAAAATGACTTACGATAATAATTGACATTTTTCATCCAATGTTCGTTTCTTCCTGGAACAAGCTGTTGTTGCAACAATTCTTCCATCAAGTTAAGAGTGAACAGACTCTGTGAGAAGACCAAGATACGATCCCCCAAAGCAATCGATTCTTCAAGTATGCAAAAGAATACCATCATTTTAGCTGATTCTTCAATACGTCCAGGTAAGTATCCTTTCATAAGCTCAACAGCCTGTAAAACGAAGAAGAAAACATAATTTAATCTAAAAGAGTTTAGAGGGGGAAGAGGGAGTATCAGATTGAAAAAATCGGTCTGAGACAACTCAGGCAAACTTTCTCATATACGAGGTCATAATTATTTGGCCCATTGTTTTCCATTTATTAGTTTTCGTATGTAAATTTAATTATTATTGAACATTTCATCAAAATTTATCCTCGGGGTATGATTTTTCTGAACATGTATGCAAAATTTCGTCAAAATTGGCCCAGTAGTTTAGGCTCCAGGCGTCTGCACAGACAGACGACAGACAGACATTTTTTAAAAACCACTTTTTTGGACTCAAGGGACCTCAAAACGTATAAATCTCAAAATTAAATTTTCTTGCCATCACAATACTTTCTCTTTATATGAGGAAGTAAAAAGAAGTTCAAACTTTGGGACCAGCAGGATGAGCTAGAAGTGGGTATTGAACGAATAGTGAACTAATTTGACAGTTTCTATAATGTAAACAAAGAGCATAAAAGAGGTAGAGGGAGTATCTACATATCAATCTATATTATTGAAAGAGAGTAATAAGTTCTTCACGTTAAAAATATTTTAAAAGTTTGTGTTTGTTTAACGATAACTGATGTAAACATTTATTTGTAGGTGATTTTCATACCATTTTTTTTATTTAATTTGGAATAATTTTGACTGCATTTAATGAAATTATTTTCTTTTTTTTTTCTAGTCCCGATCAACTGCCAGGGTTATTACAGGTCGGGGGGTTATCCGGCAATTATAATTATTTTATTGTAATTATTTTTAATCAAGTATAAGAAAGCTCTTAAGTGTACATTAGAAATATTTATGGCATTTTATATGCACAATTAAGATCTTACATGAGAATAAATTCAAACATGTTTAAAAAAAATGGTTATTATTTGTACCAAATAACCAAAAAAAAAGAATAAACTAAATAGAGGACTATTTGCAAGAAATAATTAGCCTTCAAATTGTAGATCATAGGATATTTTATTTATAATAATATAATTAACTATACAGGGTGTCCCAGCTAATATGGAACAGAGAAATATCTCTGGAACCATGATAGATAGAAAGATGCGGTTTTCAGGGTTCGACAACGGATATAAATGCGCTTCCAGAACAAATGCTGAACATTCTCTGTGTTCAGCACAAGTGTGTGCAGTTTACATAATAGAAAAAAGTGAATGAAAGCCATATTTCTTAGACAAGATTTGGATTCTATGGCTAAAAATAAGAATTTTTTACTCTTGGAAATTTTTCGCTCCGAGCATTAGTTTGACGTCTGCAGAGCACCGAACCTGCTAAAATTGAAACTTTTTACAAGTCCATTTTACAGCTAAACCATTGGATTTAGGAAAAAATGTCAAGATACAAAACTTCTTATTTTTTGCTGTAAAATCCAAATCCATTCTTAATTTTTTCATGTTTTGAGCCCTACTGAATACTTTTTTTGGGCAAAAAAGAGTTACAAATAAGGTATGTATTTTAGACTGTTTATGGATTCTATGACCAAAAATAAGAACTTTTTGTATCTCCAATTTTTTTCCTAAATCCATTAGTTTAGCTGTAAAATAGATTAAAGTTTGAATTTTAGCAGGTTCAGTGCTCTCCATATGGCAGCAGAGCAAACAATTTCCGAGAGTAAAAAATTATTATTTTTAGCCGTAGAATCCAAATCTAGTCTAAAAAATATGGCTTCCTACTCACTTTTTTATCTATTATGTAAACTGAAAAAATTCAGCATTTGTTCTGGAAGCGCATTTATAGCCATTATCGAACCCTGAAAACTGCATCATTCTATCTAACATACATGGTTCCGGAGATATTTCGCTCCATATTAGAGATGTGCGTTATTTAACGTAATAGGTAAAATAATAGGGTTCCAACTGTGTCACCTATTACAGACGTGACAGTGACTTGGTTAAAGCTATTAAATTTGTCACTGGTTACGGAACGGCCCCTAAATATTTTTAAGGTAGGTGTAGGTTAGGTAGTAAGTAGTAGGGTGGCATCATGTGGTAGTAGTGGGGGAAGGTTCCTTTTCCTACATGTAAGCCTGGCCTGTACCCTTCTCTACTTAGCAGAAAGCCCTCTCTCTACCTGGTTCCGTTCCACACAGAGACAAGTGACAAGGGATAAGATATAATAAATATTAAATATGACGTTTTGAATACTGGAACTGGAGGTTCCAATTCCAATACCTATTATTTTATTATTAGGTGACAAAGTAACGAAAAGAATGTCCTAATACCCAATATCCAGACTAATACCTGCTTCGTAAAATATTAAATATGAAGTTTTGAATACTGGAACTGGAAGTTCCAATACCTATTATTTTATTAATAGGTGACAATGTCACGGAAAGAAAGCCCTAATACCTGCTTCGTTCCTTGAGGGCACCATAACCAGACCAGTTACGGTGACAAGATTTAATAGTTTTTTTTAAACACCTGAACCAATACTCTATATCTTGAAATATCGGGCTCTCATCGGCCACTATTTTTTAATATTTTCTCGTGCTGATTTAACTCTTCTCTCTACTCGACTTGTCCGTTACTTACCTATACTGTAAAATCTCGCGTATAATATGCACTTTTTTCTAAAATCGGGGTGCGTATTATACACAAGTGAAAATATTACTTTGTTTACAATTTAATTTTTACCTCAATAATTAAAAAAAAAAAACAGCTATTACAGTAGTATATATATATAGTTTCCGGGTGTTTTACACATATTATAAAACATGAACGTAAATATACTTTTTTTTATAAAAACTGATTTTATGTATCTTATCGTATTTATTTTGGTAAGGTATCTACCTACTTATTTGTATTCTCTCTTTTTTAGACAGAAAGACTTGTTTCTTGTTATCATCAAAGTTATGTTATTTTATTTCGGTAATTGATCAAAGTAATTGATAAAGTACATATATATATATATATATATATATATATATTATAAAGATAAGTTTTACACCGGCAACGCCGTGAGATTACAACGGCTTGATTACAAACGGCTCAAAGGCAATTAACAATTATACGAATTGTTAATGTCTTTATATTTATTATTCCTAGTAATGATAAACATTCAGAAGAATACCTATCCATAATTTTATTTATGGATAATTAGATATCTTAAAAACAGTATGTACCTAGTTTTCTGTAAGTACGTTGCAAAGTTTTTAAACTTTAAACTATTAAAAATTATTATTGTCTCACGTTCGCGGATAATAGTTTAGCTTTAGTTGTCGTGTAATTGTAATAAAAATATGAAGCTATACATGTTTGAAATTACAGTACAATGTGCAAAATATTAAATTTATTTTAACTGCTTATTATACGCGACTATTTAATTTTCCACAAATTTTAATGTAGTACTTATGCTCATCTCTATTACTTTATTTTATCACTCCTTTTTATGATTCACTCCACATTGTATTATTGGTTAATATTACATGCATATATGACAAAAGTGTGTATTGATTTCGAAGTATTTATTTAAAACAACTACTGACCTCCCCCCCTCCTCATTTCCTAGACGAATATAATTTAAATTTAGGGTATATTATAAGGAATAATAAAAATTATAATATCGGGTTTAACTTTATATATCTTCAAAGCGTTGTTGTTCTTGCTTTGCTTGTTATTATTTTAATATTTTGTATAATTGTAAAATTGTGATGAAAAATAAAACATTTGTCCCCCAGGTACTTAGACTCTACCCCAAGACCCCAATAATCCTACACACCTTTGATCCTCTACAAGATGTTAATTCCTCTTTTGCCGATAGCCCGGACACCGCCCTCCCACTTTCCTAATGACACCACCGCACCGTTATAATACCTTATGGCTTATAGACAATTGTAAATGAATTGTTCCATGACATTGAAATCATATTTCTTCAGTCTAATTTTGGTTCGTTTCCGGGTGTTTTCTGTTTCATGCAATAATTAGATTTTGACTTTCCTTTCATTTTCATAACTTTATTCAAATTTAAATCATTTTATTCAAGTTTATTTATTTAATTTAAATTACATAATGAATGAATAAATACTCATTTTTATTATTATGTACTTCTAAATATTATGTAAAAAGATTGTTCAGACAATGCTTTGAAGATATAATACGTTATTATAATTTTTATTATCTTTTTATAATACCCAAAATTATACCTAATTATATTCGTCTATGATATTGCGACTTATAATATCTCGCGTATAATACGCACATTTTTCCCTCCAAAATCGGGGTGCGTATTATACACGAGTAAAAAAACCAAAAACTTTTTTATGACTTAAATTTTACCTCAATAGTCAAAAAACAGCTATTACAAGAGTATGTATATATATATATTACACATATTAAAACACATAAACGTAAATATACCTTCTTTTTTTGACAAAAACTGATTTTATATGTTTTATCGTATTTATTTTGGTTACCTACTTATCTTATATTTTTTATACAGATAGACTTGTTATCAACAAAGTTATGTTATTTTATTTCGGTAATTGATTTGAGTAATTGATAAAAGTAGATGGGAGATAATTTTTATTCTTATCTCCACACCGGCACTGCCACGGCTTTATTACTAACGACTGAATTCAAAGGCAGCGGCCCGCCTTCTACGAATTGTTAATATGTCTTCATATTTATTATTTCGTTGGGTATAAGTTACGGAGTTGAGAGGAGTTAAATCAGCACAGGAAAATATTGAAAAATAAAAATGGTGGACGATAAGAGCCTGATATTACCAGGTATATATATTCAATATTTATTCGAGGTTCAGATTCAAGTGTTAAAAACTATTAAATCTTATCACTGTCACGGGTCTGGTCAAGGATCCTTAGAGGAACGTTGCCGGTAGCAGAAATTTTTTTCAGTGACAGTGACATTGTCACCTATTAAAAAAATAATAGGTATTGGTACCTAATACCAGATCTGGAACGAATCCTTAGAGGAACATTGCAGGTAGCAGAAATTTTTTTCAGTGACATTGTCACCTATTAAAAAAATAATAGGTATTGGTACCTAATACCAGATCTGGAACGAATCCTTAGAGGAACGTTGCAGGTAGCAGAAATTTTTTTCAGTGACATTGTCACCTATTAAAAAAATAATAGGTATTGGTACCTAATACCAGATCTGGAACGAATCCTTAGAGGAACGTTGCAGGTAGCTGACATTTTTTTCAGTGACAGTGACATTGTCACCTATTAAAAAAATAATAGGTATTGGTACCTATTACCAGGTCGGAGCTGGAACGGTGTCACCTATTACTCAGATTTAATAGTTTAGCCCATCCCTACTCCATATCAGCAGGGACCCCCTGTATACATTTTATGAAGGCTTTGGTAATAAAACTATTTAGACATTTTATTTAATAGCTTAGCCTACATGGTAATGCAGTAGGTGTTTATATTAGCACTAGAAAAATCCATTTGATTATTAGTGTAGAACAAGTCTCACCTCTCTGAGAATCCAACTTAGATTATTGATAATGTTTAGAATATGGTTCTTGGTAAAACAGTATTTATTACAGGATGGAGGTATCAGTCACTTTACACATCTACCTATGCAATCATAAGTGTGTAACATGTTGGAAAAACAGGAAGAATAAAGATATGAATATATTTAAGTAATTTATCTTACCCAATCGTAAGGGATGCCAGGTTCTTCTTTCCCACTCTTTCCTTCTTTCTTTTCATCCTTCTTTTCTCCTTTCTCCTCTTCTCTACTTTCTTCGACTTCTTTGGCTTTATTTGCTTCATCTTCAGTTGTCTTCCCTTGAGAAGAGGTTGTCGTATTGTCATTTTCACCGGATATTCTAACAATGGGTTCTGTTTGGCAAGAGATATCACCTGTGTGATCTTTGCTTGTTAAATTATCAATGGGGTTTTGGTTTGAGAACTGTGTTGGATTTGAATTCATCGATCCAATCCCTGAAGAAGGCAGAGGATTCCTCGGAGAGAACTGATTGGTATTTTGATACTCGTGAGTATTCTGAGAAGGATAATTTTGGAAGTTAGACATTTGATTGGGATTTTGGTTTTGTTGGGTTTCATTGAACATGGTTTGATTTTGATTAAACTGATTTATATTATACTGATTTTGTTGAGGCATCATCTGATCCTGACTTTGACTCTGCTGATTGATTGTCTGAGCCATAGCCTGATTCTGACTTTGCTGATGCTGTGAAGTTTGATTCGGCTGATTGCTTGACTGAGCCTGATTCTGATTTTGCTGATGCTGGGAATTTTGGTTCTGAGAAAATTGATTTTGATATTGATTATTACTGTAATTTGGATCATAATTTTGATTCCTCTCAAATTGAGCGCTGTCCATATAATTAGGGTATTCCTGACTTAGTTGAGTATTCTTATTCTGTTGGGTCATAGTTGAAGCAGCAAAACTCTGACGCTGATCAGGTGTTTTACTCTGATGTGGATAGTTAAAGTTCTGCTTAGTATTCGTATTTTTACCATAATTTTGAAACTGATCTTGTTGATAATGTTGTGGATTGTTAGGAGGGGCTTGAGGATTCTGATGAGTCGATTGTTGATTGGACTGTTGCATTGGTGAATTCATCGAATGTTGATGATGTGAACCCGGTGAAGGCTGCATACTAATGGGTGAAGGTTGTTGCTGCATCGTATGTCCACCAGGTGACGGTTGCATATGATGTCCAGGAGACGTGACCGATTGTTGCATAGGTGAAGCACTCTGTTGCATGGGATTCATCTGATGTCCACCAGGAGAAGGTTGCATATGATGAGGCGAAGCAACTGGTTGTTGCATCGGTGACATTACCTGTTGCATTGGAGATTGTTGTTGATGACTTGGAGACATCACAGGTGACATAACCTGATGAGCTCCAGGTGACATCTGCTGCATCAACTGATTATTTTGATTCGATGAAGTCATAGTACCTTGTTGATTAGAACTTGGGGATATCTCTTTTCTTCCATAACCTGAACCAGGAGGAGGTGGTGATTTAAATGGATCAGCAGGAAACTTACTAAAATCTTGATTGTCGCTACTTTGGTACTGACTTTGACCGAATTGAGAACTCTGCTGAAAATCATATTGATTACCATACTGGCCATGAAATTTCTGATCGCTTGAGAAAGAAGGCTGATTTTTATCTTTACCACTCTGGGAATGCTTCCCTTCAAAATTCTGTTGTGGGTAATTGCCGAAAGTCTGCTGATTCTGATTGGCACTTGATTTCTTTTCTTTAGTTTTTTTCGTGACCGTTTCCTTAACCGGTGTTTGAGGCTGCGGATTCTTCGAGAACATATCATCAAATGAGATATTACCAAACTGATTTTGATTTGAATACTGATTTGATTTAAACTGCTGATTACTATAATTGGAACTCTGCTGACTTTGAGTGTTAACAAACTGATTATCTTTATACTGGTTATAATCTTGTGACTGCTGGTAGTAATTCTGATCAGCAGAGTTTGAACTAGAAGGGTTGCTTTGAGCATACTGTTGCTGCCTCTGATCAGAACTCGTTGGATAATTATACTGGTTGTAATTATACTGCTGATTCGATTGCACACCTTGATTCTTCTGATTTGAGTCATACTGTTCTTGATTAAATTCGTTTTTCTGACCGAGAATATTTCGAGATTCAACTTGCTCAGTTGTTTTCTGAGTGTAATCGACCCGGCTCGGATTAACATAACCTTTGGCATCATAATACTGATTCTGTTTTTGCTCAAACTGTTGAATACTATACTGATTACCTTTTGGATTTTTAAACTGATTCAAATCAGAGGCAAAAGTTGACGATGCTTGAGTTTCTTGACTGCTTTGATTGCTCTGTTCAATTTGTTGGTGTTGCGTTTGGTTCCCTAATTGATTTTGATTAGGACCGCCACCCATTTGTTGATTTCTATTCTGATTTTGACCAGATTGTGTCTGTTGATTGGTTGATTGCAGTGACTGATTTTGAAATGGAGAATTGCCTGTTAAATTCTGATTAGTCAACAATTGATTCTGACCTTGGTCACGATTGCCTCCAATTTGACCAACATTTCCCATTTGTTGACTCATAAATTGTTGATTTTGGCTCATTAAGGACTGATTAGAATGTGAACCCATTAATTGATTATGGCTACTACTTAA
Source organism: Gerris lacustris (assembly GCA_951217055.1). Lineage (NCBI taxonomy): Eukaryota > Metazoa > Arthropoda > Insecta > Hemiptera > Gerridae > Gerris > Gerris lacustris. The sequence continues at coordinate 12,355,240 of OX578277.1, forward strand.
TAGGTCTTGATTTGATCCCATAGTTTGCTGATTTTGATTTCTGCTAGAACCCTGCAGCGACTGATTCTGTCCCAAACCCATATGCTGTAAGCTTGAGGTAGTAGATGATTGCTGATTATGCAGAGGGCTCATTAATTCTTGGCTTTGGTTACTTGAACCCGCTAAAAGTTGGTTTTGATTTGTTGAACCCATCAAATGCTGATTCTGATTGGATGAACCCATTAATTGGTGGCTCTGACTGGAAGAGCTTATCATCTGTTGGCTTTGATTGGACGAACCCATTAACTGCTGACCCTGATTGGAACTCATTAACTGCTGGCTTTGGTTGGATGAGCTCATCAGTTGATTTTGAGTTGCAGAGCCCATAAACTGTTGAATTTGATTGGCTGAGCTCATTAACTGCTGATTTTGATTGGAAGAGCTCAACACTTGATTCTGATTGGATGAGTTACTCAATTGCTGACTTTGATTAGCCAACAATTGTTGATTTTGATTAGCTAACAACTGTTGACCCTGATTGGATGAGTTCAATAAGTGTTGACTTTGGTTTGTTGAGTTCATAAGTTGCTGATTTTGATTGGCTGAACCCATCAAATGTTGATTCTGACTGGCAGAGCCCAATAATTGTTGACCCTGACTACCTAAAATCTGTTGATTTGGATTAGCCGAGCTCATCAACTGCTGATTTTGACTGGATCCCATTAATTGTTGACTCTGATTGGATGAGTTCATTAACTGTTGTTGGCTTTGATTGGCAGCACTCATCAACTGTTGATTCTGATTGGATGAACCCATTGCCTGTTGATTCTGATTAGACGAGCTTAAATAATTTGCACCAACATACAACTGATTTTGATTGCTCGAACTCAATAATTGAGATTGATTCTGATTGGAGTGTGTACTCGGGTTATTTGAGGTCATCAATTGCTGATTTTGACTGTTCCCTGGTGTCTGTTGGCTTTGGCCACTCAACAACATTTGCTGTTGGTGCATATATTGATTTTGAGATTGAGCCAATTGTTGACTTTGTCCAGATCCCATCATCTGCTGATTAATCGGGTAGTTTCCACTTTGCATCGTCTGATTTTGATTAGTATTCATCGACTGATTATTTGGGTTTGATGAGGATTGATTCTGATTTGTCTGGATTAATTGTTGACTTTGTCCCATCGGTTGATTCTGATTGAACTGATCATATTGATATTGGCGATTTTGAGCATTTAAATCACCTGTAATATTTTGGCACATTGCTTCGACATTTTGAGTCTGAGTATTCATTTGAACATTTGTATTCTTATTCTCAATAGTCTGCTGTCCTCTATCAGTTTGACTCTGTGAATTAAATTGATTCATGAAATTCGATTTTGAATTATCAGTTTGTTGTCTTTGATTCATTCCTTTATCAAAGAAATTTTGTTGGTTCGTATCTAAATCCATCGATGGAAAGCGATTGTTAGATCGATCAGTTGCAAGCTCGTTAAACTGACAAATCTGCTCTTGCTGTTGTGTCTCTTTCCTCGGAAATTGATCAGTTTGTGTTTGATTACCTTGAAACTTTACATCAAAATTCTGATTACTGAAATTATCACTACTGTATTGATTCTTATTAAACTGCTCGTTAGCCGAATACTGATAATTACTTTTATTTGTATCAAATGGTTGGTAATTCTGATTATTTGACGACGTGCCCTGATTGAAATTAAATTGATTTTTCGTATCCATAAATTGATTGTCAAATTTCTTATCATTTTCAATTTTCACCGGATCGAACTGATTGAACGTATTAAAGTTTGGTTTAATATCGAATTGCTGATTTTGATTGAAGTTGGAAGGGAACTGAGGCTTGACATCTTGGAATTGAGAGAATTGGGGTTTATTATCCTCGTTCTGAAACACTTTAGATTCTTGTACGTTTTGATATTTCATGTCAAATTGAGGCTTCACATCTTGACCTGTATTCATAAATGGTTGATTTTGATAAGGGTTTTGATTCTGATGATAAGGATCTTGTTTCTGGTAAGCTTCCTGTTTCTGTTGATAAGGTTCTTGCTTCTGATAACCTTCCTGTTTCTGAAAACTTTCTTGCTTATCAGAAGATTTCCTTCTGGATTTAGCATCCTGATTTTGTGGTGTTTGTTGCTGCTGGTTAGGGAAATAATTTGGATAATTCTGCTGATATTGATTACCATAAGGATATTTACCAAAGTTCTGATCTTGAACATTTTGCTCAGGGTTCGAATAGTTATAGACAACTTGCCCACCTGAAAATCCAGAATGACTGAATGTTTGTTTTTGAACTTCTGCAGCAGCAGCTTCAGCAGCCGCTGCAGCAGCTGCCGCAGCGGCAGCAGCAGCCAGCTGTTTTTTTGTTTCTTTCTTCTTCTTTTTGGGTTTCTTTGCAGGCTCTTCTTTCGGTGGTGGTTGAGGAGGTTGTGGTGGAGGAGGAGGTTGCTGTGGTACATTTTGACCATCTTTATTCTTACCATCGTTAAAACCGTAGTTTTGATTCCAATTGCTCTCGGTTTTAATCGGTTGATTATTATAGTAATTACCGTAAAATTGATTACCGTAGTTTCCAAACTGTTGCTGTTGATTCCATCCTTCTTGATAATATCCCTGGTTATTACCATACTGATCGTAATACCCTTGATTTTGACCAGGTGGGTTACACTGTTGTGATTGATTACCGTAATTCTGCTGATAATTCGGTTGTTGACCATATTGCTGGTAATTTGGGAACTGATTGTTACTGAAATCCTGATTTTGTTGGGTTTGTTGATTAGTTGTATTCGGGTCTGTATCCTCAGGTTTCTGTTGAATAGCTTCAACAGGAGGAGCACTAGCCTCTTTGTTCTTTGATTCTTTATTCTGACCCTGAAAAAAAAAAAAAAAAAAAAAATATTTAATCCAACACATATGTAATTACGCTAGCAAAAGAATATTAAAGTCATTGCATTCGTTGAGTACAAAGACTAACCAATGGAAATGTGTAGAGTTAGTAAAATTCCCATTGTTATTAGGCTCAAATTGAGAAACATGGAAGGAAACACAGTTTTGTAATCAATGTACGTGCTGCAGATTGGGACATTTGCATTTTAACAGCTATGAAGGTTGACAATTAAGTATTCTTAAAGAAAAAAATTACCTCTCTCCCTGGTATTGTGTTGGGGTAAGTTTTCAATAAAGGAACCTCCCATATTCACTTTTTTTATGTAGAAGGTATACTATCTTAGATTAAAGGAAATGACTGTTTAATATTTGTTTTCTTTAAAACAAACATCTTATGTCATATTATGAGCTAATAAGACTACCTGCATATTTGTTACTCCTCTTTGTATTAAGCTTTTGCATAAGCTTTAAAAACCAATAGAGATTTTCAATATAATTACTAGTGCTATGTATTTTTTTTTTTTTTTTTTTTTTTTTTTTTTTTGAAAATTATTATGAACTGCTATCACTTCTTACGAAAAATTCTAAAAAGACATTCACGATTTTACCCTCACATTTGAACAACAATACAATAAGAGTTAAATAATTATTTGAGTTGCTTCCAAACAATTTTTTCTAAATTACAGATGTATGCCTCCCCTAAAAAACCTCTTTCACTAACCTTCACGTTGAAGCAATAATGTAAAATTCTTTAATGACACACAAAGATAGAAAATTGGGACACAATAAAAGTTTAAAAACAAAATATTTGTGAGATATACCTTCTTTGCTTTGCCTTTCTTCTCCTTAGGTTTCTGTCCATCGTTAAGGGCTGCTGCAGCTTCCTCCAGGTCCAAATCCTGCAGTTCTTGAAGTTCATCCATTTCACGTTTCTTCAGGAAGTTATACAAGATGTCTGGGTGATTCCAAATCTGTAATGAAAAGAAGGTATTTTTATAAAATGTCAGGGTTTTTTTTTTTTGCAAAACCAAAAACAAATAAACCATTTTTCTTAGAACTTATGCAAAAGACCATTGTGCCCTTGAGGAAGATGTCTCCTGTCATGTATGGAGGCTTAATGTTAACCTTACTTACTCACATGGCCTTCTGACATGTTCACGGCGGACAAAAATTTGCAGGGGGGAATAAAACAAAAAATCATGAAAAAAGCTAGGAGAGGGAGAGTGAGGTAAGTATGAACAGATGGGCTAACTGATTAGATAAAATCTGAATTGTGGGCCTGGGCATTAAAAGTAGATTAAAGTGCAGTTTGGAAGTGTAGTTAGAAGTGTGGGCTACCACATTGAGCTGACCAGCACCATGTTACAGAACGTGGATCAGATATGCCAATATTCTAGACCAGGGGTTTCCAAAGTTTTTTTTTTACCAAGCCCACAGTCAAGAATAAATCTTCCCACCAATTTATATTTTATTTGTATTACTATTTTTTTATAACATTACAAGTTAATCTTATTACTATTACAGATGATCTTATGGGATCTTATGAGATGGATGAGCTTGTATTTATTTTTACAAGATTCCCTATTCTTGGATGAGTATTAGAAAGTGCACAACGAAAATCAAGCACAGCAACATCAAGTTTGCCACGATACTTTGTTTTTATTGTAACAAGTGCTGAAAAATCTTTTTTTGAACTAATAAGTGCTTGAAAAAGGTAAATACAATCGAAGTGCTGCTGTGATATACTGGGGTACACTTTGTAATACTTAACCCAAAACGATGATTTGTCCATTTTATCAAAATCGGCTGCAGAACCTTTTTTTTATTTCTAAAGCTTGTTCTTGAAGTGTTTCGGGCAGGGAATCTATGTTGACACTGAAAGGATCCATTGTTAATTTGTAAATGTTGTCATCACATGTGTTAGGAAAGTATCTGTTGAATTCGTCAGTGAGGTTCTCCAACTGGTTTCATATTTGGATTTTTATATAATTGCATTAGACGTTCGGACGGCAAAGCTATCTCGATCTCGAGGTCCCACGCCCCCCTTGACTTGTCTTCATGCCTCCCTTGGGGGGCGGGCCCCCCACTTTGGGAACCAATGTTCTAGTCCATAGTCAAGGAAATTTTGAAATTGGAGACATAAAAACCAAAAGTTTTAAGTTATTTCAGGTAAAGATTGTGTCCATATTATGGGCTTAAAACTAATCTCTGAGAGTATTAAGCTTGTAAAATTGTTGATATTCGTACATATTGATATATATTGACAACAAAAAAACTTTTATGGAGTCAAATATTGATAATATGAATTGTTGGAGGTACTAAGTTTTGATTATGGACTTACAGGATTATATTACAACACTGGTGATTGTATCAGTTATAAAATCCCCTTTCCAAAAACCTACATTTTCTCATCTATCTAGTTTTTTGTTAATTAAATGTGAAAAAAATCTACAAAACAAATTATATACACCAACATAAACGTCTGCCATTTATGTTACAAGTTTTGTAAAATAAATATTGTAGGTATCCTAGAAAATTACAATAAATATACTAAAGATTTTAGAAAAACTGCTATACTTATTTGTTTGATATTTTAAATTAATCTAGTCATTTGTAACATTATCCAATATTACATTAATTTACCAAATATTTTTTAGCCCATAGTTGATCATGTTATTTATTGTTGTTATTGATATTTGTTGTTTACTTTATACATACATCCCAGGAAAATTTTGAAAACCACTTTTTGTAACTCTAAAGCCAGGCGCACACTGGAGACAAAACAGTCTGCGGACTGTTTCCGAACTGTCTTCGTATGTGTCTTCCTTGTCACACTTGTGTTGCTACAGCCTTGCTCACTGGAGGCAAAACAGTTGCATATCTAGTACCCCGCAAAATGGATCTCATGGAAATTTCTGTGATTCGAGCATAACAGTCTCCGGACAGAAATGTGTCGGTACATCTCCTAGACTGGAAGACTCTTTTGTCTTGCGCCTGTCTTTGCCTTTAGTGTGTGCACTCCCATATACTGCATAAGCCCTAAAGGATGTGACAAAACTGTCTGCGGGCAAAAAGATTCTGTGTGCGCCTAGCCTAAGTCTTGGGTTTTTGTTGAAACTGTTTTCCTAAACATAAAAATATATGACTTCAATAATTAACCAAATGCCCTTACTCTTATATCCCTAATATAAGGATATAAGGAGCTAATATAGAAGCTCCAAATCAGCTCTTCATAATTATTTAAAGTTTTCATTAAACTTACAAGTAATCACTTTTATCTACGCTATTTTCAAAAAAATATTTAAAAATTACCTTGCAGCAAACAGCAAATGCTTTAAGCGGATTAGGAACTGCCTTAGTCCGGACAACATCATTCATAAATTTATCGTAGAGTTTCCGTTGAAACGGTGTCATCCTCACAAGTAAAACGTACTCTTCTTTCTGTGGCAGACTATTCCTCAATACAGAATGACTCCGCCTACACAATAAATATTACTATTTTTTTACAAGACGAAAGCCTAATTTACATACATATTGTATTATATCGATAACAAAAGCAGTGAATTATAAAAACTTTTAAGATTACATTCCCCTGTTGGTATTGATACTTTTAAATATTGGGTCATGAAGGAGTAATGAAAATTATTTTATTTAAACGGCCATATTTGACATATTTTATCTCTTGAGGGACATCATCAGACCTGTCTTATGCTTATATTGTAGGTTGAAAAGTTAACACTAGCTTTATTTTGCACTTTCTGTATACGTTTCCCTCTTAAAGAACTTTTTCTTTTTTTTTTTTAAACAAGAGTTAACTTTGTACTTCCAACCAAATGGAAACTACACATAAGCATTATAACAGAACTGATAATGACCCTCCTAAGGGACGAAATATAGCCAGTTAAATTATATAATCTTCAGCCATTTTTTTACCCCTGCACGATACAACATTTTTTAGAGCATGTAACATACTACATTTTAACAATTCTGAAATTAAAAAGCACCATGTTTACAATACTTTCACCCCTCAAATATATTTTAAACTCATTAAATATTGATTATTGTTTAAAGAAACTATTACCTTTGTACGAAGCCTTCAAGAAGGGAATGAAGTACGTGAGCTCTATAGCGCATAAGTCGTATATCTTGAGGAGTAGAGTCGATACATTGACCATTCTGAATCGGTCGTTCAAACATGTTGCTAAACTCAGCTTTACTACCTAGATAGTTAGGTCGTACGAAATCAACCATACACCAGTATTCGAGCAAGTTATTCTGAAGTGGGTATCCGGTGAGGACAATACGACGTTTGGTTCTTATCTGTTTAAGAGCGGTTGAGATACTAGCATGAGAGTTTTTGATACGATGACCTTCGTCACAGATAACCAAATCGGGACCTGGTTTGACGAGAGATTCGTATACTTCGTCGAGTATCGGTTTGGATTTATCATCTTCAACTTCTTCATCGGGTATATTCTTTTTCTTTCCCTTACGCGGTTTTGCGTTTTTCCTCATCGACAATTGGCGGTACATTTCATAACCTATTAATAATACTCCTCCTTCTCGTTTCCAATCTTGAACGACTTTCGCTCTCGCATTTAACGTTTTGTGTAAATCGTTGAGAACGAAGAGTGAAAAGTTACGAGGTCTAACATCTCCGTGTTGTGCTAACGGCGATGAGGAAGGTTCACTAGGACACCACATGTTAAACTCGGCTAACCAATTCTGCAACGTGTTAATAGGCATGATACACATGACCGATTTAGCATCGGTATCTCTTAGAAATACATCGCAAAATGATACGACTTGAAGTGTTTTACCTAAACCCATAGAATGTGCTAAAATACAACCGAAACCTGGTGACGTTTTATATCTTTCTAAACTTTCAACGACGTTATCGAACATAAAACGTACTCCGCCGATTTGATGTGGTTTTATAATGCGTGCAATCTGCGGTGCTAGAAATACTTCAGGGTCTGTTTCGGGTTTACCGACGTTGATTAGAACTCTACCTTGTTCGTCAGGGATGTTATAAACATCGTTAGTATGCATGCCACTATTAGTAGGGTCCTCTTCTTCCTGGTCGGATTCTTCAGAAGGTTCAGAAATAACAATACAATCGTCTTCATCGGAACTTGAAGATATTTCAACAACGTCTTCCTTACCTTTAGGAGACGGGCTAGGTTTAACAGGTGCTATAGAAACACTAGGTGTAACCATACCGGCCTTAGCTGCGTTTATCCTCGATACATTACTACTTTTAAAATCTCCGCTTTTACCCCGAAGAACTTCTAAAGTTTTCTTATTGACAACTTGAGGTGGACCTCCGTTAGACGATAGCTTGACGAGAACTGTATTGGGCTTCGGAGCTGACCCTTGTCCTTTGTGACTTGAACTACTCGCACCGGATAATAAAGACATCACTTTACTCTGAGTTTTTGCTTGAACTCTGCTCACAGTAATTTGTTTCTGAACCTAAAAAAAAAAAAAAAAAAAAATTAATAATATAAATAGAATTTCACACAAGAAACCACCATGATATTTAAATTTCTCCTTAAAAAAGTAATAAAAGGAGAGTAACAAAGGAAACATTTACATCATGATGGTCAACAGGAGATAGTAAAAATTACTATCTAAAATGCCCATTCATTAACTTATTTATTTCATATATAGAAATCCTTTCTAGTTTTAATTTAAAAGGAACGCCTTCCTGCGTCAATAAACTGGCCCTCTACTTCCTCTTAAACCAAATCTAAGTTTACGGAAAATAACCATTTATTTGCCTCTACCCTGTCCATCACCTGCTTTCCTCAAGTCAATACAAAATGAGGAACCTCAGTCTGAAACAGATTCAGCATTACATCACTCTGGCTGTTCTGTGTGTAGGATAAGCAGAGTTTTCACATTGCTCCACTTAGGTGGTAAGTAGAATGAGAGGTGAGTTGCCTCACTGTGAAACCAATTTTTTTTTTTTTTTTTCTTTTAATGGAATAAGTGATTTGTTACCTGTTTCACTTTATTTGTAACCTAATTAATCAACTAATAAAAGAAACAAAAAAGATTTTGTTTACCTCTTTAAGATATTTCTGCTGCTCTTGGACCCTGCGCAATCGTTCCATTTCCTGTCTCTGAGCACTGAGTGTTGCTTCATCTAGTTGTGTCTCGTCCATAACTTCTCTGATGTTTCGTCTCAAGTTAGACACTTTCCTTTCAGCTGCACTTTTATCACTATCATCCATTTCATCTGTAAATAAATATAAACAAAAACATAATTAGTCACGGAACAAGAAAGGAATGACAGTATTAAGAGTGATAGTTGATAAAAGTAGAAAATACAGTATGGTTTAAAGTTGAAGTGGCCACCAAAAAGTAGAGTTGGGACAACCGACTAGAAAAAACAACCAAATGAATAAGTCGATTCAGGGGGAAAAGTTTCATAGCGGGAATAGGGTATACGAATAAAGATATAGACCAAGACTGAACCGCAAGTCGAATGTTTCAATCGGATGTTTTTGTTTTTAATATAGGAGTGGTAGGGGAAGGGAACAATGGTGAAGGCTGTGGAGGGCTCAAAGCTAAGAGGGGGTGAGAGTGAGAAGGCGCTTGCCACTAGTTATCTCGTAGCAAACTAAAGCCTGGTATGATATCGTTTTCATTCGAATGAAAAAATATAGACTGAGACTGAATCCAGTCGAATGTTTCATTCAGATGTTTTTTGGTTTTGGGTTGAGGAAAAGGTCGACGGTGAAGGGCTCAGAGCTGAGGAGGGGTGAGAAGGCGCATGACACTCGTTATACATATACACGTCCGAATTACAACTAATACAACTCCAAACTATAGACTGATATCAGTCGAATGAAAACTAGATATCCACAACCGAATGAATGAATATTTTAAAACAACCGATTAGTTAGATAGACTGTTTTCAGTCGACTGGTTCCCAACGCTACCAAAAAGCCTTTGCTATCAGATGTGGAGTTGTGGCATAGTTATTTGAGAACATCTTAAAACATTTGCCAAAACCCTCCTGGCAATCAAAACCTTTGTTTTAGATACAAAGACAGCCATTAGAGAAAGATTGGCATGATCACATAAAGTATCCGCTACCTCCACCCTGCAATGCCTTAATACTGTTAAAGTTGGATTCTCAAAGAGGTGAGACAGGTTCTATACAAATGATCACATAGATAGATGTGTAAAGTAACTGACACCTCCTTTCTGTAATGGTCATGCTCCTATACAGTTCTTCCTAGAACTCCTAGGCAGCTCTTACATGCAATTCGCATGTAAGTGCCATTTAAAAAAATATCAAATATTAGCACCAGACTGTACTCACTTCCGTTATACTCAGGAGTTCCGATTTTAAACGAAACTAAATTTACAGTTTTCCCCGAGTGTCATTACTTCTTGGTCAACCTTTAATGTTCAAGTACATAAATAACTCAAGAGATGAATCCCTCCAATGTTTATAGTTAATATTAACAGCAGTAAGTTAAAAGAGATTAAAGATCAATTCACCTGATTTTTTCTTTTTATTTAGATGATCATCACAGTCCTCTGACGATTTTCTTTTATGACTCAAAGCTTCTTCTTCTTCATCATCTTCATCGTCAACATCATCATCCACCTGCTAATGAATAAATTGATTTATTAAATGCAATCTAATATATACAACTTAATAAAATGCCTTCCTATATCAAATTTCTTAGGGTGGGATTATAGTGGAGATGAAGAAAAGGTATGGTGCAGATAAAGGAGGACCTCTTTGTGAACAAAAATGAACAGTAATGAAAGACAATAGAGTGAGGAGGAAGGATAAGAGGAAAAAGGTATGGTGCAGATAAAGGAGGACCTCTTTGTGAACAAAAATGAACAGCAATGAAAGACAATAGAGTGGAGAGGAAGGATAAGAGGAAAAAGGTATGGTGCAGATAAAGGAGGACCTCTTTGTGAACAAGAATGAACAGCAATGAAAGACAATAGAGTGGAGAGGAAGGATAAGAGGAAAAAGGTGTGGTGCAGATAAAGGAGGACCTCTTTGTGAACAAAAATGAACAGCAATGAAAGACAATAGAGTGGAGAGGAAGGATAAGAGGAAAAAGGTGTGGTGCAGATAAAGGAGGACCTCTTTGTGAACAAAAATGAACAGCAATGAAAGACAATAGAGTGGAGAGGAAGGATAAGAGGAAAAAGGTGTGGTGCAGATAAAGGAGGACCTCTTTGTGAACAAAAATGAACAGCAATGAAAGACAATAGAGTGGAGAGGAAGGATAAAAGGGAAAAGGTGTGGTGCAGATAAAGGAGGACCTCTTTGTGAACAAAAATGAACAGCAATGAAAGACAATAGAGTGGAGAGGAAGGATAAGAGGAAAAAGGTGTGGTGCAGATAAAGGAGGACCTCTTTGTGAACAAAAATGAACAGCAATGAAAGACAATAGAGTGGAGAGGAAGGATAAAAGGGAAAAGGTGTGGTGCAGATAAAGGAGGACCTCTTTGTGAACAAAAATGAACAGCAATGAAAGACAATAGAGTGGAGAGGAAGGATAAGAGGAAAAAGGTGTGGTGCAGATAAAGGAGGACCTCTTTGTGAACAAAAATGAACAGCAATGAAAGACAATAGAGTGGAGAGGAAGGATAAGAGGAAAAAGGTGTGGTGCAGATAAAGGAGGACCTCTTTGTGAACAAAAATGAACAGCAATGAAAGACAATAGAGTGGAGAGGAAGGATAAAAGGGAAAAGGTGTGGTGCAGATAAAGGAGGACCTCTTTGTGAACATAAATGAACAGCAATGAAAGACAATAGAGTAGAGAGGAAGGATAAGAGGAAAAAGGTGTGGTGCAGGTTGACTCAGAGCTTTATGCGAACAAACATGGTGTGAAGGTACGTCTGCATTGAGTCTACCTTGAGTCACCCCCTTCCTGCTAGACTGCCTTACCTCCGTGTTCACTTTATAGACTAATCTGACGCATATAGACCAGCTAATAGAGTAGTCATAGAGCCAATCTAGTAGAAACACTCAACATTCGGTACACACAAGACTCCACCAGTCTTCCACAGAGTGGAGCTGGGGCTGCCAAGCAACCATGTCTACACGATTTTCCCATCATGTCGAATAAAAAAAGACCCACTGTTTGCCGTAGAGATTGCATTACTAAACTGAGAGCAGCAGAAGGGAAAAAGGGTATGACTAAGGAATTGAAAGAAGAGTTGGCACTTCTTTAGATTGTTACTCCCCTTATAAAAAAATAGAGGGGAGTAAAAATCTAAAGAAGGTGTAAGGAATGTTCTTCTTTAGATTACTCCCCTTATAAAACAGAAGTATGATATTCCTTTATCCCCAAGTACATTGGACTAAACATCCCTTTGTCTTAATAGTTATTTAGTCAAAGTCATTTATATTCAAAAGGAGCATAGGGGAGTAACAATCTAAAGAAGTACTGAAGAGTTCAGGAAAGAGCTCACACCAAACTTCTAAAAGAACTTATTATTGAAGATCTTCAATCCCAACTTTTTGTAACATAAACCTAGTTTCTTCAAAAATTAACCATGAGGACACTCATTTGTCTCATCCTCTGAAAGACACAATCCCTCTGCGATTTAATCATTTACTTCAGGGACCTTTTTCACACTTTCACCTGGAACATCCTGCATTCAATGAAATTTGGGATACACATACATAAAAATCATGGCCTGAGGAGAAATTGAGAAATTCATTTTAGCCCAATTTTAGCCATTTTTGGAAATTCACACCCATTTACTATTAGACTTGCACAGGATAATAATGATTTTATTAAAGTGAGTACTTACTGGAGTTGCTACATCCTCGTCATCCAATGGTTCTGCCTTAATGATAGTGCCATCTGAACCCGACTGCGCTAAGCTCTCAAGCAATGTTTCAGTTACATCTTGATCTTGACGTTCTTCACTCATATCCTCTTCAATGTCCTCGTTTAATTCTTCATCGTCTGATTGTGGTTCCTCCTTCACTTTCCTTAACAGATCTTCAGATTCCATCAGACTGAGAGGAGTCACATCTTCCTCCTGTTCTCCCTGAACATAAACATGGCAATGTGATAAAATATATAAGCTTATAAGATCCATCTCCCGAGGTAGAGAGAAGCAGCCACTTCAAACATCATACCTTTATACATTGTACTGCCGAAGCAAGTATGATGTGATTATTATTGAGCCGTATTAATCAGAGTATCAGGACGACGGATCGAACCCACGACCTCGTACCGCCCTTGATTTGGTGATGGCTGAGCAGACGTGGTAATCCACACTTCAACTCAATTAATCCACATGGCCACACCTGCTCTCACTCCTCTGAATCTAAGTTTATAATGCATTTAAAAAAATATATTGTAATTGTTACCTCTTGATTTTGCTCATCGTCAAGTTCAGGTGGTAGTTGATCATCCGGGTCCGTTTCTAGCTGAAGTCTTTCCTCTTCCAGATGGTGTTCCTGGTCCATGAGTTGGCTTTCCATGAGGGATGTGCTAGGGAGGTGTTCAACGTCTTCAGGGTCATCCCTTTCCATGACGTTAGAATCCTCCAAGTTACCTTGGATTTCTTCTGGATTGATTTCTTCTTCCTGTTCTTCAGGTGATTGTTCGATATGGGGTATGTCCGAGGTAGGTATACCTTCGTAGTCAGATTGTTCCGGTTGTTCGTCTCCATAATCCTCGACAGGATGTTCATCTTCGTATTCCCCTGCTTCTCCTTCAGGCACCTCTTCACCACTCTCAGGAGGGTAATCCTGCTCTCCGTACTCGACATTGTCATGCTCCCTAACATCTTCGACCTCAGCTTCTCCGTGATCTGACTGGTATTCTTCTCCCCTCTCCTCGTCACCCTCGGAGAGGTTCTCCTCGTCGTCTTTGATAACACGTTGTATGGTTACATCTCCAATCTGGAACTGTTCCATAACACCTCGTCTACTTCATTCCTAGAACAATAACAAAAAAATATGAGAATTCAAGGGTAATTTGGTGGAATTGTCAAATATTTACTCGTCTCCAGAGCTATTACAAAATAGTACGGTTGTTTGGATTACCTGTTTCAATGTCCTTTGGGGTCACATTCATTTTTATTGAAGATTAAATGAGCGCAGATGGTTTAAATTAATTTGGGACTATGGGACCAACTGTGCTACTATCAAAAACCATTCATATTTTTTACAAATTAGATGAGTACTTTCAAAGATACATGATTTAATTGAAAAATGCTTATCCAAACGCAAAAGAGAAAACAATAGACGTAGAAGATTGAAATCAATATAAACATGGCTTACCACCCTGATATTCAAACCATAATTAGATATATCAGTAAATGACCTTGCTTTCAACCAAGATGTCTGAGTACACTAACCATTCTCCTACACCAATCCTCTTTATACATAGATCCATACTCACAAGACTGAAGGAGGATAAGAAAGTGTCATGATGCGGACAACAGTAGATAAAAGTGTCCCAAGCTAAGTAGCTAGTTGGAGGCTACTTTTCAATTAGGCTACTTTTTTGGGCCCTGTTTACTCACTCCATTAGGAGTTCAGCCATTTTTTAAATCCTTCCTTGAGCAGAAAAGAGTGATGATATTCTGTTGTTATGGATGATTTTTACCACACCGAATTTCTTAATTTCTCCTTTATTTTATTTTATATTGTCCTTTATAGTACCTGCGAAATTGCAGGTAACAAGTGCAATACGAAATACATAAGTTCTATGTTTCCATAATGTTTAGATACGGATTGAATCCGTATCTGGAATTTAACCAGTTAGGTGTTTTCATGAGTGGTATTGAATCTGTATTCAATACGTTTTTCAAACACTATCATAAAATATATATTTTTTTTTTTTAACCAGATTTGTTGTTTGTTTTTAAAAACAAAACTAAAAATTACAAATAAAGGTTGAATTTTTTGGTTTATTGGAGGGTTGTATTTTGACAGATTTGACTAGTTTCAACAGTAACACACTAGGGGCGCTCACACTGCTCATGTCAGGATCGTGTTTAGGTGTTTTCATGAAACTCGATCCAGACACGATCCCAGAATTTAGTGTATCGTAACTGGATCTAAATCATATTCAATCCCAATTGAATCTAGGTTTCCATGGACACGGACACTTTGGATTCAAAAACTGTATTCAATCCTTATTTAAACATCGTGGAAACGTAGAAATTATTTAAGTCAAACTTTCTAGAAAAATGTATATGCAACAAAATTCAGCAGAATATTGAATATGATATTTTCTAAAAGGGTTACTTTGGCTTCCCTCAACTTACATAATCTGTTTAGACTGCTACTTTGTTTCAAGCTAATATACAGAATTCATATTCACTCAAAAGAACTGAAAAGATTTAATTCATTTGGATTTCACACATAAGCTTACAAAATATACTTGATGATGTAATAAAGTCGGACCTCCATACAACAAAATTGATGGTTCCAAAAAAAATTTTGCTTTATAGAATTTGTTTTTAACCCTTCCTTGGACGGCTATAGAGGACAAACAAAAAGGCACAGGCGCACTTTATGCGCCAATGCATATTTCAAACCATAAATTGGTTAAATCCAAATTATCTAGATTGCGTTTTGGAAATGTTGAACTAAAAAGTCAATTGATGTATTACATATTTTTCAATGATATCTTTAATTATAAAAATAAAAATTACTATAAAAAATCAGTAATTACTCCTTCAGCGTTCTGACTTAGTATCGGGCTTTCAACCTTAATTATCAACCCTATTTATTATTATTAGTTGTCAAAGTCCTAAGATAACTCCTCACAACCATCATCCTAATCCGACAACTCATGCAAATCCTAAAAATATTGATCGGATGGCATAATAATTCTTCTAGTAAACCAAGACAAATAAACACGGCAAAACAATGCAGAACCAAAGCAATAATCAAAGCAGACTGTTTCATCTGTTTTAGGGGTCTCTAGTGGTAGGGTAAATTGAGGCTTTATTATTCTCGCATTTTGAATCTGTGATTTGCAGAAACTTTTTTGTGCACTGTGGCCCACTCCATGTGCCAGCCCGTGTCTCGAAAGGTTAAGAAGAATAAAGAGGAAGGTTTTTACCACGTACCAATTTCACTTAGGCCGCTCCCTGACTTGTCGGTACGGTATCGGTAAGCTAGTATGCCGATGGGGTAAGATTCTTTACCGAGCGCCTATATATCTTACCAATTCGGTACAGATTCTTTACCGCACGGTAAGGAATCTGAATGATACCGCACCGATATCGTACCGAAAAGTCAGGGAGTGGCCTTATTCCAGAACTGCTTCATCTAAGTCTTCATACTTACGACCTATATATATATATATATTTTTTTTTCTTTTAGAATCTCAACCTGTTCCATATAGTTTAAATATTTATTCCCAGTTTTTCAAAATTGTAGACACTGAACTCGGAGCAATGTCATATTAAAGTGATACTTCTTAGTACTTTATTCCTTTATCTATGCCATAGAATAGATTATTTATTTCTAAAACTGGTGATTTTCTTTCAGACATTTGTACGGTGAGTAAATTACACTGTAAAAAGTCGAGAGCTTTATAAACATCCTAATGAATTTCAAACTGATTCTGATTCCATTTAAACTAATGGTGGTAGAACATGCAAAATTATTAGACCTCTTGAGCAAGAAATTCTTTACAAATTTGTTTAAGAAAATAAGGGAAAGCAAAAACATAGCCAATAGTAATTCAACGAAAGTTTGACGATCAGATATTTATCCTTATTTCCATAAATTTTGTTCGTTGCAGAGAAAATATTTTTGCTCTGCAGAAACAGTTCAATATAAAAACTTTGTGTAGATAAAAAAATATTCGTTATATAGAATTTTTTTGATATAGAAGTTCATAATAAGGAGTTCAGGCTGTATATTTAAATGTTCATCGTAAACTCATCTATTATACAACTAAAGTATTTAATATTAATTTTTATTTCTTTTGATCTTTAATAAGTTGTCACATATAATTTGCGTATGTGTAAACTTCGATTTTAAAAATAACCTCTAGTTTGCTTGACCCAGCTTGTCTTAGCCAAGAAACTAGCGCACATTTCTTGATTAGCAACGAATTATAAATTAAAAAAGAATAAAATGAACAATTCAACAGTTTTAGAAAGAAAACTAATATATTTTAAATAAACCCATTACTACAAAATACAATAGAAGAATTTAAAACAATATACTTCAAGGGAGAGAAAAAAAGGACAAAATATAACACCTCTAGAATCAATTAACACATTAGTCTTTTTTATAAACATAATTATTTATCATTACATTCAACATAAATGAGGAATTTAAATAACATGAGGTAAACATTGATATTACATTAATGAAGAGGTACAGAAATAGTTTTTGTTTCCCTAAATTTCTTAATTATATGAGGTATATCCACAAAGTAAGTTCGTTGCTATTTCTATCTGCGGCAGCAGATCGTAGTTCTGAGCATGCGTGGCAGTTACTCTGACTCAAGGAGAAGAAATGTACGCCATTTGTAGATCGCTGCTGCCAATGTGTTCTTTGTAGTGTTTCTTTATAAGGTCAGCCTTAATTGAAAATGCCGCCGCTTCTGCACGCGATCTGATAATGGCGTACATTTCTTCTCCTTGAGTCAGAGAAACTGCCACGCATGCTCAGAACTGCGATCGCAGCGCTGCCGCAGATAGAAATAGAAACAGAACTTACTTTGTGGATATACCTCGTATACAAGTTTTATGTAAATTCTTCATTTCATTTGTTAGAACTATGAATATCCATCATTGTACAAGCAAAATCATGTCCATATTGAAAGTTTGGAGATAGTTACCAGATAAAGATTGAATGGTAATGACAGCTATTGTGTTTAGTTGATATCCCTCCACAGTTCTTTATATGTAAGCAAGTTATATTGACAATAGTAAAGAATAAATTTAGAATATAACAAAATATATCACTGCAGTAACGATTTGAGACTTACAACTCTTTATTAGATATTGGATCATGTTCGTAGAAGACCTCATCGGGTTTTGATTACAGACTTAAAGACTGTTGTGATTTACGGACTTAAATAGCTCAACTAGATACATTTTGTTTCTGGCAATTGCACGATTTTAATTTCATGACACTTTTCAACGAAATGTATAAAAATGTTAACAAAGAATTTTTCCAATTAACTTTTCTTCTTTTACAACGACTTTTTTTTCCAAACTGAAAGGGAGATGGAAACTTTAAAATATAAATAAAAGAGAAACAGCACAGCTACTGGGAACTTACAATTGTTTCTAGATTTTAATCATGTGCATTTTAGAACATACTTAATTAGTTGTTTATGGACAGGATTTAATAATACTGGTGATTATATCAGGTTATAAAAACCTCTCTTGAATCTGCACTAAAACGATTTTGATCTCATGACATTTTTCAACCAATAAAAAAAAAAAAAAATCTTTTAAGTAAACAACTTCTTCTACAATTGGTTTTTTTTTTTTTTTAACAAGTGAGGTGGAAAATAAGAACCAGTGTATCGCTCTGCTAAGCCAAAAGACGGTGCCTAACATTTTGACTGAAAATAAAGTTAGATCATACTATAGGATGTCGCTACTTTTGACGCTCTTGAAAATGTATGATAACAATAATCAGCGGCGCAACAGCACGTAGAGGACTTAGGCCAATAGGCTTATATAACTAAAGTGTAACCTCAATAACTCGAAATTCAAGGTAATATGATTTCACTTTGAGTTATCTAGGTTGGATTAATTAGCAATCTCGAATTAGCAAGAGGAACGGAAATTACTTTGACTTATCCTGTATTTCGAGATATCAAGGTTCGAGGTATTGAGGTTCCACTGTATACATGTAATGGATCGCACAGGGTTAGTGTGTCACTCCACAGTATTAACTGTAACTCCATCCTAAATACCAAAAAAAAATATATTCATTGCTATTCATTACACTAAGCCAAAGTCAAGTATTATCTCTAACACTTTTTTAAATTTATTTTCTTAAACAGAAAATAAGGTGTTTGTAGGCTTAGAATGGCAGAACTAATTTTTCAATGGTATTGAAACAGTTCATAACCAAATCTTGTACTTGATCTGTAAGTCTAGTAAAAGTAAATTATCTCTTTTTTTAAGGTTTAGAAGGAGTTGCAGAGTTTTTTAACAGTTAGTTCAAGAAAATGAGGACAAACACCAAAAATTGGACAACCAAGCGGTTATTGGAATTTCAAATACTAATATTATTGGCCTTTTATTGACAATATATATTTTTACATATGTATGTTATTGTAAATGTGTACATGTGTATTTTGTTAATTTGAAGAATAATTTATTTTGATAAATACAATAAGTTGGAATAAAATAAGCATTTTTAATCTGTATTAAAAATTCATAAATACTTAGTAAAATTTTCCAAAATTTATTATAACTTTAAAAATTGTGCGCTAATGTAACTTGTACCCTTTGACTTCTCACCCACTCATATGCAAATTTATTTTGACTTAAATTGGACATGTGTTTACTTGAAACGATGACGAAAAATTAAAAATGAAAACAATTTTTTGAAAATTAACAAATTACGAAGTTCTAACGCTGAAGTAAAGTCCTGATACGGCATCTTGAAGAATACGGTTAATATTAATAAGAGAATTATGACCTCCTGCACGTTCTTCGATCGTCTCTTTTCTAATGTGTTTCAAATGTTCGTCTTGAACTTGAGGTGGTTCAGGTCCGGTGTAGGATATAACAGGTTCCACGTAGTTATACAAAGGTGCTTCTTCTATTTTAACAGGAGCGAAAGTTTGTAAGTCGTAGGAACGGCCGAATTTAACTCCGGTGGAGAATTGCGACACTCTGGCAGGTGGTTCTTTCGTCGGTTCTGTTTCACACTCGACAGTACGTTCTTTGAATGATTTTACAATGGATTTAGCGTTTGTTTCAGAAAACATCAGCTCGTCTATCAGCGCTTCTTTAGCTAACATCTTTTTCATTTGAGATTCCATCTCGGTTTTAATGGTTTCTTGTTTACGCGCTGCAAATGATTCCCTTTCCATTTCGATGAGTTCGTCGAGTTCCATTTCGGAACGCCCGATTTTCAACTTGTTACGGAAAATCATATCTTTATTGTCTTTACGATACTTTTCGATTCTTCTCTGCGTTTCTTCGACATCGATACTGTTGACAAGATTGAATATAATCGTTTCGATTTCTTCTAAATAGTCGTTGAATTCTTCTAAATTTTGGAAATCTTCTTCTTTTTTGTTATAATCTCGGAGGATTTTCTTTCTCACATCCACTTCTTTCTCGACTGTTAAATCTTCGAAGATTTGAGTTCTGAAATTATTCCTTTTGAGTAAAACACCGCATTCCGGGCACGAACCGGCTCCTTTGAGGAACATCAAATCAACGCAACTTTCGCATAATGAATGTCCGCAGACATTAACCAGTAATTTTAAAGATGGATTACGATATTTAGTCGTTCTACACTGTGGACAAACTTGATCTTCCATTTTTTTAAATAATTAAAAAAAAACGCGAATTACTTAAATATTCGAATCACTCACGACTTTTATAAGAAAATTATAAATTCAAAACTTATTCATCAACATTAAGAACAGAATTCAAATTGAAAAATCAAATACAAATAACTCATTAAACTTTATAAACATTACCGAAAACAAAGAAAAATTATTTATACACAAACACAACTAGAAATTATAAAATAAAATCGATAAACATTAAAAGTGTGAAAAAAAACAAGAGTTTTTCAGTAAATAGGCGCTTATTTTAAGAGTTAACGTTAAAAGACAAATGAACACAAATACCTTCCACTGAATAGTACAGGAATAATTCAGAAATAACAAAATAAGTAGCAAATGTGATAACTCTATTCTATATTGAATTCAACAGAAATTTTACAGAAAAACTTTAAATTAAAGACTTATATTGATTGAAAAACTGTTTTGAAAGTGTTAGAAATAAGTTATTTCTACAAAGTTTGAGAGTTTGATTACAAATTGAGACTTGTTCGCTGTTTTTTTGTTTCTTTTCTAAACGTCTTTTGATGGTGCGAATTTGTATTTATCTAGATTAATATTATTATACTGTTTCAAAGATGGAAATATAAAATAGTTTTTTCATAAAGCGTGATGAAAAATGAGTGTTATTTCGAACAAATGCGTCTATTTTACGATAAACAACAATTTCGTGGAATCGTAACTTCTTGTTATGTCTTTACTCACCAGAGTTTTCAAGTGAAATAAAATATCGGTTTTTAAATGTTTATATTGTTAAATGTATTTTGTTTTTTTTAAAGATAGTACACTTTTATAAAATTAAAATAAAATTGTAATAAAACAAAATAAACAAGTAACAAAATGGCTTACCCATTGAACAAAAAATTCGTCGGGGTGAGATATAATTCAGCTTATAATTTTAAACCAATGGCAGTAGAGGATTGAAGCCAGGTTAAGATCCCCAGGAACATAACATAGATAAAATTCGATTTTCTAAACACGGTTTTAAAAACACCCCCGAATCACGGGGAAATAATTAAAAAACAATCGGAGATTCAACTTGTAAAATATATTTTTATAAAATAAACAACGACAACAATAAAATTAATAAATAACTTCCCGGCTTTTCACCAAATACTTAATCGAACTGTAGAACAAGATATTCCGGAATCCATTTTTTTTTTCTAAACTCCCAGATCCAAAAAAGAACCCCAAATTATGAATGGAGAATCCCCTAGAAACAGTTTTACCAACACAACCTCCAAGTACGAAAAGAAAAAATATTCTAAACTTAACTTTTCTAAAATATAAAAAATTGCTTTTTATATTTTAAATTTACATTAAATAAGTCGATAAATGATTGTTATTTGTTAAAATAATTTTAAAAGATTGATGATGAACAATTATATTTCAATATAATGTTTAATTATATCTGTATAAAAGAAAATTACAAATATAAATTAAATCTAAATAAAGATTTACAATTACTAAAATTAAACTTGATATTACAATTATTTATTTATTATTTTTGTTAAAGTGAATATTGTATTTTAAAACTTTTAATTGTTATTTTGTAAATAAAACGTCGAGTTAATTTTATCTTTGTTTTATTTTTCCAATTGTTTCGAGGACTGAAAAGGAAGTGGAGTTCAACGGGAATTGATTGGCCCTTTTTAGCAAATGAGAAAATATCCTCCCTTTTGGTTGAATGGTAGGGGTGGGGTTGAATAGGGAGGTTATGGGGGAGGAGGAGTAAAGATTTTACGGAAATGAGTGCGAGAATGTATGTAATTTTCTGTTTTCTCCGATTGGGGGTTTTCCACCACGAGAAATTCAGGAAATGTACATTGGGTTAATTATATCCTACTCAGAAGGACCAAATATTGTTTTAAAAAGCAGTCATTTTTAAATTCCTCTGAGACACTTAACCTAAATTAAAATTTACAGAAAATTGATTGTACATTGAATAAAATATTTTTTTTTTTAAAAAATCAGTACAAGAACTCAATAATAGTATTATAATTATAACTCAAACCCTTTTTCATATTCAAAGCGCCACAGAATTTAACCACTATAATATCTAATTAAATTTGATTTATTATTTTTAAACATATTTAATAAGTGTTCAACAGGTGTTTGTTTACATTTTACTTAACATATAGCTAAATCAGATTTATTTTTACTGGTCTTATATTACTTTGCTTTGTAAGTTTCATCGCACATTTCCGTTTCCCCAATTTTGAACCACTTCCCGTGATTCAATCTTCCACAAATTTTGCACATAGATACATCTAAGGTGAAGAATACAGAAACCAAAAAAAATAAAAACAAAAACAAAATGGCGTAAAATTTATTTGCTTTTTAAGTTTCATCGCACACCTATTACCCCAATTTTGAACCACTTACCGTCATTCAATCTTTCCCAAATTTTGCACAAAGATACAAATAAGGTGAAGAATACAGAAACCAAAAAAAAAAAAAAAAAAAAAAAAAAAAAAAAAAAAAAAAAATGGTGTCAAATTTATTTGCTTTTTAAGTTTCATCGCACACCTATTACCCCAATTTTGAACCACTTACCGTCATTCAATCTTTCCCAAATTTTGCACAAAGATACAAATAAGGTGAAGAATACAGAAACCAAAAAAAAAAAAAAAAAAAAAAAAAAAAAAAAAAAAAAAAAAATGGTGTCAAATTTATTTGCTTTTTAAGTTTCATCGCACACCTATTACCCCAATTTTGAACCATTTCCCGTCATTTAATCTTCCCCAAATTTTGCGCATAGATACAACTAAGATGAAGAATACAGAAACCAAAAAAAAAAATAATAAATAAAAAAGTTGAAAATAAGACCAGTTTTGAAAAATGGCATTTTTATATGAATTATTATTACTGGTCTTATATTACTTTGCTTTGTAAGTTTCATCGCACATTTCCGTTTCCCCAATTTTGAACCACTTCCCGTGATTCAATCTTCCCCAAATTTTGCACATAGATACAACTAAGGTGAAGAATACAGAAACCAAAAAAACAAAAAATAAAAACAAAATGGCGTCAAATTTATTTGCTTTTTAAGTTTCATCGCACACCTGTTACCCCAATTTTGAACCTCTTACCGTCATTCAATCTTCCCAAATTTTGCACAAAGATACAACTAAGGTGAAGAATACAGAAACCAAAAGAAAAAAAAAAGGTTGAAAATAAGACCAGTTTTGAAAAATGGCATTTTTATATTAATTATTATCAATGAAATATTTAAAAAAAAAAAAAAATTCTCCCGGGCAAACTACTTTTCCGCATCTTATAATCCGTAATCTGTAAACTTCTAATTTGTATTTATCAATCATGGAATACAAAATAAAATTTTTTAAAATGAATACTGCCGTAACAGGTTTTAAGAGTGAAAAATTATCCAAGTTTTTGAGGGATATCTCCCCAAATTTAGAGATAAAATAAATTTCTTCCAAAAGTATAAACATAATAAACATGTATGTCAGATCTCATCTAGATCGGTTCAGGCGTTTAGGATCCACGCAGCTGCACTGACCAAAGGATTTATTTTATAAACAACTTTTTTCTACTTAGACAAAACGAATTTCAATCAAATTTTTGCAACATCACAATAACTTCTCTATATACGAGTATATGTAATATGGGAAAGTATATATAAGGAAAAAGTGTATTTTTAGGGATTCGAAGGTTCATTTTCTCAAAACCCTTATGACGAGGGACGAGGGTGATGAGTCTATCTGCCAAGGCACTTAGGTTATCTCCCGAACCGTTCAAGTTAGAGTTAAAATTTAAAACACTGGCTCAACTTTTTGTTTTAACTTTTAAAAATATCTTTTTTTAAATTTTTAAGTTTTAGTTAGTATTCTTACTACGGAAAGATTAAATTTTAATTTAAATCAAATTATAATTATCATTACCTACGGGAGACTTACAGAGAAAAATAGACCCCAGCACCGGGACTTGAACCACGAGCCTCTTATATATCCGTTACAGGCGCTCTTACCAACTGAGCTATACTGGAGAATGATTTTTCTCTGTCGTTACCGATACAAAGTCCCGAATCCAAACTTTCAATCTTTTCTACAAGTCTAGCAAGCCAAATATTCATGGCAATAGAACTAGACCGAGAATTAACGCTTATAATTATAAAGTACTCAATTAGTACCTGATGTACCTAGTACAATCAATTAGAAATTCAAATTTTTAAGTTTTATAGGTAGTATTCTTACTACGGAAAGATTAAATTTTAAAATCAAATTATAATTATCATTTAACTACGGGAGACATACTGGAAACGGGGACTTAAACATACTGGAAATATAGAGGCCGGTGGTTCAAGTCCCGGCGCTGGAGTCTATTTTTCTCTGTATGTCTCCCGTAGTTAATGATAATTATAATTTGATTTTTTTTTTTAAATTTAAAGTTACTGATAAGTAGATTGCAAATACATAGAAACAAATTAAAACATTGCATTTGTATATTGGTTTTATAAGACAAAATATACCAAAAACAAAAATCCCTTTCCCAGCCACCCCCTTTATAAGGGCTTGTCCTAAAAATGTGGAATATTCATCACATCTTTTCAGGCAATCAAAATGTCCAAAAGAATCACCTTGTTATTACAGATATAAGTCGTTGTGTCCTCCCTGGGGATTAAACCAGGGAACTTACTCCCCTCAGGGGTTTTTTTTTTTGAGGGGTGCTTCCATCTAAATTTGTTTCTATATTTATTTTTTTTTTTGGAGGAAATGTTATTTTATAATATAAATAAAATGCTTAATAACCTACGAAACCCTACTTGTAAAAGAACTTGGATGCAAGTACTTCCTGAGAATTTTATTTCTTTCTAGCTTACCCTATAGGTAACGGAAGTAGTGATGCTTCTAAAGAGCCTTTCTTTATGCCTCCGAATTGAAAAATGGCTGGACAGAAATCCGTTTCAAATATCACAAAACATTTTTGCTCTTTGGTATCTGTCGTTCGACATTTTTAACGGAAAATACTCCTCCGATTTTTACGACATTTTGATCATATTAATAATTTGTAAATAATTTTTTAGACAATAATATTTAACTCATTTTGAGCAGTTATATTCAATCATAATTTTTTTTTTTTTTTTAGTTTACTTCAATTTCGCTGGTAATTTTTTCTCTTGAGTTCATTTATGTAATCAGTTAAGCTTTCAAATATCTGTAAATCACAGGAAACATAATTAATATATCAATAAATGGGAAACACATATTATATTTAATAATCTACCGAGATTTTCTCTTCCGGAAAGTAATTAACGGTGGCATTGTGATTTGTGATCATTCTGAAGAACAGACATCAGGCAACAGTGACGTAGCCGGGGGGGGGGGGGGGGGGGGCTGTTAGGTCTGCAGCCCCCCCCCCCCCCCCCCCGCAGTAAGTTTGGACTTACTAGACTTTGCACAACTATAGACTTCGGAAATATAGATCCCAATAAGAAAAAATGTACATTGTACTTACAAGGGGATCAGATGCGCAAATTACAGGGACGGTATCAAATATTTCACGTAGTGAATTATTAATTTTAGGATTCCGAGTATTCAGGTACCTTCCTAGCTCCGATGTACCGGTTAAAGACAACCCATCCCATAACGTCTTTAATAGAGGCTCTAAAAAAATACATATTATGTGTTAAATAAAAAAATTATCTTCGGTAACAATAATATTATTTAAAATAAATAACTTTAGAATCTTCTAAGAAAACCACAATAAGAGATTGTGTATATCTCATGGTGTCCGCAAATCATTGCAGAGATCATTCTCAAGGGATTTGCTCATGACGTGAGTTATTAGCAACTAGACATGGATTAATCTAGATCTTACTAAGGAATCCACTGTATGAGATTGTGTGAATCCCTTGGTTTCCAACTCATTACAGATATCATTCTCAAGGGAGTTGCTCATGATGTGAGTTATTAGCAACTAGACATGGATTAATCTAGATCTTACTAAGGAATCCACTGTATGAGATTGTGTGAATCCCTAGGTTTCCAACTCAATACAGAGATCATTCTCAAGGGAGTTGCTCATGATGTGAGTTATTAGCAACTAGACATGGATTAATCTAGATCTAACTAAGGAATCCACTGTATGAGATTGAGTGAATCCCTTGGTTTCCAACTCATTACAGATATCATTCTCAAGGGAGTTGCTCATGATGTGAGTTATTAGCAACTAGACATGGATTAATCTAGATCTTACTAAGGAATCCACTGTATGAGATTGTGTGAATCCCTTGGTTTCCAGCTCATTACAGAGATCATTCTAAAGGGAGTTGCTCATGATGTGAGTTATTAGCAACTAGACATGGATTAATCTAGATCTTACTAAGGAATCCACTGTATGAGATTGAGTGAATCCCTTGGTTTCCAACTCATTACAGATATCATTCTCAAGGGAGTTGCTCATGATGTGAGTTATTAGCAACTAGACATGGATTAATCTAGATCTTACTAAGGAATCCACTGTATGAGATTGTGTGAATCCCTTGGTTTCCAGCTCATTACAGAGATCATTCTAAAGGGAGTTGCTCATGATGTGAGTTAATAGGAACTAGACATGGATTAATCTAGATCTTACTAAGCGGAATCCACTGTATGAGATTGTGTGAATCCCTTGGTTTCCAGCTCATTACAGAGATCATTCTCAAGGGAGTTGCTCATGATGTGAGTTATTAGCAACTAGACATGGATTAATCTAGATCTTACTAAGGAATCCACTGTATGAGATTGTGTGAATCCCTTGGTTTCCAACTCATTACAGAGATCATTCTCAAGGGAGTTGCTCATGATGTGAGTTATTAGCAACTAGACATGGATTAATCTAGATCTTACTAAGGAATCCACTGTATGAGATTGAGTGAATCCCTTGGTTTCCAACTCATTACAGAGATCATTCTCAAGGGAGTTACTCATGATGTGAGTTATTAGCAACTAGACATGGATTAATCTAGATCTTACTAAGGAATCCACTGTATGAGATTGTGTGAATCCCTTGGTTTCCAACTCATTATAGAGGTCATTCTCAAGGGAGTTGCTCATGATGTGAGTTATTAGCAACTAGACATGGAATTAATTAGATCTTACTTAATATTATTTCAATAATTTGTTCAAATAAAAAAATTAATTTAATTTAAATTTAAAAAATACCTTCACGTTCACCGATTTCTAGAAATCCTTTATTGTCCTTATTGTTATCTCCTTTTTTATTTTCTTTCTTTTCATTTTTCTTCTCTTTCTTTTCTTTTTTCTTGTTACGTCTTTTCGCTACCAATACTTTCCTCGCTTCTTTATCAATGGGCATCTGAATTTGAAATTTGATATATTCGAAATAGAACTAAATTAAAAAACAATATTTTTTTTTAGATTGTCAAAATATGTATATGAATATAATGATATGATATTCGGATTTATATGCCAGCTTTGGAAAAATACAATATTAAAATTAAAATAGAAACGTGGTTTTGATATTAAGAAACATTTTTAGTTTCGTATTATTCGTTTAAAATTTTTTGGGAACATTTTGAAAAATACTTGTGCGATTTGATTAAATTCGGATGGTATAATTTAAATGTGTAATAATATATGAGGAGCTTGGTATGAAAGACGGACAAGAGCACATTTCAAAATTTTACAGGAGAGCCGAAAAACTGTAGCTCAAATTCTATAGGTGCTAGAGCAATGATTTTTTTTCTGTAGATTCTTAATAGACTCAAAACTTGTTAGAAGTACTGAAAACGTGAATTTCTTTGATATTATAGCTGCTAAATGGAGTTAAAAAGTGGAGTTGTCCGCTTTTGAAACAAAAACAAGGTTTTGTCCGTTTTTTGAAGCAAAATGAAGTTGAAAATAATGGTTAGAATAATAATATTGGAGAAATAATTTTTTTTTTCACGTTTTTCAGAGTTCTTAGGGGGTAGCGCCCCCAAATTTAGAGGTAAAATTGATTTTTCGATTTCCCCTCGGGGTATCATTTTTCTAAACATGTATGACAAAATGGTAGGAGTAGGTATTCAGATGCTAAAGCCTGCAGTGCATCACAGGAACGAGTTAGTAAAATGCAGCCTCCTGATTGGCTGTTTCAGTTATGTCCACTTTTGAAGCAAAACAAGTGTTGACTTGTCCGTATTTGAAACAAAACTAAAAATATTATTGCATTTTTACCCCTTTTCTGGTCGTTTTTGATGCAAAAGGATAGCAGAATCTGATGCAGCAGCCAAAAATCTATAAGAAACAATCGATAACTGAAATTCGGAAAAAATGTCGAATGTCCGTCTTTGATACTAAGCTCCTCATATATATATATATATATATATATATATATATATATATATATATATATATATATATATATATATATATATATATATATATATATATATATATATATATATATATATATATATATATATATATATATATATATATGTTATAAATGCGGTTCCATGTTAATTTTAACCTTCTGCGCATATTGTTTATAACTACTATATACTAAATCGAATTATGAATTGAATAAATGACCACTGAAGGTTATTTATTTAATATAAACCTTGTGCATGCACACTATTGCTTCCTCTCATGCTTGCACACAACCAATTTTTTATAACCCTATGAATATCAGGAGTGTGTATCTTTAAAGATACCTCTAAAAACCAAGTGACTCGAATAGTTTCGTTTCTTCTAGTTTGCAGCCAAAGCAAACTGTATTAGTATTTTTGAGGCAACGCGTTCCAGCAAATATTTTGATTTAAAGCTTGTATGAAGCCGAGATTATTTGAAATATTTAAAGCTTACATACTAACTTAAATTATAATTAAAATATAGATAAGAAAGAGGCATAGATACAACATATCAACTGTTGACTTCGTAATATAAAATTTCCGATTCGATAATCATTTATAACAGAAGCAACAAAAGACTGAAATGAACTTCGGAGGGATTTGTCTTTTATTAAAATAAATGCTCACTTTTAAAGAAACTATTATAGGCGGGTAATAATTCTTTGGGCGGGAACATGAAGTTTCTCTCCCAAAATTTAAACTCCTATTTTAATAAGCTCGCATAATTTAAATTATATTTCACAATAAGAATAATTGTTAAAAATCTCATTGATTTATTTAAAAAATGAAGAATTAACAAACATAAAAACAATAAATAATTTAAAAAATCCAAATGGAAACACTGTGCGTTGATACAGTGACGTCATAAATCTGAAGTTTTTTTCTTTTTCTTGAACTATTGAACGGAACGCATACCTTCCAGCTGACCCTCTCCACTCATTACAAAACAAGAATTAATTAAATATACTTCTAGCCGCTATTCAACATTGATTTCTCTTTTACTTTCATTTAACCATAACAGTAATTTTATTCTATCTTTGGTGTCTTAACATTATTTTTACTTCTTTTAATTAAATTTTAGTAATATATCAATTAAAAAAATAAAGAGAATTTAATGAGAGCAATCGAAATTCATTCAATTTAGTAAAAGCCGCTTTGAATGTGATGAAAATAAGAAAACCCCTTATGCAACGCGTTTTTAATTCTTCTTCTTTTTCAAAAACTTTTCATAAACAGACATGCGTTTCTTTCTCGACCACAAAAACTTGTAACAATTTTTATTAACAATTCTGTCTCCTTGTTTTTAAAATAATTTATTTTTCTACATTTATACCAATATTTAACATATTAATAGTTTAATGATAAAAGGTTTTTATAATACATTAGTTTAAACTTTGATAAGATAAAGAAGAAATTATGGTCTGAAGTCGAAATAATAAAAAAAATAACGGATTGAAACCATAGTCTAAACTCGATAATATTTTGAATCTTAAATAAGTTTAATATTTTAAATATTATTTGTGTTTTTATTTCGTAAATACCTATTTCTTCACGAATAAAGAAATGGAGCAGCCTTCAGGTTCGTCTATTTTATTTTATTTATGGTTTTTTATTACTAAATATTGTGTTCGTTTTTTTTTTTACAAAACAATACTACATAATAAACGAAGCTATTGTTGATATATGCAATATATTATTTTATTTTTAATCACCTTGTGTTTCACCTATAACCTTGGACGGTTTTGTTTTCCTTTTCAATTTTCCACACTTTTATTTTAAAATTATATAATATACTTTATTTGAACACTTAATTACATTTGTGACAAGTACTTTGTAGATGAAACGATATCTTCATTCTATGAACTAACGCATTTGTTTATGTATTTCTTGTTTATACTTTTTGGTTATTGATAATATTGCAATTTGTAGGCAACATATTTTAAATGGAAAATCAATTTTTTGTTGTGTTAGTATACTAATGTAACTTTTGAAATTTGTAGAATATCAATATTCTAAATGTGCCTTATCTTACCCACCTATTTCTAAACTCTCTATTTTGATTGGGTTTGTTTTAAATTGATCCTTTTTACTATTTTTAAGGATTTACTAAATATTTAATTATATTTGTTATTTACGACTTATATGTGTAATGCGCAAATTTGCGGGAAAACTTATTTTTAGTTTGATGTAAAAACAAAAAACACGAAAAAATAGACTTTAATTTGTAACATCTGTTTATTGATTTTTTATTTTTAAGTTTTCTATTACTGTTTATTATATACTAATTATTCTCTAAGTGTTTATTAACTATGAGAAACCTCTGATCAATCCTTGGTAGAAACAGTTACTAACTTAACTAATATGAGATTTGTAAGAGTTGATTAGTAGTGTGTCTTAAACAGTCAAAGTGCACACTCATTTTGATTTAGACAGATTCCGAATGCTGGCACATGTTGCGTCTGATAGGGGGAAGCAGGTGATGGCCAGGGGTGAAGGCAGATAAATAAGAGGTGCAATGCATTTTTCGTAAATATAATATTTCTCCTTAAAAGAAGTAGAGTGGTTGTTTATAGAGGACAGAAGTGGGCTTGTAATGTTGGCAACTCTGTACGTCAACTGTGTTCGCTCTAGAATCCAAACAAACTTCTTATTTACGTTTTACGTTTCGCTTACAGGGTTCTTATTCAATTTAGTTCTATTTTTAATATTTGTCTTTAATTTTTTAAATATTTTTTAAAGAAATTGAATACTTCTTTGTTTCATCTCAGTCAAATTCTTTCTATTTTAATGTATTATATATGTATTATATTATTGAGTCCTCCGATTTATCTATAGATATTTATAGGTAACATAAATAAAAACAAAAGATACTAAAAAAATTAAAAATACACCATAAATAATTAAATAATCATAAGGACTTGACTAGAGCACATAGGTTTTCAACTTTGTTTGGATTCTGAAGAAGGTTGCTGTATTCGTTATGTTATCGGTTAAGGTTACTGTTCTTTTGTGGTCTATTGCCACAGAAAATGTTTGTCTTAAGTCAAAACTAAAGTCTCCAGGCAATGTTATGAATAGTTTTCTAAGTCAGGGTCAGTCAAGTGTCTTCCCTATTGTTTATGGCATCAATAGTTTTCTTGATCAGGCTCAGTCGAATGTTGTAATTTCATTTGTGTTTCATCGATATTGAAATCGTTACAATTTTTTAAAATTCATTTGTAGTTTTGAGGGAGATTTTGTGGTATTTTGATAACATTATGGGGAGCTAGCGTGGCCGTGTGGGTTAAACCACGTCTGCTCAGCCATCAATGGATCAGGAGGTCGGGGTTCAATCCCTCGCCGTGATACTCTGATTTACATGGCTCACTAATGATCACATCATACTCGCTTTGGCGGTATAATATACAGAGGTATGATGGCGTGAAGTGGCTGGAACTCTCTACCACGGGGCTAGTAAAAAGGGCCCGAATGAAGGCCTATTGCTAGGTTCGAACGAGTGGTTCGTCCTACCCGTACCTTACTACTACTACTATAGTAAACACATTATACTTTTTAACTCTGACAGCTTGGGAAAATCGAGAAAAAAAATGGGAGGAGAGTGAATGAGAGCTTGAGATTTTGGTGGGTAATAGGTCATTGCCCGACCTATTACCCGCCCATATCTCAAGCTCTCATACACTCTCCTCCCATTTTTTTTCTCGATTTTCCTAAGCTGTCTGAGGTAAAAAGTATAATGTGTTTACTATAGATAACATTATGGTATTATTAGGTAACTGAGTAAATATATAATAATGCACATCTAAGGAATAATCAGTGTATTTTCTGACCACAAGAATAATATTCTTGTGGTCAGACTTGATTATTCTTGTGGTCATACAATACACCGATTATTCCTTAGATGTGCGTTATTATTTTATTTACTCAGTTACCTAATAGTAACAAGTTTTAAAAATTTTATTTATCTTTATTTTAACGGAGTTTTCAGGTATTTTTTCCTTTAATGTCATGAAGCGAATCATTTCGGACTATTGATATGATTTGAATGCAGCGGATTTTAAAATTTTGCATTTATTTGGGTATAATTTCGAGCAGTTGTACAAGAAGACAAAACTAAAACAGAGTGTACTTAGTGTGGTAAAGTCATAAAAATGCATGCGCCTGGTGATTGGTGTGATAAATTCAAGTTGGTATAGAGTGAGATTAGGGTCTTCGGCCCAATAAGTATTTTATTTCTTCCTAATTGAGAAGAATTGTTTTCACCATTCTTGTTTAAACGTTGAAGAGAGGTTACATTTTTCTGAAACATTGTAAATCCCACAATTTATGACTGATCCTCGCTATCCTCAATGTTTGTACTAATAAAGTGTTCAACATGTGGTTGTTTACATTTCGGTTTCAATTTCAGCAGGGAGAAATTAATTTTTATCAAATAATAAATTGTTTCTGGGAAAACGACGTATCTAGTTCAATTTTTTTTAAATAGACTGCATTTTATAATTAAAATTGTCGGAACCATTTTGGAATGAATAGTTTTTTTTTTAAAGAAGTTTTTGCTGCTTAATTGCTGGGTTGTAATACAGACTAGATTTTAATAGTTACTATGCGTAATGCAGGTTCAATTTCCAGACTCAGAGGTGTTTATTTAATAAAAAATAAATTAATTATGATTGTTTCAGAGAGTGGTAAGGCGGGTATTGAGAAAAGTGAAGCGTCGTCTTCAAGTGAAGAGTTCAAGATTTGTGTACCTGATTCAGGTACTCTTTGTTATTTAATATATTAATCCTTCGATCAAACTTATATTAACCAATTTAAAAAAAAAAGAGGTTAACATGTTGGCATCTTTGTATATAAGAAAATTATATTGTAGAGTAGGGACTAAATACATTAAATAATAATATGGTTGGACTAGCCTATATGGGGCATCATGTATAGAAATGCAAAAACTAACAAATATAATGCATACATAATTAAAGTGTTTCCTGTATATTGATATAAATTGCATTATTTATGTATTCTTTTTCATACTCTCTTGAAAAACCAGATACGCTACATCGAAGCCCAGGTAATCTATAACAGGTACATACGCCCAAGATTCCCAAAACGACCTGTTTACAGCTGTGTCTCAAAATAGAGGACTGAAGATGGAAATTTTATTAAGAGAAAACTTATGAAATGAAG
Organism: Gerris lacustris; assembly: GCA_951217055.1. Taxonomy (NCBI): domain Eukaryota; kingdom Metazoa; phylum Arthropoda; class Insecta; order Hemiptera; family Gerridae; genus Gerris; species Gerris lacustris. The sequence continues at coordinate 12,389,194 of OX578277.1, forward strand.
AAGAATCTATAATTGGTGAATTTTTTATCAATGTATAGAAAAGACTTTAATTATATGTGCCAGTGTTTTTGCATTTCTATACATAATGCCCCGTATAGGCTAGTCCAACCAATAATATTATATTGTTTACACAGTAGATCATAATATATATCCCTTTTCCTCCTACCACGCTTCTGCTCTCTGTTTATGCTTTTTTCTTGTTAAACTATTGTGGGGTTGCAATAATGACTAACGCACATATTGTGTTGTAATATGAGTTAATTAGAATCCTTATGATAATTCATAACTTTAATTAAATTATAACTTTTGCTAATTTAAACTAAATTGTAATATGCTGAAATTTGAAAGCTTTTTTGTTTACATTAATATTCAGAGAGTGTTGTATTTCTTACTGTATTAAACCACAACTGTTAAAGATGGAATGAAAAACATTTTGTGTAAATTGAATTAAAATTATCAAGTTATGGCTCTTCTTTTTGGCTAAAAAAAAATGCAGGCAGCCACTCGTATTTGAACTCATGATCTAGTAATTAAGTGTTGCACGCGGGGGTCCAATTATTAATTAAATGCCACAATTGTCTTTTTTAGATGCTGTAGAAAGTAAGCAACGCTTAAAATAACTCTTACACTCCCTCTTTTGCTCTATTCTTTTTTAGCAGACAATTTTATTTACCCTTCTCATTCACTTCTAACTCGCACTTATCTCTATCCTTGTTTAACCCACAATTTAGAATACATCCTACACTTCCTTACTTACTGCACTTAATGAGAAATATTGAAATAAAGTTAGTGTTATCAGTTTTAGAATAAAACAACATAGTTTAACCAACTAATTTTGTAACAGTACATTACGCGTCTAGTGCAGAAAGTAGCCTTTTGCATGGGAGTGTGGAGTTTGCACCCAAGTGACACCGAGGGTAGTAAAACCACACGAGCAATAAAAAATGCCGTACTTTATCTACGATTGTTAGATTTAAATAATAAATATAGAAAAAAAACTTGCTGTATGTAAGGTCATATCTCTCTCTTGATAAAGATGGCATTAATTCTTGAGTTGTATTTTTGGCCGAATTAATTATTTCTGGAGGAGTATTATTCTCCACATTCTCGTCAAAGTCACTTGATTCACTCGTTGTTTTTCACTAAAAACTCGATATAAACACACTCGACATAAAAGAACAGCAAATTAGATTTGTTAAATGTAAACAAACTCGCTAATCGTGCGTAAAGCTGAAGAATTCCTCTTCTTTACCGCCCTAGGGTGTTTAAGAAGAGGAATTCTTCAGAACTATGAGACGCGCATGCGCAATGAATACAAGTACGTAAAGAATCACTTTCTACGCATCTAAACAGAGATACAATGTTCGTTGTTTTGACTGAGATTTTGTGGAAATCAAACATAATGAAGGGTTTGTATCACTTGTTAAAAGAAATATTAACACTGTACTATTATAAAATATAAGTTTATTTGTCTTGACCACAATATTTAAATTTAATTCAAAATCAGACCGGTTTCAGCCTCTAAAATACTAAAATATAACAGGTATATAGAGTATGACGGCTATCTTCAGTGTCTTATATTTATAGACTATAAATGTCAGTCTATAAATATAAGACACTGAAGATAGCCGTCATACTCTATATACCTGTTATATTTTAGTATTTTAGAGGCTGAAACCGGTCTGATTTTGAATTAAATTTAAATATTGTGGTCAAGACAAATAAACTTATATTTTATAATAGTACAGTGTTAATATTTCTTTTAACAAGTGATACAAACCCTTCATTATCAGAGATACAATGTTTATATTTCGTATCAATTGTAGATAAAATTTATTTACATCACCAGGGTTATGAATTATACTTGACTATATTAGACTTAAAATCTGAATATAGTGATGTTTTGAATCAATGAATACGGCCTCAAACACTATTATCCTAATCCCTCCGCCCTCCCGAATTTGATTTTTTTAATCCTATAATTCTTGCCCAATACAAGAACATAACCTTTTGTTTTGCAATAAGTGCATTTTTGTAATTGCAGTTTTTTAGTCTGATCTTGCATTGTTTTTATGCAATATTGTCCGTTTATTTGTTATTATTCAGTACAATGTGTATATATTTTTCGTTATTTTAGTATTTTAAGTATTGGTGTAATACCTTATTTGATTGTTTTACCTGTACCTGAATTCACACCCTTTTACCTGGTTACTTAATTTTAATCCTCTTAACTCCATTTTATCCCCCACCTTGAGACCTTTCCTCTAAAAAATTATTTCCAATATCTAGTTCCTATATCACACCTATTTTAAATGTCACTATGTTCAGATTGTGTCTAGTATATTGCATTATAGTTTATAACCCTTATAATGTAAATACATTTAACTAAACTAGTTTCTTAAACTATATTGTTTTTATCTAAAACCATCTCTCACGAATTTAATTCTAATCTATAATATCAATGGTTGCTAATTCAAATTGTATTACAATGATCAAATTTTGTTTAGGTTTGTCTGACTGATTTAATTTTAATTTTTTTATAAAGCAAAAAAATGTGTTGCGTATTTTTATTAAATGATGTATTGCAGATGTAATTTCTTTTTAGTGTTTTTCATTACATGTTTTGATGTTGACAGGAGGCTCTAGCGGAGGATCGAAGGAATCTAAATCTAATAATTTTAGTTTGAGATCTAGCGTTCTCGGATCATCCCTCGGATCTTCTAGTAGTAGTTCGACAAACAGCTGTTCGAGTACTGCTGATAACCAGAACAAATCTTTTGTTTTAAATCCACCTCGACTCTCCACACCATTCACTAAACAATCAGGTATCTTTCTTTTTTTTTTTAAAAAAATAAGTAACTTTTGTTCTGAGCTTATTGAAGGTAACAGAATGATTGTGTTCATTCAAAAGAATTAAAATTTTTCAGAATTCCATTTCAGACATAAGGGAACATTTTTGGTCACTAGAGTTGGGACAACCAACTAGAAAAAACAACGGAATGAATAAGTCGATTCGGGAAAAAACAATCGACTGAAAACAGTTTCATAGCCGGAATAGGGCATACGAATAAAGATATAGACTGAGACTGAACCCGCAAGTCGAATATTTCAATCGGACGTTTTTGTTTTTAATATAGGAGTGGTAGGGGAAGGGAACAAGTGAAGGCTGTGAAGGGCTCAGAGCTGAGGGGGGGGGGGGGGGGGGGTGAGAGTGAGAAGGCGCTTGTCACTCGTTATCTCGTCGCAAACTACAGCCTGCTGTGATATTGTTTTCAGTCGAATGAAAACTAGATATCCAAAAATATAGACTGAGACTAAATCAGCAAGTCGAATGTTTCAATCGAATGTTTTTGTTTTTAATTTAAGAGTGGTAGGGGAAGGGAACAACGGTGAATGGCTCAGAGCTGAGGAGGGGTGAGAAGGTGCTTGACACTCCTTATCTCTTTATACACGTCCGAATTACAACTAATACAACTCCAAACTACAGACTGATATCAGTTGAATGAAAACCTGATATCCACAACCAAATGAATGAATATTTTAAAACAACCGATTAGTCGAATGTTTTCAGTCGATTGGTTCCCAACACTAGTGGTCCCGTGTCTCTCTTTCGACATTTTTTAAAACTACTTTTTCCGATGGTGGGTCAAAATTAGCCTAACATTTTTAATTTTAGTACCCATCTCAGCCAAAATATTGGTCCCATATTAAAAAAATCTGCACCCAAAACTACACTGACTTCTTTTCTATTTTTTTATATGATTTGTTTCCAAAAAAAGCCCACAGATGGTCCCATTAATATGGGATAAGAAGGTTAAAATTAATATTTTAACCTTCTTTGTACATTTAATATTAATTTATCTATCACACTTTAATTTCTCATTATTTTATACTTTTGTGACAATTTGTGCAATAGAAGACTAGGAACGTTTTAATAATTAATCAAAATGATTTACAAATGATTTTGCAAATAATTTTTTTTGTTATTAATAATAATAATAATAATGTCTTTATTTCTTATAAATAACAATTCTCATGCTCTTCACCCTATGATCCATTTGGATCGTCAGGGGTAGGTTTCTAATTTGCGTGTTGCACAATTCTGCTATTTCATATCATTAATTACAAACGCTTTAGCTCACACAATAATGATACAAATAAACCTAATTAATAAAATAATAATTCAATAAAATAAGACATTAAATTAAAAAAAAAAAATAATAAAAAAAAAAAAAATAATAAAATAATGATTCAATAAAGTAAGAAACAAGTTTTACAATAATAATAAATAAATAGATAATAAATAAATAGATAGAGACACACCTACACAACTTCACCTACATATTTGTTAAAGATAAAACAAGTTTAATATTTGGCAAGCAGTTAAAAATTGAACTCCTTTTTTAATTTCCTCCTTTTTTTTTTGTTATTATAATAATTTGCTTGAATTATCAGATACAATCAAATTTCTCTATTGATAACACATGTCTAAAAAGAGTTCTTTAAAGAAAATTTACTATCGAAAAATGCTAGTGACCGTAAAATAAATTTTAAAATCCGCATCACAAAGGGATGTCGGACTTCAAGCCCTTAGTGACACAGATTTCATTGGAAAACCAAGCTGTTTATTATAATATATTCTAACTCATAATTTATATTTCTTTTCAATAGTGGTTTTAAAATCACTTACCATACAGCAGTTTAGTTGTAATTTCCATTTATTTGAAGAATTATCATTTATGTAGATTTTAAGCCATTTTAAAGGACCTATAATTCTCAAATTTATAACTTTATTTTTCTGTAACTGATTCTCTGTAACAATGTCTAATTCGATGAAAAATTGTTTCCCAGGACTGGAATTAATCTTTTTTTCTCCTCTACAAATTTTTTAGGGATAAAAAAATGTTTTCCCCTAAAAATTGAGAATGCTGGAAAACCTTAGTTTTTGCACAACCCATTAAATAACCCTTTCGACCCCCCCCCCATAAAAAAGGGGTAAAAATGGGGTTAAAAATAAAGAAGTGAATGGTTTGCAATTTACTTATGTATTATTTTAATTTTTCCAGATGACGAGAAAGAGAAAGAAAAAGAAAAAGATAAAGAAGGAGAAACACCTAATTCAGAAAAACCAGAACAAAAATCACCTATTAAAGTGAGTCTCGTTTATAAGAAAGTCTTGAACCGTAGAGGTTTTAATATGTTTGTACACGCAATTAGGATCTTTGTGAGATTATTATATTTTAAACTGATTAAAAAATCTTTCTTTATTGTACCTAGTAATAAAATACAGGAATTTTGGCTTGTAATAAATTAATAGCCTTCAAACTGCGATTCGCAGGGTACTTTATTCTTAATAATGTAATTAATGAAGAAGGCTCATCCTAAGAACTTGTTAGGGAAAAGAAAACTGGTTTCAGCTTTATTTATTAGCCAAATATAAAACCATTTGCCAGACTTTTACCGTTTTATTGTCAAGAACCCATTTAATTTAATAGAGGAATTAGTTTCTTGCCTATATTTTTACCCCTTTGCAACAAATAATCTAAAAATATACTCATGGTGGCAGGACCTTTTTAAGGTAAACAAAGAATCATGTTTATGTTCTGCCTAACAGCTGCAACCCTCATAGAACTGTTGGTTAGGGCCTTTGGAATTTTGTTAAAATCTTGAGAGGTAAGTGACAAATGTCCTAACCTAACCCACTTTGAACTGTTGGTTAGGGCCTTTGGTATTTTGTTAAAATCTTGAGAGGTGAGTGACAAATGTCCTAACCCACTTTGAACGGTTGGTTAGGGCCTTTGGCAGTTTGTTGAAATCTTGAGAGGTGAGTGACAAATGTCCTAACCCACTTTGAACGGTTGGTTAGGGCCTTTGGCAGTTTGTTGAAATCTTGAGAGGCGAGTGACAAATGTCCTAACCCACTTTGAAGTGTTGGTTAGGGCCTTTGGCAGTTTGTTGAAATCTTGAGAGGTGAGTGACAAATGTCCTAACCCACTTTGAAGTGTTGGTTAGGGCCTTTGGCAGTTTGTTGAAATCTTGAGAGGTGAGTGACAAATGTCCTAACCCACTTTGAATGGTTGGTTAGGGCCTTTGGCAGTTTGTTGAAATCTTGAGAGGTGAGTGACAAATGTCCTAACCCACTTTGAACTGTTGGTTAGGGCCTTTGGCAGTTTGTTGAAATCTTGAGAGGTGAGTGACAAATGTCCTAACCCACTTTGAACGGTTGGTTAGGGCCTTTGGCAGTTTGTTGAAATCTTGAGAGGCGAGTGACAAATGTCCTAACCCACTTTGAACTGTTGGTTAGGGCCTTTGGCAGTTTGTTGAAATCTTGAGAGGTGAGTGACAAATGTCCTAACCCACTTTGAACTGTTGGTTAGGGCCTTTGGCAGTTTGTTGAAATCTTGAGAGGTGAGTGACAAATGTCCTAACCCACTTTGAAGTGTTGGCTAGGGCCTTTGGAAGTTTGTTGAAATCTATAGAGGTGAGTGACAAATGTCCTAACCCACTTTAAACTGTTGGTTATGGCCTTTGACAGTTTGTTGAATCCTTTAGAGGTGAGTGACAAATGTCCTAACCCACTTTAAACTGTTGGTTATGGCCTTTGGCAGTTTGTTGAAATCTTTAGAGGTTGAGTGCCAAACATCCTAACCCACATTGAACTCTTGGCCTTTGGCAATTTGTTAAAAATCTATAAACGTGAGTGCCAAAGTTTGAGGGTTAGGGCGTCATTATGATTTCAGTTTTGTGTTTCATCAAGGGTTAGATTATTTGGTTTATGTTATTATTGTTGTATAGGGCCATGTTGTGTGACCTTCAGTACAGGTGAGAATGGGTTAGGGCCTTTTGACTGAACCAACTTTAATGGTACCTAAGGTCTTCTGGTATTTTATTCATTTAAAAAAAAAAAAAAAATATATATATAAATAAATGTTAAAGAATCTATGTATGAAAGAAACAGGAATGCGTGAAGTGATCGACAGTATAGGACAGAATTAAAACATGAAAATCTCAAAAATGTGCGGATTACGTCCTTTTGCCCGAAGACCATTGGTATAAAATGCAGTCCTGATTAGTTTTGATGAAGGCTTTGGAAACGAAAATATTTAGAGATTTCATTTAATGGTCTGGACTTCTTGATAGCACACATAACCACTGATTCCTATGTGGAGCCAATTTCTTAAAATATGTTCCTTTAAACATAATTTAAAATATGTTCATTTCTATATATAATTTTTAACTTAATGTGTATTTATTTATGTTTATAGGATAGAGGTGCTAGCGACGGAGGGACTAGTAGTAAAGTATCATTTGTACCTCTGGGCTGGGGTAGCGGATCATCAGGTGTTAGTACGTCTAGCTCCGTAAGTTCATCCCAAGTGTCTTCATCCCCTGCTTTCGGATCTTTCGTCTTCGGACAAAATCTCAGGGAGAAAGTGGTCAGTATCTATTTTTACTTATAATTCATTTTTAAAGCTTTAACACGTTCGAACACAAAGTACAAAGTATTACAGACGAAGTATTACTTGGTACAACAGGGGCTAGGAAGGAAAAAAAGAGCTAAGAGCAAAAACATATGCATAGAATTGTGCAGATTAACTACAGGGCTAACTGATTAGATAGAATCTTAAATATGAGCCTGTAGGTGTAAGGGAGGGAGGTAGCGGGGAGTACTTGTCATTGTTGAAATCTTGAGAGGCGAGTGACAAATGTCCTAACTCACTTTGAAGTGTTGGTTAGGGTCTTTGGCAGTTTGTTGAAATCTTTAGAGGTGAGTGACAAATGTCCTAACCCACTTTGAACTGTTGGTTAGGGCCTTTGGCAGTTTGTTGAAATCAGTTCGTTGAAGCTTTAACACGTTCGAACACAAAGTACAAAGTATTAGAGACGAAGTATTACTTGGTAGAACAGGGGCTAGGAAGGAAAAAAAGAGGAAAGAGCAAAAACATATGCATAGAATTGTGCAGATTAACTACAGGGCTAACTGATTAGATAGAATCTTAAATATGAGCCTGTAGGTGTAAGGGAGGGAGGTAGCGGGGAGTACTTGTCATTGTTCTAGCCCACTTTGAAGTCTGCCATGTAGGCCCATGGCTGAGTTACTTTTAAAGTTAGTCCCAGCCCTAAGGCCCAAGGAGGAACAGGGTTCCCACTGTGCTGTCTCTACCCTACGAAATATTTGCTGTCTTATATTAACTGATTTAAATGGAGTTAACCTCACTTACCTGTCACTGGTCATGTTTGAATTTTTCTGTCAAAATTTAATGATTTATCAGCTAATACAAATTTTTTTTATAAAACTGACTGTTAATTGTATTGTCATCAGAAATACACGATTTGTCCAAGTTTCAGCTTTCTAAGAAGTCAGGAAGTGTGTAAAATATAAGTTGCAAGGTTTATCCCTGACAAACATGTGAAGATTAAAAGTGTGTAATATCTTTGTTGCATCCAGGTAAGGTGGTTAGAGCTAAAATGTGCCACTTGCTGGCCCCTCGTGATCCAGTGTACTCTGTCTAGACTACTACAACACACTTTTCAAGGATGGATCAGGCAACAATGCCACGCCAATAAAACTACAATAACCTTATGTTCTTATTCTTATAAGTAAAGGGCACTAGGGGGCAACAATTGGCTTTTTACCCTTTATGTGTTCAGTAGAAGTCCTCTTATCCTGTCTTGGTTCAACCAGCTGCTCAGCTGAGGGTGTCTCCTTATACACCTTTCTCACCGACCTTATTCACCAGGTATATAAATGATAATTGGTATCAAATGAGGATATCCCTACCGTTGATACTTGCCTGATCTGAGGATCACTGGACCGGTTTCGGCTAAACGCCATCATCAGAAGAGTCGAATTCTCTCGTAGCACTCATCGAGTCTACACGAGAGAATGAAGTTGTCGACGAGTGCTACGAGAGACTTTGACTCTGCTGATGATGATGGCGTTTAGCCGAAACCGGTCCAGTGATCCTCAGATCAGGCAAGTATCGATGGGATATCCTCATTTGATAACTTACGAACTTGCGGTAGTAACTCACAACTTGATAATAGGTATATACCACTGTTCTGTGAAGATATCTGTAGGCACCTGTTTGTTGTAGGTAGTTGACCAGTTGTCAAATCGCTTTGGGGACATTAAATTAATACAAATATAAATGTTTTAAAAGTATTTTGCCTGTTACAAGAAATATTTAGTTTAACTGGTAATTTTCTTACCCGGCCATGAGGTCGGTTCCAAGGTGACTGGCCAAGTGGGCTTCCACTGTATATACATATAAAATCTATTTCTATTTACTATCTCAAAATTCTCACGATATATCAAAATAGTCTTCATTTATGTTTTTTATTTACTGATTTTTACTTGATTATTACTATTTTTGTTTCAGGAGGGTCCTAAAAATAATGAGAGTACACCAGAAGTAAGCAGCACTACAGATGGCCACGATCATGTAAATAATGTAAGTAAAAAAAAGTTCAATTTCATTTTCTTGTTGCAGCGCATATATAATGGGTCTGTACTACTGTATAATAACAAACTGTGAAAATAACTCAGTAGCTGTGGGAGAAAAACATGTATAATGTTAAAAACATGTATATTTTAGAGCAGGTGTCGGCAACTTATTTGCTCACAAGGGTGCCAAGTTGCTAACCCCTGTTTTAAAGAAATATCAATATGTCAGCTGTTTAAATTAATGTTTGCTGAATACACAGTATCTAAACTCAAAGGATTGGGAACATGCGTGTTTTTAAGAAATGTCTGATATTTTAATTTTTTTATATGTATATAAACAATACATAAATTCAAGGGGAATAATACATGTCTGTTTTTGAGAAATGTCTGATATTTAGATGATTTTATGGGTGATTCTAATTTAAAGTGCTATTTTGGAAGCTAAAATTGGACTTAGACTGAAAATGTTGACTTTTTAAAAAAATTATGGAATGTTCTCGGACTAATTTCAGATATATTGCACCATGCGGGACAGATTGGAAATAACTTTACAAATTTTTAGGCGGTAATTAAGTTTATTTAAAGCATGGTAATTAAGGCACGTGAATTACACTTTTTCATGCACGGTCGTTACATTTCACACTTTAAGAAAATATTTTGGTCAGTAGTTTAAAATAAAAACCCAATTTTAATACACCATTAAATAGCACTCTTAAAAGCCTAAACAATGAACTATAACTTAACCTAAAAAGTCTTTGAAAATAGACTTAAATAACATGCACGGTAATTACGTTTAAAAGAGTTCACAACTGGAAGAACAATCGGAATTAGCTCTAGCTCTCAACTAAAGGGTTCAGCTCATCCCCTATCAACCATTACAAGAAAACAAGTGTTGCGGCATTGCGAAAATCCGTCGCCATACTTAAAATCTCCCTGCCACAACCAGAGTAGGGACACATTTATATAATGCCATGGTTATTATATTTTTTTAAAGGATAAACTTTAACTTGAAGTTCCATTTAGTAATAATTTATTATTTTTAATAACTAACACATATTTTAATTCTGGTAGGACCCCACTTCAAAATTATCCAATAAGTTTTTGTATAACATGATTAATGTACGAGCTAGAGTAAAGTGAATAAGACAAACTGACTTTAGGACAGCCACGGTTGTTACAAAATCGCCTTTTGAAAATTTTTGTAGCGGTTAAAATTAAGCGGTGCATTATTTTTTTGCTTGGTTGTAGTTCTCTAAGCTTAACTGAGTTACCATGAAGAAAAATCCTGTCAATTATGCGAAAAACGCTCTAGTTATTCATCTAGGACATGAAAATTGCACTTTAAATTAAAATCACCCTTATATGTATATAAACAATGCATAAATTCAAGGGGAACATAAACATGTCTGTTTTTGAGAAATGTCTGATATTTAGATAATTTTTTACTGTATTAATTATACATAAACCCAAGGGAAATTAAGTAGTGTCCGAATAATGAAACATTTTCTATTCAGAAGTGTCTGTTAAAAGATTTTAAAGAATTAACTACATTGCCTAGAGATTACGGGTGTACATGAAAAGCATTTAAAATATTTACCACTGAACCAACAATGTATTTCGGCAACTTATTTGCTCACAAGGGCGCCAAGTTGCCGACCCCTGTTTTAAAGAAATGTCAGAATGTCAGCTGTTTAAATTAATGTTTGCTGAATACACAGTACCTAAACTCAAAGGGTTGGGAACATGCGTGTTTTTAAGAAATGTCTGATATTTTGATTTTTTTATACAGGGTGGTCCAAAAGTCTCCCCCCCCCCTTTTAACTTTTGAACGGTTTGAGATAAATTAATGAAACTTGGGGGATCTCTATCATGCAAAGGGAAGTTTGTTTTCATGTAATCGCCCACTAGGGGCAACCACCCACTTTGCCCCCAGGCCACCCAACTTCAAAATTTCAAATTGGAGTGTATATTTTTGATAGCATATTTGGATTCTACGGTGAAAAATAATAACATTTTACTTAAAACTTTTTTTTCTATTTCCAATATTTTGCCCCCTATAGGGGGGCAAAGATAGCAAAATAACCCTTCCGATAATACTTTGTAAAATCTAAACGGTTAGAGATAAATAATTGAAACTTAGGGGATCCGTACCATTTAAAGGAAAGGTTGTTTTCATGCAATCACGCAGTAGGGGCAACCACCCATTTTGCCCCCAGGCCACCTAACTTCAAAATTTTAACCAAGAGTGTATATTTTTAATAGCAGATTTAGATTCTACGGCAAAAAATAAAAATATTTTACTTCAAACTTTTTTTTCTATCTCAAATATTTTGCCCACTATTGGGGGGAAAAGGTATAAAAATGGTAGATTTCAGCGCCTGGGGGCAAAATGGTGGTTGCCCCTAGTACGCGAGTGGATGAATGCACACTTCTCTTTACATGGTACAGATCCCCTAAGTTTCATTACTTTATTTCCAATCGTTTAGATTTTATAATGATCAAAGTGTTATTTTTTTACTATTTCGGAAGGGTTATTTTGCTATCTTTGAACCCCTACAGGGGGCAAAATATTGGAGATAGGAAAAATAGTTACAAGTAAAAGTTTATTATTTTTCATCGTAGAATCTAAATATGCTTTCAAAAATATACATTCCAATTTGAAATTTTGAAGTTGGGTGGCCTGGGGGCAAAGTGGGTGGTTGCCCCTAGTGGGTGATTGCATGAAAACAAACTTCCCTTTGCATGGTAGAGATCCCCCAAGTTTCATTAATTTATCTCAAACCGTTAAAAAGTTAAGAGGGGGGGGGGGGGGGGGGAGACTTTTGGACCACCCTGTATGTATATAAACAATACATAAATTCAAGGGGAATAAAACATATCTGTTTTTGAGAAATTTCGGCTTCTTAAGAAGATCTTTTCCTATATAAACAATTTATCAACTTAAGGGGCATGAGAAATGTCTGCTTTATAGAAAAGCTTTTGCTGTATAAATAAATTATAAACAACAAAACATAGTTATTGTTACCATTCTCTTTTCTTTTCTTCTGTTTCTTTTTTTTCTATATCTAGTTGATTTTCCTTGAATCATTTTATCCTTTAATAAGGAAAATGGAAAATGCTATTGCTATAATTGACTATAGTGTTAAATTTTTATCTGTTTAGGTGGAGGAACCTAAAGCTAATGGAACCACATCTGAAATGCTTTTTAGTTCTGCTGTAAAGAGTGAATCAGGAGATAGTAAACCATCGGTGAGAAATCAAATATCATTTTATTATTATTATTTTTTTTTTTATTTTATTTGGAATTATTTTTACCAGTTAACTGCCTGCTCTGAACAGCGTTGTTTTTCAATCCGAGGTCTTACTAACTTGAATTTCCTTCTTATGAATTACCCTTTTACTGGGATGTGCTAAATTCAAGTAATTTGACATAGAATAAATACTTTAAACATCAGAAAATGTATTACAATAAATATTTTTATCTACTCGCGGGAGCAAAATTAAACATTACTTAACTGTTTTAAGGCTGGAAAGTACTATTTCCCTGATTTGTCATTAAAATATTAAAAACAGGCAGGAAAGTAGTTAAAACAGTCAGGAAAATACTTTCTCTGTCTAGGCAGGGAAATATTTCCCTGCCTAGGCAGAGAAAGTAACAGTGTTTACCACTGCGTGTCATAACCTCTTATTTTGGCAAGAACAGTTTATACTATTATCTCTATCTTATAACATTATATATTATAGTTAAATAAGTAATATTTAATAATCTCTCCCTTGTTGCGTAAATAACTATTTTATAATAGAAAAAACAAAAAAGAAATTTTAGTCAAATAACTTTTGACATATACATACATATACATAACATATACATATACAGAGAGTTCTATCATTGTATATTAGTACATAATTTTTTTTTCTTTCGGACATTCAGTATTTAAGAAAGAATATAAACAATACAATAAAGTAAATATTTCCTTTTTCCTCTTTTTCAAATTAAATTGAAATAAATCTTAAGTATACTGATAAATATATATACACATCTAAAACTTAAAGCAAATATTAATATTATATGAAATAATAATATTAGTAAATGTTCCCAAAATATTGTATAATAGAGAGCATAAAAATGGAAACATTTACCCCAAAACAGAAATTTATATTCACGTTCCCCACAGCCCTTCACGCTTTTCTTTTTACTTGTTTAGCGCATTATAGAAATAGAATTCCTCTTTTTCAAAGTCCTCTATCCTTGTTGTGCGCACAGTGTAATTATACCTTTCTCTTTCTTACTTGTGTTTTGACAAAATGGTTTTACTAATACACAAAGATAATTGATGAGATTATGATTAATTAAAGTATAATTTTTCTTCTTTATAAATATATACTATTATATTTTTAATTGTATTAATAAATTTAGATTTATTAATTTTACCTTATTTTTATACTTAAATAATTAATGTTTTTATAAACTTATATGTTAATTGGGGCTTATTTAGGGTCAGAGGGGACTGAGACCCTCCCTCTCCAAGAACAAAAAATAGCCCCCAAGATAAACGTTTTAAACTCATTAAAGCGATTTTTGCTTCCGAGCTTACCGAAGGTAATGGAAGCTATGTGATCGTTCTAAAGAACAAAAATATTTTGTTTCCGATTTCAAAAATTCCAAGATAGAAATCCGTTTCAGACACCAGGGAACATTTTTGGTTCCGTGTCTGTCTGTTGGTCTGTCGCTCAATTTTTCGCAAAACTACATGCCCAATTTTAATGAAATATGGATGGTTGGTCACAATTAACCTATTGTTGGTCCCATATAAGTTTCAACTTTCTGAGCCCATTTGTTTTTTTTCCACATGCGCTCAAACGCACAATTATTTACAGCTATATCCTCAAAAGTAATCATCTGATTTTTATGAAATTTTGATGGGTTTCGAAAGGAGCCCGCTGATAGCACTAGATTAATTTCAACTGTCTGCGCTCTTTAACCTTTGTTAAATTGATAAAAAATTTAATTCATGTAAAAAATCAAAACAATTTTGACTTATTTAAAAAAACGTGGGAAAGAATAAAATAAATTAGACAATAATGTCTTGTAAAAGCATAAAATCAATAAAGGAAGCTATGTGCCACACTAATTAACAGTCTATTTTTATTTGATTTTTCAGGAATCTAGCAAGAGTTTAAGCGAAGCAGCGAGAGAATACGAGGAGGCAAGATCTGTTAAAAGGAAATTTGAACCTGTTCAGCTTATAACTGGAGAGGAACATGAACAGAATGTACTTCAGGTAATAACTTTTATTTTAACAACAAATAGTAATACATAATTTGTTACAATTACAATACATTTGAAGTTTGAGACATTCCTGGTAGAATCATTGAAGGGAGGGAGAACAGTGAAAAATACTCTGACACTGGGATTTGAACCACTGGATTTCCAGTCAAATTCTAATTTAATTTAAGAATTGCTTTCCAATGGATGGATGGTAAATTCTCCAATATGATTCTTAGGATGTGGGGTGAAGATTATGCAGAAAAGAATGGAGTGAAATCACTTAAAACAACTTATTTTATCAGTTGAACCTCTATATGAGTCCTTCATCAAAAGCAGAGATGCCAATACTTAAAAAAGCTGTGGAAAATCAGCAATTTTTACTTAAGTTCTATAACACATTAATGATTCATAATTTTTTAGGGTCCGTAGGCAAAACCAAGGACCCTTATATATTTTCCTGTGTGTGTCTGTCCGTCCGTCCTGTCGCATGCTCTCACGGCTACACCTTTAATCCGATCACTTTGAAATTTGGCATGCATGTGTCTTGTACCTACCCACATATTTTAAAAATATAGCGACTTAAAAAAAATATTTAAAAAAAAAATTAGGGTAAAAAAACTAAGGGTTAAATTTTTTTTCGACACCGTGAGGGGTATCATATGAAAGGGTACGTCAAGCTGATTAAAAAAATATATAATTCTTTGGTTATAACTTTGATAGGGCGAGAGTTGGCGAGTTTGAAGCGGGTGTGAAACGTGTCCCCCCCCCCTCTATCTCTCTTATGTGAAGTGCAAAAAATCTGAAAAAATGCCTGAAAATTCTTCGACCAAAAGTAAAGATACCACTTTTTGGAAATTTCGAAAAAAATATTATTTTATTTTTTAGTGACAAAATACGCTTTTTTATAATTATGGTCTTTACGATGTATTTATATGGTTGTAGTCCGGTTCAGTGGCAAAAAAATACTTTATCGGAAGTTTGTTTATGTGTTTTGAGAATATCAGACCCATAGGATAGTTCAAAGTAAGCTTTATAGCATTTTAAAAAACACCATCAATAGGGTACTACTTAAACTATACAGTGTGGCCTACGGACCCTCGCTGTGTGCTGACCAGCACACACTTGACCTGTTTATTAACATTTATAAATGGTGTTATTTTATTGAATGGAGGATTTAAAATGTTTTTAAATCTCAATCCCAATCTAGAATGTAGGCATTTTCTTGAAGAAATTAGACTGGATCCTAGAAAAATCTGTATTGGTCTTAACTTTTTGAAATCAGTGCTTTTATGTGGTTTTTTAAATTCAGATAGTTTTTTCAATGTTTTTAATCCAATGAATAATACTAAATGAACACCTTCAATAAACACCTAATAGGTAAGGGAATGGGGTAGGTACATGAAATGCTTCCTTAAGGTAGAAACACAGTGAACCCTGGCTGGTTGCTTACTCACATACTTGCTTACAGGCTGGCAAAATTGACCCGTGCTTCTTTACGAGCATGGACATAGTGGATCCTGGCAGGTAAATAGAAACCTGTATTATCACAGGACTTGGTAATTAGACACATGCTTTAAAAACCTCGAAATATTTTCCTAAGTATTAGTATGTTTTTAGTTATGTTAGATGATGTAATCTTTCGTGTTTTAATACAAGAGATTTAAACACATTTTGAGATTTTTATGAGTTTGCATCGAACCCTTGAATTTGAATTACATTTTTTTATTAAACGGAACAATTTAAATGTTACTTTCCTTTACGGAAGAGAACAAGCTACTGAACCTGATCAAGCCGCAATGTGTGTGTGGCCCACTATATGCTGCATGCCAGGTAACCAGCTGAGCAACATGTGACCTGCTCTGCTACCAACCAGGTGTAGGGACCCTTAGGGTACATACAGCCCAGAGGTCTTGCCAATTCAGACTTACAAGATTACATTGTGACTGCTTGAGGAAGGCAGGTAATAATTGAGGTTGAGCTACTCGTAAATAGGCAAACCATTTTTGTTAATATGAATTTGTCTATTAAGGAAGTCGGCTGTTTGTTAATTGCCACAGGACAGTGAACCCTTGTTAATTTTAAATTAAAATAAGAAAGGATTTCTGTATACGTCATCAATAAGAGAAGTGAGTGTGGAGAATATGCACCACCTGTTATGCTTTCACTTTACGTATACACAAATTTCGTCTGAAATATCTTAAAATACGTGGTAAAGAGAGAGAGAGAGAGAAAGAGAGAGAAAAAAGTATTAATGGAGAAGGACTATTGAACCACGGGCCTCCTATCTATCCGTTACAGGCGCTCTTACCAACTGAGCTATAGTGGAGAATGATTTTTCTCTGTCACTACCGATACAAAGTCCAAGCTTTCAATCTTTTCTACAGCTTTCTCGGTCTAGTTCTATTGCCGTGAATATTTGGCTTGCTAGACTTGTAGAAAAGATTGAAAGCTTGGATTCAGGACTTTGTATCGGTAATGACAGAGAAAAATCATTCTCCAGTATAGCTCAGTTGGTAAGAGCGCCTGTAACGGATATATAGGAGGCCAGTGGTTCAAGTCCCGGTGCTGGGGTCTATTTTTCTCTGTATGTCTCCCCTAGTTAATGATAATTATAATTTGATTTTAAGTAAAATTTAATCTTTCCGTAGTATGAATAATACCTAAAACTTAAAAATTTGAGTTTATCGATATAGATCCTGTAATTAATTCACTGTTAGTTTTCTGCCTACAACATGTATATTTTAGGGTTTCGAAGTATTACATAGAAATTTCTGTATAGATATATGATATTAATTTTTGTTTGGGCTTTGCTTTTTTTTCCAGATGAACTGTAAGCTGTTTGCTTATGATAAAATCTCGTCAGGATGGCAGGAAAGAGGTAGAGGTCTATTAAGACTAAATGATTCCACACCTGCTGCTTCGAGGCTTATAATAAGGGCTCACGGGTCCCTCCGGGTCCTTATCAACACCAAGGCAAGTTAACTTGACTTCTTTTTCTTACAACATTTTTGTGTAATATACGGAGTGATAAATGTGGCAAACGTATGGATGCTATTTTACACTCAGTTTTGAACAAGAAAAAGTTATATAAACCCTGGGTTTAATCTCAACCGTTCTACCTCATTATCAATTCTTTTTAAGATGTCCTCATATTGTTTTATTTATATTAATATTTTTTGCAACAGGCAACACTGTACCTGATAAGAAATTGCTAATAATTTACGATAATATCTTTATATTATTATTTATTGATTTTGCATAGTAATATTCTTTAAATCTAAATCGATTTTCTTCTTTCTTAATCTTATTTTTTTCTTCCTCTTTAAATCTGAGTTTTTTTTTTTACTTTTTTATTTCTGTTTGTAAATAGTTTGTAAACTATATCTAGTCCTATAATATGAAAGTTTGCTTTCTATTACAATAAAATTAATATCTATTTTATAACTTTAAAATTACGTTATAAAAATAACGAGATTCTAAAATAAGTTTTACTGGTTATTTTATTTATAAAAAATATAATGGGGAAAAACAAACTAGAAATTCGCTATTATTTTGATTAATTGTCATGGAGAGCAATCATTTTTATAATAACAAATACATATTAGGTTTGTTCCAAACCCGTTATTTTTAGCGTCCTTTTTTTTTTGTACATGTTCAGAAAAACCCCGGGGTCAAATTGAGAAATAAATTGTAGCTCCAAATTTGGGGGATGCTACCCCCTAAAAACTCGAAAACAGTTCTGACGATTTTAATTAAAAAATCATTCTAAAATGTAGTCTATCTAAATATGAATCTAAATGATATAAGCCGTTTTCCCTGGAAAAATCTAGTTCCTGAGAAAATAGCTTTAAACGCTGACGGAGACAGGCTGGGTTCTATTCTCCGCCGAGGAGAAGTTATTTTTATGATAAATTTTGACAAAATGTTAAATAATAATTAAATGTACCTACGAAATCTCGAAAACTAAGTATTAGAAAACGGTAGTAGTAGTTACTTAGTAATTATGAACTCGTATATGAGAAAGTTTGTCGGAGTTGTCTTGGACCGATTTTTTCAACCTCATTTTATTTTTATTAATGATTGTTTATTGTTTGTTATTAGGTCTGGGGTGAAATGGTTGTTCAGAGAGCTAGCCCCAAGTCCCTGAGGATCACAGCTATGGATAATAGTGAAACCGTCAAAGTCTTTCTCATATCAGTAAGTATTACTATTTCTTTTCAGACTTGATTCTAGTATAAAAAGATCCATTACCAAGTTATGTAATTTAAGAAAACAGTTACTAACAGGAGTAACTGGGTGCTAGAGGTATCACTACAGTCTATATAAGAAGAGTATTGTTTTTATATCTCTTTTTCACACAGCCGGCACTCTAGGCTTTCAGCTGACCAAGGTTTTATGCCTCTTTAGTTGTAAGCGTCCAGTAAAATGGTCTGTCTAAAGATGGCTGGATGGTTTTTTTGAGTGATAATAATGCTCTGATAAGACGCTGAGATGGTTCCTGCTCAGAGCTAGGAAGGGGTAGAGGGAACAATACTATAGAATCTGGGTCTCAAAAACTGGTTCATTATGCTCCCCCCCCCCCTATACTAACACTTTCAAGCGGCAGTTTGGTAAAACAATATCGATATCTCGATAAAAACTGGAGATTTTTCTGATATCAGCTGATAAGTGATATTTTCTTGCGACATTTAATATTTTTATTTTTAATACAGTTTTCTTCATAAATATGTACTTAAATCTTTGTTGTTAACCTTATTAATTATCTAAAGGCAGTAACGTTGTTAATAAACGTGTAACAGTTCCTAGATAACCAATAGCAATCTTCTTTGAGTGGGGTATCAAATAAATGCTACTGATAAGGATTTGTTGAAAACTGCCTGTGGAGACAGAAAGACAAGGAATAGACCAATAAGACAAGGACCAGTGACCACGGGATCACTTAAGTTGGGATTGAGCTCACTTGGGAGGTTTAGTATAGGGGAGCATAATGAACCACTTTTTAAATCGCATTGCTCCCTCTACCCCTTCCTTACTCTGAGGGTTCCCCGATCATAATTTTAGATTGTGACTCATCTAAAGCCCTGATCCACTTTGGAGATCTAAATTAATGAAAGTCTAGAATTATCCACTTAACAACGTAGGATGCCGACAACAGGTTTTTTTTGTATAATTGGAGTCAAACTGGAACCCTTTTTGGCTTATTGGTTAACATCATTTCCCTCAATGGCCTATTAGTTATACCTTGTTTTGTTTTTAAGGGTGTTAAGATATCTTTTGCACTCGATAACCAGCTTAGATGCACACCTTGGTGCAACCAGAGATTTTATCATGCCTGACTGTCAGAGTAGATACTAATTTGTCAGAGATGTTCTTTCTCAAGATAATTTGAGAACAGACCAGCTTTACATAAATCTCCGCCTGAAATTGCCTAGAGTCACTCTTAGCTCATATTAGGGATTGACTTAGAAAACCCAAGCCCCTGATAATTTCTCGATTTCGGATTCATCTGTGAACCACATATTTGTACCTTGTGGCATTTGAGGATCATCTGTAGGTTCTTAGTCTTGTCTTGAAAGACAAAGATACTCCCACTATGTTATAATTGCAGTTCCATTCCAAGAGTCAGTACAATAGAGTCCTGAACATCACCACTTCCAGAAACATTTTTGTGATATCATTACCAACCTTTGTAGGTAAAACAATAAAATATCCCATAGCTTATATCCTATTCTTTATTACAGTAGAACCTCGCTTACACGACCCTCAATTACAAGTGCAATTTTCAAATCCCCTTGAGATTGTCATAACACATAATGTTAAATTAACCTCTATAACCCGACTATTATTACAAAACAACCTCAATAACACAGATTTTTTTCCAATTCACAACATAACTCAGAACCTCTATAACAAGTCGTTTTGTAAGTCTACCTCTATAACACGACTCTATACAGGAATGGGTCGACTTTAAACAAGTCTAGACTTGAAAATCCTGCCCTTAACCTCGATAACACAACTGACAGCCAAAATAACCTTGATAACACGACCCTCAACAAAAAGAGCACCTCGATAACTAATAATCCCCTTGAGACACTTCTTATCGAGGTTCTTCTTATCGATGTAATATAAAATTATATAAAATATGTGTAATATAAAATTATATTTTATATTACAGGCTAGCCAGACAGAAATGGACGAATTACAGAGGTATCTTCAATCCCGAGTGAGAAAATCGGAGAAATCTTGCAGTTCATCAAACTCCACACATTCCAAAAAAGTTAAAACGGACGATTCCAGCTAACATCTTTTTTTGTTTAAGGACCCTACTACCTTCCACCATTATATTAAATTTCGGACTATGCTAATTAATAAAATCATAAAAAAAATATAATAATAATTGAATATAAAACAAAAAGAAGAGAAAACAAAAATATGCTGAATTTATATACCTCTAGAAATAAAAAAACACAAATGTGTGAGCAGATAAAGTGAAATTAGGAAAAACTTTTATAATTAAAATTATTATTTTATTTTATTATTTTTTTTCTAATTACAAATGAAAATAAAAACATGTTTTTTGTATATATTAATTTAGAATTTGAAACAAAATAAACAATTTTTTTCTTTTAATTTTATTTGTTTGTTTATTTATCTTTCTCTCTTGATATTATGATTTATTTTTATGCTTGTGGTTTACTTACACGTTCACGGCAGACAAACAGTGCCTCGAGAATAAAACCAAAAGTCAACTTTAAATTACGAAAAAAGCTAAGAGAGAGTGGAAAGTATGTATAGAGCCGTAGAGATGCACTCTACAGGACTAACTGGTTAAATAAATAAATAAAATCTTAACCGTGGGCCTGGGTATTAGTAAATAGTAGAGGTGGGTAATAACTGTTATTTGACCTTAACTAGTTATCACGTTCCCGTTCTCAACCGGTAACAGGTTCCTTGAATAGGTTATTTGGGTAACAGGCTTAAAAAAAAGGTCCACCAAAGTAAAATACCTTTGATGGAATTGTACTAATTTTATAGTGAAGATATTTACGCAGCTTGAAGATTCTACAAAGATTCTATATAATACAAATATTAATACTTTGAAATCCAATGAGTGGGACCCTAGGAAGGGACCCTATCCCCCTTACTCTGAGATAGTACCTACCGCCGCGCCACCGCCAGTCGGTATATTTATGAATTAGACTAGAGTTACACGATAACATTTTTTTTTTCAATATTAGGTTATCTGAGGAATGGTTACCTTACAATAACAGGTTATTTTTAATTGTTACGTTATTTTCGACCCACCTCTAGTAAATAGATAGAAGTGTAGTCGGAAGACCACGTGGCCCTCCCCATTGATCGGACTAGTAGCTTTTTCCTAGAACCTGGTCCACCGTCAGCGTGTGTTAAGAATGTTAATCTTTTAGGCTTTAGATAACATTGATATTTCTTATCTGTTTACCTTAGATGAAGCAGTCGTACGGGCTGTGCTATAAGCAAGTTATCTGTCCCTTGGAGGCAAATTATTGTAATTCAGAATTTGTAAAATAATTGACTTTTTGTGGTATTTAGTGCATTACACTCACAGATACTTGTGGTAAAGTATTGTAAGATCCTTATTTTTAGGTAGGTCAATTAGGGTAAAAGTAGTAAGAGTTAACAACTCATAGTAGTTAGAAACTGGCTATATTTCGTCCCCCTCCGGGACATAATCATGGCTAAAACATCATTACATATAGTTAACAATTTTGTTTTTAAATAGGATTTTTATAAAAAAGAACACAACTTATTTAAACATTGAAAATTAAAAATAACATTTAGATCATTACCTTATCATGGGTGGAATTAGTCACATAATATACTCAAACAAAGTTGGTATTGTCAAAATAAATAATGGAAATACATTAAATAAATACTCCTTCACACATCGATCCATAGACAGTTTTTTAAAAACTTAAAAAAAATATTTATTTATTGTTTTAATTGGGTGTACGGACTGCTCGTGGTCATTTACACCCTTTATCATACACTTATATTTTTATTAGCTTATTTTAAAGTTAGTTGATTTATAGTTTAGTCAGTAAGTTAGTGTCCTTGATGTAGGTAAAATTTAACAAATAATAAAACACATGAACATAGAAAATGGTAACTCCAGAGGTAACCAAAATGAACCTTTCGTTTTTATTTTAGTTTTATGACAAATTATTATTAAAAAAAATGAATAGAAAAATTTGTAGATTATAGTTAAAATATATTACATTTTATAGCATTTTTGAAAAAGGAATATTAAATATTTTTAAAGCATAAATTGTTATTAGATTTAGGCGGGAGTTATGATTTCCCGGAGGGGGACGAAATATAGCCAGTTTCTAACTACTATGAGTTGTTAACTCTTACTACTTTTACCCTAATTGACCTACCTAAAAATAAGATTTAAATAAATAGGGACACCTAATATCTACGTAAGATCCTTTATTAGTAAATCAAAAAGGTAATCAATGTAAAAATGTTGAATAATTGGAAGAAAGACTTCTTAATTTTCTGTTTTAAGGAAGTAGCAAATAGTATTGCAAAAATTCGACTTATAATAATTATTTTATCAGTTATGCAAGGAATAAATAATAATAAATATATACACCTATTATAACAATAACAGTTTCATTAATTGGGCTTTTGTAAAAGATGGATACAAATAGGTATCACTTTTAGTTGATTACCAATATGGCCTTCTATTAGGTTGAATTTTTTCATGATGTAGTCATGAAATTTCAAAAATAATGAAATTAAATTATTGTATTTATGTACAAAAATATTTTTCAAATGAAATTGGCACAACACCAAAGAAAAAATAAATAAAAAAAAAGAAAATTAGATATCCTTTCTGTCTGGGACGTCTAAGACAAAAATGTCTGCATTCATTTTTTTTTGGCCCGCAGTTTTTTTTGCAAATCACACTGATGTTACCTCTTGTCTTTTATATCCCACAGAGGGGAGTATGATCGAACTAAACTAATTAACTGCTTAGTATTCTCCACTGCACTGGGTACAATACACACAATACTATAGGTAGAGGAAGATAACAAAGAAAACAAAAAGGTTAAGCAGTTTGACAAGAACTAGTAGATACAAGCGGCGATGCACGATAGATCACATCTTACTGGGATCACTGTTGGTCTCGCATGTTCACTCAAGGACGCTTTTAGTGGATGAGGGTACATTGATTTTATATATACAGTGTGTCCCCGGATCGACGCATGAATAGGTGAAAAATACTAAAAAATTTTGAATTCAAATGTCATATTTTTTTTGGGGGATCAGCCCTGATTGGATGGAAACTAATTTATGTCATAATTTTAGTTCGAAAAATCTAGTGCGTCTTGGAAATTTACAAGAAAGTTATTTTTCTCACTAGTAAAGTGCTTTTTCTCTAGGAAATACGAGAAAATGTTACTTACAAAAGTTGTTCAGAAAGAAAAATTGAGTAAGAATACAAAATTTTATAACCCTCCGCCTACTTTGATATATTGCATTATTTTCCATTTTTTGAATTGTTGAAGATATTAAATAATTTCGTTAGGGAATATCTTAAAAAATTGATAAATTATGCAAATAAAAAAAAGTTTTAGTTTACTTTTATTTGTCTGTTGAGACATTTAGATAATTATTATAAGAAATATGAATAATAAAAATAACAATAAAAACAACATAATTCACAATTAAATTTAATTTCATACCAATATAACAATATTGACAGAGGTATTTTCGAAGTTTGTTATCTATATTATGGCACAGAATACACTCCTTAAATTTTTAGTTTTAACTATTTTTAACAGCACACTAAGCTAAATATGGAAAAATACAAAATTTCAAGGTAGGTGGGCGGTTTTAAAATTTTGTATTCTTACTCAGTTTTTCTTTCTGAACAACTTTCATAAATAACATTTCGTATCTAACATAACGTATAACATTCGTATCTTTTATAAATAACATTGTCTTATCTCCTAAAGAAAAATCACTTTACTAGTGAGAAAAATTACATTTTTGTCAATTTCCGACACTTGATTTTTCGAAACTAAAAGTATAACATAAATTAGTTTCCATCCAAGCAGGGCTGAACCCCAGAAGATGAAATTTCAATTCAAAAAATGTTAGTCTTTTTCACCTATTTATGCGTCGATCCGGGGACTTACTGTATGTATTTATTATAAGCAGTTAAATATATTCAAACCATGCAGAACACAAATATAAAAACAAAATTCTGCTGACCTTACTTTTGCAGGAACTTGCATTTTTTATGATTTTTTATTATTCTTTTTTTGTTGTCGACGGCGCTTGACATTATTATTTATAATTGTTAAAAATATATTCTCAGTTTTTTCCTTTCATATAAAAGTGTATCAAGTGTATCAGTACCCGCACTTTTTTAAGAAAATTGAAAAATAAAATAGAATTTTCCTCTTATTAGTTCTTTGTATTTTTATTTATCTTTCTGTTATACAGGGTATCACAGAATAACTATTCCTAATTTTCATAAATGATAGATTACACTTAAATAAACATTTTTCATTAGTAAAATAGTGTCGGGAAATTCTTCAGTATCGAGATAAAATGAAGTAAATCCGCTGTCTTTCCCAGTGGTACACTAAAGAGTGTATTGGATTTTTCAGGAACATATTCTATCAGAATTGGTTGAAAATGTCCCACTTAATATTCAAAGAAATATTGTTTTCCAGCATGATGGTGTACCACAACTCTTTAGATTAAAAAATTACCGAAATGATCTAAATGCATAATTTCCAAATGAATGGATTGGAAGATGGGGGCCAATTTCACTAGATGGCTTCATTTAATTTTTATATTTGGGATCATATTAAATCACAGGTGTATGAGACACCTGTTAACCCTTCGTGGCACGGTTATAGTGGACAAACAAAGAGGCATAGGCAGGCGGCGCACTTTATGCGCCAATGCATTTTTCAAACCATAAATTGGTTAAATCCAGATTATCTAGATTGCGTTTTGGAAATGTTGAACTAAAAAGTCAATTGATGTATTACATATTTATTTTTTAATGATATCTTTAATTATAAAAATTACAAGATAAAAAGAACTTTTTATATACTAATACTCTTTTAAATTTTCTGTCATAAATCATAAATTTGAAACCCGTCAAAATGAAGATTGTAAATATGGGATATGTCAAAACAAATAAAATATCTTGCGGATTTTTCCGAACTAACATTCTATACAGCAAAATTTGCTGAAAACGAATTAAATTCTGCTGAAAGATGGCTAAAAGTATTAAAATAATGCATTGTCATCGTGTTCTAAGGTATTATGAAAATTTCAAATGTCTAGCTACTCGGGAAGTTAGTTAAAAATCGATTGCAAGATTTGTACTGGACAAACAAACAAACAAACTACGGCTAACTAAATACTTTTTTAACTTAATAAAGAGTTTGAATGCTGAGAACCAACTGAACTATATTTTTATATCTGTGTCATGTAATTGACTTTGATGACTTTGAAATATATAAAAAATAAATATAATTTAACAAGTTGCTTGTCATCGTCCCTGCAAAACAAACAAACAAAAAGCAAGCTCTTAAGAACGTAGTAAAAAATAAAAAATCAGTAATTGCTCCTTCAGCGTTCTGGCTTAGTATCAGGCTTTCAACCTTAATTATCAATCCTATTTATTATTATTAGTTGTCAAAGTCCTAAGATAACTCCTCACAACCATCATCCTAATCTGATAACTCATGCAAAACCGAAAAATATTGATCGGATGGCAGAATTTTTCTATACAGGACAAGGTGGCACGGGCGGCGAATACAGTACACCAAGCCAAATAAACACGGCAATGAACAAAACAATGCAGAATGAAGCAATAATCAGAGCAGACTGTTTCATCTGTTTTAGGGGTCTCTAGTGGTAGGGTAAAGTGAGGGGTTATTATTCTCTCATCGTGAATCTGTGATTTACAGAAACTTTTTTAATCGTGGCGCACTCCATGCGCCAGCCCGTGGCTCGAAGGGTTAATACAGAAGAAGAGTGAGTGGCTTGAATTATTCTAGTGTCTGATGATATTCGTAAATGTCTGCAGCTATTTCGAAGTAATCGGCAGTCGATTACACATTGTTACAATTTGTGTTACAAACCACGGACGGACGGCTACAGTGGACTTAACTTTGAACCTTCCCCAGGCTTTATTATTTGGATTATGTATTATTTTATTATTATTATTATTTATTTTTTTTTTTTTTTGTCTTTTGGGTTTTAGACCCGACCAACTGCCAGTGTTATTACAGGACAAGGGTTATTATCCGGTCACTTTACTCATCAGTATTATTATTATTATAGATCATAAATAGATAGCATTTTATGGGAGCTTACAAAAAAGATCTCCAAATCAATAAATGGGTACATCTCAATTACTTTGTTTTATTTAATGTATACTTATATAGATTTTTTTTTTTTTTAATTTTACATGATTATATATATATATTTTTTTTATTATTAATAATGTATACTTTTAAATTTATTTATTTACATAATATAACTGAATAAAATACAATTTTTTTATATATATATATTTGTCTCGCTAAATTGAAAACAATATATATGTATGTGTAAACAAAATTAACAAACTAGAATTAATTTATCCATATAATACATTCAAACTAATTTAATACATATGCATGTAAATAATATTATGTATAGTGTGATTATGAATTCCCTCCACCCCCCAAAGAAAGCAGTTTAATATAATATATATTTTTTTATGTTAGATATATTATCCATAACAATTTTAAATTAAAATAACGTATATATGTAATTATTTTATATACTCACGGCAGCAAAATTAAGCATTACTTAACTGTTTTTAGGGCTGGAAAGTATTATTTCGCCGATTTGTCATTAAAATATTAAAAACAGGCAGGGAAATATTTCTCTGCCTAGGAAGGAAAAGTACGCAGTGTTACCAGTACGTGTCATAACATCTGTTTTTGTTTGTGTTTAGTTTTATTTTGATTTGTGCTTTTTTAATTTAGTTTTATTTCAAAGCAATGTTATATTATTAATGTATTAATATGTTTACCTAAGCTTTCATTTTTTATCTAAATAGCGTGAGTAGACAAAATATTGTATGCAACAAGGCAGCAAAGGAAACATTTCTGCCTCGTGGATTCAATGCCTGCCTCGGCTTTGCCTCGGCAGTTAATTTTCATAGCCTGCACTCGCCTCCGGCTCGGAAACTAACTTAATCACTCATCAATAAAATTCCATTTTACTGCCAAGTTACATAAATAACTATTTCAAATTTCTAATATTAGTTTGATTTTTTAAAAAAATAATTACAAATACAAAAAAAACAAAGATTTTTTGGAGACAAATTACAATTGCACATTATTATAATTTATTTTTATTTATTAATTAATAAGTCATTTTCATTTAACTATTATTATATTTATTTTCGTTTTTTTTTTAATTAGTTTTAAAAATTGATCATTTACTTAAATAAATATTTTTTAAATAATAAATAATTTAAATAAAAATAATAGATAAATATAAAAAAATAATATATTCTAAAGAATTTAGAATAAATAGACCTCTCTAGCAGGTTTAAGTTGAACTACAAGTTTTTTCAGGTTAGGTTTCAATTATGTCTTGCACATGCTCAGTCAGAGATGCGCTGTAGCACTTTAAACTGGGCATGCGCGGAGACCAATGCTTTGCTCATTTCCTCTGTTAGTTAGAGGTGGTCCACAGTCACTTTCTTTACAGGGATCTTAAGTAAGAATTGTGTAAGGTTGTATTTGATACAGATTTTGTAAGATGTCTGCTTAGCATTGCTCTGTCTTGTTTTGTCCGTTTTGCATTTAAAATCAAAGTTGATTTTATAAAAAAAAAAGTTATGAGTTCATTTTACATCCGCTAGATACCGAAACACTTTATTTTTTACTTAACAAATTATTATTTTATAATTAACAAATTATAAAAAATGATTAAATTACATTTTTTTTTTTTACTATGGAATGTGGAGTATATATTGTACTTAAATAATTAAACAGTTTTATTGCTATACTTGTAAATCAATTGTCTTTTACCTATATATTTGTTTATATTAAGATTTTAATATTTATATTTTTGTCTTCTTAATTTGATTAGTTTTTTCTGCATTGGTCTGACATTTGAACGTCTCTTTGTAACAACAGTTTTTTTTTGAAAAATGTTATTTTGAAAAATAAAATTTAAATGAACATTTTAATTCTTTTTATAATTTAATAATTTTTATGGATACTAATATTTTTATTTGTTAATTAGATTTGTTTTCTTATTATTATTTTTAAATACATATTATTTAACTTTTCCAAAATACAAAACAACTATAATTTTTATAGGATCTGATATAATTTATATTTCTTTAAATACATTTGTTTTAATAAATATATATTTAATTATTATTAAAATAATTAACTTATTGTCCAGCATTAAATTCCTAAAATTTTGGTGCCTACTTAATTGTAAAATAAAATAAATAAACAAACTAATATTTTCTAATGTATTCATATTTGTTGGGTAAAAATAAATTAATAAAGCTGATATATTAAATAAAATAAAAAAAAAACTTTTCTATTTGGTTTTCAATTCAGCAACTTTAAAATATCATAATAGATTCCTAGTGAAGAGATATCATCTTACCAATCCTAATCGCTGTGAAAATTCGTCGTAGATTTGTAGCTTCTTCTGTAGGTTGTTTGTGCTTCTTTTTTTGTAGATAGCTCTTCACCACAGTGGTATCTAATCTACTTAGATTAAACTGAATATGGGCCAACAGCTTCTTAGGTATCTCCATCATCAGTGTTAACTATCTAGATGCAACAGAACATGGCTCAATATCTTCTCTAACAGCTTCTTAGGTACCTATCTCCATTACCAGTGGTATCTTTCAAGATGCAACTGAACAGTGACAAACCTCCATAAGCTTCTTAGATATCTCCATCATCAGTATCTATCAAGCCATCTATCAACCTCCATCAGCTTCTTAGATACCTCCATCATCAGTATCTATCAAGATGCAACTGAACATGGGCAAACCTCCATCAGCTTCTTAGATATCTCCATCATCAGTATCTATCAAGATGCAACTGAACATGGGCAAACGTCCATCAGCTTCTTAGATACCTCCATCATCAGTATCTATCAAGATGCAACTGAACATGGGCAAACCTCCATCAGCTTCTTAGATACCTCCATCATCAGTATCTGTCAAGATGCAACTGAATATGGCCAAACCTCCATCAGCTTCTTAGTTGTATCGATGTCAACATCCAGTCAAACATATATTGTTGCACATGGATATTGGCCAACCATAATTTCTTTCCTTCTAAGCCTTTAGCCCTATTTTTTTCTGCTACGTCGCAACTTAATCCATTAACATC
This sequence comes from Gerris lacustris, assembly GCA_951217055.1. Lineage (NCBI taxonomy): Eukaryota > Metazoa > Arthropoda > Insecta > Hemiptera > Gerridae > Gerris > Gerris lacustris. The sequence goes on from OX578277.1 coordinate 12,419,357, forward strand.
TTAGGCATTTCTATTACCAGAGATATGTCTCAAAAATAACAGAAACCAGTTTAACATAATCAGTAAATTTTAAGGTAAAATAAACAAATTTATGCATTATAAATAAATAATATTATATAAATATATAATAATATTAACCATTTAAATATGGCTTATAATTTTAAAAGCTTACTCATAAATAATTAATGAAATAAAATATTTTTTTTTATTAGTTTTTCAAATTAGCTCAATTAAAATTTTGATATGTTGTGACAAGTTAAATTAGAAGTTATAATTTATGAATTTCTATTTCCAATTTGTTTTTATTTATATTTTTTTTAAAAATTAGTTTGTGCTTTTTTTTTTTTTTTTTTTTTTTTTTAAAAAAAGAAATATCTAATTATATTATTTTTTGGGTTATTTTAATTTATTTTGTGATTATATATTATTATACATACATAATTTTGTTCGTGTTAATATTGTATTTATTCTTTGGTTATACACCATATACCTACTTATTTTTTTCAAAAATAAATTTAACGATAAATTTACAACCATCCCATTCCTCTAAATCTATTTCTATATAAGTGTGTGTTTTCATGCGTGGGCTTCTGGGGGTTAACTCGTGACTAAAAATTTGGTTTTCAAATATTTTCTCTTGCTTTCCCAACAAAATACAGAGCAGGATAACTTGCTAATTTGAAATGAGCACTCTGAAGCTAGGGGTGGGGGATTTGTAGGGGTGGGGCCTAAAGTCCTTACATCATTTTTAAAATGTTGTGAACATGAACATCAAATATTCTTCAACACGGTAAAACCATAATTGTAATGATATCTTAAATAATTTTTGATATCAGCAAGTTATCCCGCCTCACCCATCTGGTTAAACATCATGACCTAAATTGAAATCTTTTGACCTAAGAAAAGCAAGCTTTTGGTCGGCCTAGCTTTGGCCTCCACCACCACACTGTAACTGTCGATTATCTCCTACATCTGTCTCACCATTCCAGTGCTCTAGGTTTCAATCTTATGCTTTAGGAGCAATACCTTTCCATTTGTCTCAATTCTTCACACGTATTCTCTAAGACGGAACTAACCTCCTTAGATCATCCCGAACCTCATTGTTCTTTGCCTTCTTTTTTTCTTTCCTCTTCCTTGGCACTCCCCCTCTTCAACTTGAGTTTCAACCACTTGCCTCGATATTCACCCTTTTTATCTTGGCTTCTACCACCTGCCTCACTGAGATTCACCCTCCTCATCTTGTGTTTCATCAGCTTTCCTCTTTGACATTCACCCTTTTTATCTTGTGTTTCAACAGCTTTCCTCTTTGACATTCACCCTCCTAATCTTGTGTTTCAACAGCTTTCCTCTTTGACATTCACCCCTTCATTTTGCGTTTCAACAGCTTTCCTCTTTGACATTCACCCTCCTAATCTTGTGTTTCAACAGCTTTCCTCTTTGACATTCGCCCCTTCATTTTGCGTTTCAACAGCTTTCCTCATTGACATTCACCCTTTTTATCTTGGGTTTAACTGCCTGTCTCATTGACACTCACCCTCCTTATCTTGTGTTTCAACAGCTTTCCTCTTTGACATTCACCCTCCTCATCTTGTGTTTCAACAGCTTTCCTCTTTGACATTCACCCTCCTCATCTTGTGTTTCAACAGCTTTCCTCTTTGAAATTCACCCTCCTCATCTTGTGTTTCAACAGCTTTCCTCTTTGACACTCACCCTCCTCATTTTGTTTTTCAACAACTTGCTTCCTTGACATTCACTCTCCTCATCTTGTGTTTCAACAGCTTTCCTCTTTGACATTCACCCTTCTCATCTTGTGTTTCAACAGCTTTCCTCTTTGACATTTACCCTCCTCATCTTGTGTTTCAACAGCTTTCCTCTTTGACAGTTACCCTCCTCATCTTGTGTTTTAACAGACATTCACCCTTTTTATCTTGGGTTTAACTGCCTGTCTCATTGACATTCACCCCTTCATTTTGCGTTTCAACAGCTTTCCTCATTGACATTCACCCTTTTTTATCTTGGGTTTAACTGCCTGTCTCATTGACACTCACCCTCCTCATCTTGTGTTTCAACAGCTTTCCTCTTTGACATTCACCCTCCTCATCTTGTGTTTCAACAGCTTTCCTCTTTGACACTCACCCTCCTCATCTTGTGTTTCAACAGCTTTCCTCTTTGACATTCACCCTCCTCATCTTGTGTTTCAACAGCTTTCCTCTTTGACATTCACCCTCCTCATCTTGTGTTTCAACAGTTTTCCTCTTTGACATTCACCCTCCTCATCTTGCGTTTCAACAGCTTTCCTCTTTGATGTTCACCCTTCTCATTTTGTGTTTCAACAGCTTGCTTCTTTGACATTCACTCTCCTCATCTTTTGTTTTAACAGCTGGCCGCCTTGACTATCACCCATATCATCCTTATCTAAATCTTGATTCCTTCCAATTTAACGTCCTAGTATCTATACACAATAATTGTTCCAGCGTTAAATCAGTCTAACTCAAACTTCTTTAATGCATATGTGTGTTACATTGAATCTTTATAATTTATTATATTCACATTTGTTATATATGTGTCTTTTTTATGTATTGGTAACTTATGACAGAATATATTAAAATAAATATAAAAACACTTAAAAAATATTTAAACTTAATTTAACCAAGACATTAATTCTGCTTATGATTCACAAAATAACTAATTTTATTTTAAATTTATTTATTTATATTTGTTATTTATTTAGTTCTTAGTTTATCTTCCTTTCTTATCATTTTCTTATATAAATTATTTTTATAGGTACTTGCCTCGGGAAAAGTGAAGCGACAAATTATTATTATTTATTTTTCTCATTATGTATACATTTTTTTTTTCTCGAATATGCTCAGAAATATTTTACTCTTTTTTAAAAATATTTTGAAAAAGTCAAAATTAATGTTAGAATTTATTTATTTATTTGTTTATTATGTACCTTTTGTTGTTTGTTTTTTTTCTAATCAAAATAAAAGAATGTAAATTACAGATTGACGCCATATTGAAAAAAATGACCAATTAAAAATAACTGTAGAACTACACATGTTTTTTCTTATTGGTTTGTCAAAAACTGTTGATGGCCCCACCACATCTTTATCTTTAGTTATATACCCATACCCATATACTATGATAGCTTGTTTTACTGTGGGTGTTGAAAAAAAACATATATTACACCTGTTTAGTGCATGTTATAATTTTTATTTTCATTTTTTTAAAAGTGAAACTTCTCTGGCGGCGGTAGAGTGAATTTTTTCATATAGTGACATCGTGTAACGAAGTTTGCGATTCGAGACTCGTCCAAGTGTAACATTTTTACAGATTAATTGTATTATATCTATTTAAAGACCAGCAAATCAAAACAAACATTTATTTTTATTGGAATAAATGTGGGTGCCTTAGCGTAGCAATATATATTTTTTTTTTTCAATTAAATTTCCCATAACCATTTCTTAATCCTGAAATAATAAATTCGTCACAAAATGAAAGAGAGCAATGCATTCTAGAACTAAAGTTTCACCTCTAATGCGTGAGAGCCTCACACACATTTTTTTATTATTTAAATAATACATATAAGATTTGTTCTAACTAAGCAGTGTAACAAACTAAGTGGAACAAATCCATTATCTTAGTCTCAATGAATATTGTAATCTATTCTAACCTCACTTATTCACGCTCTCAGTGGTCATCGTAGTTGAAATCCTGAATTTTATAAGCCGGGAGGGTGTCTCGAAGGCGCTAGAGGTAGCCATAAGGTGAGTGGTACAGGCTTCCAAACGAGCTTGCTCTACCTAACAGCGAAATCTTTGCGATTTGAAATTAAATTATTTCAACGAAAATAACCTCACTTACCTGTCACTTTTTGTCCTTGTTTGCCACCAAATTTAACGGAATTTGGTAAAATTAATTACTGGTTGTTGTATAGCTATCGTATATACATGGTCTGTGTAAGTTTCATCTTTTTAGGTTGTTGAGAAGTGTGCCAAATTTAAATTAACAGATTTGTCCCGGACAAATATATAGGAATCTTATAAAAAGTAGGTATGTAATATAAATAGATCTTATTTTTACTCAACCTTCTTCATATAGCTTTATTTATTTTCTTTTACTTTTTTATTTTCTCCTGTTTAAGAAGATCTTACGTTGAGTAAACTTTAATTAGCATTACCTTCTCAAAAAAAAAAACACAATTTTTTTTATTAGTGATGCGTGCGTCTTGCAATAAATATGTATTGAATATTGAGAAAAAAATTAATCAGGATGAGTTGATAGTTAAAGAGTATGAGAACCGAGTAGTGGGGGAACAGGACTATTCTCTAACCCTCACCCTTACTCCATTTGAAATATATCACTTCACTACACATAAACTTCTGCTTGTATCAGGTTGAAATTTTACATGACTGTTTCAATTGTACTTTAGACAATGTGTATGAAGTTGTATTAAAATCGTTATACGTTAGAACTTAAGATATCAGTAATAACGTTGTTTTCTCTATTTTAAACATGTGGGTCTGCTTTAATGTTTTCAGCGATCTTTAACACTTCATAGCGGTTTTGGTATTGGTTTTACTAAAAAAAAAAAAAAAAAAAAAAAAATTAAAAATGTTATTTGTCTCATTGAATAAATGAGGTTAGAATTTTGTCCTGCCCTAAAATTTCAATTTTACATTTGAAGCTTACGTTTACTCGAGCGTTGCGCGCGAAAGCTTGGGCGGATGACGTCAAACGAACTCGTCCTGGGCATTGGTAAAATGAACATTTATACCGATTTTCAGCTAAATCGGTCATCTTTTACTCAAGTTATCGCCATCGGTCGATTTCGTGACGGTCCTTTGTTTTGGCACGGATGCTGTAACCATAAGGAGCTTTGTTCCAAAAAGAACTACGTGTGATGAATAATAACCAGCGGTGCATATACAATCATTGCAAAAGAAGATATTTATCTGTGCATATCTTACAAACAGGGTCTTTCTTCCCCATAAATTGTATTTAACATTAACTATATTGATCAAATTTTTAACCCAGCAAATCGTTAATGATTAATTGGCCAATAACAATAATAATTGGTCATTCATAAAGTAAGATTTACCTATGCTGATTTGATGTCTATTTAAGTGTAATTAGTCCAGTCAAATGGTAGTTTGAAGTGGAAAGTTCTGGTGTAATTGATTTTAGTGGTTTATTTTATGTTTTTGGGGGTGCTGAATCTGAATTTGTCCAACAAAATTTCCCCCCGCAAATATGAGAAATCTTCAAAAACATTTATTTTTTGGTTTTCCGCTTATAACTTGCAAAGCAATCTATTCACGAAAAAAGTAGTCCAGTAGTAAAATATACATGAGAAAATAACCTTCAATTTATGTCTATAACATTTTTTTGTACGTCATATAGTTTTCACGGAAATGGGAGTTGAAATATCGGTTATTTATGAAAAAAAAAACAAAAAAAAACAGTTATGCACCATGATTTAACGAGCCAATGTTCAAAGAAATCTACGTATTATTGGCTTATGATAATATACGAAAATTTTGGTTTAGAATTTGGATGGGTGTTAAAAATAATTTGGTACACAGGGGCACGGGGTTCAAAAGTCAAAATAGTATATACCCTTTTTATAAATAACCGATTTTCCCAATATTTCAACTCCCATTTTCGTGAAAATCATATGACGTACAAAAAAATGTATAGACATAACTTGAAGGTTATTTTCTCATGTATATTTTACTACTGGACCACTTTTTGCGTGAATAGATTGCTTTGCAAGTTATAAGCGGAAAACCACAACAAAAAAAAATGTTTTTGACGATTTCTCATATTTGCGGGGGGAAATTTTGTTGGACAACTTCAGATTCGTGTTCAGCACCCCCAAAAACATAAAATAAATCACTAAAACAATTACACCAGAACTTTCCACTTCGAGCCCATTTTATGCACCATTTGACTGGACTAAATGTTGAAATAAGAAAAAGGTATCTTAACGATATGCAACCTTCCTTTAGTGTATAATTGGTCAAATTTTCAACTTATGCATAACTTTGTAAATACAATCTTTCATAAAACAAACTATTTTTATTTTATTTATATGTCAACATTGTGATTCCAAAATTAATAATTATTATAAAGACGGACCCAAACATTGGCCATACGGCAAGCGTAATTAAGTCATGATGTAGATGATTAAAATGGCCCTTGTGACAGCGCTGGTGAATATTCGCATTGGCGTTGGCCATTTAGCTTGCGCCCGATATGCGGCAATCGCTAACACGCGCATGTTTGGATAACGCCAGCCCCAAACTGCAGCCAGTGCATGCACAAGTATCAACTCATCTCTTCACTCAATGACCAAGTGGCCCTTGCCATATCTTATGGCCAATGTTTGGGTCAGGCCTAAGACAAGCAATTCATAAAATAAATAAAATATTTCATTTATTTGTCATCCTTATAACTTCTAAATTTAATTATTAATAAATGTCAAGCAATTCAAAAATTGTATAAAATATTTTATTTACCAATAGGGCTTTTAATTTTTTTTTCTTCTCCACAGGCTAGTATAATATAAATGTGTATATGAATTCGTTAAACAACTTTTAGTTAATAAGTACCTATTATTATTTTTTTTATTTAATAATTGACCTTTTTGTATTAAAAAAAGCAGCTTTTAATATACTCGTAAATGTATTTATAGTTAAATATATAATATGTTGTAATATATTTTTATTCTAAAAGTTGTACCCATATAAAATACTTTCAAAGTTTTTTTTTTTTAATTATTATTTATTTATTGTTTCCCCCCCATAATATAAAAATCTACAATTAAAAAAAAAATTGTAGACCTTTTTTTAAATTATAATTTATATCTTTCGAAAGCAAGGAATAATTTTAAGTAAAATAAGTGACAAATGTTTGTTTAAAAATTGGAATACAATATGGGGTAAAATAATTTAATGTTATTGAAATAAATTTGATCGAATGGAAGTTTAGAGAGAGAAGTCGCGTTAATACAAAAAGATAAATATTTGAAAAGAATAAAAGTTGTACATTTTGAGGAGACATGTATTTGAAATTGAAAATTAAAGTTGTTGAATTGAGTTGAGTGAAAAAGGAGTTTCTTTAAAAATATTGTAATAAAAAGTTTTAAATATAAATAAAATTTGAAATGACTAAAAGTTGTTCAAAATGAAGAAAGAAGCTTTGAAATTGAAAGTTGGGTGAAGGACTACCATCTGGGGCCCGTGGTAGGAAACCGTAACCGAGCTAAAAAACAGAACATCCATGCGTTGCGGGCTAAGCAAATCGTCCAAAATTAAGTATTTTTCAAATCTGGCTCCACACCGCTTAAAAACCCAGGTAATGTATGCTAGAATTTATTATTCTAATGTGCGGGTAATGTAGAAGTGAAAAATTATTTTATCTACGATTGATACGAAATATAAACATTATATCTCTATTTAAATGAGTAGAAAGTGATTATTTACGTACTTGTATTCATTGCGCATGCGCGTCTCATAGTTCTGAAGAATTCCTCTTCTTTACCACGCTAGCGCGGTAAAGAAGAGGAATTCTTCAGCTTTACGCACAATTAGCGAGTTTGTTTACATTTAACAAAACTAATTTGCTATTCTTTTATTAAAGTAACTGTTTATATCGAGTTTTTAGTGAAGAACAATGAATGAATCAAGTGACTTTGACGAAAATGTAGAGAATAATACTCCTCAAAAAATAATTAATTCGGCAAAAAATACAACTCAAGATTAATGCCATCTTTATCAAGAGAAGAGATACGAACTTACATACAGCAAGTTTATTTTTTTTCTGTATTTATTATTTAAATCTAACAATCGTAGATAAAGTACGGTACGCAACTCGTGGGAAAACGGCATTTTGCATTGCTCGTGTGGTTTTACTACCCTCGCTGTCGCTCGGGTGCAAACTCCACACTCGATGCGTAATGTACTCTATTATACAATAGATTTTTTGTATATTGTATATACATTTTTGTAGTTGTTATAATTATATAGCCAGGGTGGGTAAATGCGACTTTTCAAACTCCACACTCGCATGCAAAATGCTACTTTCCGCACTCGTGGCGTAATGTACTATAACGAGATCCTGGAGTAACTTTTTTTGTAACCTTCTTCTGTCAACTTTTTTATAGACAAAATATTTTATTCAACATGAACTATGTTTTTCTATTATTTAAATGTAGAGTTCATTTAGAATTATTGTTGTTACTATAAATAACATAGGTAGTTATTTAAGTGATAAATCTAGTGATCAAAAACATCGTGTGAGATAAGAGATACGTGGTTGTAGTTGAACTTTCAGTCCAGCAAGTTTTTGATTAACAGAGGCAGGATAAAATAATTTGATGTCACAGATCTAAACAAGTTTACTTTTTTACTTTGTTAAATAAAAAAAAAATGATGGGTTGAAAGTTTCACGAAAATCATTTATCTCTAAACCAAATCGCACACACTGTTTCTTTACCACTGGGAAAATAATTTATAAACTATATTGTATTCATATAGAAACAAAAATTCTAAATGTACACTTTAACCCTAGAACGCTAACCATATTTTTTAACCTCTTAAGACTAACCTTGAGTCATATTGACTCCCAAATCTATTATACCCAGTTTTATTAAAATATAAAGGCCTAATATGTACAATATTTTTTTAACACGTTTTAGTGCTAGTTGAAGGGACACTTGGGTGCTTTGTTTCCCATAAAAAAAACAATTTTTCCTTTTAATTCCGGTTTTTCAATCTAGACTACTATTACATATTCGGTATTGTTATCTACCGGAGTGGTTTTATTTACTTTTTTTTTATGTAACTTTTTTCTTTCCTTTCCTTTGGTTTTTCTATTTCGTAAATTGTTTCAATTAATTTATCATTTTCCTCATCATCACTGATGGGATCAAAAAAGGCATTTTCTATTTTCAAATTAGGGTCCAAATCACAACCGTCGCCATTATTGTCGAATACGCTCCTTTTCATAATCGGTCATTTCCTTCATCAAGTGATAAATGTCGTTTAGACTATTGTATTTTTTCTCCATTATTTGACTATATTCATATTCTATTAACTTTATATAATTTAGACATATAACGACAAAAAAAATATAACAATTTATGAATAAATTACAATTATATTACCTTTAATTTGAAATAATTATTGAATTAAAAGTTATATAATATTAAATTTATAAGATTTAAAATGCCAAAACAAAGAATAACACGACATACTATTCTAAAAAATACTATTCTGCGTCAAAATGACCTACAAAAAATTTACGTGTAAGACTAAACAGGAGTCAAAATGACTCCGTGACTGCAGAAAAACAAACGATATGTCCTCTTTAGAATCTGAATGTGAAACTGATAGAAGTGTAGAAGGGTCATTCAAGGGTGGGAGATAGCTTAGCTAAGATGTGGGAGTTCTGTGTTTTACAGACTAAGTGCATTCGTAGTTGAAAAAAAAATGGGAGTCATTTTGACTCCAGGTTAGCTTTCTAGGGTTAAATATAATAACATATTTCATGTAGAATAAAGTATTTATGTTTGTAAACTAAAACAAGGAGACAGAAGATTAAAGGTTAAACAACAACAGGTTGCTGTATTACGTGTATCGCTAAACATAATTTTTCACTTCTACTTTACCCGCACATTACAATAATAAATATATTCTGGTATCAATTAAACCTGGGTTTTTAAGCGGTGACCTAATTTGAAAAATACTTCATTTTGGACGATTTGCTTAGCCCGCAACGCATGGGTGTTCTGCTTTTTAGCTCGGTTACGGTTTCCTACCACGGGGCCCCAGATGGTAGTTCTTAAATTACCGAAAAATTAACATTTTTTTATTGAGGTGCTTGAAAGAGAATGTATTTAAAATAGTAGTATATTGAAAAGCCGAAAAAAGTAAAAAAAAAAAAAAAAAAAAAAAAAAAAATGAAAAGAGTTTGTCAGAAATTATATATAATAGGGTATCCCAGAAGGAATCAACACCACTTCATTATCTTATAAATTTAACGTTGTACAAAACAGCTACCAAGCTGTTTCGAAAACATTTCGAGAAATTCGTGAAAACAATGAAATCACGGTTTTTTAAGTTCATCATTAAAATGTTAAAAAACTACGCTTTTTACTGTAATTTGTACTTAACAACTTGAAGCTCAATACAATCAAAATCCTGATTTACTGTAAAATTTCAAAGATCTACATTTACTGCTCCTTTATTTAGTAATACCTTTTTAAAGGACCTCTATAAACGCTTTGATTTCTGAAGAATTATAAATATAGCTTGCATTTCAAATCAGGATTTTGTTTTACAAAGCTGGTATTGGTTTGATTCGACGCAGAATTCGATTCTCTATAAGGTTAGCTTTTAATTTAAATCAAATTATAATTATTATTAACAAAGGGAGACGGTCAGAGAAAAATAGACTCTAGCGCCGGGATTCGAACCACCTAATATACCTCGAACGCCTCTATATATTGTTAATAATAATTATAATTTGATTTAAATTAAAATTTAACCTTTCCTTAGTGTGAAAACTACATAAAAACTTAAAAATGAAATTTCTAATTGATTATACAAGGTACAGGTCTGAAATGGGTACTTTATAATTATAAGCGATATTTCTCGGTCTAGCTCTATTATTGTCGTAAATGTCGACTCCTAGACTTGTGGAAAATTGAAAGCTTAATTCGGGACTAGGTATCTATCGTTACTGACACAGGAAATTATTCTTCAGTGTAGCTTAGTTGGTCAGAGCACTATACTGGAAATATAGAACCCCGTGGTTCGAATCCCGGAGCTGGAGTCTATTTTTCTCTGTCTTTCTTCCTTTGTTAATAATAATAATAATTTGATTTAAATCAAAATTTAAACTTTCCATAGTATGAATTCTACCTAAAACTTAAAAATACAAGTTTAACTTCAAAGCGTTTTATGGTAAAAAGCGTAGTTTTTGACTCTTTTTTTTTAGATAAATTTCTAAAAACGATGGTTTCACATATTTAATCTGCTTTTAATGTGGGTCCTATAGGGTTTTTCAGCAAAAAACAATTAATTAATCACCATTCCTCAGCTATAATTCGCTATTCTCAATCGTTTTATGTGAATACACATCTCAATAACCAAACTGTTTATTTTAAGAACCTTTTTTGTTCAGCGTTAATTTTCCTATAAGACCCTGAAGTGGATTCGTTCAGGTTCACTCTATATTCAGGGTGGGAAAAAAAACCGCTCTTTTTTTTAACACTTATAGCTCAGCTTCTGTAATAGATAGAGATATGGGGTTTGCGGGGTCTAAACTACATTCTTCTACTTTAAATTTCATATCTATAACTTAAAAAAATTATTGGGTGACCGCCATGCAATGGCGGGGTCTTTTAAGACCCCGCCATTGCACCCGTCTTTTAAGACCCCGCGCAATTGGGGTGACGGGGTATTTTAAGGGTCTTAAAAAGTCGTTGTCTGGTACTATAGTTTGAATAGAATAAATTACTATATGGTTGAGGGGGGGGGGGGGGGGTTCTTTGTAGGTAAGTGGGAGGTTTATGCAAGATGTTACCCCGTCCCATCGCTCCTTGCAAACAATTCAATACTTGCAAGAGAAATGCCCAGACTTCAGGCAACATTGTGCTTAACACATCTTCAATGTTTGTTATAACACTGAGGGCCTCCTTCCACTTACCTATTAAGACCCCCCCCCCCCCCCTCAACCATATGGTAATTTATTCTATCAAAACTGTAATGTCAGACGATTGCTACCCGGACAACGCCTTTTTAAAGACCCTATTTCAAACCGTCATTGCATGGCTTTCATTTCACCCAATAGTTTTTAAAGTTATAGATATGAAATTTAAAGTAGAAGAATATAGTTTTCAGGCCACGCAAACCCCATATCTCTATCTATTACAGAAGCTGAGCTATGAAGAGAGTGTTCAAAAGAGTGCGTTTTTTTGACCACCCTGGTATATTAAAAAAATAATAAAAATAAAAGTTGTGAAACGTCATATTATAGAAGACAAATGTTGAAATGAATAAAAGTTGTTTAAAAATTATAGATTGAAAGTAAATTTGATTAAAATTGAAATAAAAAATATAGTTAACTTATAAATAAAAAAGAAAACCTTGTGAAATATATCACATAAAAGGGAAAAGATGGTCGATAGAAAAACAAAATAAAAGTTGAAGGAAATAAAAAATAATAATTAATAAAAATAAAAACAATATTATAAATTCTCGTAAATTTTCTTCTTTTTTTTACAAACTATCATCTCTTTATTTATTGATTATAATATTATACTATTTAATACATTCAATTTATTTATATATAATTATTTAAATTATAATAAAAGCTTTTTTTTATTTGTGTACATACAACATTTATATATATATTTTTTTAAATTTAAATTTATTCTATAAAAAAACAAACTTTTTTTAATGATTCTCTTTACAACTTTTCTTATTCGAAATATGTTTCTTTTTTTTATCTTAAATATTTTATTTTTAATGAAAATCTCATTAATTTTAATTCAAAGGAAAAAGGAAGAATTAGAAGCGTTGAAATCTCAGAGTGATAAGGAGGTACAAGTTTACCTGAGATAAGAAATTATTATTACATATATTTTTTTTAAAAAAAAACAAACAATTATGGCAACACTGAATTTAAAGAAGTTTGGTATCGAAGCATAGACATATAAAGCTTTTTATTGTATTTTTCTTCGTAATATCTGACTTTTTTTTAAAATTTATTTATAAATTTAATAGTAGTTGTAAAATTGTACAAATTAATTAAATTATTAATTCTTTTAAATTAAAGGTTTTTTATTTTAATTGTTCAAATCAAATAAGTCGGTTGTATAGGATACTTTGGTACGGAATCGACTTAATTCGTTGACAAATAGAATTGGTGTTTAGAGGTGGTTCATGGTGTGTATTAATAATTTATTAATCCGTGGTTCAATAGCCAGTGAAAGGCTTAGTCCTGCCAAAAGGCTTATATGGCCAAAAGGCTTATATTGCCAAAAGGCTTATACTGCCATACATGTAATAGATGTGTTTAAGATGTTAGGTGTTTCCATGCGTGGTATTGAATCCTCATGCAATACGTTTTCAATACACCAATGAATAATAATAATAAAAAAAGTAACATTCACCTTTTATAACCAGGTTTGTTATGTTTGTTTATAAAAACAAAACTAAAAATGACAAATAAAGGTTATGTTTTTGGTTGAGTGGAGTACCGCTGTTTGGATTTTTAATAAATTTGACTAGTTTCACCAGAAAAACCGCTAGGGGCGCTCACACTCTGCGCATGACAAGATCGAGTTCCGGTGTTTCCCATGAAACTCAATCCAGATACGATCCTAGAATTTAGTGTATCATACTGGATCTACATCATATTCAATCAGAATCTAGGTTTCCATGGACAATTTGGATCTAAAAACTGTATTCAACCCGTATTGAAACATCCTAGAAACTTAGTAAATATACTGGTAACAGAATCTGTACAACCAACTTTTTCCAGAAATCCATGTTCTTTTTAAAAATGAGATTTTTTTTTTACTAAATTTATTTTGAAGTAATCTTCATGTCAGTTCTGCAAAATATTATTATTATTTTTTTTTTGTTTTCATCTAACTCAGATTTACTCTTCAATTGTTTATGCACAGTGTGGAACGTTTAAGTTTCATTGGCCTTGAAAGCGCTGGAAAGGAAATAAAAATAGGTTGAACATCCAATAAGAGCTCAGGATTTAAAGAACCTGAGATCTCATTGGCTCCCCACCCCTTTTATTTACTTTCCCGCGCTGTCAAAGCACTAAAACTCAGCTGATACAAACTGTAGTTTACACTTTGAGTGTTTATTCACTATGAGTAAGTTCTACAAAATGTTGGGTTAACACAAACAGCTGCGTTTATCTCATAAGGTGTTTGTAGAAATTAGTTCTATTCGTTGATAGGTTATAATTATGAGCAACTGAAAAAAACACCAATTATTGGCAGACCATTGACATTATCAGATCTCATGCCCTTCTAATCAACATGGAACACGATTACGAGGGTATTAATTTAATGTATGAATATTTTTTCTCTTTCCATTTAATACTAATTTTGACTCGGGACCAATCAATTTATAATAATTAATACACATTTTGTAAAATTAATAAAACATTAATTCTTCGAGAGTAGGTAGTAAGCTCATTAATATTTTTAAATTCTAGTTCTAGCTCATTAATACCTTGATATTATTAATTTAGATTATTACTAGCTGGTCTCGTAACCGGCGCAAGCGCCGGCCAGCGATTCCCAGCTAGGCTTGGCAAGTTCTTGTATATACCAGGTACTTGTATAATCCAGGTACTTTTATAGACCGGGTACTTTTATATTCCAGGTGATTGTATAGGAGCTGGTTCTGGTGATTATACAGCCCGGGTACTTTTATAGGCCTGGTACTTATATAGTTCAGGTACTTTTGTAAGAGCTGGTACTCGTTTAGATTATTAATATTTTGATATTGTAAAATTAGCTCATTCATATTTTTAAATTGAAAATATAAATAAAAAAAATCTCATTTAAAAAGAACTTAGATTCAAATCCGACTTACATTCCATACGAATAATAATAATAATAATAAAATAAATAAATGAGTTTCAGTTTATACATTTAAAAATTATATAACGATAATTATTAATAATTTTGATATATTTTTATTCTAAACATATTTACCACTAATTTGATGTACAAACGTCCAAATATTTTATTGTTTGTCCGAATACATTTTTCCCTCTTTCTTTTTTACAAATGAAGTTTAAAATAATATTAGAATAATAGATAAAGAATTAATACTTAAGTTGTACAATAGATGACTGTACAATGTTTAATGTACCTATTATGTTTAGATGTTACCTGATAATGTTATGTGTTATCATGATAATGTAATGTAATGAAATGTCGATTGTAAACTCATCTATTGGACAATAAAGAAGTAATAGTTAGTCTGCATTGTAGATGATATGTTATCTGATGATGTAATGTATTGAAATGTACATGGTAAACTCATCTATTGGACAATAAAGTAGTAATAGTTAGTTTGCATTGTAGATGATATGTTATCTGATGATGTAATGTATTGAAATGTACATTGTAAACTCATCTATTGGACAATGAAGTAGTAATAGTTAGTTTGCATTGTAGATGATATGTTATCTGAGGATGTAATGTATTGAAATGTACATTGTAAACTCATCTGTTGCATAATAAAGTAGTATTAGTTACTTTGAATTGTAGTGTTTACATGCTATGATAACTGATGATGTAATGTATTAAAATGTATATACATTGTAAACTCAGGTATAGTGCAATTAAAGTTAGTAATTCTGTATCTCTTATTCTAGGTTATTAAATTTTAAATTAAAAAAGTGCCGATTCCTAAAAACTAACTATTCAAGAAAACATTCTTATACATTCAAAATACTTATTTTTTCTAATTTTTTTTACACTTACAACTTATTTCCCATACAATGTCTACCAATTACAAATAAATAATTAAATAAAAACAATTTATTTTCAAATAATTGCTATCTTTATTTATTTATTTTTTTTTAAATGAAAATCCTAATTACATATTTAATTACCTAAATAAAAATTGAATTATTTCTGGTTTTTTCTTTAAAAAAAATAAAAAATAACAATTTATATTTCATTTTATTGGTCGGTTTTATTTAAAAATGTTTTTATTTAATTAAAAGAATAAAAAATAAATATAATAATTAAATTTTTTATTTTTTATTTATTTAATTACATTATGTAAGAAATGAAAATAACATTAAATAAAAGAAGAAAGAAAGTTGCCTCATTATGTATATATATATATTTCTTTTAAAATAATTTCTACACCGTCTAGAATTTTCAATTTGTTTAAAACTAAATTAGTATATTTTTTCTGGTTATATATATATTTTTTTTTGACCTAACATTTCTTTTTTCTTTTTGAAGAGGTTACTATAATTTGAAAAATTATTTTTATTTATTTATTTTTTATATATATACAAGATTAATATATTTATTCAAATTTCTTTTTTTTACACATTTATTCTGTATTTATTTATTTGTTTAAAATTAGTTGTGGTTCGATTGTTTTTAAATTAATAATAATCCCGAGGCGATAGAATTTTAGTGTAGTTTTTTTTTTCTTTTTGTGAACACTGATTTTATTTTCTTAGGGTATATATGTATATTTTTTTTTTTGCGCGCGTGAAATTAGCAGTTACAATTAGGGTTATTCTGTCCTTGTGGTTGTTCTGTAAGACGCTGTCCTTTATTGCCAGCTAGTAGGTTGGGGTCGGAATCCAGGCTTTCAGACATTTTATCGCATATAATGTCAACGAGTCTCTCAAAAACAGCCTAAAAAAAAAACAAAAACAAAATAAAAACATAAATAAACCTTAAGGCTCTACCGCCCTTTGAGGTTAGAAAAACAGTAAAATTAAAATTTTATTGGTTCTAAGCAAGATATTAAAAATCTAAGTACAGGCTTCATTCCCAATTTTAATTCTGCACATTTTGAGCCCTATTTCATTTTCCTATGATAAATAGTACAGGCGCCATTTATCATACAATGATAAAACTCGTTGTATTGAAATAGTCAAGTGGCGGCGTGTGACCTATTCAACAGGGTGGGGTAGGCAAGCCCACCCTGTGGGGGTGTCATGCAGGGGAAGAGTATGCGACCTTGACCCATGATTTTTCTATAGATTCATCATTTCGGTGTGGTCAGATTCTTAAATATTTTTTTTAGGGAGGAGAAATTTAAATTTAAATATTCTAAAAAGTACGATAGTAACGTCCCAGCCTCTTTTAACCTTAGTTATCATGCTCAAAAAATATTTTTCTTTGACTTTCTAACTAAGAGCCTAGATAGGAAATATAACGTAGTTTGTGATACTAAATATAATTTCTTTCTCATTTCGATGTAATTTGTCGGGAGTTTAATACAAAGGCTTGTCCCAGCAATCGGTCACGATAGTTACATCACAATAGTTACCAAGAATTTTGCTGCAATGTTTGACTGAGGGGGTATGTCACACAACAATTCTCTTCAAAAATCATGGTGCGTATGTTTATTAAAAGGAAATATAGTTACCATTAATTGATTTTAGTACTTAAAAGTGAATTTAAGGCGGTACGGGTACCCCTATAGTATACAGAAAATTTTGCTTTCCCTTCAAAGCATTAATAAATTAGGGTGGATTGGCCGCCATGTATTAATTTATAAGTCACGATAGTTACTTGTCCTGATAGTTCCTTTTCACTTACATATTCTTGTTATATAGATGTTCAGCGTCTAAATAAAGCACTAGTTGCTTCAGAAATGTCAAAGTGCCACTTTTAAAGAAAGTGTCGCTTTAACTATTATATCATACAATCATACCCAATTCTAGCGAAACAAGGCTTCAAATGCTTCGAAGCCATACGAAGAAAGCACTGGAGAGCACTTTCCAGCCTTATGAAAAATAAAATCGTACCATCATTTGACGAAATGAAAATTGAATCTTGCTACGATTACGACACTGAGTGATGATGTTGTATAATTTTAATAGGGAGATATGATGGTAAGAGCACTCTTTACAAGTGGAAAACAGCCAATTGATGCTGATTTGGACCCCATGAACAAGAAAACAACAGTAAAATGAGAATATGTTAATAATTGAAAAAAAATGTTTAGGTATATACCCAAAACATGCGTAAAATGTTATCGAGAACTTACGTTACACAAACTTCAGTTAAACTGTTTTATCTTTTTATAATTTGCATTATTTTTTTAAATCTAGCATCAGAAGTGGTTTGCCCAATATATTTTATAATAAAAAGATCATTAATTTAATTTATAATTGCAAAAAAATGGGAAAAGTATATAATATATTTTATCTATCCCACCACTGCTATCTAGTAGAGAGAAATATAAACTAGAACCCTCCTCTCTATTCTACCATCTTACTTGGCGCTAGGCTTCGGGCTTAGCCCCAGAGTCCTTCATATGTCCGCGATTCTAGCCGCGAGTAGGTGAAGTTCCGCGTTCAACATGCTCTACCCTTGGCCCACCGCTCGGGCATACCTTGGGTATTAGCGTTCAGCCCGCCTTCCCGCGCTAATAACCTTGGCCTCCTAGCCCGGCGAGATTTCTCGCTATATTATGCTATACTTTTCTACTGCTTATTTTAAACGATCTGGATCTACATACTACATACGATTGATATACCAACCTTAACATGAGTGTATTGGATTAACCATCAGATATATCAACCTTAACATGAATGTATTGGATTAGCCGTCAGATATACCAACCTTAACATGAGTGTATTGGATTAACCATCAGATATATCAACCTTAACATGAATGTATTGGATTAGCCGTCAGATATACCAACCTTAACATGAGTGCATTGGATTAACCATCAGATATATCAACCTTAACATGAATGTATTGGATTAGCCGTCAGATATACCAACCTTAACATAAGTGTATTGGATTAACCATCAGATATACCAACCTTAACATGAATGTATTGGATTAGCCGTCAGATATACCAACCTTAACATGAGTGCATTGGATTAACCATCAGATATATCAACCTTAACATGAATGTATTGGATTAGCCGTCAGATATACCAACCTTAACATGAGTGCATTGGATTAACCATCAGATATATCAACCTTAACATGAATGTATTGGATTAGCCGTCAGATATACCAACCTTAACATGAGTGCATTGGATTAACCATCAGATATATCAACCTTAACATGAATGTATTGGATTAGCCGTCAGATATACCAACCTTAACATGAGTGTATTGGATTAACCATCAGATATATCAACCTTAACATGAATGTATTGGATTAGCCGTCAGATATACCAACCTTAACATGAGTGTATTGGATTAACCATCAGATATATCAACCTTAACATGAATGTATTGGATTAGCCGTCAGATATACCAACCTTAACATGAGTGTATTGGATTAACCATCAGATATACCAACCTTAACATGAATGTATTGGATTAGCCGTCAGATATACCAACCTTAACATGAGTGTATTGGATTAACCATCAGATATATCAACCTTAACATGAATGTATTGGATTAGCCGTCAGATATACCAACCTTAACATGAGTGTATTGGATTAACCATCAGATATATCAACCTTAACATGAATGTATTGGATTAGCCGTCAGATATACCAACCTTAACATGAGTGTATTGGATTAACCATCAGATATATCAACCTTAACATGAATGTATTGGATTAGCCGTCAGATATACCAACCTTAACATGAGTGTATTGGATTAACCATCAGATATATCAACCTTAACATGGATGTATTGGATTAGCCGTCAGATATACCAACCTTAACATGAGTGTATTGGATTAACCATTAACCATCAGATATATCAACCTTAACATGAATGTATTGGATTAGCCGTCAGATATACCAACCTTAACATGAGTGTATTGGATTAACCATCAGATATATCAACCTTAACATGAATGTATTGGATTAGCCGTCAGATATACCAACCTTAACATGAGTGTATTGGATTAACCATCAGATATATAAACCTTAACATGAATGTATTGGATTAGCCGTCAGATATACCAACCTTAACATAAGTGTATTGGATTAACCATCAGATATACCAACCTTAACATGAGTGTATTGGATTAACCATCAGATATATCAACCTTAACATGAATGTATTGGATTAGCCGTCAGATATACCAACCTTAACATGAGTGTATTGGATTAACCATCAGATATATAAACCTTAACATGAATGTATTGGATTAGCCGTCAGACATACAAACCTTAACATGAATGTATTGGATTAACCATCAGATATATAAACCTTAACATGAATGTATTGGATTAGCCGTCAGATATACCAACCTTAACATGAATATTCTCCTTAGCTGATGTCTCAAAGAATTCGACACCAAGTTGTTCTGCGAGCTGCTTGCCTCGTTCGAATGAGATAACTCGTTCATCTTCCATATCGCATTTATTTCCTACAAGTATTACTTGGGCGTTATCCCAACTATAGGTTTTGATTTGTGTAATCCTGAAAAACATGAAAGTGATTAGATTTTGGTTCCAGGAAAATATATATATAAGCATTACAGGATGGAGTTGTCCAGTATCTTTACACATCTAGCTATGTGATTACTAGAGTAGAACATGTTTCAAATATCTGGAAATATAACCCAGATTATTGTTAAATTTTAGTAAAGATCTTTGAAGAGGTATACAGAGCAAAGTTCAAAATCTCGTTTCAACATTACGCTCTCAATTGGGAGCAGTGTGTATATAATATGTATTATAGTAGACACCTATGTACACTGTGTGATACATTTTTCACCCTAAAAAACCAACTACCACGAACTACTGTCTCCAATGTTCGATTAGTAGATTTTTGAGCTACTTTTTGGCATTTTCGTGTCTTGGCTATGACACGTGAACTCGAAAAGCGTTACTAAAAATCTAAGCCAAAAACGTTACCGTGTGTTACAGGGAGTTAGAAAGATATAGGAGGAATGAGAGAGAGAGAGAGGAAGAGTTCCGCGCTTCGTAGGGCCGAAGAAAGTCGAAAAGAGTTCCACTGCTACCAGGAAAATAGACAGTTGCAGGAGGTAGTTCGTAGTCGCATAGTAAAGTCTAGTCTAGTCTAGAGGGTAGTAGAGAGAGCCTTCAGCCTCCCCCCGCGGCCTTGCCATCTTAGGGGCTACATATTCACCTTGCGCGGTAACTGGCTCTACGCCCCGACTTCTTCTCTCTCCCAGCGGCGCCCCTGCCCCCCCCCCACAACTACAACTTCTGTTCTACCTCTCCGATTGGCGCCGGAATAACGCCGTAACCCTTAGAATTTTATTCCTAATAAACTTACATACATAGAATTTATTTTTTCATTATTATTTTTTTTGTTTTACTATACTTTTTTGCATTTATTTTAACTATATGGGTCAAGAAGCTAAAATATTACTTCTTATTAAACTGAAGAAGAAGAAGGAAAGTACTTTCTTTTAACATATGTTCGATTTAATTCCTAATATACAAACACAAAAATCTGCACGCTCAAATTTTTTGACATTTTCATGTCTTTACTTAGGCACATAAACTCGAAAAGCGTTACATAAAAATATCTCACTGTCTTGCAGACTCAAATGCAAGCAATTTTTTATTCACTGTGCTCCCTCTACCCCCTTCTAAGCTCTTTGAAAACATTGGAGAAACTGTCAAATTAGTTCAATTTTCTTTCGCTAGAAAGTTCTAGCCCTCACCACCACCACCTACTGTCTCCAATTTTGGAGCCTCTCTTTTATTCACTATGCTCCCTCTACCCCTCCTAAGCTCTTTATTTTTTTAAAAAAAAACTTACCAATCTTGTACGGAGTTAAATGATTCCTCATTAGTTATATCATACATTAGGATGAATCCCATAGCACCCCTGTAATACGCCGTTGTAATCGTCCTATAGCGCTCCTGTCCTGCCGTGTCCTGTAACAAATAAACTATGTAAACAACACATACTCGTGCTGTGTAATGGTCAAGCCACAAAAACAAAGTGTTAGTTACTTAATTTCTTCTACTACATTGTTGGTAGTGTCATTATTTCTACTAGTATCAAAACAATACTCTTCTCATATAGACTGTAGTGATACTACTCTCATCCTGTTAAAGCTGTAAGTTACTTTATTTCTTCTACTGCATAGGTTGGTAATGATATTATTTCTACTAGTATCAAAACAATACTCTTCTCATATAGACTGTAGTGATACTACTCTCACCCTGTTACAGCTGTTAGTTACTTTATTTCTTCTACTACATAGGTTGGTAATGATATTATTTCTACTAGTATCAAAACAATACTCTTCTCATATAGACTGTAGTGATACTACTCGCATCCTGTTACAGCTGTTAGTTACTTTATTTTTCTACTACATAGGTTGGTAATGATATTATTTCTACTAGTATCAAAACAATACTCTTCTCATATAGACTGTAGTGATACTACTCGCATCCTGTTAAAGCTGTTAGTTACTTTATTTCTTCTACTACATAGGTTGGTAATGATATTATTTCTACTAGTATCAAAACAATACTCTTCTCATATAGACTGTAGTGATACTACTCGCATCCTGTTAAAGCTGTTAGTTACTTTATTTCTTCTACTACATAGGTTGGTAATGATATTATTTCTACTAGTATCAAAACAATACTCTTCTCATATAGACTGTAGTGATACTACTCTCATCCTGTTAAAGCTGTTAGTTAATTTCTTCTACTACATAGGTTGGTAATGATATTATTTCTACTAGTATAAAAACAATACTCTTCTCATATTGGCTGTAGTGATACTACTCTCATCCTGTTAAAGCTGTTAGTCACTTTATTTCTTCTACTACATAGGTTGGTAATGATATTATTTCTACTAGTATAAAAACAATACTCTTCTAATATAAACTCTAGTGGTACTACTCTCACCCTGTTACCCTGTACAGCTGTTAGTTACTTTATTTCTTCTACTGCATAGGTTGGTAATGATATTATTACTACTAGTATCAAAACAATACCCTTCTCATATAGACTATTGTGATACTACTCTCACCTTGTTACAGCTGTTAGTTACTTTATTTCTTCTACTACATAGGTTGGTAATGATATTATTTCTACTAGTATCAAAACAATACCCTTCTCATATAGACTGTTGTGATACTACTCTCACCTTGTTACAGCTGTTAGTTACTTTATTTCTTCTACTACATAGGTTGGTAATGATATTATTTCTACTAGTATAAAAACAATACTCTTCTAATATAAACTCTAGTGGTACTACTCTCACCCTGTTACCCTGTACAGCTGTTAGTTACTTTATTTCTTCTACTGCATAGGTTGGTAATGATATTATTACTACTAGTATCAAAACAATACCCTTCTCATATAGACTATTGTGATACTACTCTCACCTTGTTACAGCTGTTAGTTACTTTATTTCTTCTACTACATAGGTTGGTAATGATATTATTTCTACTAGTATCAAAACAATACCCTTCTCATATAGACTGTTGTGATACTACTCTCACCTTGTTACAGCTGTTAGTTACTTTATTTCTTCTACTACATAGGTTGGTAATGATATTGTTTCTACTAGTATCAACACAATACTCTTCTGATATAGACTGTTGTGATACTACTCTCACCTTGTTACAGCTGTTAGTTACTTTATTTCTTCTACTACATAGGTTAGTATGGCTTTTATTTTTTCTATTATCAAAACAATAATATTCTCACACGCTTGGGTTTACTATTTAGGATCTGTAGGTTATAATTTCCTTTAATTTGTCTTTCTGTTGTTAACGAACCTGCTTCCCAACAAAAAAATGTTAACTTTACAGTTATGATATGTGTAATAACCCAAACAATAGACAAATAAAAAAGACGCAAAACATCATCCCTCAATAAGGAGGTTTAAATATGGCTGCCATGGGTCGATTATGCTGGTTAACGAACCCATCCGATTGTTTTGCGTAAGGACCTTTTGTGAGTACTGAAAGTACATATTTTACTTGTGAGTACTTATATACAAGGTGGTACTTTAACCTATTTGGTAAGGATTTAAGTTCATTTTTAAATGTTTTTAACATCTAAACATATCACAACAAGAACAATTTGAACATATGTTATTGAGTTATCTAATAAGAACTCTAATAATACGTGTTATTATTATTTGTATTTCATTAAGGAAAGTTTTTAATTTACATGGTTTGCCAAATACTAAAGGATCATTGAAGCCTAAACAGAGTTTAAAATCGTTGAAGGGGGAGGGGGGGGGGGGGGACTTTAAGGGGGGGAATTTGTTTTTGTTTTTCAAGTATGTTGTAGAGTTATGTAGGATTCTGTTCGAGTTTAAATGTCTGGGTTAGACGGAGTGAGAAAATAAATCAATTTAAACCGCTCCAGTGCTTCAACAGAGATCGTCCTTTAGAACTTGCAGACCTCTCTACAAATCTTACCTAACAATGAACAAGTAACGAACTCTTATAACAACCTACTTACTATTACTTCTTCATATATTCTTAAGCTTCTACTCTTGGAATCACAGGGATGGTATTGGCTTGGTGGAGTGGGTTTTTATTCATGAATATCTTCATGTCATTTCTCCTTCGCTCAGTTTCAATTGTATCTTTAAGGTATGTAACAATATGTTTACATACAACGTTATATAGAAAAGATTTTTTCTGCTTGAGGAAGGAAATAAATAGATTATTATGAATAGATATAAATATTTATTATCAAAATAGATTATCAGAAAAAAATAGTAAATCTAACGTACGACTAAATATACAAAACTATACAATGATTATAACCTGTCATTTATATAACTTTTCATAAAATTCAAATTAGACGTAAAGGCGAGTCTACAATATGCCGATCCGCATCATTCGGCTTGAGCCGATCGGCAAAACCGAATTAATGCAGACGTGGCGATCGCCTTTGCCGACTTGCCGAAAGCCCAACCCGAATCGTGCCGAATCCAACACGAATCTACTCGGTCCCGATCAAAGAAAGCCAAACCAAACCGAGTGTAGGAAAGAGTGTGTGCCGATCGCCATTAGTCGACAAATTGTGTTAATATAGTGAGGTATATTAAATAAATAAAAGGAAAACCAGATGGCTGCTAGGACTGAGCAGGACCAACCTGAGAAATCTGGTTGGAGTGCTAACTGGACGCTGCAGGCTCAGTAGACATCTGGCATTACTAGAAGTAGAAGAGGACCCCACATGTCCAGTGTGTGGTGAGGAGGAGGAAACAGCTTACCATTTTCTGGGAGTGTGTGAAGGATATGGGAGATTACGCTTTCATACGGCCTCCCCGCCCTTACTACTACTACTTACTACTACTACTACTACTACTAATATAGTGAGGTTCGCAAACCATTTTATTTGATTTTGATGCTAGTTATGTGTTGGTCACAATAATTATTGTTCTTCCTTTTTTTTTGCGTTATGTAAACTATGGCGTGGACTGACAAACAAACTTTGAACTTCATCGAAATGTATTCCGCCAGTTCTCGCCATGGGACAGTTCTAATTTTAATTTAAAAAAAAAAAAAAAACTGGAGACATGGGTCAAATTTGCATTTTATTTGGACTAGAGAATCAAGAAGTTGGACGGAAAATAAAAAATTGCAATGCCACTTTTTTAGGGAAAGGAAAAAAGAAGTGGAAAGAAAAGAAACTGGAAGTTGTGCAGACGAACAGATAGCTTCATGTCATGGTGTAAATCAATGAAGGGTAAGAATCTCCAGTCGCTATAAACGAAGTGTGCGGCTGCAAGGCGTTCACTTGCAGGAATAGCTTTTCTGAAGCAGGAATTTTGTTTTAGAGATTGTCGGTCCAATCATATCCCATAAAATCTCGAAATCAGATCTTTTCCTTCTGAAAAAGTTGCTGAATCCCACGTCGTTCCTGTATTCCCAATTCAACTCATCTACCTCATCAAGTAGTAAGTCTTTCATAAATTTGCTGGCTTTGTACTTTCTTCTACCATTGAGGATACTTGGGCGAATCCAAAATCTCCAAGGGCGAAAAACGACGTTTCATAGCAGCTACCCCAATCATGATTCTAGCAGCAACTGCTAAACAACGTCTTCGTCATCACTATCATGAACACTCTTCACTGAATAGAAAGAATACTACAGTGAGCGTAAGCATACACGTGGGTTGGTTCGGCACCGATCAGGACGTTCAACACTACTAAAGCAATGAGGACGACATGCCGACCGAGGCAGTGTTAAACTTTTCCCCACTTCATGGAACAACCTGGAATCATGGATATGATTTTGGGCATTGAATCCAGTTTAGCCAACAGATTAGCCAACCTTTACACCTACCCCTCTGAAGACGGTTGTCATGGTGCGCTTCTATTGGTAAAATATAGTACTAAAAAGTGATAACTATGCTACCTCCTGTTAAATACTAAGTTACTGGTTCTATATTTAAGAACGTCACATTTTAAAATAAAGAAACTAACAACTGTAACAGGATGAGTGCAGCATCACTACAGTCTAAATGAAAAGAGTATTGTTTCGATAGTGGAAGAAGAAAATTATTACCAATACCAACCTATGTAGTAAAAGAAATTAAGTAACCAACAACCTGTAAAAGGGTGAGAGTAGTATCACAGCAGTCTAAATGAGAAGAGTATTTTTTGATACTAGTATAAATAATATCATTACCAACCATAACAGTAAAAGAAATAAAGTAACTAACAGCTGTAACAGGGTGAGAGTAGTATCACTACAGCTATACGAGAAGAGTATTGTTTTGATACTAATATAAATAATACCATTACTAACAAAACCAAATTAGTTTTCCTTTATCAATTCTATTCCTGTATCACATATTCTTGTTATATTAGGTATATTTAAATGATCTTACCCAAATCTGTAGTTTTACTCTTTTATCATGTCTAAAGACGGTTTTAACTTTAAAATCTATTCCAACCGTCGAGACGAAGGCCGACGTAAAACTATCATCGGCATATCTAGAACAAAACAGACGGGTACAATAATTAATAATTAATCATAATGTATAATTAAGTAAAACAATTAAAAGTAAAGTAAGTTTAAAGTGGCTAATAGTAAAATGTGAAGGACGAACCACTTGTTGCATCTTAGCTATTATTATATAGGCTGCTTATTTGGGCCTTTGTTCACTAACCCTGTATGGAGTTCAACCACTTCACACACTAAAGCATCGCCAAAGCAAATACAAATATGGTTTGATTAATGTTAAGCCATACAAGTTTAAGTACTTAGACAAAGGATCGAACCCATAATTCCGAAACCTTGATTCAAAACGGCCGAAGTCACTAATGGCTTTAGGAAAACCACCTGTTAAATAAATATCTTTCTATATTATTATTATTTTTTTTTTTTTTAAAATAAGGTTAGCGGAAAAATAAGTGAAAATAATTTGAGTGCTAAAAAAGGTTAGGGAAAAATGGGGGTATAGAAAGATGGGTAATTGTGAGGTTTGTTTACTTTCCACTATTTGTTGTTAAATAGTTTTATAAATTACAAAACAAATGGCCTTCAAAAACAGGTGTCTTTGTAGTCCCGTGGTAGCAAGTGAGCTTCATATGTGAAAGGTCATGAAGTCATGAGTAATAATACGGTTGGCTGCAATAGATTTTTATCCAAAATAAAAACCATAACTTTGAGAATCTTAATTTGATTTACACGAACTTTGTTTTCGTTGGACGCTTCTTTAAAAGTTGTTTATGCTGTAAGTCATGGGCGTCGTCAGCAGTACATTATTGGGGGGACACATTCTGAAAGGGGGTGCGGGGGCCCTCCCCCGGAAAATGTTTAATATAAGACCTCTCAAAACAGCGTTTTTATGCATCTCTTGGGTGAAATTTGATTTTAATACTTTGTATAAAGTAAACTTACGGTGTAGTTCGTTTGGACAAAAGTATAAACACAAGAATTTTTATAAAAAAATTAATACCAACTTAAAAATAGTAATTGTAACATGATAAAAGTTGTGCACCTAACCATTGTTGATTAAATAGATCAGTCAATAGACATTATGAAATATTAATTAAAATGTATAATAAACTGTCATTTAATCAATAGTTAAAAAAAACATGTTTTCTTAGGGTGGCCATAATATAAAGTTTAGTCCAAAACAGGACATAAGGTGGTCGAGCTATTGCAGCTCCCAGACGAAGGTGGGGAGAATCTGGGGCCCTACCAAAATTTTGGGAATTTTAAACAAAATGTTGAATTCTTTAGATAAAGTTGACATCAATTGGTAAACACTATTTGGCCCACCTATTTCGTACTGTCCGATTTAGTTCTCTTTTTTTAAACTGTTCCTTTTTACAAGATTTGTCTTTTTTACAGTATCTATGTTCATTGAAAAAACGATTCCGGTT
The DNA here is from genome assembly GCA_951217055.1 of Gerris lacustris. Lineage (NCBI taxonomy): Eukaryota > Metazoa > Arthropoda > Insecta > Hemiptera > Gerridae > Gerris > Gerris lacustris. The sequence goes on from OX578277.1 coordinate 12,447,392, forward strand.
GTAGTATCTCAATTAAATAAATGCAGTATTTTCTTTTCATTAAAAATACACAAAGTGTCTCGTTTTAATGGGTAATGATGGAAGGTTAATGTTAGGTTAGGTCAAAAAGTACTAAACTTAACTTTAACTAACCATAACCTTTATTATTTATTTGAGTGGGGTATCATTTTAAAGATATTGAATTGTATATTACAAATATATATCGTGTTTCCGAAATGGCGACCACTTTCTCCCGAAATTACGAAACTAAATCCCCCAAAAAATTCCCCCTCGCTACCCCACAAGGAATGGCCCTAAAAATGAGGAAAAATACATAAATATACCTACATCTTTTTGGGCCAAAGATATGTCCGGGAGTTATTATAAAAAAGTCAAATTTTAGAGATTATTAGGTGGCCATAACTATGGTGATCCAAAGTATTATTTTTTGTCATTTTTAAGAAGGTTATCACATTAAAGGTATTGAAATGCAGATTTGAAATGTATATCGTGTTTCCAAAATGGCAGCCATTTCACCCACAAAATTACCAAAAAGGTCATAAAAATTACATAAATATACCTACTTCATTGTGGGCCAAAGATAGTTCCGGGAGTTTTGATATAAGTAAGTGAAATTTTAGATGGCCTTAAAAATGTTGACCGAATTTTTTATTTTTTTGAGTGGTGTATAATTTTAAAGGTATTGAAATGCAGATCTCAAATATTCGTCGTGTTTGCAAAATGGCGGCCATTTCACCCCTAAAAGAACTAAATATAAATAAGTACATACCTAAGGTGCTAAGGATATTATGCACACCTTGTTCCTTTAAAGTCCACCTTTGTATACATATTTTAGTAAAAAATGTAGGAAAATTTCCTTCAAAGAAATTCATATTTAATATGAATTTCTTTGACCGAAGAATAGGGAGGGAGGGGGAGGAAACACTAGGTCTTCACACAAAGTATTTTTAATAACTGATAACATCAGGTTTTGGCTACTTAATAGCCATCTTTAGTTTCTAAATTACTTGTTCACTGTTAACAGTAACATGGTATCGAAGTGACATACAATGGATAATATATTATTAATGATAAAATATATGTAATAAAAGTAAAACGGGTTAGATATTTTTTAACTTTTTTTAGGTTAAATTCCTTCATTACATCTCAAATATTGGGGGGGACGCGTCCCCCTCGTCCCCCCCCCCCCGGCGACGACGCCCATGCTGTAAGTAATACAACTCATCTGCCTTTACTCAATTTTTTTTTTAATTTCACATATAGAGAGAAAGAATTGTCATTCCGCGAGAATTCGATTTTGATGGATTGACACGTTTTATGTCCCCTGAAACCAAAAAAGTGTTTTTTGTAAAAAAAATGTCTGCCTTTCGTCTGTCTTCTGTGCAGACGCGTGAAGCCTAAACTACTTGACCGATTTTGACATTCATGTTCATACCCCGAGGCGAAATTTGGTGGTGCTACCCCCCCCCCCCAAAAACTCTGAAGAAACTTGAAAAAAATTATTCTTCGTAAACGGTTCACGACGATTTTCATTAAAAAATTCTAAAAAGGTAGTCAGTCCATTTGAATGCGAATCGAAGGCGTTTAGGAAAAATCTAGTTCTTGAGAAAACAGCATTAAACGGGGACAGAGAGAGGCCGGTTTCGATTCCCCGCCGAGGAGAAGTTATTTTTATTATAACTTTTGATAAAATGTTCAATAATAATTAAATGTACCTGCGAAAACTAATAAATGGAAAACCACTGGGCTAAGTAATTATGAACTCGTATTTGAGAAAGTTTGTCTGCGTTTTCTCTGACTGATTATTTTATAATAAAAATGGTTTTAAATTTTAGCACATCAATGTTTAGTTCAGAGTAATAGGTTAAAAGGTAATTGTAAAAAGTTATAAAGTTTTAGATAAATATAGATTAAAACAACTGATTAACTTGAGTGCTACATGATTGGAGGAAGGTGTTAATAATTTATTGCTATTGTGATAAAATTTGTTTGAATTCCGAAATCTATCTACAAGGTTGGAATTTACGCATAGGTTAATTATAATTTTATAATGGAATAGAGAACATGGCGGCCACGTCGTGTATGCCGAATGCTGTTCATTTCAAAATAAATTAATATTTTCATTTAATCTGTAAGATCAATGTAATGCCCTACGTCTTCACGAAGTATGTACAGACCCGTTACAGATAGAGTGGCCTTCTTCGTCGTCGGGAGATGACGGGCGAAGCAAGTAGGGAGATTAATAGTACATTATGCGTCTAGTGCGGAAAGTAGCATTATTGCATGCGAGTGTGGAGTTTGCACCCGAGCGATAGCGAGGGTAGTAAAACCACACAAGCAAAGCAAAATGCAGTTTTCACACGAGTTTACTCCCGAGGTACGTACAGGATTTTACCTCCACAAGGGAGAAAAAAAATATGGAAAGATTTTAATTTTAAATTATTTAATTCAACAAAATATACATATTTTACTACGTTTTTATTAGCTTGCTTTCTTGTTTGTCCGGTACAAATCTTGCAATCGATGTTTAACTAACTTCCCGAGTAGCTAAACATTTGCAATTTTTAGAATAGCTCAGAACACGATGACAATGCATTATTTTAATACTTTTAGCCATCTTTCAGCAGAATTTAATTAGTTATCAGCAAATTTTGCTGTATGGAAAGTTAGTTCGGAAAAATCCGCAAGTTATTTAAGTTATTTTATTTGTTCTGACATATCCCATAGTATATACAATCTTCATTTTTAAGGATTTCAAATTTGTGATTTTATATTAAGGCTGCACGGGAACGGGGGTCGACACACGCGCCATAAAATCACGCCTCTAATATTAAACCTAGAGACTTGAAAATTTGTAAGCTTATAGTTTGGGAAAAGCCAGAGGGTTGTTAGTTTTTGTTTTTTTCTTATCGCCTTTAGTTTTTTTGATAAAAAATAAAATGTGAGAGAAAAAAAAATTAAAATATAAATTTCAAAATTTTAAAAACAGGCGGAAATTTATATCTTTACAAAGAGTTATTGTGTGAATTTTGGTCAAAAAATATTAAGCTGGTGAGGCGTAATCTTATGGGAACTTTTTTTATATTTATTATCTGGAATGTGCTGACCCTAGCGGATTTTTAAAAAAATACAATTTATTAAATTCTGATTTGTTGATTTTCCAATTTAAGCCACACCCACCGTTGTTTTTCACCCTTTTATTATGACAAATGAAATAAAAACAATTTCAAATATTCTAACAAAAATATTAGCGGAAAAAAAAAAAAAAAAAAAAAAAATCTAAATAAAACTAATTATTATTTTTAAATATATTTTGAAAGAGATTTAAAGAAGATAGTAAATAATCTTTTAAAAACTAAAATTAAATAATAAAAAAAAACCGTGATGTGAGGAGGGATTAAATACTAGTTAATAAAAAAAAGTTTGGAAAGAAAAAAATATTTTTTAGCATTACATTAAAGTAAGCGCCCAATGCTAAAAATTAAGCCACCTTTTTACTGGTCTTATATTACTTTGCTTTGTAAGTTTCATCGCACATTTCCGTTTCCCCAATTTTGAACCACTTACCGTCATTCAATCTTCCCCAAATTTTGCACATAGATACAACTTAGGTGAAGAATACAGAAACCAAAAATAAAAAAATAAAAAAGAAAATGGCGTCAAATTTATTTGCTTTTTAAGTTTCATCGCACACCTATTACCCCAATTTTGAACCACTTCCCGTGATTAAATCTTCCCAAAATTTTGCACATAGATACAACTATGGTGAAGAATACAGAAACCAAAAAAAAAAAAAAAAAATTAAAAAATTGAAAATAAGACCAGTTTTAAAAAATTGCATTTTTATATTAATTATTTCACAAATAACACAATCTTGTTATGTTGTTATGTGCCTCGCCAGTCAGCATGAAAATGATCCAAGGAAAGGTGTATCGCTAAAGTAAGGCAATTGATTCCTTTCTGACCCTACTATACCCACTAATCAAGAATTGAAGTACAACTTAAAAAATTTTTAGTTTGATTAATAAGTTATATTTAATAGTCACATAGTGTTTGCTTCCGAGTTTAACGTAGATAACGTTTATCGAGGAGTTCTGAAGGGAACGAAAGCATCGTCAACATTCTGAGGAACTAATTTTTGTATGTCTCCGAAAAACATCTTGAACTCGTTTCCGTCTAGAAATCCATTTCAGACTACAAGGAACAAATTTTCATATCAGTTTGTCGTTATAATACATTTTTGCGAACCTCCATATCTTAAAAAACTAAAGCAACCCACGTAGATGATTCCATATTAAGTTCAACCTTCTACCATCTGATCACATTTAATATATTGAATAAAAATAACAGGACCCTATTGGGTATCGATAATGATCCATGAAAACAATATTTTAATTCCTAAAGCGATCATATTATTTTATACTAGGTGACCATTCATCCATAATATAAGATGCAAATATGCTATGTGCCCCACTAATTGCCAGACTTTTTTAACCTATGGTCCAATAAGCTAAGAAAAATTTGCGGAACTAAATAAGAAACAATTTATTTTTGGCATATATATTATGCTTATAAAAAAATTATTATTGATGCTTATAAATAAAAATTTCAATAGACCTTCATCATTCATTTCAATAGAAAGTGGCTTATTTTCGTGGTAAATAGGTCCGATATACCGGTTTTAAAAAAATTGGGTTTACCAAAAAAAAAAAAAAAAAAAAATTAAAGAGGTATTTACAGTTAAAATCGTGGTTTTACCATGGCCAGGTAGGGGTACACTTTGTATGTATCAACTACCTTATTGATTTAAAAAAATGAGTTTATTTTCTGTTTTTGCTACTGTAAAATGTAACTTATAAAGAAATGGTTTTAAATATAAAGTAAAGCTGAGACAATGCCATTAGATTACGTATGTCTGAACCAGTTTGTACGAATTGTAATAATTATTATCAATACAAAGTTAATTGGACGTATTTTTAAATTAATTACTGCAACTATAATTTCAATAGAAACAGATAATGAAAAAATTAAATAATACACATGGTTTTAGCTTTCCTATGATATAGAGAGAGCTAAGAGAGCTTCGTAAACCACTAAACTCTGCCGGTTGGACTAGACCTAAGGAGAAGCAAACTACACTGATGGTTAGAAGTGCATGGACTAAATTTGTCTTTAGATTTAATATTCGAATAATACATAGAACAAAATGTCTAAAGTCGTTCAGTTCAATCTAGCCACACATATTTTTTCTATGGCCCAGCATACCAAACATTTTTTATATTATTAGAAATAGCAGAAATATATAGTTTATGGGGGGACACGCCAAATGTTGATGTTTTTTGACTAAATGGCGTAAAAAATTAAAAAATTCCACAAGTGTTGTATATTTTTGTAATCTACTCTTCATCACCTACCCACTCAAACTAAAAAAAAAAATTAAAAATTCGTGACACCAATTTGCCGCCATTTTGGATTTGAACAGCTGATATTTTTCCTGTGTGCACGTCAAAACGATCTTTAATACTGGAAGTGTCCATGTTTTTCCCTCTTTTGACTTGTTTGATTCAAAAGTTACTGGAACCAATCAGATTGACAGACGCAGACAGACACAGGAACGAAACTATAAGGGTTTCTATTTTTGGTTTTACCAACGAGACCCTAAAAATATATTCAAAGCAAAATATTTGTTTTATCCAATTTATATAATATAAGCTGCCATAAAATGTTTCTATCAACATCTTAGGAACTGGCTAGTTATTATACAGGAAAATCCAATTTAATGTACATTAGATAGTACCTAGTAGATTTATATACTACAAGAGCTTTTGCCTAAAATTGGTTTAAAAAATATTTAGCTGACGAGCAAATTATAAGCTTTTTAGCTGGATGTTTAATAAAGAGTAGAATTAAATTTTCACCTTAATCAAAACAGTAGCGCAATGATTTTAAAATCCTTGCTATTTGCTCATTTCAACTGAGATATTTTTGCAATAATAGCTTCAATAGGACCCAAGGCTTGTTTTCAATATTAACTAAAACAATCTTTTTTTAAAGTTGTATGGGTTTGGTTTTAAACTAATAATCATTATAGTTTAAAACCAAATGTATATGAGGGGGTATCGTTATATCATTCGAAAATAAATTTATCTACTTTACTTAATGGTCTATAGTTATGCAAATTATCAGCACAAATTATCTATATTATTAAATTTAAATATATATATTAAAATTCATATTTATATCAATATCTTATTTATTAAAAATTCAATTTTTCAATATTTCCATAAAGTGACATATATTAAAGAAATTAATATTTATACATTTCTGTTTTTTTTTTTTTTATTTATCTTTAAAAAAATGCAATGGCCGCCGTTATGTCATAATAATGGGAGGGGTAATGTGGGCGTTTCCTTTTCCTCCCAAAATAAACAAGGGGTTGAAAAAAACTTGTGAAAAGCAGCGCTATCTCTGGAGAGAAGGTGACAACACAACTCACTCCCGCGGGCTCTTAAGAGGTAAACATTGAATAACAGCGAAAAGTAAACAAACAAATAAATTAATTGACCTGTGACACCCAGGTTTGTTTACACATGTGTGCTAGGTATAGGTTTAATTTTTCTGCATCTGTACTTCTTTACTTGTACACATATTTCTTCTCTTACTGTCCCTACATAGGAGCATATCAATGGCACGGTTTAGATTCGGTGTTGGTGAGATCCGTTGTTCAAAGATTTGTCCTTTTATAGGTTTAACATCAGCTCTCTAGATGGTTGTCATTATTATGTGAAGTAAATAAATTTGGAACTATGTATTTTTTTTTCACTAAAATTTTATATAACAATGACAATTATATTATCAACATTACATAAGATTCAACAGAAAATTTAAAAACGTAGTATATAAAAAAAGTTCTTTTTATCTTGTAATTTTTATATTTATTTAAAACAAAAAAATAGTTGGGTATAATATTAACAATTCTCAAATAAGTTTAATCACGTTAAAATTAAAATATAGATAGTAACTATTTGAATTTCAATGCTAAAATTAAATTGGACAATCCGCTGGAAGCTGAGTCGTGTATTGAATTGTTTTGACAACTGATGTATTTACATATGGATTTGTTTATCTACATTTAGAAATTATGATTTCACTATTAACTTGATTGTTTGTTTTACTGATGAATCACTTTGACAACCGTTGTAGTTACATGACATGTGTGGAGATGACATATGATAGATTTAGACATTAAACAAAAGTAAGTAAATGAAATGTGTATTAGCATCAACATTATTTACTTGTGCTTTATTTAGGGCAACACTGGAGGGAATCATAAAAGTTCATGATTCCCTTATTTTCCATTACTCCCTATTTAACCCGACCGGGTGCAATAAGTAACTTCCGTTAGGAGGTAAATGTTATTTTCTTTAAAAAGTCTGTCTGTTGTCTGTGCCTATGGCTTAGCCAAAGAAGTGATAAAAAGAACATGTGACATGTAAACCAAATTTTAATTAAATGGGTAAACTTTCATTGTTTATTTCAACTGTCGTCATTCGCGCGAGTGTATTTTTTTGAAGTGAAACTTCTTTGGTGGCGGTAGAGTGAATTTTTTCATATAGTGACATCGTGTAACGAAGTTTGCAATTCGAGACTCGTCCATGTGTAACATTTTTACAGATTAATTGTATTATATCTATTTAAAGACCAGCAAATCAAAACAAACATTTATTTTTATTGGAATAAATGTAGTTGCCTTAGTGAAGCAATTTTTTTTTTTTTTTTCAATAGACCACAAAAGAACAGTAACCTTAACCGATAACATAACGAATACAGCAACCTTCTTCAGAATCCAAACAAAGTTGAAAACCTTTGTGCTCTAGTCAAGTCCTTATGATTATTTAATTATTTATGGTGTATTTTTAATTTTTTTAGTATCTTTTGTTTTTATTTTTGTTACCTATAAATATCTATAGATAAATCGGAGGACTCAATAATATAATACATATAGAATACATTAAAATAGAAAGAATTTGACTGAGATGAAACAAAGAAGTATTCAATTTCTTTAAAAAATATTTAAAAAATTAAAGACAAATATTAAAAATAGAACTAAATTGAATAAGAACCCTGTAAGCGAAACGTAAAAAGAAGTTTATTTGGATTCTAGAGCGAACACAGTTGACGTACAGAGTTGCCAACATTACAAGCCCACTTCTGTCCTCTATTAAATTTCCCATAACCATTTCTTAATCCTTAAATAATAAATTCGTCAAAAAATGAAAGAGAGCAATGCTTTCGAGAAATTAAGTTTCACTTCTAATGCGTGAGAGCCTCACACATATTTTTAATTTGATGTTTGGGTTTGGACAGTTTTTGATCTAATTTTACTGTACTAATATGGATTTGTTTATCTACATTTAGAAATTATGATTTCACTATTAACTTGTTTGTTTGTTTTACTGATGAATCACTATGACAACCGTTGTAGAGGTTACATGACATGTGTGGAGATGACATGATAGATTTAGACATTAAACAAAAGTTAGTAAATGAAATGTGTATTAGCACCAACATTATTTACTTGTGCTTTATTTAGGGCAACACTGGAGGGAATTATGAAAGTTCCTGATTCCATTATTTTCCATTACTCCCTGTTTAACCCGACCGGGTGCAATGAGTAACTTCCCTCCCTGCAAACTAGGGAGGAAAGTTCACTTTTTCTCCCTGCTGGAGGTAAATGTTATTTTCTTAAAAAAATGCAAGAGGCTCGCTACAGAAATTATCATAAACTTTAAAGGTTTGGGGAGCCAAGACGTCCGATAGGTCACGATACTAGGCGATGGCGATGGTCCTGAAAAGCATCTTTGTATGTTGAAGAACTATGTTGTAGATTAAGGAAAAGGGCAGTTTCAAATTTGGAAGACTTGGGGGGTAAAACTGGCAGGAGAGTGGTGTATTAAAAGGATGGAGGTCGATGAAAAAGTGGATGATGAAATGAGCTTACACCGTACTCGACATTTTTGCAAATTTAATAGGCTAGGTTGACGGACCAATAAGAGAGCTCTAACGGGAAAACTGTGTCATTGTGCCAGCCTATTGAATCTTCGATTAACAAAACCAGGTGTTTTCTTTCTCAGGAACTCCAAACTTTGTCGTATTAATCTCTATAATTCATAATAATTTATTCTGACTTTCTGAATGATAATATATTTCTTTATAGCTAACTCAGGTAAAAAGTGTGACTACATTTTTAAATAACGATGCGACATATAATAAAATAAATTGTTAGGGAAAGAGGGGGAACAAATATCTAGTGACTGCATAACACGTATGTGGATTATCAGAGCTTACATGGGAAAGCCGATTATAGTTCAGGTTTAGTTATAATATTATACACTTATATTTTTTTAAAAAAATACTTTTTTCTTAATTCTATTTACTATACAAACTATATTATTATACATTATAACTGTCATAATAATCCGTGGCAAAAATGCTTAAGGGCAGGATGAGCCATTTGTCTTTACCGAAAGACAGACATTTTATTATCATTTTTCGAGTACTGTCGAAAAATAAAGGCAACCATTATTTAATCCAATTAAAATAAATGTTTGTTTTGATTTGTTGGTCTACAAATAGATATAAATAACTTTTTACACTTTGCATTTGGTTGGACACATACTCCTCCTGAACGGCTGAACCGATCCGCACAAAATACGGCACGCTCATAGTGACTAACCACAAGAAGGTATAAGTCTGAAATAGTCCAAATTGGTACACAAGGGTGCGGGGTACAAAAGTTAAAATAGTGTATGCCCTTCATGATGCATGTCGTTGGAAAGCTCTTTAAGAGTACAGTTATTGTTGTTATGTTCACTTTTGTCATATTTTCATTTAAAAGAGGGGTAAAATAAAAAAAACAGGAAAATATGCTTTTTAATTAAAAATTAGAAATATTACTATTTTTGATCCGATTTCAGCTGTTTATAAATAAAAAAGTTTATTGTTAACCATCAGCTGTTTAATATATACTGCGGTAATACTGCGTACTGCATTATTTCGCTAATAAAAACATTGAATATTGTTTTAATTATTTAAATAGTTTCCGGATTCAAATAAAATAATCTATCAAATGCAGATTTTCTTTAAAAAAAAAAACGATGCGGAATTACATCTCCCTTCAACAACAGTAGGGCAAGTTTTTGATAAATGTAATCATGGCGTGATGCAAACAAATTAATGTAATATGAATTTTAACGCATAATTAAAATGCACGCTCAGCTCAATATTGCAAGCAGACACCTGCATTGCACACCTAGTCTAAATAGATATCTAAATTAATTTATTTAATTTTACTTTTGTTCTAAATGTAAAATTAAGTCTGTTGCCACGGGCTTAACGGCTCGTGAAATAATAATCCGAGGCGTCAATGGGCGTGATGACCCATTTGGCTTCTCCGATATTCAGATATTTTATTATATAAATTATAAACCGCATTTTTGGACTGAAACTAGTTAAGAGCATCTGCGACACCTTAAAACGCGAAACAGATCATTTATATATATATATATATATATATATATATATATATATATATATATATATATATATATATATATATATATATATATATATATATATATATATATATATATATATATATATACATATATATACATATATATATATAGAGTGAGAGAGAGAGAGAGTAAAAAATCAAATAAAATATTAAACCATTTTAATAATTCTGAAAGTGCGAAGCGGGCCAAAACTTAAGCTTTGGAAAAAACCACCAGAGACTTCGTTTTATACCTCTAGCGCTTTCTCTGCAGTTGTGCTGTATATCTCTCCTTACTTTAAAAAAAAATAAAAATAAAAACAGCTTTAAGTGGTCTTCCTTTTCCTTTTTCTTCTTTAGTCGAGAAATACAAGCAAAATATTGGTTGAAAAATTATATTTATTGTTTTAAATTCATTTTTAAATTATAACAGTTAAATTTAAATTATAGAATGTAGAAGTGTATTAATAATTATTGTTCAATAATAATGTAGTGATATCTAAGATTTGGTTTACAAAAAAAATGGGGGGATGTCTTCTCAGGCAGATATTATGGCAGTCAAAGTCTGCCTGTAGTGGTCAACAGACAGTGGCGTAACTATGGGCCCGCCCGGGCCCGCATTGTGGGCGAGCCCTCGGTGCCAGAGGGCCCTAAACTAATGGCGAAGGGGGCCCCCTTAAAGGATAATAAAATCATACTAGCTTGGAATATTATACTACAATAACATTGTCAAGGGGCTATAAGGGGCCCTATTCAGTTCAAAAGACATTTTTTATTTTTTTTATTTTGCTCGTAAATGCTTTGTCAATGCTTTTCAAATTTTGGCGGGGGGACCCGAAAAGTTTTTGCGGGGGGGGGGGGGGGGGGGTCCCACTGTCCTAGCTACGCCACTGTCAACAGATGGCGGGCGGATGGTTTAAGTCAGACTAGAATTGATATAATAAGGCATCCACTGCTAGTGTATTGTAGTTTTTCCTCGTTTTACATGCTAGGTATTGCGTGGCTCTTTGATTGAAGTGAGGGTAATACAATAAATATTGAATATTAAGAAAATAGTTAATCATAATGAGCTGATAGTTAAAGAGGATGATTGTAATAAAGAGCCATGTAGTGAGAAAAAAATGACTATTCCATAACCCTCATGCTCCGGCCTACTCCATTTAAACTATTATAAAATGTACCACTTCACTGCACAAAAACTTCTGCTTGTATGAGGTTGAAATTTTACATGCATGTTTCAATAGTACAGTAGTCGATTCAAGCGTTTTGTAAAGATTCAACATTTTGTAAAAATCGATAGGTTTGAACGTAAGATATCTGTGAAAACGTTTTCTCTATTTTAAAAGTTTAGGTCCGCTTTATTATTTTTTGTGATCTTTAACACTTCATAGCGGTGTCGCTGTTGGTTTTACTAAAAAATTATAAAAAATTATTAAATTAATAATATTTCTATTAATTTGTTAATACACCCTTGTAGTTGAATGAATGCGAGGTTAAGATGGTTAAAGAGGTGTAGGTATTAAATGACTTCAATATTTCATTCTCAGAAACGTTTCGACCATTATGATAAAGTCTTTTTTTATTCTATAAACAAACATATATATAAACATTAATTCAAATTAATTATAATTTTTCATTATAACTTTAACAATACCTTCTGATCACACTGAAATCAATTTTTACTTCAACTTTTGCAGTTAATATAAAATAAAATATACTTACATATTATGTCATTAATTAAAATACTTTCTCCATAAGAGAGGGTCAAGAAATTTTTGAAATTGTTTTTTATAAAAAATTTTAAATTTTCAACAATTTCTTGACCCTCTCTTATGGAGAAGGTATTTTAATTAATGACATATGTAAGTATATTTTATTTTATATTAACTGAAAAAGCTGAAGTAAAAATTGATTTTAGTGTGATCAGAAGGTATTGTTAAAGTTATAATGAAAAATTATAATTAATTTGAATTAATGTTTATATATATGTTTGTTTATAGAATAAAAAAAAAAAGAAGATGACCTTATCATAATGGTCGAAACGTTTCTGAAAATGAAATATTGAAGTAATTTAATACCTACACCTCTTTAACCATTTTAACCTCACATTCATTAAAAAATTATATTTAAAAAAATTTTTGTACCATCGAATAGATGAAGTTAGAATTTTTTTCCCGCCTAAAATTCCAATTTAAAATATTCGCGCGAGCGGTGTGTTACGCTTGAACGGTTGGGCTGGTATTGCCGTCTAACGAACTCTAACTACTAAGTACTATTACTACTAAGTAAAATTAACATGCCTACCAAAGTCGGTCAACTTTTACTCAAGTTATCGTCACACGTTTCAGACAGACAGGATGCATAGTTTGTTGAACGTAAGAAGCTCGCTTCAACTACCCTATAAAGTTGCCAAACTGTACTTATTAGTGCAGCAATACTTACGAAGAACTTTTTCATTTTTCCGAATGATAATAAGGCCTAGTGGGAGTACGAAAAAATTAAAAAAGAGAAAAATTAATTGAATTTTATGGTCTCTGCTTAAGGTCAAGCTATTTTCTTTAATTTCGTTTGTATATTTAGATTAGTCAACAGATTATTGGATTCAGGTGCTAATTACTTAACCTAATTAAGAAGCAATCAGTTTAGACCCAGGAAATGAGGATCTAGGAAATCAGCCATCTATGATTTAGCAACCCGGGGTAGCGGCTAAAAAGATGTAAAGCAGTTTCTTCATCCTCCCCGTACAGTCTGCAGACTGGTTCGTTAGCCAATCCAAGTAGGTTTAGGTTCCTATTTAATCGGCAGTGACCTGATAAGAACCCTGTCAGTGTATGACAAGATTTCTTACTTATAGACTCAATATGCTTTTAGCGAAGAGGGTCCATTTATGGATAATTTGGATTGTCTCATCCTGGGTGACTCTTCCCTGGGGATCTGAAATTCTCTGTCCAAGGAGACTTTCATTGCTGTCTTTATGATGCAACGAGAGATGCCCACAATGGGTTCAGGTGTCAAGGGAGTTTAGCCGGAACCTTGTCATGCTAGATGATCTGCCTTTTCATTTCCCTCGATTCCTTTATGACCCGGAATCCAAAACACTTGGTGCCACTTTTACCTTGTTGTTACTAGAAGTAGCCTCTAGGGTTATTGTTTTGGAATCTAAGACCAATTTGGAAGTGCATTTGAGTGAAATCAGTTCCTTTATAGCTACCTGACTGTCAGAACAGATATATATATCAGATAGATATATAACTTTTTATTTTGTTTATGCACATTAATCATAATAGTTTGAGCACATGCAAGGATAGCATATATTTCTGCCTTAAACACTGTAGCATGTCTTCCTGGACTTATACTTTCCTCACAGCTGGTATCTTCACAGTAGATCCCAGCTCCTGACAACTCATCTATCCGTGAACCACACGTCTTTTCCCATGATAGAAATGTTTGTCCAATTTTCCTCCCAATCCTGTATCAAGGGGAAGAAAGAACTCCAAAAGTTCTAAAATTGCCATCTTGCAATGCAGTAATCTTGAATCATTAATGCGGGAGGGCACCAAGTTCATTCAAGGGCACTAATTAGTTTTTGAAACTGGACTGTGAAAACTGGACCTTTATTGGCACTCTTTTACTTAGTTTCTCACCTTCTTATTTTAAAATTGAGATGAATTTGGTAGGTAATTTTGTGACTAATAGTCAGAATATATCAAAACTGAAAGATGAAAAGTTTGATATTCCTTTGTCCCACAGTACAATAGACTTATACCCCTTGGTACTAATAGTAATTTACTTTGTTTCCAATCCTACTTTTCAAAATGTTATGGATACCGATATAGGTGGGTAACAAACTGAAAGATAATCCCTGGCTGAACTGAAGGAGACGGTGCGGATGAGAATCGCTTGGTGGCATAATCTTGCTCGATTTATACGCTTGGTAACTTATATCCCTTTGTCAAACAAAAAGTTTTACGTCTTGTACATGTGAGAGATTATATCTGTGTGATTTTTACATAGATGAGTTGATTTCATCGATGTGAACTGTGCAGTGCTAAATTTCAGAAGGAAGATGCGGCTGATTAAATCAAACCATTAACCGGTACCATTCGAAATTAAGATTATTTTATGCCGCCATAACACTAACCACAACAAATCACTGGTCGACAGATCGGTTGGTGATTTCGAACGCACCCTTAAAGTTAAAGACCTCTCAGTAGGTATATCACGTAAGGGCTCAGTCAAGAAGAAAGCGGGCTGCCCGCTTTCCCCGCCGATAATTTGATTTATGTATATGTACAAGAAAAACGTAACTTGTAATGTGCTTTATAAGCAGTAAGCATTAAAATAATGCACTTCAAATATTATCATTTTCCTCACTAGTATTTCCTATAAGCCCCCCCCCCATGGGTGCGCCACTGCACATAGATTCAAAGATCTATATTAAATTGCATCTGGATCTTTCGTGTGTACTGTTAAGGCATATTTATTCTTAAATAATTCCACTTTAACAGCAAGAGGGTCATTAGCGGTTTGTGCGATTAATTAATTATATTATAATTATAATAATTATTATTGAAATCTTTATTATTATTATTCTTTTTTAACAGTTTTAGAATTGTGGATCTTAATTTAAAAATAGATTTTAAGAGTTTCTGGAGAGGTCGAAAAAAGATTATTGAAAAGATTGGTAAGATTTTCATAACAATTTCAAGCACCCTTATGCCCTTATTAAAAACTCTTGCACGTCGTTGGTTACCTAGTGCCCTCCTTTAGATAATAATAGAAAGAAAAAATACTAACCCTTATAAACAAAGTTTTTATTAGAAATGTTTTATATTTATATGCATTGTGGTTGTGTGAGTCATTGTATTAATTGAAATTAATTGTATTTAATTAATTGTTTAATTTGATTGAATGTTAAGTCCATATACTAAGTTTCTGCTCGATTGGAAGAGTGTTAATTAGTCGTCCAAAGATTTTAACTGATGACAGGCATAAACAAAATCACAAAGTTAATAATATAGAGCCGTGCCCAGACTACCGAACCGAACAGAGAAAACGAGCCCGACATTGGTCTGTGCGCATGCTCAGTACAAAGTGCGCCTGCGCATCTCAGACTGGGCATGTGCAGAGATCAATGCTCGGCTCGTTTCCTCTGTTCGGTTCGGCAGTCTGGACGAGGCTTAAAGAGTGAAGTAATACAAAGAATAATAATGATAGGTTATATCTATAAAGCCGGCCATAAACGTTGTGGTATTCCTGACAGGTAAACCTGTCAGGTGCATTGAAAAAAAAAAAAAAAAAAAAGCTTGCATACGAGTCTGCAAGACAATGAGACATTTTCATGTAACTTTTTGGTGTCGTTTTTTGGTAACGCATTTTGGTGTCGTTTTCAAATTAATGTAGGGCTACTGCATGCTACTTTCGATAAACTATAAAAGTTTCATACAAATCACATCAGTACTTTCGAAGCTACAGGAGTAAATAAATGTATGTTTGTGCGCATGTGGAAGAGAAAAAAATGAACGCAGAATGTTGAAACTTATATGAGACCATCAATGGGCTAATCATGATCTACCATCCAAATTTCATCAAAATCGGACTTGTAGTTTTTAAGTTATGGTGGTTCGAAACAATTGAACGACAGACCGAAACGGAACCAAGAATGTTCCCTCATATCTGATACGGATTTCTTTCTAGGAAGTTTTCAAATCGAAGACCTAATTTTTTTTTGTTCTTCGGAACGATAACATAGCTTCCGTTACCTTAAGCTCGTGAGCAATACCAAACAAAAATATAAAGTTTAAATCAATCCATTATAATGAGTCAGGGGGCCCCCAAATCAACGACGGCGCCCAGTTCTAAACGCAAGAGGTTTTTTTTTTGCTCATCAATTTTGTTTGGCAAGGGGCCCCCAAAAAGTTCTTGCGGGGGGGGGGGGGGGGGGGGAGGCCAATGCACTAGCTACGCCACTGCCTACAGCTGGAGACTGGATTGCACCACCTCCTATAGCTTTTTAACTTCCTGTTACACTTTTCTGAGTTTTTAAGCTAAAAGTTATTACAGCTTATAGACTATAGATAATTCTGAAGCGCGTAAAAACGAAGGCTATGAACCCACTTTAAATCAAGTTCCGAAGGTAACGTTATGGTTAAATAATCGAACTAACCAGTAACCAGGGTCTGGACTCAGCCGAAGTGGTCGCGTAACCGCTTCGTTTACGAAAGGTTTACGAACGCAGTCAGTTGTTTAGGTTGGTCTTTGGGGACACACCGGTTACTTCTCGGTCGACCAGGTTAGTGATTCTGAAAACCTTATATTTTATTCCTGTTATTCACAGCCATATCTCTTTTTTAATCACTTGCCATTCTTTTCCATTCTATGCGATCCCATGCGTCCCTCTGCCACGTTTCCCCTCTAATATTTTTTAATTCTTCATCCCCATTTACCTCCTGGTCTGCCTCGTCCCCTGCACAGTTCTCTTGGATACCACTGAATAATTTTTTGTGTCGACTGGTCGTCAATTGTCTTCGTAATGTGGCTTGTCCAATTCGATTTTCTCTCTTGTACTGTCCTGACTAGGTATATCATTTAATCCAATTTATTTGCCAATCCAATCATTCGTTCTTCTACGTTACCTCGTTACTTACAGAATACTTCACAACATGGCCTTCTGTGAGTTGATTACTAAACTAAATATGTTTATAAAATGTTCAACAGTTGCTTGTTTAAACTTCGGATTTAATTTCAGTGGACAAATTTATTTTTATATAATGTTATGTTAATAGTACTTTATTAGTATATGCCTACATCCTCAAGAAAAGCCTTTTCTTATTTCTTAAGTACTAACTTTGGAAGATGGTACTTCTTTAGATTGTTACTCCCCTATGTTTTTTAAAAATATAAATGACTTTGACATAATAACTATTAAGACAAAGGGATATTTAGTCGATATAATTTGGGAAAAAGGAATATCACACTTCTGTTTTTATAAGGGGAGTAGAGTAACAGTCTAAAGAAGAACATTCCGTACACCTTCTGCAGATTGTTACTCCACTCTGATTATTTTTTTAAGGGGAGTCACAATCTAAAGAAGCGCCTAGAAAATCAGTCTAGGCTAAATTTCCTTCTATTTTTACTTTACCCCTACATATCCCCTCTCCCCCTTTATGTTTGAGCGCCTGTGGAAGAAAAACGAAAAGCGCGTCATGTTATCAAGGTTATTTTGGCTATCAGTCGTGTTATCGAGGTTATTTTAGCTACCAGTCGTGTTATCGAGGTTAATGGGCGGGGTTTTTAAGTCTAGACTTGTTCAAGGTCGACCCATTCCTGTATAGAGTCCCGTTATAGAGGTTGACTTCTCAAAAAGACTTGTTATGGAGGTTCTGAGTTACGTTGGGAATTGGAAAAAATCTGTGTTATTGAGGTTGTTTGGATAATATTAGTCGCGTTATAGAGGTTAATTTAACATTATGTGTTATGGCAATCTCAAGGGGATTTGAAAATTGCACTTGTAATTGAGGTTTTCGTGTTATTGAGGGTCGTGTAAGCGAGGTTCTACTGTATATTCAAGAAAGTACAATAATTGAAACAGGCATGTATAATTTCAACCTGATACAAGCAGAAGTTTTTGTGTAGTGATAGTGAAGTGATGTATTTTATAATATTTTAAATTGAGTAGGCAGGATAGGAAAGGCAACAGTCCTGTTGCCTACCTACTGCAACCATCCTCTTTAACTATCACCTCACCATGATTAACTTTTTTCCCAATATTCAATACATATTTATTGCAAGACACTCGCATTAATGATAAAAAAATAATTTTTTCCGTGGTAGGCTGTGAAATAGTACTTTAGAGCCTAAAAAACATAGCTAAAATCCATTTTTTCATTACGTGGACTTAAAAAATCTTTTCATTACTCCTAGCTGTAAAGAAAAAATCATTTACGTCCTAGGCACTAAAAGATTTTTTCTTTACGGCGGGTAGTTGTCAAAACTTCCGTTAGTAGTGCTGCAGTCTTTGTAGAAATGCTTCTAGTACGATAAAAATCCGCTAGATGTCAATGCGTTTTATTTATCTTTTCTTATAGTGTAACCTCATTTTAAGGTTTCTTTTTTTAAGTCTTAAGTATGTACTAATATTTGTTATTATTATATATTGATTAGTGATTAATATTTAATGTTTTTTCATTGTCTGCTACCTCGGAAAAAATAGCATATGCTACGCGACTTTTGTTGGCGACAATATTAAGGAAGCCTGTTCCTTGACTTGTTATTGTTTATTTTGTTATTGTCAAAAATGTCACTTCGTTTGTAAATATATAAAATATAATCACGGTTTTTGTTAAGTAGTAAAATTGATCTGTGCTGACGCTTATTTAAATATATTAGTTATATTGTAATACTGCGTACATTAAATCCAAGAGGTTACGGGCCCAGAATTGGTACAGATTGTGTGAAACCGGAGGAAGAACGAAGAACGGGAATCTACCGGAATAGGTAAATATGTCTGATTCTTTTAAAGTGTTAAATCTTCCGAAGTTAAACGGAAAGAATTATCAGATCTGGAAGTATAAGGTAGAGTTATTACTACTCAAGGAAGAGTTGTGGGATGTAATTGTAAAATCTCCGCCGGATCCCATAACAGAGGCGTGGTTAAACCGGGATGGCAAGGCCAGAGCGACAATCGGACTTCTTCTTGAGGATAGTCAAATATTTCATGTCAGAGCGACAAAAACGGCAAGAGAAGCTTGGTTGGCACTTCAAAAATATCATGAAAAGTCAACCCTGACTAATAAAGTGTACCTACTAAAACAGTTGTGTCGTATGAATCTCGCGGAGGGAGGAAATATGGAAGATCACATTATGCGAATACTGGACACTATACATCAATTATCTATTTTAGGCGAGAACCTAGCTGAACACCTGCAGGTCGCATTTTTACTTTGCAGTCTCCCTGATAGTTACGAACATCTTGTTACAGCATTAGAGGGTCGATCTGAAGAAGACCTCACACTTGAATTAGTAAAAGAAAAACTGTTACAGGAGTATAAACGACGACACGAAAATACTGAGTTAGGAAGCAAAGAAACAGCTCTCAAAGTAAATAAAGAACGGTACCAACCACGACCAGCTTACAAGTACCACCAGGAATCAAATAGGGTAGATAAAATCTGCTTTCAGTGTAAGAAAAGAGGTCATTTGAAGAAAGATTGTTATTTTAATAAAAGAAACAACAAGAAGGCTAATGTTGTTATTGAAAATACCACTCAAGGTAATAGTTTTGAAGGTAAGCCGAATATGTGTTTTAACACGGTAAGAGGAAGTGTTTCTTCAAATAGCTGGTATATTGATTCCGGGGCTAGCACACACTTAACTAATAACAAGAAGTTTTTCCATAAGTTTGAAAAAAGAATGTCAGAGGTAGAAGTTGCTGATGGTAGAAAAATTCAGACGGTTGGAATTGGTGACGGAAAACTAAAATGTCTGCTCGATGGTGGTGAGATCAAAGAAATTACAGTTAAGAATGTTCTTTATGTACCACAGTTAGAAACAAGCCTGCTGTCTGTAAGAAAATTAACGAAGCTAGGGTTTAATGTGAAATTTTCAGAAAAATCTTGTGAAATCGTGTACGACGGAAATGTATTTGCAGTAGGATTACTGGAGAGAAACCTGTACAAACTTCGGTTAAAAGAGGAAATAACAGCGAACGTGGTGTCGATGAAAGAAGGAGTAAATGTTCGTGGATGCATACATCTTTGGCACAAGCGTTTTGGGCATCGGGATCCAGCTGTAGTAAAAGAGATGCTACGTAAACAGTTAGTGGACGGAGCACAGCTCACAGATTGTAGAAAAACGTTGGTGTGCGAGTCGTGCGTACGAGGGAAGATGCAACGGACGTCATTTCCGAAAAAATCGGTCACTACTAGTTCATCAGTCTTGGAGCTAGTTCATAGTGATCTCTGCGGCCCAATGCAAACGATAACACCAGGTAAGAAGAAATATTTTTTAACCCTTATAGACGATTTCAGTAGATACACTGTTGTATATTTACTACACAGTAAAGATGAAGTTCTAGATAAATTTAAGGAATACGTGAACCTAGTTCAAAACAAATTTAATAGGAAACCAGCTGTGATAAGGTCTGATGGAGGTGGTGAGTATATAGGTAACGAGTTTAAAACCTACCTGAAGTCACAAGGCATTCAACATCAAGTAACAGCACCGTATTCACCTCAACAAAATGGAGTGGCAGAGAGGAAGAATAGGTCACTTGTTGAGATGACTAGGTGTATGTTAGCTGATGCAAACTTACCCAATAAGTTCTGGGGAGAGGGTCTAATGACGGCAAATTACATTCAGAACAGTTTACCTACCAAGTCAACAGGGAAAATTCCTTCTGAACTGTGGAATGGTAAAAGATTAAATGTAAAATACTTCAAAATTTTTGGATGTGAGGTTTTTATGCATATTCCAGACCAAAAGAGACGCAAGTTAGATCAAAAGGCTGAAAAATTAATATTTGTTGGTTATGAACCTGGTTCGAAGGCTTATAGGCTATTAGACAGAAAAACAGATAAAATATATATCAGCAGAGATGTGAAGTTTATAGAAGAAAGTCATTTGAATTTGAAAACACCAGGAAAAGACACTGAAGCAGAAATAGCAGAAAATAATGAAGTACAAGTTATTCTAGAAAATAGGAAAGAAAACTGCATTGACGAGAAAAACAGCGTTATGGAGGAGAATAATAAAACCAAAAAAGAAGCTAATTCTGATAGAGACGAAGGAAAACCAATTTCTGTTCGAAGATCCGAAAGAAAAAATAAAGGAATACCCCCCGATAGACTAGTTTATGTTGCTAAAGGAGAGATTCGAGATCATGTGTTACCTGAACCAAGAACAAGAGATGAAGCGTTGAAGAGGAAGGATGCCGATAAGTGGATCGAAGCGATGAACGAAGAAATGGCAGCAATGAAATTCAACAAAACTTGGGATATTGTGGAAATACCAGAAAAAAAGAACATAGTCGGATGCAAATGGGTATTTAAAATAAAGACAGATGAAAATGGAAAACCATGCAAATACAAAGCAAGAATAGTTGCACAAGGGTTTTCCCAAAAATTCGGTAAGGATTATGACGAAGTCTTTGCGCCTGTGGTTCGTCAAACAACATTGAGACTATTTTTAACCATTGCAAGTACAAGACGGTGGAAAATTATACATTATGATTTTAAAACAGCATTCTTGAATGGAGAGTTAGATGTAGGAGAAATTTTTATGAAACAGCCGGATGGGTACGAAATTAATGGTAATGAAAATTTAGTTTGTAAATTAAATAAAGGTCTGTACGGACTAAAACAGGCAGCAAGAATTTGGAATATTACAATTAACAAAGTTTTAGAAGACCTAGGATTCAGAAGAGGAGAGTTCGACCAATGTGTTTACCGAAATATTATTAACGGCAAAGTTATATTCATTATAATTTATGTTGATGACATGCTAATTCCTAGTGAAAATGAAGAGCTCATCGAAGAGACAGCTAAAATAGTTGGAACTAAGTTTGAAATCAAATGTCTAGGAAACGTCAAAAATTATCTAGGAATGCAGATTGAACGGAAAGAAAGCGGAGAATTCACACTAAGTCAGAAGACATACATAGAAAAATTGTTGAAACATTTCAGTTTAGAAGAGGCGAAAAACTCAAATATTCCCCTGGACCCCGGATACTACAAGAAACCTAAAGAAGAGGACGATTTCTTTCATAATAAGGAAATATATCAGAGTGCAATAGGAGCCTTGCTGTACTTGTCTGTGAATACAAGGCCAGATATAAGTGTAGCCACATCAATATTAGCCAGACAAGTTCCCGCACCTAAGAAACGCGATTGGAACGAAGTAAAAAGAGTCTTAAAGTACTTAAAGTCGACAATTAATTATACTATCAAATTTGGTACTAATGTAAAGAGCGATAATAATAACAATATCTTGTTTGGATATTCCGACGCTGATTGGGCAAGCGACTGTCGAGACAGGAAATCTAACAGCGGTTATATCTTCTTCTGGAAAGGCGTGTTAATAGACTGGAGAAGCAAGAAGCAAGATTGTGTTGCGTTATCTTCAACGGAAGCTGAATTTGTAGCTTTAGCGGAAACGTGCCAGCAAGCAGTCTTTATTGAAAAACTTTTGCAGGACTTTGACGAAAAACTGGCTAAAATTGTCATCTATGAAGACAACCAATCTTGTCTGAAGATGCTAGACGTAGAGAAGATCAGCGACAGAACTAAACATATAGAAACTAAATACAACTTCGTAAAAGACCTTAAGAAGAAAAACATAATCTCATTTCTATATTGTCCATCAGAGACAATGATTGCAGACTTCTTGACGAAGCCTCTTGGACATGTCAAGCTACAACAATTATTGCAAGAAACAGGGCTTATCGCTTAACATTGAGAAGAGGTGTTGGCGACAATATTAAGGAAGCCTGTTCCTTGACTTGTTATTGTTTATTTTGTTATTGTCAAAAATGTCACTTCGTTTGTAAATATATAAAATATAATCACGGTTTTTGTTAAGTAGTAAAATTGATCTGTGCTGACGCTTATTTAAATATATTAGTTATATTGTAATACTGCGTACATTAAATCCAAGAACTTTGAAGTGTTTTTTCTTTACCTTGGCAATATTTACTGTCTCGCTTCGCTCGACAGTAAATGTAATTGCCGCGGTAAAGAAAAAACTCACTTCACAGCCTTGTAACATAATATACTATTCTTTTAATTTTGCCTTAACTTCGTTAAGTACAAATAGTTAGTTACTTTTAATTTTGTCTCATTCCTAACTTCACCATGTATATATATATATATATATATATATATATATATATATATATATATATATATATATATATATATATATATATATATATATATATATATATATATATAAGTAGTTAGCAACGTATACTTAGCTGTGTGATTTTATAATTTATATTTAATGAAAAGCGTAAGGAACTTCGTTAATACCGAGTGTCCCACCACTCCACACACATTTATTTTCTGAAAGTGAAGATTTTCTTTTAGACATTGGTACATAGTGGGTAAATTACGCTGTAAAAGGTCAAGAGCTTTATAAATGTGCACGAAATATATGTGAAACGAAATATAAACTGAGACTAAGATTTTTCTACATTCATATATATATAATATGCGAGTATACTGTCCAAAGAGGATTCCGATTCCACTTAAACTAATGGAGATAGAATAAGCAAAATTATTTGAGTGCTACAGCAAAAAAGTCTAAGAAAATTAGGGAATGCAAAAACATCGCTAATATTAATTCACAGAATGTTTTTGGTCTGATCTTTATCTTTATTTCAATAGAGATGATTAGTGTGGCGTCACAAAAGCTTTCGAAAATTTAACTTAGTGTTTGTTATGTTCCTTTTTCTTATCACCTCTTATCAAACCCATGTAAAATGAATGGGAGAATTTTCTCAACTTTTTAAATAATTAATTATTAAATTATTATTGATTTATAAGAGTTTTCACCCTTTGAACATTATTGTACCAAGTCTTTTTTCCTACAAATGGTTCTAAGAAAAATAGGGAATGCAAAAACTCGGCCAAATATTAATTCACAGAATGCTTTCGGTCGGATATTTTATCCTCATTTCTATGAATATTGTTGGTTGTATTAGTTGTTATTTATGTTACTAGGCAGCAAAATTGAATTTTCCTGACAAGTTTTAAGTTTTAGTTCCGAGTCGAAGGCGAGGATAGGCTACACAAATTTACTGCAGAGGTGAAGCCGAGGCAGAAAATTTACTACTTTACTGACGAGGCGAAGCTGTGTCAGGAAAATTACATTTTGACTGACGAGGCAGGAAAATGTTAATTACCTGCTAAGAAGTAACCGAAGCAGGTAATCTTTAAACGAGTCAGGAATGTTTCCTTTGCTGCATAGTTATATACAATATTTTATCTTGGTACTAACGGCAGAAAAAGTACACTAATTATTATATTCTCTTTTTAATGTATAAAATATTTAAAGAAATAAAAGTTGTAAAAAGAAATTTTGAGTTATCAAGAAAACAAAACAAAGGTAAAACGAATTCAGTGTTGCCACTTTTGTTTATTAACTGCTGTTTCTTTATCTTAATTTTTAAATAATCACTGTAAAATTATAAAATTTGTTTTATTACTATAATTATTCAAGTAATTTAAAAAAAAAGATATAAATATTTAGCAGGATATTACACTTAAATATATAAAATGAACAATGTGGGAGAGTTCATAACCTGCGATGTAGAAACCATTTTGTTGTAAAAGTTTTTTAAAATTTTGCAGCCTTTTTGTTATTTTCAAAAAATCAAAAATATCAAAAAATATCAAAGTATCAATTTTGATAGTTTGCTAACACTTTATTATTTTGCTGTGTGTTTTTTTTGACATGTTACAAAAGAATCATGAAAAATGACATTTTGCATATTGAAAACAAAACAACAATGCTTCATTTTGCTGCCGTGAGTAGATAAAATTATTTATCTACGATTGATACGAAATATAAACATTATATCTTTGTTTAGATGCGTAGAAAGTGATAATTTACGTACTTGTATTCATTGCACATGCGCGTCTCATAGTTCTGAACAATTCCTCTTCTTTACCACGCTAGCGCGGTAAAGAAGAGGAATTCTTCAGCTTTACGCACGATTACCGAGTTTGTTTACATTTAACAAAACTAATTTGCAGTTCTTTTATTAAAATAACTGTTTATATCGAGCTTTTAGTGAAAAACAATAAGTGAATCAAGTGACTTTGATGAAAATGTGGAGAATAATAATACTCCTCCAGAAATAATTAATTCGGCAAAAAATACAACTCAAGAATAAATGCCATCTTTATCAAGAGAGAGAAACGAACTTACATACAGCAAGTTTATTTTTTACGTAATGTACTATTTCGTTCTTAGAAACACTTTTGTATGAAGAATGCTTGGGGTCATAAATAAAGATTCGTGGTACAGAAATTCGTTACAAGGAGGTCCGACTGTAGTTGTTTAAGGACTAAGTTCTTAATGGGCTGTTGAGCTACTGAGTAAGTTAATATGTTATTAACTTAAGTATTTGAGAAAGTTTTGTTAGTTTGGACAAAATTCTAATTAGATGTATGTTTAGCTAGCTATATCCTATTAGAGTGGGGTTGTCAAGCGTCCCGGTTTTTGACTAAAACTCCCGGTGTCCCGAAAAACTTTCGGTAAGCTTTTAAAGTCCTCATGATAGATTATTTTGTTGCAATAAAATAAAAAAAAATCGGGTACGGGGTACCTCGGAACATTTCCTCACTTCAGAGGCCACTAAAGTGGCCTCTCCTGCTGCTTCGCAGAAGGAGGAAGCACCATTGGACGTGGTCAGTACTTGGATGGGTGACCGTTCTGAACTAACTGATTTATTATCATTCTTCAAAAATAACCTTATTTTTAATAGCTATATTTTATTTAATTATTTGAAGTTCAAATTTGACAGATGTAAACAAACTTTGACGTCATCAAAATTATCGCACTAATAAATAATTATATTGGCTTATAACTTTTAAACTAATTAATAAATTAAAAATGGAATTTCATCGGGGTTTTTTATTTGTTCCATAATTTTTTCCGGTTCCAACGATATGCTATACGTCAAAAACCAATTTATACTTTCGGTATTATTAACCGTCAAAGTTTAAAAATTCAAAAATTTATAACTTCAAAATGGCGGCCAAATTCAAAATGAAATTTAGTGGGCTTGTTTGTCATACAGAGAAGTACATGCCAAATTTCAACTCGATCAGGGCTATGATCGATTTATTACGATTTTTTTAATTTTTTGCTGACTCAGCAAACTGGGTTCAAGATGGCGGAAAAAGTTGATTTTCCGGGCGGCACAACTACAGGTTAGGACTGATTTTTCTGCCAAGTTTCAACTCTCTAGGTTAAATACCTTGGGAGCTACGATGATAACACACATACACACATACATACGTCATGCTGAAAACCACTCAGGAGGTCTTAAAAACACCTAAAACGGATAATTCCGTTGAAATCTCGAAAAAAAATTTTTTGGTGAAAACAATACTTTTCCTACTATTAGTAGTGAGGAAAAGTAAAAACCCATCATTTACTGATAGTCCAGGAGATAGCGTGCAAAAAAGTGTCTAACTAACATCAAGCTAGAATTTTGTATACAAGTCAATCTTTTAGCGCCTTTTAAGAATATGTGGTCGGCTAAGTTCGTCTGCGGGACATAGCTTGGGAATAGGCGTTTGAAAAAAAAAAAAAAAACGGTGGAGAGCGGCCATGTCTCACCAATTATGGTGGACAATGTTATTTTCATGATCCTGAGTATAGAATTAGTTTGTAGACCAAAATTCAAGTCGATGTTAGTTTTTCCCTTGACAGGTGACCACGTTGGTTTTTAGTAATATTTGAATAACTAACCTATCAAGTGTGAAAATAACATCGACTTGATTTTTGGTCTACTAACTAATTCCGTACTCAGCATCATGAAAATCACATTGTCCACCATAATTGGTGAGACATGGCCGCTCTCCACCGGTTTGTTTTTTTCAAACGCCTATTGCCAAGCTATGTCCCGCAGACGAACTTAGCCGACCACATATTCTTAAAAGGCGCTATAAGCTTGACTTGTATACAAAATTCTAGGTTGATGTTAGTCACACACTTTGTTGCACGCTATCTCCTGGACTATGATAATTTATGTTATATTAAAAATCCTCCTTTTGCTTTCAAGCTACTCAAGGTAATGACGGAAGCTACGTGATAAATTTTCGTTTCGAAGAATGAAAATGTTTGTATGTCTTCAACATTCAACTTCAAAAATTCCAAGATCTGTCTAAATTCTGGAAAAAATTCTGTCTAACATCTTGGCAACCGACATATCTTAGAAACTACTCGTACGTTTTTAATGAAATTTGGGTGGTCGGTCATAATTAGTCTATTGTTTGTCCCATGTAAAGCCGGCCATAACCGTTGTATATCTGACAGGTGGACCTGTGCAGGATTACCTGTCAGATATACCTACTCAGGTATAGCACACACACTCAGTAGGGTAGTAGGGTAAACCCTAGATGTGTCAGTTCAGGTGTTAGTTGACACAATGACTTTCTACACGAGATGCAACCACGGTGGTCGGTTTGTTACTAAAGCCCCGTTTATACGGTGATAGTTCTCCCATGATAAAACTATCATGTCAGTCTACGTCATAGAACTATCGCGGGAGTGTACAGTCTGCACGGTGAGAGTTAACATACGTCAAAACTTGTTGTTTTGTTCTCAAAGTTATATCGGTATCCTACATTTTTGACTTGGATACAGTTATTAGTTTACTTTCTAACACAATTGTTACTGGCACGCGGCGATATTTTTGTTAATTTATTCTAATTAGTTAGACTTTTTTTGTGGGAGGGGGAACACTCCTCAACTAAGTGTCACGGTGTTTAATTTCGGAAATCTGGCAACCTTATACCTAGTAGAGCTATATCTTAAATCTATTAGAAAATAAATACAGCTGTTTCTAAAAAGAATTCATGTATGCAATGATACATTATATTCTATTCTAGAATTAGTGTTTCACTTTCGTTTTAATAGTAGAATTGTTTTGCCGTCCTTAGAAAAGTTAATATTAGTGATCCCCAAACAAGCTTGATGTCACCATTCCTAAGGTGTTATCAGCTAACCTTCTACGGCTTTAATATAATATCATAAACAGGTGGGTTCTAAGCCGCGTTTTCGACGCGTGATTGGGCTATATACTCATGAAATCGCGGAGATGTCGTTGTATGTTTTCCCCCCACTCTTTATTAGTTGTGCGCTTGCGCATCGTCTTTTCAGGTTATAAACAAACCTGAACAATATAATATATTATTATTGTTTTTATTTTTTTAATTCAATAACCACGATAGATTTTAAGAGAAAATAAGAAAGTGTGTTTTATTAAATACATTACAAGTTACAAGTGGAAGGATAAAAAAAACCAACTATTTTCTTTCATTAGTTTGAATCTATATACACATATCTTGACAGACTTGCCAACATACAGTAGTTTAAATTATAAAATTAAACTAATATTAACAAATCTTAACTATTATAATACAAAACTTAACTAAAAGTAAGGTTAGAAAAAGAAGTATGGTACGCAACTCGTGCGAAAACGGCATTTTGCATTGCTCATACACTCATACGATTTTACTACCCTCACTATCGCTCGGGTGCAAACTCCACACTCGCATGCAAAATGCTACTTTCCGCACTCGACGCGTAATGTACTATAATAGTTACTATGTAAATGGAGAACTCAAAAAATAAAAACAAAGAGGACTGAGAGGGGTTGGGGGGGGGGGGGGGGGGAGAGAGAGAAACAAGAGGGAAAGGTTTCATTTAGGTTGCGTCAATGAATTTGTTTTTTTTAATGAAAATGAATTTTATACTTTCACTTCTTGTAACTTGATTATAACTTGCAATGAAATTAATTTAATCTCCAGAAGGGAACTTTTAAAGTAAACTTTTCTCTCTAGTTTATAGAGAGGAAAGTTACTCACTGAAACCCGTCAGGTTGAACAGACAGTAAAGGAAAATATGGGAATCATGAACTTTCATGATTCCCTCCAGTGTTACCCTAGATAAAACATAAGCAAAAGTAACTTAAGTTGGTTTTAAATATACAATTTCATTTATTAAATTTTATTAATAAATTTGACATTAATAAAATAAAATTGTTACCGAATTAAAAGAAAAGAAAGTGGAAAATTTGATGAAGCCAATACCATAAAAAACAAAATAAAATAAAATAAATAATATAAATAAATATATCTATATAATATAAAAGGCAACGTATGGGTGTGGTGTATGTTCTTCATACAAATGTTTTAGTCCGATCTAGATAAAAATTTGCTCACTTGACCTTCAAAGCAAGGGGAAAATCACTGTCTACATGAAATTTCGAAATTTAAATTTTGGTACACAGGGGTACGGGGTACAAGTAATAAATACGGGGTCAAAGTAATTAATACCCTTTATGATGCATATCGTTGAAAAGCTCTTTAAGAGTACATTAATTGTTGTTATGTACAGTTTTGTCATATTTTCATACAGGAGGGGGGTAAAATGGAAAAATATAGCTATATCTTATAAAAAAAAGAAGAGTATCCGTATGAGAGTATATCTTTTATACAAATTTACAGGTTTACCAATCGAGCGTTTTGATTCAAGATGGTGGCCAGATATATATAAATATGAGTATGTTCTTTATACAATTCTACAGTTTTAGCCCGATCTCCATGAAAATTTGCATACTTAAGGATGATTCACGCTACACCGAGCCGTGGCCGTGCCGTGCCGGGCACGAGGCTCGCTGAAAAAATGTTGTATAGATTTTAAATGAAGCAATGCACAGTACACCGGGCACGACACGAGTCAGGACCGAGCCTCGTCCGAGGCTCGGTGGCAAAACGTTGGGGTACATTGTTTTCACGCGCCCGGCCCGTCCCCGCCTCGGTCCCGCCTCGTTGAGGGGTAATCCACGCTACAACGAGCCCGGGCCGTGCCGGGGCCGAGCCCTCCCACCGTCGCTCTTCGCTATAATATCTCATCCTTTTCTAGATTAATTATTTTTTATTACTTCGTGGCTGTATAATTTTACTGTGGACTTCGATTTTACTGTGGCAGTTAATTTTTAATGTAAAGTTTCGCATCAAAAATCAATTTGTGTGTTTTGCTTCCGAGCTTACCGAAGGTAACGTAAGCATTGTGTTCACTTTTGAGAACGAAAAACTTTTATGCCTCCGATTTTAAAAATTCCGTATTCGTTTCAGACATCAGGTAACATTTTGTCTCGTGTCTGTCGGTCTGTGTGTCCGCCAATTATGAAACGTGTGACGATAACTTGAGTAAATGACCGATTTAGATGAAATTTGGTAGACATGGTCATTTTACCAATACCCAGGACGAGTTCGTTGGACAACGTTATCCGTCCAAGCGTTCACGAGCAACGCTCGCGTAAACGTGAACTTCAAATTTAAAATTGGAATTTTAGGTTGGGAAAAAATCTAACTTCATCTATTCAATGAGAAAAACATTTTTTTTCAAATACAATATTTTAGTAAAACCAACAGTGACAAAGCTATGAAGTGTTAAAGATCGTTAAAACTATTAATAGTTTTTACACAATATAACAATAAAGTACATGATAGGATGCGAGGAAGCTATGTGCCACACTAATAGGCAGTCTATTTTTTTTTTTTTTTTTAATGATGGAAGACGAAATTTTAATTGAATGTGTGCGGAAGTATCCTGTCATTTATGACATGACACATCCTAAATATTTGGACCCGAAGTACAAATCTTGCGTCTGGAAAACGATATCAGGAGAAATGAAACTAAATGGTGAGTAAAATGATTTCGCCTAGTAGAGGACAGCACGTCCCAGCCCGGTTCGTCCCTGCCTCGTTCACAACTCGGTGTAGCATGTATGTGAAGGCTCGGACGGGGCACGGTGGGAGGGCTCGTGCCCGGCACGGCACGGCCCCGGCTCGGTGTAGCGTGAATCATCCTTTAACCTTCAAAGCAAGGGGAAAATCACTGTCTACATGAATTTTTAAAATTTAAATATTGGTTCACAGGGGTACGGGGTACAAGTAATGAATACGGGGTAAAAGTAATTAATACCCTTTATGATGCATATCGTTGAAAAGCTCTTTAAGAGTATAGTAATTGTTGTTATGTACAGTTTTATCCTATTTTCACTTAGAAGGGGGGTAAAATGGAAAAATATAGCTATATCTTATAATAAAAGAAGAGTATCCGTATGAGAGTATATCTTTTATACAAATATACAGTTTTATCCCAATTTGATGATTTGATGATACGGGGTCAAAGTAATGAATAACCTTCATGAAGCAATTTTGTAGATAAGCTCTTTAAGAGTACAATAATTGTTGTTATGTAGAGTTTTGTAATATTTTCATTTATGAGGGGGGTAAATTTAGGATATTTGCAAATTATCTTATCAAAGAGGAGAGGATATAGAAATAAGTGGGAGGGATAGAATCTAGATATTATCGCATAGTAAAATAATTTAAATGTTTCTTGATGGTAGTTTATAAGCTTATCAAATTAAAATAACACTCTGTAGCGAAGCACGGGTATCTAGCTAGTTATATATAATTGAAGTTTTTTTGAAGTGAAACTTCTTTGGCGGCGGTAGAGTACATTTTTTCATATAGTGAAATCGTGTAACGAAGTTTGCGATTCGAGACTCGTCCAAGTGTAACATTTTTTCAGATTAATGGTATTATATCTATTTAAGGACCAGCAAATCAAAACAAACATTTATTTTTATTGGAATAAATGTGGTTGCCTTAGCATAGCAATATTTTTTTTCGATTAAATTTCCCATAATCATTTCTTAATACTGAAATAATAAATTCGTAAAAGAATGAAAGAGAGCAATGCATTCTAGAACTTAAGTTTCACTTCTAATGCGTGAGAGCCTCACACACATATATATATATATTTTTTTAAAATCATATTTTACCCCTGAAGACTCCTTGTTTTTGAAACTACTCATTCGATTTCAATGAAATGTATGCAGTACTAGCTGATCTATCCTGCTTCACCTAGGGAATTAATACACCGTGAAACAATTCGATAGAAGAATTGGGTAGCAGAAAGTAATTTCCTAAGATTTTTTTTTGTCAAAGTGTAAGACAAAATACATGCTATTTCAAATCCCCCTATTTGTATTCAATTCAAAATTCATTCTTCACGTTATATTTGACCTTTGTACTATGTTTTACCTTGGTACAATATTCCGCTGATGGAAAACAAAAATGGAAGATCCGGTTGCGTTAAGTTCTTTCCCATGCCGTATAGAACAGTGGTCTCCGAACTTTTTGGTTGAAGAGCCAGATCTGGAAAGGATGTTCTAAACGGGACCGGATGAAGTAAGCGATACAGCCATCGGACTTCAAAAAATCCGAATAAGCCCTGTCCGTTTCGGCCAAAAAAACCTCAATAAGAATCGTGCTGAGTGCTGACATTTATTTTACTACGTTTTTATTAGCTTGCTTTCTTGTTTGTTTGTTTGTTTGTCCAGTACAAATCTTGCAATCGATTTTTAACTAACTTCCTAAGTAGCTAGACATTTGAAACTTTTAGAATAGCTTAGAACACGATGACAATGCATTATTTTAATACTTTTAGCCATCTTTCAGCAGAATTTAATTCGTTTTCAGCAAATTTTGCGGTATGGAAAGTTAGTTCGGAAAAATCAGCAATTTATTTTATTTGTTTTGACATATCCCATATTTACAATCTTCATTTTGACGGGTTTCAAACTTAAGCTGGGTTTACACGATCCAAGTGGACTTGGACAAAGTAACTTTGATCAAATTCACTTGGTCCAAGTTTTGAAGCAGGGTTTACACGATCCAAGTAGTCTTGGTCCAAGTAGTTTGAACAAAACTGTCAAAATCATAATTCCGATACTCAAATTTTTCATAAATTTTAATGATTTTGCAAATGAAATAAAACAACAATACAAAAATAACTGTAAGAACCAAACAAAACAAACAACAAAAACCAAACTGTACCTCCCTGTAAACAAACGGTACAAACTCGTCATTTTTGACAGCTCGTTCTCATAATTTGTAGGTGGGCGCCATTTTTATTTCCATCCAAGTCTACTTTGATCAAAAAAAGTTAGGGGCCATCCAACTCAACTTGGATGGTCCAAGTACACTTTGATAGCCTGATTACACGATCAAAGTAGCGTCAAATCTGACTTGGTCCAAGTCCACTTGGATCGTGTAAACCCAGCTTTATGATTTATTATTTTATATGACAGAAAATATAAAAACGTAGTATATAAAAAGTTCTTTTTATCTTGTAATTTTTATAGTTGAAACGACATTATACGGTCAATTTATAACTCTGTATTGTTGAACGAGCTAGTGAGTTCTTAATTTCAGAGACTTGTGGTTTGAAAAGTTTGTGTTTGATTGTCTAACGATAACTGTGGCGTAAAAATTTATCGATTTGAACGAAATTCGATAAACAGACGCATCTCATAATTTGTGACAGCTTTATAGTTTTTGGAAATTCCACACTATATATTCTCAAGATGGCATCCAATATGGTGGAAGACTGAACAAAAAGTAAAGATCTTATCATGTAGATAAGACTATGTAAGTTTTTCTCCGCAACATTTTCCAGGTAGCCATATTGAAAACAAATGTGGCCGATTTAAGAGCAACATTTTTTTTTTCTACGCGAGTTCTTAATGTTTTCCTTCTTTTGCGGCCTGCGGGCCGCAAAGTAATTTGTTTTATAAAAGTCCTCTTAAATTATCACACCGCCTTCTTTGGGAACCTATGCCCTAAGTACCAAGTTCTGAGGGGGAAAATGTAAAAAACTAACACTTACTCTTCCCTTTATATGTGGGTCATTCTCATATAAATTGGGCATTTGCTGCTCATTACTTCAGACGCAAATTAATTTGTTTCACAGAAATTTCGAAGCAGATAAGTGCCCAATTCGGTTCATTGCATATAGGGTGGCTATGAACAAAACCACGCTACTTGGCGAACTTATAGAAAGTATAACGTTCAACAATAATTTACTATGAATGTGGGTCAGGATATTCAAAGAATTATTTTTTTTTTTTTGTCAGCGTCAAATTTCTTATAAAATCCCGAAGTGGTGTTGTTTAATTTGGGGACACGCAGTAAAAGACAATTTATTACACAAGCTAGAGGTCGACCAAGAAGTCATGGAAATGTGAGGAGTGCGCTAATGTCGCCATGTACAGTCAGTTTTTATTAAAATAGACCACTGTCAAAAAATACAGTGTTGTTCTTTTGTTATTAATAATTTTATTTTTGATAACTTCTATATTTTTTGCAACAGGCAACACTGTACTTGATAAGAAATCACAATAATATGCGATAATATCTTTATATTATTATTTATTGATTATTCACAATAATATTCTTTAAATCTAAATAAATTTTCTTCTTTCTTAATCGATTTTTTTCTTCCTCTTTATTTCTGAGTTTGATTTGTTACTTTTTTATTTCTGTTTTATTTGTTACTTTCCTTATTTATGGATTTTAGTTCTTAATTTTTTGTGAATTATTATTTGTACTATTACCTCTCTCGGATTGTTTTTGGCAATTTTCTCTTTGGTAAATTAAATTTCCTGGTATTATTAAAAACATGGATCATGGATAATAACACGAATTCAAAATTAGGAAGAAATTATACCAATAATGAGATTCTATGATAAGTTTTCCTGGTTATTTTATTTATAAAAAATATAATGGGGAAAAGCAAACTATAAATTCGCTAATATTATTTTGATTAATTGTCATGGAGAGCAATCATTTTTATAATAACAAATAAATATTAGGTTTGTTCCAACCCCATTATTTGTAGTGTTCTTTGCATTTGCATCATCATGGTGAATGGTACAAAATCAAAATTGTTGTGTGACAGTTGTGACAATAATTCGTATTGTATAAAAACAAACAAAACAGGAAACCTAACAGATTGGAAACCTTCTTGTTGTTGTTATTCGTGAGATTTGACGCAACTGCGCATGTCATACAAACTAGAAATGGGTATTGTCTTAGCACCCGACTGTACTGACTTCGGCACTACTCGGAAGTTCCGATTTTAAACGAAGTTAAGCTTTCCGTTTCTCCCGTGTTCATGACTTCTTGGTCGACCTCTAGTTAGTATTTTTTCCCATAATTAACCTTCAGCCTATACAAATAAGCCCTTTTGTTAATTTCTTTTAAAATGTGAAGAATTCTTAATTTTTTAAACTTAAGCTGAAATCAGCTAAGTTATAAGGCTTTTAAATAAAACAACATTTTAACTGGATAAGAAAAAAAGATGATTTGGTTATTTACCTGAATAAAAATGATGTTTTTCCGACACTTGAATTGCCTATGATAAGTAATTTAAACATATAGTCGAAATTCTGATCGGCTGCTTCGAATTTAGTTCCTCCTGGGGGCGACATCTGAAACAATTCATTATTAATATAGTCTGGTTGTTATCAGTACAGTTAGAGAATAGAGTATACACACAATGTGACAGAGGGACAATGTGACAAAGGGGTAATGTAATGGTGACATGTATGTCGTGACTCGTGACAATACTAATTGAAACTTAGGTGGGTGATATGTCTTTACCAAGAGACTTAAAATTAATAAGTTCGAAAATCAATAATTTACAAATCAATTTACCCTCCTGTAGCTTCTACCGCGTGATTGCTTTCAGGTTACGGTCAATATGACCATTATATATTTAAGTGTTACTTTTTAGGGTCAAATATTTTGTTGGTAAAAGATGACCTTACTACATACATACATTCCTAAAAATACATTCCTGTAATTTTTCTGTCTGTCTGTCTATAACACACCTGAACCTCCAAAAGTACTAAAAATTAAAATTTGAAACTTTGTAATAATGTTATGAAACCCCAAACACTGGAAATAGTAATATTATGTTACTAGGCTGTGAAGTGAGTTTTTTCTTTACCGCGGCAATTACATTTACTGTCGAGCGAAGCGAGACAGTAAATATTGCCAAGGTTTGGATGGTTTGTCGAAATTTAAACCGCAGATGGCACCAGATTAATATCAACCGTCTACACTCTTTAAAGATGTCAATGAAAACCTTGGAGAATTAAGGAATTCATTGAAAAATAAGATTTAAATGAAATTAAGAATGAAATTCAAGAATTAATTGAACGATTTACAAGAATCGCATGTGATGAAAGAATGTCCTTTTTCCCAGCAAATGGTCTGCAGATGTAATTAAAATTGAAAAGTCAATAGATTTTTCACAATTTTTCCGGGAGCCTTTAGGAACACCCTACGTTGAAGAAATTGTGTTAATATAATTGGTAATCAACATGTACATTTCAAATCAAATGTACATTGTACATTTCTCAGAGTTTCTTAATGTATTTTGTATTTTCCCTCGCTTAGAACCTGGTTAATAACTAACGCTTATTAATAAGATTTACCTGTTTATTTTTGTAAGAAATTTTATATACGATTGTTACGAAATATAAACATTGTATCTCTGTTTAGATGCGTAGAAAGTGCGATTCTTTACGTACTCTTGTATTCATTGCGCATGCGCGTCTCAAAATTCTGAAGAATTCCTCTTCTTTACCGCCCTAGGGCGATAAAGAAGAAGAATACTTCAACTTTACGCACGATTAGCGAGTTTGTTTATATTTAACAAAACAAATTTGATAGTTTGTTTAATAAAATAATTTAAATAATTTCATTTGTTTAATTTAATAAATGTAACAGTTTATATCGAGTTTTTTGTGAAAATCAATGCGTGATTTAAGTGATTATGACGAATATGAGGAGAATAATACGCCTCCCGAAATAATTAATTCCGCACAAAATACAACTAATGAATTAATGTCGTCTTTATCAAAAGATAAATACGAACTTACATACAGGAAGGTTATTATTTTTTCTGTATTTATTATTAAAATCTAACAATCGTAGATAAAGTACGGTACGCAACTCGTGCGAAAACGGCATTTTGCATTGCTCGTGTGGTTTTACTACCCTCGCTGTCGCTCGGGGGCAAACTCCACACTCGCATGCATAATGTTACTTTCCGCACTCGACGCGTAATGTACTATTATCTACGATTGATACGAAATATAAACAATGTATCTCTGTTTAGATGCGTAGAAAGTGATTCTTTACGTACTTGTATTCATTGTATGCGCGTCTCATAGTTCTGAAGAATTCCTCTTCTTTACCACCCTAGGGCGGTAAAGAAGAGGAATTCTTCAGCTTTACGCACGATTAGCGAGTTTGTTTACATTTAACAAAACTAATTTGCTACTCTTTAATTAAAGTAACTGTTTATATCGAGTTTTTAGTGAAAAACAATGAGTGAATCAAGTGACTGACGAAAATGTGGAGAATAATACTCCTCCAGAAATAATTAATTCGGCAAAAATACAACTCAAGAATAAATGCCATCTTTATCAAGAGAGAGATAAGAACTTACCTACAGCAAGTTTATTACTTTTTTTTGTATTTATTATTTAAATCTAACAATCGTAGATAAAGTACGGTACGCAACTCGTGCGAAAACGGCATTTTGCATTGCTCGTGTGGTTTTACTGCCCTCGCTATCGCTCGGGTGCAAACTCCACACTTGCATGCAAAATGCTAATTTCTGCACTCGACGCGTAATGTACTATTACGTGATAGTAGGTATATAAACATTGTAGTCATTTCTTTCTATATGGTTATAATATCCTCATCCTCAGATATCTGAAGTGGTTGTGTTTTGAAAGCTTGAAACTAATTTTGTTTTTGTTTAGTAAAGTACCTCAACTCTCAACGTATTAGTTCAAGATAATTTAAACGCAATTTATCAGTCAATGATATTATAGACTCAGTATTAATTCATGTAGGTTATGATAGGTTATGATTATGATGCATGAAACTTCCCTTTTAGTCACAGCATGCTATTCTATATGTTTTTCGGGTATATGGAGGTGTATTTATTATTGGTATACATTATACATTAATATAAAAGTAATATCAACCTACAAAAGTAAACGTTTTTATTATAAATCCTTTACATTTGTGGATTTTGGTAGTGCGAGTTATCGACAAGATGTTCTTTTATAAAAATACGTTTGGAAATTGTTCCTAACAATCATTGTTATTAAGTTTTTGCAAGCAAAGTTGTCAATCAGTGTTTGTTAGAAGCAACCCTCAGTTCTACTAAATTCAAGTAAAGAAGTAACTAACTTCGTTTACTCTTTGAGTGTTTATTCACTATGAGTAAGTTCTACAAAATCTCAGTAGAAACAACTAACTTAGTTTACTCTTTGAGTGTTTATTCACTATGAGTAAGTTCTACAAAATCTCAGTAGAAACAACTAACTTAGTTTACTCTTTGAGTGTTTATTCACTATGAGTAAGTTCTACAAAATCTCAGTAGAAACAACTAACTTAGTTTACTATTAAAATTTTAATTCACTATGAGTAAGTTCTACAAAATCTCAGTAGAAACAACTAACTTAGTTTACTATTAAAATGATAATTCACTATGAGTAAGTTCTACAAGATCTCAGTAAAAACAACTAACTTAGTTTGCTCTTTGTGTGTTTATTCACTATGAGTAAGTTCTACAAAATCCCAGGAAAGAAACAATAAACAGTATTTGAGTTTATTTACAATGAGTAAGTTCTACTAAATCCCGGTAAAATCAACGAACTTAGCCTTGTAAATATGGGTTTTATAATAATATATATAAAGTAGGTCAAGTTTCAGAAACAGATTTTACACTTATTATTTCTTATCATGCAAGAAAAATATTCATTATACAGGAGAACGATTTTTTTAAAGAAAAAGTCATAATGAAAAATGTCAAAAAAATAATAATAATTTTAATGTCAAAATCTTTACAAAAAAAAGAAAGAAAAAAAAAAAAAAAATCTGTTGTGTTTAAAACGGAGTAATACAGTATCTGTTGAATTTCCCTTCGAGGGAGGAATCGAACGGGAAAGTGAGATAGATTTCCCTTCTCTGATAAAGGGAGTGACTTGTTGGAGAAAGAGAGGGAATAATATGGCGGAAATTGAGGAGGGAATGAACAGGCAGCGCTGTTGAACGGAGTCAATATGAACTCAAGTCGAGTTTCATTCAAAAAAACCTTTCGCCCTACCTCACCTTCGCTTTTTACCTCAGTTAAATTGAATAATAACTTGCTCCCATTTTATAACTCTAAGGTGTTAAGAAGGAAATGAGTAAAGAAATTACGGAGTTATAAAAAAAAATGGAGTAACTCTTAACTCTTTTTGGATATTTTGTAACCTTTTTTTTTAATATTCCATTCATAAATTTAAGTGCTTGTCTTTCTAGACGGGCGCTGTCTCTCTTGCTTATATATTATTAAAGGTGTTAAGAGCTTTTATAAAGGAAGAAAAGACCCTCCAAGACTTTTCCTGCTTTTTGTCTCGAAAAATATTAAGGGTCACCTTATCAGTTACTCTTATCGGGGTTAGATTGTAAAGCTTCGTTGACACGGTGATCGGTGATAGTATACTGTTGTAAAAGTTTGCAGATTTAAACCAATTTCTGTGACTAATGTTAACAGTGTCGCCATAAGGGCATGGCCAAAACGGACCTAATCACGGACGGAAATCAACAAAATAAAAAATAGAAGAAGATAAAAATATAAATATACGTGTGGTGTCGCGGGAC
This sequence comes from Gerris lacustris, assembly GCA_951217055.1. Classification (NCBI taxonomy): domain Eukaryota; kingdom Metazoa; phylum Arthropoda; class Insecta; order Hemiptera; family Gerridae; genus Gerris; species Gerris lacustris. The sequence goes on from OX578277.1 coordinate 12,487,274, forward strand.
ACCGGTAGGAACGAAGTTCCTTACGCTTTTCATTAAATATATGTAAATTATAAAATCAATTCTTTTATTATAAAATCACAGTTCCAAAATTAGTATACAATACTAACTACTTATATATGGTGGAGTTAAAATTTTAAGTAACTAACTATTTGTACTAGCGGAGTTAAGGTAAAATTATATTAAAAGCTTTTTATTATCTTTGAAGCGAGCGTCTTCCAATAAATAATGTTTTGTATATTGAGAAAAAAGTTAATGATGAATTTATAGTTAAAGCAGATGGTTGTAGAGACGAAAAAGAACTGTCCTCTCCAGACTCCGTCGGCATATTACTCCAATTAAATATTACAATAAAAAATATAAATCACTCAGTAACTCACAAAAACTTCTGCTTGTATCAGGTTGAAATTTTACATGCCTGTTTCAATTGTACTATAGGTGATGTATTCAAAGTTTCATTTAAATCGTTACGTTGAACGTAAGATTTTTTTTTTTTTTTTTATTCCCACCATCAACCCGCGGCTGAAAGGTAGGAGCGCCTCGACAGCTTGGGCCATTGGCGCCTTGAACGTAAGATATCGGTAAAAACGTTATTTTCTTTATTTTAAACGTTTAGGTCCACTTTAATAAATTTAGCGATCTTTATCACTTCATAGCAGTGTCGGTGCTCGTTTTACTAAACGAATGTATTTAAAAAAGATGTTTCTCTCATTAAATAGTGGACGTTAGAATTTTTTCCTGTCCTAAAATTCCAATTTTAAATTTTAAGGTTACATTTACGCGAGCGTTGCGCGTGAACGCTTGGCCGGATAACGTTGTCCAATGAACTCAGCCTGGGCATTGGTAAAATGAACATGTGTACCAAATTTCAACTAACTCGGTCATCTTTTACTCAAGTTATCGTCATCGGTAGATTTCGTGATGGTTATTTTATGACGGTGATTTTGGTCTTTTTTTCGGATTCAATCCCGGGCTCCAGAACGTACCCTAAGGAACTTCGTTCCAAAAAACAATATGGGTGTAAAGCCTGGTTTACACGATCCAAGTATACTTGGTCCAAGTCACTTTGATCAAATCTACTTGGTCCAAGTCACTTTGATCAAATCCACTTGGTCCAAGTCACTTTGATCAAATCTATCAAAGTATACTTGGTCCAAGTAGTGGAACTTCGATACACTATAAAGTAGAGGTTACGATAGATTGTATGAAATGTTTTTCCCTCTAAAACATTCCAGTTAAATCGTATTTATTAATTTTTCAAACACCCAGCTCAACCTCACATCTGTCATTTTTTGACAGCTCGTTCTCAAAATTTGTCAGGTGGGCGTCATTTTTGTTTTCATCAAAGTCTACTTTGATGGAGCCCATCCAACTCAACTCAGATGTCTAAGTTAGCTTGGGGCTTGGATACCTTGTTTACACGATCCAAGTAACATCAAAGTAGAGTCAAAACTGACTTGGTTCTAGTATACTTGGATCGTGTAAACGTGGCTTAACACGTTTTCAGGTATACGAACAACAAAATATCATGTATAGAATACGAGTTGTTATACTACTGTTACTAATTGTATTTACTCTGAGGAAGTGAGAAAATCGAATGAGAGCTCGAGATTTTAAAATATGACCTAGTAGATGTCAAAATATCGAACTCTCATTGGCTTTCCCTTCAATTATCCCAAGCTGTCAGAGTAAACACAAATTGTAATATTAGTATAGATAGGGTTTTCACGTGATAATAGGCGTTTATTGACAATAGTTTTTGTGACTGCCACAAGAGTATTCTGATGTTGTAATAGTACTCTCATCTATCTCTTAAGTCCTGATTGTATGATAGTACTGTCGAGACAGTTATTATAACGTCGTCTATATGATATGGTGCTAGTTTAGTAAAAAGTGCAGAATCTATGTTAACTTTTACCCTCAAATTTAGAATAAATTCTTAATTTCATACTTTATATATGTAATGTAATATATTATATGTATTAAGATTTTAAATTCAAGAATAATTGATATAATAAATGCTTTAAATACAACTCACTCATGACAAGTATTTTTGTTTACTTGACTTCACCTGTCAACCCTATTGTTTCAGAGCTTACCGAAGGTAGCGGAACTTATGTGATCGTTCTAAAGAACGAATATATTTTAACTCTCCGATTTCAAAAATTCCAAGACAGAAATCCGTTTCAGACATCAGGGAACATTTTTGCGGACTAACACTTCTTATTTTTCACTCCTTCCAAGGTTGACAAGTGGTTTCGTCAGTAAATCAGCAATTTTTTTGTTTTCCAGATATATTTGTTGAATTTTCTTGAACCTACTTTCTAACATAGTTGTATTGGACATCTACATGATTGGTAAGTTTACGAAATGACGGATTCTTTGTCAGTTTAAACGCTCCCATGTTATTTACCCCCAGAGTTGAAATATCTTTTATCTACTCACGGCAGCAAAATTAAACATTACTTAACTGTTTTTAGGCTGGAAAGTACTATTTCCCTGATTTGTCATTAAAATATTAAAAACAGGCAGGAAAGTAGTTAAAACAGTCAGGAAAATACTTTCTCTGCCTAGGCAGGGAAATATTTCCCTGCCTAGGCAGAGAAAGCAATAGTGTTTACCACTGCGTGTCATGACCTCTTATTTTGGCAAGAACAGTTTATACTATTATCTCTATCTTATAACATTATATATTATAGTTAAATAAGTAATATTTAATAAATAAACGTTTTAATAATAAAATAATTTGTTTATATTTGTTAATTCTGTTAAATAAGTTCAATAATTAGTAGATCTTTACTTAAAAAAAAAGTAGAGTCACTTGCTATACTGTAGCGTCATGTAAACATTGAACATCCATATTATTTTTATTATTGAAGTCATTCTAGATTAGACTAGCTACTTTTCTTAATGTATCCTAGTTACTTCTTTTCTTTTATGCAATAGAAGATATCTTTAACTTTTTATTAATTTTTTAGTAAAAATATAAATAAATATTTTATATTGCGTGCATTATTCATTCAGAAGTTGTGTGTGTTTTGTATTTTGTTGTTATAGATTGAGTTTGCTTTTCACTTATTGTTATTATTCCCAAGTTTCTTATTTGAACATTAATTTTAGTTAATACATATGTTATTATCTTTATTAATATGACACATAGTTATTAACTATGTTATATTAATAAAGATGACATTTTAGCAGCTTCATTTTTCTGCCCCAAGTAGATAAAATATTGTATGCAACAAGGTAGCAAAGGAAACATTTCTGCCTCGTTTATTCATTGCCTGCCTCGGCAGTTAATTATCATAGCCTGTCCTCGCCTTCGGCTCGGAGGCTAATTTAATCACTCGTCAGTAAAATTCCATTTTGCTGCCTAGTTACATAAATAACTATTAAACTAGTTATATCTTTGAGAAAAATTCTCAACCACACTACGTCCTTAGCAGCAATGTTCTCTGCTTCAGTTGTAGACTGTAATACGTTGTTTTCTACTTAACCAGGTAAAGGCTGCGACTCCAGTCTCCAGGCTTGCATAGCTCTCTTGATCCTGACTTCCTTGTTTGCTTGTTGTTCAAAAAACAACTTGTTTAGTTGATGGCACCCAACCACTAAACCATCTTTATTCTCATAATAACATACAGGAATCCTTTTCTTGGATTTATTGTCCCATTTCTTTCTGTGTTCTTTGGGAATGAGAATAAAGCATTCAGTGCCACATTATTTTGCTTGATATACCTAATCAACCTTTCTTGTCCACAACTCTATTGGGGATTTACCCTTTACTGGATTTGGACCTATTCGATTTAATACATAAGCTGCCGTATTAACCGCTCAAAGAGACTGGATTTTTCTCTGCATATAACTATTTGTGCAGTTTCGTAGAATTCTATTCTCTCTTTCTACCACTCCATTTTGCTCTGGCGTGAGGCATGGTTGTTTTGTGATTTAATGTCAGCTCTTTTAATAGCTTCTTGAACTCAGCGTTGTTAAATGAAGAAAGAAAAAGTCACTCCACGTGAAACTTCTCTTACTTCATCTGACTTTTTCTTTCTTCATTTAATGATGACCTCCACTAACGCTTCATATCCTAATTCAGCGTTGTTAAATTCCTAACATCCGTCTAGTTAAGAGCTCCTTGACTGGATGACCTGAAACTTTTGTTTTTTCCAAAAATATTTTAGTACAATTAACAACCTCTGACTTCTTTTTAAGATAATACACTGTTCTAAACTTAGTAAAATTATTCTTTATGCAAGAAGTGTCTGGTATATGGCCTCAAATATCAGCTGACACTCTGTATCCTGGCTTCTCTGCTTTATCAAGAAAGTTCCAAACATGGATATAGTCTATGCTGTTTCCCAAGCGGACAAGGTTCACAAAAAATCATCAGGATTTGAATCTATTTAAACCCACGTAGGTTCGGAAAATGTTTGACACGCTTTTTATTTTGGTGCATTAGTCTCGCGTGCCAATATTGTAGAGCATCTCTTCAATATTGGCTGTGGCTACTGCCACGTACGTGTGGTACGTTCCTGCCTCCGGAACGTAACACACATTCCACATTTTAGCATGATCTATTATTCCCACTTCTAATCGTATTCATCGTCTGCCCAAACTTCCAAATTAATCGTCTGGAAAAAATTACTCAAATTGACTAGCCATTCTTTCTTGATTGGATGAGTTGCCTATGAGTCTGCAATCCAGCAATACCGAGCCCAAGACTACTGACAATGGCTGTTACTGAAAAGTGATTATATATGACATGAAATCATTTTACCCTTCTTTTCCCCAAAGCAGTGATGACTTCTTTCAGAGATATGCCACTTCTTGGTGCAGCTTTCTTCTTTCCTTTGCAGGCTGGCCTCTGCTTTAACTCTAAGGCAAATAACTCAGTGCATGGCAGGAAAACCCCCTTTTTCGTAGACGGACCTCAAAATTTTGAGCTTGGAGATGGATTTTGACTAGGAACTTATCTCTGATCCATTTTTTAGATTCAATGATTGATTTTCAATAAATCTTTTTTTTAATTATGACAAATCTGACAATTACTACGTTTCTATGAGTTTTAAAAAACCGTTTGAAAACAGTATTGGTTTCAAACCAAAAGTGTTTCCATGAGGAATATTCAAAACTGTTTTTCACAACAATTTCGTAAACTAAAAACTCCCAGATTAGTTATGGTTAAGTCAGGTTATAATTACCTCCGCTGATCATACCTACTGCGCAAGTCGGAATTCAATATCCTTTTCCATGCTAGTTTTTCAAAACAGTTTCAATACAACACCAAACATTTTCTGTTGTAACCTCAGAGCAAGAAAGGGGTAGAGGGAACAATACTATAGAATCGGGGTCTCAAAAAGTGGTTCATTATGCTACACCCCTATACTAAAACTTTCAAGCTGCAGTTTGGTGATACCCCCATCCCCCTACTCAAATACTAAAATTCGACAGGACTTTTTGATTACTTGACTTTATCTGTCTACCTCATCATAATTATTTTTTTAAGATACTTCTGTAGTTAAACATAAGCCCTTATTCTATTTAAAACTTTTACTTTTCTATTTGGTGTTTCATCAGGACTGGAGATGAACATTTGATATTAAAAGTTAATAAACTGCAATAAAATAACATACCTTCTTCTTATTGTATTCTATTTATTCCAGTTATCACTAATATATTCTTCGACTTACATCACTTCTAATGTAGTTTTAATGTACTATTTCATCAGTGTAGGAGTTGAGACATAGGTTTAAATCTCCTGTCTTTAGTAAGTTTATTGTACAAAGCTAACTTTCAACTACAAATAGTAATCTTCAGTACCGGTGAGAAGAGATCAAGTGTGAAAGAGAAACAGTGAGTGTAGGAGTTGAGACAGAGGTTTAAATCTCCTGTCTTTAGTAAGTTTATTGTACAAAGCTAACTTTCAACTACAAATAGTAATCTTCAGTACCGGTGAGAAGAGATCAAGTGTGAAAGAGAAACAGTGAGTGTAGGAGTTGAGACAGAGGTTTAAATCTCCTGTCTTTAATAAGTTTATTGTAAAAGCTAACTTTCAACTACAAATAGTAATCTTCAGTACCGGTGAGAAGAGATCAAGTGTGAAAGAGAAACAGTGAGTGTAGGAGTTGAGACAGAGGTTTAAATCTCCTGTCTTTAATAAGTTTATTGTAAAAGCTAACTTTCAACTACAAATAGTCATCTTCAGTACCGGTGAGATGAGATCAAGTGTGAAAGAGAAACAGTCAGTGTAGGAGTTGAGACAGAGGTTTTAATCTCCTGTCTTTAGTAAGTTTACTATACAAAGCTAACTTTCAACCACACAGTTATCTACGAGTACAATACCGGAGAGAAGAGATGAAGTGTGACAGTGAAACTGTGAATGTAGTAGGTAAAACTCAATAGAAACAACTAACTTAGTTTACTCTTTGAATGCTTATTCACTATAAGCTCTGCAAGTATCGGTAAAAACAAGTAACATACTTTGTAAAAAAATACCACGTTGGTAGAAACTAATATAGAATAAATATTTCTCAGAAAATTTAATAAAAACCAGGCTTGCTATTCTTTATATCGATTTATTTTTGAAAAGGGAGTTATTTAAATTAACTTGTCTACGTCTAATACTAAGAATATCCGCTAGTAAAAAAGCATTTTGCTATATAAAAACAACATAATGAGATTGAAAAGTAAAACAATTAGTATGTATATACATTTTGAGGACTATAAATCTCAATTTAGGTATCGAGAAAGAGCAGAAAGAGCAGCTGAGGCGAGCAGTGGGGAATAGATGGGGATTATATCCCATAATTCTCAAATGGCTATATACATAGGCAAACAGACCGAGGATCCACTATGGGGCTCTGATCTGGTGGCCAAGGATAAGAGCAGCCAGCTCGGCTAAGAGGCTCGACAAAGTTGAGAGGTTAGCTTGTAGAAGCATAACAGGACGACACCTACAGCCGCCTTAGAGGCTCTTGTAGGCATCCCTCCACTTAAGATATGGATTGAAGGAGTGGCCATTGCATCATTTGTCAGGCTCAGAGACAACGGGCAATGGCTAGGGAAAGGAATCCTAACCGGACACCTGGAAATCGAAAGGGTGGCTGAGTCAAAGATCCCTTATACTGCGATCAGAGTGTCAGGAAGGACATCAGGTGAAACATCAGGTAAGGACATCAGGAAGGAACATCAGGTAATACTTAAGAGGAAGTATAAGGTAGAAATACCATCAAGAGCCAGATGGGAACAAGGAGAGATAAAATTCGATAAGGAGACTCTGGTGGCATACACGGATGGCTCAAAGAATGAAGCTGGAATGTCGGGACGGGACTGTTCTTGGAAAAGTCCGGCACCGAAGAGAGTTTCCCGTTAGGCACACTCACCACCGTTTTTCAGGCGGAGATCTACGCCATCCTAGAGGTGGCAAGACAGCCTGAGGTGGTGGAAGCAACAGTTAAGTCGATGGCTACATGCTCGGATAGCCAAGCGGCACTAAACGCTCTCGATGCTCCTAGTGCAATCTCTGCACTGGTGAGGGAGTGTCGGGAGACTCTAGAGCTGCTGGTAGAGAGTAAGGAGGCAACACTGCTCTGGGTCCCAGGACACCAACGGTTCCCAAGGAGAAAGCAGATGAGGTGGCAAAAATAGGAGCCTCTATTCCTTTCTGTGGACCGGAACCTGCAGTTGAATGGTCGAAAGGTCAGGTCAAAGCAGCCATTAAGAAGTGGGTATGGGATGAAGCAGATAAGGAATGTTTAACCACAGAGGGATGCAGGCAGTCTAAGATGTTATTGCTGCTAGAACTGAGCAGGACCAACCTGAGAAATCTGGTTGGAGTGCTAACTGGACACTGCAGGCTCAGAAGAAATCTGGCATTACTAAAAGTAGAAGAGGACCCCACATGTCCAGTGTGTGGTGAGGAGGAGGAAACAGCTTACCATTTTCTGGGCGTGTGTGAAGGATATGGGAGATTACTCTAACCACCTCTAACCTATAAATCTCAATTTAGAGATATCGAGAAAAATAACAATGAAATGTCTGTTATTAGGAGATTCTATTTAATGGAATTTAATAAGGTGTTTACGTTTGTTTTGAGAGTTTCAGCTATTTAAAATAATTTTTATTAGCTTGCTTTCTTGTTTGTTTGTTTGTTTGTGCAGTACAAATCTTGCAATCGATTTTTAACTAACTTCCCGAGTAGCTAGACATTTGAAACAATGACACACATTGACATTGATGACAATGCAATATTTTAATACTTTTAGGTATCTTTCAGCAGAATGTAATTAGTTTTCAGCAAAGTTTGCTGTATGGAAAGTTAGTTCGGAAAAAATCCGCAAGTTATTTTATTTGTTTTGACATATCCCAATCCCATATTTACAATCTTCATTTTGACGTGTTTCAAATTTATGAATTATGACAGAAAATTTAAAAACGTAGTATATAAAAATATCTTTTTATCTTGTAATTTTTACTGGATTAACTGTACATATTAACTAAAGGGGAATAAAGAAAATGTTTGCTAGTCATGGAAGTTTCATCGTATCATAATAATCAATGATAAAATTATAATAAAAATAGACGGCCAATAAGTTTGGCTCATAGCTTCCTCGCATCCCAGCACGTACTTAATTTATATTATGCTTTTTCAAGCCATTATTGTCTTTTAATATGTATAAAAGCTAAGTGTACCCTGTAGTATGATTATAATCAGAAGTTTGGATCCTTGAAGGGTAAGAAGAAGAAGAAGACTAGTACTCTTTCATGCTAGGTGGCAACGTTTCGGCTAACATGAGCCATTTTCGACCCTAAAAATAATATTTATTTATTGTAACATGACATACATAAACATTAGAATAATCATGACAGAGATGATTAGTGTGACGTCACGAAAGCTTTCGAAATTTAACTCAGTGTTTGTTATGTTCCTTTTTCTTATCACCTCTTATCAAACCCATGTAAAATGAATGGGAGAATTTTCTCAACTTTTTAAATAATTAATTATTAAATTATTATTGATTTATAAGAGTTTTCACCCTTTGAACATTATTGTACCAAGTCTTTTTTAACGAGTGTAACAAAGAAAACATTAGAAACTTTCGTTTCAGTTATTTTAAATGAGTATTTGTGTGAAGGGTCATATCATGGAAAAGTTTGAGTTATTAATCTTTATATTTGATTTTTTGTATTTCCTGGTGCCATAAAAATTAACAGGGTGTGTTCGTGTTCATATTGTGTGTCCGAAAATAAATTTTCCTCAAGTTTTGAAACTCAATGAAGTATACTCAGGATACAGGACTTGTAGAAAGATAGTGATACTTAATCTGCCAGGTAATAAAAGATTATTTGCTAATAATATTTTGTTCCTGCTTACTTACAATGTGCATTATATTTCTCTGATGTTGGAACATAATATATACTATAAAATAGATCAAAAGACGTTGATGACGAGACAAAGACCAGACTGTTTTATTTATTTATTTATAATAACGAGTATGATAATATAAGATATGAGTGCGTCGCATGTATACTTGTTTAAAATTTTGATTAAAAAACTAATTTAATACATTAATTTAATATTACTTAAGTACTCTGACATACTTTTACGAAGAATAGCTTTGTCCTCCGAAAAAAATTAAGTATAGATGAAATTTTCATAACGCGCGAGGAGGTGGAAGACATAATATACAAACTAAAATAGAAAAACCATTGAAAAATAAACAATAAATAAGAACGGACCCGAACGGTATCAATACATAAAACACACTCACAATAATACTTATTTTAAACCACTAGAAAGGCCATTTTTAATGTTTTCTTATCTTACATTGTTAAAATTGACTTAGTATAATAACATTCAAAGGTTGAAAAGTCTTAGAAATCAGTAATAATTTAATAATTAATTATTTAAAAAGTTCAAAAAGTGCTTTATAATTAATTATAAAGAAAATTCTCCCATTCATTTTACATGGGATTGATAACAGGTGATAAGGAAAAGGAACACAACAAACCGAATCGAATAAATTATCGAAAGCTTACGCCATCTTGTGACGTCATTACTAATCATCTCTATAGATAACATATTGGGAATCTGGTTTCATTAAGGTTGCTGTTGTATGTCATGTTGAAGTAGTGAAGAAAAAACTTTCAAAATTCAAGCTTAAACCTGAAGAGTTTGAAAACTGGGAGGTAGGATCATCCAGAATTATTTGTAAACATATTTTTAGGGTCGAAAATGGCTCGTGTTAGCCGAAACGTTGCCACCTAGCATGAAAGAGTACTAGTCTTCTTCTTCTTCTTACCCTTCAAGGATCCAACTTCTGATTATAGTCTTTTAATACGTTATTATTTATTTAAAGTTGTTTTGATTTTTGATATGAATTAAAATATCAATTTAGCAAAAGTTAAAGAGCACAGACGGTTGAAATTAATCTAGTGCTATTTGCTTCCCTATATATTTCCTTTGGTTATACTGCAAAGTTTCAACTGTTATGTAGTGAGTAACTTTCGTAGATACTGGTTAATGACAAACAGGCAATCAGACGCAAGATATTATAAAGGCTCTCGGTTTTGACTGCAAACCCTAATGAATTAAATGAATAATTAGTTAAGTAACTTTTTATTTGTTTTAGTAACATATTTATAATAATATGTCTATAACATACATCTTATAATATATAACTGTATATACGAGTATGTGTGTGTTTATATATATATATATATATATATATATATATATATATATATATATATATATATATAAAATTTTAAATTAGTACCTCACTAACTCCCTCATATTTATATATATATATAAATATATATATATATATATATATATATATATATATATATATATATATATATATATATATATATATATTTATATATATATATATATATATAGACTTCCAATTAGTGTGGCACATAGCTTCCTCGCATCCTATTACGTACTTTATTGTTTATTGTGTAAAACTATTAATAGTTTAGCGAAAAAATTGTATTTGAAAAAGTGTTTGTCTCATTGAATAGATGAAGTTTGATTTTTTTCCCGACATAAAATTCCAATTATAAATTTGAAGTTCACGTTTAAGCGAGCGTTGCGCGTGAACGCTTGAACGAATAACGTTGTCCAACGAACTCATCCTGGGCATTGGTAAAATGAACATAAACATGTCTACCAAATTTCATCAAAATCGGTCGACATTTACTCAAGTTATCGTCGCACGTTATATGATTCGCGGAAACACAGACCGACAGACAGACACGGAACCAAAAATGTTCCCTGATGTCTGAAACGGATTTCTGTCTTGGAATTTTTAAAATCGGAGACATAAAACTTTTTCGTTCTCAAAAGTGAACACAATGCTTTCGTTACATTCGGTAAGCTCGGAAGCAAAAATTAAATATAAGAAAAGAAACACAAAATTATTGATAACAATAATAATTATAACAATAATATTATTAATAAGGATTTCAAAAGCAAATAAGAAGGAATAAAAAAAATATATATATATTAAAACAAAAAAAAATTATAATTTATTGATAATAATAATAATTAATAAATTACTATATATTAAAAATACTATTACTACTAATAATAACGAGGATTAAAAAAAGGGAAAGAAAAATACTCGACATAACCACTTGTATGGGACCAAGATAAAACAATCGATCCTTCAAGTTGCCCTTGTTTCTTTCAGCCCTACTTATTTTAGATTCAAGTTCATTTTTCTTCTTTTTTTTAGAAAATATTATTTAAGAAATTTTTTTTTTTTCTTGTAAATAATCATATGTAAAATAAACCACACATTTTTATTGTAGGTACTGTTCTTTATTTAAAAAAAAAAAAAATAATAAAACATATTTTTTAAACAAAAAATGGATATAACTATAAACATTAATATTGTATGTTCTTAAAAAAAAATAATAAAATATAGTTTAAGATAATATATATAATGAAAAATGTATTTTTATAAAAAAAAAACATACTTAAAGTAAAAAATGTCCTAAAAAGTGTGGTTGTTTATTTTTTTTTTTTAATTAAAAAACTTCTACAGTCTATTTTAAAATAGTTTTTTTTTTATTAACTTTGCGTTTGCATATTCAAAAATATATAATCTTTGTAACTCATGTTTCTAGGTATTCAAAAACTGGGTTTGAACATTGATTGCAGCAAAATTTGTACATCATTAAATTTGGTGAAAATTAATTAAAATGCGTGTAATAAAAATACTATTTTTAAGAAGATTTTAATTATTATCTTGCATCGGACAATACACAATCTGTAAAAATTTCATTTTTATAGGTTTAGTCGAAAAATATTTTTAAAAAATGTATTATTAAATAAATGTATACTTTGTAAAATTTGTAATTTACAAACAAATTAAATTTAATTAAAAATAGAGAAACGTGGTAATAATTATAATAAAACATATTTCTTAAAATAATATATATATTGTGTTTTGATCCAAAAAAAATCGAAGTGACGAAGAGTAAAAAAAAAATACATATTAATACAATATTGGTCTTCTAAAACTTAGAGTAATATAGTGCTCTTCTTATAAAAAATAATTAAAAATTAATAATTAAAAACTAATAAATTAACATAAAACATATAAGTGAAAAAAAAAAAAAAAATTTAAAATATACGTATTGAGAAAAATTTAACAAAATACTTCAAAAGAAATAAATTCATATAAAAATTATAATGTTTTCATAATTATTTTTTTAAATCAAAGTAAAAATAAATAATAAATTTAATTATTAAAAACAAAATGAAAATTTGATTATTTTTAATCAAAGTATATTATAAAGGTAATAATAAAATAATATTATTTTTTTACTAATCTTACCTTTTTTGAATTAATTTTTGTTCGTATTTACTCTATTTTTTTGGTGGATTATCGGAGATTTCGAAAACTTTCTTTGTTTTCAGTAACGATTCCGGCTTTTTTCTTTTTTAAAAAAGTAAAACACTAAGCTTTTTATTTACCGTATGTTTTATTTATTTTTTGTCCGTATTATTATAATTAATTGAATTTAAAACAAAAATAAAAAATAGTCCAGATGATTAAATACGATATCAAACACTATAATGATATTGATTTTTCTTTTTGTAATGTAGGTGGGTTGTTAGTATTAAATTTGATTTTTTTGTTTGGTTTATTTTATTGTATAGTTGAACTTTGAATTTATTAAATTGTTATTAAAATATTCTATTAATTTGAAATTTAAGAAAGGAAACGAAGGGTGTTTCGAATGAATAATATTTTTATTTTATTTTATCTCGGGGCTAACGTGTAAGACACTGGGCACTCGACTAAAGGGAGGGTATCTGTGACTTCACTCAACTTGGGTAGACTTCGCCCATTCTAGAAGGCCGAGGCTCATTCTGACGTCACCATAGCTATGACCCTTTGAAGCGCATTCTATCGTCGGGGTCTCCAATCAAATTATTGATTTTCAACCACCTCAACTATATCCTAACCCCTCCTCTTACATCCAATACGCCTACTCCTTTCTTTAAAAAACCATTTTTATACATTTTTCCCTCCCCCGCCAAAAAAATTATACCTTTCCCTCCCAAAAAAAAAAGATTCATAGTTTCTTCCACATTTATTATTTACAAAAGAAAATAAAATAAATATATATCCCCATAATCCCAATCATTATCATAACAAAAAATAAACACCCCAAAAAAACAAATCAATAACATAGATAAATAACACTAATGACCCAATAAAACATAGATAACTAGGTCAGTAAGTTAGAAGAACAAATTATAGATAAAAAAACATCACTATAGATCATTCGAATTCGCCTTTAAGAAATAAAAAGCAACCATAGCTTAAGTCTGTTAATGCGTTAGTAAGCTGTAAGCTTTTAAAATTAGATAGCTTGCTTCGCTTGGATTGTCTTTTGCTCTTTCATAGGCACAAATGGCTGGCATAGCTTATACGATAAGATTAAGCAAATACACTAAAGTATATCAGAACTCGTATTTTATTTGTTAATGGATAAATATATACCATATTTTGCTGGACTCGTTTCTCTCGCTTAGTATTTAATTTGTTAATGAATAGTACACCTAAGTTTACTGGATTTGTTTCTCTCGCCTAGTATTTCATTTATTAATGAATAGTACACCTAAGTTTACTGGACTCGTTTCTTTCGCCTAGTATTTCATTTATTAATGAATAGTACACCTAAGTTTACTGGACTCGTTTCTTTCGCCTAGTATTTCATTTATTAATGAATAGTACACCTAAGTTTACTGGACTCGTTTCTTTCGCCTAGTATTTCATTTATTAATGAATAAATGTACACCTAAGTTTACTGGACTCGTTTCTTTCGCCTAGTATTTCATTTATTAATGAATAAATGTACACCTAAGTTTAATGGACTCGTTTCTCTCGCCTAGTATTTTATTGGAACGAAGTTCCTTATGGCACGTTCTGGAGCCCGGGAGTGAATCCGAAAAAAACGACCAAAATCACCGTCACAAAATAACCGTCACAAAATCACCGTCACCAAATCACCGTAACAAAATCACCGTCACCAAATCTACAGATGACGATAACTTGAGTATAATCTCACCGAGTTAGATGAAATTTGGTACACATGTTCATTTTACCAATGCCCAGGCTGAGTTCGTCGGAAAACGTTATCCACCCAAGCGTTCACGCGCAACGCTCGCGTAAACGTAAGCTTTAAAAGACGGGAAAAAGTGTTATTAAGGAAGCCTGTTACTTGACTTGTTTTGATTATTTTTGTTATATATTATGTCAAAAATGTCACTTTGTTTTGTTAATAAATAAAATATAATCATAAAAAATTTCACCCTGATCCAAGCATAAGCTGTAGAGTAGGGAAGAGATATATTTTATAATATTTTAAATTAATTGGCCGGGTAGGTAGAAAACAGTCCTATTTCAATCCAAACTCCTTTAACAAACATACTCTTTCACTATACACTCAGCATGATCAACTTTTTTCTTATATTTAATATATATTTATAGTAAGACGCTTGCTTTAATTATACAAATAATGATTTTCTTTTAATTTTGCCTTAACTCTGCCAGGTACAAACAGTTCGTTACTTTTAATTTTGTCTCTTTTCTAACTCCGCCATGTATAAGTAGTTAGCAATGTATACGTACTTAGCAGTGTGATTTTATAATTTATATTTAATTAAAAATGTAAGGAACTTGGTTCCTACCGGGTGTCCCGCGACACCACACGTATTTTTTATTAATGAATAAATGTACACCTAAGTTTACTGGACTCGTTTCTCTCGCCTAGTATTTCACATTTGTTAATGAATAAACGAACACCTAAGTTTACTATGGATGATTATAAGTGATTCTTATATTAGAGCTAATCATAGCCCTTTTAAATTAAAGACAAAACGTAAGCATAAAAAATCACTATTTTAGAGAAAGGAAACTATAAAAGAAATGTTAAATATAAAAGAAATTGTCAGATTGTTGGCTTTATGCCTGAATAACTGGTACAACCGCATTGCATATAATACCAGTAAAGAGATTAGGCTATACATTTTACATCAGATTTACATATAATTTAAACTCTCTCCGAATGCGTAGATAACTTTTTACATATTTATTTAATAAATAACAACTTATAGAAACAGACACAAAAATATAAATTAAACATACAGATTATAGAATACAGATTAGTACAACGGCGTAGCAGGTTGACACGGAGTTAACATGGTCCTCAATCTTTTGGAATCACGTTCACGTTATAATTGACTCACCACCGAATAGACCAATTCACTTAAAAAGCTACCAATATACCGATGAACTCCTGACATGGGAATTGTTCCGGGAACTTCTACTTCCAAAGCATGAATGATACCAATGACCTACCAAGAATACAATCATATTACAAAAATTACTTAGTTTTATGATAATATTATATTTTTACGAAATTAATTTTGATTTATCCTGGTAAGTATCCTTCTGGGTATGAGAGTTTCAGGTCTACAAGACTTGGTAATTAAATATGTCAGGAAAAGTTGAACTGATAATAGGATGAGACAAGGGGTATCGTACAATACTAATTAATTTGGATTTTGGGTGGTCTGGACATGGTTCAAGATTAGTTAGGGACAGGAATATATATATATATATATATATATATATATATATATATATATATATATATATATATATATATATATATATATATAAAACACAACAAATGAACCAGAGGTAGAAGAGGCGCTTAATGCATGGATGTTGAGTATATATGAGGAAGAAGAATAGGGAAAGAATTAAGAACGGATTTAGATAGAGTTAAAATACACTTTTTTTACAAGGTAAATAAAGAACTGGTATAAGATATTATGGTATATAAACATATAGAAGAATCTGATGTAGATACACCGAGTGAAAGAACCCTAGACCATGTTATTTAACTGGATATCCCTTTAAGGATATCCATAGGACATCCTTAGGATGACCCAATGAGGCATCCAAAACAGGATAGCCATAGAGGAACCCATGGACCAACGATTATGGACAGGATCAAATCTGGACAAAAGTATATCCCGAGGGTGTTTTTAGGTTTCTGTACAAAGTACAAAAAAAACCTTATATAACGGCTCTGTCTGTCCGTTGCTTGTTTCAATTCATAAACTACTATAGCTAGGAACATGAAATTCGGCACACAGGTGCATCTCGGCATTTGAGACAACTGGACACATTTTGGATTTTTCACACTTAATATTTTCAAGATGGCGGCCAATATAGCGGTCCACTAAAAAAAAAGTTTTTAGTCACCATGACATACTATATATCAATTTAATGGTCTTGAAGTGTAGAAAAAGAATATGCAATTATTAACATTTTCAAGATGGGGGCCAATATGGAGGGTGACTAAACATTGTTTTAGTTACCATAACATGTTATATATCAATTTAAAGGTCTTGAAGAGTATAAAAAGAATATTACTATTAAAATTAGTGTAATTATATTATACAAAATAATTTAAACTTTAATGTACAGAAACTGGCGATTATCGCCCCACGTACTTACGTGAAGCGCGCCTTACTTGTTTGTATTAGTTGTGCTACTTTGGAAGCAATAAAGAACATACGTAAGATATTGGCTTGTTACCCGTCATAATGTGAGAAACTGTACATTAACAGTACTCACAGTATTACAGACATGAATATTACATGTTATGTTTATAATTAATATTTAATAGGTCACGGGGCCACTGCAGTTTTAGGCGTCGAGGAGGGTTTCCAGGAATGAATGGCGATGTTAAGTTGTGGATTAAAGGATTAGGGTGATGGGAAATTGTTGTAACCTTGTTCGGGTAGAAGGTTATCCTTTACCAAGGTTATAGCATTCGGTATCAAGAACATCTTAGCGAGCTGTCTACTCAGATCTTTATGTTTACATTTCTTTTGTCTTATGTTAAATTCTTTCGCAACCAATATTGTGTTCAAATATATTATAAACCTTAGTAAATAGTATAAACTGTCTACGCGTGTTTATTCAACCATAACAGAAATCGAGTATTGGAAAGATTTGTTTCGGGTGGTGGCTAGGTCGCGAACAAAGCAAGGATCTTATATAAAGGGGATAGAGGGTTGAGGAAAAAAAGTGACCCCATGAAGATATTATATAAAATATTAGCTCCAATGGGACAACTTACCTTCCTCTTGGTTATAGGTTACCAAGAATTTGTTTATAGAGGTTATAACCTGTTAAAAAAGGTAATTTGTCCCAGCTCAAAGGTCGTGGAGCATGCGCAGTATGATTTTTCTCTCCAATTTCTCTTACCTCCATGGGGTCACTTTTTTGCCTTAAACCCCTTCTTAACATTCCATCCCCTTTATATAAGATCCTTGGGGAACAAAGGGAACTTTGAGGTCATGTTGAAGGGTAAAGTTGGAGTCATAGAAAGGATCTAGTTAGTTAAGGATTTTGGATTGAAGAGATTGGATACGGTAGGAGTAGGAACGCTTGGTGCATCCCCAGAGTTCGATGCCATATACTTAAATTAAACAAACAGCAAATTAGTTTTATCTACTCGCGGCAGCAAAATTAAACATTACTTAACTGTTTTTAGGCTGGAAAGTACTATTTCCCTGATTTGTCATTAAAATATTTAAAACAGGCAGGAAAGTAGTTAAAACAGTCAGGAAAATACTTTCTCTGCCTAGGCAGGGAAATATTTCCCTGCCTAGGCAGAGAAAGTAACAGTGTTTACCACTGCGTGTCATAACCTCATATTTTGGCAAGAACAGTTTATACTATTATCTCTATCTTATAACATTATATATTTTAGTTAAATAAGTAATATTTAATAAATAAACGTTTTAATAATAAAATAATTTGTTTATATTTGTTAATTCTGTTAAATAAGTTCAATGATTAGTAGATCTTTAATTAAAAAAATAGTAGAGTCACTGACAATACTGTAGCGTCATGTAAACATTGAACATCCATATTATTTTTATTATTGAAGTCATTCTAGATTAGACTAGCTACTTTTCTTGATGTATCCTAGTTACTTCTTTTCTTTTAAGCAATAGAATATATCTTTAACACATTTATTAATTTTTTAGTAAAAATATAAATAAATATTTTATATTGCGTGCATTATTCATTCAGAAGTTATGTGTGTTATAAACGTGTGTTTTGTTTATGTTGTTATAGGTTGAGTTTGCTTTTCACTTATTGTTATTATTCCCAAGTTTCTTATTTGAACATTAATTTTAGTTAATACATATGTTATTATCTTTATTAATATGACAGATAGTTATCAACTATGCTATATTAATAAATATAACATTTTGGTAGCTTCATTTTTCTTCCGCAAGTAGATAAAATATTGTATGCAACAAGGCAGCAAAGGAAACATTTCTGCCTCGTTTATTCATTGCCTACCTCGGCTTCGCCTCGGCAGTCAAATAGGTAAATTACCTGCCTCGGCTTCGCCTCGGCAGTTAATTATCATAGCCTGTCCTCGCCTTCGGCTCGGAGGCTAATCTAATCACTCGTCAGTAAAATTCCATTTTGCTGCCTAGTTACATAAATAACTATTGTTAAACGTAAACAAACGCTAATCTTGAAATAAGGTAAAGAATTATTAAACGCGCGTGCGCAATGAATATACAACTACGTAAAGAATCACTTTCTACGCATCTAAACAGAGACAAAATGTTTATATTTCGTATCAATCGTAGATAAAAATATATTTTAGTCTTGTTATTGACTCCGCACAAGATCGAGTTGCTTAAAATATTTTAAGTTTAAATTTCCGGATATCAGCGTAGTAGATCACGTCTACGAAACCAGGCTACAAACCACATTCGAGTATAAAGTGATTATTCATAGTTCCAACTTGTTGCTAGCTGAACATAGGCTAATCGTGCCATATTTAGTGGTCTAATTCTGTGGTTTAAATGGAACAAAAGCAGCTCTTTAAATATGTATCTAACTTTACACCAGTTCGGAATTATAAAGTACCCAATTAGTACCTATACCTAGTACAATCAATTAGAAATTCATATTTTACGATTTTGGTAGTATTCATACTACGGAAAGATTAAATTTTAATTTAAATCAAATTATAATTATTATTAGGTACGGGAAAATCATTCTCCTGCGTAGCTTAGTTGGTTAGAGCGCTATACTGGAAATATAGAGGCCTGTGGTTCAAATCCCAGCGCTGGAGTGTATTTTTCTCTGTCTATTTCCCGTAGTTAATAATAATTATAATTTGATTTAAATTAAAATTTAATCTTTCCGTAGTATGAATACTACCGAAATCGTAAAATATGAATATATATATATATATATATATATATATATATATATATATATATATATATATATATATATATATATATATATATATATATATATATGTGTGTGTGTGTGTGTTTGTGTGAGTAGATCACCAGGAAAACAACGATTTTAACTGAAAATAATATTTTGTATCTTCAATACCATTAGAGTTATCTCTTTTTTGTGTAATATGGCTTTTTTTGTAAACCTAATCTTTTCAGAGATATTTGTAAAGTTTGTACTTGTGGAAGCATCTTGAAGAGTGTGGTGCATTGCATTGCGGTGTTAACTCGGAGTATAAAGGCCCGTTTACACGGTGATAGTTCTTCCACGATAGAACTATCATGTCAGTCTACGTCATACAACTATCGCCGAGGTGTGCAGTTTACACGGTGAGAGTTAAAATACGTCAAAACTTGTTGTCGTGCACTCAATGTTACATCTATATAATACATTTTTGACTAGAATACGGAAATAAAGCATTAAATATATTATAATGTTAAATTATAATACACACACAGCCAAAAGAATATATTCATATTGTCGAAAATGACGCTGATATCTAATGTGAAGCAATCTATCATATTTGGTGCCTTTGAATCTGTTATCAGTTGATAAAAAAGTATAAGCCAATCAGCGTCTAGTATCTAGCGTGGTAGTTCTAATATCATCCGCGTGAGTACTCTGACTGCTGTGATAGAACACTCAACTATCTCGTCAGACGAGATAGTGTGATGGCAGATAGTTCTATAGAGATGATTAGTGTGACGTCACAACAGCTTTCGAAAATTTAACTCAGTGTTTTTTATGTTCCTTTCTCTTATCACCTCTTATCAAACCCATGTAAAATGAATGGGAGAATTTTCTCAACTTTTTAAATAATTAATTATTAAATTATTATTGATTTATAAGAGTTTTCACCCTTTGAACATTGTTGTACCAAGTCTTTTTTAACGAGTGTAACAAAGAAAACATTAAAAACTTTCGTTTCAGTTATTTAAAATGAGTATTTGTGTGAAGGGTCATAACATCGAAAAAGCTATTTGAGTTAATAATCTTTATACTTGATTTTTTGTATTTCCTGTTGCCATAAAAATTCACAGGGTGTGTTCGTGTTCATATTGTGTGTCCGAAAATAAATGTTTCTCAAGTTTTGAAACTCAATGAAGTATACTCAGGGTACAGGACTTGTAGAAAGATAGTGATACTTAATCTGCTAGGTAATAAAAGATTATTTGCTAATAATAGTTTGTTCCTGGTTACTTACAATGTGCATTATATTTAACCGATGTTGGAACATAATTATATACTATAAAATAGATTAATAGATCACTGACCATCATAGGAAAAAGACGTTGATGACGAGACAATGAGCAGACTGTTATTACTATTATTATTTGTGTATTTTTTATCTATATTAACGAGTATAATAATATAAGATATGAGTGTCTCGCATGTATACTTGTTTAAAATTTTGATTAAAAAACTAATTTAATACATTAATTTAATATTACTTAAGTACTCTGACATACTTTTACGAAGAATAGCTTTGTCCTCCGAAAAAAATGAAGTATAGATGAAATATTCATAACGCTCGAGAAGGTGGAAGACATAATATACAAACTAAAATAGAAAAACGATTTAAAAAATAAGCAATAAATAAGAACGGACCCGGACGGTATCACCACAATAAAACACACTCACAATAATACTTTTTTAAACCACTAGAACGGCAATTTTTAATGTTTTCTTATCTTATATTGTTAAAATAGACTTAGTATAATAACGTTCAAAGGTTGAAAAGTCTTATAAATTAATAATAATTTAATAATTAATTATTTAAAAAGTTGAGAAAATTCTCCCATTCATTTTACATGGGATTGATAACAGGTGATAAGGTAAAGGAACCTAAACAAACCGAATCGAATACATATCGAAAGCTTACGCCATCTTGTGACGTCATTACTAATCATCTCTATCGCGACAAAATCTATCACGCAGTCTACACGGTGATAGTCGACGCGATAGTTGCTGTCGTGACCGCAACTATCGCCGTGTAAACGGGCCTTAACAACAAGATAAACACTCTCATGAGAGCAAGGGAAACTTCAAACCCATTTACCATTTTACCAAAAACCACACATTTTTATTATTTATAACAACTTTATTTTTTCTTTGAACATAGAATTAGGTAAAATTTATTTCTTACTTTTGTCTCGTAGGTATGATGATTTTTTTTTTTTTTTTTTTTTTTTTTAAATGTGTTTACCAAATTGCATCGAAATCGGTCTATTTAGAAGTTTACACTCAACGTGTCTTCACATCAAAACTAATTTTAAACACTGCTTATTGGACAAAAACATATTTTGCTTCCGAGATTACCCAAGGTAACGGAAGCTATGTGATCGTTCTGAAAAACCAAAATATTTTGTCTCCGAATTCAAAAATTTAAAGACAGAAATCTCAATTTTTGTGAACCATCATATCTTAAAAACTACAACTCTTATTTCAATGAAATTTATGTGGTAGGTCAGCCATTGTTATTAGGTTAGCCCATATTTGGTTCCATATAAGTTTCAATCATAATTTAAACTTTTAATCACTTTTGAGTACTATATTTCGCCGATAGGAGCGCAGAAGTATTAAGTACTATATCTTACTAATAGGAGCGCTTTAGTTGTTTTCTAAATTTTATATATAATGATATCAGAGCTCCTAGCAGGCCAAAACCGAATTACTTGTAAACATGATTTAATAGGATGATGGGGGAAACAATTAAATAAATTAGGCAATAATGGCTTGTAAAATAAAAAATCAATAAAGTACATGATACGATGCGAGGAAGCTATGTGCCACACTAATTGGCAGTCTATTTTTTTTAATTTATTAGTTTTTATATAAATAATCACAGCCACAATTGTTAACATTTTAAAGAGTGTATTTTTAAATACAAAAAAAAAAATCATCTCCAGTAGGAAGAAAATACACATTTTCGTCCATTGCACAGTTTTTATTTATTATTTTAATAAATAACAATAATTATTAGCACTTTTAATAGCAGATATAAGAGATTCAATATTAAATAAAAATTGGAATTAAACTCAAATAGAAGGTTATTTAGATGCAGGTTATAAACAATGACAAACATGGTCGAAAAAGCAGTGTCGCCAACCTGATTTCAACAACTTCACTACATTAGCCATTCATTTTCTACTATTTATAAAATAATTAAGTTACAATCTTTACTTTTTCGTTCTACTTTTACTTTTTCTCCCTACTTTTTGAGTTCAGGGATGAAAAGACTTACTTTAGTCCCTCTAAACTAATTCAAAATCATAACTTTTTCTCCCTACTGGAGATAAAAAATACGAGTGGTGTCACGGGACACCCGGTAGGAACGAAGTTCCTTACATTTTTCATTAAATATAAAACCACACTGCTAAGTACGTATTCGTTGCTAACTACTCGTTCCAATAAATATTTTTGACTCAATTAGAAAATTATTATTAGTAAAATTATTACATAAAACTTATTACAAAAATCCCTTGATCCGCTTATGAGCAATATTATTTTATTACATCAATTTATAGTTATATATTTACAGTTTTACTGGTTAATAATTTAACATAGTCGACACTGTCAATTTCTGACGATTCTCTTGGTGCACTTTCCTTTTGAAATAATATCCGAATACTTTTCTCAATGATTGAGAAACAATAATTGAAAAAAAAGCGTTGTTTTGTGGATAAATAGCGAGTTTGACAGGAAGAAGGAGTAACGAAAGAGAGAGTATAGTGAGAGAGAGAGATGGAAAGATAGAAGAGTTGGGATTGCGCACGAAAGGATACCAAACGAATTATAGTAGAGGGGGGAATCACTCTACATTCTTAATATTCCACCTATATTAACTACAAACCTCATACTTCCGCCATCAACTTTTAAAAATTGTAAATTATATCACGTCACTGTAAAATAACTGCTGCTTGTATCAGGTTGAAATTTTGCATGCCTGTTTCAATTGTACTTTAGACGATGTGTATGAAGTTTTATTAAAATCGTTACGTTAGAACGTAAGATATCGGTAAAAACGTTGTTTTCTTTATTTAAAACGTTTAGGTCCGCTTTAATAAATTTAGCGATCTTTATCACTTCATGGCAGAGTCGGTGTTCGTTTTACTAAAAAAAAATATTAAAAGTTGTTTGTCTCATTAAATAGATAAAGTTAGAGTTTTTTCCCGTCCTAAAATTCCAATTTTAAATTTGAAGCTTACGTTTACGCGAGCGTTGCGCGTGAACGCTTGTTCGGATAACGTTGTCCAACGAACCTGTCCTGGGTATTCGTAAAATGAACATGTGTACCAAATTTCAACTAAGTCGGTCAACTTTTACACGAGTTATCGTCATCCGTAGATTTCGTGACGCTTTTAGCGTGACTGTGATTTTGGTCATTTTTTTCGGATTCACTCCCGGGCTCCAGAACGTGCCATAAGGAACTTCTTTCCAAAAACTTTTATATATATATATAGATTATTTTCTATATTATATTATACACTATGTGTATAATGAAGTATAAATAAATGTTTGATACCAGGGGACTTTTGAATGTGTAAATACAACGAAATATTAATATCTACACCATTGCAATACATTTGTCCATAAGCTACGTATATGATATATAAGTAAGTTAAAATAAAAAAAAAAAAAAAGAAGGTAAAATGTATTA
The DNA here is from genome assembly GCA_951217055.1 of Gerris lacustris. Classification (NCBI taxonomy): domain Eukaryota; kingdom Metazoa; phylum Arthropoda; class Insecta; order Hemiptera; family Gerridae; genus Gerris; species Gerris lacustris. The sequence goes on from OX578277.1 coordinate 12,511,820, forward strand.
TACTAGATACCAGGTGAGGTATCCACTGATCCCAGAGTGCTTGTGCCATGCGGGTTAAATAATCTAATATATTTAGATATGCGGGTTCAACCTCATGAATACCTCAGTCATGTCTCTTACCAACACTCTATGCCTGCAAGCAAAAAACATCTGTCAATTAGTGTGGCACATAGCTTCTTCAAATCCTCTCATTATACGCATAGTGAATTGAGTATAAAATAATGCATAATGAGACATAATACAGAGAAAATGTTAATTTTAAGAAAATATGGATTTCACTTTCAAAAAATGGATTTTTCTTTCAAAAAATCGGTCCGAGACAACTCAGACAAACTTTATCATATATATTTCATAATTACTTAGCCCAGTGTTTTCCTTTTATTAGTTTTCGTATGTACTTTTAATTATTATTGAACATTTCACCTAAAATTATCATAAAAATAACTTCTCCTGGGAATCGAACCCGGTCTCTCTCCGTCCGCGTTTTAAGTTATTTTCTCAGGAACTAGATTTTTCCCGGGAAAACGCCTTTTATCGTTAGATTCGTTTTTAAATGGACTACATTTCAGAATTTTTTAATCAAAACCGTCGGAACCGTTTTCGAGAAATAATTTTTGTTCACTTTTTTTCAGAGACTTTGCCCCGTAGCGCCCCCAAATGTGAAGCTAAAATTCTTTTTAGGTAAGTGGGAGGAGTCCCTCAGTGTTATAACAAACATTGAAGATGTTTTAAGCACAATGTTGCCTGAAGTCTGGGCAATTCTCTTGCAAGTATTGAATTTATTTAGATTTGATCTTCAATTTCAGGCAAAATTGTGCTTAACCCATCTTCAATGTCTGTTATAACACTGAGGGTCTCCTCCCACTTACCTAAAAAGACCCTCCCCGCCCTTCCACCATATGGTAATTTATTCTATCAAAACTATAATACCAGACAAGACCCAGACAACGACATTTTTTAAGAACCCATTTCAAACAGTTTGGCTCTCACCCAATAGTTTTTAAAGCTATAGATATGAAATTTAAAATAGAAGAATGTAGTTTTCAGACCCCGCAAACCCCATATCTCTATCTACTACAGAAGCTGAGCTATAAATGTTCAAAAAAGTGCGGTTTTTTTGGCCCACCCTGTATATATAACAATAATGTTCGATATATGATTTTTAATGATCGAAGAAACCCTTTTAGCTTGCTGGCAAGTACTTGGCTGGATTTTTATTACTATATTAAATGTTTGCAGAAGGCAGAAGGTAGGAGTAGGCACTCATGTATGATGAATGAATAGTTTTATTAACATAACTGTTAATTGATAAAACAAGTAAATTATCCATCCTCTAATCAATTATTTCAATATTAATTTAAACTAAATTACATAATTAATTATTAATTAATTAACTGATGACTGATGTGATTATTGTATTGTCAGTGTTAATACATCGAGAAAATACAAATCGAGAAAATTGAAGAGCTACATGAGCAAAATGAAATTAGACAATGCTATAATCCAGTAAATAAATTGAAAAACTGTTATGTTGCAAGACTAGGAGGATGCAAGGATAAAGACGGATATATTATTGGAAAAGAAGTAAAGGTGCTTGAAAGATGGGTAGAGTACTTTAGGGAGTGCTTCATAAAGAAGATGAAAACTACCTAGAAAGGGGTAATAGTAGGAACATTGAACATGAAGAGCAACCTGAGATAAGTGCGAGAGAACCCTCTTTAGAAGAAGTTATAGAGGTTATAATGAAAATGAAGAACAATCGACCTCCTGGAGAAGATGAAATAGTAGCAGAGCTTATTAAAAAGGAGGACCAGTAGTCATGACAAAAATGCATGAAGTAATATATGTCAAATATGGCAAAACGAAACAATGCCTGAGGGTTGGAAAGTTGGGATTATTTAACCTATCCTTAAAAAAGGAGACAAACTGAAATGCGAAAATTATTGGGGAATCACATTATTAAGTGTTGCATATACATATAAAATCCTTTCTGGAGTACTCAACAACGGAATAAGCCACCAAGCAAAAAGAGTGCTTGACGAATACCAGTGTGGTTTCTGGTTTCCGACCAAATAAAAGCACGAAGCACGATTGACCAGATATTTTCATTTCGGCAGATAATGGAGAAATTCTACGAGCACGATATCGATTTGCACTTTCTGTTTATAGATTTTCAGCAGGCATTTGACAGCATAAAGCGAAGTGATCTAATACAAGAACTAAGAGAGCTGCAAATTCCACCAAAGCTAACCCAACTGGTCGGGCTCACTCTCAGCGATCAGTGACACGCAGGCCAAAGTTAAGGTGCAAAACAGACTTAGCACAGCATTTAAGTTCAATGCTGGAGTAAAACAAGGCGATGGTCTCTCAGCGGCCCTATTCAACCTTGCTCTTCATAAGGTCATAATGTCTATTAACCAAAATGGCACAATATTCAATAAATCAAGCCAGATCTGTGCGTATGCAGATGATATAGTTATATAGTGACAAGAGGACTATCCTCCATGTACCGAATCTATGAAACTATCAAAAGAGAGGCAACGGGAGTGGGGCTGAAAGTGAACATTAACAAAACTAAGTGCATGCGGATGTCTACTGATGAAGCACATAGAGTTCCTAGGGAATTAACAATAGGTGAAGACACATTCCAGGGGGTAGACAGCTTTTCGTACCTTGGCACACTATTAACCAGTGATAACAGTTTAAGCAAATGAATTCAAGGGAGGGTGCGAGTAAGAAATAAAGCATACTATGCTAACCTCAGACTGTTAAAAAAGCAAATTGATATCAAGGGAATTAAAACTTAGGATGTACATCACGCTCATAAGACCTGTAGTAACATAAGGCTCTGAACCATGGACTCTCATCTCAGCTGATGTGAACCTACTAATGACCATATTATATTCTGCGAATTTTACGCAGAATATATGGTCCCATAATAGAACAAGGCTTTTGGAGGATATGATACAATGAAGATCTAGAGAGTATCATCAAAAGGAAAAATATAGTTAGGTTCATAAAGGCTCAGAGAATTCGATAGCTTGGACATGTGGAGAGAATGACAGGCGAAAGAATCCCAAGCGTATGCTACACAAAAGGCTATTCATGAGAAGAAGAAGAGATCGCCCTCGGATTAGATGGATGGATGGATGGAGTGCGGGACGATCTGGTGGCAATGGGAATGAGAGGTTGGCGCTCCATGATATCAGACCGAAATTGTTGGAGAGACGTGGTACAGCAGGCCAAAGCTCATCCCGGGCTGAAGCGCCACATAGAAGAAGAAGAAGAATACTTAATCTGTGCAAGATCTAGGTTTCTAGGTATGTAGTCGGGAAGAGGGTCAAATTTAGCTTATATGATGTGGAGACAAGTGAAGTTAAATAAAAAATAGTTTGAGCACATGTGGAGGAATCAATTTGCAGAAAGTTAAAATTAATGTGGGACCTTCAGGGGCTAAATTTGAGCTACTAATTCTTGGTACGTCAAATTTAGTGGTATATATGACATTTCATATTATCGGACAAGTAGTTTTAAGATACTGATCTTACTATCTCATATGAAGAGAAAGTATTGTGATGACGCAATTTGATTTTGAAATTTTGATGGATTTACACAATGTTTTTACACTGAGTCCAAAAAAGCGGTTTTAAAAATATTTTTGTCCGTCGTCTGCGTGCAGACGCATGGAGCCTAAATTACTGGGGCGATTTTGACGAAATTTGGCATACATGTTCAAAATCATACACCGAGAAATCGAGATATTAATTTTAGCTCCAAATTTGGGGTCGCTACCCTCTAAAAAAAAAATTGTGAAAAAAATTATTTCTCGAAAACGGTTCCGACGATTTTTATTAAATAATTCTAAATTGGTAGTCTATTTAAATATGAATCTAAAGATAGAAGCCGTTTCCCTTCAAAATCTAGTTCCTGAAAAAATAACTTTAAACGCGAGAGGAGAGAGGCCGGGTCGATTCCCCGCCGAGGAGAAGGTATTTTTATAATACATTTTGATGATAGTTTCAATAATAATTAAATGTACCTACGAAAACACGAAATATTACATTACGCGTCGAGTATGGAAAGTAGGATTTTGCATGCGAGTGTGGAGTTTACACCCGAGGGACAGCGAGGGTAGTAAAACCACACGAGCTGCTCGTGTGGTTTTACCTTCTCCTCGGCGGGGAATCGACCCGGCCTCTCTCCTCTCGCGTTTAAAGTTATTTTTTCAGGAACTAGATTTTGAAGGGAAACGGCTTCTATCTTTAGATTCATATTTAAATAGACTACCAATTTAGAATTATTTAATAAAAATCGTCGGAACCGTTTTCGAGAAATAATTTTTTTCACAATTTTTTTTTTAGAGGGTAGCGACCCCAAACGTAGCGAGGTAGGGTAGCGACGAGGGTAGCGACCCAAAATGCCGTTTTCCCACGAGTTGCGTACCGTACTTTATCTACGATTGTTAGATTAAAATAATAAATACAGAAAAAAATAAACTTGCTGCATGTAAGTTCGTATTTCTTCTCTTGATAAAGATGGCATTAATCTTGAGTTGTATTTTTTGCCGAATTAATTATTTCTGGAGGAGCATTAATCTCCACATTTTGGTCAAAGTCACTTGATTCACTCATTGTTTTTCACTAAAAACTCGATATAAACAGTTACTTTAGTAAAAGAACAGCAAATTAGTTTTGTTAAATGTAAACAAACTCGCAAATCGTGCGTAAAGCTGAAGAATTCCTCTTCTTAACCGCCCTAGGGTGGTAAAGAAGAGGAATTCTTCAGAACTATGAGACGCGCATGCGCAATGAATACAAGTAAGTAAAGAATCACTTTCTACGCATTTAACAGAGATACAATGTTTATATTTCGTATCAATCGTAGATAAACTAATAAACAGAAAACACTGGGCTAAGTTCTATGAGAAAGTTTGACTGAGCTGTCTCGCACCGTTTGCTTTATGATATTTTTAAGACAGAAAAAAGATCGAAAATGTTCAGTGACTATATTATATACTAGCAACTATATTATATACATACTAGCAGAATTCCTATGCTTCGCTTCGGAATGTGTTATTTTTAATGATTGGTTTTTAAATTTTTATGTTTATAAACTACCGTTAAGAAACATTTTTAACTAAGCGAGAATATCTAAATGCTACTGGTTTTTTTTTTTTCAAAATGCTACTAATAAAATTTCATGGTTATAGAGATCTAGTGGTTATACAGATATTGTTTTGAGTGAGTAAGTCAGTCCGGGATATTTGGATTTTATTTACAGCAAACCCTGTCTAATCTGGAAAGCCACAAGCCACGGTTAAAAAAAAAGCTTCCAGAGAAAAATCATTCTCCAGTATAGCTCAGTTGTTAAGAGCGCCGGTAACGGATATATAGGAGGCCCGTGGTTCAAGTCCCGGTGCTGGGGTATATTTTTCTCTTTATGTCTCCCGTAGTTGATGATAATTATAATTTGATTTAAAAGAAAAAAGGCTTTCCAGCTTAGATAGAGAGTCTCGCACAGAAAAAAACACTCCGTTCCAAGAAAAAGTTTCCACCTTAGCAGGTTTTCAGGTTATACAAGTTCCAGCTTAGACAGGTTTTACAAATATATATAGATTTGTAAATATTTATCGTACTTTTGAAAGTATTCAATTACGTCCAAATTATATTATTTAGTAAAAAGTAAATTACATTATACTAGCTATAATGTTGAATGTGATATATTACTTGCAACTATTGTATATAATATAAAATAACTATATTTTATACTTACTTTAATTTAAAATGTACTAAAATTACTAGCAATTGAATAATATATAAGTAGAAACGAAATATATAGCTATATATACACGCAATAATTTTGAATATACTAAATTACTTGCAACTTTAAGGTATACTATTAAAACAGAAACTAACACATTAACGATGTGTTGTATGACCTACATGCTTGTGTGTTATCATACATTGTTATCACTTAACTACTATTAATATACTTGTAAGTGTTGATGTGAGCTAGTATGAGTGTTACTTCCTTCCCACTATGCTAAAGCTGTTATTTTTTTTTAGTAAGATAAAAGGGGTATTTTATTTTTTAAACTTAAAGTAGTTAATATTTTTAAATCCTAAAAGTTTAGGTAGATATTATAGGAATCTTACGAAATATTGCACTTTTATAAAAATATCTGAACACGGATTAAATTATTTTTCAGGTTAAATCTGCGTCAAGAAAAAAATTGAAATGTACGTTTCTATTAACACTGTTGTTAAGGCGCGTATACACTACCGAATGAGGCCAGGCACCACGTTCGACACATTACGTTGTACGTTCGCCCTGCTTTACGTTCCTTATTGCTTTAGTAGTGTGGACTGTGGACGTCCCAATCGGTGCCGAACCATCCCACGTGTATCCGCATTTCACCGTAGTTTTTTTCTGTTTAGTGAATTATGCTCATGATAATTTATGACCAAGAAGTTGTTCAGTTGCTGCTATAGAATCATCATTGGAGTAGCTGCTATGAAACGTCGTTTTATCGCTCTCGGAGATTTTGGATTCGCCCAAGTATCCTCAATGGTCGAAGAAAGCACAGAGCCTGCGAATTTATGAAAGACTTACTACTTGATGAGGTAGATGAGTTGAATTGGGAGTACTTGGACGACGTGGGGTTCAGCAACTTTTTTAGAATAAAAAGATCTGATTTCGAGATTTTATTGGATATGATTGGACCAACAATCAGTGGCGTAGGAACGGGGGGGGCTATCGGGCTCGAGCCCCCCCCCCCCCCCCCCCCCCCCCCGTCAGATTTGAAGGGGCAAAAAAATTACAAATAAAATAAAAATTAGTACATGCTTAAAATTTTGTTGAATGATTTGGAAAATAATACATTTATATTTTATTTCAAATAAATGTTTTTAACATTAATAAAATGGTATATATTATAAACATTTAATTTATTTGAAATGCCGACGCGACGGGTGGGTTTAAATAGGAAGATAAGGGCGGCTAGTAAAGCCAACAAGTCGGTGGCCGGCACATCACAAAGAGTTATCATGACTTCTATTTCCCACCAACACTAAACTAAATAAAATCTTAAGGCTGCACGGGAACGGGGGTCGTCACACGCGCCATAAAATCACGCCTCTAATATTAAACCTAGAGACTTGAAAATTTGTATGCGTATAGTTTGGGAAAAGCCAGAGGGTTGTTAGTTTTTGTTTTTTTCTTATCGCCTTTAGTTTTTTTGATAAAAAATAAAATGTGAGAGAAAAAAAAATTAAAATATAAATTTCAAAATTTTAAAAACAGGCGGAAATTTATATTTTTACCAAGAGAAATTGTGTGAATTTTGGTCAAAAAGTATTAAGCTGGTGAGGCGTAATTTTATGGGAACTTTTTTTTTATTTATTATCTGGAAAGTGCTGACCCTAGCGGATTTTTTAAAAAATAAAATTTATTAAATTCTGATTTGTTGATTTTCCAATTTAAGCCACACCCACCGATGTTTTTCACCCTTTTATTCTGACAAATGAAATAAAAACAATTTCAAATAATTTTTTTTTTTTTTAAATGAAAACAATTCAAAAATAAAAAGAATTGTTATTTAAATTTACATAATAGTCCACAGGCCACCATAAGAAGTGAGTCGCTGATTGATAAAGTTTTCTTACCTTATGGAATCGCTTATTTATGCCTTGTCCACCGATGAATTGGCTGTATGGCAACTGGGCGCTGGGCCATTTCTTTTTTGTTGACATGCCAAACTTGCCCTTCTGCGGGAACATTGAAAAGAGATAGATAAAGTTTTGATTTTCACAGGATCGTTTAATTAAATTATTTAAAAAACAGTGGTAAAGGTGGCCACCGATATGAGTGGGCTGTTTGGGGTGTCCACCGCCCCAAACATATCGCTTTGCGGGGACGTTGAAAAGAAAACGGCCCACTCATATCGGTGGCCACCTTTACCACTGTTTTTTAAATAATTTAATTAAACGATCCTGTGAAAATCAAAACTTTATCTATCTCTTTTCAATGTTCCCGCAGAAGGGCAAGTTTGGCATGTCAACAAAAAAGAAATGGCCCAGCGCCCAGTTGCCATATAGCCAATTCATCTGTGGACAAGGCATAAATAAGCGATTCCATAAGGTAAGAAAACTTTATCAATCAGCGACTCACTTCTTATGGTGGCCTGTGGACTATAATATATTGAAACAGATTAAAGAAGATTAAATAATACAAAAACATAAAGATGAGAGGAAGGATTGAATGCTAGTTGATAAAAACAAGTTTGAGAAGAAAATGTTACACTCTTTTTGGGTTGATTTTTGGTAAGCGCACAGTGCCAAAAATTAAGCCACCTTATTTTCTCTAACACAGCTTGATAATTATCCAAGGAAAGGATTGTCGCATAGTAAGGCGATTAATTCCTTTTAGACCACCTATTCAAGAATTGAAAACTAAAATTTAAAAATTATTAATTAGATTTAAGTTATATTTATAATCACATTATGTTTGCTTCCGAGTTTAACGAAGGTCACGAAACGAAAGCATTATCATTATTTTGAAGAACGAATTCTTGTATGTCTCTGCAGAAATCCGTTCCAGACAACACGGACATTTTCTTTATATCGCAGTTTGTCGTTAAACATTTTTTCGAACCATCATATCTTAAAAAACCAATGCAACCCACTCATGATTCCGTATTAAGTTAACCATCTGCACACATTTATTAGTGACATATAAAAATGATAGGAACCTATTGGGAAGTCATTATTTTATACTAGGTGACCATTCATACAATATAGGTCGTGAGTATGCTATGTGCCACACTAATTGGCAGACTATTTTAACCTGTTTGAGCTAAGAAATATTTGGGGAACTAAATCGGAAAGATTTTATTTTTAGCATATTTGTTTATTGATGCTGATAAATAAAAATTTCAACAGACCGAAAAGTTCTTGTTGGCTTAGTTTCGTGGCAAATAGGTCCGATGTATCGGTTTTAAAATAATTAAGTTTACCAAAGAAGTTATTTAAATCACATTAAAGCACATATGAGTATAATTGTCTACTATAAAAGGTTTTAATAATTTTATTGATAACTCTAAAGGTATTAAAGGTATTTGCAGGTAAAATCGTGGTTTTACCATGGCCAGGTAGAGATACACTTTCCATGTATCACCTTTCTTAGTGGTTTAAAGAAATGAGTTTATTTTTATTTTTTTTTTGCAATTTTAAAATGCAACTTATAAAAAAATGGTTTAAAATATAAATTATATAAAGCTGAGACAATATCCTATCAGATTACATATGTCTGAACCAGTTTGTACAAATTGTAAAATTAATGATCAATACAAAGTTGATTGAACTTATTTTTAAATTAATTACAGCAAATATAATTTTTCATTTCAATAGAAACAGATAATGAAAAAATTAAATAATATACCTAAATGTTTTAGCTTTCCGATGATGTAGCATTTATTCATTTAACATAATAAATTGTGGCATATTCTCGCTTAGTAAAACAATTTTAATGTTTTTTAACGGTAGTGTATACCCCTTCAAATTAAATAAAATACATTAAAAATAACATACTCCGTTGTTAAGCTTGGGCTTTATATGAAGCTGAATTAATATGTATGTATCAAATCTAACTCACATTGTTATGTCTTGTAAGAAATTTGCTAAGCAGAGACATGTTTTATTTCAGCGCATACAAAATCATAGCTTCACCTTTAGCTTCACAACACTTTTGTCCAGTAGATCAATCAATATTTATAAATCCATTTTTTCAGTTTTTTACAGAAATTAAAATTAAAATCTAATTGACTTGTAAAATATGAACTAAAATTAAAGGAATAAATAGCCTATTAAAAAAAAAAAAAAAATCATAATTAGA